>CM030365.1:20560362-21878986 GCA_017893485.1 Hemerocallis citrina
GTCATTACTTCATTTCTGGTTGTTCGAGCTATTATTTTTATCCTCATTATTTTAATTCATCATGCCGTATTTTATTTATTCATTTTGTTCCTATCTCATTTATTGGATCACCCTATATTCTATTGGATCTCTTTTATTAAAACCTACTAATACCCAACACAAAACCCTATTGGATTCGTTTACCCCAACCTGTCAAGCATCTACACCTAAACCTTATCTCCCTCTATATATATACCCCTGTTTACCCACTGTGCATATCCCTAAACCCCAGCCGCTCTATTTCTATACCCCCTGTCATCTCCCAATCCCCCCTTCAAACCTACTCTACCTCATCCCATACCTCCTTCTAACCTATCTCCCGACTCCCAAACTCTCCCCCTGCATCCCTGTGCACCCCCTCCCGATGCCGCACACCTCAGCGCCCACCGTGCCGCCCTCCTGCGTCGCCAACAAAGCCGGCCAGATGCCAACCACCCGCAGCCCGACCCAGACCACAGCGCGCCCCTGCCCTGTGCTTCTCCCGACACAGCAGCCGCAGCGCGCTTTCCCCCGTGTTGTCTCCCCTCTGACAACTGACAGCAGCGATTTGGTTCAGTCGTTGTTCTCTTGAAGCGTGCACACTCGGTTTGCTTTAGCCCTTGTGTGCATATGTTTGATCTCGTGTGTTCGTGGTTCGTGATTCGTTCGTTCGTTTGAGTTCGTGCTCGGAGACTATTCCCGTTATTCTCGCTCTTTGCATCGTTTCCATCGTCGACTATAAGGTAAGTAACTTGTATAATTTCTGTTTTCATATACAAGTACTAAATACCACCTGTAGTGTAGTTGCTTCAAGATCTATTCTCATAAAAACCTTTGTTATATCCTGTCTCTATGTGTTGATACACCCGTAGTTGTCTCATTACACACACGATATGAAATAACTTAGGAATACTAAATTCTTGATGTATACATGCATGTTGTTTGTGATTGTTAAGTGTCGTAGAATCTTGTATGCTTGATGTGTAAGTACTAGTATAACTCGTTGTAAACTTATTAAACACCATATACCATGTTGCTTGGACATCTAGTATACCATATTTCGCATTTTGTTATGATTTGGATGCATTACATATGAACTAGTTGATTTTATGCATAAAGAAGATTTCTGCTTTTGCTGTTACCCCTCTTTTGTTTAGTTTTTAGACACTGTTGAGGTCAATAAATGAAAATTGTTTTTGAATATGAATTATAGAGAATTTTTTCTACTTTCCAGAATTTCTGATAAATCTCAGTTTCGATTTGTGAGTTGCAAGGTATGGCTATTTTACTACAGTGATGCAGAAAATTACAGATTTTGTTTTATGTAAATTCTGGAGAGTAATTTATCTCTATACTGATGTTAAAGATAATATTTTGATCCGATATTTTGCTTAGTACAACTAGACTTGACTGGGATTAACCCCTAATTTTTTTGAATTTAATTGATGACTTTTATAAACTATTCTATGCTTGCAAACAACTACAATACTTGTAGAATTTTCATGTTGTTCATTAGAGAACCTTAATTTCAACCTGATTCTACTTGCTTTTGATAAAAACTTTGTGAATATGAATTGTAGCCTGCTGTATCTATTTTATCAACCTTTTGACAGATCTAGATTTTGATTTATATTTTGTAATCTATTGTTGTTTTAATACTGTTGTGTTTATGATTTCAGATTTACAAACTTGCTGTATCTTGCTGTTTTCTGATTTTATTTGACTATACTATCTATGTTGGAAAATTATGAAACTTTATTTTCTAATACTAGACATACTAGCGAATACCCCAGATTGTTTTTGGATTTAATCAGTAAGATTTTATGCCGTTTTCCTGTTTATGAATACAAACTTATGATTTCTGGCTGAACATATTTTCTGGATACAATTCTGTTTTGAGTCCTGTTTTTGTGAAATACCATATGACTCATATATATATGCCGGATTCGGCCGAGAGTCTATTTTCCAGTTTCTGACGGATCTAGATTTACATATTTGTGGCAACGGGAATCTCAGATTTGGTACAGCAGTGTCCTGTGGTCCAGAATTGAATGTCTCGTTGTCCTAGCCTTTTATGAGTTGTCTGTCATCTGTGCACGTTTATGTTCCAACCTGAATCTGTTACCTGTTCATGCCATGTTATTCTTGCCCTGTTTTTAACACGCATATGCCTGTTTGATAATAATAACAAATAATCAAGCCGAAGCTAAGGGAAAGATCTAGTAGTGGAAAATATAGAAATGTGTACTTGAAAGGGGGGCCGTATTTCCCACCTGATTATCTGTTATCTGTTACATGTGATATAATTACCTAACATGTGATTCTGATTTTCTGTTTACCTGATTCTTGACTACATACTTCCTTATGAGAAGGTGTACTCAGAAGGGGGACTCGTGTTTCCCACCTATTACCCAACTACATACTTCCTTATGAGAGGGTGCACTTGGAGGGGGCCGTAGGTCCTACCTGATGCATGAATACCTGTTACATGAAACATGTACCTGTACCTGTTTACCTGATACCTGAGTACACGGCCCTATAGAATCCACTACGAAATCTAAACGTAACTTGTTTAAATGTAGCAACCATGTGGTAAAAATCTGGGATGCATGAAGTGCTACTTAGTTAGGATTAAGTACAAGACCTGTAATAACATGATCACTTGCACATTTCTGTTTACCTGTACATACTACCTGACACCTGTTTATCTGTTTACCTGCTTTCATGATACTTGATATTTGTTACATGTTACCTGTACCCTGTTATCATATCAAGTTCTTTAGTTCTATTTCTTATGTCAGTCATTCTGTTTTGTTGTTACATCTATTCCATGCCTATTCAGTACTTGCTTCCGCTGTTACTCTATACGTGTTTATCTTTTCTTGTACTTGTTGCCTGCACTACAAGCGGTCCGTAACTTGCATTGATGGGTGTTTTGTTTCTTTTTTTCTTTTTCTGCAATTTATTAAATTGCAGACTTTGGTGATCAGCTGCCCGATGGAGTAGGTGATCAAAGATTCTTGCTGCTGGAGTTCTTGCTATATTTATTTTCATGTTATTCTTGAATAAATATAATTGCTATATGAATTTTGTATTGGGCAGTTTGACCCAGAATTTATGACATGTTCCAGATCTGATTTATATGAGATATTAAATTTTATTTCAAGTAAATTCCGTTGGTATATTGATTCATTCATGCATGCATGGTTGATTTCTCCTTGTCTATTTCATGTTTATTCCTGTGAAATGTTGTAAAGATCCTGACAGTTTATGAATGGTGAAAGTCATTTGCTGGACTTAGTCACGTATCCGTATTCCGTATTTCATTTTGGGAAGCAGGGCGTGACAAGATTTTTAGTGGTATCAGAGCCCAGGTTTGGCTAATGTATTAGTTGACTAATATATTAGACAAGCTTAGCTAGATCTGGGATTGGCTCAACAGTACACAGACCATGCATTACATGAATAAATTAAAATCAACCTTGATCTGGATGCTGATTGTTTTTCATCTTGTGCAGACCATGGCTCGCAGAGGTTCCACTTCCCGTCCTCAAGAGGAACAGCCTGGGCTTGAGGCTGTTACTAATGTGCTTGAGCGGTTGATCAACATGCTGCAAACCACAACGATCTTGTGATGGCTCCTTTGGAAGCTGCCCGGGTTCCAACTCCCTGTGTGCCTACACAGGCAGCTCTCCCTCTTCGTTCGGGTATAGTTACAGATTTCATGAGGCTGCACCCTGACAGATTTTCCAGCATGAGATGCCTTTGGAGTCCGAATGGTGGTTAATCCGGACTAAGCGGTTACTTTTGGCAGCACGAGTTACCGATGCTGATAGAGTGGACGTAGTGACCATCCAGCTGGTGGACCTGACCCACATTTGGTGGAGGACCAAGTCCAAAAGGCTCGCTCAGCCTATTGCTTGGGCCACGCTCACTATGAGCTTCTTAGAGAAGTTCTTCCCTAGCCCTGAAACAGTTCCTAGCCCTGAAACAGGTTGGTCGTTGTTCTATTATAAAATTTTTGTTACATATTGTTCATACAATGTTGTAACATGAGGCTATCTTAGAACAGGGCTCCAGGTAAGTAAATGAGTATGTGGCGGAATTTACCAGACTTAGCCGCTTCGTAGTCGTTCTTGTGGCAAACGAAAATGACAGGGCTCGTAGATTCACGCTGGGACTTGAGCGAGATATTTAGATACATCTCGTCTCCCTTCGCTTGCATACTTACACTGAGACTCTTGAGGCAGCCCGAGCTCAGGAGCAGGCTCGTGGCAGGCTGGCTCATCCCCAGCGGACTGTTTCGCACTCTGCTGTTTTTGCTAGGCCTTCTGGTGGACCGATTCGGAGGCCTGTTCCAGCCCATCCTGTCAGGGCGACTCCCTACTCTTCTGCTGCTCCTATGGGATCTAGTTTCTGTGACTTCTGCTAGCTGGCCGGGCATGATCATAGGGACTGTAGGCATGCCAACCGCTGGTACTTTGGATGTGGTGCTGCTGACCATTCAGTGCGGGATTGCCCGCAGCGGAGGATGGCTCTTCCAGCCAGGGTTCCAGTTCAGCAGGTAGCCCCAGCTCGTGGTTCTGTTAGGCCACCTCTTCCTCCTTGGCACCAAGTCGTCGGTCGGAGAACTGCTGCTCCCAGGAGAGGTCAGACTTTCAACCTGACTGCTGCAGAGGCTGAGTCAGCAGAAGTGGTTGTTGCAGGTATATTTTGCATTTTGTTGTTTTGTTGTTTTCCGTTGCTTATTTCGTTGTCTTGCATTATTCTTTCTTATTATCTTTCTGCATTGTGTTTTCCTCACCCCTTGATCATCAATTTTTTTTCCCTTGCTTTTGATTCTATCTTAGGTGTTGTCCTTGTTTGTTCCTTCCCCGCTCATGTTCTCTTTGATTCCAGGGCAACCCATTCCTTCATCTCTTCTCATTTTATAGCTCGGCATCAGTTGGATTGCAGCATCATTCAGAGGCTTGGAACATTGTCACAGGTGGCGGTGTTGTCGTTTGTTCCCGGGAGTGCAAGCAGAGTCCCGTGGTCATTGGTGGAGCAGATTTCAAGGCTGGCCTGGTTGTAATTGGGAATTCAGGATTCGACGTCATTCTCGGTGTGGATTGGTTGGGTGAGTCCCTCGCCATCATTGATTGCCGTGCCAAGAAAGTTGTATTTCGAATCCCAGGTCACGCAGAGTTTGAGTTCCATGCCAGGGAGACACCCCTTGGCCGAGCTAAGACTGCAGTTGATCAGGAGGCTTGTGTGATGGAATTGCACTCAGGCTGTGAGGCTGCGCCTCTAGTAGTGTGGGAATTCCTGGATGTTTTTCCAGAGGAGTTGCAGGCTTACCCCCTAATAGGGATGTGGAGTTCGGTATTGAAGTTCAGCCTGGTATGGCATTGATATCGAAGAGTCCTTACAGGATGGCACCAGTTGAGTTAGCAGAGCTTAAGGTGCAGATTCAAGGTTTGCTTGATTTGGGGTTCATCAGACATAGTGTTTCGCCATGGGGTGCTCCAGTTCTTTTTGTTAACAAGAAAGATGGTAGTCGTCGACTGTGCATCGATTATCGGGAACTGACAGTGTTACTGTGAACAACCGGTATCCGCTGCCTAGGATCAATGACTTATTTGATCAGTTTGGCAGAGCAGCTGTCTTCTCAAAGTTGGATCTTCGTTCAGGGTATCATCAGGTCAAGGTGAAGGCAACTGATGTGCAGAAGACTACATTTAGGACCAGATATGGGCACTATAAGTATCTTGTGATGCCGTTCGGGGTCACGAATGGGCCAGCTCTATTTATGCATCTGATGAACAGGGTCTTTTTCCAGTTCCTGAATAGATTTGTGGTGGTCTTCATTGATGACATTCTGGTGTATTCTCGAAACCGAGAGGATCATGCTGAGCATCTTAGGCTGGTTCTGCAGACTTTGAGGGAGAATCAACTCTATGGGAAACTCAGCAAGTGTGAGTTTTGGCTCAACATAGTTACCTTCTTGGGGCACATTATCTTAGGCGATGGTATCTCCGTGGATCCGTCCAAGGTTGAAGCTGTGAAGGATTTGCTAGTTCCCAAATCAGTTTTAGAGGTAAGGAGTTTTCTTGGTCTAGCTGGCTATTATCGAAAATTCGTCCAAGATTTTTCGAAGATAGCAGGACCATTGATTAAGCTGACAGGGAAGGATCAGAAGTTCTGTTGGTCTGAGGCCTGCAGTGAGGCTTTTGCTGAGTTGAAGAGCATGTTGACGTCAGCGCCAGTGTTGACTATTCTAGATGGTTCAGGCAGATTTGTAGTTCACTGTGATGCCTCTAGCAAGAGTCTTGGAGCAGTTCTGATGTAGAAGGGCCGATTTATTACTTATGCATCGTGGCAATTCAGGCCGCATGAGAAGAACTATCCGACTCATGACTTGGAGTTAGCGGCAATGATCTTTGCTTTGAATCTGTGGAGACACTATTTACTTGGGGACCGAGTGGAGATCTTTACTGACCACAAAAGTTTCAAGTACATCTTCACCCAGAAGGAATTGAACATGAGTTAAAGGCATTGGTTGGAACTTATGGCCGGTTATGACATCAGTTTGCAATACCATCCAGGTAGAGTGAACTTGGTGCCAGATGCTTTAAGCAGAAGACTGACAGTCATGTTCCTAACTCAGCAGAGAGATTTGGTTGAGCAGATGCAGAGGTTGGAGTTTGATGTGTTGTTGCCAAGTTCTGATCAGAGTTGCTTGGTGCTCCAGCTTCAGTCGTCTCTTGGTGATTAGATCAAGGAGGCTCAGGCTGGTGATGAGCAGTGTAGTGCCCCGAATTTCCAATATAATATCTCAGAAATACGTGGCACAATTCCCAGCATCAACCTCAATTGTAATAATAAATATAGCCAAAACACAAATAATTTTTTTCAACTTTTATTACATCATCTCTTTACAAAACACAACGGAAATTTAAACACCTTGAATTACAATTCTTTCTTTTAGAACACAATCTTTTACAATTTACATAAGCCACATTATCTATCTACCACATGCATCCAATCCCAAGCTATAGGTACCTTCCTGTAAAATATGAAGCTAGAGAAAACCCTAACCCCCAAAAGTACAGGGGTCAGCCATAACGGTGTGAGTGACATAAAAGAAATGCAACATAAATAAAACATAAAGGATAAAGTCAGAAAGAACATATATTAATAGTAATAACGAATGGAATAAGAAATAACAATAAATAAAACATGGAAACATCAAGTGAACTAGACTAAGTGTCAAGTATAGGAAAACAGAAAACAACATGCATAAAACCAAGTCAAGAAAATACAAATGCAGTAAGATGACTCTCTAATGCATACTTGTCGGATTCTATGCATTCCATACTACATAGGTCTGGTGCAAGCCCTTATCGTTCTCCACTTTATAGGATTAAATCCCTCGTTATACAACTAATTCTACTACTGTGACAGAAACAAAATCCAGAATACTTCGCGAATAGGCATCACAACCCTCGATGCGCAAGCATCATATAAGAATAGCTCAAAAATTGGAGAATCACCTCCATGCCGTATATCCCATGAATAAGTTTGTGAAACCCTTGACATGCATATACACAAGGTACATCCCGTGAATAGGCCCGCCGACCCTCGACACGCGAATACACCCTGCATGCTCCGTGAATAGGCCAGCAGACCCTCGACACGCGAACATACAAATGTACTCTCGAGACAAAACAACACACAAGTCCTGGAACGCATCCATTCGACCAAACCCCTAGAGCATATTCTCACGTTTCCCAAGTTCTATCACATCTTCAATAGTGCTTATCCTTAAGTTGATTATTATTAAAACACAAAAATTTCCCCTCTCCAGAGTTAGTGTATCCTACCGGACTTAATTCCATAACAACAATCCCAAGACCCACACTGGTCTAAATCCACAAAATCTCATCTGCCAGTTCACAGGACTCCCACTCAACTCCGAGAGATTCACAAAAATGAATATCAATACCAAAACTTCCAATAAAAACTCTTATGTTCATCGACAAAATGTTTATATCAATAATGTAACCCTTGTTTTTTGGTTTTCGTATTTTTGGTGTATTTCTCTTCCTTCTTGAGTATTTGTAATCCCTTGTATTTTTTTTCTGGACTGTATATTGGAGTTGTTTTCAATATATATTTATTTTTGGCTCAATCTTGATCTTTTGTGATTTATTTTCAGTTCCTCGATTTGTTCTTGATCATTGTTGTTATTTTCGCTCTTCATTTGGGTTTTGTTCCCTTTATTTTTATTCTTGGGTGCTCATGGTGATTTGGTTGTTCATCATATTTCCAATCCTACTATTTTGATCCCTAATTGATTACCAAGGCCAAATTAAACCTACAATCCTATTTGAAGCCTATACAATTTGATCCTAATCAAAACCTATTAGTCTAATCCTATTACTACTCCTATTGGATCCCAATTAAACCCATGAACCCAATTACCCATCTCCTAATTCTAAACCTAAACAAAACCTTATATATACTTATTCACCCAAAACCCTAACCCTAATACTTCATCCCTCCCGGACTCCCTCCTTTCTCTCTTGCACCGCACAGCCATCCCGACACCTCACCAGCCAAATCCCGACTTGCCTCACCCCCGACGCCACCTAGCCGACTTCCCCTTCGGCTGCACCCGACCGACCAAGTACCTAAGCCACCTCCCGATCACCCGAGCACTCAATTCCTCTTCATCTCTCTCCCTTGCCTCCGTTCGCCGTCAGCACCCGTCGGAGAGTCGGCCAGCCGCAAGCCAACCGACGACCGACCCCCTTTTGGTCTCTCTCTCGCTTTGTTGTGGTTGCACGTGTTGGAGTTTTTGCACGTGTATTGGATTTTCGTTTGTGAGTTTTGTTCGTTGTCGGGATTTGTTCCCTTCATTCTTGATTTTCATCGTTCTTCATCTTCGGTTAAGGCAAGTAACTTGTACTCTAATTCCTTTGTATGATACAAGTCAAAAATACCGCTTATAGTGTAGTTTGGTTCAAGAGACAACTCGTGTGTGTGTTATTTTTTATGGGTTTTGTCTCTATTGTGCTATTTGACCATAGTTGCCTCACGACACAAAAATCGACATGAAAACAACTAGGTTTGACCGTTCTTGATTAATTCATATATGTGAGATAATTAGACAAAATTATGTGTTTGATGAGATCCATGTGATATGATGGTTGTGAATATGTTATATACCATATATCATGATGTTTGGACACTTAGTAGACTTTATACCATATTTGATTCTGATTGTAACGAGTTTCGTATGATTTATGTTGGTTTTGTTGTTAAAGAAAAATCTGTATTTGTAGTTGATCAGTTTTGATTTGTATTTTAGACCATATTAAGGTCAGAATTCTAAATTTTTTTATTTGACATGAATTGTAGAGAAATATGTCTTCTTTCCAAACCCTCTGACCTTGATCGATTTCGTTTCGTATGAGTGAGTTATGGCTGTTTTACTACAGAGGTGTATTCTACTTCCAGATTTTGTTTCTTGATGATTTTGATGATTAAACTATTTTGATACTAGTTCTAATTATATTATTTTGATCTGAAACTTTGCACAGTATTTCTATACCTATTTGGGGATTATCCAGAATTTTGGTGGATTTTATTGGTGAGTTTTATACGCCGTTTCATGCTTGTTTATAAAACCTATACTTGCTGTATTTTGCTCGCTGTTTTGTAAAGAATCGTATTTTCATCCTAATTTCTTTTACTGTATGGAAAATATTTATGTAAAATAAAAGTTATCTTATTTTGTCTATTTTCATCTCCCATTGGCAGATTTGGATTTCGTTTCACGGTTTGCAAGATATTACAGTTTTTGTACAGCGGTGTTGGAAATTTCAGATTTGCCAAACTATCGTTTCTTAATGTTTTGTTATTTTTGTTGACTGAACTAATTTTACTGGAATATTATGAAAAATTATATTCTGATACTAAACATATAGGAGATTACCCCAGATTTTTTCTGGATTTATTTGAGGAGTTTTAATGCTGTTTTTCTAACTTTGAATATGATTTACTGATTTCTGGCTGAACGTATTTTCTGGATTTAAATCAGTTTTGAGTTATGACTTTGTGAATTACTATATAGATTATATATATTCGCTGGATTCGTGTGGAAGTCTATTTTCCAGATTCTTTGACGGATTTAGATTTGGATTTCTGTAGTAACAGAAATCACTGTTTTAGTACTGTACTGTCATGTTGTCCTGAATATGAACATATACTGTTTTGCTCGTTTATGTGACCGTATATCATCTATGAATGTTTATTTGTTTTCCTGAACCTAATCCTGATTATAACATGATAATTTGACACAATTTGATGAGCTATTATGTCTATTGATAACCATAATAAAAGTAATCAAGCCGGGGTTTCTTAAGGGAAGATCTAGTAGTGGAAAATATGGAAACGTGTACTTGGAAGGAAACTAGTGTTCCATACTGTTACTGATACTATTACTGTTACTGTTACTGCTACTGCTACTGCTACTGCTACTGTTACTGATACCTGAGTACACTGCCCCATTATGGTCCACTATAAAATCTAAAAGCGAAATTGTTTGTTGTAGCAACCATATAGTAAAAACCGGGATGCATGAAGTGCTACCTAGCTAGTAATACACACAAGACTGCAAGAACATAAGAATGACACTGTTAGACTGATACTGTTGGACTGATACTGTTATACTGTTACACTGATATACTGAGCATACTGTTATTGGACACTGTTAGTTGACGTATTTTTCGGAAGCGGGGCGTGACAAACAAAAACTTCTCAAGTCAACAAAATCCAAATCCATTTAATGTACTCGTAAATTTCAGAACTGAAATAAAATATTAAATCTATTAAATAGCTGAAAGTCATATCTTGAAGTCGTAGAATATCACAAAACATCAATTCTTCAAAAACCATATGTATGTCACTTTGTAAGGTCATAAGAATAAAGATTAAAATTCTATTATAATCAAAATATAACTGTGTGTAAAATACTGTAATCTGTAGTAAAAAAACATCACTTAAAACAGTAGATCAATAATCCATAAGTTCGAAGAATTAACCGTTTAAAGAAATGAAGAAAAACTCAATAAAACAACCCAAAACAGCAGGTGTGGTAGACCGTGCAGTCGACCATCGTGACAGTCGACCTCCATTTTAGTTCAAAAAATGGACAGTCGACCTCGCAATTGACCGCTAGCTGCCATACAGCCAGGTTTGAAGTTTGTGCATGTTTCGACTGATACATCGATTACACTTTGTAAAATCGCAATTTTGTAAACCAAATTCCTGAGATGATTGAATATAACTTGTGTGACATATAGGAGTTTATAAAACAAATCAAAAACATATCAAGATCTCAAAAGAGTAAATCTTCACAAAACTTCTCAAAAATAGCTATATACATATATGTATGTTCCTATAAGGGTTTAAGCATCAGTTATAACATTTAAAAATCATCAATTAGAAGGAGTACAATATCTGATTCAATCTCAGTATATAAATAATCAAGATTCAATTTAAAACTTCACAAAACACACAAAAGACTCAATTTCTTCAAAATAGTGAAATAGTGTGTGTGTGTGTATATATATATATATATATATATATATATATATATATATATATATATATATAAGTGTATGTGTGCATGTTGTATCAGGGTTTAGCTATATACATATATGTATGTTCCTATAAGGGTTTAAGCATCAGTTATAACATTTAAAAATCATCAATTAGAAGGAGTACAATATCTGATTCAATCTCAGTATATAAATAATCAAGATTCAATTTAAAAGTTCACAAAACACACAAAAGACTTAATTTCTTCAAAATAGTGAAATAATATATATATATATATATATATATATATATATATATATATATATATAAGTGTATGTGTGCATGTTGTATCAGAAAAGCATCAAAACTCAAATAAGAAGTAGTATAATGTTCAAAACAACCTCAGTGTCAAAACAAACCAAATCTCAATCGAAAACTTCATAAAATCCACAAAAACCAAGTTTCGGCCATTCACCATCAGACCCAAAGCAAAAATCTCAACTCCAACTTCAAACTTGATTCTTTTGATCCAAAAACTCCCTTTACAACTTGTTATACTCATACCCCATTGATTATAATAGTTTACTCATGAATATAAGCAATTATAACAACTATTCATCTAGCGTCACTTCATCAAAAACCCAAAACAGAGTGTATGTCTACATATACACAGTAGAACTAGGTTTTTATTCACTTTTTGCAATAACCATCATACAACTCAATAAACTCAATCAAATCATCAAGCATATAAAAGAAAACAACCTACTCATGGTTTCAATTAGGTTCTTTAACAATCTCAAGTCATCTATATAGAATTTCAATCATCAATAGCATAGGTTGCATGAAAAGATTCAATTTTTAACTCATCCATCCATCCATAGTTCATTATATCAATATACAATCCCTAACATGCTTTCTAATAGACAAATCATCACATACAACATGCTTAAGAACAAAAGAAAATAAACATATGTCACTCACATTTTTGAAGAATCAACCGAAATAATAAAGAGAATAAGAAAAATCATTCCTTTCGTAAGAAAACCAAGATTCTCGCTTTGAAACTCCAAGAAAAAAATAATAATAGAGAAAACCCTTTGTGTAGTGCAACAAAGAGATGGCTGCACTTCACCCTTAATAGGCAGGAAATTAGAGTTTTTAGGGTTTGTGAATAGATTTGTAAAATATCTCTTTTAAATATATCTTTACATATATAAATCCTTATACTTGGAAATTAGATAAAATCAATTAAATTTAAATTTAAAAACAAAATTAACTACTCCAGACCGGGCCGGCACAGTTTGTAAACCCAGAAAACGAAATTTGTAATTTTTGCCTCTAAGTGGCAAGTTTGCAAAAAAATACCCTTCTTTAACAAAACTTGCAAAATAAACCAAATCTATTAAAAAAAATTAAACTTTTTACCTCTGAGTGACTGGCAATCATGCTCAGCGCAAAAATCTGAAAATTTGGAGTTTTTACTCCAAGTGGTAATTTTGCACAAAAGCCCCTCTTTTTGTAATATTCGCAAATATGAAAAATAAATATCAGAAAATTCAAAAATAATACCTACTAATAAATAATAGGTTTCCCCAAAATAATTTTTGACTTTAAACTTCCCAAGAAAATATTTGCACGTGTTTTGCACGTGTAAAAAGATAAATTTCAGAAAATTATTTATTAAATCACCAAAAATCATTTTAGTTCATTTATTAATCTCAAAAAAATTATTTAAAAATCTAGGTTGTTACAAGCAGTTGTAGGGTTTCAGAGCTGAGGTTTAGGCTGGTTCCCGAACGGATATGGTTATTCATGCTGATAGATCGCTTCGTTTTGGGTCCAGGTTGTGTGTCCCGAAGGGTGAAGTTTGTCTGAGGTTACTTGATGAAGCCCAATTCATCCTGGAGGTACTAAGATGTACCGGGACTCGAAGCTTCATTTCTGGTGGCATGGTATGAAGAAGGTTGTGGCTCGGTTTGTGTCTCAGTGTTTGATCTGCCAGCAGGTTAAGGCAGAGCATCAGAGAATCGCCGGACTTCTTCAACTGCTTTCTATTCCGGAGTGAAAGTGGGAACATATCACTATGGATTTTGTGACCACTTTGCTGAGGAGTCCTAAGGGTCACAATGCCATTTGGGTGATTGTCGACCGACTGACGAAGAGTGCTCACTTCATTCCCTTCTGAGTCTGACAGTTTACTGAGAGCTTAGATGAGAAGTACATGCAAGATATCGTCAGACTTCATGGGGTTCCAGTCAGTATTGTATTTGATAGGGATACGAGATTCAAGTCTCAATTTTGGGAGTCTTCAGAGTAGTTTAGGGAGTAAATTAAAGTACAGTACAGTTTTCATCTCCAGACTGATGGACAGTCAGAGAGGACCATCCAGACTCTTGAGGACATGTTGAGGTCCTGTGTGTTGCTGTTCGGTGGATCATGGGAGAACCATTTGCATCTCGTAGAGTTCTCGTACAATAACAGCTTTCAGGCCAGTCTTAAAGCTGCACTGTTTAAGGCACTTTATGGGCGGAAGTGCAGATCACCAGTGTGTTGGGATGACATTGGTAAGAGGAAGTTATTGGGTCTGGAGTTGATCACTAGGATGGTTGATGCGGTGACTCAGATCAGGAAGCATCTTCAGGCAGCTCAGGATAGGCAGGGGGGATGGGCTGATGTCCGTCGGAGAGCTTTGGAGTTTGAGGTTGGTGACCATGTTTTCCTAAAGGTATTGCCTTGGCAAGGTGTCTTTCGATATCTTGGAACGAGTAGGCAAGCTGGCCTATCGTCTTGCATTGCCACCGGCTTTATCAGGAGTGCACGATATTTTCCATGTCTCACAACTCAGAAGATATATCTGCGATGAGGGCCATATGATCGACCATTCTGAGTTGATCGTTCGGCTGGATTTGACTTGTGAGATTCCACCAGTTACTATTTTGGATCGGCGGGAGAAAGTGCTTAAGAACAAGTTCATCAAGCTGGTTCGTGTTTCTTGGAATCCTCACTCGCCGAGTGAGTCGACTTGGGAGTTGGAGGAGGAGATTCAGCAGAAGTTTCCTCATCTGTTTGATTAGCTTTTGTTTTGTTCTTTCTTTTCTTTTAGGGGTTACCCTATGTACCTCTTGTTTGAATTTCGAGGACAAAATTCTTCTTGTTTGGTCGGTAGGATTTGTAACCCCTGTTTTTCATTTTCTATATTTTTGGATGTATTTTTTTTTCTTCTTTTGAGTATTTATTCATATTGTATTCTCTGACTCTTTTTGAACCATGTATTTGGACTTCATTCTCACTATATATTCATCTCTTTGATTGTTGCCTTTATTTGATCTTTTCAATTCAATTTGTCTGCCATTACTTCATTTTGGTTGTTCGAGCTATTATTTTTTATCCTCATTATTTTAATTGATCATGCCCTATTTTATTTATTCATTTTGTTCCTATCTCATTTATTAGATCACCCTATATTCTATTGGATCCCTTTTATTAAAACCCACTAACACCCAACCCAAAACCCTATTGGATCCATTTACCCTAACCCGTCAAGCATCTACACCTAAACCTTATCTCCCTGTATATATATACCCCTGTTTACCCACTGTGCATATCCCTAAACCCTAGCCGCTTTATTTCTATACCCCCTGTCATCTCCCAATCCCCCCTTCAAACCTACTCTGCCTCATCCCCTACCTCCTTCTAACCTATCTCCCGACTCCCAAACTCTCCCCCTGCATCCCTGTGCACCCCCTCCCGATGCCGCACACCTCAGCGCCCACCGTGTCGTCCTACTGCATCGCAAGCGAAGCCAGCCAGACGCCAGCCACCCGCAGCCCAACCCAGACCACAACACGCCCCTGCCCTGTGCTTCCCCCGATGCAGCAGTCGCAGCGTGCTTTCCCCAGCACTGTCTCCCCTCCGACGACTGACAATAGTGACGTCGTTCAGTATTTTATGCATAAAGAAGAATTCTACTTTTGCTGTTACCCTACTTTTGTTCAGTATTTTAAACCCTGTTGAGGTCAGTAAATGAAAATTATTTGTGAATATGAATTATAGAGAATTCTGTCTACTTTCCAGAATTTCTGGCAGATCTTAGTTTCGATTTTTGAGTTGCAAGTTATGGCTATTTTACTACAGAGGTGTATAAAAATTACAGATTTGGTTTTATCTGAATTCGGGTGAGTAATTTATTATTATACTGATGTTAAACATAATATTTTGATCCAATATTTTGCTGAGTACAACTAGACTTGACTAGGATTAACCTTTAATTTTTTTTGAATTTAATTGATGGCTTTTATAAACTATTTTATGCTTGCAAACCAATACTTGCAGAATTTTCATGTTGTTCATTAGAGAACCTTAATTTCAACATAATTCTACTTGCTGTTGATAAAAACTTTGTGAATATGAATTGTAGCCTGCTGTATCTATTTTATCAAACTTTTGACGGATCTGGATTTCGATTTATATTTTGTAATCTATTGTTGTTTTAATACTGCTGTGTTTATGATTTAAGATTTACAAACTTGCTGTATCTTGCTGTTTTCTGATTTTATTTGACTATACTATCTATGTTGGAAAATTATGAAAATTTATTTTCTGATACTAGACATACTAGGAAATACCTCAGATTTTTCTTGGATTTAATCAGTAAGTTTTTATGTCGTTTTCCTGTTTATGAATACAAACTTGTAATTTCTGGCTGAACATGTTTTCTGGATACAATTCTTTTTTGAGTCCTGTTTTTGTGAAATACCATATGACTCATATATATGTGCTGGATTCGGCCGAGTGTCTATTTTCCATATTTTCTGAAGGATCTAGATTTGCCTATTTGTGACAACGGAAATCTCAGATTTGGTGTAGTAGTGTCCTGCTGTCCAGAATTGAAAGTCTCGTTGTACTAGCCTTTTATGAGTTGTCTGTCATCTGTTCATGCTTATGTTCAAACCTAAATCTGTTACCTATTCATGTCATGTTATTCTTTCCCTGTTTTTGACACGTATATGCCTGTTTGATAATAATAACTGATAACCAAGCCGAAGTTAAGGGAAAGATCTAGTAGTGGAAAATATAGAAATGTGTACTTGGAAGGGGTCCGTGTTTCCCACCTGATTATCTGTTATCTGTTACCTATGATATGATTACCTGACATGTGATTTTGATTTTTTGTTTACCTGATTCATGACTAAATACTTCCTTATGAGAAGGTGAACTCAGAAGGGGGCTCGTGTTTCCCACCTGTTACCCAACTACATACTTCCTTATGAGAGGGTATACTTGGAGGGGACCGTAGGTCCTACCTGATGCATGATTACCTATTACATGATACTTGTACTTGTACCTATTTACCTGATACCTGAGTACACGACCCTATAGAATCCACTACGAAATCTAAACGTAACTTGTTTGAATGTAGCAACTATGTGGTAAAAATCTAGGACGCATGAAGTGCTACCTAGTTAGGATTAAGTAAAAGACCTGTAATAACATGATCACTTGCACATTTCTATTTACCTGTACATGCTACCTGACACCTGTTTACCTGTTTACCTATTTGCATGATACTTGACATCAGTTACATGTTACCTGTACCCTGTTATCATATGTATTTAGTTCTGTTTTCTGATTTATGTCAGTCATTCAGTTTTGATGTTACATCTATTCCATGCCTATTTAGTAGTTGCTTCCGTTGTTACTCTATACTTGTTTATCTTTTCTTGTACTTGTTGCCAGCACTACAAGCGGCCCGTATCTTGAATTGACGGGCATTTTGTTTTTTTTTCCTTTTCCTGCAATTTATTAAATTGCAGACTTTGGTGATTCCTCTGCCCGATGGAGTAGGTGATCAAAGATTCTAGTTACTGGAGTTCTTGCTATATTTATTTTTCTGTTATTCTTGAATAAATGTAATTGCTACATGAATTTTGTATTGAGCAATTTGACCCAGAATTTATGACTTATTCTAGATCTGATTTATTTGAGATTATTAAATTTTGTTTCAAGTAAATTTTGTTGGTATATTCATTCATTCTTGCATGCGTGGTTGATTTCTCCTTGTCTATTTCCTGTTTATTCCTGTGAAATGTTGTAAAGATCCTGACAGCTTATGAATGGTGAAAGTCATTCGCTGGACTTAGTCACGTATCCGTCCGTATTTTTTTTGGGAAGCGGGGCGTGACATCAATTGTGGGTGTTCTCAAACTCTAATCTAGTTATTTCCTTTTTTTTGTGTATGAGATGTGGTAAGTTTAAGAATTTCTATCCTACAATTGGCTTAGAATCTTTAACCAAGATTTTTAGGGTATGTTCTACTATGAGTCTAGAGCATGATTGATTTTTTTAATAATATTTGCGGTTCATTTGGTAGCTCAAACAATGTGTCATTTTCGGAGCAGTGAGCAGTAAGAAACTGCTGTGTTTTGAGAACTTGGGTGCTCTTCCAAAAATCATATCTCGGAATTGGTAAGGTAGTTTAGGCCCAAATTTTTACTAAGGTTCTTGAGTGTGTTAAAAACTATAGTTTCAAATTTCACATTTTTATGAGTTGGTTTGATACTTCAAAAAAATGTAAGTTGGCAACTGGTCCAGGATCAAAAGCTGAATCTACCCTATTTTGGAATCGAAGATCAATAATTCATAACTACTTATTGGTGCATAATCTTGCAATGAAATTTTTACTGTAGTATGTGGTATGAGTCTAGATCATGTTTATAAAATTTTAGAATTGATAGATAATATTTGATAGGGTTTCAAAATTATTTTTAACCAGGGGCTTTATACATTGCTGAGAGCAGAAGAATGTTTTTCACTAAATTCAAAGGGCTAACTCTCTATCTGTATTGAATCTGAGTGCAACTTTTGGATATGTTATACTTGTATATGTGTAGTTACTGAATCTAAAATTTCATAAGTATTGGACTAATGGTTGAATTGATATTAAAATTTTATTGGACTATGTTCAGTTTCAGCTCTGAGTTAGTTGGGCTGTGAAATTGTGAAATTCTGGAATTGTAAGTTTAGAATCTGAAGGATTGATCAACTAGAGATTTGTAGTAGAGAGTCTTAGCTTTCCAAAATATTTTGAATCATGAAATTTCAGTTTGTGGATTGAAAGTTATGATTTTTCTAAGTTGGGGCAAAACCAGTCCTAATAAAAAGGACTTAGTTTTTGTAAAGGAACTCATTTCCTTGTGTGTACACTGATAGAAATTGGAGTTTTAGAGTGCTTTAATGGATGAATTTGAGGATGTGATCAAGTAGGAAGTTGTAGTAGACACTCCTATCTTTCTATAGAATCCAATATCACGTAATTCCGATAAGTGAGCAAGTTTTTATGTTATTAGCAAAATGCAGTAAATGTGTTGAAGAAATATACAGCTAAGAATATATAGGGATTTTATAGTATCTAGATGGCTGAATCTGAAGGAATGGTTAACTAGAGACTTATATCATAGAGTCTTAGCTTTCCATAATGAGTAATATCATGAAATTCCAAGTTGTATTTTGAAAGTTATAAAAAAAATTTCTAGGTGCAGCAACTGCATTTCTTGAACTGTTTATTATTAGTAGATTGCTAAGGAGTTTTCTCACTTTAGTTGGCATAATTTGGGATAGTTGTCAACTAGAGAAGTGAAATAGAGGATTATACATTGCTATAGGATCTGGAATCATCAAATTTGGGTGAGTAGATGAATTGATATGGAATTTTCTGCATACTGCAGTATTATGATTATGAGCTAATTAAGTTTTAAAGATGTTTTAAGTATTTATCCCTTCTAAGAACTTCACATTGGATTTAGATGAGATTCTTGGGGCTTATAACTCATAATGGATTTGGGGATATAGATTTTTGCGGCTGATTGTTGTATTTATAGCTGTGGTTGAGACTATCAACCCAATAGGCAAGTACTGATATTGATTTCCACCTCGAGAGGTGGTGAATTTTCTGTGCGCCGTCGGATCGTTTACCGAGAGAAGGTTGACAGCGGGGTGGGATACTGAATGTGATCCGAGACGGAGGTGGTGGCAACTGATGGAGATCAGATCGCTGGTATTTGGGGTTGAAATGCTAGGTTATCTACCTCGTCTAGAATGTGTTGATGCCTAGGTCTGTTAATGACTGGATATTAGTAAATTGGGTGTGTTTTGCCTCGATTGCCGGGTATGAGGCACTCCCTTGGGCGCCGTTGTACTGCTTGCTGAGGGTCGCGGGCCGGGGACATTAGATCGAGGGCCTACAGAGGTGTTGGCAATCGATGAATATCGGTTCGCCGTGATTAGTTATTTTTGGCAGAACTGTTGAGGCTTAATCATTCGTTAGACACTATGCATGATTTGACAAACTCATATGTTTTAGCAACAAATGTTATTTCAAATTGTATTTCTTTACTTTTCGCTTCAAGACCGAGTTGATGTTTGGGGTGATTCCTTATAATTCGACTTGTTCTAAGGGCCAGCACTAGGCGGTGATAACCAGGGTTGCCTCTTCCTGTCAACGGGATACGGAAAGTGCCGTGGTAAGAACGGGAGGGTTCCTGACGGATAAGGGGATTAGACCCTCGGGGCCGTCATTTTCTTATGTTGAGTGGACACAAACGAACCATGGGGCTGCTTTCCCATGGATCTTTGGTGCCAAAGATACGCAGTTGTGTATCTGTAAGATCGTCACGGCATTTGGTGTGATCCAGACCGGCTTGGGGCACTAGTGGCAAATGGGGACACCACTGTGTTTAGCAGTAATAACTGTAGGATTCACTAGCCACGTTGTATTTATCAGGAACAGGTTAAGTACAATAGTAGAATGTATTTGCATGGTGTGGGTTCGAAACCCTAAAACTGGAGAAGACAACTTGATTTGGGACGTATGTAGTATGGGATGCATACGTGTCCAAAGTCTTGCTGACATTAGACTAAGTGCATCTTTTTCTGTACATTGTGTACTATGCATTAAACTTCAGGTCATGGCATACAATGACACTAGAAAATTAGGATGCACGTTTCTGTTTTCATCAATGGCTGGTTGTGATTGCTAGTTGGAGATCACTGTTTCCTTATCAGCATTGCATCAGTATATGTACTGACGTGCCCACTCAATTAGGTGCTGGATAATGGGTCACGAGTGCAGGAGGATTCAAGGCAAGCAAGGCATCCAAGTGGAGTAGTTATGTAACTATCTACCATTGGAGCAGGTGCAGGAATATCAGACTAGCGCATCGGAAGATTCGAGCTACAGGGCGCATCTTAGGAAAGCAGCATGACCGCTCGGTGGAGATTCTAGTAGAGAGCAGTTGATTACCATTCTGGGTGGCAGACGGTAATCGTTACAATGTAGTATCTGTAATAAGTTGATGTAATCTGTATTCCTTGTTTAAGGACAAGATAATATTTGTAACTAATGATGTAATAACTCTGGTGGCAACAAAAGTTTTTATTTTCCATATTTTTATTGTGTTGAGATGCATTTGAAAGAAAAGATTCTGGTTGTGTCACGGATTTCCTGTAGTGGGATCCGGGGCACTACAATAGTCGACTTTATAATCACCTTATTACAGGCAACGTTTGACGAAATTAAAACATATAACTTCTCATGTAGGGAACCATAGTGACTTCAAGTCAAAGAACTACATACACCATGGTCACTGTGAGAACCGCTTATGACACTCACGTAACGATCCATGCAGCGTTCTCATGGTGGGTCAGTCCAGTACATTATTACTCTAATATGTACCCATATGAAGACTTGATATCTCATATCCATGACCCGTGAGCTATGGTCATCAGTCTACGCACATATTAGTTTCTACGCATTATTGTTGTCCTAATTCACAATAATACTTGACTAAGGATATTTAAGAATAGTGTTCTGATTACAACTAATAGGATCACACAATCAAGTCATGCACTTGATATTCCATGGTATTGAACCTACTATTCTAAGGACATTATTATGTTCATTTAATCACAATAAACAACACAATAAGTGAAATGCCTCATACATGAAATAAATATCATGATACAATGTAAACTAGTAATGTCAATACACAATTAGCTTCTAGGGCATACACCAACAATCTCCCACTTGCACTAGAGCCAATCAGACATACATCTAATGCTGATAGATCTAGTGTGACCCTCATGCTTTCGCTGTGTAAGAGGCTTTATCAGTGGGTCAGCGATGTTATGTACTCTGCATATCTTTATATCTCCTCTATCGATGATCTCTCGAATGAGATGGAAGCGCCTAAGTATATCTTTGGATTGTTGGTGAGATCTAGGCTCCTTAGTTTGTGCAATGGCCCCATTGTTATCACAATAGAGGTCCAACGGGTCCACAATGCTAGGAACCACGCCAAGTTCAGTGATGAACTTTCTCATCCAAATGGCCTCCTTTGCTACATTGGAGGCAGTAATATACTCAGCCTCTGTGGTGGAATTGACTACTGTTTCTTGCTTCGAACTCTTCCAGCTCACAGCTCCACCATTTAGGTAAAACACAAAACCTGATTGCGATTTAGAGTCGTCCTTATTGGACTGGAAGCTAGCGTCAGTGTAACCCTTTGCAACAAGCTCTTCCTCGGCTCCATATACCAAGAACGAATCCTTAGTCCTTCTTAAGTACTTAAGGATGTTCTTGACAGCAGTCCAGTGACTTTCATCGGGATCTGACTAATACCTGCTCGTCATGCTCAAAGCATATGAGACATCTGGACGAGTACATAACATGGCACACATGATAGATCCAATTGCATATGCATATGGAATCTTAGTCATGCGGTCTCTCTCATCTTGAGTGGAAGGACATTGAGCCTTAGACAGGCTTACACCATGTAACATATGGAGAAATCCTTTCTTGGACACTTGCATATTGAAGCGTTTACTTTGTCTGTGTATGTACTCTGACTCAGGCCAAGCAGTCTCCTTGATCTATCTCTATAGATCTTGATGCCTAATACATAGGTAGCTTCACCCAAGTCCATCATGGAAAAGCATTTTCCTAGCCAAGTCTTTACAGACTGTAAGGTAAGGATGTCATTCCTGATGAGTAGTATATCATCTACATACAATACCAGAAATACAACTGTGCTCCCATTAACCTACTTGAGCAGGTGGTTGTTCCACAGCAATTTGTGGAGTCTACTCTATTTCCACCATTGGTTCACTGCTACTTTGCAAAGTTTGAATTTCTTCAAGTTCTATTGTTCGCCTACTGGTTCTTTTAGAGACAAATTCTATCTCTATAAACACAGTAGTCCATGCGACAAACACTTTGCCTTCGATCGGATTATAGAAATAGTATCTCTTGGTTTCCTTGGGATATCCTACAAATAAGCACTTATCAAATTTGGGACCAAGTTTATCAGGGACTTGGCACCTTACATAGGCTTCACACCCCCAAATCTTCATAAAGGACACACTAGGACGCCTCCCGGTCCATATCTCATATGGTGCCTTTTGTACCGTTTTAGATGGAACACGGTTAAGTGTGAAAGCAGCTATTAATAGAGCATGTCCCCAGAAGGAGCTTAGAAGATTTGCATGACTCATCATTGATCAGACCATGTCTAACAAGGTCTAGTTCCTCCTCTTAGAAACACCATTCGATTGTGGTGTTCCAGGGGAAATGAGTTGAGATATTATCCCACACTTTTTTAGATGGTCATCAAAATCTTGGCTTAAGTACTCACCACCTCAATCTAATTGAAGGGCTTTAATACTTTTATCAAGTTAAATTTGTACCTCATTCTTGAATTCTTTGAACTTTTCAAATGACTCTGATTTGTGTTTCATCAGATACACAAATCCATATCTACAGAAATCATCAGTAAATATAATGAAGTACTGAAAACCTCCTCTAGCCAATGTGCCGAAAGGTCCGCAAACATCACTATGTATGAGACCTAAAAGATCACTAGCCCTTTCACATTTTTCAGTGAATGTAGCTTTTGTCATCTTGCCCAATAAATAAGGTTCACATACCTCATATGATTCAAAATCAAATGAGTCCATAAATCCATCTTTATGGAGTTTGGATATGTGGTTTTCATTTATGTGACCCAAACGACAATGCCAGAGGTAAGTTGGGTTCGTATCATTTGATTTGAACATCTTAGTATTTATATTATAGACGAGCATTTCGAGGTCGATAAAGTCCATTACTCAATTGTGCACTAGCATAACAGATATCATTCAAATAAATAAAACAACTTTTGTCTTTTACTATAAATAAAAAACCCTTCTTGTCCAAATAAGAAATAGAAATAATATTTCTACTAATAACAAACACAAAATAATAGTTGTCCAACTCAATGATAAGCCCAGTGGACAATAATAAATGACAAGTTCCTACAGCTAAAGCAGCAACTTTTGCTCCATTTTCAACTCGTAGGTCAACTTCATTCTTAGCCAATGGTCTACTCCTTTTGAGATCTTGCACATTTACACAAATGTGAGATCCACATCCAGTATCTAATACCCAAGATGCAAAAGTAAATAAATTAACTTTTATAACAAAATACATGTAGTGGAAGTCTCACTTCTTTTCTTATTGTAACCTCTGTTTTCCCAAAAACGTATTTTTTTGTGTATTTTCTGTATTGAAAATTTTCGCATATTATTTTTTTCGGTTTTCAATTTTTTTTTTTTGTCAAATTGTACTATTGGATCTTCTATTAAAATCTATCAATAATTTTATTTTTTTCAGTTATTATTAGTATTATTATTATTATGTTTATGTTTATGATTATTATTATTGTTGTTGTTATTATTATTCAGTATTATTATTATTATTACTATTATTTTTATTATCATTTTTATAATGGTTATTACTTTGATTGGGTATTAAAAACCTAGTTATATTTATAAATTAGATTTGTAGTTATTTTAAATAAAGTCTATTGTAATGTAAATTACATTATTTTATAAATTATGTTTTATCGGTTATTTAATTTTCTCATTAGATTTTTATTTAATACCCAAAAACCCTATTTAACCCTATTGGATTCTAATACCTTAAACCCTATTCCTTATTGGATATCCAAACCCATTTAAACCCTTAAAACCCATTCAACCCAAATACCCTATATGCATTACTACCCGAAACCTAATTACACCAAACTCAATATCCATCTCAAACCCCTACCCATTAACACCCATCCCCTGTTCACCCAAACCCATACCCTATAAGCTATACCCATACCCGTTACCCCCACTGTTGTTTCCCTTCACCCGACCCGCTACCCGGTTACATTGTGCTGCCTCCACCCTTCTCTTCCCTAACCCTAAAAATATATTAAAGCCATATATATATATATATATATATATACTTTTTCCCTACCCCCATGCAGCCGCTACCCTTCCTCCAGCCTGTTCACCTTTAACCTCCTTGAACCCATCGTCCCGATCTCTCTCCCATTCCCCCGTCGCACCTCCCGTGCTCCGCCTTATCTCTCGGTCCTCCCCCTGTTCCAACCACCCTCCTGCAGTCACGTCAGCCCCCGACTGCACCATGTGCTCCTCCGCTAGCCAGGCCGCAACCCTACCTCGACAGCATCGTTCTCTCCATCCTCCGCATCGTCGCGCCTCCAGCAACGTCATGCCACCCTGCAGCACCTCCCATCACTATTGCGCTACACCCGCAACAGCCTGGCCCTGTGCACCTCCCCTGTGAGCCACCTCGCGATGCACTCAGCAGCCCTCACATCAGCCAGCCACCACCGCCGTCGTGTCCCCTGGCCGCCGACCGCTGTCGGAGCCAGTGCAGCCCTTGTTGGTTAATGTTTGTTGGGTTTTGATCATGTTGGTTGTGGGCCGTCCATTTGATTATGATCTTGATTGATTAATTCCTAGCCGTCCGTTGATTTGATATTGATCATCACCATCGGGTTGATCTTGGTCGTCCATTGGATCTTGATCATCATGCTTGATTGGATGTGGGTCGTCGATCTCAACTTGATCATTCGATTAGATCCTAGCCGTCCGATCCTCTTAATCGTCACGATCATGATGATCATCAACTTTCTTTGATCACAGCCGTTCTATCGATCGATCTTGATCTCCATCATTATCTTCATCATCAGGGAAATCTGACCGTCCGATCTGATTCGATCATCTTGATCTTGATCTTGATCTTCGATCTCAGCCATCCGATTGTGTTCGTGATCTCGATCGTCTTCATCTTGTTCGTGATCATCTCGTTCATTGGTTTGTGTTCGTGTTTGGTTCGTGATTCGTTCGTTGTGTTCGTTGCTGGGAATCTGTTCCCGTTAATCTTGGTGTTCGTTTTGTCATCGGTTAAGGCAAGTAACTTGTACTCAATTCCTTTGTATGATACAAGTCATAAATTCCGCTTGTAGTGTAGTTGGGTTCTAGAGACAACTCGTGTGTGATATATGTTTGATGAGTGTTGTCTCTATAGTGCTATTGACCATAGTTGCCTCACGACACAAAGTTTGACATGAAACAACTTAGGTTTTGACCGTTCTTGATGTGATTATAATTGTGAGATAATTAGGAGAATCGTGTGTTTGTTTGGATCCATGTGATATACTTATTGTGGACATGCTATATACCCTATTTCTTGATGTTTGGACACTTAGTAGACTCTATAACATGTTTGGTTGTGTTTGAAATGAGTTTGTATGTTGTATGTTGATTTGTTGTTAAAAGGAAAATCTGTATTCTATCGATAATTAGTTTTGATTGGTATTTTAGACCATATTAAGGTCAGTATCTTAATTTCAGTATTAAACATGATTTTTAGAGAAATCCGTCTTCTTTCCAAACTCTCTGACCTTGATCAATTTCATTTTTGTATGTGTGAGATATGATTGTTTTACTACAGAGGTGTATTTGATTTTTAGATTTCGTTTCTTGATGATTTCGATGACTAAACTATTGTGATACTAGTGCTAAGCATATTATTTTGATCTGAAATTTTGGTCAGTATTTCTAAACTTAATTAGGGATTACCCAGAATTTTGGTGGATTTTATTGAAGAGTTTTATATGCCGTTTCATGCTTGTTTATAAAAACTATACTTGCTGAATTTTGCTCACTGTTCTGTAAAGATTTGTATTTTCACCCTAATTCTTTTTTCGGTATGAAAAATATTTATGAAAAGTTATCTTATTTTGTCTATTTTCATCTCCCTTTGGCGGATTTGGATTTCGTTTCACGATTTGCGAGATATTGCAGTTTTCGTACAGCAGTGTTGGGAATTCCAGATTTGCCAAACTATCGTTTCTTGATATTTTCTGATTTTTGTTGGCTAAACTAATCTTACTAGAAAATTATGAAACTTTATATTCTAATACTATACATACATGGAAATACCCTAGATTTTTCCTAGATTTATTTGAGGTGTTTTGATGCTGTTTTCCTGACTTTGAATTCGATTTACTGATTTCTGGCTGAACGCATTTTCTGGATTCAAGTCAATTTTGAGTTATGTTTTTGTGAATTAATATATGACATATTCATATTCTCTGGATTTGGTTGGGAGTCTATTTTATAGACGTTTCGACGGATTCAGATTTGCATGTTTTTATCACCGGGAATCATTGTTTTACTACAGATGGTCTTGCTGTCCTGAACTTGAGATTTGGTTATTTTATTCTTTTATATGTTATCTTGCATCCGTACATGTTATCTTGCAGCTTGAACTTGTCACATGATCATGTCATGTTATTCTTGATATGTTTTGCACTCATACATGCTTGTTTGATAATAATAATAAATAATCAAGTCGGGGTTTAAGGGAAGATCTAATAGTGGATAATGAAACGTGTATCGGAAGGGGATCCACAGATCCTACGTGATGACTTGAGATATGATACTTGACACGTGATTACTTGACACTTGTACGCAAGACACTTTACTTGCCACTTGCACAACTTGACACGTGATTACATGATACATGATACTTGGAGCTTGGAGCTTGATACTTGATACTTGTCCCTGAGTACACTGCCCTCTATGGTCCACTATGAAATCTAAAGTGAAACTGTTTGTTGTAGAAACCATGCAGTGAAAACCGGGATGGATTAAGTGCTACCTAGATAGTAATCACTATAAGACTTGAACATGACACTTGAACATGATACATGCGTACTTGATACTTGACTACATGATACATGAGACATGATACATGAGACTTGATACTTGACAATTGCTACATGTTTACATGATACTTGATACTTGTTGCTTGTTTACATGATGCTTGTTCACTTGACACTTGATACATGCTACTTGTACTTGTTCACCTTACCATACTAGTTGTTATACTTGATATCATGCATATTCCATGTTGTTGGTTAGTTTTCCCCATGTACTTGTATCCTGCATTACAAGCGACCCGTAACTTGCATTGACGGGTACATTATTTTTTTTTTCTATTCCTGTAATTGTTAAATTGCAGATTTTGGAGAACAAGTTCCAAATGGTATTGGTGACATGAAGTATTAGTGTTGGATCTTGTTATTATTATTTCTTGTAACTTGTTTGAACAATTGTATTTTGATACTTGGATTTATTTTTATATTTGGGCAATGTGATCCAGGATATTTGAGTTATTCAAATCATGATTATTTGAGATTAATACATTTTGGTTTCAAGTATTCTTGTTGGTATTTTGGTTCATATGTGCATGTTGGTTGATTCTTTTGCTTCCAACTCTGATTATTCTTGTGAAATGTTGTAAAGATTCTTGAACTGCTTATGAATGATGAAAATCATTCGCTGGGCTTAGTCACGTATCCGTATTCCGTATTCTCTTTTGGGAAGCGGGGCGTGACACTTCTTCTTAAGCTTCTCTAGGTACTTATGGCAATTCCTCTTCCACTATTCAGTCTCACCACAGTGGAAGCATGTGCCCTCCTTAGCCACCCCATCCTTAGGTTTCAAGGCAGAAGTGCTGGGCTTCAAATTGCCTTTGCCCTTCCTCTTGCCTTTGGGTTTCTTAATCTGCATTTTGCCCCTTGCCTTTACCTTTGACCTATTGGACCATCGTAATGATCTTCCCCTTACTAATATTCTGTTTAGCATTTCTCAACTTGCTTAGCAGTTCTGGCAGAGGTTTGTCAATTTCAATTATGTTGTAGTTCATGACGAATTGACTATAACTTTCCGGCAATGATTGCAGGACCAATTCAGTGGCCAACTCTTGATCCAATGGGAAACCAAGATTTCAAGATTCTCTATGTACCCAATCATCTTGAGCACATGAGTTCCAACTGGGCTTCCTTCTGCCAGTTTGCACTGAAACAATGCCTTTCAGACTTCAAACCTCTTATGCCTAGCCTTCTTTTGATAGAGCCTCTTGAGGTGTACGATCATATCGTAGGCATCCATATTCTCATGTTGCTTCTGAAGCTCAGAGTTCATGGTGGCTAGCGTGAGACAACCAATGTCCAAGGCGTCATCTTGATGCTTCTTATGAGCATCATTTTTGGTGTGAGGGGCACTTACAACAGGTGGATTAGGAATAGGCTGCTTTAGAACATACAGCCTTTTTTCATGCCAGAGACTATCCTCAGATTCCTGTATCAGTCTAGAAAATTTGTTCCAGACAGTTTGTTTTCTCAAGAACAGATCGCAATGATAGGTTATTTGATGTGTTGGATGCCATGATAATCTATCAACATAAATATGCAAAGTAAATATCATTTCACATAAATATACAAAGAAAAAATATTTAACCATCAATAGAAATATGCAGAGTATGTATCATGACATTGAAATATTTAATAAGGTCTTTTATTTAATGTGCCTCCTACTATTTTTATTCAAATCAATAACCCTCATCATTGACTCGGAAAATCTCATCGTAAGATTTTCTTGTAGACCAAGATCCATATTTCACCTAGTTTTGAGTTAGCTTTGGTTGATCACCCAAAATTCAGTTATTTAGGTAGGGAACATTTTCCAATTACATCATATACAACTCTTGGATAGTTGGGTGAGTAACACTTGCTCTAATCTATCTCATAGACTAAATCTCAACTCTATGCCTCTAAATTTTCAATCCTATTGAAATAGTCTAATTAAGTCATACCCAATGGTTGGCAATTGAATATTACTTTTATCCCATCGCATCTCACTATGATAGATAAAGGCACCCTGCTTTGGCAGACCTACACTTAATCGATCCTAGCCTAGATGAGTGTCATACATTGGAAGGCATCTAATTGCAATTTAATATTTACTTTGAGGGATTTTGTTATTTTATTAATTGATCTCACCATTCATCATCCATTAGCATACAACAATGCATCTCATACAAAATTAAAAGCATAAAATTTATGTGACATGGTTGTGGTCCTAACACACTGATTCTCTCAAGCCAACGAGAGTATCAAAAACTGAACAAAGGGATTATACCGTCTTCTCCAAGCAGCTTCCAATCTTGGCCTTATATGGTTGTCAATGCTTTGCCTCCTCAGTGAGATTACATTTACATATAAAGAAAGAATGTACAATTGGAGTTTAGAAAAAGGATAAAGGCACGACATGCAAGCCATATTCAAAATACCAAAATATAAACAATACATCATAGAACATAAACCATGTATCACAGAACTAAACCATGTATCACAGAACTAAGGTCACAATCATGCACCATGCATCACAGAACATAATAATCAAAGAATATGTTGTTATGATTTTAATTAGTTTATTTTAAAAAAAGTTTGGTTTTTGGGGAATCATTATTGCCCTACGCAGAGCTGGCACGAAGGCCGCCCCTTGCGAGGTGCGGGACAGCGCCCTGTTAGAAAAAAATTGCCTCATCGTCCCTTACCACCGCCAGAGCATGAACCCTTCATGTTTTAAGCAACCCTAATGCCACTGAAAACGACGCAGGTGCATGAACTATTCATACCTTAAGAAACCCTAACGTCACTGTAAATCACATCTTTCCAGGGTTTTGGTTCCAAACCGATGGCTACCCTAGTGTGGCATCTGTGTTAACAACCAGCACATAAACCAATCATTATATTGTAACTGTTGCAAAAATTATATCACATATGAATCTTTCTACCAAAAGTGCGAACATATCATGAATAATCACATATCATACATAACCGAATTATGGTTTCGCAAGTGGATCTGATACGACTGTTAGGTTTCGATGGTAGTCTCAGATCAAATACAAAGAAATATCGAAACCTAGCCATGGATCCATGCGAAAACCATAAACCGTGTTTAGGAGTTATACCTTGAAGATGGATCTGTTGTATCCATTGAATGTCGATCACAGCAGTGTAATATTGTTGTACCTCTACGGTATCCACACGAACGGATCAAATCAAACTTTCCCTCATGCCGCGGTGCTAGCTGTGGGAAGGGGATTTTCCTCACGATCTCTCTCTCTCACAATTTTTGTGACGACTAGGGTTTTCTCATGTAACACTTTTCCACAGATACGTATCATATATATAGCTGCAAAAAAAACCCTAAGAGAGTAATGAGGATGTTGAACTCACAATCTGACATGGTTCAGATTCGTGTGTGGGCGTTTAAACTTTATTCAGCTCATTTAATCTAATTAAATGTCCAACCAATGTCAGGAGTCCAAGTTTTACTTGGATCCCCAATTAAATTCATCTTATGAATTTAAATCTCAATTTCGATCCATTCTAAGTGTGTGACCATGTAGGTTCTCGTTACGTTGATAGTAATAATAAAATCATATTCTAGTATTACAAACAGTGAGCGGTATCTAGCAATACATCACTGCTACTCAAGTAACGGAAATGTCAGTGATTAAACATAACCTATCCGTGACCAATGTTACCATGTAGTCTAGTTTCTTTGTCCAGATATCTTAATTGACCACAAGGAATGGAGCGTGTCACTCTTGTATAATTCAATCTTTGGTTTCTTGATGTCCAAGTAGACTTACTAAAACAAATGAGCTCAATATCTCATATTAACTCATTTGAGTATGGCCATGCATTTTGTAGTCTTACTCAATCAAGGGGCCTATAGATAGTGCTCAGGTTATGTAAGAGGGACAAATCCTATTTAAGTCACTCGCATCCCTCCACATGATTTGTAGTAAATCCAATAGTCGACTTTATAATCACCTTATTACATGCAATGTTTGACGACATTAAAACATATAACTTTTCATGTAGAGAACCGTAGTGACTTCAAGTCAAAGGACTACATACACCATGGTCACTGTGAGAACAGCTTATGACACTCACATAACGATCCATGCAGCGTTCTCATAGTGGGTCAGTCCAGTACATTATTACTCTAATATGTGCCCATGTGATGACTTGATATCTCATATCCATGACTTGTGTGATATGGTCATCAGTCTACGCACATACTAGTCTTTATGCATTATGGTTTTCCTAATTCACAATAATACTTGACTATGGACATTTAAGAATAGTGTTCTAATTACAACCAATAGGATCTCCCAATCAAGTCATGCACTTGATATCCCATGGTATTGAACCTACTATTCTAATGACTTTATTATGTTCATTAAATCACAATAAACAACACAATAAATGAAATGCTTCATATATGAAATAAATATCATGATACAATGTAAACTAGTAATGTCAATACACAACTGGTCTCTAGGCATACACCAACAAAACACATACTATACTGAAAAATCAGAAATTTTTCTCAAAGTTTGTGTTGAATCCATGCAAAATACCCACCATTGTTAGATCTATACAAATAATTAACGGTTCTGGAAGAGCCCATATAATGTTGCCAAATGGTACCCATATATTCATTAAAGATGTTTTATTTTTCAGCAATTCCCGAAGAAATTTGCTTAGTTTCAAAGACATCAGAATGAATGGGTACCACACAGAAACTATAAGTGAAGATAAGAAGGAACTCTTATACATCATTACTAGTGTTGAAAGTCAGAAAATCACACTCGAAAAGTTTAGAGCATTCTCCTCGGGTCTATACCACACAAGAAGTTCAAATGTTGAATCACACTTCATTATGAGCCAAAAGCTCAAGCTGAGCCAGAAGCTTAACTCACACCCTAAATTTAGTGACACTAAGATCTTAACTCTTTTGCATGATAGGTTGGGACACACTGGGAACACTATGTTAAGAAAAATAATAGTTAATCATGTGCACATCCATTAGCAAACCATCGGTTGAGTATACCTAGTGGGTACTTGTGTATCCCGTGTTCATAAGGTTAACTCATCACCAAACCTTCTTTTCTTAAGGTTGCATCTGAATCGCCATCATTTCTCATGAGGTTACAAGGTAATATCTGTGGCCTTTTAAATACTCATAGCGGACTTTTATATATTTCATGGTCCTAATTGCTGCATTCACTCGTTGATCCTATGTTTGCCTACTTTCTACTAGGAATACAGTTTTTTCTCATCTATTGGCTCAAATGATCAAACTTAGAGCTCATTTCCTCGACCATCCTATTAAATCTATACGACTTGATAATGCGGCTGAGTTAACATCTCACGTTTTTTTATAAGTATTGTTTATTAATAGGGATTGATGTTGAGCCTCCCGTTCCACATGTTCACACAAAAAATGGCTTAGCTGAATCATTGTTTAAGCGTCTTCAACTTATTGCCGGACATTTACTAATGCAGTCTAGATACCCTGTTAGTGCTTGGGGACATGTTGTGCTGCATGCATCAATGCTTCTAAGACTTTGGCCCACAACATGTCACCATTTCTCTCCACAACAACTTGTGCCAGGTAATTAACCAAATATATCCCATTTGCGTAAGTTTGGCTATGCAGTTCAAGTTCTGATTCCACCTTCTCAGCGTTCTAAAATGGGTCCTCAACAGAGGTTGGGGATTTATGTAGGTTTTGACTCGCCCTATATTATTCGATATCTAGAACCAATGTCAGGAGATGTGTTTACTTCCCGTTTTGAAGATTGTCACGTTTATGAGACAGTATTCCCGCCGTTAGGGGGAGATGAGAAAGTTCCTGAAGAACACATAGTTTATGCAAAACAATCTGTTCCAGCAGAACGACGAGAATTAACGTTACTTTGTCTCATCTAGATCCACGTACTTCACAATGTAAGAATGAAGTACATAAATATTGCACTTGCAAGAAATTGCAAATAGATTATGTGATGCATTTAATGATGCAGTGGAAGTAACCACATTACTAATGTCAGCTATGAATGCACATGTCAGAGTTATTGTTCCTATAGGAAAAAAACTTAAATATGGCAGCAAATAAATCTGCAGCGCACCAAAAGCGTGGCAGACCTATAGGTTCAAAAGACTTTACTCCTCGGAAAAGGAGAAATGAGAAAACTTGCTCAAATAACACTCTTGAAGATGTTAGTTATTTCACTCGAGAAGAGGTTATGCAAAAATCAACTTTCTCGAAAACTCCAGAAAAAGTTAGTCTTGGAAAAGACACGAGTCCTTGAAAAGATTTTGGAAGTCTGTAAAGAGACAGAGATACCTAATAATAAAGAAATCTTTATCCTTCACACTAATTCAGGAGATATGTGAAACAGAAAAGATACAGTCATCGAGTATCAAAGGGAAATGATAATGATGATACCGAACCACATACTATAAATGAATGTTGATAAAGAGCAGATTGTCGAAAATGAAAAGATTTTATCTAGGTAGAATTAGAGTCTCTCAAAAAATGTGGTGTATTTGGATCTATAGTACCAACCCCAAAGGATGTTAACACTGTAGGTTGTAAATGAGTGTTTGTAAGAAAAATAAATGAAAGTAATGAAATTACTAGATATAAAGCACGACTTGTGGCATAAAATTTCTCGCAGAAACCTGGGATTGATTACGATGAAACATACTCCTCAAATTACTAGATATTAAGCACGACTTTTGGCACAAGGTTTCTCTTAGAACCTGGGATTGATTATGATGAAACATACTCCCCATCTCATAGATGCAATAACTTTCAGATATATGATAAGTCTAGCAGTTTTTGAAAATTTAGATATGAGACTCATGGATGCTGTAACTGCTTATTTGTATGAGGACTTAGACACAGATATTTATATGAAAATCCCGTAAGGGTTTACTTTCCCCGAAGTAAATCCGTCTTAGTGAATACTTGTTTAAGGAAGAATATAAAACAATACAATTTTCCCGTGCATTTTTATAAAGAAAATTTTAAATGGATTTGCAATAGTAGCAGTTTATGTGGATGACATAAATTTAATCGGGACTCATGAAGAGCTCGAAAAAATTGCTAACCGCTTGAAGAAGGAATTCGAAATGACAGATCTTGGGATCACAAAATTTTATCTCAGCCTGTAGATCTTGAGAAATTCTAGCGGGATATTAGTCCATCGGTCCAATTATACTAAGAAGGTTTTAAAAAGGTTTGGTATGGACAAGACACACCCACTAAGTACTCCCATGGTATTTCAATATTTGGACATAAAGTAAGATCCATACCATCCTAAAGAGGAAAATGAAAAAGTATTGGGATCTGAAGTAGTGAATTTTTTTGCTAGATATAGCTTTGTACCAATGCAAAAGGCAATGTACTAGTATCAAGCATATTTTAAGATATCTACGTGGAACTACTAACTTAGGTTTATATTACTCTTATAATCCTAAAAGTTCTAAGCTTGAAGATTTTGCAGATTCAGGATATCTCTTTGATCCTCAAAAGGGTCGATATCAAACATATTATGTATATTTTAGTAATATTGCTATTTCTTGGTGTTCTACTAAACAAACTTTAGTTACTGCTTCATCTAACCACTCTGAAATTTTAGCTCTTCATGAAGGTAGTCGTGAATGTATATGGTTGAGATCTTTAATTCACCATATTCGTAGTTCTTATCAGTTACCTTCTATTACAGATGTTCTTAGCATAATCTTCGAAGACAATGCTGCATGTGTATCACAGATTAAAGAATGTTTCATCAAAGGAGACCGAAATATGCACATTTCACCAAAATTCTTCTTTACTCACGGACTTCAGAAGAAAAATGAGATTGAAGTAAAACAAGTTCATTCCAGTGACAACCTAGCTGACCTTTTTACTAAGTCTCTGCCAAATGTCATCTTCCAGAAACCTGTATACGGGATTGGTATGCGTAGAATCTATCATCAAATTATGTAAGGTGATGCTACTTGTTTTTCAGTGCGGGAGCAACAGATAATGAGTTCTTTCGGTGAAGAGAAAACCCAGATATCGGTACTCAATCTGACCATGCTGTGAGGCTGATGTGCGGTTGAATTTGATGGATCAGGTGATGAATGACTGCCACTGGATACGTGCAAAAAAGTTTGAAACATCGGGAGGATTTCCAGCGACAGACCTTCCGACGCTCAAGTCAAACCAACATTTTAAAGGGTAATTGGGTGATTAAATTGTGATTACCTGGTTACTGTAGAGGTAGAGCTGTATTTATAGGCTAGTGGGGATCTGTTTAGGGAAGGTTCCCCTGATCTAATCTAGCCGTGGATTCCCTGATTACGAGGGAATTAATCTGTGATGGGCTGGATCCGGGCGATGGGATCGTAAGCGGCCCAGGAGCCATTGTAAGATCCCTTTGAGATTCGTGCAGAGATCGTGCAATGCAGATCATCCGCGATTTTTACCCTCATCATAATGGCTTATTATTATCAGGGGGAGTCATTAATTGGAGAAAGCACCCTGAAGCATGCTACCCAGTATATATGCGTGTTGTACTCTTTTTATTTTTTCTAGGTTTTTATCCCACTGTGTTTTTTTCTAGTAAAGGTTTTAACGAGGCAACATTGTGCGCATCAAATGTTAATAAGGTTTTAACGAGGCAACATTGTGCGCATCAAATGTTAATTCAATAATCTTGAAGAATGTTGTACTCTTTTGTAATACCCCGGATTGTACAATGCTTTTATATATTTATATATATATATATATATATATATATATATATATTGTCTGTATGCGTGCATATGATTGCAGTGTTTTGTTTGATTTTTCTATCGTTGGTGTGCGGTTAGGTTTGCAGAGCGGTTCATGAGGATGGTTGCGTTCTAGACGATGCACGAGAATGAAAAGGACCGATACTGGTATAAACACTAGTTTTTGGTACGATACCTATGCAAATATAACATTGTATGATATTACGATGGGTATATCTTGAATACACTCGATTAACCTCTCGTCTCTAATCTAAGAACCAATTAAGAACTAAATCGGGAAGCCAACCCATTATACCCCAAAACCAAGGGCCAAAAGACCATGGTTTCTCACCAAAACCACCTTAAACCCCTACTCCCTACCCCTAGAATCCGGCCCCCCATCTTTCCCCTCTCTTTCCCTAATCTTTTCCATTAAAAACCCCCTCATTCTTCTCCCATGTTCTGAAAATTTCAGAACTCAAACCCAAGAAAAGAAAGAGAAGGAGAGAAAGGAAAAAAAAGGATTAAAGAAGGAGCTCTTGGAGTGACTCTTGGAGAAGTGAAGCTCAAAGCTATCATCAACTCTACAATCAACTCAGGGCGGAGAGTTTATCTAAACCTTTCTTTTTGTTTCTTGATTGATTTCTTGCATGCATATGTAGTAGTAAGAGTTATAATGAATGTTTAAGAAGATTGGAAGTTGAAATCAGAAACTAGAACTGGAATCTTGATCTGTATGCTATTTTCTAGATTTTCCCGAGAGCAAACCACATGGAATCTGATCATCAAATTTTTACAGATTGTTCCTCTATATGTCTAGATTATTCATGAATTAATAAAATCCATTTGTGAAATAGTGCCGTAAGGCAGTAGCAGAATTTGGTTACTATGATGCCTGAGATTGTTGGATTTTTCATAATTAATTAGAGCAAGATCTTAATCTTAAATTTTTACCTTGCTTTCCCACTTGTATCTAGACTATACTGAAAAATCAGAAAAATAATTGGATGAAGTTACAGGCATGTTAAAAATTGATCTTTCAACAGTAACTAGAGCTGTAACTGAAGAACATGATGATTTTTGTGCTTAATTGAAACATGAAGGACTCAGTGTAGACTTGGAGTTTGGACATTAAACCTTTTGCATGTTGTTCATTATGTAGTCTAATTTCGTTACTGTGAATTTTGTGTCTATTGGATGAGTATAGGATTTATGATGATTTTATTAGCACGTACTGTGCTGGTTTCAGTCAAATTTGACACCCTGTAGAGATGACACAATTGAGGCTCCTTAAGGGCAAATTTTGAGGAAGTGTTTCCTTAGAGGATTGTAGTAGACATCAAGACCTTTTTAACAAGATCTATTTGAGGTGTTTCCAGTAAGTGGTTAATTTAATATGGTTTTTACAATACTGGACAGAGACCAGGATTTGAGCTGAGTGCTCTAGTTGAGAAAGTCTTAGTATGTGACTTGGTACACTTATGAGTAATGTGTGTGTTAGGGTGATCTATTGGCATATTTTGGACTTATGACCAACTAGAGGATTGTAGAGGACATCCACACCTTTCCATAGAACTTGGGTTTGTCGCATTCTGATGAGTGAGTAGTGTTTTATGCTACCGGTAAGGAGCAGCCCGTGTATAGGAAATACACAGGCTGAGGCTTGAGAGGCCATTTTGAGGACCTAGATGATGGAATTTGAGGTTATGATCAACTAGGAAGTTGTAGCCTAGGTTCTTACCTTTCCAAATTGGGCTTATACACCCCAATCGGAGTTGTATCGAGGGAGTTATGACATTTTTAAGTTTCGGGTAGAAACACCGTAGGTAGTCTTGGGTGTTGACTCGGTATTGTGAGGACTTTTCCCCTAAATACTATTAGAGTTAATAACTCTTGTTTAGGGACGTTTGGTATTTTTTGTTGGTTTTGTTGACTCCCATAGTGGGTGTGTGACTCGAATTAGTCACTAGAGTAAGGTGATACCCTGCATCTGTCGACCCTAAGTTATGAACTTCCGCCGAAGTGTAGGACATTCGAGCCGTGCCATTAATATAAGTTCATAGCCCAGATTAGGGGTGAACACAGACATTCACAGCCGGGTAAGGGGTGAATGCAGGCCACGGTGCTGGACAATTCCAAGCCGGGAAAGTGGCGAACCGAACCGGTATCGCCAGAGCCAGAGGTCGATAGGAAAATTTTTGGAAGCAATCTTATCTTTTACCCAAAGTGATTAGAATGAGGCTGGGATTAGAGTGATGCATTAGAGATTTGGTAATTGCATTAGTACTAGCAGACCATAGTCGGTGCTGTACCTTCCTGTCGTAGGGATAGGTTTTCGGCACTCATGATTGAGTCATCGGCTCGTATCTCGATCTGTTGATTCCCAAAGTTTTGCCGGAGTAAGGGACGGGAGGCTAGGGGGATTTGACCTTCGAGGCTATCACGTTTCTATGCACGTGGGTTTTTGTTTATATATATATATCAGTTCACAGCCGGGTTATGGGTGAACACGCATGCGTCAGTCCACAGCCGGGTTAGGGGTGGACACACGAATTACACGGTCTTGCGACCAAATTCAATGCGGCTTTCTGAAGAGGTCCGTACGCAGGTACTGAGTGGCAAACACGACCACCACTTAGGCACTGCAGTGGCGGAACTAGACCGACCAACTGCAACCTCCTTGTGCAACAGACAATCTATTGGGAACTGGTTGAGTACAAGAGTAGGATGCATGGCAAGGGTTTGAATCCCTAAACTGTGGAGAAAGACGACTAAATTTGGGGGCCTATGTAGTATGGGATGCATACGTTCCCTAATGAAATGTATTAGAGTAGGTGCATCGTGTGCATTCTTGGTTTGTGCATTAGACTAGGCCATGGTTGGGTCTGGGATGCATGTAGTATGGGATGTATGCGGATCCAGAGTCCCAAGTCTTGCTTGCTTTAGAATAGGCTTGTGATTGGTGCATTTAGTTATTAGAACATGGCATATACGAGCACTACAAATTTTAGGATGCACATTTCTTTTTTCCATTTAAGATGGTTTGTGGTTGCCAGTTTTGGAGGATCGCTTTTATTATCAGTATTGCGTCAGTCGAAGTACTCACATTCCCTACCTTTTAGGTACCGGTTCTACCTTTCGAGCAGGTGCAGAGATATCAGAATCGCGCAGCAGAAGACTCAAGCCAAGGAGCAAGCCCCAGGAAAGCAGATTGACCGTTCAGCGGAGCTTCGACAGTGATCCGTTGACTACCATTCCTGTAGCGCCCCGAATTTCTAATATGATATCTTAGAAAATACGTGGCACAATTCCAGCATCAACTTCAATGTAACAGTACACATAGCCCAAAAACACAAATAATTTTATTTCTAAACATTTATTACAACCATCTCTTTCGAACACAGCAGAATTACAACACCTTGAATTACAACTTTCTTTTACAACACTTCTCTTTACAAAATTTACACAAGGCTCTATTACATCACTTATAATCTCCAAAGCTGTAATACCCTGATTTTCCAAATATATGAAAGATTATTTATTTTTATATATGGTGTGCATGTGTAGTATGTTGACTACTATTTTTAGCATGATGTGTAAGAATATTATTTTTCTAAGCCCAAATGTTAGTTTACTTATTTTTCTTTTAAAATATTTATTTTGGCCCAATTAATTTTAGCCCATGAAATTAAACCCTTTTATTATTTTCTACAACTTGTAATGTGTAGCATCTTTTTAAGACTTATTTCTTTTTATTTATGTACATGTTCTTGTAGGGGTGATTTGTGCATGCACGTGCATTTCACATACACGTGCATTGAGCACTATTCTTGGCCGGATGTGAGTAGAGAAGTGGGTTGAGTCATGGGTAGTTATGTGAGGCGTGGGTAGTTTTCCCAACTCCCTAGTCCATCCTAGCCCTTGATCCTATAACTATCTACTAAATCCTAGCCCTCCATCCTACTCAAATTTGTATATAAATACCCGCTCTCATTCTCTATTTCTTTTACACTAGAATCATTATTGTAAGAGAGGTATTTTGTGAGAGAGTTGGGTGTGCTTTTCTGTGGAGGCCGAGTAGCATTTCTGAAGGCTTCGGTGTGGAACAAGGAGCAAGGAGCAAGGAGTCGTCCACTGCAGTAAGGAGCTTTTGCTGGATTCGATTACTTCGTCAAATAAGGTGGGTGTTTCTCAGGACTTCTAGTGTAGAAAACATGCCATAATTGTGATGTTCGTTACTATGCTCATGAGAAGTAAAATCGAATGTATTAGAATTGCTTGAGTATGTTTATGTTGATAATTGTGGAGGACTAATAGTGTAGTAATGGCACTGAAAACAAGGATGAATTGGGTCGGTACAGTCGACTGTCGTGTAGATAAGTCGACTGGTTCGAGACTTCTGTTACATGATTTGTTAGAAAGCTTCATGACATATATGTGAATAATTAAAATAAAGTAGAAAGGCTAAACTCATATCCTTCATGATGTATGTTGCCGCTAAATTTGGTGTGGGGGCAAACAGATGAATTTGTGGATTCTTGGGGAAACTGAATAGTAAACCTGTATGCCTGTTCCGTCGGGCTTCGGGCGTCGATCCCGCCCTGGACCTGCAAAAAGTGCGAGACACCGGGGTTGTTCCCTGCGACGCACCCTCCGACGCTCAAGTCAGTAATCTAGGAAGACTATGAATGAGCGTAAAAACTGGTGAAAGATTAATTACCTCTTAATGGAGATGGACGGGGGGTATTTATAGGCGTCTCAGGGAACAGATTGGGAATGTAATCCTGGTGATTTGATAAGGAATATTCCCCATAATCAGATGAGGAATGTAATCTGATGAGGTATATTCCCCGTAATCAGATAAGGAATTTTATCCCCAAATCCCGGGAAAAGATAGATGTATATCTGGGCCGTTGATCAAGATTAATCAGGGACCCTGATTTTATCTCGCCGGATTGGGTGTGCAGCAGGTTAAAACCCGCACCCTCTTGTTGGTGGGTCCGTTCGTAGGTTACTGGGTTCTTGGGGAGAAGACCCAACACCTATTTCGGGTCCTCTTGTAGGCGAAATCACCATTTTACCCCCACGTCTCGAGATTCGTACTCAATTTGGACGGTTCCGATTTAACCCCATTTTTAGCCATGTCACGAGCCCCCCACTCCTAAAGACTGAGCTTGATCAGCCTTTGAGGAGTAGTTTGACTGTTTAATGGCTGGCGGAGTTATATCGGAGTTCAAATGGAGGGTTGTGAATCCGGAGGAGGCAGTGAGGTGATTTGCCAAGTGGATTGAGCTCCGAGTTGCTCATGAGCTCTGATGGTCATGTGGCATTCTTGCAGGGATATCCTCTTTACCCTAGCGAAGCGTCAATTCGTCGTTCGGAGGTCTCATACGTTTGTATCGCGCCTTAGACTCTCCCCAGGGCTCGCCGACTAGGAGGCCGAGGTCCATATGCAGTTCGGCAAGCTTTTCCGGAGAGAAAAGCGAGTTCGGCATAGCTGCGAGCGCTAGGAGTGGGTCTGGCAATCTGCCGAACTTGTTCTTTACCCCGTAACGAGGTCGGTGTCACGAACGCTCGGCAGTGAGTGCCGAACTTGTTTTTTACCCCGTAATAGGGTCGATGTCACGAACGCTCGGCAGTGAGTGCCGAACTTGTTTTTTACCCCGTAATAGGGTCGGTGTCACGAACGCTCGGCAGTGAGTGCCGAACTTGTTTTTTACCCCGTAATAGGGTCGGTGTCACGAACGCTCGGCAGTGAGTGCCGAACTTGTTTTTTACCCCGTAACAGGGTCGGTGTCACGAACGCTTGACAGTGAATGCCGAACTTGTTCTTTACCCCGTAACAGGGTCGGTGTCACGAACGCTCGGCAGTGAGTGCCGAACTTGACTTTTACCCCGTAACAGGGTCGGTGTCACGAACGCTCGGCAGTGAGTGCCGAGCTTGATTTTTACCCCGTAACAGGGTCGGTGTCACGAACGCTCGGCAGTGAGTGCCGAACTTGTTCTTTACCCCGTAACAGGGTCGGTGTCACGAACGCTCGGCAGTGAGTGCCGAGCTTGATTTTTACCCCGTAACAGGGTCGGTGTCACGAACGCTCGGCAGTGAGTGCCGAACTTGTTCTTTACCCCGTAACAGGGTCGGTGTCACGAACGCTCGGCAGTGAGTGCCGAACTTGATTTTTACCCCGTAACAGGGTCAGTGTCACGAACGCTCGGCAGTGAGTGCCGAGCTTGATTTTAACCCCGTAACAGGGTCGGTGTCACGAACGCTCGGCAGTGAGTGCCGAAGTCGTTCTTTACCCCGTACCAGGGTCGGTGTCACGAACGCTCGGCAGTGAGTGCCGAGCTTGTTCTTTACCCCGTAACAGGGTCGGTGTCACGAACGCTCGGCAGTGAGTGCCGAGCTTGATTTTTACCCCGTAACAGGGTCGGTGTCACGAACGCTCGGCAGTGAGTGCCGAGCTTGATTTTAACCCCGTAACAGGGTCGGTGTCACGAACGCTCGGCAGTGAGTGCCGAACTTGATCTTTACCCCGTACCAGGGTCGGTGTCACGAACGCTCGGCAGTGAGTGCCGAACTTGTTCTTTACCCCGTAACAGGGTCGGTGTCACGAACGCTCGGCAGTGAGTGCCGAAGTCGTTCTTTACCCCGTACCAGGGTCGGTGTCACGAACGCTTGGCAGTGAGTGCCGAACTTGTTCTTTACCCCGTAACAGGGTCGGTGTCACGAACGCTCGGCAGTGAGTGCCGAGCTTGACTTTTACCCCGTAACAGGGTCGGTGTCACGAACGCTCGGCAGTGAGTGTCGAGCTTGTTCTTTACCCCGTAACAGGGTCGGTGTCACGAACGCTCGGCAGTGAGTGCCGAAGTTGATGTTTACCCCGTAACAGGGTCGGTGTCACGAACGCTCGGCAGTGAGTGCCGAAGTTGATGTTTACCCCGTAACAGGGTCGGTGTCACGAACGCTCGGCAGTGAGTGCCGAAGTTGATGTTTACCCCGTAACAGGGTCGGTGTCACGAATGCTCGGCAGTGAGTGCCGAACTCCCAGACTTGTCGTTTTTGGGAGTTTGTCTTTTCTGTGCGCCATTTGAACCTCTGACACCTCTGACAACTCTGACAACTCTGACAACCCTGACAGATGGGACGTTCATTAATTGCAGTGACCTCTGGGGTTCTATCAGATGGGATGCGCATTAAATTCAACTCATGATTCGTTGCAGTTAGCGAGGTGACGATTGGGATCGCCCCGCCGCTTGGTTTAGATGGGCCGGTCGTACGAGCCCATTAGCCTCGTTGGGAGTGCCCCCCTTCTATAAATCCTCACCCCCCCCCCCCCCCCCCTCTCTCATTTCTCATTTCTCCTCTCATTTGCTCAGGCGTTTTCTTGTGCTTCAAGCGAGTTTTTCCGGTGGCCGACGTTTGACTCAGGCGAAGTTTTTCGGCAGCTCTCTCTTTTAAGGTAATTTATAAATTATGTCTGTAGCTTCAGTCTCAGATGAAGTCTCTTGGTCCGAGCCCTCCCTTGAAGGCGCCGAGGCCTCGACTCCGACTCCAACCAAGGGCAAGGTGTTCGGCAAGGATTCAATTGTCGAGGATCCGAAGAGGATGGGGGAGTTCGGACAGCTGCCAGGTCCGCTGACGGGGCTACACAGGGTCAGGCAGCTCCCGGAGGACCAGGCCGAGCGAATCGTCCATGGGAGGGAGAGGTCCTTCGAGGAGAACGAAGTGAGGGAGACGACGGAGGCGGACGACGCGGCGTCGATCCTGCGCGAGGAGGAATTGGCTGCGATCCGGGACTCTTTTTTCATCCCGGAGGAGTACGAAATCATGCTGCCGGGCCCCGGGGTTAGGGCTAATTCGCCGCTGCCAGTGACCATGTGTTGCTGGCCGGTCGATGCCTTTATCGCCGGTGCTCGGCTACCTCTCCACGCGTTCGCTGTTACCGTGGTGAGCTGGTACGGGGTCAGCCCCATTCAGCTCATGCCGAACGCGTGGCGAGTGATTAATGGCTTCGTTCTCCACTGCCAGGCCGCAGGGATCGAGCCGCAGCTGAACGTGCTTCGGACGATATACCGGCTCCACCAAGGGAACAAGTCGGAGTACCGGTATTATCTGACTCCGAGGCACGGCGGCAGGCTCGTCGTCTGCCCCGACTCTATCAAGCACTGGCGAGAGAAGTGGTTCGTCGTGCAGAGTCGAGAGGCCTGGCCGATCCCCACTAATTGGGCAGAAGGGGTGCCCAAGAGGGCGACGGCACTGCCGAGGCTTACAGTAGAAGAAGAAGAGGCGGTCCGGACCCTCCTTGATCGGCCGAAGTATGATTGGAAGGATTTGACGGAGGACGTCCTCTACAGGGGAGGGCTCTGCCGCGTAGATCCTAGTACGCGGCTTTCGTCAAGTTCTTTTTTCCGTACTTGCTGCCTTGTTGTTTTTTGTGCTGATCTTTTTTTACTTTCGATGCAGAATCCATGGACTACGAGGCGGTGTTGGCGCTCAGGGCGGGGCTCGCCAGCAAGGCGCCAAAGAAGCGCAAGAGGGTTGCGTCGAAGCTGCCCTCGACCTCGAAGGTGCCGAGGATTGCGACCCCCGTCCAGGCGGTGGAGATTGTTGACGACCCGGTCGTCGCCGTGGCGGGGACTTCGGCTCCTGCACCAGCGGGGGAGTTCCCCATTGCCGCCGCCCTCGCCATGCCGACCCCACCGCTGACCGTGGCAGGCGAGGAGCTCCTGACGGAGGAGCACAAGCGGATCCATATCCCGGACTGGCAAGTCCGGAGGCACGATGGGTTCCTCGGGAACTCGTTGGCGAGCATGCAGGCCGTCAAGCATCTCGCCACCCCGAAGGACCGCGCCGCCATGGACGCGGGGAGAGAAGGCGACGACGTGATCGAGATCGCTCGTTCGGCGGTATCGGTAAGTTCCGAGTCCCCTTCGTTCGTTTCATCCCTTCGAATCACAAAAATTTTTCTAACTCTTTCAGTTCTTTTTTTTTTTCGCTGTAGATCGTCGTCCATTTCGGCCACCTCACCGAGAGGCTGATCGCTCTGGAGAAGGAGCTGAAGCAGGAGTCCGACCAGGCTCGGAACGAGAAGGCTCGGATGTCGAACCAGCTCGACAAGCTCCGAGTCGAGCATGAGGGTCGGTCGGCGAGGATCCAGCATCTCGAGGCCGAAGTGAAGAGGCTGGAGGACGAGCTGCTTCGGGAGAAGGAGGGGTCGGCCAGCCAATTGGTCGAGGCCGAAGCGAAGCAGGCGGCGGCCGTGAAGGCGGCGGAGGACGCAACCCTGGAGAAGGCACAGGGGTACCTCGCGCAGAACATGGCGAAGGCCTTCGCCACCGCCCTCGACCGGGTGCGAGAAGCATACCCCGGGGTGGACGTCTCGGGATGGCGGCTCTTCCCCGGACACGTCGAGGGCTTCGACCCCGAGTCCGAAGGGGAAGAGGAAGAGGAGGAGGGCGACGCTGATGCCGACGCCGGGGTTACTGGCGAAGTCCCCAGCACCACGACCACTCCGCTGGCGGCGGCGTCTCCTTCGGCAAAGTCAATGCCTACTCCGCCTCATCGCCCGGGGAAAGAGGTCGGGCCCTGAATCCGCCTTTCGCTTTGTTGTTTTTGATTTTTTGTTTTTGCTTTTTTGTTTTTCCTTTCGAACTTTGTAATGCCTAATAGCGGACTGGCCACCGCTTCTTTTGACGTTAATGAAAAGAAAATTTTTGCAAGTGTTGATGTTCGGAAGTTTTTGTCTTATGCCCCCTCTTTTGCCGAACTGTCCCCTCTTGTTTTTAGAGAAGAAAATTTTTCCAAGTGCGGTGCTTCGGCCATGTTCGACGTTTTTGCTGATTACTCCGATCTCTTTGCAGCTTATGGTGATCGCCCAAGACGTCGAGCTTTCTCGCCCGGACGAGGAAGTTCCAGCCGAGGCCGGCCTAGGGGCGACGAGGCTGTGTCTGGCTAGGTGTAGAGAGAGACTTTATGAGGTCGAACTCGGATTGCGCCGAGCTGAAAGCGAGAGGAAGCATCTCCAGCTCGTCCTTGGCCGGCGAGATATCGAGATTCGTCGTTTAGAAAGCAGAATCGCCGAGCTAATACCCGAAGGTGAACATTTGCCAACTGATTTCAGTAATGAGATTCGAGTTCAGTGCATTCGTCATAACTTGTCCAAAATAACAGCGGAGAAGGACGAGTTGCTTTCCGAGATACAGCATCTGCAGTCCGTAGAGGCGAAGCTTCGGAGTGAGGGCGAGGGGCTGACGGCCGAGGTGGCCAAGTTGATGACCGAACGAGTCGAGTTGACTGACGAATAGCATTTAAAGCAGCTGCTTGAGCAGCATAGGGCGTTCCTCTTCTTGTGCCTTTGAATCCAGAGGCAAAAGGAAGGAGTGAGGAAGACATCCATAAAGCTTACTCCAAAAAGTCCTGACAAATGATGATTGAGACGAGATTCGGCATTTTTGAACTCTCTTTATGATAAACAGATCCATTTTGCAAGTTCGTTATTACGGGTAGTTCCTACAAAGGATCGGACTAATGACGTATACAATACTTGAGTTTGGATCTTCCTCAATGTCCCGACTATTCACGAAAAATTGTTAATGAATAGCTTCGTTTGTCAATTCTATCTGATATTTCTCTAAAGCAAAAGCGCGGAAGAAAGGGGAGAAAGAAAGGAAGAAAGCGTAGTCCTTACGTAAGGGCCAGCCTATCCAACTTTCGGGCATCAAGATACGTTTAAGGCGTGGATGATTATCATAAGAGATTCCGAAGTCGAAGCGCTGAAGAGAGCGACGGTGGATAAAAGCATCGAGGTCACCCACCTTCGGCGCCTCATCGCTAGCCGATCTGGAGTGCCGGACTCCGCGATACCCCCACGTTTCGAAGTCGACGTCAAAGACGACTCGTTGCGGGACAGGATCTCGGAGTTGGAGGCGGAAGTGGCCCGTCTTAAGCCGCATTCAGGGCCGATCAACGTTCGAAGCACGTCATGCACTCGTGCTGAGAGTGAGCGGGGCATTACCTTCTATGAGATGGCGACCCGTCAGCGGATCGGCCAACCTAGCCCGGGGGACGCGCAGAGCTCGGTGGCAATCTCCTCGAGCGGGGCGTCCGTCGGAGTAGCTACTAGGAGCGGTGCCGAGGATACGTCCCAATTTGCCGGCTTGGGGTCGCGCTCCGGGGACAAGCGTCGTCACTCTCGAGTGTCCTTGAAGCGGAACGCTCCGGCTCCAAAGAAGCGCTGAAGTGGTCGACTCCGCGAGTTTTTTGCTTATTTTTTGTTTTTCGCTAAGTGTAATAAGTCGGCATTGTAACTTTCCTTTGATGAGTTGTGCTCCTGCTGTGTTTGCCTTTGTACCGCATCTGTTTCATCAATAAATGTGTTATTGCCGAACTTGTGTGTTTTATTCTTGTGACTGTTGTCTGCCGTGCCGTAATTTCTAAAGCGTCGGACTCCGAATGGCGAGCTTCTTTTAGTTCGTTCATGCGTGAACTCGCGAAGTAGCATCGAGCCAAGTTTTAGACTCCGGGACCATTGTGAATTTTAAGGGGTGTGGGAGCAATTTCGAATGGCGAACTACCCCTAGCTCGCTTAGGAGCAAGCTTGCAGAGTAGAGTCGAACCAAGTGCTGGACTCCGAACCATTCAACGGCTGTGGGAGCAGTTTCGAATGGCGAGCCACTTCCAGCTCGCTTAGGAGCGAACTCGCGAAGTAGAATCGAGCCAAGTGTTGGACTCCGGAACCATTGTGAATTTTAAGGGGTGTGGGAGCAATTTCGAATGGCGAACTACCCCTAGCTCGCTTAGGAGCGAGCTTGCGGAGTAGAGTCGAACCAAGTGCTGGACTCCGAACCATTCAACGGCTGTGGGAGCAGTTTCGAATGGCGAGCCACTTCCAGCTCGCTTAGGAGCGAACTCGCGAAGTAGAATCGAGCCAAGTGTTGGACTCCGGAACCATTGTGAATTTTAAGGGGTGTGGGAGCAATTTCAAATGGCGAACTACCCGGAGTAGAGTCGAACCAAGTGTTGGACTCCGAACCATTCAACGGCTGTGGGAGCAGTTTCGAATGGTGAGCTACTTCTAGCTCGCTTAGGAGCGAACTCGCGAAGTAGAATCGAGCCAAGTGTTGGACTCCGGAACCATTGTGAATTTTAAGGGGTGTGGGAGCAATTTCGAATGGCGAACTACCCCTAGTTCGCTTAGGAGCGAGCTTGCGGAGTAGAGTCGAACCAAGTATTGGACTCCGAACCATTCAACGGCTGTGGGAGCAGTTTCGAATGGCGAGCTACTTCTAGCTCGCTTAGGAGCGAACTCGCGAAGTAGAATCGAGCCAAGTGTTGGACTCCGGAACCATTGTGAGATTAAAGAGTTAAAAGCAGAAAGATGTAATAGAAGTGAAAACATGAAGAAACTTCATTTAGTAATATCTAATGATCGGCTGCTTCTAAAGTTGCTAGCCGTTATTACAATGGAAAAACAAAAGGAAAAATCACTACTAGTAAAAGGAAGGGAACGGTTCGACATCTCGAGTTACTTAGAGAGACGTAGTTGCCTTCTCTTGGTATTTCAAAAGATGGTCGGCGTTCCAAGTCCTGGGAATTTCTCTGCCTTCGAGATCTTCTAGCTTGTACGTACCGGGGCGGATCACTTTCGAGATCTTGTACGGTCCCTCCCAGTTCGGGGCCAGCTTGCTTTTCTGTCCGGGGAACGAGATGGCCAATTTCCGGAGGACTAAATCCCCTTCTTTGAGGTCCGTTGGGCGGACTCTTTTGTTGTATGCTAGCTCGATCCTTCTTCGGTAAGCTTGCTGGCGTATGGCAGCTCTCTCTCGGATTTTGTCTATTAGATCTAGGCTTGTTCTGAGCTCTCTAGTATTCTGCTCTTCTTCATAAGCGATCAGGCGAGGAGAGGGTATCCCGACTTCTAGGGGGATGATGGCCTCGGCCCCATAGGTGAGATTAAATGGGCTCTCGCCTGTTGGGGTCCGCTTGGTGGTGCGGTGATTCCAGAGCACATTCGGCAGCTGATCGACCCATAGTCCTTTGGAACACTTGTCTAATCTCTTCTTGATGCCTGAAAGAATCTGTCGGTTGGCATTCTCAGCCTGGCCATTCGACTGAGGATGGGAGACGGAGGAGAATCGGTGTTGTATGGACAGGTCCTCACACAAAGCTCGGAAGGCGGCTCCAGTGAACTGTGTCCCGTTATCCGTGACTATGACTCGGGGAACGCCGAACCGGCAAATCACATTTTTCCAGAAGAATTGAACGACTCTATGCTCGGTGATTGTAGCCAGGGGCTCGGCTTCTATCCATTTAGAGAAATAGTCGACTGCCACGACTAGGACCTTTAGCTGTCCGGGAGCTGGTGGAAATGGTCCTAATAAATCCATCCCCCACATGGCGAAGGGGATCGGACTTGATAGGGAGGTGAGCGGTGCTTGTGGAAGGCGCCGGATGTCTGCATACTTTTGACAGGAGCTGCATTGCCGAACGTGTCGTTCGGCGTCCCGTAAGAGAGTGGGCCAGTAATACCCGTAGTTCAATACTTTGCGCGCTAGAGCTCTGGACCCCGAGTGAGCTTCGCCGATGCCCTCATGGAGCTCTTGCAGGGCGTAGTCGGCCTGCCTGGGGGAAAGGCACCTTAGGTAAGGCCGACCGTCCACCTGGGTGAAGGAGCGTTTATATAAGATGCCTTCGATTAAAGCAAAACGCTCGGCTCGGGTCCTGATTCTTCTTGCTTCCCTCGGATCTTCAGGGAGGAGTTCGTCCTTTAAGAATTCGACGATGGGTTTCATCCAGTTGTCTTCAAGGAGGACAGGCAATGTTTCAACGGAGTCTGGCGCTTCGTCCTCTATGCTTGGCTTCAAGAGGACTTCTATCAATACGGTCTGCTCAAGACCTTGAAGGGAAGAGGAGGCTAATTTCGATGGGGCGTCGGCCTGAGCATTTTCTTCTCGAGGGATCCTTCGGATGAGGGCTTCCTCGAACAGCGCCATGAGGCTCTTGACTTTAGCCAGGTATTTAACCATTCTGTCATCGCGGGCTTCATACTCTCCGAGGACCTGGTTGACAACCAACTGAGAGTCGCTGAAGATCTGTAGCCGTTGTGCCCCTGCATTTTGAGCCATTCTGAGACCGGCTAATAACGCCTCGTATTCGGCCTCGTTGTTCGAGGCTTTGAAATTTATACGGAGGGAGTATTGGAGGATGAAGTCATCTGGGCCTACCAGGATGACTCCTGCCCCGCTTCCCTCATTGCAAGAAGATCCGTCAACATAAATCGACCAAACCGGTGGCCCCTTTGCTGTTTGGCAGGGCTCAGGGATTGTACTTTCAATAATGAATTCAGCCAGCGCCTGAGCCTTGATTGCGGTTCGAGACTGATAAGTTATATCATGTTGGCTCAGCTCGATCGACCACTTCATGAGGCGACCGGAAGTCTCAGGCTTGTGAAGGACCTGTTTGAGCGGCTGGTCGGTAAGGACGACCACCGAATGGGACTGAAAGTAGGGTCGAAGCTTTCTCACGGCCATTACCAGGGCATAGGCCATTTTCTCAATTTTCGGGTACCGGAGCTCAGCGTCCCGAAGCACTTTGCTGACGTAGTAAATGGGCTTCTGAGCCCTTTCTTCTTCTCTGACTAAGACCGCGCTAAGCGTCTGTTCGGAAGCTGCTAGGTAGAGATAGAGTGATTCGCCAGGTATCGGTTTGCTGAGCAGAGGTGGATTGACGAGGTAGGCTTTAAGCTGGTCAAAGGAGTCTTGTTGCTGCTGTCCCCACTCGAATCCTTTCGCCCCCCTGAGGGCTTTGAAGAACGGGAGACACTTCTCCCCGGACTTCGACAGAAAGCGCCCTATGGCAGCTAGGCGACCGGTCAATCTCTGAACTTCTTTGACATTTCTGGGAGGGGCCATGTCTAATATGGCTTTGATCTTTTCCGGATTTGCTTCAATCCCTCGTTGGCTAACCATGAAGCCGAGGAACTTCCCTGATGAGACGCCGAACGCACACTTGTTCGGGTTGAGTCTCATATTGTGCTTTCTTAGGACGTCGAAGGCTTCCTGAAGGTCGGCCACATGATCAACGCCTCGGATGCTCTTTACAAGCATATCATCGACGTACACTTCCATGTTTCGGCCGATCTGGGCCTGGAAGACCTTGTTGACTAGGCGTTGGTATGTTGCACCGGCGTTCTTGAGACCGAACGGCATGACCCTGTAACAATAAAGGCCTTGGTCGGTAACAAATGATGTCTTCGGGATGTCTGGAGGGAACATCCTTATCTGATTGTAACCTGAGAAGGCATCCATGAAGCTGAGGAGCTCGTGTCCCGAGGTTGCGTCAATCAGAGTGTCGATGCTCGGTAGAGGGAAAGGGTCTTTGGGGTGGGCTTTGTTGAGGTCGGTGAAATCAATACAAATTCTCCACGTCCCATTGGACTTCTTCACCATTACTACGTTAGACAACCACTCCGGGTAGTTTACCTCCTGTATGAATCGGGCTTTCAACAGCTTATCTACCTCCTCTTTGATAGCGAGTTGACGCTCGGGGGGCGAACTTGCGCATCTTCTGCTGAACCGGTTTGGACCCCGGATCAACGCTTAAGCGGTGGACTAGGAGTTCTTCGGAGATACCGGGCATGTCTGCTGCGGACCATGCGAAGAGGTCTTGATTGGTTCGGACGCATTTCACAATATCTGAGTATAGGGCGGACGGGAGGGTCTTGCTTACGAAGAACTTGCGGGTCGGCTCTCGTTCAGAGAAGAGCACCTCCTCCAGTTCGTCCACTGGCTCGGAGGTCGGTCTTGCAGAATCTTGGGGAATCTCCAGGGTTTCTAAGGAGAGGACGGGCCCAAGGGTTGAGGTCATGTAGCACTTCCGGGCCTGCTCCTGATTTCCCCTTACTTCCCCGACCCCGGATCGGGTGGGAAACTTCATCTTCAGATGGTATGCTGAGGGAACTGCTTCCAGAGCAGCGAGGCCAGGCCGGCCCAAAATGACGTTGTAGGCAGCGGGAACATCCACCACCATGAAGTCCATTGGCTCTGTCCTGGTGGTAGGAGTTTGGCCGGCAGTTACGTCGAGGGTGATCACCCCTTCAATAGTTACCGGAACCCCCGTGAACCCATGGAGAGTGTAACCGGCGGGCTTGAGTCTGTCTCTGGAGAGCTTTAGGCCTTTAAAAGCGGAGAGGAAGAGGATGTTGACGGAGCTGCCGTTGTCTACTAAGATCCTCTCTACTTTGAAATTCGCCATGTGGAGGCTAATGACGAGGGCGTCACAATGTGGGATACGAACTCCCTCGAGATCTTCGTCGGAGAAGGTGACTGGCACTCCGAGGCCTTTGGGAGGAGGTGTGGCTCGGACTGAATTGACCTCTCTGATAAACGCTTTCCGAGAGGTGTTCGAGGAGCCTCCCATTGGACCCCCATGGATGAGGTGGAGGACCCGCTCTTCCTCGAAGTCTGGCGTCTCTTCCCTTTCCGGACGTTTGTTAGCCCCCCGAGGCGGGGGAGGGAGCTCGGCTCGGTCCTTTCTTACAAACTTCGCTAGTTGCCCCCTCTGGATAAGGGCTTCGATCTCGTTCCTCAGAGCACGGCAGTCATTGGTGTCATGCCCATGGTCCCGGTGATAGCGGCACCATTTCTCTCTATCTCTTCTCTTGGCGGGGGTGTTCATCTCGGGAGCCGGAGGTAAGACCCCATCTTTTTCGACTTCCATGAAGATGGCTGAGATGTTAGCGTTGAGGGGAGTGAACTTCTCAACTCTAGGGGGAGGTCGGCGCTGGCCGGCATTATCCTTCTGAAGCTTCTTGGCTCCTTCTTCTTCCGTTCCCTTCCTTTTAAACCCGGAGGCAGGCACCTCCCAGTTGGGTTGTTGCTCAGCCTCTTCGGCCCGAATGTACTTTTCTGTGCGAATGAGGAGATCAGAGAAGTCCTGTGGTGGCTTCTTGGCGAGGGAGGAGCGGAGGTTGGAATTGAGGATATTGGATTGGAACGCTGCGGCTGCAACCGACTGGTCGAGGGAGGCGACGGTTCTGGCTTCAGCTGTGAACCTCTTCACATAGTCTCTCAGTTTCTCCCCCTTCTGCTGACGGAGGTGCAATAGTGAGATGCTGGTCTTCTCAGTCCTTCGGCTGCTGACAAAGTGGGTGATGAAGAGGGTTTCGAACTGCTCGAAGGAGAATATTGACGCTGGGGCAAGGCGAGAGTACCATTCTCGAGCCGGGCCTTTGAGAGTCGCGGGGAATGTTTGGCAGAGGAGGGCATCGGAAGCTTGATGGAGGAGCATCAATGTCTTAAAACTTTCGATGTGATCAACTGGATCGGTCTCCCCGGTGTAATTCTCGAACTGGGGAGGTTTGAAACCGAACGGCACAGGGGCATCCACTATGGTCCGGGAGAATGGGGGTCGGCTAGGACGTAGGGTCCTCCCCCTGAGCTCCTCTTCTTGGTTTATCTGACCCAGGAGCTTTTCCACCTCGTTAAGACGGCGGTTCATAGTGTCATCTCTTCGACGGTAATCTGCCGAACCACGAGACTCGTCTTCGTATGAGGGGGAGCGAGGGCTGCGGCGATGGTAACTTCGAGAACGGCGAGGACTTGGGGTGCGCCTGGAGTTGGTAGGAGCGGGTCGAGGAGAGGGGGACCGTCGGCGAGGGCTTCGGACCGGAGGAGGGGATGGGAGCTTCGGTTCAATAGGATTCTGACGGAGGTTGAGGGCTTGCAGGACGGTCGCTTGGAACTGCTGGAACTCGGCACGGGTGATTGGTGCGTCATTGTTCCGGGGCTGTTGCCGACCCGCGGGAGAGTGCCTCCTTTGGTGATGATCGGGGGAGTCCTTCCTCCCTCTTCGGATGGGGGACCTCCTGTACTCTCGGCGACGAGGGGATCGCTCTTGCTGGCGGGAGACTTCCTCCCGAGCTCGTTTTTCATCCAGATGACGACGGAGGTCATCATCCTCCGGGCGTTTGGGGGGGGACATTGTGGCGACCAGAGGCTCGGGGATGATGGGAGGCCATAGAGGCACTGGAGGCGTTGTGGATGGAGAGGTTCTCTTGGTGAAGAGGCTGTTTCTGAGGGTTAGGACCTTTTGGATCAGGAGGTGAAAGGTTCCGTTGGAGCGGCTCTTCCATGGTAGGAGGAAGTTGCCCTTGTTGCTGAGCAGGATCAGGAAGGACTTCTTGCTGGTCAGGGTTGGGTACTCGATTAGACCCTCTTGACCTAACTTTGCGAGGCGGCATGGCTGGGGAAGACCTGTTCACCGGGAAGAGGAGAGGTCTCTATTCGTTAGTTCCCACAGACGGCGCCAATCTGTTGCCGCTAAATTTGGTGTGGGGGCAAACAGATGAATTTGTGGATTCTTGGGGAAACTGAATAGTAAACCTGTATGCCTGTTCCGTCGGGCTTCGGGCATCGATCCCGCCGTGGACCTGCAAAAAGTGCGAGACACCGGGGTTGTTCCCGGCGACGCACCCTCCGACGCTCAAGTCAGTAATCTAAGAAGACTATGAATGAGCGTAAAAACTGGTGAAAGATTGATTACCTCTTAATGGAGATGGACGGGGGGTATTTATAGGCGTCTCAGGGAACAGATTGGGAATGTAATCCTGGTGATTTGATAAGGAATATTCCCCATAATCAGATGAGGAATGTAATCTGATGAGGTATATTCCCCGTAATCAGATAAGGAATTTTATCCCCAAATCCCGGTGAAAAGATAGATGTATATCTGGGCCGTTGATCAAGATTAATCAGGGACCCTGATTTTATCTCGCCGGATTGGGTGTGCAGCAGGTTAAAACCCGCACCCTCTTGTTGGTGGGTCCGTTCGTAGGTTACTGGGTTCTTGGGGAGAAGACCCAACACCTATTTCGGGTCCTCTTGTAGGCGAAATCACCATTTTACCCCCACGTCTCGAGATTCGTACTCAATTTGGACGGTTCCGATTTAACCCCATTTTTAGCCATGTCAATGTACATGACTAAGTAGACATGAGCATGTGGAAAAAGAACTAGGGATAATTAATAAAATTGTAAACGACTGGTGCAGTCGACTGATGTTATGAACAGTCGACCGATGCATCGATTAAACTATGAATATGCCTGTAATTCCATGAAATGAGATATGTTTTCATTGTGATTGTTCTAGTGTAATTGAGAATAAGGTTTCATCTCTGCAAGAAAGTTATGAATAAGTATAAATGCATGTTTAAAACACTTCCTTGAAGAAAAGACAATATTAGTAACTTGAAATTTAATGCTGCGATGTTACTAAACAGTAAGAAGCTTTGTACTTATGAGACATGAACGTATGGATACTGAAAATTGACATCATGATGCAAGTGCATGTAAGAACTGTAAGAAAGATAATCCTGTAATTGGAAATATGAATCTGTCCAGTCGACTTAATGCGAGTAGCAAGTCGACTGAGCTGAACGTAGAAACGTGCTGTTAAAAACCCCCAGGACAGACGACTGATGAAATAACAGTCGACTGTCATATGAATGATTTTTGAACAAAGAAAAGTGCGGGACAGCCGACTGGCCATGTGTAGCAGTCGACTCTCCCGAGTGTTTATGAAGAACTTGTATTAACTGTATCAGTCGACTGGTCTTTTTCCAAGACGACTGTACAGAGTAGATTCTGATATGTCAGAGATTTCATTTTGATTACTACTAAGAGTTGCGAACTTTATGATTGATGTTGATAAATTCTTTCTATTGCTGTATGAATTTATATGAAATGAATCATAGTTGGAATTGAGGAATTCACATGAATTGAGTCATACTTTGAATGAAGAATTACATGAATATAAGAATTAAGAACATGATATGCTGAGGCAATGAAAATGAATTATGAGTTGGAATTGCTCAAATTGGAAGTTGTGAATTAGAAATTGAACAAAGGAGTAGCTAAGTCTCCCTCGGCAATGGAAATGAAATGAAAAATGAGATTTAAAGACCAAGGTTGGTCATGTATTGAAATGAATGAATGTCCGGTTGAGTGGAGAGGCTAACTCCAGAACTTTGATTTTTATTCATGATTCTATTAAAATAAGGACTAGTACATAGTGGAGATGTGATGAAAGTAAGAGAAAAACATTGAGTATGAGGGCTATTGGGTAGCGGCGAGAGCGTATCCCAGGAATTCCCATGATGAATCTGGGTGAGGATACTACTCCAGAGTACCGTCCCAGTGGCGACGCTCGTCGGATGTTTGAAGACTACGGGTGGTGTCATGTCTATGGTGAAAGCTGAATTACCACAGGATGTCTGCATGATGAGTCATGTCAGCGATGGGATTCCCTCCAGAGTGCCTAGACATGAGTTCGTAGGTCAGAAAACATCTAGGATACTTATCGTAGTTACAGTAGTAGATTAAATCATGGCGAGGGATTGAACCCTATAAAAATGAAGAACGGATAAGAGGCTTGCCCTCGGACCTATGTAGTATGGGATGCATAGAATCCGAACAAGTGTGCATTAGTGTCATGTAAATTAAATAATTGCATTAAGGATTAAGTGCACAATCACAACACGACATCATTAATATTTCCCTCTTTTCTGTTATTTTGAATGTGAACAAGTTTGTGATTTGTTAAGAAATGAGAATCGTTATACTGTTTCTGGCATAGAGAGGATGGCCATGTATAATTATCGTCGGTTGAATAAACTGACGTACCCACAGTTTTGTATGCAGGATAAATTACATGTTAAAGAGGAATGGATGCATAAAGATTTTACCATGTTGTTGTACACTTATGTAAATGTTGTAAATTTTTACTTCCGCTGTGCAAATGAAAAGTGTAATGTATGATGTAAACTCTGATGTAAAGTAAAAAGTTTGATTTCCTTGTAAAATTGTACTGAAGAAAGTGAAAAGATCATGTAGAACATCTCGAATTCAGTGTATTTGGGATTCGGGGCGTTACAAAAGCTAACTCAAGCATCCAAACCCCCAAACTCTAAGCAACAACCTGCAACACATGAGGCTAGAGATGATCCCTAACCCCCAAACTAAAGGGGTCAGCCATAAATGGTGTGAGTGATATAAAACAAAACAACATAATTTAATCGTAAAACATAAAGTCATCAACAGCATGTATTAACCACAATTATAAATGAATGAGAAATAACAAAAGATGTGAAGCATGAAAACATCATGGAATGAAAACAACAAGTAATCTAGTCTAAGAGTGTCAAGTGTAGGAAAACTGGAAAAACACAAGCATATTACCAAGTCAAGAAAACACAATTCCATATGCAATTAACCCCACTACGGTGATGGGAAACAAGATTCAGAATACTCCGCGAATAGGCGTCACCGCCCTCGACGCGCAAGCATCATGTAAGATAACTCAATAACAACAACCGGAGAATCATCTCCCTGCTGTGTATCCCACGAATAGGCTTGCAAAACCCTCGACGTGCAGATACACTTGATACATTCCGTGAATAGGTCTGCCGACCCTCAACACGCAAATGCATCCTGCATGCTCCGTGAATAGGTCCGTAGACCCTCAACACGCGAACACCTAAATATTATGTACCCTACGAATAGACCTTCAAGACCCTCGACGTGCAGATACACCCGATACATTCCGTGAATAGGTCTGCCGACCCTCGACACGCAAATGCATCCTGCATGCTCCTTGAATAGGCCCGTAGACCCTCGACACGCGAACATCTAAATATTATGTACCCCACGAATAGGCCTTCAAGACCCTCGACGTGCAGATACACCCGATACATTCCGTGAATAGGTCTGCCGACCCTCGACACGCAAATGCATCCTGCATGCTCCGTGAATAGGCCCGTAGACCCTCGACACGCGAACATCTAAATATTATGTACCCCACGAATAGGCCTTCAAGATCCTCGACGTGCAGATACACCCGATACATTCCGTGAATAGGTCTGCCGATCCTCGACACGCAAATGCATCCTGCATGCTCCGTGAATAGGCCCATAGACCCTCGACACGCGAACATCTAAATACCTTCTAGTTGGACTAACAAATCATGAGTCTATACTTACGTCGATTATTATCAAATACACCAAAAATCCTTATCTCTAGAGTTAGTGTATTCTGCTGGTTCGCAGGACTCCCACTCAACTCCTAGAGACCTCAATGTGATCATAACTCACTATTCCATCGTCAAACGATCAAGGGAGAAATCTCTCCACTCAACAAAACTCAAGTCTTTAATAAATTCCATAATCCAAATCCAACAATAAAATATATTGAAAACGTATGTTCTATAGAAGAATAATATTTACAAGGGTAGGTTATAGATCCCAAAACATTTAAAGAATTAGTCGTTTAAAGGACATCAAAATTCCTTGGGAAAAGCATCAGGACCAGTCGACTGCAAAAGTTCACCAGTCGACTGTCCAGAGTGGAAACTGATATGGCTAAAAATAGGATTAAATCGGGACCGTTCACATCGGAGACGAATCTTAAAGCTCGGGGGTAAAACGGTAATTTCACCTGCCAGCGGGTCCGAAGCGGGTACTGGGTCTCCTTCTCACAGATCCAATAACCCGCGAACGGATCCACTCCAACTGGGTATGGGTCCCGACCCAAGACAAACCCAGATCAGCAAGAGGAAAATCAGGGTTACTGATTTTACCAAATCAACAGGCCTGATTTGCAGTTATCCTCTCACCGGGGATTAAGGGATTACATTCCTAAATCTGATTACGAGGATTTTATGCCTTATCAGATCACAGGAATCACATTCCTAATCTGATCCCAACGGCGACTATAAATACCCCCCACCTACCACTGTTACAGGTTAATCACTCTTTTACCTGCTTAAGCTCTTTCTTAATCTCTTCTGGTTACTGACAAGAGCGTCGGAGGGTGCGTCGCCGGGATCAACCCCGGTGTTTCGCACTTTCCTTGCAGGTGTACGGCGGGAGTCAGCAGCCCAATTCAGACGAACAGGTTCGGATCTGCTATTCAGGTTTTTCCACGAACCCACAAATTCTATCTGTTTACCCCCACACCAGAATTAGCGGTAACAGATTGGCGCCGTCTGTGGGAAACCATACGAATAGCCTCCGCCCCTTCCTCGTCGACTAGCTCTTCTCCAGCCATGCCTCCTAGAAAAGTGAGATCCAGGGGGTCCAACCGTGGACCCAACCCTGTTGATCAACAGCAAGAAGTCCCTGTCCATCCCTCTCAGCAACTGGGGGGGCTCCCTCCGCCCACCGAGGACCGTGTCCAGCAGGACCAACCTCCTCCAACGGCTAGCTCCACTCCGCTCGACGAGGTCGTTCGCCATGCCGAGCTCCGCCTCCGTCTGAGCTCCCGAACTCCCCTCGCCGAGCTCGAACGCAGCTCCATCGACGAAGCTCGCCACCCTCCGAGTTCTCCACGAGCGAGCTACGAGGTCTCCTTCACGATCTTCGTCCATCATCAAGCTCCATTTTCAAGAGCCGAGCTCGAACTCTACTCCAACTCCTCGCCATGCCGAGCTCACACTCTGGAGTTCCGAGTTCCGAGCACGCTCCTCGCCGAAACCCATCATTGCCGAGCTCTCTCTCTCCCTCAATCCGAGCTCTTCACTCCGCTCACCTCCGAAGCGGACCTCTTCTCAACAAGTTCGGAGCACAACTCTCTCCAAGAGTTCCTCTTCACACTTGTCTCACAAACGGCTCTCTTCCAGAGCCGAGCTCTTCACTCCGCTCGCCTCCGAAGCGGACCTCTTCTCAACAAGTTCGGAGTGCACAACTCCCTCCTAGAGTTGCTCCCCAAACTCTTCTCCCAAACGGCTCTCTTCCAGAGCCGAGCTCTCCACTCCGCTCACTCGGAGTGGACCTCTTCTCGACGAGTTCGGAGCGCACAACTCTCTCCTAGAGTTGCTCCGCAAACTTGTCTCCTAAATGGCTCTCTTCCAGAGCCGAGCTCTTCACTCCGCTCGCCTCCGAAGCGGACCTCTTCTCAACGAGTTCGGAGCGCACAACTCTCTCCTAGAGTTGCTCCGCAAACTTGTCTCCCAAACGGCTCTCTTCCAGAGCCGAGCTCTCCACTCCACTCACCTCGGAGCGGACCTCTTCTCGACGAGTTCGGAGCGCACAACTCTCTCCTAGAGTTGCTCCGCAAACTTGTCTCCTAAATGGCTCTCTTCCAGAGCCGAGCTCTTCACTTCGCTCGCCTCCGAAGCGGACCTCTTCTCAACGAGTTCGGAGCGCACAACTCTCTCCTAGAGTTGCTCCGCAAACTTGTCTCCCAAACGGCTCTCTTCCAGAGCCGAGCTCTCCACTCCGCTCCCCTCGGAGCGGACCTCTTCTCGACGAGTTCGGAGCGCACAACTCTCTCCTAGAGTTGCTCCTCAAACTTGTCTGCCAAACGGCTCTCTTCCAGAGCCGAGCTCTCCACTCCACTCACCTCGGAGCGGACCTCTTCTCAGCGAGTTCGGAGCGCACAACTCTCTCCTAGAGTTGCTCCGCAAACTTGTCTCCTAAACGGCTCTCTTCTAGAGCCGAGCCCTTCGCTCCGCTCATCCCCGAAGCGGACCTCTTCTCAACGAGCCCGGAGCACAAAACTCTCTCCAAGAGTTGCTGCTCAAACTCACCTCCCAAATGGCTCTCTTCCAGAGCCGAGCTCTTCGCTCCGCTCGGACCTTTTCTCAACGAGTTCGGAGCTCACAACTCTCTCCTAGAGTTGCTCCTCAAACTCGTCTCCCAAATGGCTCTTTTCCAGAGCCGAGCTCTTCGCTCCGCTCGGACCTCTTCTCAACGTGTTCGGAGCTCACAACTCTCTCCTAGAGTTGCTCCGCAAACTTGTCTACCAAACGGCTCTCCTCCTGAGCCGAGCTCTCCACTCTGCTCACCTCGGAGCGGACCTCTTCTTAACGAGTTCGGAGCGTACAACTCTCTCCTAGAGTTGCTCTGCAAACTTGTCTACCAAACGGCTCTCTTTCAGAGCCGAGCTCTCCACTCCGCTCACCTCAGAGCGGACCTCTTCTTAACGAGTTCGGAGCGTACAACTCTCTCCTAGAGTTGCTCCGCAAACTTGTCTACCAAACGGCTCTCTTTCAGAGCCGAGCTCTCCACTCCGCTCACCTCAGAGAGAACCTCTTCTCAACGAGTTCGGAGCGCAAAACTCTCTCCTAGAGTTGCTCCTCAAATTTGTCTCCCAAACGGCTCTCTTCCAGAGCCGAGCTCTCCACTCCGCTCACCTCGGAGCCTCGGAGCGGACGTCTTCTCAACGAGTTCGGAGCGCAAAACTCTCTCCTAGAGTTGCTCCCCAAACTTGTCTCCCAAACGGCTCTCTTCCAGAGCCGAGCTCTCCATTCCGCTCACCTCGGAGCGGACCTCTTCTCAACGAGTTCGGAGCGCACAACTCTCTCCTAGAGTTGCTCCCCAAACTCTTCTCCCAAACGGCTCTCTTCCAGAGCCGAACTCTTTGCTCCGCTCACCTCCCAGGCGGACCTCATCTCAACGAGTTCGGAGTCCAACACTTGGCTCGATTCTGCTTCAAATAACTTGCTCTTCAGCAGGTTAGAAGTGGTTCGCCATTCGGAATTGCTCCCACAACCATTGACTACCTCTACCGATGGTTCGGAGTCCAACACTTGGCTCGATTCTGCTTCAAATAACTTGCTCTTCAGCAGGTTAGAAGTGGTTCGCCATTCGGAATTGCTCCCACAACCGTTGACCACCTCTACCGATGGTTCGGAGTCCAACACTTGGCTCGATTCTGCTTCAAATAACCTGCTCTTCAGCGGGTTAGAAGTGGTTCGCCATTCGGAATTGCTCCCACAACCGTTGAATACCCCTACCGATGGTTCGGAGTCCAACACTTGGCTCGATTCTGCTTCAAATAACCTGCTCTTCAGCGGGTTAGAAGTGGTTCGCCATTCGGAATTGCTCCCACAACCGTTGATTCTCTCACATAAGCAGCGAGTTCGGAGCTACAGCTCTCCCCTAGAGTTGCTCCTCACACTCGTCTCACAAATGGCTCTCTTCCAGAGCCGAGCTCTTCCCTCCGCTCGCCGCCGAAGCGGACCTCTTCTCGACGAGTTCGGAGCTACAGCTCTCCCCTAGAGTTGCTCCTCACACTCGTCTCACAAATGGCTCTCTTCCAGAGCCGAGCTCTTCCCATCCGAGCAGGAATCCGAGCTCTTCCCATCCGAGCTCTTCCCATCCGAGCAAGGATCCGAGCTCTTCCCTCCGCTCGCCCCCGAAGCGGACCTCTTCTCAGCAAGTTTGGAGCACAACTCTCTCCTAGAGTTCCTCCTTACACTTGTCTCACAAATAGCTCTCTTCCAGAGCCGAGCTCTTCCCTCCGCTCGCCCCCGAAGCGGACCTCTTCTCAACAAGTTTGGAGCACAACTCTCTCCTAGAGTTCCTCCTTACACTTGTCTCACAAATAGCTCTCTTCCAGAGTCGAGCTCTTTGCTCCGCTCGCCCCCGAAGCAGACCTCTTCTCAACGAGTTTGGAGCTCAACTCTCTCATAGGGTCCCTCTTCAAACTCATCTCACAAATGGCTCTCTTCCAGAGCCGAGCTCTTCCCTCCGCTCGCCCCCGAAGCGGACCTCTTCTCAACAAGTTTGGAGCACAACTCTCTCCTAGAGTTCCTCCTTACACTTGTCTCACAAATAGCTCTCTTCCAGAGCCGAGCTCTTCCCTCCGCTCATCTCCCAGGCGGACCTTCTCCTCGACAAGTTTGGAGCACAACTCTCTCCTAGAGTTCTTCCTCACACTTGTCTCACGAATAGCTCTCTTCCAGAGCCGAGCTCTTCACTCCGCTCATCTCCGAGGCAGACCTTCTCCTCGACAAGTTTGGAGCATAACTCTCTCCTAGAGTTCTTCCTCACACTTGTCTCACAAATAGCTCTCTTCCAGAGCTGAGCTCTTCCCTCCGCTCGCCCCCGAAGCGGACCTCTTCTCAGCAAGTTTGGAGCACAACTCTCTCCTAGAGTTCCTCCTTACACTTGTCTCACGAATAGCTCTCTTCCAGAGCCGAGCTCTTCGCTCCGCTCATCTCCCAGGCGGACCTTCTCCTCGACAAGTTTGGAGCACAACTCTTTCATAGAGTCCCTCCTCACGCTCGTCTCACAAATAGCTCTCTTCCAGAGCTGAGCCCTTCGCTCCGCTCATCCCCGAAGCGGACCTCTTCTCAACGAGCCCGGAGCACAAAACTCTCTCCAAGAGTTGCTCCTCAAACTCACCTCCCAAATGGCTCTCTTCCAGAGCCGAGCTCTTCGCTCCGCTCGGACCTTTTCTCAACGAGTTCGGAGCTCACAACTCTCTCCTAGAGTTGCTCCTCAAACTCGTCTCCCAAATGGCTCTTTTCCAGAGCCGAGCTCTTCGCTCCGCTCGGACCTCTTCTCAACGTGTTCGGAGCTCACAACTCTCTCCTAGAGTTGCTCCTCAAACTCGTCTCCCAAATGGCTCTTTTCCAGAGCCGAGCTCTTCCCAACCGAGCTCTTCCCATCCGAGCTCTTCCCGTCCGAGCAAGACTCCGAGCTCTTCCCATCCGAGCAAGACTCCGAGCTCTTCCCATCCGAGCTCTTCCCGTCCGAGCAAGAATCCGAGCTCTTCCCATCCGAGCTCTTCCCATCTGAGCCCCAACGTCAAAGAGCCCGGTCGGCTGCCGAGCAAGTGCCTTTCCGAGCTCGCAAACGGAGAAAACTCACTTTCTCCTCAACATTCGTGTAAGATCTCGATCAGACGGCCCAGATCTTGCCAGCGACGCTAAACGACAAGATAACGTTTTCTTGGGAACTGAGCCGTCTCGAGATTCGTGCCATCATCCAACGGCCCAGATCTTGCCAGCGTCGCTAAACGATAAGATAGTGTTTTCTTGGAAACCGTGCCCGCCTCGAGATCCGCGCTGAGATCGAGTGGCTCAGATCGCTCCACGTCGCTCAGTATTCCTAGCCGAGCGACTAGCGATCCGACCCACTCGCGCCTCTTCCTAGCCCAAGGGTCTTCCTAGCACACCTTACAAGGATCTTCCTAGCCCAAGGGTCTTCCAAGCACAAGGGTCCTCCTAGCACATCTTCTCCGCCTCTAGGAGTGGAACTCCTCTTCCAAAATACCCAAGACCAAAGTACTTATCAACTTCATGAAGACAAGCATGTTGCGGGACTATTTTGACCATGAAGGATGGTGAATCTTCATCCCACTCCTGAAGAGAAGTTGTAGATCTTCGAACTAGCTTCGAAACGAGGGGTCGCACGCCCCGATCGGACCTCCGTAGCACCGGGAAAGTGGATCTCAATACAGTTGCGCCGAATAAGCTCGGAAATCCGAGCCGAGCCACTCGCATGAGGGAGAAATCCGAGCTCTTCCCATCCGAGCTCTTCCCGTCCGAGCAAGAATCCGAGCTCTTCCCATCCGAGCTCTTCCCGTCCTGGCAAGAATCCGAGCTCTTCCCATCCGAGCTCTTCCCGTCCTGGCAAGAATCCGAGCTCTTCCCATCCGAGCTCTTCCCATCTGAGCCCCAACATCAAAGAGCCCTGTCGGCTGCCGAGCAAGTGCCTTTCCGAGCCTGCAAACGGAGAAAACTCACTTTCTCCTCAACATTCGTGTAAGATCTCAATCAGACGGCTCAAATCGTGCCAGCACCACTACACGACAAGACAGCGTTTTCTTGGGAATTGAGCTGTCTCGAGATTCGTGCCAGCATCCAACGGCCCAGATCTTGCCAGCGTCGCTAAACGACAAGATAGCGTTTTCTTGGGAATTGAGCCCGTCTCGAGATTCGTGCCACCATTCAACGGCCCAGATCAAGCCACGTTGCTCGGATCTCCAATCCGAGCTACTGCCATACCGAGCTGCAAAGTGGCCAAAAATTGCCTCAAAATCCGTGCTCGGATTCGCCGAACAAGGCGCCAAAAAAATAATAAAAGGGACCACAAGGGTCGGGTTCGGACCCGTTAAGGGATCCAAACCCGAACCCCGTATCCTTCTCCTCCTCTTCTCCACCTTTCCCGCCAAAACCAGAGAACAAAAAGAAGAGCCCAGCTTACTTCTTCTTCTTCGCCGAGCTCTTCCTCGTGCGAGCGATGCGAGCCCACGCCGAGCTCGAACTTAACAACACGGCGAGCTCGCCTACGTCAGCGACCTCCGCCGAGCTCCGCTCCACTTCGACGAAGCTCCGAAGCGCCGAGCTCCACCAGGCCAGCCATGGCCGAACCACTAGCTCCACGCTCGCCAACGCCGAACTTGAAGCTCCACCTCCATGGCCGAGCTCCAGTGTCCACCAGCGTCGAGCTGCCTCCATCCCGAGTTCTCCTCCAACGAGCTCCGTCACGACCTCACGACTTCGCCATCACCATCACACTCACGGTCGAGCTCCCCCCTCTGCGAGCCCCTCGACCGACCTTGTCTTATACCGAACTCAAGCTCCAACATTCACCTCGCTTCCAAACTCCAAGACCGCTCATCCTCAAGCTGTCGTTGAGCCCCCAACGCCATCGCCAGCTCCGATGAAGAGCACGAGCTTCTCGAGCTCCTCCTTCGTCGATCCCAGAGCTCGGCACCACCCCGTAAATGTCGAGCTTTGAAGCTCCGACGACAAAGCTCCGCCACGGCCTCTACGCCTCCGCGAGCTCCACTTCCGACTACCACCTTCGAGCTCCAAGCCCCATCGCCGAGCTCCTTCATCGGAGCTTCCTTCAACGCTCCAACCTCTCTCTTTATATGCCGAAGGAGAGACGGGGTCAAGTCGAAGACGAAGAAGTATACAGAGCCAAGAAGAAGAGAAAGAAGAAGAAGGCCAGAGCGAAGAAAAGAAGAGAATAAAAAAGAAAAAATACCTTTTTTGCCACGTGGCATCGCCACGTGGCATCGCCACGTGGCATCGCGCCAGTGGTGGAAGTCAGTTCTCGGTCGGCTGCCGAGCAACCCCCTATCCGAGCTTCACAAACGGAGAAAAAATCTGCCGAATAACAACAGCCGTTGGATCTTCCAGAAATTCGCGCTTCTGGTGATGAACGATCCAGATCGTGCCACGCGCACTAAACGACAAGATAACGATTTTTCGAAAAGCGCGCCTCCTCGAGATTCACGCAGGGATCCGACGGCACAGATTGCGCCACGTGTTCCGGGATCCGACGGCACAGATCGTGCCACGTGTCAGGTATTATTTAATTTAATTAATTTATTTATTTATTTGTTTTTTTTATTTAAAAAATCCGAAAAAATATTTAAAAAATCGGAAAAAATTAAATAAAAATTCTAAAAATAATTATAAATTCAGAAAAATTATTTTAAATTCTGAAAAATATAATTATTTAATTAGAATAATTATTTAATATTTTTCGATAATTAATTATTTAATTCGGAAAACGAATAAAAAATTCAAAAAAATGAGAAAAAATTCAGAAAAATCTGGAAAAATCACCAAAAATCCAGAAAATTCTGAGAATATTTTTGGGCATTTTACAAGCCCAGAATAACACCGTTACACCCCGAGCAAGATCCAAAATCCCTTAAAGAACACCGATAAAATTCCGTACGCCATTAGAACAGTAAAACTACTCCTCAAAGACTGAAAACTCAGTCTCTAGGAGTGGGGGGCTCGTGATATGGCTAAAAATAGGATTAAATCGGGACCGTTCACATCGGAGACGAATCTTAAAGCTCGGGGGTAAAACGGTAATTTCACCTGCCAGCGGGTCCGAAGCGGGTACTGGGTCTCCTTCTCACAGATCCAATAACCCGCGAACGGATCCACTCCAACTGGGTATGGGTCCCGACCCAAGACAAACCCAGATCAGCAAGAGGAAAATCAGGGTTATTGATTTTACCAAATCAACAGGCCTGATTTGCAGTTATCCTCTCACCGGGGATTAAGGGATTACATTCCTAAATCTGATTACGAGGATTTTATGCCTTATCAGATCACAGGAATCACATTCCTAATCTGATCCCAACGGCGACTATAAATATCCCCCACCTACCACTGTTACAGGTTAATCACTCTTTTACCTGCTTAAGCTCTTTCTTAATCTCTTTTGGTTACTGACAAGAGCGTCGGAGGGTGCGTCGCCGGGATCAACCCCGGTGTTTCGCACTTTCCTTGCAGGTGTACGACGGGAGTCAGCAGCCCAATTCAGACGAACAGGTTCGGATCTGCTATTCAGGTTTTTCCACGAACCCACAAATTCTATCTGTTTACCCCCACACCAGAATTAGCGGTAACAGAAACTAACATCTTTAAGAAAACAAAATCTAAGTATCTACAGTCGACTGCAAAACTCACCAGTCGATTGTCCAGATGGAAATCCAGTAATTTTAAGAAAATAAGTTAAGTATTATAAGTTGACTTATAAAAATCATAAGTTGACTTACCAGAGAATATAAGTTGACTTATAAAAGTCATAAGTCGACTTACCAGATCATAAGTTGACTTACAAAAACATAAGTCGACTTACGAGAGAGAACTTCCAGAAATCTTTAAGAAATATTCTAAGTGTTATAAGTTGACTTGCAAAGTTATAAGTCGACTTAAAAGAGATTATAAGTCGACTTAAAAAGTCATAAGTCGACTTACCAGAGAAAAATCTACAATAACTTTGAAAAATAAATTCTAAGTGTGCCAGTCGACTGAAAAGGGTCTAAGTCGACTGTCCAGAACGGATTTTCAAGAAACGAAAGATCATAGTAGCTGGGTCGTACCAGTCGACTGAAAGGTCTGCCAGTCGACTGTCGACTTACAGACTGCAAGGTTTTGGTTGTACATGATAATCAAAATTAGGGTTTTCCGAAAGCAATCATCGTTTACTAAAATAATTTGTATTCAGGTAAAAACGACAATCTCAAATAATCCTCATTATGGATACATTACTGAAATCATCCAATATCTCAAAACTTAATTCTCATGTTCTTAACTCCTAATTCTTCCATTAGGATTTCTCAATACTGAATTTTCTTCCACAACTCAAAACCAAAATCTGATTTGTAATCACAAGATCCAGATGTTCATCCATCCAATCCCTTATTATCATAACCATACTCAAATCTTGAACATGTTTTCAAGCAATAAAGAATTCTTCAATCAAGATCTACTAAACGTTCATAGATTTCACATACATAATACAACAATAACCATTGCATCGTTCTCATACGAAATACACCAAGTAAACATACATGTCAAACAAACAACAAAATAATCGTTCACATAAATCAAATCACAAAACAAGGTTCATATCACTCACCTAAATCAAAACAACAAAACAGATTTATATCACTCACCTTAGAAATGAAACGATCCGACGAAAAAGTCTCCCTTTTTGCGAGATCCAAATTCCTCCTCTTGATCCTCCCAAAAATCACAAAATATAATGTTGTGCAGCGAATGACGGCTGCACACCCACTTATATACAGTCCGGAAGTAAAGATTTAGGGTTTTAGAAATACATTTGCAAAATAGTCCTTCCAAAATATAAACTTACATATATAACCTTTTCTTAGTTAAAATAGATTAACTAAATCAAAACCAAATAAAATATTTTATCACTGAGTTGTCCAACAATCCAGAGCAGCCCAGTAAACAAGAAAAATTCGGATTTACAACTCAGGGTGGCGATTTTGCACAAAAGCCCTCCCTTTTGTAATATTTGCAAACATATCATAAAATATTCATAAAAATCCAGAAAAATCAGAAATAATATCGAATAATACATATTATATTTTCCAATCAGAATATTTGACTTTTACTTTCTAGAAAAATATTTGCACAAGATTCTACATAAATTCCATATTTGCAAAAACACCCTTTTTGTTTAAATCTTCACCAAATCGACTTTAAATAAAATCTAAATATATTTAAATTCAAATGATAACCATGGAGAACCAAAATATTAGTAAAAACAAATTTTCATAATTTATTTAAGATCCAAACGATTTTTACATAAAAGCCCCTCCCTTTCGAGGTATTTATAAAAAAATAGTTTCTCTACTCAGAAAAATCCCAAAATTTAGAATATACTCCATTATAATTAGGAGAATCTACTAAAATATAAAATTGGTTATTTACACCAAAAATATTTGCACGTGTTTCGCACGTGTAAAAAGATAAATCTTTAGAAAATATTTATTAAATTTCCAGAAAATCATTTTAATTCATTTTCAAATATTTAAAAAATATTTGAAAATACGGGGTTCTACGATTCCGGGAGACAACTGTTAACCTTACAAGAGGAGATGATATATATGTAACAAGATGTAATGAGTTAGTGTAATTTGTATTCTTGTGCATGAACAAGATTTTGGTTGTAATCAATGATGTAATGACTTTATTTTGCAATACAATGTTTTTAAATTTCCGTGTTATTACTGTGTTGAGATCATTTGAAGGCAAAGATTTTGGTTGCGTCACGGATGTCCGGTAACGGGAATCCGGGGCGTTACATCTTTTTCCTTCGCTCTGATTTTTTTTTTCACTTGATTTTTCTCAGCAAAATTTTAATGATGCAACAATCATCTATACTATTATTAAGCAAAGCCTTATTTTGCTGGCTTTTTACTATTATACCCTCACAAACATAAAGGGCTAAAAAAATATATAGGGGTATAAAATGTAATTTGCATGCCTAATAAATGAGACTAAATCAAGAACCAGTTTGAGTTAAATCTGTTGAAGCTCAAAAACCGGTAATCTATACTATTATCTATATCTATACTATCTAATTTGCATGCCTAATAAATGAGACTAAATCAAGAACCAGTTTGAGTTAAATCTGTTGAAGCTCAAAAACCGGTAATGTCAGTGAATTAATGTCTTTCTGAATTCTGAATTCTGATATACTGTCAAACATCAAGTCCTCAAATTGAAAGATGTGTTCAACATAGGGCACGTAGTCCCCCAAAGTAAAGAAAGCCCATCAGGTTGCTGGTTTTTGTAATATCTATACTATCTAATGTTCAACACATCTTTCTAATATCTATACTATCTAATCTATACTATTATTAAGAAAAATCTTATTTTGCTGGCTTTTTACTATTATACCCTCACAAACATAAAGGGCTAAAAAAATATATAGGGGTATAAAATGTAATTTGCATGCCTAATAAATGAGACTAAATCAAGAACCAGTTTGAGTTAAATCTGTTGAAGCTCAAAAACCGGTAATCTATACTATTATCTATATCTATACTATCTAATTTGCATGCCTAATAAATGAGACTAAATCAAGAACCAGTTTGAGTTAAATCTGTTGAAGCTCAAAAACCGGTAATGTCAGTGAATTAATGTCTTTCTGAATTCTGAATTTTGATATACTGTCAAACATCAAGTCCTCAAATTGAAAGATGTGTTCAACATAGGGCACGTAGTCCCCCAAAGTAAAGAAAGCCCATCAGGTTGCTGGTTTTTGTAATATCTATACTATCTAATGTTCAACACATCTTTCTAATATCTATACTATCTAATGCTAATACAAAAACTTTAAGGTCTCATTCATTTAATAGCATCTTTCATTTAATTGAATGCTATCGGAATTCAGAAAGACAGAAACCATTTTCAAGGTCAATACTTTTCTCGGAAAAAAAAACATTAATTCATCTTTCATTTAATTGAATGCATACCCATTCATACCTCTTCATCCCCTTTATTAACAGCAACCCATTCATACCTCTTCAACCCATTCGTTTTCATTTATTTCCCCTTATTCTTCTTCTTCTTCTTCCTGGTCAACCCGAACCTTCACCTTAACCATAAAACCCAAATTCGATTCGTTCCAATCGAATTTGATGCAGCAAGCTCTTCTTCAGCAACAGCAATCGCTCTATCCTCATCTCATGGCTCTTCCTCAGGTCTTAAAAACTTTCCTTTTTCTAAGTATAAAGTTTTGATCTTTATTCAATTCCAGTATAGGGAAAGGTATAATACAAGTAATTTTTTTAGTTAAACTATTGACTGATGATCTTCATTCGATTCCAGTTTTATTATATTTAGCCTATCAAATAACCACCATAAAAATATTCTTTTTTTCACCTGAGCACCCAGATTTCTATATATGTATTTACTTAATTCTGATTTTTTTTCTTTCTCTTGGATAGGGACATAACCACTGCATTCCCGAGCTTTGTGTTTCACTCGCAAGTTGATGATACTTGATCTGCTACAGTTCAGAAGTCAAACAAGAGTTGTCTGTGGTGGTTTGTTACTTTGTTTATAGGTTTGAGAAACTCAGAAACGTTTGGGAGAACGATGCAAGTTGAAGTTACTGATTGCTACAAAAGATTATTGGGAAATTCTCATCTGGTTACTAGAACTAAGTGGTACTGTTGGTGTGTACAATTTTCTTCTCTTTTGAGGAAAGATGGTTGTTTTTATATTCATCACATTCATAATTCTTTGGTCTTTGGTTTTCGAGTGTTTGTATTTGTATAGAAAGGGCATTGCATTAATTTAGAGATTCATTACCTTCATCCATTGAAAGCCAAACTTTATGGATACTATGCTGCTACAATCTCAGTGAATGAAAATAAAAATTTAAGTGTTGTATTTGAAGCTGAAATGGTTCAATCTATAATATCTATCTATAACTATTATAATGGGAGAGGTGGGGTTCCAAACAAATAAACAATTTTTTATTGTTTTTTGTATGTTAGTCAACACGTGCAGCGCACGTGTTGGTAGGTGTTTTTTTTTGTCTTTTTCCTTCTTCCTCCACGTGCATCGCACGTGCATGATACTAGTTGAATATTAAACATTGTGAGAGAGTATTAGAAATGGTAGACATTCAAGGAGGAGTGTTGTAAAATGTTATGATTATGGATGACCACCATATATTGTAATTGTGAATTTTTGTAACATATAAATTTCTAAATAAGGGCTTATGATTTCTAGAAGCGATGCATGAATTACATAAAGTGATCATGAAAAATATGAGTAAAAAAACGTGGCTATCAATTAGAAAACTGTGGCTATCATCCTCATATAATTCATGCTTAAGAACTACTATAAATAAATATAGAGATGTAAAAGCAAGTAGTATCAAAGAAAAATTAGAAATAAAGAGCTTCCAATTTAAAAAGTATTTGTAAGATTACTATATTCATGCTTAGCAACTACTATAAATAAATATGGAGATGTGAGAGCAAGTAGTATAAAAGAAAAACTAGAAATAAAGAGCTTCCAATTTAAAAAGTATTTGTAAGAGCACCCACAATGGTATTTCTCATGTTGTATAATATGGCAGCTACAGTAATAGCATATGGGGCAAGGTGGTGCAGTGGTTGTTTGCTATATTTTTTTTAAATTGGAGAGACGGTATAACATATACCGTCCCTGAAAGAAAGAAGAAAAAAAATTTCGTTAAAGTGTCGGACGGGATAACATATCCCGTCCTAGAAATAGGTAACTTTATTTACAAATATTAATTACTTATTAACTATTAAATTATGTTAATTAAATAAATTAAATAATATAATATTAACTAAACCTAATTATAAACTAACTAATCCTAAAATTAACTACACCTAACTATTGGACGGGATATCTTCTCTTTGTATCGTCCGGGATTTCAGGGGAATTTTTATTTTTAATTTTATTTTTTTGGGCAAAATCTGGCCGTCGGATTAAAAAAAAATTAGAAAATTGGGACGGTATATGTTATACCGTTCGAAGCGAATAAAAAATATTAAAATACGAGGGACGGTATATGTTATACCGTCCGAAGCGAATAAAAAATATTAAAATACGAGTGACGGCATATATTATACCGTCCTTTATAATTTGAGAATCGCTACTTTGTTTCTCATTTTTGAGAAACGAATATAGAAAGTTTGTTAAAAAATGACAAAATAGAAAACCGTTGCAGCATGCCATTTGCTATAACATGGCAAATTGACAAATATAAGAAACCGCTATGGATGCTCTAAGATTACTATATTCTCAATTGTTTCAATAATTCTTTCTTTCAATTTTATAACAGTTATAGATTTCTCCCTCCTCGATCCTTGTTTCCCACGTGCGCAGCACGCACTCTTCAGCTATCTTTTTCTATTTACACTCTACTAGTGCGGACACGCGTCGCCCCCTCATTCGCCCACGTGGACCCCACCAACCCAAACCTTCTTCTTTTCTTTTTCGTTCACCCGTCTAGACAGCGACCAGCGCTCGCGACAGAACCCCCGATGCCCTTCAAATCCTCCTCTCTCATTACGATTCCACTCCCCTCTTTCCATCCCTCTTTCCACTCAAAAAAGAAAGTAAGACCAAAAAAAAAAAAAAAAAAAAAGAATCCCCAAAAATTATTACAAAAATAAATTAGGGTATTAGGGTTAGTGTTAGGGTTTCGGATGGTTTAGACGAGGATCGTCGGGGTAGAAACATGAGCTGTGGAGGAGGAGACTGTGATGAGGAGGTGAAGCGGCCGGTGGGGCCCAGCAGAGTGGCGGATGCGTCTGTGGAGGACGGGGATGGGGATTCGGCGTGCGGGATGATCGATGAGAAGGTGCTGATTGACCCGAAGCTGCTGTTTATCGGAGCGAAAATTGGGGAGGGGGCGCATGGGAAAGTCTACGAGGGAAAGTAAGTTGCGAGATTGTGTTATCTTTTTAATTTCATTTCATTTAGAATCTTATAGTTTATTTGTTTTTTTTAAGGGGGATCGGGGGAATTTGTAGTGAAGGATTGCGCAACTTCGGTTGTTGTTTATATTAGTAGTGTAGCAGTAGTATTTATTATCACATTCATACTGTGATTGTTGTGCTGTTACCGTATTTGTTGATTATAAAAAAAAATGAAAAAGAAAATTCTTCAGTTATGTATCTATAATTTAGCTCTTTTGTGTTGGACGTATTGGTGCATATGAATGACACCAAAGAACGGGCGAAAAGACTTCCAATGCTTTAGTCATAGCCTGGAAGCAGATTTTGATCACATTTAGGGGGTGTCAAGATGCTATTTCGTTAGCTAGGAAGATATATAGTGGATGAGTTTATTTAGTGAATTTAGAGATATTAGTTTTATTAATAATTCGGCTGGAACAGTCAAGTGTTGGCCTTAACGAATCTGAGTTGAGTTGCAACATCCGGTAATGGTATATATATTGTCTAAGGGGCGGTTTGGTTGGGTGTAATATAAATCCAAAGGATCTAAACAACTGTTTGGGAAACAGTGTATATGGAACAACTACAAATAATTTGGTTTGGTTGGCTGTAAAGACACTGTAGCAATCACAGTGTTTATGCAACATTTTTTATTTGTTTGGGGTGTAAGTCTACTCTTTGGAAAACAATTCTAGGCAAAATTTGGGTTTGTTTACAAGAATAACAATGTGACTATAGTGGGATATAATAACCCCTATAGCAGATGGTAAGCTTACCACCTCAATTTTTGCTCAAACTAGCATCGCAAAATTTGCAAGAACAACAAAGTAGCTGCCCATAATGCTAACTACCCCATATTTAGCAATAGCATCAACCGTTCAACCTGTACAAGCTCAAATTGTTCCTAGCTACTGAACACAATTTCTTGGCCAACAAAAGTATGAAATGCAAGTGTTCAAACAAACCCAACCTAGCATCAATACCTTGAATGGAGGTACATGTCAGCGGGAGGCTAATGATATCAAGACTAGAGAAGCACAAAAAAACATTGAAGATATAAATTTGGGGGCTGTGAAAATTATTCTTGTAAATAGCACATCGAAAGACAGAGATATAAGCTATACATAAATCTACAGAAAAAATATCACATGAACTTCAGAAAGTCCAATAAATTGGAGGACCCCAATGATTAAAACCTAAAACTAACTTTTTTTATACTCCCGATAGATGTTTCTTGTGAGAATCCCTTTTCATAGTGGTGTATCAATACCACAAGGCTTAGTTTAAGCGCATCAATTTTTCATTTTTAAAAATGAACGAATGTATGTGTAGAGCCTCGCCACTAAACTAATTAACCTTGCAAGGGATAACTAGTGGGGAGGGCTGTTCTCAGACCAAAACTGTAATGCCCCAAACACTCAAAATATAGGATGTTAGCCAAAAAAATAGTAAAAATCCTCCTATAAATTATCTTCTCAAATGATCTCAACAACTACTATTTTCACAAATAACATATACTCACAGAAATGATCAGTATCTACATACAAATTATCAAATGTCCATCACACAAACAAGCAGACATACTAAATACCGATTATCTCATTATCATCTCCAACCCGAAAATTAAACAGTTCCGACATCTAACCCCATAACCTTGCAAACAAATTGTGGTGGAGGTAAGCTTTCACATAGTGAGTTGAACATATACCATAAAAACCAAAGACTATTCAAAAACATCATAAAAAACTTATAACACGAACTCCATTTAATGCAACAAACAAAACCAATATCAAAAACTCACTTTCATATATGCGATATGCAAATTAAAAATTATAATTTCATGTAATGGATTTTAAGTACCTCAATCTCTGAATGCGGTCAACGTTTCATACTCTGGTTGATAAAGGCATACCCTACTATAGTGTGTGGTTGGAACATTTAAACTGTGCAAATCTCACCACTCTTTGAGTGGACACATTGAGAGCCCATATGGGTTACTTAGATTCGATGTTTTAAATATCCAATATCGGTATCGTATTGGAAGGCAAATTTTCATATAAGATATCGGATACCAGTAATATATCAACGATATTAAAATTATAATGCGTTAACATATTGGATGAAAATATAGATCCTGTTGCCGCTAAATTTGGTGTGGGGGCAAACAGATAGTATTTGTGGATTCTTAGGGAAACTGAATAGTAAACCTGTATACCTGTTCCGTCGGGGTTTGATCGTCGCTCCCGCCGTAGACCTGCAAAAAGTGCGAGACACCGGGGTTGTTCCCGGCGACGCACCCTCCGACGCTCAAGTCAGTAATCAGAGAAAGATTATGAAAGAGCACAAAAACTGGAGAAAGATTGATTACCTCTTAATGGAGATGGATGGGGGGTATTTATAGGCATCTTAGAAAACAGATTAGGCATGGAATTCCTGTGTATAGGTAAGGAATGTAATCCCTAATCCCCAGTGAAAGGATAGATATGAATCAGGGCCGTTGATTAATATTAATCAGAAACCCTAATTCTATCCTACTGGACCGGGTTTGTTGCGGGTTGAAACCCGCACCCAGTTGAGGTGGATCCGTTTGCGGGTTAATGGCTCTTTGGGGGGAGACCCAGTACCCACTTCAGACCCGTTTGTAGGTGAAATTACCGTTTTACCCCTGGGCTTCAGGATTCGTGTCCAATTTGGACGGTCTCGATTATACCCCCATTTTTAGCCATATCACGAGCCCCCCACTCCTAAAGGCTGAGAATGATCAGTCTTTGAGGAGTAGTTTGACTGTTTTAGTGGCTAGTGGAGTCGTATCAGAGTCCGAACGGGGGATTTTGAATCTTGAAGTAGGTAGTAAGGTAACTTCTTCTTTTTTGAAGCCATATGATGTTCTGAAGCCGTATGGAGTTTTTATCTATTTTTTCGGGCTATTTATTTAATTTTGCGATGTGTTAACTAATCGTTCGGGGGCCTTAACAGTACATTCTAGGCAATAATTGTTCGTTCAGGGGCTCAAAAATATCCCCCCGAATTTTTAATTATTTTCTAGAATTTTTAGCTAATTTTCCCGAATTTTTAGCAATTTTTCGCAATTTTTAAATAAATAAAACGATTTAAATAAATAAAAATCGATTTTTAAATACCAATTTATGACGTGGCGTAATCTGAACCCTCGATCAGTACGGAGCGTGAATTTCTGAGTGATCAGACGGTCTCCGTTCCTCGGCAGGCTTTTTTGCCTTATACGAGGGTCGGCTCCTCGGCTCGGAGGATCAGCCCCTCGGCTCGGAGGATTGGCTCCTCGGCTCGGACCCTCCGAGGTACGTGGCATCATCTGGGCCGTTCATCTTAGCGTGGATTCCCATAAAACGCTATCTTGTCGTTTAGTGGACGTGGCAGGATCTGGGCCGTCCATCATGACGAGCACGCTTTTTTACAAGATCCAACGGCTGATATGGGTCGGCGTGTTTTTTTGCCATATACGAGGGTTGGTTCCTCGTCCTCTCGGCTCGACCTTATACTTTGTGAGGTACGAGGGTCGGTTCCTCGTCTCCTCGGCTCGGAGGATTGGCCCCTCGGCTCGGAGGATTGGCTCCTCGGCTCGGACCCCCCGAGGTACGTGGCATCATCTGGGCCGTTCATCTCAACGTGGATCCCCATAAAATGCTATCTTGTCGTGTAGTGGACGTGGCAAGATCTGAACCGTCCATCATGACGAGCGCGCTTTTCGACAAGATCCAACGACTGATATGGGTCAGAGCATTTTTTTGCCATATATCAGGGTCGGTTCCTCGTCTTCTCGGCTCGACAGACTCTTCTGCGGTATAAGAGGATCGGTTCCTCGTTCTCTCGGCTCGGCAGACTCTTCCGCGGCATAAGAGGATTGGTTCCTCGTCCTCTCGGCTCGGGGTCTAAGTGGCGTTGACCGAGGCGCTGAGTTGGATACTTTGAAGGTTGCGTCTCTTATTGGTTCCACTTTTCCGAGCCCAGTAGCTCGGCTGCTCGACTAAGCTGTTCGGTAGCTCGGTTGAGCAGGTCGATGGCAGGCAGTTCGGAAGGGACACGTGGCCGGATTTGGTCCGTTCATCATGGTGCGAATCACGAGGATGGGGTTCAGATCACGAGAAAACGTTATCTTGTCGTTTTGTGGGCGTGGCGCCATCTGAACCGTCCGTCGAATTCTGACGCGAATTTTGGAGAGATCCGACGGTGATTTCGCCTCGGAAGGATTTTTCTCCATATACGAGGGTCGGTTCCTCGTCATCTTGGCTCGGAGTCTAAGTGGTGTTGGCCGAGGCGCTGAGTTGGATACTTTGAAGGCTGCGTCTCTTATTAGTTCCACTTTTCCGAGCCCAGTAGCTATGCTGCTCGACTAAGCTGTTCGGTAACTCGGTTGAGCAGGCCGATGGCAGGCAGTTCGGAAGGGACACGTGGTCGGATCTGGTCCGTTCATCACGGTGCGAATCACGAGGATGGGGTTCAGATCACGAGAAAACGTTATCTTGTCGTTTTGTGGGCGTGGCGCCATCTGAACCGTCCGTCGAATTCTGACGCGAATTTTGGAGAGATCCGACGGTGATTTCGTCTCGGAAGGATTTTTCTCCATATACGAGGGTCGGTTCCTCGTCATCTCGGCTCGGAGTCTAAGTGGTGTTGGCCGAGGCGCTGAGTTGGATACTTTGAAGGCTGCGTCTCTTATTGGTTCCACTTTTCCGAGCCCAGTAGCTCGGCTGCTCGACTAAGCTGTTCGGTAGCTCGGTTGAGCAGGCCGATGGCAGGCAGTTCGGAAGGGACACGTGGCCGGATCTGGTCCGTTCATCATGGTGCGAATCACGAGGATGAGGTTCAGATCACGAGAAAACGTTATCTTGTCGTTTTGTGGGCGTGGCGCCATCTGAACTGCCCGTCGAATTCTGACGCGAATTTTGGAGAGATCCGACGGTGATTTCGCCTCGGAAGGATTTTTCTCCATATACGAGGGTCGGTTCCTCGTCATCTCGGCTCGGAGTCTTAAGTGGCGTTGGCCGAGGTATGGGGTTTGATGTTTTTGAGGGGACTCAGTAGCTCGGTTGCTTAGCCAGGCGGTTCGATAGCTTGGCTTGGCAAACTGGTGGCCGAGTCGTGGACTTAAGTGATTTGAGGTTTTTGCTTTTCGACACGTTGCAACTTTCCGCTTGGTGCTTTGGCTTCTTAGTGGGCCTTTGAGATTCCCAAGGAGGCCCAACATCACTTGGGGTTATAAGTTTTCACTCTCCCACCCCCAAGCTCATTTCTCACTTTTCACTCCAAGATTTCACTTTTGCTCTCTGAGCTCTCTGCTAGCGGCGACTTTTGCTCCAAGGTGGTGACGTTAGCTGTCGCGTGAGCCAGGCGATTTCTGGCGAGCACATTCCGACCGTGAACGTCACTTCAAAGGTCAGTCTACTAGCCTTAGCTTTTTTTTCTAGAGATGTCAAGAGTGAACTCGGGGAGTGGGGCCTCGTCCTCGGGCGATGATGGTGCCGAGGAGAGGAGAAGGGCGGAGATCCGAAGAAAGGGAAAACAAGTGGCCGAGCCGTCTGCGACCGAGGCGAGGAAGGAGAAGAAGAAGAAGAGGAGGGTGGCAGCCCAATCTGTCGTGGTCGAGGAGATTATAGAGCACCCGAAGCAAGTCCCCGAGATGAGACGATATCCTTCTGTTCTGTCCGGGCATTCGGGGGTCAGACAGTACGAGGGCGATCTCTTGGAGAAAGCAATCTTCGGGAAGTCGAAAGTCCTCGAGGAACCCAACCCGGCTCTTCCTACCGAAGCCGACGAGATTACTTCGGTACTATCCGAGAGGGATCTCCTTCGGATCAGAAAGGGGTTCGCCATCCCTCCGGAGTACAAGCTGATGATCCCCGGCCCCGGGATGTGAGCGAATTCCAAGCTGGCATCGTCGGACATGTGCATGTTCGACTTCGACTCCTTGAATGCCGGACTGCGTTTTTCGTTGCATCCTTTCATTCTCCAGATCCTCGGCTGGTTCTGCCTCGCGCCGACCCAATTTATGCCGAACACATGGCGTCACGTGAATGCTTTCCTGCTTCAGTGTCGCAAAGCTGAAGTCGAACCGGACCTAACGGTCTTCCGAGGCCTGTATCGGATAAACCGGATGCACAAGACAGAGCATCGGTACTACTTGGGGCTGAGGAAGGGTGTTAGGATCATAGAAAATCCGGACTCAATTAAGGGCTGGAAAGAGAAGTATTTTATATTAAGGGGGGAGCCAATACTGCAAATTCCGACCCGGTGGAAACCGGAGGTGCCGAAATTTGCGAGAGCCGACCCTGTACTGTCTGCGGTCGAGGAGGAGGTGGCGAGGAAGATCATGGCCCTCCCCTTGCTGAGTTGGAGGGAGTTGACGGAGGAGGTGCTGTTCGGGTCCGGCCTTAGCCCCATCGACCCGAGTATGCTCCTGACATCTCATTTATTTTTGTTTTTCTTCCAAGTGTTTGGCTCATCTTGCTAACAGTTTTTATTTTGTTTGGAGCAGAAGCGATGAAGATCGACTTCAACGCCATGATGGCCGATAGGTCCAAATTGGCCGGGGGTAGGAAGAGGAAGAGGGCGACCGTGACTGCCTCGTCGACTCCGCCGCCCAAGGTCGCCTCGACTACCACCCCGCCTCCTCCGGCTAATGAGGCGCCTTTGGAGGTGGTTGTTGCCGAGGCGCCTTCGGTGCCTGAGGCCTCGGCCCCTGTTGATGGGGCCTTTGATGTTAACGCGGCGTTGTCGCTCGAGGCTCCGCCGCTGACGGAAGCGGCCGAGGAGTTCCTGACTGAGCAGCACAAGCAGTTGTTTGTGCCGAACTGGCTTGTGAGGAATCACGACGGATTCCTCGGAAACTCGCAGATGTCGGTGCAGGTCGTCAAGCACCTGGCGACCCCGAAGGACAGAGCCGCACTGAAGGCGGGGACGGTCGGCGACGACACTTACGAAGTGGCTCGGTCGCTTGTATCGGTAAGTTTCTTATTGCGAATTTCTTCAAGTTTACTGCCCGGCTTGTATATTCGCTTATCGTTGTCTTCACAGGCCACCTGCCACTTCGGCCATCTTCTCGAGACGTTCGCTGAGCAGGAGAAGGAGCTGAAGGCCGCCAGTGACAAAGACAGGGCGGCGAAGGTCAAGGCGGTTCGGCAGCTCGAGGCCGAGCAGAGGCGAGCCGAGGCCTTGGAAGTCCGGGTCGCCGATCTTGTGGCCGACTTGGAGAGGGTCAAGGGGCGACTTGATGCGGAGTCTGCCAAGGCTACGAAGGCTGCCGAGGAGCTGGCCGCGTCGGCGAAGTCTCTGGCCGACCTGAAGGCGGAGAAGGAGGCGCTGGCCGTGAAGATTAGGGCCGAGGTCGAGGCCGAGGCCGAGGCTGAGGCGAAGAAACACATGGCCAAGAACATGGAGATGTCCTATCAGAGGGCACTCGACCATGTTCAGGAACGTGTCCCCGGCTTCGAGCGGGTCGGCTACAGACTGTGGCCAGGGTTGCCTTCAGGTGGTGAGGAGGAGGGAGCCGAAGACGACGAGGGGGAGGGCGACGACGAGGAGGTGGAGGCCGACCCTCCTGTGACGGATCCCCAGGTCGAGGGGAGAAACAAGGGGCCATCTGGCGACGCGCCCGTGGTCGAAGTGGCGACGCAGGTGGACCCCTGATCCCCTCGTAAATTTTTGTATTTTTTGTTTTTCTTCTATAAACAGTGTAATGCCTTTTGCGGACTGGCCACCGCTTTGATGAATGAAAAGTGTTTTGATTTTGGACTTGTCTGTCTGAGTATTTGGTTCGGCCTTGTAGCTCTTCAATGTTGTCCCTCTTTCTTCTCAGGTTGCCGAGCAAACTCGAATCACCGCGGCGGCTCGGCGCCGCGCAGAGCTATTTCAGCAATGCCGGGAGGATCGTCTCGAGGGCGAGGTCCATCTGACGAGGAGAATACTTCATAATTTAGAGAGGAGGTACAGTGAGCTGCTGGTCGAGCTGCACCATCTGCGGATAGTCGAGGCCGAACTATCTGCGAAGGAGGAAGAGTTGGTCCGGGTTTCGGCCGAACGAGATGACTTCGCAAGGAAGGTAGAACAGTTGCAAAGGGTGACGGTCGACAAGAGCATCGAGGTGACCCACTTGCGACGCGTTATATCTGACAGCGCCGAGTATCCTGGTTTGGCGAAACTTCCTCGATTCAAAGTGATTGTGAAGGACGACACGTTGAAGGACCGGATCGTCGAACTGGAGGAAGAGGTTGCTCGGCTCAAACCTCAGCCGGTGAGGGCCAATGTCCGGAGCACTTCGTGCACTCGCGAAGAGATTGAGCGAGGGATTACGTTCTACCAAATGGCGAGCCGAACCTCCACCGTCGGTCGGTCGGCAGCCGACGCCCAAAGTGGAGTTGCGGTGTCCTCGAGTGGTGCTTCGGTTGGAGCGACCATCAGGGCCAGCAGTGAGGGGGCGTCTCGGTTCGTTGGCCTAGAGACGAGCTCGGAGGTCAAGAAGCGCCGACCCAAGGTATCGCTGAACCGGAGCGTCCCCCTTCCGCGGAGGCAGTAAACGGGTCGTGTCGTGTCTTTGGGCTTCCGAACTGTCTTTTGTTGTAATCTTTTTGTAAATTTATCCAAGTTATATTAATAAAATTGGAGTTGGCTGGCTTCTTGTTGTGCTGTAATTGTGCTAGCTAGGGTAGGCTTGAAATGAACCGCGAGGCGAGTGTTTACTTCGTCGAGCATCTTGGCTTCGAAACTCACGCTTTAGCCGCGGTTCTGAATCTTGCTCGGCACCATCAGGCGCGGCTCGGTGCGGCGGCTGAGGTATAGCTGTTTCGAAGCTGCGGCCACGCGGCCAGATTGGGGGTGCGGGCCCTTGGCCATTCGAGCGTCGTTCTGAAAAGATGGGACCAGTTCCCTAACTGCATTAATGGTGCTCCGGGATCCGTGGGGGCGTTCCACCTTCCCGAGGGCGTTGAGAGTGGTGCCCTTTAATAAATACGCGGCGCTTCAGCTCCCTAGGCGTGACTGTTAGACTCCCGAGGGTCATAATGACAGTCTCTTAGGGGAAGGCTATAAGTACCACACCCTCCTTATTGTTTTAGTCACTGCAGTCTTGAGCTCTAGTGGCATCGATGGTGTCTGCCCTTGGGCGGATGCCAGCCTTGTGAAAAATTCTCACCTTGAGAGGTTCGGAGGGGTGGTCACCCTTCTGCCTTGTTCTTCTCCCGCTCCTGACGGTCACGATGTGGGTGTCAGGGTCGGGGGAGGACAAGGCAGAAGAGTTGGCGACCGTAGTCCGAACCCGAGGGAAAGGTTCTTCGAGAGGATGGGTTGTCGTTCTTCCACCATGATCTTCTCCTGACTCTGACGGCTCCGATTTGGGTGTCAGGGTCAGGGGAGATCATGGTGGATGAGGTGATGACCAAAGTCCGGGACCGAGGGGAAGGTTCCCTAAAAACCCCAACCCAAACTTTCTTTCGAGGCTCGGCTGGACACTCGCTCGGCGCGGATCGGCTGTGCTTACGTAGCTTGGTGGCCGGAGTGACTTTTGCCGAAGGTTGGTTCCGGTTGCCTGTCGCTCGGCATTTGGAGCCGAGCGAAGTGAGGTGATTACAGCCGTTGGATGGTTGCACGAATCTCGAGGCGGGTTCAGTTCCCAAGAAAACGCTATCTTGTCGTTTTGTGGACACGTGGTACAGTCAGGCCCGTTCATCACACCCTAGCACGAATTTTGAGACGATCTGACGGTGGTTTCGCCTCGGAAGGTTTTTTCGCCATATACGAGGGTCGGCACCTCGTCCGCTCGGCTCGAGGGTCGTGGGGGCAGTTCGGAACGGCCATCTACTTCCGGCTCGCCTGAGGGCGAGCCGGGGAAGTAAAGTCGAGCCATAGGATTCCGATCCATCGTTAGGTTAGTTCGACGGCTGTGGGAGCAATTCCGAATGGCGAACTACTTCTAGCTCACTTAGAGGCGAACTTGCGAAGCAGAATCGAGCCAAGTGTTTGACTCCGAACCATCGTTAGATTAGTTCAACGGTTGTGGGAGCAATTCCGAATGGCGAACTACTTCTAGCTCGCTTAGAAGCGAACTTGCGAAGCAGAATCGAGCCAAGTGTTGGACTCCGAACCATCGTTAGATTGGTTCAACGGTTGTGGGAGCAGTTCCGAACGGCGATCTACTTCTGGCTCGCCTATGGGCGAGCCGGGGAAGTAAAGTCGAGCCGAGTGTTGGACTCCGAACCATCGTTAGATTGGTTGAACGGTTGTGGGAGCAATTCCGAACGGCGATCTACTTCGGGCTCGCCTATGGGCGAGCCGGGGAAGTAAAGTCGAGCCGAGTGTTGGACTCCGAACCATCGTTAGATTGGTTCAACGGTTGTGGGAGCAATTCCGAACGGCGATCTACTTCGGGCTCGCCTATGGGCGAGCCGGGGAAGTAAAGTCGAGCCGAGTGTTTGACTCCGAACCATCGTTAGATTGAAGAGTAAAAAGCAGAGAGATGTAAACAGTAGCAAAAATATGAAAAGACTTTATTCATTAATAACCAATGATCGGCTGCTTCTAAAGTTGCTAGCCGTTATTACAAGAAAAAATGAAAGAAAATGACTACAAGTAACAGGAAAGGAACGGTTCGACATCTCGAATTACTTAGAGAGGCGTTGTTGTTCTCTCTTGGAATTTTAAGAGATGGTCGGCATTCCAAGTCCTGGGGATCTCCCTGCCTTCGAGATCTTCTAGTCTGTAGGTGCCGGGGCGGATTACTTTAGAGATCTTGTAAGGTCCCTCCCAATTCGGGGCCAATTTGCTTTTCTGACCTGGGAACGAGATGGCCAACTTTCGGAGGACCAGGTCCCCTTCTTTGAGGTCCGTTGGGCGGACTCTTTTGTTGTATGCTAGCTCGATCCTTCTTCGGTAGCTTTGTTGTCGTATGGCAGCTCTTTCTCGGATTTCGTCTATTAGGTCTAGGCTTGCTCTGAGTTCTCTAGCGTTCTGCTCTTCTTCATAAGCTATCAAACGAGGAGAGGGTATTCCGACTTCTAGGGGGATGATGGCCTCGGACCCATAGGTGAGATTGAATGGGCTCTCACCCGTTGGGGTCCGCTTTGTGGTGCGGTAGTTCCAGAGCACGTTGGGAAGCTGATCGACCCACAAGCCTTTGGAACACTTGTCTAACCTCTTCTTAATGCCGGAGAGGATCTGTCGGTTGGCATTTTCGGCCTGGCCATTTGACTGAGGATGAGAGACGGAGGAGAACCGGTGTTGTATGGCGAGGTCTTCACATAAAGCTCGGAAGGCAGTCCCAGTGAATTGCGTTCCGTTGTTCGTAATCAGGACCCTGGGGACGCCAAATCGACAGATCACGTTCTTCCAAAAGAATTGAACGACCTTGTTTTCGGTGATCGTGGCCAGGTGCTCGGCCTCTATCCATTTCGAGAAATAGTCGACTGCCACGACTAGGAACTTAAGCTGTCCGGGGGTTGGCGGAAACGGCCCTAGTAAATCCATCCCCCACATTGCGAAGGGGATCGGACTTGATAGGGAAGTGAGTGATGCTTGTGGAAGGCGTCGGATGTCGGAGTATTTCTGACAGGAGCTGCATTGCCGAACGTGTAGTTCAGCGTCCCGTAGGAGAGTGGGCCAGAAATACCCGTAGTTCAACACTTTGCGCGCCAGGGCTCTGGAACCAGAGTGGGCCCCGCCGATGCCCTCGTGAAGTTCTTGCTGGGCGTAGTCGGCTTGCCCGGGGGAGAGGCACCTCAGGTAGGGCCGACTGTCCACCTGGGTGAAGGAGCGTTTATATAGGATGCCTCCGATTAGTGTGTAACGCTCGGCTCGGGTTCTAACCCTTCGCGCTTCCTTGGGATCCTCAGGGAGGAGTCCGTCCCTTAAAAATTCGACGAGGGGTTTCATCCAATTGTCTTCGAGGAGGACAGACAATGTTTCTATGGAATCGAGTGCTTCGTCCTCTATGCTCGGCTTCAGGAGGACTTCTATCAAAACAGTCTGTTCGAGGCCTTGAAGGGAAGAGGAGGCTAATTTGGATAGGGCGTCGGCCTGAGCATTTTCTTCTCGGGGGATTCTTTGGATGAGGGCCTCTTCAAACAGTGCCATGAGACTCTTGACTTTGGCTAAGTATTTAACCATTCTGTCATCGCGTGCTTCATACTCGCCGAGGACCTGATTGACGACTAGCTGGGAGTCGCTAAAGATCCGGAGGCGTTGCGCCCCTGCATTTCGGGCCATGCCAAGGCCGGCTATGAGCGCCTCGTATTCAGCTTCGTTGTTCGAAGCTTTGAGGTTTATACGGAGGGAGTATTGGAGGATGAAGTCATCTGGGCCTGCCAGGATGACCCCTGCCCCGCTTCCCTCATTGCAGGAGGATCCGTCAACATAAACCGACCAGACTGGTGGTCCCTTCACTGCTTGGCTGGACTCGGGGATAGTACTTTCAACTATGAATTCGGCTAGCGCCTGAGCCTTGATTGCGGTCCGAGGCTGATAAGTTATATCGTGTTGGCTCAGCTCGATAGACCATTTCATCAGGCGACCCGAAGTCTCGGGCTTGTGGAGGACCTGCTTCAGCGGCTGGTCGGTAAGAACGACCACCGAATGGGACTGAAAATACGGGCGGAGCTTTCTCGCGGCCATTACCAGGGCATAGGCCATTTTCTCTATCTTCGGGTATCGGAGCTCAGCATCCCGAAGCACCTTGCTGACATAGTAGATGGGCTTCTGAGCCCGGTCTTCTTCCCTCACTAAGACTGCACTGAGGGTCTGCTCGGAGGCCGCCAGGTAGAGGTAGAGGGGTTCACCAGGGATCGGTTTGCTGAGGAGAGGGGGATTGACGAGGTAAGCCTTGAGCTGGTCGAAGGACTCCTGTTGCTGCTGCCCCCATTCGAAACCTTTAGCCCCCCTGAGGGCCTTGAAGAAAGGGAGGCATTTCTCCCCGGACTTTGAGAGAAAACGCCCAATGGCGGCTAAGCGGCCTGTTAATCTCTGAACTTCTTTTACACTTTTGGGAGGGGCCATGTCTAATATGGCTTTGATTTTCTCCGGGTTTGCTTCAATTCCTCGTTGGCTAACCATGAAGCCGAGGAACTTTCCTGACGAGACGCCGAACGCACACTTGTTCGGGTTGAGTCTCATATTGTGCTTTCTCAAAACGTCAAACGCTTCTTGGAGGTCGGTCACATGATCAATGCCTCAGATGCTTTTTACAAACATGTCGTCAACGTACACCTCCATGTTCCGGCCGATCTGAGCCTGGAAAACCTTGTTGACGAGGCGTTGGTATGTTGCACCTGCATTCTTCAGACCGAACGGCATGACTCTGTAGCAATAGAGGCCTTGGTCGGTCACAAACGAGGTCTTCGGGATATCCGGAGGGAACATCCGGATCTGATTGTAGCCTGAAAAGGCGTCCATGAAGCTGAGGAGCTCATGTCCCGAGGTTGCATCGATCAGGGTGTCAATACTTGGAAGAGGGAATGGGTCCTTGGGGCAAGCCTTGTTGAGGTCGGTAAAATCAATGCAAATCCTCCAAGTCCCATTGGACTTCTTCACCATCACTACATTCGACAACCACTCAGGATAGTTCACCTCCTGTATGAACCGGGCCTTCAAGAGCTTGTCCACCTCCTCTTTGATAGCGAGCTGACGCTCGGGGGCGAACTTGCGCCTCTTCTGCTGAACTGGTTTGGACCCCGGAACAACGCTCAGGTGGTGGACTAGGAGCTCTTCGGAGATCCCGGGCATATCTGCAGCTGACCAAGCGAAGAGGTCTTCGTTCCTTCGGATGCATTGTACAATGTCTGAGCATAGGGCGGACAGGAGGGTCTTGCTAACAAAGAATTTGCGAGTCGGGTCCTGCTCAGAGAAGAGCACTTCCTCCAATTCGTCCACCGGCTCGGAGGTCGGCCGAGCAGTGTCTTGGGGGATTTCCAGAGTTTCTAAGGAGAGGACAGGTCCGAGGGTAGAGGTTATGTAGCACTTTCTGGCCGTTTCCTGATTGCCCCTTACTTCCCCTATTCCGGCCCGAGTGGGAAACTTCATTTTGAGATGGTAGGCAGAAGGGACGGCTTCAAGGGCGGCTAGGCCGGGCCGACCCAAAATGACATTGTAGGTTGCTGGGACATCTACGACCATGAAGTCCATCGACTCCGTTCGGGTAGTAGGAGTTTTGCCAGCGATTACGTCGAGGGTAATCACCCCTTCTAAAGTCACTGGCACTCCCGTGAACCCATAGAGCGTGTAGCCGGCGGGCTTGAGTCTATCTCGGGAGAGCTTTAGGCCTTTGAACGCAGCGTGGAAGAGGATGTTTACGGAGCTGCCATTATCCACTAGGATCCTCTCCATTTTGAAATTCGCCATGTGAAGGCTAATGACGAGTGCGTCACAATGTGGGGTGCGAACTCCTTCAAGATCTTTGTCGGAGAATGTGACGGGCACTTCGAGGCCTTTGGGAGGAGGGGTGGTTCGGACCGAGTTGACTTCTCTTATAAATGCCTTCCGAGAGGAGTTTGAGGAGCCCCCCATTGGGCCCCCATGAATGAGGTGGAGGACTCGCTCTTCCTCGAAGTCAGGCGTCTCTTCTCGTTCCGGACGCTTGTTAGCCCCCCGAGGCGGGGGAGGAAGTTCGGCTCGGTCCTTTCTTACAAACCTGGTCAGCTGCCCCCTCTGGATAAAGGCTTCTATCTCGTTCTTTAAGGCGCGACAATCGTTGGTGTCATGCCCGTGGTCCCGGTGATAACGACACCACTTCTCGAATCTGGGGGGAGGTCGGTGCTGGCCGGCATTATCCTTCTGGAGCTTCTTGGCTCCTTCCTCTTCTGTTCCCTTTCTCTTAAACCCGGAGGAAGACCCCTCCCAGTTGGGTCGATGCTCGGCCTCTTCGGCCCGGATGTACTTTTCACTGCGAAGGAGGAGGTCGGAAAAATTCTGTGGAGGCTTCTTGGCGAGGGAGGAGCGGAGGTTAGAATTGAGGACATTAGATTGAAATGCGGCCGCGGCGACCGACTGGTCAAGGGATGCTATGGACCTGGCTTCAGCTGTGAACCTCTTCACATAGTCTCTCAATTTCTCCCCCTTCTTCTGGTGGAGGTGCAATAGTGAGATGCTGGTCTTCTCAGCTCTACGGCTGCTTACGAAATGGGTGACGAAAAGGGTCTCGAACTGCTCGAAGGAGAATATTGAGGAGGGGGCAAGGCGAGAGTACCATTCTCGAGCTGGGCTCTTGAGAGTTGCGGGGAAGGTTTTGCAGAGGAGGGCATCGGAAGCTTGATGGAGGAGCATCAAGGTCTTAAAGCTTTCGATGTGATCAACTGGGTCGGTCTCCCCGGTGTAAGTCTCAAATTGGGGAGGTTTGAAACCGAACGGCACAGGTGCATCCACTATGGTTCGGGAGAAAGGGGGTCGGCTAGGACGTAGGGTCCTCCCCCTAAGCTCTTTTTCTCGGTCTATCTGGCCCAGGCGCCTCTCTACCTCATGAAGACGGCGGTACATAGTGTCGTCCCTCCTATGGTAATCATCCGAGCCTCTAGACTCGTCTCGTACGAGGGAGAGCGAGGGCTACGGCGACGGTAACTTCGGGAGCGACGAAGACTTGGGGCACGCAGGGAGTTGCTAGGAACGGGATGAGGAGATGGGGATCGTCGGCGAGGGCTTCGGACTGGAGGAGGAGATGGAATCTTGGGTGCGTTGGCGTTGGGACGGAGATTGAGAGCTTGTAGGACGGTCGCTTGGAACTGCTGGAACTCGGCACGTGTGATGGGTGCCTCATTGTTCCTAGGCTGTTGCCGACCTGCAGGGGAGTGCGGCCTTCTTCGGTAGTGCTCGGGGGACTCTTTGCGACCCCTTCGGTTAGGGGACCTTCTATATTCTCGGGGGCGAGGAGACCGCTCGTCCGGACGGTGTTGGCGGGAGGTTCCATCTCGGGCCCGCTTCTCATCCAGATGGCGGCGAAGGTCATCATCTTTCTGGCGATTGAGGACGGTATTGTGGAGACCAGAGGCTCGGGGATGATGGGAGGCCATAGAGTCCGAAGAGGCGTTGTGGATGGAGACGTGGTCCTGGTGAAGAGGCTGTTTTTGAGGATTAGGACCCTTTGGAGGTGGTTGATTTGGAGGAGGAAGGTCCTGTTGGAGCGGGTCCTCCGCTTGATGAGGAAGCTGTCCCTGCTGTTGGGTAGGCTGGATGGGAACTTCTTGCTGCTGATCGGGGTTGGGTCCTCTGTTATACCCTCTTGATATGACTTTCCTAGGAGGCATGGCTGGAGAAGATCTGTTCACCGGGAAGATGAGAGGTTTCTATTCGTTAGTTTCCCACAGACGGCGCCAATCTGTTGCCGCTAAATTTGGTGTGGGGGCAAACAGATAATATTTGTGGATTCTTAGGGAAACTGAATAGTAAACCTGTATACCTGTTCCGTCGGGGTTTGATCGTCGCTCCCGCCGTAGACCTGCAAAAAGTGCGAGACACCGGGGTTGTTCCCGGCGACGCACCCTCCGACGCTCAAGTCAGTAATCAGAGAAAGATTATGAAAGAGCGCAAAAACTGGAGAAAGATTGATTACCTCTTAATGGAGATGGATGAGGGATATTTATAGGCGTCTTAGGGAACAGATTAGGCATGTAATTCCTGTGTATAGGTAAGGAATGTAATCCCTAATCCCCAGTGAAAGGATAGATATGAATCAGGGCCGTTGATTAATATTAATCAGAAACCCTAATTCTATCCTGCTGGACCGGGTTTGTTGCGGGTTGAAACCCGCACCCAGTTGAGGTGGATCCGTTCGCGGGTTAATGGCTCTTTGGGGGGGAGACCCAGTACCCGCTTCAGACCCGTTTGTAGGTGAAATTACCGTTTTACCCCTGGGCTTCAGGATTCGTGTCCAATTTGGACGGTCTCGATTACACCCCCATTTTTAGCCATATCAGATCCTAAATGTGATTTCGATGACTTGTACACATTACATACTACAAATGCAAACAACCTAATGTACATAATAATAGTTATCACCAATTTATATAACTGCCTACATGAAATCAAATACATGGAAAACATGAAATCTAATATATGAAAAATAGATACCTACATACTTAAGCATTTGTATATAAGACAAGGAATTTTTCAAAATAAAACGAAGACAAGTTGAAAGATCTCTGCGTTCACTCCATAGAATATTTTAATTTATTATTTACTAGATGCTATTCTAATGTTGTCTTTGTATATACACACATAAGCAATGAGCTTAGAAAAGAAGGAACATAGTTAACGTAAAATTAAATTTATAATTTTGTGTAGAAAGAGCAAGAGATTTGAATGATTCTTTGCCATATCTCCATCATAATCAATTTTAGTTTTTCTCATCTCTCTATTCTACAATTATAAACCCCTAGTATTGTCCATTATTTTTTGAGATTTAGAGTGAATCTCCTCTTTACATGTTCAATAAATAAAAACCCAGAGTTTCACATTTTTTCTTTGTGTGCACAATAAATAAAAACAAGAGGAATAATGGTGTGGTGAATTTGAGAGAGAAAGCAATAAAAATGAGAGAATTTAAGATTTTTGGCTGATTTTTCTCACATATTTTCTCTTCTAAAGTGGGTTAGGGTCCGATTTGGTTTGTGTTTGAACCCTAACCCAAAAGTCTATGATGTTTTTTTCTTTAATAATGTCCGATGTTGAATTGGGTAGAAATATCGGAACAACAACTTTTTGAACACTGATATTGGTAACGTTAGCCTATTCAAACCGATATTAAGGCCGGTCTGACGACTGTAACGAGTGATATTTGAAACGCTGCTTAGAATCCTACTCATATACTGATATATTAACATGTGATGCATACAACACAATCTTTTTATTGAATTTCAAAATATAATCTTTCATATCCAATATCCATAAATTTCACAAAAAATGTATACATCATAACTTGAGACTATATGACAAACATTTGATGCACGAATGTAAACTTCTTGGCATAATCAATGACTTCATCAACAAATATACAATTACAACTACAACGATGAAAATATCAAAAGAAACATGAATAAGTTATTTCAAAACCTTCGATAGAATTCACATCAACCATTCATATACATAGATAAAATCATGAAAAAATTCAATTGCTAACCCAATGCATAAATAACAATAAACTTTAGAGAACTAAATAAAAAACAAGTATAGGAATCACCACTCACTTTAATCGAGAATTCGAAGATTAGATTTTACTTTTTGACATTGACGAGATCCTCAACCAACCCTTTCTTCCTATACTTTCCTTCACCATGGTTCATCTACTTCATCATCGTCATCATTACCGTCATCTCTCTATGCTTCTCTCTCTCTCTCTCTATATATATATATATATATATATATATCTTTGTGTTAAGTTCTCTTTCTTTTTATTCTTTTCTTGGCGGTTGGGTACGAAAGGGAAAAGGAACGGGACTAATCTCTGTCTTCTAATTCCTAGTTTTTTTTTGCAATAAAATCTTTAACTTACAAATTTTGCTCAAAACTCCTTGAATAATTAATATTTGCAACCAGTCCAAGGACTCCTAACATTGAATTTTCAATAATTACCTGAAAAATTCGGGATATTACAAAAACCAGTGGCACCATTGTTTTGCGCTTATTCAATCATCGCCGTTATATATTCCAACTCGAATCCTGCACCAATTGCTAAGAATGAATCATAATACATATGGTCAATTCATCCAGACTTAATCTAATTAAATAGTCGGGTATATCTATAAACATCTTCCCCTGCATCACAAGAATCGTTAATCAATCTCTTATAACTTTTAAAAAGAAAGAAGTAAATGTGTGAGATATACGAGCATACAAATATCTTAATATTTTGGGCTAAAAAAATATATAACAGTACATATAAGCATAAGAATATTTAACAATACATATAATCTTACATGCTCAATGAGGATTTTGCAACATTACTCGTGCATATGAATCGAGAATAAAGCATCCAACCTACCACATTCATATTGTAAACAAAGACAAAATCATGACAATGAAACATAGCACAATGGAGTGTTTAGATCTCATATAAACTGGATCACAGTTACATGGTGAGTAGATTATGAAACATGGATCACAATTACCTTATCAGTAGATTATGAAACATGCATATGAACTAGCACAATATAATATTTTACTTGCAGAAGAAAACACTTATGTGAACTAGAACACCCTCGAATCTTTTTCCTGCAAATCTTTTGTCTCAGAGCATGGATTTAAAGTAATCAAAACATCAATAGCGGTGATCATTTGCATTACCAGATGGAACCAATCAATATTAAGCAAAAATCCACATAACAAAAATAAACGTTTTTTTTTGTAATCCAAAATATAGTTTGTATGTTTAGATTTTCTACCAAATGGGCCCTAAATAGTAAATACACAACAATCACAAAAAAAACCCCCAAATTTATTCACAAAGTTTAGGGGAAAAAAGATTATATCACTGAAGAAGGGATCCTTTATGAGCAACAAGGCAAGAATCACTGACTTCACGATGTCCATTTCTTGAATCTCAAGTTGCAAAGCAAAGAGGGAGCTTCTGTCATTGATTAATTAAGGAAAGCTCCAAATATGAAAAAATTCAATCTCCTGTTAACCCTAGTTGAAAGCATATTGAGAGTAGCAATTTTGGAGATAAAAGATGGAAGGGTTCCATGGCGCGAAAGTGAGTGGGAAGGAGATGAGTTCGGGGGTGGAGATGGTAACGTAGAGAGAGAGAGAGAGATAAAGTTTGTTTTCCAGATGTGGAAAATGTGAAGGAATAAATGATTAAAATAAAGATGAACGATAATTCACAAGCGTTTTCAGTCTTCAAGGTTTGGAAAAGAAAAAGGTTTGAAACAGCCGACAAGCACCACTGTGCTGTCATGGTAGTAAAACAAATTCAATCACAAATTCAACCCACTTTTACTCCACGACAACACAGTAAACTATGTTCCTCAATTCTCCGAAGAAATTAGTTTCCAGCAGTAATTTTTCAACAAACCAAACCACCCTTAATTGGTTTTGTCAAGACTTCTAGCTTATACTCTGGCACTATTACTCTCAAATTCACTGGATAGTAGGAGACTCGTAATAGGGTATCAGTTCATGCTTAGAAAGCTGGAGAGTTGGTACCTATTTCCAATGAGGAATCAAGGAAAGACAGTAGGAGTCAGTGGGTTGTACTTTTGTTTAAATATCAAATATTATATTTTAGTTTCTTTCTCATTTTCGTTCTTCGTTTTAATTTGTAAAGGTTATATAAAATTTTATTTGTACCAACATAATGACAATATCTGCCCTTGTATTAGATTGTTAGTTTTAATATCTACAATTAAAAAAATAAATTATTTAAAAAAAATATTAAAAATAATTACTAATAAAATTATTTGTTTGACAAATTTTGGGTTAATTTGGTGCATTGTTGCTTCAGGCTGATTGTTATTCATATAACTTTTACATCTGAATGTTGCTATTGTGTAAATCAAATTACCACCAAAAGATGGTGTTGTTTGTTCGATCTGTTGCATATGTAACTTCTTTCTTATTAATGTAATTTGATTTGGTAAACCTATTTACCCTAAGCCTGATGCCCACTTCAGATAGAATATCAGGGAGGTCAAAACAAAATATGCTACAACATATAATTATGGTTATAATCCAATATCGGACATCTTACTTTGTACCTTAGCAGAGCTTGAAAGTAGGTAAGTTGGCTACTGCATCCGTTCTTCTCTATTAAAGGTGTTAAGTTTGAATCTTGCTATTGCTAATTCATATAAAATAATCATCATCCTTTCTTTTTTGATGGGATCCCCCATCATGCAAGAAGTTACACAATGAGGATGTGAGAATTAGAGAAATGCAAAAGTCTATGAAGCACGGATACTGGTACGGGATGCGGGTACGACACGACACGGGTACGGGAATACGTGATTTAACAAAAAAGTAGGATACGAGTGTGTTGGTGGGTACGTTAAGTATAAGGTAATTCATATTATATCTATAGGTATAAAAATATTTTTCTTGTTAAAAATGCAAACATTTAAACAATTTTATAGAACTATAAATAATACATTATAATTATGAGCATTTTGGAGAAAATAAATGATAATCTAACTATCAAATCTCTGTGTAGACTTGTTCTGTGTTTGAGTATAATTGTAAACAATAAACTTTTGAAATTATTCTAGGATCCCATGCATTTATCAAAATATATTTGTCTAAAAATTGCAAAAAATGCATTAAAAAATTGAATGCTCCTTGGGTACGCACCCGGGAATACCCAAGGAGGATCGGCACCCGATACGCACCCGACACGGGTACGTCGGCCATTTGGAAGTATCCGTGCATCCTAGGCAAAAGTATAATATTGTATTACGTAGTTCTATCCATCCAAATTCGTGTCAGCCAGTTGTTGTGATAGGACCAAACAATCAATTTCTTTTATATGTATTAGTAAAGTTAGATTTTGAAGAAAAAATTGAGTTTCCTTATTTTAAAGTAAAACAAGAGTTTAGTCATATATCAATATATCATTTTAATTTTCTGTTAACGCAACATCAGTTGTATCAATTCGATTTCATCAGGACTCCAACTATAACCCAAATCCATCATGAAACAAACAAAAACAGTGAGAGTTATGCGGAGGAACCAGTAGTTAATTGGAGTGCTTCCTTTTATTTTATGTGGTTCCCAATGTTCTTTTTTTAGGATGATGTAATTTCTTAGTAGGCTTTTTTTTTTCCACGCCCATTTTAATTTTCAGCATTGGAGACTATTATACTATTTTTAGATGGTAGGGTTCTTTTATGGTGCATTGTTTGAAGAGCCAATTGTTTATAGATAATACTAAGAATGGAAACTATTTAGTAATGACGTCTACTAATACTCATTGGATTTCTTTGAATGAACAAGGAGACTTTCTCACTTCAAGGACATGGCATATCCACATGAAATTTGAGACCCAATTTCTGTTTAAAAAATTGAAAAAGACGTTAAATTAAGGGATGTTGAACCTTCATATAGACCATACATTGTGATCGGTTGTATTGGATATCATTGCTCTTGTAAAATCAAAAGAACTTAATAAAGACCTAGTGTCAGCATTCATCCGAAAAAGCTGTGGATATCACAAAGTAATTCTAGGATCATAACACCAATATCGTTGGAGTATGATGCAATTGATGTAAACTTAACCATAAATAGAGAATTTCCAAGAATTTTAAAGGATTAATTTTACCACGTGTAATGATGTTCAAGTTAGAAATTAAAATAGTTAATCGGTTCGATGGATTTTCAAGAATTGAAATAGTTTAACAAGCCTAATTAACGATTCAGTTCTAACAATCAACAATCATATCCCTAAGCATTCTTAGCAAGTAAAAGATGCAATATTGATTTGTACTCTAATAAGCAAGTGGAAACGCTTACTCTCAATATTTGTGGACGACAGATAAATTAAATAATATAATAGAGATAATTAAGGCAGTAACTCAAATATTTGAGAAGTGGAAAATGTTTACCGGGATTCGAAGCCAGTCGCGTAAGAACCCTGAGGGCAGCAATGGTCGGCTCTGGTTGCAGTCGATGGCTCGACGGGGTGGCTGTCGGCAAGAGGGGGGATGGCCGCAGTTGACGAGTTGCTGTGGTGGTCGAAGAGGGGGAGGAGAGGGGGTGTCGAGGTCAGGGATGATGGGGGAAGTAGTGGTCGGTGATGGTGAAGGAGGAGGCCGGGTTGATGGGGGAACGACGGTGGCGGGAGGGCGATGAGGGAATCGACAACGGCTAGGGGTCAACGATGGCAGGGGATCGAGTGGTCGATTAGCGGTGTGAAGCAGCAGCGGAGGTCGAGGAGTCGGCGAGGAGGGTGAAGGCGACTTGGAAGGAGGTCGATCGGGGTTTTGGGCTTGTGATGGGTTTCGGGGTTCAACGGGGAAGAGGGAGAAGAGAGAGATTTTAGATTAGGATTAGGATTTAATTAATTTGGGGATTAGGATTAGGGTTTGAATAAAGATTTGGGGATTTTGGTGTAGTTTTAGAGTTTATCACAAACAATTGTATCACACAAAGAGGGATGAAAAGCAAAACTCCCAACACAATATTTTTTTTAATCAAGAATAACATAACTTCTCATTAATCTCAAGGCCTATATATAGGCTCAAAACAAATCTTAATATAAATCTCAAAATATTCTAAAATCTCAGAAATATCATAAGCGATCTTAGCAAGTAAAAGATGCAATATTGATTTGTACTCTAATAGGCAAGTGGAAACACTCACTCTCAATATTTGTGGACGACAGATAAATCAATTAATATAATAGAGATAATAAGGCAATAACACAAATATTTGTGAAGTGGAAAGAGTTTACCGGAATTTGAAGCCAATCGAGTAAGAACCCTGAAGGCAGCAATGGTCGGCTCTGGCTGCAGTCGATGGCTCGTTGGGGTGGCTGTCGGCAAGAGGGGGGAAGGCCGCAGTTGACGAGTTGCTGTGGTGGTCGAAGAAGGGGAGGAGAGGGGGTGTCGACGGTCGGGGATGATGGGAAAGTAGTGGTCGGTGATGGTGAAAGTCGGGTTGATGGGGGATCGACGGAGGCGGGAGGATGACGAGGCAGTCGACGACGGCGAGGGGTCGACAATGGCAGGGGATCGAGTGGTCGATTGGCGGTGGGAAGCAGCAGCGGAGGTCGAGGAGTCGGCGAGGAGGGTGAAGGAGACTGGGAAGGAGGTCAATCGGGGTTTGGGGCTTGTGATGGGTTTCGGGGTTCAACGGGGAAGAGGAAGAAGAGAGAGATTAGATTGAGGTTAGGGTTTAATTAATTTGGGGATTAGGGTTATGGTTCAAATAAAGATTTGGGGATTTTGGTGTAGTTTTAGAGTTTATCACAAACCCTAAAATTGGGTTTCAATTGTATCACACAAAAGAGGGATGAAGAGCAAAACTCAACACAATAATTTTTTTAATCAAGAATAACATAACTTCTCATTAATCTCAAGGTCTATTTATAGGCTCAAAACAAATCTTAATACAAATCTCAAAATATTCTAAAATCTCAGAAATATTCTAATGCATAAAAGAAAGATTACAAATCGTAAAACTACTATATATGACTGTAATTGCCAAAACAAATATGATTACTAAACAAAATACTAAACTAAAGAAGCAGCTGTCTTAGACGATGTATGCGCTGATAGAAATGCTCGAATCGTCTTGAACCAATGTCTTCATCATTCTCCCCAGGTGGGAGAGGGCTTGTCCCAGTCGAGTCAAAACCAGTCCTCCTGTCATAGTGCTCCAAAAGGTCTGGACCCAAGTGTTGGAGCTCTTTACGATCTATCCAAGTATTCTCCTACTCCGGCTTGTTTTTCCATCTCACCAAATACCTATGAGTACCACAATCTTTAGTAGAGATTATCTAATCATCTAAAATATTATCCAATTCATCTGTCGGTAGGTAAGTAGTATTAGGTAGTGGGGGTAATAGGGGAATCTCACCATTAGGCTGCAGGGTAGGGTCATCTATAAGAGGATTTCTAGGGTTAAGTTCTAGGCCAACTTTTAATGTGGGTGACGAAGTGATGATTCAGATTTGTCCGGAACGGTTTTCAGCTGGATCTGTTAAGAAGTTGAATGCATGTGCTGCATCCCCATTTAAAATTCTTCATTAAATCAATGAATAATGCCTATCATTGGCCTTCCTGAAGGTTTTGGCATAAGTAAGACTTTCAATATTGAGGATATAGTACCCTATGAAGGCTCATATATAGTACCCTAGAAATTCTCTTATAGATGAGCGTACCCTGCAGCCTAATGGTGAGATTCCCCATTACCCCCACTACTTGATACTATTTACTCACCGACAAAAGAATTGGATAATATTTTAGATGATCAGATAATCTCTACTAGAGATGGTGGTACTAAATACTAATAGATATTTGGTAAGATGGATAAACAAGTCGGAGTAGCAGAATATTTGGATAGATTGTGAAGAGCTCCAGCGCTTGGATCCAGACTTTTTGGAGCATTATGACAGGAGGACTGATTTTGATTCGACTGGGTCGAGCCCTCTCCCACCTGGGGAGAATGATGAGGACATCGGTTCAAGACTATTTGGGTGTTTCTATCAGCGCAGACATTGTCTAGGACAACTGTTTCTTTAGTTTACTATTTTGTTTAGTAATCATATTTGTTTTGGCAATTATAGCCATATGTAGTAGTTTTACGATTTGTAATCTTTCTTTTATGCATTAGTTTTACGATTTGTAATCTTACTTAAGGCTGAACCCCATCCATACAAAATATCTTCGATTGATGCGACAACCCTCCAAGTAACACATCGATGTTTGGTCCATAGACTTCAAAGCTTACAAAGAGAAAATTTGATGTGATGTGCTCAAAATGGTTGTGGGTCAAGTCATCTTAGGGAGACCTTGGTTATACGACCACGATGTGACCATATATGGTCGATCCAATCAATGTGTGTTTCACCACTGCGGACTAAAAATAAAGCTCATACCCGTGAGACCACGAACTGTTCCGGCTGAAACAATACCAGCTCCCTCGAGAAAGGGCAAGGAAGTAACGTATATAGGTAAAAAGGAACCCTCGAAAGAAATTGACAAAGAGACTACAATTCTTCTACTCACAGCGAGAGAAGTCCCTAAAGTTCCTAAGTCACTAATCCTGCCTCAAGTTACTCTTGTCCTACAGGAATTTGCAAATGTGTTTCCTGCGGACCAACCTAACCAGTTGCCCCCACTGCCTGATATCCAACACGATATTGACCTGGTTCCAGGAGCGAGTCTACCCAACTTGGCACATTATCGGATGAATTCGACAGAGCATGCCGTATTGAAAAGTCAAGTTGATGAGTTATTGGCAAAGGGCTTCATCAGAGAAAGCTTAAGTCCTTGCGTTGTTCCCGCTCTATTGATGTCAAAGAAAGATGGAACGTGGCGTGTGTGTGGACAGCTGTGCCATAAACAAGATCACGGTAAAGTACCATTTTCCCATTCCCCGTTTGGATGACATGTTGGACATGATGTCTGGTGCCACAGTCTTTTCCAAGATTGATCTTAAAAGTGGATACCACCAAATACATGTTCGTCCTGGTGATGAATGGAAGACCGCCTTCAAGACGAAGGATGACCTGTACGAATGGAGGGTCATGTCGTTTGGAATGACGAATGCCCCAAACACGTTTATGAGAATCATGACACAAATACTCCGTCCCTTTATGAGCAAGTTTCTTGTGGTGTACTTTGTTGATATTCTCATTTACAGCCGATCCGTTGGGCAACATCTTGACCATTTGAGACAGATTTGTGGTGTTTTGAGAAGGGAACAACATTATGCTAATCCTACCAAATGTACCTTCCTCTCCGATCAGACTATCTTTTTGGGATTTATTGTTTCCGCCCGAGGAGTATCCGCTGACCCAAAAAAGGTACGAGCTATTACTGAGTGGCCTGAACCCCGCAATATTCATTATGTGCGGAGTTTTCATGGTCTTGCCACCTTCTATCGTCGGTTTGTGTAAGGATTTAGCACAATCATGGCTCCGATAACCGCCTGTTTAAAGAAAGGTGAATTCGTCTGGTCGAAAGAAGCCACGAAAGCCTTCGAAGTGATCAAGAAAAGAATGACTCAGACACCTGTCATGAGGTTACCTGGTTTTCCTAAAGTCTTCGACGTAACGTGCGATGCTTCTGGTATTGGTATAGGTGGAGTCCTCAGTCGAAATAGTCATCATGTTGCTTATTTCAGCGAAAAGCTGAACGAAGCAAAACAAAAAGACCACTTATGATAAGGAGTTCTATGCGGTAATTCAGTCTCTTCGCTGTTCGCGACACTCATGCCGCAAGAATTCGTCATTTTCTCTGATCGTGGTGCCTTAAGATTCCATAATTCTTAACAAAAGTTGAATATGAGACATGCTCGAAGGGTAGAGTTCCTACAAGAATATTCGTATACCATTATGCATACAAAAGGGATTGATAATAAGGCCGCGGATGCGCTTAGTCATTGTCACATGATCTTATTTACGCAGCGCACCGAAATTATTGGTTTTGAGAGATTGAAAGATGAGTATGCCTCCTGCCCAGATTTTCACGAGATCTACGCCTCTTTGAAGGATGACATCACTCGAGTGATAGATGATTATTTCTTAAAAGATGATTATCTCTTCTATTGCTCCAAACTGTACATTCCTAGTACACCATTACGAGAGTATCTTGTTTGAAAATTGCACGCTGGTGGCCTTGCTGGACACTTTGGGCATAACAAGACCATTGATGTTGTGGAACATAGATTTTACTAGCCGAAGCTAAAGAGAGACGTTGCGAGACTTGTTAACAGATGTCATACTTATCAACTCGCCAAGCAACAAAAACAAAACATAGACCTGTATACTCCGTTACCTGATCCCAGTCGCCCTTAGGAAGATGTGAGTATGGATTTCGTGTTAGGCTTATCGAAAATACAAAAGAAACACAATATCATTCTTGTCGTCATGGACCGTTTTTCTAAAATGGCCCACTTTCTCCCATGCTCGAAAATTTTCGATGCATCTTGTGTAGCTTACATATTCTTTGATAATATTGTGAAGCTACATGGGTTGCCAAAAATCACTGTGTCCGATAGGGATGTGAATTTCACGAGTTATTTTTGGAAGACCTTATGGCACAAGATGGGTACGAAATTGAAGTTCTCTTCAGTCTTCCAACCACAGACTGATTGACAAATTGAGGTTGTCAATCGGAGTCTTGGCAATCTCTTGCGTACTCTTGTGGGAAAGAACTTGGGAACTTGGGACTTAAAATTAACGGTTGCTGAATTTGCTTATAACACATCTAAGAATAGAACCATTGCATGAGTCCACATGAAGTTGTACATGATTATCGTCCTCGGCAGCTTATAGATCTTGTTCCTATATTAGAACATCATCGAGTCTCAGAGTCTGCATTTGCATTTGCATCCCGTATTCATGACTTGCATAGAGAAATTTCCAAGAAAATTAATGAGAATAGCTTTAACTACAAGTTAATAGTAGATATTAAAAGGAAATTTAAAACTTTTAATGTGGGTGACAAAGCGATGGTTCGGATTCGTCCGGAACGGTTTTCAGCTGGATCCGTTAAGAAGTTGAATGCACGTGCTGTAGGCCCATTTAAAATTCTTCATAAAACAAATGATAATGCCTAGTCGTTGACCTTGCTGAAGGTTTTGGCATAAGTAAGACTTTCAATATCGAGGATATAGTACCCTATGATGGCCCAAAATTTAACCCTAGAAATTCTCTTATAGATGAGCCTACCCTGCAGCCTAATAGTGAGATTCCCCCATTACCCCCACTACCTGATACTACTTACCCGCCGACAGAAGAATTGGATAATATTTTAGATCAGATAACTCTACTGGAGTTGGTGGTACTCATAGGTATTTGGTAAGATGAAAAAAGAAGCCGGAGTCGGAGAATACTTGGATAGATCGTGAAGTGCTCCAGTGTTTGGATCCAGACCTTTTGGAGCACTATGACAGGAGGACTGAGTTTGACTCGACCGGGTCGAGCCCTCTCCCACCCGGGGAGAATGATGAGGACATCGGTTCAAAATGATTCGGGCGCTTCTATCATCGCAGACATCGGCTAGGACATCTACTTCTTAAGTTTAGTATTTTGTTTAGTAATCATATTTGTTTTGGCAATTATAGCCATATGTAGTAGTTTTACGATTTGTAATCTTTTTTTTATGCATTAGAATATTTCTGAGATTTTAGAATTTTTGGAGATTTGTATCAAGATTTGTTTTGAGCCTATAAATAGGCCTTGAGATTAATGAGAAGTTATGCTATTCTTGATTAAAAAATTATTGTGTTGAGTTTTGCTCTTCATCCCTCTTTTGTGTGATACAATTGACACCCAATTTTAGGGTTTGCGATAAACTCTAAAACTACACCAAAATTTTCAAATCTTTATTCAAACCTAACCCTAATCCCCAAATTAATTAAACCTTAACCCCAATCTAATTTCTTTCGCTTCTCCCTCTTCCCTGTTGAACCCCGAAACCCATCACAAGCCCCAAACCCCGACCGACCTTCCCAGCCGCCTTCTCCCTCCTTGCCGACTCCTTGACCTCCGCTGCTGCTTCACACAGCCAATCGACCACTCGATCCCCCGCCATCGTCGACCCCTTACCGTCGTTGACTCTCTCGTCGCCTTCCCGCCTCCGTCGATCCCCCATTAACCCGGCCTCCTCCTTCACCATCACCGACCACTACTTCACCCATCATCCCCGACCGTCGACACCCCCTCTCCCCCCTCTTCGACCACCACAGCAACTCGTCAACTGCGGCCTTCCCCCCTCTTGTTGACAGCCACCCCATCGAGCCGTCGACTGCAGCCAGAACCGACCATTGCTGCCATAAGGGTTCTTACGCGATTGGCTTTGAATTCTGGTAAACTCTTTCCACTTCTCAAATATTTGTGTTACTGCCTTATTATTTCTATTATATTATATGATTTATCTGTTGTTCACAAATATTGAGAGTGAGCGTTTCCACTTGCCTATTAGAGTACAAATTAATATTGCATCTTTTATTTGCTAAGAACGCTTAGGGATATGATTATTGATTGTTGGAACTGAATCGTTAATTGGGCTTGTTAAATTATTCCAATTCTTGACAATCCATCGAACCGATTAACTGTTTTAATTTCTAACTTGATCCGCATTATATGTTGGTAAAATTAATTCTTTTAAAATTTTTGGAAATTCTCTATTTAGGGTTAAGTTTACATCATTTTGGTATCAGAGCGAAAGTTTTTAAAACCCCACTTGCATTATTTCGGCATTAATTTTTGCATTCATTTAGAATCGTTTAGTCTTTTTATTTTATATTTTTTCTTTCGTTCTTTTAGATGACTTCAGATTAAAATAAAAATTAGGTGTATTTAGGACATGTTTTTCCAAATTTCAGTAAACACGCGACCCCTAATTTTCCACCGTTGGTGAATGCGTCTTCGCAGCACCATCACAGATCCTGACGAGCCTTTCTTGTCTGCTGCTGCTGATTTTGGTGTGGGAGAAAATAGATGATTTTGTGGATTCTTGAAGAATATGAATAAGCAAACTTGTTGACTTTCACCGGCGTTTTGACTGGTTTCTTATCGCTGTCGTGAACCTGCAAAAAGTTCGATACACCGGGATTGATTCTAGCGACGAACCCTTCGACGCTCTTGTCAGTAATCAGGAAGATTGTGAAAGAGCTTTATGTGGAAAAAGATTGATTATCTTTCTTATGGTGGGGGGAGAGGGGTATTTATAGTCACCTTTAAACACAGTTTAGAGATAATAATTTATCCCCATGTTCTGGTGTTTTTGGATAAGATGTAGAGTTTAAACTCGTTTTATGATAAGAGAATTGGTTAAAACCGCCTCTTAGAAGTAATCACGATTTTGAATTACTTTTTATACACCTAAATTGGTTTGTAACGGGTTGCTACCTATACCCAATAAGACGGATCCATTTTTAGGTTATTGGGCTCCAAAGAAAAGCCCAGTTTCTATTTCGGACTCGTTTGTAGGTGAAATTACCGTTTTTCCCCTGAGAGCTTTAAGATTCGCGCCCAATTTGAACGGTCCCGATTTAGTCCCATTTTTAGCCATATCACGAGCCCCCCACTCCTGAAGACTGAGTTCAACAGTCTTTAAGGAGTAGTTTCACTGATCTAATGGCGTACGGGATCTTGTCGGAGTTCTTAAGGGAGTTTGGATCTTGCTCGAGGTGTAATTCGTTCTGAGCTTGTAAGGTGCCCAAAAAGATTTTGCGAATTTTCTGGATTTTTTTTCTAGTTTTTAAATTATTTTTCAAATTATTTATCCAATTTTGCGAAGTAACAATATGTTTTCAAAAAGTATTAATTAATCATTCTAATTAATAATTATTTATCCAGGAGTTCAAAAATATTTCCCTGAATTTATAATTATTTTGTAGAATTTTTAATTAATTTTCTTGAATTTTTAATCATTTTTCGCTATTTTTAAATAATTAATTTGAATTAATAAAAAAATAATAATTAATCGGATAAATATCGAAGTGGAGCGATCTGGAGCGTTGATCAAGTCTGTCGCAATTTTCTGAACGATCTGATTGTGGATCTGTCGCAATTTTCTGAATGATCTGATGGTGGATCTGTCGCTTGATAACATGGCGTAATCTGGATGCTCCGATCGTGGGCGCGCATCAGGAGGGGGGCGTTTCCCCCTCTTTCATGCTCGGAGCCACGTTTGCTCGGAGTTTAGCTTCGAGGGACGTGGCTCAATCTGAGCCGTTGGATCTTGATCGAGCATGCTTTTCGAGGCAACGTTTTCTCCATTTCCATGCTCGAAGCCACGTTTGCTCGAAGTTTGGCTCCGAGGGACGTGGCTCAATTTGAGCCGTTGGATCTAGATCGAGCGCGATTATCGAGGAAAAGTTTTCCCCACTTTCACGCTTGGGGCCACGTTTGCTCGGAGTTTTGCTCCAAGGGATGTGGTTCAATCTGAGCAGTTAGATATAGATCGAGCGCGATTATCGAGGGAGAGTTTTTTCCACTTTCATGCTTGGAACCACGTTTGCTCGGAGTTTGGCTCCGAGGGACGTGGCTCAAACTGAGCCATCGGATCTTGATCGAGCGCGATTATCGAGGGAGAGTTTTCCCCACTTTCACGCTCGGAGCCACGTTTGCTCAGAGTTTGGCTCCGAGGGACGTGGCTCAAACTGAGCCGTCAGATCTTGACCGAGTGCGATTATCGAGGGAGAGTTTCCTCCACTTTCACGCTCGGAGCCACGTTTGCTCGGAGTATGGCTCCGAGGGACGTGGCTCAAACTGAGCCGTCGGATCTTGATCGAGTGTGATTATTGAGGGAGAGTTTTCCCCACTTTCATGCTCGGAGCCACATTTGCTCGGAGTTTGGCTCTGAGGGACGTGGCTCAAACTGAGCCGTTGGATCTAGATCAGACGTGAATATTGAGGCGATTAGCTTGTCAGTGAATTTATGGCGCCGTCTTTACGCCTTCTGTCGTTTAGTATTCAGTGCTTCTTGGGCCTTTTACTGTTCTTGGGGGCCCAAAGGTCTCAGAAGCCCAAGCGGCATAGCTCAATCTCTATAAGTCTTCACCCCACTTCAATATTCTCATTCTTCACTTCTAATCTTGAGAATTCTTTCACTCTTGGGTTGCTCAACCAGCGGTCGCGGCCAAGTGTTTGATTTTCCGGCGAACAATTTTGACCGTAGCTGTCACATCAAGGTAAATATATATTCTCTTATATATATCTTGCGAGATGTCTAGGGTTTCTTCAGGGAGTGAGACCACCTCGGACCACGAAGGGGATGAGCCATTGATTATGGCTCCGGACAATATCTATGGCTCCGGACAAGGGAAAGGGGGTGGCAATAGCAATAAAATCTGTGACGATTGTGGAGAAGGAGAGGCGAGCAGGGGCGTTGGGTAGACTCCCGGGTCCTTTATCGAATCTCAGTGGAGTTCGAGAATACTCTGACGATCTTCTGGCCAAGGTGGTGTACGGGAAGTTGGCCTCGTATGACGAGAGCAGGCCGAGGGAACACTCCGAGGTCGACGATATCCTCTCTATGTTGACGGAGAAGGACTTAGTGCGGATTCGGAGTAGCTTCATGATACCAAAGGATTTCAGTCTTCTTCTTCCGGGTCCCGGTGTTCGAGCCTGTACATCGATCTCCCCTGACACGTGCACTTTTCCTTTCGATGCCTTCTACGCTGGTCTCCGTCTGCCTCTTCCCCGTTCGTGGCCGAGGTGATGCAATGGTACGACCTGAGCCCCGTTCAATATATGCCGAATATGTGGAGGCACGTTAACGGCTTCGTGCTCCAATACCGAGCAATAGGGGTTGTGCCTCAGCTCACCGTTCTCCGAAGATTCTACCGTATTCATCGGAAGAGCAAGGTGGAGTATCGGTACTACTTATCGCCGCGCCGCGGTGTGAAGCTGATAGACAACCCTGACTCTATTAAATTCTGGAAGAAGTATTTCCTAATCCGAGGTGCCGAGCCGTGGAATATTCCCACGAGGTGGAGGGAGGAGGTGCCGAAGTGGGCAAAGGCCGAGCCGGCGTCGACTTCGGAGGAGGACGAGATCGTATCTAAGCTCCTTGCTTGTGCGCCCCTGAGGGCGAAGGAGTTAACCGAGGAGGTCCTCTTCGGTGGGGGTTTCGGTCCGATCGACCCTAGTATGCTTCGTATTTTTTCTTCGTTTTTTACTTTTTGTTTAACTCCTTCACATGCCCATCTCCTCTTTTTTCTTTGTGCAGAGACTCCGGACATGGATTTCAGGGCAATGCTATCCGGCCGGTCGGCGGTAGCCAACAAGGCCCCCGATGGGAGGAAGAAAAAAAGGATGACCTCAGGGCTGCCGTAAGCCAAGGTCGTGAAGGCTCCAGTGTTGGCAGCACTGGTGGTCAATTTAGAATCTGAACCACCTACCCTGTCTACCTCCTCCGCCTGGGCCGCCGAAGGAACTTCTATTGAGCAGGTGTTGACGCTCGAAGCCCCCCTCTAACAGCGGCAGCGGAGACAATTCTTACTGAAGAGCACAAGAAGCTCTTCGTCGCTGACTGGCGTGTGATGAGGCACGACAGTTTCCTTGGGGACGCCGTTAGCTGTATGCAAGTGGTTCGGCACCTGTCGACCCCAAAGGATCGCGCTGCGTTGAAGGCAGGGACGGTCGATGACGATGCCATCGAGATCGCCAAGGCGACCATGTCGGTGAGTTGAGTCTTCCTCTTTTTCTTGGGTGACTTGCGTGCCTAAACTTCTTTCTTGTTTTTGTCCACGCAGATCACTTGCCACTTTAGTCATATGATGGAGCAGTTTGCCGAGCAAAAAAAGGAGCTTAAGGCGGCGAGTGATAGAGATAGGTCGGAGCGCGCCAAAGCTATGAAAATGTACGAGGCGGAGAAAAGGTTGTCCGAGTCTCAGGCGACTCAGATCCAGCTCCTCGAGGCTGCCTTGGCTACGGCGAACGAACAGACCTCTCTGGAGAAAGAGAGCGGACAAAGAGGCGGAGAGAGCCGACAAAGAGATGGAGACGGTTGCGAAGGCCATTGAGGACGCAGCGAGGGAGAGGGAGGCCACAGTTGAAGCAGCTGCAGAGGCGATTAGGGCCGAAGCGAAGCTGCATATGCGCACGAACATGGAGCAATCCTATGCTCGGGCGCTGAAGCACGTGGAGGTGCGCGTCCCCGGTTTCGATGGCTCGGGGTACTGCCTGTATGATCTCCTCGAAGGCGAGACTGCTCCGACGACCGAGGGGATCGTTGAAGAGGAGGAAGAAGAAGAGGACGAGGGGGAGGACGTCGCCGAGGACCCTCACACAACCCCCACGGAGACAACCGGGGAGGACGGTTGCGGGGTCACAACACCTTTGGAGACGCCTACCAAGGTGGTCCCTTGATTCCTTCCCATCTTTGTCATGCTTTTTAGTACATTTTTTCTCCTCGTATGCACTTGTTTAGATGCCTTATATCGGACTGGCAACCGCTTGTACTTTTTTGCTGAAGTTGATTGATTTTTTTTTTTAACAAGTGTTGTGAAGTTTCGAAACAGTGGTGGGCTTATTTTGCTTTCGGATTGCTTCATAGTAGCTTTGTTTAGCCATAGCACCATCACGTGGCTTCTCAATCTTAGTAATTTACACTTTCTTTTTGGTCGACTTCCCAGGATAGCGAGGTGCCACGGCTCCGCTCTGAGCTAGGCGTCGGCAAGTTGGGACTAGCTCGGTCTCGAGAGATTGCTTTATAGAGCAGAGCGGGAGTTTGGTCATTTAAGGGTGACCCTGGCTCGTCGAGACATCGAGATGAGGCACCTTGAGGAGAGGATTCACGAAGTGCCACCCGAAGGCGAGATGTCCTGCCCCTTGATGGCCGTCAGCCAAGGCTTGAGACTCAAGTTCCTTTGTCACTCTTTATTCGAGGCGAGATCCGAGAGAGACGAATTAAAGAACGTGGTGCTCTAGAAGAGTCTAGAGTCGGCACATCTTCGAGGGGCTATCTCTGAGGTCTCGCGAGGGGGTAGTTCGGAGGCCTCGCTTGAAGATAGAAGTGACGGATGGCTCTCTGAAAGAGCGGGTCGTCAAGCTAGAGGCGGAGAACCTTCGTCTGCAACGACTTTCTGAAGGGAGCAACGTCCTGCCCTCAGGGTGAGTATGCTCAAGGAAGGTCGTTACACAAATTAGCACTTCGTTCGCCTCCTGTTTTGCATAATCCAGGTGATGCGCAAAGTGGAGTGGCCGGCTCGTCGAGTGGGGCATCTGTCGGGGCAACCGTTAGATTCTTGGGTGCCGACGACGCTGCTCTCGTGGAGACGCTAGCTTAGAGACTTCCGGGGAGACGAGGCAAGACCAACACAGTGCTCGCCGCCCTCGTGTATCGCTTAATAGGAGCGTCCCCCTTCCCTAGGAGGAGTTAGGGCTAGAATAAGACTTGTTTCTCCAATTCTGTAATCTTTTTGTCTTGTATGACTTTTTGGTCTGGAATAAGACTTGTATCTTCAATTTTGATGGAATAATATATCGCATTTTTTGATATGGTAACGAGCTTCTTCGAAGAATGTGGTTTTCTAACTTTCGCAAGAGAATTTCAACAGTTGTGGGAGCAATTTCGAATGGTGAGCTACTTCGTACTTGCTTGTTCGCAAGTAGCTAAAATAGCATCGAACCAAGTATTGGACTCCGAACTTGTCGTTAAAAGAGAGTTTCAACAGTTGTAGGAGCAATTTGAATGGTGAGCTACTTTGTACTTGCTCGTTCGCAAGTAGCTAAAGCGGCATCGAACTAAGTGTTGGACTCCGAACTTATCGTTAAGAGAGTTTCAATAGTTGTGGGAGCAATTTCGAATGGTGAGCTACTTTGTACTTGCTCGTTCGCAAGTAGCTAAAGCGACATCGAACCAAGTGTTGGACTCTAAACTTATCGTTAAGATAGTTTCAACAGTTGTGGGAGCAATTTTGAATGGTGAGCTATTTTGTACTTGCTCGTTCGCAAGTAGCTAAAGCGGCATCGAACCAAGTGTTGGACTCCGAACTTGTCATTAAGAGAGTTTCAACAGTTGTGCAGCAATTTCGAATGGTGAGCTACTTTGTACTTGCTCGTTCGCAAGTAGCTAAAGCGGCATCGAACCAAGTGTTGGACTCCGAACTTGTCGTTAATAGAGTTTCAACAGTTGTGGGAGCAATTTCGAATGGTGAGATACTTTGTACTTGCTCGTTCACAAGTAGCTAAAGCGGCATCGAACCAAGTGTTGGACTCCGAACATGTTGTTTAAGAGAGTTTTTGTATGCTCCAAGGTAAGACAACTAGAACATTTACAAAAGAGAATTTCCACGAAGTAAATTGCTTTTATTAAGAATAACCAAGTGGCTGCTTTTGAGTTGCAAGCCATTGTTACACTTCAAAAAATTAACTGCATAAGAAGAAACAACTCTAGAAATGCTTTAGGAATGCTCTAGGAGTTGAAGTAGCTTGGAGCGGTGTTCAAACACTCTCTTGGTACTTCACCAAGTGTTCCACATTCCATGTCCTCGGCACCCTCTTGCTCCCCGGGTCTTCAAGTTGATAAGCCCCAGGTCTGACAACTTTAGAAACCCTATACGGTCCTTCCCAGTTAGGTGCTAGCTTGCATTTCTTGCTTGGAAAATAAATTGATAACTTTCTAAGCACCAAATCCCCTTATTTGAGATCAGTATGGTGGACTCTCTTGTTGTAGGATTGCTCAATCCTACGTCGATAAATTTCTTACCGGATGGAGGATCTCTCACAAATCTCATCGATGAGGTCCAAGTTATCGCGAAGCTCGTTTGCATTTTGCTCTTCGTTGTAGGCAATCAAGTGGGGCGAAGGTAGACCAACTTCTAGTGGGATGACGGCTTCGAAGCCGTAAGTGAGGTTGAAGGGAGATTCTCCTGTGGGGGTCCTCTTAGTAGTGCGATTGCTCCTGAGCATATTGGGGAGCTGTTCGACCCATAAACCCTTAGCAGACTTGTCCAGTCTCTTTTTCAGGCCGGAGAGAATTTGCCGATTGGCGTTCTCTGCTTGACCGTTGGACTGCGGGTGGGAGATCGAGGAGAATCGTTGCTGGATACTAAGGTCTGTACAAAAATTGCGAAAGGCTGCCTCCGTAAATTGAGTCCCATTGTCCGTTACCAAGATTCGAGGCCCACCGAATCGGCAGAAAACATTCTTCCAAAAGAAATGCTGGATTCTGTTCTCTGTGATCGTCGCTAGAGGCTCGACTTCGATCCATTTAGAGAAGTAGTCGATTGCAACGACAAGGAACTTCAGCTGGCCCGGCGTTGGAGGGAAAGGCCCGTGCAAGTCCATTCCCCACATTGCAAAAGAGGTTGGACTGGATAAGGAGGAGAGCTGGGCTTGTGGTAAGCGGCGAATTGTTGAGAACTTTGGCATGGGGCGCATTGGCGAACGTGCTGTTCGGCGTCACTGAGGAGTGTGGGCCAGAAGTATCCATAGTTCAGGATTTTGCGGGCGAGGGACCTTGCTCCCAAATGAGCGCCACACATTCCTTCATGGATTTCCTTTAGAGCATACTGGGATTCCTCGGGGGTGAGGCATCTTAAGTAGGGTCTGCCGTCCACTTGAGAGTAAAGCATTTGTACATAACCCCTTCGATGAGCGTGTACCACTCGTCTCTGATTCTGATTTTTCGGGCCTCTTTGGGGTCCGTAGGGAGGACTCCATTTTTGAGAAATTCGAGCAAAGGCCTCATCCAATTCTCCCCGAGTTCTAGGGGTAGCATCTCCATTGGTTCGGGATCTTCTTCCTCGATGCTAGGTCTCAAGAGAACTTCTATTCAGACGGTTTGTTCGAGCCCCTGGAGGGAAGAGGAGGCCAGCTTTGAGAGGGCATCTGCTTGCGTATTCTCTTCTCAGGGAATTCGCTGGAGTTGTTCTTCTTCGAAAGAGGCCAGCAACTCTGACTTTGGCCAAATATTTGGCCGTACGACCATCTCTTGCTTCGTACTCCCCCAATACTTGGTTCACTACCAGCTGTGAGTCGCTGAATATTTTAACTCGCCGGGCCCCGACCTTGCTTGCCATAAACAAACAGGCTATGAGAGCCTCATATTCAGCTTCGCTGTTTGATGGCCGAAAATTTATGCACAGTGAGTACTAAAGAATGAAGTCGTCACGGCCAGTTAAGATGACCCCAGCCCCACTCCCGTCAGCGCACGAGGACCCATTAACATACACGATCCAGATCAGGGGTTCCTCTATTGCCATGCTGGGGTCGGGGATAGTGCTTTCTTCTTTGAACTCTGCCAGGGCTTGTGCCTTGATAGTGGTTCAGAGCTGATAGTTGATATCATGTTGGCTCAGCTCTATGGACCACTTCATAATGCGCCCCGAGGTCTCGGGCTTGTAGAGAACATGTTTGAGCGGCTGATCGGTAAGAACGACCACCGAGTGAGACTGGAAGTAGGGGTGGAGCTTTCGGGCTGCCATGACTAACACGTAGGCCATCTTTTCTAGCTATGGATAACGGAGTTCGGCGTCCTGAGGACCTTACTCACATAGTAGATTGGCTTCTGCGTCTTATCTTCTCTCACCAGAACAACGCTGAGAGTGTTCCGAAGTGGCGAGGTATATATATAGGACTTCCCCGGGCTTCGGCTTGCTTAAAAGCGGGGGGTTGACCAAATAAGCCTTGAGCTGATCAAAGGAATCCTGCTGCTAGAGCTGGTATTGGGTCCTATCGGGTCGGGTTCTCCATTACCCGGACCCGGACTCGGTACCTCACGGGTCCCAAAATTGGACTCGGACTTGCAAGAATCGGGTCCGGGTCCGGGTCCTAGTTAAAAAAATTTACCCGTCGGGTCCGGTACTAGAGAATAAATATTTGCACTTAAGTATTTTTGCACCCGATACCCTATGATTCTAACAATTTGTACACTTTAATTACATGAATTAATATTATATTTACATATTTATCTTCAAAAATTACTTTTATATGTATAATCCTATAACCATATTATTCAAATTCTATATGTCCGGGGGTATTATTTAATGGGCCCGAGTCCGGGTCCGGGTCGGTTCTATTTTGAGGGAACCCGAACCCGAACCCGAAAGTGCATCGGGTCTTATTTTAGGACCCGGACCCGGACCCGTATAGATCAGGTCGGTTCCGATCCAATGCTGGGTCGGGTCTGGGTATCGGGTAAATGTGACAGTGCTACCTGCTGCTGTTGCCCCCACTCGAAGCCTTTGGCCTCACTAAGGGCCTTGAAGAATGGGAGACATTTTTTTCCTAACGTGGAGAGAAAATGCCCTATGGCCGCCAGGTGTCCTGTAAGCCCCTGTACGTCTTTAACACTTGAAGGAGGTGCCATATTTAGAATGGCTTGAATCTTTTTCGGGGTGGCCTCTATGCCTCTCTGGCTGACCATGAACCCAAGGAATTTGCCAGATGAGACGCCGAAGGCACACTTGTTTGGGTTCGATCTCATGTTGTGTCTCCTCAACACATCAAAGGCCTCTTGAAGATCGGAAACATGATCCGATTTGCTGACGTTGTTTACCAATGTCGTCTACGTAGACTTCCATGTTTCGATCGATCTGTTCTTTGAAGACCTTGTTAACAATGTGCTAATAGGTGGCACCGGCGTTCTTGAGCCCGAAGGGCATGACCCGGTAGCAATATAGACCCTGGGCTGTTATGAAAGAGGTCTTCGGAATATCTGGAGGGAACATCTTGATCTGGTTGTACTCGGAAAATGCATCCATGAAACTTAAGAGTTCGTGGCGTGAGGTTGCATCAATCAGGGCATTAATGCTCGGGAGCTGGAGCAGATCTTTGGGGCAAGCTTTGTTTAGATCCATGAAGTCAATGCAGATCCTCCAGCTCCCGTTGGCCTTTTTGACCTTCACGACATTGGACAACCAATCGGGATAGTTGACCTCCTGTATGAACCGGGCATTCAAGAGTTTCTCCACCTCTTCTTTAATTGTCTGCTAGCGTTCAGGAGCGAATTTGCATCGCTTTTGCTAAACAGGTTTGGCCCCAGAAGCAACACTAAGGTGGTGCATGAGAAGCTCCTCGGAGATTTTAGGCATATCGGTCGCACTCCTGACGAATAGATCACGATTTCCCCTTATACACTGGATAATGTCAGTTCTGACGGGAGGGGGAAGGACTTTACTAATCTGGAATGTCCTGGTCGGATCTCCTTCTTAGAAGGCCACTTCTTCCAGCTTGTCAATCGGCTTTGATATAGGTTGGCTACTCCCTTGGGGGAGTTCAAGGGCTTCAAGGGAGAGGACCGGCCATCCAACCGAAGTCATAACATTTGCGAGCCGCCTCCTGGCTCCCTCCGACTTCTCCTACCCTTGCTGTGGTGGGGAATTTCATCTTCATATGGTAAGCTGAGGGTATGGCCTGAGGAGCAGATAGGCCTGGCCGGCCCAGGATGACGTTGTAAGCAGCCTTCACTTCTACCATCATGAAATCCATCGGCTCGGTTCGGGTGATTGGAGTTTGCCAGCGGTTACGTCAAGAGTTATGACACCTTCGATCGTCACTGGCACCCCGGTGAACCCGTGGAGAGTGTAGCCGGCGGGCTTAAGTCGATCCCTGGACAACTTAAGACCTTGAAACGCTTCTAGAAAAAGGATGTTGACCGAACTGCCGTTGTCAACTAGGACCCGACATACATCGAAGTTGTCCATATGGAGGTTGATCACTAGAGCATCACAATGGGGCGTTCGGATGCCCTCCAAATCCTTGTCTAGAAGGTAACCGGGACTCCAAGGCCCTTGGGGGGAGGATGGTTCTGCACGGAGTTTACCTCTCGGACGAAGGCTTTTCGGGAGGAGTTCGATTCTCCCCCATTGGGCCTCCGTGTATGAGGTGTAGGATGGCTTCGGCTTCAGAATCTGGGGTCCCGGCGTGTCGTTCAGTTCGCTTATTAGCCCCCCTGGCGGGCGGAGGAGGATCTGCTCGGTCATTCCTTACGAACTTGGAAAGTTGCCCTTTCTGAATAAGGACTCGATCTCGTCTTTTAGGGCCCGACAGTCATCTGTGTCGTGCTCGTGGTCCCTGTGGAAGCGACACCATTTGTCCCGATTTTTCTTTTTGCCCGGTGTATTCATCTTCGGCGGTGGGGGGAGCAGCCCTTCTTTCCCGACCTCCATCATGATGGTTGAAACACTCGCGTTGAGTGGAGTAAACTTCTCGAAGCGGGGAGGAGGGCGACGCTGGCCTCCGTTATCTTTCTGGAGCTTCTTAGCTCCTTCATCGCCCTTCCGTCTGTTTCCGGAAGATGATCCCTCCAGAGTGGGGCAGTTGAGAGCCTCTTCCGCTCGGATGTACTTCTCACTCCTAAGCAGGAGTTCTGAGAAATCCCGAGGAGGCTTCTTGGCAAGGGATGCCCTGAGGTTGTCGTTAGTGACGTTGGATTGGAAAGCAGCAGAGGCCACCAACTGGTCTCGGGAGGCGATGGATCGGGCCTCGGAGGTGAAATGCTTAACATAGTCTCTTAGCCTCTCGTCCTTCCTTTATGGAGTAATAATAAAGAGGTGCTTGTCTTTTCAGCGCGGCGACTACTCACGAAATGAGTAAGGAAGAGCCCCTCGAACTGATCTAAGGAGAAGATGGAGGCCGGGGCGAGTTGAGAGTACCATTCTCTCGCATGCCCTTTCAGCGTGGCAGGGAAGGTTTTGCAGAGGAGCGCATTCGAATCCTGGTGGATCATCATGAGAGTTTTAAAACTCTCGATGTGGTCAGCGGGGTCCGACTCCCCGTTGTATGACTCAAAGTTATGAGGCTTGAAGTTTTCCGGGACCTGGGCTTCCATGATTGTCCGGGAGAACGGAGGCCTGCTCGGCCGGAAATTCCTAACCCGTTGTCCCTCTTCTTTGTCAAGTCGGCCAAGGCGCCTCTCCATCTCGTGGAGATGGCGGTAGATCGAGTCTTTCCTTCGGTCATATCTTGCTGAGCCCCAGGACTCGTCCTCATACGGAAGAGGACTGGGAGTGCGACGGTGATAGCTTGGGGCAGGTTGAGGACTGGGCGCCCGCTGATCGTGGTTAGGAGCAACATTGAGGGCCCTTAGAACTGCTTCTTGAAACTGCTGGAACTTCGCCCTTGTGACAGGTGCCTCTCGATCTCGGTGGTCCCTTGGAGTGGACCGACCGGTCAGGGTGTCGCTCCCCTGACGGCGCGAGGGTGACTCCCTCCGCCTTCTGGGAGAGTTAGATCTTCTGCGGTCTGGTCTAGGGGGGATTGGGCTCTAGGGGACTGAATTGTTGGACCCCTTTGATGTTCACGGCGGGGAATCCCGTTATGGGTCCGCCTCTCATCCAAACGGGTCCGAAGATCTATCCCATGCTGGTGGTTGATAATAATGTGTCAGAGATCCTTAGGCATTGGACTGTGAGAGGCCATGGAGTCGGATGAGGGGTTATGTATCGAGACATGGTCATGACGAGGAGGTTGCCCTTGGCGACTTCGGTGGGAGGGTAAAGGAGGACCCGAGGGCCTTGAGCTGTTGGGGCTGAGGTTGCTGAGAAAGGGGCCGTCCAGGCTGCGTTTGCTGGATGGGTTGAGGGAGAGGCTGTCCAGGCTGTAGTTGCTGGACTTGCTGAGCAGGTTGAGGGAGGATGTCCTGAAGTGGAGGAGCGGGAGTGGCTCTGCGGTTGGAGACTGTCACCTTCCCCTTCTTTGGAGGCATAGCTTGAAACTACTTTTGCTGATGAAATAGGATTGGATTGCTTTTCGTTTTTCACAGACAGCGCCAATCTGTTGCTGCTGATTTTGGTGTGGAGGCAAACAGATGAATTTGTGGATTCTTGAAGGAAACAAATAAGCAAACATGTTGACTTTCACTGGCGTTTTGACTGGTTTCTTGCCACTGTCGTGAACCTACAAAAAGTTTGATACACCGGGAGGGATCTTGGCGACGAACCCTTCGACGCTCTTGTCAGTAATCAGAAAGATTATGAAAGAGCTTTATGTGGAAAAAGATTGATTACCTTTCTTGTGGTGGAGGGAGAGGGGTATTTATAGTCGCCTTTATAGACAGTTTAGAGATAATGATTTATCCCTATGTCCTGGTATTTTTGGATAAGATATAGAGTTTAAACTTGATAAGAGAGTTGGTTAAAACCGCTTCTTAGAGATAATCACGAATTTGAATTACTTTTTATACATCTGAATTGGTTTGTAATGGGTTGCTACCCATACCCAATAAAATTGATCCGTTTTTGGGTTATTGGGCTCCGAAGAAAAGCCCGGTTTTCATTTTGGACCCGTTTGTTGGTGAAGTTACCGTTTTACCCCTGGGAGCTTTAAGATTCGCGTCCAATTTGAACGGTCCCGATTTAGTCCCATTTTTAGCCATATCCCTCCCAAATCACCCAATTAGGAACTCTAGACCTCCGCAACCCCTTCCCGAACCGAGATGAACAACTCTGATATTTTCACTACCCTAGCTGCCATTCAAGCAACTCTTGTCAATATCAATCACAGGCTTGAGAAAATGGAATTAAATTAAACCGTTGCCCCTGAGCTTCATGCTAATCGTCAGATCCCTCAAGGGAATGATCGTGACGGCCAACGTCAAGATCGTGACCCTGACGAGCAATACAAGAAAGAACGTTAAGGCCGACATTCCCCATTTTGAAGGCCACATTGAACCCCAAGCTTATATTGATTGGATCCGTGTCATTAACCACTACTTCGTGTGGTTTGACATGAGCGAAGCCCTGAAGGTCAAATTTGCCACGATGAAATTAACTGGAAAAGCTCAACTACACTGGACCAATCTTGAACATGCCCGTACAGGCCAAGGCCGAGGCCTGGCACCCATAGCCACTTGGGAAGTCATGAAAGAGAAGCTCACTGAAAGATATGTACCATTATCGTTCGACACCCGATTGCTAGATTTGTGGAACCAACTTTATCAAGGAAGCAAATCCACTCAAGAGTATGTTGATAAGTTTGATGACTTCCTTGTTCGGTGCAATGCCTTAGGTAAAGAGAGCGAAGAACAAACTCTCTAAGTTCAGGACTGGATTACGAGCCGATATGAGGAACATGCTAATTCATAGAAATGTGGACTCATTAGCAGCATCTTATTCCCTTGTCCTCGATATGGATTCTCTTAAAGCAAGTTTTCATTATAAATCCAGTGATTCGAGAGATCATTTCTCTAGAATGACCTCCACTGACACATGTAGGCCTAAACCCTCATCTTCTCAGTCTCCCAATAAATCTTACCCCAACAAGCCTAATTCAAATTTCTATCCACCTAGAAATGACAATAAGAGTAAGAACACCGAAAAAGACCATTCTAAAGTTGATTATCTCACTAAGTGCTATAAATACAAGTGATACGGTCATGTTGCTGGCAACTGTACCAACCCCAATAGGATCAATATAGTAGAGGGTACTGCTGTCACCGCTGATGATTCCGACAATGAGTTTTCCTATGAGCCTATTGAAAGCGATGACTTCGGCAAAGAAGAGGATGACTAGTATCTCCACTGTATTCGGTCTATTCAATCACCTCACTTGAATGTCGTCAGATGTGCTTTATTCTAGCCAAAAGAAGAAGATGATTGGAAGCGCACTGCTATATTTCACACCTTTACGACTGTATGTGACAAAAACTGCAAGGTGATTGTTGATAGTGGGAGCTGCCAACGCTGTCTCTTCTGCGGTCATAGCTAAGACCGGACTTCAGGCTGAATCCCATCCACACCCACTGTGTATCACAAAGATTTGGGGATTAGGATTAGGATTTGAATAAAAATTTGGGGATTTTTGTGTAGTTTTAGAGTTTATCACATTCCGCAAAATTTGGTTTCAATTGTATCACACAAAAGAGGAATGAAGAGCAAACTCAACACAATAATTTTTTAAATCAAGAATAACACAACTTCTCATTAATTTCAAGGCCTATATATAGGCTCAAAATAAATCTTGATACAAATTTCAAAATATTCTAAAATCTTAGAAATATTTTAATGCATAAAAGAAAGATTACAAATCGCAAAACTACTACATATGGCTATAATTGGCAAAACAAATATGATTACTAAACAAAATATTAAACTAAAGAAGCAGTTGTCCTAGACGATGTCTGCGCTGATAGAAACGCTTGAATCGTCTTGAACCGATGTCCTCATCAGCAATCCCTATATAATAATGATAAAATGTGCAATTTACATAGAAGCACTTCAAAAAGAAAAACTTTGAGTGAGCCAGCTTTCTTTAAAATCTCATTATAAACTAAAGATCCTTACCTAAATGTTTATACACTTTATGCAATTTGATGCAATATATATATATATATATATATATATATATATATATATATATATATATATGTGGGAAATGCTTCATTGAAAACGTACTATAGCGTGGAAAACGTGAAAACAAGCCTACGCCGTTGTTGGGAACAACGGCCTAGGCTGTTTTCACGGGTTTTCACAACATTTGCGTTTTCAATGGAGCATTTCCTTATATATATATATATATATATATATATATATATATATATATATATATATATACAATCTTCTTGAACTTGTTAATTCTGATGATTCTACCGTCTCCCTAAATTAAGTTGTGTAGCATTCATAATAGCAGTTAAAGTTGATTAATTTATTGTTATTTATTATATTCGATTTTAATGTTTAACTTTTGAAAAAAATTATGCTAACAAAATAACTTAAGTCTGATTTCCCTTTACACTTATTCCAATTAGGTATGGGTCGAAAATTGTAGCAATCAAAGTTCTCAATAGTGGTGATACTCCTGAAGAAAAGGCAACGCTAAAAGGTCGCTTCATTCGAGAAGTAAATATGATGCGCAGAGTGAAACATGAAAACCTTGTAAAGGTGTGTTCTCTTTTCTTTCATGTGATCAAGTATATGGTTAACTTCTCCCTCAAATTGGATTGTAATGCACAGGGGCTTCCCTTTTGAATTTGAGGGTCACCTATCTAGAGATTACTGAACCACGTTAATCATCCATTTTGCATACCTGTACAAATATATCATTTCTTAATAATTCCAACTTGTTTCCTCTTGCTTGCAGTTCATTGGAGCTTGCATGGAACCTTTCATGGTGATTATCACTGAGCTGCTACCAGGAATGTCTCTGAAGAATTATCTGAACAGCATCCGCCCTCAACAACTTGATCTATACACGGCAATTAGCTTTGCACATGATATTGCTCGTGCAATGGATTGCTTACATGCTAATGGAATAATTCATCGAGATCTTAAACCTGGTAAGATATGGGCATTTTAAAAAAGTTATTATATAAACTATAGTAACTGTCACAATTTTCAAATGGATGTACATGTTATCGTTCTCAACCACCATTGGGTAATGCTATCAATCATACAGTTAAGAGTTAGTGAGCAGGAGTAATATATTTTTGCTTTAAATGCTTTGTATTTTGGACAGCAATTTGTAAAAGGGATGTGCTATTTGTTATTTGTATAATTTTTGTTGTGGTATCATTTCATGCTATGATAAGGGTTATGAGTAGTTCTTGACCCTTTTTTTTGTTTTTCAGTTTTCCCTTTAATTTTTATTTATTTATGTTTTACACTTATTTGGTTTGGAGCAAGGAGTTTGTTTTTGGAAAATAGATGAAGGAAAATGCTTATATGAAAATGAAAAATTTCAATATGGTCCTACTACCTGCATTTATCCATTTTTAAACCCATAGCAAAAGTATCCCTTTTCTTAAAATGAATGTTAAGATTTCGAGAAAGTCACTTGGAGCTTTTTGAATGTAAAATCAAATGATGAGCCCTGAACTATATCAGTTTCTCTTTGTATTCTGTATAATAGTAATTTGCATGTCACCAAGGGTTTTAAGATGGTTGGAAATATAAGTTTATGCAACTAATTAGTCTTACCATGACCTGAGGTTCATACCTTTTGGAATAGCCATTGCCTTTATAGAAAAATATATATAATCTGCGTAGCATCATGAAATTATAGTTCTCTTAAGGCTTAATTTAGCTCCTGCAACCCTGTGTGTTTGGGTAAGATGGGTTAGTGGTATGTGGTCAGTTTTGGACTATTTGGTTTAGTTAACAATCTTGTTAGATTAATGCCAAAAAACAATTTGTTTTTTTTTGTTAGGTTAAGAAATTAGAAATATGATACTGGTGAGCCTTCATGTACTTCACTAAGGATGCAATTACCTTTTGTTGAAAAAAGAAATGGTATTTAGAATGAAAGCAGACATATTATAGGGGTTGCTACATCATGAATCTAATGGAGGATGACGACCTAGATTCTTGCATTTTAACATCATAATCTTAATGAAATGGGCTTCATCTATTGGTAGCCCATGTGGTTTTGGGCCGACTTATATTATTTAAGGTCAGGAACGGAGGATCTTGATTCTCGAAAGAAGAGGGGGAGGTGAGTTGGGGAGATCTCGTATAAAATACACTAGCACATTTTGTAGCCAGTCCCTCGAGTGCATCATGAAATTTCTCTGAGGGGCATCATGATATTATAGTTCTGGTAGTAAATCTAGTAGCCAGTCTATGTAAAACCAACCCCAAAATAGAGAATTTTCAAGAATTTTAATGGGTTAATTTTACCAACATGAAAGTGCAGATCTAAGTTGGAAATTTTTTTAACGGTTAACAGGTTCGATGGGTTTTCAAGAATTGAATAAATGTAACAGTCCCAATTAATATATCAACTTTACAATCAATTAAATCCCTACGTATGTTAGCAAGTAAGAAGTTCAATACTGATTCGTACTCTATTCTAGCATGTGGATCACTCAATCTCAGTATTTTGTGGACGACAGGCAAATTAAATAATATACTAGATAATAGGGCAGTAAAACACAAATATTTAATGAGGGAAAGATTATATCGAGAGTTTGAAGAACGCAATGTCAATCTGGAAAGAGCACAACACTCCAAAGAGTCAGCACGAGCAACAACTTCAAGGGCAACGGCGGGGTTGGTCGACGATGTCACTGGTTGACGACGGCGACAGCGGAGGGCGGCGCGAGCGACGACGGCGAAGGCGTCGAGGAGGCAGGGCGAGCGGAAGGAGCACGGTAATAGAGGAAATCGGGGCTTTAATGGTGGAGGGCAGTGGTGGCGGGGGTGAGGGGAAGAGGCAGCGGGAGAGGGTTATTGGGTAGGGGACTGTGGTTGTTTGGGGGTGAAGAAGGAGGCAGGGAGGGCGTGGAGGTTTGGAGTGGTGGTGATGGGTCGACGGAGTTTGGGGTGAGGGATTGAATCGCGACGGGGTGGTGACGGGATGTGGATGTTGAAGGAGAGTCGGGGATCTGGGGGTTTAAGGAGATTTGGGAGTATTTGGAGTTGGGTTCTTATGTGGGGATCGGGGTGGAGTTTTTGGTGGGTTTCGGGAAAGGACGGGAGAAGAAGAAGGGAAGTGGTGGCGGCTGGGTATATGGAATATGATTAGGGTTTTTTGTAATAGGGATTAGGAAAATTAGGGTAGAGATTTGTATTGGGAGATTCTAATTTGGGATAGATTTTAGAATTAATCACTAATTCTAAAATGTATTAGGATTTATCACAAACCCTAATAATGGGGATCTCAGTTGTATCACACAAAAGAGGAGGAAGAGCAAAAACTCAACACAGATTTTTTTTTATCAATAATGACATCTTCTCATTCATCTCAAGGACTTTAAATAGGCTCAAAATACATCTTGATACACATCTCCCAAAATATTCTCAAAATCTAAAAAATACAAAAAGATTACATATGGCTATAATTGCCAGAAACCAAAATGGTAATGAAATAAACTAAACAGGAAAGATGTCCTCATCATTCTCTCCGGGTGGGAGAGAGCTCGACCCAGTCGAGTCAAAACCAGTGATCCTGCCATGGTGCTCCAAAAGATCTGGATCCAGTTGCGGGAGCCCCTCACGATCACTGCAAGTGTCATCCGACTTCGGTTTATTTTCCCACCTTACCAAATACTTGTGCATACCACCATCTCTAGTAGAGATTATCTGATCATCTAAAATATTATCCAATTCTTCTGTCGATGGATAAGTAATATCTGGTAGTGGAGGTAATTGGGGAATCTCACCATTAGGCTGTAGGGTAGGCTCATCTATAAGAAAATTTCTAGGGTTGAATTTTGAGCCTTCATAAAGTACTAGATCCTGAAGATTGAAAGTCTTACTTATGCCAAAACCTTCAGGAAGGTCAACGACATAGGTACTATTAGTGATTGCATGTAGAATCTTAAATGGGCCTGCAGCACGTATGTTCAAGTTCTTAACGGGTCCAACAGGAAACCGTTCCGGATGAATCCGAAACATCACTTCGTCACCAATATCAAAAGTTATAAATTTCCTTCTAGTATCTGCTATTAACTTGTAGTTAAAATTATTCTCATTAAGTTCCTTGGAAATTTCTCTATGCAAGTCATGAATGTTATATGCAAATGTGGGTGCAGACTCTGTGACTTGTGATGTTCCAACACAGGGGTACAATCGATGGGTTGCCAAGTGACTGGGGAAGGAATGGGTGTCTCAGGTATACTCAATGGAGGTGAATAGGCTGAATACAATTGAGAGACTGGTCATCCTCTTTTTCATCAAAGTCATCACTTATATTAGGTTCATAGGTAAACTCATTGTCGGGCTCATCAGCGATGACTGCGGTACCCTCTACTATATTGATCCTACTTGGACTAGGACAGTTGCCAGCAACATGGCCGTATCCCTTACATTTATAGCACTTAGTGAGAGGGTCAATCTTACTGTAATCTCTTTCGGTGTTCTTACCCTTATGTTCATCTCTATGTCAATTAAAATTTGAATTAGATTTGCTGGGGTAAGACTTCTTAGGGTACTGAGGAGAGGAGTGCTCAGGTCTAGAGGGGTCAGGAGGATTCATTCTAGAGGAATGATCCCTCGAGTCGCTGGCCCTAGAATGAGAACTAGCTTTAAGGGAATCCATATCGAGAACTAGGGCGTAGGCTGCCGCTATTGAGTCCACGTTTCTATAGATTAGCTCGTTTCTAAGGTCGGCTCGTAATCCAGCCCTGAACCTAGAGAGTTTGTTCTTCACTCTCTTTACCTAAAGCATTGTACCGAATAAGGAAGTCATCGAACTTATCAACATATTCTTGTGTGGATCTACTTCCTTGATAAAGTTGGTTCCACGAATCTAGCAATCGGGTGTGGAACGATAACGGTACATATCTCTCAGTGAGCTTCTCTTTCATGGCCTCCCAAGTGGCTATGGGTGCCAGGCCTCGGCCTCTGCGGGCATGTTCAAGATTGGTCCAATGTTGTTGAGCTTTACCCGTTAATTTCATAGTGGCAAATTTAACTTTAAGGGCTTCGCTCATGTCGAACCACACAAAGAAGTGGTCCATGACACGGATCCAATCGAGGTAAGCTTGGAGTTCCATGTGGCCTTCAAACTGGGGAACGTCAGCCTTAACGTTCTTTTTATATTGTTCGTCAGGGTCACGTTCTTGACGTCGATCGTCATGAACATTCCCTTGAGGGATTTGACGATGGGCATGAAGCTCAGGGACAATAGTTTGATTTAGCTCCACTTTCTCAAGCCTCTGATTGATATTGGCAAGAGTTGCTTGGATGGCAGCTAGGGTAGCGGAGATATCAGGGTTGTCCATTTCAGGTCTGAGAAGTCTAGGGTTCCTAATTGGGTGATTGGGAAGGGATAGGAAAGGCTCTTCAGGGTCTGTGATGGTGCTGCGAAGACGCATTCACCAAAAGTGGAAACTATGGGGTGTGTCCTTTTTTTTTTAAATGAAACCGAAATAACCTAAAATAAAAGAAAGACAAAAATAAAATAAAAGACTAAACAATCCTAAATGAATGCAAAATTGATGCCTACGATGCAAGAACTAGGGTTTTAAGAACCTTCGCTCTGATACCAAAATGATGTAAAACCAACCATAAAATATAGAATTTCCAAGAATTTTAATGGGTTAATTTTACCAACATGAACGTGCGGATCTATGTTGGAAATTTTTTTAACGGTTAACAGGTTCGATGGGTTTTCAAGAATTGAATAAGTGTAACAGTCCCAATTAATATATTAACTTTACAATCAATTAAATCCCTACGTGTGTTAGCAAGTAAGAAGTTTAATACTGATTCGTACTCTATTCTAGCATGTGGATCACTCAATCTCAGTATTTTGTGGACGACAGGCAAATTAGATAATATACTAGATAATAGGGCAGTAAAACACAAATATTTAATGAGGAAAAGATTATACCGAGAGTTTGAAGAACGCAATGTCAATCTGGAAAGAGCACAGCACTCCAAAGAGTCAGCACGAGCAACAACTTCAAGGGCAACGGCGGGGTTGGTCGACGACGTCACTGGTTGACGATGGCGACAGCGGAGGGCGGCGCGAGCGACGACGGCGAAGGCGTCGAGGAGGCAAGGCGAGCGGAAGGAGCACGGTAATAGAGGAAATCGGGGCTTTAATGGTGGAGGGCAGTGGTGGCGAGGGTGAGGGGAAGAGGCAGCGAGAGAAGGTTATTGGGTAGGGGACTGTGGTTGTTTGGGGGTGAAGGAGGCAGGGAGGGCGTGGAGGTTTGCAGTGGTGGTGATGGGTCGACGGAGTTTGGGGTGAGGGATTGAATCGCGACGGGGTGGTGACGGGATGTGGATGTTGAAGGAGAGTCGGGGATCTGGGGGTTTAAGGAGATTTGGGAGTATTTGGAGTTGGGTTCTTATGTGGAGATCGGGGTGGAGTTTTTGGTGGGTTTCGGGAAAGAAGAAGGATGGGAGAAGAAGAAGGGAAGTGGTGGCGGCTGGGTATATGGAATATGATTAGGGTTTTTGTTAATAGGGATTAGGAAAATTAGGGTAGAGATTTGTATTGGGAGATTTTAATTTGGGAAAGATTTTAGAATTAATCACTAACTCTAAAATGTATTAGGATTTATCACAAACCCTAATAATGGGGATCTCAGTTGTATCGCACAAAAAAGAAGGAGGAAGAGCAAAAATTCAACACAGATTTTTTTTATCAATAATGGCATATCTTCTCATTCATCTCAAGGCCTTTAAATTGGCTCAAAATACATCTTGATACACATCTCCCAAAATATTCTCAAAATCTAAAAAATACAAAAAGATTACATATGGCTATAATTGCCAGAAACAAAAATGGTAATGAAATAAACTAAACAGGAAAGATGTCCTCATCACAGTCCCTCGAGTGCAACTTATTTTTAATTGCAACTTCAAAAAGTATTTGCAACTCAAGGAATTCTTGAATTTACTCTTTCTTGCAACAAATTTGCAACTTCATATGCGACAAACCAAACAAATAAAATTTCTCTCACGTATTTTGGTGGTGTTAAATCTGGCAGCCAATCAAACATTTTGGCAATCAATACATTAAGGAAAAAAAATCAAACTAATTTTAAGACTTAAGTTATTGCAAAAGCAATCTTCTGTAGGTTAACCGTAGGTTGTCTCGAACGCGGAAATCGGGAACGAGGAACGACAGTGGTGCTGGAATGAGGTACGATGGGGGTAGCTTTTTTCGGATGGTTAAGTTAGAATGAACATTTTTGGCTATCAATACGTTTTCCAAAACTATATATATATATATATATATCTATATATATATATATATATATATATATATAGGAGTCTTCTATTGCAAACACAATGGAAGTGCAAACGGTCTGTTTATCTATCCTAAGGATGATCCATACCGATCATTGTTTAACATGGCTAGATTAATCTATGGATGAGGAATCAAGTCATTTGAGATTCGTTTGCCCATGCATGATGTCATTATAAAAAATACCGATATATTTGTCCATACAATTTGTAACACTTCAATGCATGGGCAAATGAATCTCAAAACGACTTGATTTCTCATCTATAGACTAATTTAGCCATGTTAAACAATGTGAATGGTTCGGATCATCCATATAATAGATAGACACATCGTTTGCACTTCCATTGCGTTTGCAATGAAAGACTCTCCTCTCTGTATATATTGGAGTATATAGTTTCCATTAACTCCAATATGTAGTAGTTTAACACTTTTCTAGCCACACATTTACCTAGGCCCACCATGTATTCTATTCACTACCTACTTTCACTTTTTGGAAATTTGGCCAGCTCAGCAAACAAAAGGTGTACGATGTGTTAACTACTAACCTTTTGAAGTTAATGGAAACTGTATAGTCCAAATCTCTCTCTCTCTATATATATATAATAATAATAATAATAATAATAATAATAATTGATCCCAGACTCTGAACAAAGAAAATGTTGTTCTAGGCATTTCTGAGCTTATTAGTGTACTAAGCAGTCAAAATTCGATTAATCGCCGGATTAATCCCCGATTAACCGCTAATCGAAGGTTAAGCGATATTCAATATTTCAATAGTTGACGATTTAATCGGGTATAATTGGCTGATTAGTGGTTAATCAGCCGATTTTAAGTGGCCGATTAACAGATGGAGTCTCCTTTAATTTTCATGTTCATTTGTATTATTTGGGTTCAATCCGGCTCAAACTCAAATCTAAACTCAAATCCAAAATCTAAATTCCAAATCCCTTTTCGTCCTCGCGCAAACCCAAATTCGACCCGTCACTGCTTTCTTCTTGTTCCTCGCTCAAACCCAAACCAATCCTCTTTTTCTTCCTCGAGAAAACCCAAACCCGACCCATCGTTGCTCCCTTCTTCTTCCTCGAGAAAATCCAAACATGACTCATTGTTGCTCCCCTACACCCTCGCAAACTTGACCCGACCTGCTTCTGCTGCACCTCCTTATCTTGCTGCTCATGCTGCTCCTCCCCGATTGTTTTTGTTTGCTAAAATCGATCAGCAAACCCGACCCGATCCACATCCAGAATCCAACCTCAGCTCAAACCAAGTAATCTCTTCTTTTTCTCTATAGCTATATGTTCTTATTTGATAATCTCATAATAGTTTTGTGTTAGGTTTTAGGGTAGCTACATAATGAGGATAGATCATTTTTTAAATTTTATATATATACTAGATTTGCCCATGGCCACGTGCCTACGACACGTCTTCAGAACGATACAGTATATGAAAGTTTTGTAAACAGTAAAACAACAATTATGTAGCTCAAGTTTGAAAAGGTAAAACAATAATTAGTTGTAAATAAAAGTCCATGTTTCCATTGGTATATGTTGAAAAATAATTATAAATGGAGGTGTAAAATCCAACTTCTTAAAACTTTGAGTGTGGAAAATAATGAAATTTAACTGTTGATGGGATATTTGTTATTTTCAATGTAACATGAGAAATAAAAAAATGCATAAAAAATATGAAAATTTACAACTTCAAATCTGAAAATATAAATTTCTGAGTAAATAGAGAGAGAATGAGAGAGAGAGATAAATAAATAAATAAATAAAGGAATAAAGGAATTGTTTTGGGGATTTGAATTTGAGTTTTGGGGGAGAACTTTTGGGCAGGAAATTATGTTTTGTGAGGTTAGATCTGGACCATTGATTTCAACTCTATTGAATGAGAGCCACTTGATAGCTTTCTTTGTGTTTTATTATATATATATATATATATATATATATAAGGAGTGATCCAATGGGAAACATTTTTAGGTGAGAAAATGTGAAACATCCTTTGAGACCGTCAGATCTAAGTACCCCTTAATCAATGGTTATAATTAAAACACAAATAATCTGGTTTTTTTATAGTCTTGGTTTAATTTAATCCCTTCAAAAAAAAAACCGTGGGTTTCCTTTCCCCAAAAACACAAATAATCAAATTCTTCTCTCTCCCAAAATCAAAAGGCTTTCATCTCCTAAAAGTCAGTACTGTCCATCCCCAAAATCATGGTTTTTTTCTTTCTCCGTCTCCCGAATCAAATCAGTTCTCTCCATCTCCCAAATCAAATCATTCTATTATTCTCCCTCTCCCCCCCAAAATGTGATTTGGTTTGAGAGATAGAGAGAACTAATTTGATTTGGAAGATAGAGACAAAGAAAAACCATGATTTTGGGGATGGAGAGCACTGACTTTTGGGAGAAGAAAACCTTTTGATTTTGGGAGAGTGAGAGAAAAGAATTAAATCCATGGTTTTTTATTTAAACTTATTTATTTAAGGGATTAAATTGAACCAAGATTATAAAAAACTGGGTTATTTGTGTTTGAATTATAACCATTTGATTAAGGGTACTTAGATCTAACGGTCTCTAAGAATGTTCTCATTTTTTTCACCCAAAAATGTTTCTCATTGGATCACTCTCTCTCTCTCTCTCTCTCTCTCTCTCTCTCTCTCTCTCTATATATATATATATATATATATATATAGGGAGCCCTTCGGTTGAGAACTAATTTGGTGAGAACTCGGTGAGAACTCACGGAGTAGACCCCCCATGAAAAATCCGAACCGGCAATCTTGTTCTACATGCCTTAGATAGCATAATATAAAGAAATCAAGTAATTTGAAGTTCATTTGCCCATGATTTACATCATCACAAAATTGTAAGGCTGAAAATTCTACTCCATTTGATGGATGGGCAAATGAACCTCAAATTACTTTATTTCTTTATGTTATGCTATCTAAGGCATGTAGAACAAGATTGCCGGTTCGGATTTTTCATGGCGGAGTTCTCACCAAAATTAGTTCTCAACCGAAAGGCTATATATATATATATATATATATATATATATATATATATATTGAGTTCCCTTCCGTTATGCACTAGCAATGGTGTGCACTCGGCCTTCGGGCCTTCGTATCGATGATCCGAACCGTTCATATTGATCTACACATCTAAATTAGTCTAAATATATAAAATCAAGTCATTTAAAATTCATTTGCCCATGTATTGAAGTGTTACAAAATTGTCTGACTGAATATCGTTTGTTTTTATAATGACCTGATGGATGGGCAAATGAATTTCAAACGGTTCAGACCGTCGATACGAAGACCGGAAGGCCGAGTGCACACCATGGCTAGTGCACAACGGAAGGTTTGTCTATATATATATATATATATATATATATAGACACACACACACACTCACACGATTTTTCCGATTTAATTCCCGATTATTTTCCTATTAACCGATTAATCACTAATCGCTCTTAGGCCGATTAGTTCCAAAAACCGATTTTAACTGCCTAGTTAGTGTACTGTTACAAGCTCTTCAAGGTGCTAGATTCTTCTCACTGATCCTTCGATATTCAATATCACTTTCTTTCCCTAGTATATGGAGCTTTATAAGGACTTCGCTGCGGCTATAAAAATTCTCGGATTAAATCCATCAGAAACCTTAAATACTTTTTAAATGTGTTATATCATTTGTTTTTCATGGAGGCTCTTTGTGTGAATGCAAATTATACATACTTTCATATATGTATTCTCTGATCCTCTTTTATCAATACATACTTTCATACAGGAATGATAACAACTGAAATTTGCAGATAATTTATTACTCACGGCTGATCAAAAGAACATCAAGCTTATTGATTTCGGGCTAGCAAGAGAAGAAACTGTAACTGAGATGATGACTGCTGAAACTGGGACTTACCGTTGGATGGCCCCTGAGGTTTTATCTAATCATGTTTATTTAATTTATTTTCATAAACCATCCCCACCACCACCACCAATCCAGGTGTATTTGCTATTAGGTCCCCCAATTATTTGTATTTCCTATCAGGTCCGCATTTGTTTTTTCGTTTTGGTGTTCGGCCGTTGCTGCCCATGTTGGGGAGAGGTGTTCCCCAAATTTAAGCCCAACAGTTGCAATAGGTCTAGTTTGAACATTTCTGTTGAAAATTGAAGTAACTATCTTTACCTAGCTAACCATTATAAGTGAGAGACTCCCGTGTAAGAAGCCTCTATTTAGCTAGGTAACTGCAGATTTTTCATTTTGAAGGGAAATGTTCAAAATGACATTCGGCGTTCGGTTGCATAGGAACTGTATATTCCTTTCAAATTTAACAATAATCAACCATGGTTCGAGGACTTGGTATTGATTCCATGTGGGCCTTCCGACTTTGGTAGCATTTCAGCATTCTCGGAGATATAGGATGTATTGACTATTTGTATCGGATAATTTGGTATCGACTGCTCAAAGTGTTTTAAGAATGAATAAAAATATCAAAAAATAGTTTAAATAACTAAATCTTAAAGCAAACATTCAATGTATAATTTTGCCAAATTATAAGAATATATTATAGTTATCTTTTTCGGTTTAATTTCATTTTCATGTACAAAAAAGGATTTTATAAAATATGTTCTTATAAAGTATATCAGGAAAATATGAATACTTATAAAACTATTCTATAACTATATAAAATTTGTACACTACGAAGAATATGCTAACCAAAATTATACTTGGACATATTTTTACGTTGTTGTCACTGGTTCGTGATATACCGATTAAGTGGTGATAGCACCAGTATAAATTGTATATGTTTTCATTTCATTTGCTTACTATCATCTTTTTTTCCTATTCTTTTTAATTTAACTATCAACATATACCAAGTTTTTTGGCCAATGACATCTGGGGTGGGCAATATAAAGAGATGAACTCGGATGATCATCTCGTCTCAGTTGATATTTTAATACACAACTACTCCCATTTTCATCTACCCATACTCTTATTACTAATTCATAAACCATACGATTGAATTTTCTATTTCATTTCAATTATATAGTTTTTTTATTCCATATTTAGATGTGTTGGGTGATCCTACCAAGAATGTGTTTCATATGTGTTTAGGTTGGGATTCACGAATGATCAATATTGTTATTTGTCTTTATTAGTATCAAATTTAAATCTAAATTAGGTGTTGCGAAGCAATCAGGCTGCGGGTTTTAGTCTTGTTACTCGGATGTTAAAATAACGGGCTTGAATGTGACTGACATAATAGCAAATACTAAAAGTTGGGTGTCTAATAGCAAATGCATGTGAATTAAGGGGGCTATATTAGAAACCCCTTATTATTTTCACATTCAAATTACATTTGTTTACTTTCTGCGCTTGATGAAATTGTTGACTAATGTACAAAACTTTCATTCTATAAGATACTGACTGATTTTTTGTTGTTGAAACTAGTGGATAATTAGATACTTCCCTTATTCATTACTAGCTTGTCCTTCCTCTCTTAATCATCGACTTATTTTGATTCTTTTGTGCCTGAACTGTTTAAGTTTGGGTTTTCTGTCACTTCTTGTTAACATTGGTTTGTTAACTTACTATTATCTTGCAGTTATACAGCACTGTAACACTACGTCGTGGTGAGAAGAAGCATTACACAAACAAGGTAGACGTCTATAGTTTTGGCATTGTTCTTTGGGAGCTGTTGACTAACCGCATGCCTTTTGAAGGCATGTCCAACTTGCAGGCTGCATATGCTGCTGCGTTTAAGGTAATTTTCATTAACCGATTTAATCTTCTCAGTTTGCATTTTCATTAGCCTTATTGTTAACTTTTTTTTTATACTGGTAAAAATTTTCTCTACGATTTCTATTATTTATTGTACAACATGTTTGTAGTTTTTCCTCCCCTATTGACCTCTAAATAAACTATATTTCCATATTCACTCTGAGGACTTTTTTATTGTTGGAGAACCCTGAGGTCTACTTAGTTTCATCTTTGCACCCTATCAAATTTGACTAGTTGTTGACAAATGGACACCTCTTGGTTGTCTGCGGACGGAACTGGACAGTATTTGGAAGCTGTTTCAAGGAGTAAACATGGAAAGACTATCCTGTGCTAGTGTACATGAAATGTGGAAATACTATCAAGTGCTATTAGTGCTTGTTGACCGTTAATGAGAACTGATTAGGACAGAAGCTAATGCATTTGTTACGATTCTCTATCAAGTGCTATTAGTGCTTGGAGGCCATATATGGTCTTTTCTGAAAATGAGTGAAGTCAAGATACATCTGCTATGCTGTCAAGCTAACTAGATTATTTTGAATATCCAAGCCCAATTAATTAAATGTTAAGTCACCGATTGAACCATGCGATGCAGCTCACCTCGTTTGGTTGGTCGCAACTGGGGTACATTGCAACTGCAGTAGCAAAACAGCCTGTTGCATTTGTTTGGTTTCTAACAGTTGCATATGCCTCACCAACACCAACAGTAACTTCGGCTTCTAATGATGGAATATATATATATATATATGGAACAAGGCCATAGCCACACACCCAACCACCGCTTGCACACCAGCAAAAGACGCTTAGCAGCAGCTGTTACTAGTTACCACTACACTACTAGGGCACTTGCAAAAATGGAAGTTAATTTGCAACTCTTCCTCCAGCCTTTTCTTCTGCTACCACCTCATGCCACACTCCACATCCTTTGACCACCGTTGATGGTGGTCATCTATGACCACCATGGCTGGCAGGCACCACGATTAGCAATTATTCTCTGGCCACCACCGCTGCTCGAAGCCACCACTGTCACCGTCAGCCACCTCCTCCAGTCAAACCGGCTGACCACTGGCCGCCTCATGCATCCTTCAGTTGCAACTGCAACTACCATTGCGTCAACTGAGGTTGCATGCAACAGTTGTGTTGGAGTTATGGTTGCAAGCAATAAAGAAAATGTTGAGTATTGACGAAAAATTAATAAGAGCAAACAAAAAAATTAGGGTTAGTAGGTTTGCTTAAAATATTATACCCTAGGTATGAGATTGGAATACCTTGACTACTACCTCTAGCTAGTATATAAAGAGAGCTATACACTACTTCGGGTATTGGACTTTAGGCCCAATAGGTCAGAGCACATGTTACCCATAGGCCCAATAGGATATTTGTTCAAGTAATATGTACAATGCACATGTTACCCATAGGAGTACATACAAAATAGTATATATATATATATATATATATATATATATATATATATGAGAATCTATATAATAAAACACAACGAAAAGGTATCAAGTGGCTTTCCTTCAATAGTAAGGAAATCAATGGTCCAGATCTAAGCTCTGAAAAGATATCCCCCCCCCCCCCCCCCTCTCCAAACAACTCATTTATTTATTTAATTATTTCTATCTCTATTTACTCAGAAATTTAGGTTTTCAGATTTCAGGTTTGTAAATTTTCAGATTTTTTATGTTTTTTTATTGCTCATGTTACATTGAAAATAGCAAATATCTCATCAATAGTTAAATTTCATCATTTTCCACCCTAAAAAGTTTTAAGAAGTTGGATTTTACACCCCCATTTATAATTATTTTTCAACATATACTAATGGAAGCGTGAACTTTTATTTACAACTAATTATTGTCATACTATTCAAACTTGAGCTACATACTTGTTGTTTTACTGTTTACAAGGCTTTTCATATGCTGTATCGTTCCGATGACGTGCCGTAGGGACATGCCCACGGATAAATCTAGTATACCTATATAACCAACGGAAATTCCTGTGTAATTCCCCACATGCCCTTCTATTTTGGCCTTTATTTGCAAGATCCTTTTTCATTGTTCGCCTACAACAGCTAATGACTTGCAACTTTAGGGATGTAATCTTTTAAGTGGCTAGTTTAGATTATTACTTGAAATTCAAAAACATAAATGGCCAACTCAAAACTCTTTCTTTCTTTTATAAACCGTTTTATAAACTCTTTTATAAACCTCCCTTCCTACCTGACATCATTCAAGTGCGTATACATTGATATTCTCGTTCGACATTCTAGTCCACTCATTCTGAAGTCTTATTGATTCAGGTATTCAGCACATGGTTTATCCCAACTTTTATTTTTCCACAACAATTAGAGGATCAAAATTGTCAGTAGAATTATTAGTGGCCAAGTCAGTGCGAATTTTGCAACCCCTCTTCTGATTTGGATGAATTATATGGCAGTCACTGCTTTCTTCTCTTTCACTTACAGGAGTAAGGAAATGTCTTGTACTATTGACATTTCCAGTACCCAGTCTGACTGGATCAATTAATCGAGGGAAACTGATATCCCAAAGTTGTTTAAGGATGCACATTAAGATTATACCCCACATATGCACAGAGAAAATTTCCCAGTTAGACCCCTCATATTCCTTGTTTAGAGGCAGCTCAAAATGAATTATATTTATTAGATGCCTTCGTGGTGACTGTGGCACTGATACTTGATAACCCTTCATATCTTGTTAGTTTGACATGTGTATTGCGATGAGATATCCAAGAGGTATTTTTTATTAGATTGATAAAAAAAAAGAGAATGTATGGACTATTACCAATATACCATTATTGGGCATGTGACACCGTACTGATGGTTTTTGATGTTTTGAAACAATTCTTAACCCCGTTTATCTAGGTTAAAAAATATTTAAGAAATATATGGATCTATGTTACAATCCCTTGTATTATAATTTTTATTTTTTACCATTATGTTATTTGGCATTTGAAGCTCCCTGTTACCAAAACTTTTGTTCTGTCCGTTCCACAAAGAAAATAGTCAAACATTTGATACTACGTCAGTTTGCCACAACTGTACATTTAACGAAAAAGAGTACATAGTTTTATAGTCCATAGATACTGAAAAGACAATGATTTCATAGCCAAATCACAGAATTTGGGGAAGAAAAGGTGTTTTTGTTGTTGGTTGCACGGGCAACTGAATGCAGTTAAATAGTAAACATGCTCAGTTGCAGTTATAATTAAATTAATATATACATAATTAAGTAGAAATCCTGAAAGCAATGACCTGACAGTATATATATATATATATATATATATATATATATATATATATATATATATATATAGGCTTCTTCCATTGCAAACGCTACTGTAGCAGTTGCGAACGTGCGAACCACTTAACCCGTCATCCACAATGACGGGTTAAGGCAAAACACATAGCCCGTCATTGGTGATGACGGGTTATGTGTTTTGCCTTAACCCGTCATTCCCAATGACGGGTTAAGTGGTGTGCACGAGTTCGTACGATATTTGCGTTTGCAATGGAAGATAGCCCATATATATATATATATATATATATATCTGAAGCACGGATACTTCACGGAGGGTGCCGTTCCCGTATCCTGTACGTATCCGATACTCGTGTCCCCATATCTTGTACATTCCCGTATAATGCATTTTTTTATTATCCAACTATTTGATACTGCTAAAACTTGTCCTACTATTTGATTTGTCTACTTATGTTATATTGCTTATGAACTTGCTTTGTTTACTTATGTTATTTCTTATGCTTATGAATAATTATTATAGCTTTTATGAATTAACTTATTTATATTTAATGAAAGATATTTACCATTTCCTTATTAACAAGAAAGATTATTTAGTTATGTGTAATTATTCATATTTTTTTGATATATATATATACACACACACACAGACAGTCGTATCCCTGCCGTATCCTGTATCCTACTTTTTTGAAAATTGTCGTATCCCCCGTACCCATGTCCCCGTACGCGTATCGCTGTATCCGTATCGGTGCTTCATTGATATATATATATATAAACAAGAGCCCTGACAAATACATACAGTTCAGTTTGTATGATCGTTTATTGTATGTATTAACATATCACATCTGTGATTAGCATTTTCAGGCATTGTGTTGTCAGTGGCTCAGTGTTCATAATAGTTCGGAATATTGTTAGTGACATGGTAGCTGAAAGCTTCAACTTAATCAGCTTAGCCTTACTCAAACCTCATTTTAGCTAGAAGTTTGAGCAAATTTTAGCTAGAAGTTTAATAATTTTCTGCTTAGTTTACTCAAGCCTCGTTTTCTGCAAAATTAAATTTTACTTCATTCTGAAGCTCAATATATCTTGTAATCAACGAGATAGATCAAGCCGAAAGAATCTGCTTATCGGTACATAGTTTCCATTCATGTGAACTATATCCTAGGATGCACGGATATTTTCAAATGGCCGACGTACCTGTGCCGGGTGCGTATCGAGTGCCGATCCTCCTTGGATACTCCCGGGTGCGTACCCAAAGAGCATCCAATTTTTTAATGCATTTTTTAGCAATTTTTAGACAATTATATTTTGATAAATGCATGGGGTTCTAGAATAATTTCAAATGTTTATTGTTCACAATTATGCTCAAATATAGAACAAGTCTACAAAGAGATTTGATAGTTAGATTATCATTTATTTTCTCCAAAATGCTCATAATTATAATGTATTATTTATAGTTCTATAAAATTGTTTAAATGTTTGCATTTTTAACAAGAAAAATATTTTTATATCTATAAATATAATTTGAATTATCTTATATTTAACGTACCCACCAACGCATCCGTATCATACTTTTTTGTTAAATCATGTATTCGCGTACCCGTGTCGTACCGTACCCGCACCCGCACCTGCACCCTCACCCTGTACCGTTATCCTTGCTTCATAAACTATATCTAACATGATTGCCATGACTATTCAGTTAAACTTGTACCTGGCACATGTAATGCATGGCTTTTTTTTATCATTTTTTTTATAACAGTGCTAACCGTTAGCCTCATATTCCGACAATACATAATAATCCTCATCAATTGTTTATTTTGGTTAAATTAGTATATCAAATAGAAATGAAAAATAAAAATAAAAATTGCACGTGCGATACAATCTGACATTGGTTGTGATCTTGTTGAAACTGTGTAGCAAGTGCGGCCCCCACTTCCAGAAGATGCCCCTCCAGAACTTGTGTTTGTCGTCCAGTCGTGTTGGGTTGAGGATCCAAATTCTCGACCATGTTTCAACCAAATAATACGAATGCTCAATGCCTTCCTCTTTACTCTCCCGCCTCCTTCCCTTCCAGTGCCTGAGGCTGTCTCAAATGTGCCAGCTGTGCCAATGAGCAAAGAAACTACAATTGCGAGTCCTTCACGAAAAGGACACAAGCTTTCTTTTATTCGTCAGCTCTTTGCAGCTAAGAAAGCTGTGAATAACAAAACTTGAGAAATTTCTTTCTACTTTAGCGAATGGAAGATAGATATATATATATTTATACCAGAAAATCATCAATGTTATAAAATATTTTGAATGTTACTAAAAGGATTTTTTTTTCTTTTTTAATTTATTTAAAAATTGGTGGCATTTGCTTTGTCGCATAATCAGTTACGAGGACTTGGCTAACAATGGAGATAATCATCAGAAGTTTATAGGTTTTAACAGGATTTGTTTGTACTGAGTATATAATTTTGGCTATTTTGTTGTCTAGCTCGAGTATTTGGTCCTCGTAGTTTCGTTCTTTGTGTAATGTTCAGTCATTCTCTTTTGTCAGTCAAAAAGGAGGTATAACAATAATAATATACTGACAATAATAATACAGATATACTTTTTTTTTGATGAATCGGATAGGGTCTTACAACCTCAGCCATCAGATCAATAATATATTAAAACTAACCAAAAAGTAAATTTTACAAGCCGTAAAATGGAAACAGATAACAGAGAAAAAGAAAAGAATTACATCAAAGAAAACACTAGAGAATCGATAAAAAGAAACTCTCCGAAGCAAGGGCCTCTCCATCTCAGCTGGAACCGAACCACAAGCAAGCGATCAGGGAGCTTAAACGGCATGAGAAGACCATCCGAAACAAGACCCAAGCATCCTCGACAGCACCCACAGAGGAACACCACCACTAGGGTGCTTAAAGCAACCTCAACAGCAGATCGCCACTGGAGACAACCACTGTAGGGTAGCTGAAAGCACCATAAACAGGCAGTCCCAACCACGAGACGAGGAAAGCAAACTCAAGACAGCGCAAAAGGATAGCTGCAAGTGAGCACAACCAGGCAGCCCCTCAACCATACCCAAAAGGAGAGCGCAAACCATTCTACACACCCAGAAAATCAGACGAAAGAGAAAAGAAAAAACCTCAGACCGAAACATAACCATAAAAATTTGCCAGCCAAATAAAGAGAAAGGAGTAAAGAATAAATCAAGCCATCCACAGGCTAGTAATACCCTCCACCGAAAGTAAATGATTCAAAACAGCTGATCAGTAACAACATCTCCAGGAGCACCAATGAGAACAAAACAAAAGCTTAGCAATCAAGCCATCCAAATGCTATGAACAGAGATGGCAAGACCAATAAGCACAACAAATGCGGCCACAAGAGGCTACTAACCACACATCACACCCAGAGAAAAGATGATTAGAAAAAGTGAAGATCAGGCCAACGCCATAACCAAAAGAAACATCCACAGACTAGATTAACAGTAAATAATATAAGCAACGTCTACAAAAAAACGATGCCCATAGCATCGTAAGAACAGAAACCAACATCTGGGGATAACAGCCCATAGATGGAGAATGCATCAGCATCACAAAAAACCCCAACCGACACCAAAAGTAAGCTTCAGTTGAAAAGAAACAGCATGGATTGAAACATAGGGTCAGAAGCTCCCCTAGGGAGTAAATTAATCCTGCAAAAAAGAAAAGGAGAAGAAGAGAAAAGGTAAGTCCACAGTCAAAGGAAAGAAAATTATAAAGTATGAAGAGTGCGCAGACAATGAACTGCATCAACTAAACTTTGGAAAGCAATAGAATCGTTGTCTTTGGGCTTCAATCCCGATGCCCAAAGATTGAAAAGAAATAAAAAATCATCAATCATCGCGGATATAGAAGAAACGCGGTGCTGAAAAACTCTGGAATTCCTCTCTTTCCAAATGACCCAAATGAGAGTATGAACCGACAATATCCAAGCACTTCGAAAAGAGGAATTCGAAGGCTTAGCCGACCAAACAGAGGCTAATACGGGGGGTAAGGATCCCGTACCCCACGCTAGGGAGCAAATCTTCCATAACGGAATGATGACGGAACATTGAACAAAAAGATGATCAACATCCTCTGAGTGCTGATTGCACAGGGAGCAAAGTTGTCCCCATGCTAAATTTCTTCTATTAAGCACATCAACGGTGAGCAACTTGTTATTAAAAGCCAACCAAGATGTGATCTTCACTTTGAGGGGAGCCCACGAGTCCCAGAAGAATTTAGCAATCGGAGATAGGACTCCTCTAGAGTTAAGGAAGCCATAAAAAGATTTGACTGAAAAGGTGCCTATTGGCGACCAACGCCAAGCAATGTCCTCAGAAGCCCTCCAAGCATAGTTATTGAGTAAGTCAATGAGATCATTAAAAATCTCGGACAGAGATAGTGGAAGATCTATCGTAAAAGGTATACTCCAATTACGAGTATTGCCGATCCAGCTAAAAGAGTCCTCTATAGAAGCGGATGGGAGTGCCGCCAAACGATAGAGAGAAGGGAAAGCAGTAGCTAAAGTGGAATTGCCAATCCATAGGTCAGTCCAAAATTTAGCTCTAGAACCATCATAGCAGGTACGATAAATACTGCAATGAAAAGCAGGCGATGCTTTCCAGACACCCTTCCAGAAGGAAGAGGCGTGAGGCTTAACTCTCTCGGGAAACTCTCACCACTTAGCAGAGATAGACCGATAATCTTTGATGCATCGAATCCAAGGTAAATGATCGGAAAAATGTAGTTTCCATAACCATTTACCAAGTAAAGCGATGTTGTGATTACGAAGATCCAGAACACCTAGACCTCCTTCCTCTTTAGAAGTACAAACCAATTTCCACTGACACAGGTGAGATCCTGGTTTAAAAGAGGAAGTCCCAGTCCAGAAAAAATTACTCCTGATTTGATCTATCCTTTTGATCACCCAGGAGGGTAAAAAATAAAAGGACATAAGATAAAGAGGCAAGGCGGAAATCACAGAGTTAATAAGGGTCAATCTACCACCTCTAGACAGAGATTTGCCTGACCAAACATTAAGCCTCGCCTCAACTTTATCTATAAGGGGAAACCAATCAGACCTATTCAACTTTCCCCAGCGAAGGGGAACGCCTAAGTAAGGGATGGGAAAGGCCGCAATGGGGCAATCAAAAAAATTGGAGACTTCCACTTGACGGTTGGGAGATCCACCCAGCCAGAGGACAGAGGATTTTTGGAAGTTGATAGATAATCCGGAAGCCATTTCTAAACAATAAAGAAGAAGTTTAAGGTTACGAAGAGAGTGGGTGGTTGGTTTGGTAAAAATAATTGTGTCATCCGCGAATTGAAGGTTGAGCACTCCTTCAAAAAAAGGGGAGCTGCCGAGATCTTCAATCATATGCGAATTCCAAGCATTCCGAAGGAGCTTGCTAAAGACATCGACTACCAGAGAGAATAAAAGAGATGAGAGAGGATCCCCTTGACGGAGGCCACATTTGATCCTGAACTTGTGACCTTCCATACCGTTGAGGAAAATAGAAGAGGTCCCAGCGAATAAACTGGATTTGATCCATGTGATCCATTTGGGACCAAAACCTCTATGAGTGAGGATGTCCAGAAGGAAATCCCAATTCACATTATCGTAGGCTTTTTAAAAATCGAGCTTGAGAAGGATGCCCTCCGTGTGGGATCTGTGACAGTGGGAAATGATATCCTGAGCCGAAGCAACACTGTCTAGAATGAAACGATCTTTGATGAAGCCCGATTGGGCAGAGTCGATCATAGGAGAGATGATCAAGCTTAAACGTGAAGAAAGGACTTTCATGATGATTTTGAAAGAGGTGTTGATGAGGCTAATAGGTCTGAACTCAGAGACCAGGTGAGCTCCCGCAATCTTGGGAAAGAGTACAATGTGAGCGTAGTTAATCCTGTCGAAGGACAAGCAACCCTGGTGAAGATCTTGAAACATTTGGAGAAGATCGGACTTAAGCAAATCCCAGAATTTTTGAAAGAAGAAAGCAGGGAACCCATCGGGTCCTGGGGCGGAGTCGCTTTTAAGCGCAAACACCGCCGACTTAATCTCTTCAAGAGTGAAAGGAGCTTCGAGCGAGGAAAGATCGTGTGATTGGGGACCATAAAGGTGAACCCAATCGAGCTCAATAGAGCGGGGTTTCTGAGAACCAATCAAGTTTTTATAGAAAGAAAGAAATTCCTGGTAAATAGCCTCATCTGAAGTGAGGTCCGTTCCCTGAACAGATAGGGAAGAAATCCGATTGCAACGTTGTCTATAGGAGGCGAAGTTATGAAAAAACGCAGTGTTCGCGTCGCCATCCTTCATCCAGTGGACCCGGGCCCTTTGAGCCCATTTAATATGGTCTAGACGGAGGATGTCCGCATAATCTTGCTTACAAGATCGTCTTTCCGACCGATAAGATTCCGATAAGGGACCTATCTCTTCCATCTTATCTATGGACTCGATAGAATGAAGGAGAAAGTTTTTAAGAAAATTTGTATTAGCCTGTCTCTCAGAATGCCAAATTTTGCAACCATGCTTGATGGCATGAAGCTTAAGGAGGAGCTTGCCCAGTCCGGATGAACCAGAAACAGTGGCAAGACATTCCGAGACCAGGTTGACGAAAAGCTGGTCCTGTAACCAGAGTTTTTCAAAACGGAATTTGTGGTGATACTTAAAGTGGAAATTGGAATGGAGCGCAATCGGAGTATGATCAGAAGATGGATTGGGTAGAGCCTGCACAAAAGACTGGTGGAAACGCGCCATCAAATGATGTGAGACTAGGAAACGGTCAAGTTTCGCAAGAGTAGGGTGGTCGCGTTGGTTGGACCAGGTGAAAGACCTTCCGGATATAGATAAATCTGATAATTGAAGGTCACGAATGCAATCATTGAAAAGACTGGATTGAGAGTTAGATACAACCAAGTTCGATCTTTCATGAGAAAAGCGAGTGACATTAAAATCCCCGCAAAAGAAACAGAGTCCACTAGTGAACTGCTGTAACGAAAGGAATTCGTTCCAGAATAACGTCCGCCTATCAGCAGTAGAAGGGCCATACACGGAAATCACGGTAAGCGGACAATTGAGAGAAGTCCAATGGAGTTGAACAATAAGAAAAAAGTTCAAGCGTTGAACATTGATTAGTGAAAAAAAAGCTTCCTTGAAACCAAAAGGGATTCCTCCCCTGGAGCCAACCGCATCCAGTGAGATCCATTTAGCGATAGTGGATCCACCTAAGGATCGCAAGATCGCGTGGGAGGGGGATTCCGGTTTGGATTCTTGGATAGAAATCAGGTCACAACGAGAAGAAGCAATTAAATCGAAAATCGCCCTTTGTTTAGAAGGACAGTTCAGGTCACGGATATTCCATGAAACGCTAATCATTAAGTAACCTATGCTCCTTGACTCTAGAAACTTCTTTCTTCCTAAGGGAAAGGATACGGATAGAGTCATCAGGGTCTAAACGAAAACCCAGGTTCTGCGCCGAAGCTGCCAGCTCGGAATCAGAAAGGGATTCAAAAATGGGGAAGTAAATGGATCCTAACTGATCTAAAGGAAACGGTGAAGGGAGAGGGGGTTCAAGATGTTGCTGAGTACCACTGTTAGGGCTAGCAGAAGCAGGAGATGAGGTAAAACCGGTACGAATAATTCTTTTAGCTTTAAGGCGTGCACTGGATCTAATGAAACGTTGAGGCTTCCTGAAGGAATACTCATTACCCGAACATGGGACTTCCTGATCCTGGAAAGGAGAAAATTGGAAGGAAGAAACCCCCGTAGGAGAAGCACAAGAGGAGGATAGAGAAACCTGAATTGGTTCCACAGGAAGTGTAGAAGTACAATTAACAGGAGGTAAGGGAAAGGGGAGAGCAGAAGCAAGATCCTCACGGACTTTTGCCACAAGAGAAGAAAGGCAGACACGAAGTGACTTCCCAAACGAAAACACAGTAATACTGGGTCGAACACTAAGTAATGCAGAATACTCTATATAAAAGAGACCCAAATGGAAACGTTTAAAAAAACAGAACGCAGTAAAGTAAGGAAAAGCAGAACAATGCTTGAGAAAAGGAGGAAAAATTACCTTCTTCGCCTGAGCTCGGGATAGCTCAGCTTCCTCTTCAGATAAAAGAGAATCCTGCTCAATCCAACTCGAATTTTTAAGGGATGAAAACTGCTTGAGATTAGAGGGAGAGAAAGCTTGATCCGACTTCTTCGGAGTAGGAAAATGCGCTAACTGTTGAAATTGCTCCCAATCCGATGCAAAGTTCGGGTTGACCTCCCAAGCAGGCCACTGAGAAGAAACATTCTTATCCTTAACAGATGGAGGAGGAGAGACAACCTCAGCAGCAGATTTAGAAAAGATAGTCTGCGAATCTTTAGAGGGAAGAGGAAGAACTGGATTTGAAGCATTGGCGGTACTTTTCGAAGCATGACGCTCTGGGTTAATCCAAACCAGGTGGGGAGACTTGGAGGGGGAGATTTTAGGAATGGATGGAGGTGCTAAAGGTTTGTTGGGCGCAGGCAATTTACTGCGACCAACACTCAATCCACCCAATTTCGCCTTGGGACCCTTGAGTTTAGTAGAAGAGGAACCACCGAGGTGAAATTGAGTGGTGAGCTCAGAGCCAAAAGCTTGAGACTTGGTCTCAGCAAGAGGGGTGGGAGTGGGCTTACTGCCAGTGGAAGAGTCATGATAATGCACCGAGACCGAAAAAGATGAAATACCATCGGTAAGACAGAATGCTTCAATACGGGGGGGAGAGGAAGGACAGCGAAAAGTCGCCTCAATCTGCAGGCTTCCTGATGCCAACCTGGCCTTAGAAGTGATGCTATCAAATGCCGTAAGGACTACGTGCTCAATACTGTGGCAGCATCCCACTGTATAGTGTTTCTTAATGTTCTACATTTCTCTTGCTTGGTATGATGACTAATATAAGCTTGCAAAGTTGCTAGCTTTTCATTGATAAGCGTCTAGTTAGATGTCAGCGTCAAAACATTTAACTGATAAAGGTAAGTTTCAAGCTCCTTTTGGTTCATGTCACTGGTTGATTTGAAGATGCACCATTAGAAGTTGGTGTATTGGAGTTTCAGTGATATGAGAAAGCATAACATTTCATGGCCACTAAGACCCCAAATGAGAGAAAAAATGGCTCCTCCCGATGCGCGCTCGCCTGATCATAATCAACGTACAGGATCACGCTACGTCTTTAGGTATTTATTTATTTAATTAATTGAATTAATATTTAAAAAAATCTGAAAAAATATTTAAAAATTGGAAAAAATAATTAAAAAAATTCTAAAAATAATGATTAATTCTGAAAATAATTTTAAAAATCTGAAAATATAATTATTAAATTAGAATAATTAATTAATATTTTCTAAAATTAATTATTTAAATTCGGAAATTGAATAAAAAATTCGAAAAATTTAGAAAATTTTGGAAAAATTACAAAAAATCCAGAAAAATTTGAGAATAATTTTGGGCATTTTACAAGCTCAGATTGACACCGTTACACCTTAAGCAAGATCCAAACCCCCTTAAGAACTCCGATAAAATTCTGTACGCCATTAGAACAACAAAACTACTCCTCAAAGGCTGTTAAACTCAGTCTTCGGGAGTGCGGGCTCGTGATATGGCTAAAAATTGGATTAAATCGGGACCGTTCAAATCTGGCGCAAATCTTAAAGCTCTCAGTGGTAAAATGGTAATTTCACCTACAAACGGGTCTGAAATAGTAACTGGGTCTTTCTTCAAAGCCCAATAACCCATAAACGGATCTGTCCTACTAGGTATGGGTAGCGACCCGTTACAAACCAACCTAGATGGATAAAGAGTAATCCAAATTCATAGTTATTTCTATGAAACGATTTAAACACTAGATCTTATCCATCAACACCGGGAAGTAGAGATTTATCCTTATCTCGAAACGAGTCCTTAAGACGACTATTAATACCCCTCTCCCCTCACCGTAATAAGGTAATCAATCTTTTTCTACCTAAAGCTCTTTCTTAATCTTTTTGATTACTGACAAGAGCGTCGGAGGGTTCGTCGCCGGGATCCATCCCGATGTATCAAACTTTGTGCAGGTTCGTGGCAGCAGTGAGAAACAAGTCAACACGTCGGTGAAAGTCAACAAGTTTTCTTTATTGTTTTCCTCAAAGAACTCACAAATTCATCTGTTTGCTCCCACACTCGAAATCAGCAGCAACAGTATATATATATATATATATATATACAATCATACATACAACCTTCTTCTACTCCTACAACTCCAACTCCGAAGACCACCATCTATACTCCTCCTTGCTGCCGTAGAAGTGAAGCGCGAAGCATAGCACGGAGCTAAGCAACGAAGAGTTGTGTAGTTCCTACGTGCACGGGAAATCGACATCGTAATAGCTACACAAACTCGAACCTATCGGAAACGATTGGGTGGGCGTTCCCTGACTTTGTAATTTTTTCTTATTAGAATTTGCATGCTAGATAAATATATATGTGTGGGCATTCCTTTAACTTTCTATTTTTTTGTGTAGTAATTTTCATGCTAGATTGTACCAATAAATATTTATGTGTGTGGGTATTCCCCAACTTTGATTGTTTGTTGTATCATGATAGTTTCAAAAATTGTGCAAAATAAATTGCTATGAAGTAATAGAAGTAGAGAGCATGCTATGTTAATTATTTTAGAGAGAGTATAATTAGTTTTAATTTATGATTAAAATCTATTGTGTGCTCATAAAAATCATGATTGATTAATTCAAAAAAAGAAATTTTAGATGATTATTTTCTGCCTTTAATTTTATTAATTATCACGACTTAAATCTTAGGTTCTTTAATTTTATTAATATCATGACTTAAATCTTAGGTTTTGATACATGAATTGATGATATACATGTGGATAGTTGATTTTTGGGTATGGATTATAGTCTGTAGTAACACATTCATATATCTTTTCGTGAGGGAAATCTGCAGAGATTGAGGCTTGATACACTGGTTGGTGGGTTTGGATTTGGGCGCTGCTGCATACAATAGGTCAGGTTGTGGGTTCGATTCTAGGGGAGGTCATTTCTTTTAGAAAATTTTGTTAATTAGAATTAATGGAGAAACCTTTATAAAATATAGTAACATATTTTTCTACATGATTGTCAGACTTGATAGCTCGGTTAGAGTATGTGGATTTGGATGCTATGTTTGGTCACTGGTCTGAAGAACCATGGAGGAGCCATTTTTTGGGACTTCTGTTTAAAAATTCACTTTATAAGTATTTTTAACATGAAAATTATATTTTTGGAGTTTTGAATAAACAGAAATGGGTACAAGTATTTTTGGGTTAATTAGAGTATTTTTAAAATCTTTTCTTTCAGAAAATTTTGTTAATTAGAATTAATGGACAGAAACCTTTATAAAATATAGTAACATATTTTTCTACATGATTGTGAGACTTGATAGCTCGGTTAGAGTATGTGGATTTGGATGCTATGTTTGGTCACTGGTTTGAACCATGGAGGAGCCATTTTTTTGGAACTTCTGTTTAAAAATTCACTTATGAGTATTTTTAACATGAAAATTATATTTTTGGAGTTTTGAATAAATAGAAATGGGTACAAGTATTTTTGGGTTAATTTCCACAATAAATTAAGTGATTAACTACGGTTTTAATTTTTTTTAACTTTTGAGTATCTGGAGGATTATACACTGATTTTGAATGATATTTTCTTTTGAGTATTTTGGAGAATTAGATTTGATTTTGAGGAATATTATCTTTAGAGAATTAAAAATTGATTTTGAGGAAAATTATTTTAATGGAAATTGGTACACATGCTTTGGATTAAATTCCATATTAGAATGAACGATTTTTGTATAGCTTTGGTAATTAGATTTGAAATATTAGAACATAGATGATTTTGATTGAAATGAGACATTTGAAGTCCTATTGTAATGGTTTGGAAAATTTTATCTAGTTATTTGAGGATGGCTAGTTGGTAGGAATTTATAATGGTTGAGAAAGGTGAATTAGTTATTTTGAATGATAACTAGTTGGAAGGAATGAATAAGAGATGAATTTGGTATATGAATAAATGTAGTTTTATAATGATTATAAAGAGGTTTTGGATTACCTGGAAAATTTATAATTTTGGGATGTGTGGATTCTAGAGGCTGAGCGAGACCCAGGGAGCCGGCAAATTTGTGATTATGAAAGTTTGAGAAGTTACAAGTATGAGCTAATGATTTAAGTCCAATAAGAGGGTAAATTAGCTCTAGGTGATAATATTTATGTTGTAAATATAAGGACAGACACTAGAAGAAGATATGATGGAAATAATGACGAACATGTTCGGTAAAGAGCTTGTGGTTCCTAGGGGTTCGGGATGGGACTGAGGATACGCCCGGTAAATCCATATGTGTGGGCTAGGGGTATGCCTGTTCTGTTTGCGAAAAGACCGATAAAGAACTTGCGGTTCATAGGAATGTTCGGGACGAACAAGATATGCCTGGTAAATCCACTGAGGTGGGCTAGGGGTAGGCCTGATCGTAGTTGCGGGGTGATTGGCTTTCCAGGGTTAACGAGCATATCTAGTAAAGGGCTGCGGTCCCTAGGAATGTTCGGGATCTAGGTAGGCCCGATAAATCCGCGAATGTGGGCTAGGGTAAGGCCGGTAAAGTCCATAATCCTGGGGGTACGATTGCACGTAATTACGCATTGGAGTACAGTCATCGAGTTTGGTTGCATAACGTGGGATTTAACCCTTTAATGAGGAGAACGTTAAGGGCTTGTCCTCGAACCTATGTAGTATGAGATGCATAGAATCCGAACAGGTGTGCGTGTGCATTGTGTGCATTTGTTGCTTTCTTGAATACTTGTTTTATGCCATTGTTTTATGCATTTTGATTTCTGTTTCATGGCATACACTTTCTGTTTTTATTTATCTCTGTCATTATTGCTTTTGTTTTGTTCATCAAGTTTGTTATTGTTAAAGTTGAGGATCGCTTTATTATAATATTGCATCAGTTGCATTCAACTGATGTGCCCGTAGTTCATAAGTGTTGCAGGATTTGAATTAACGAGCGGTGTGGGCGTGAGTTAATTTGGAATCAATGGACGTTGCAAGATTGAAGATTTGGATGATATACGCTGTATTTTACATGTAATTTCTGCTATGCATTGTAAAGAACTATTTTGTATTGAAAGAGTTTTAATTTCCTTGTAACTTTTGTATGAAAATGAAGTAAAGTTCCTGATTATGGTATGAATTACTTGTGTTTGGAATTCGGGACATTACATCTGGCCACCAAGCAAGGGCAGGGCATGCCTTGCCATTCAATCTACTCCAAAAATAACACCGGACATGTGCGGAGTCCATACTAATGGTTCTTAGAGTCGCGTTAGCCACTTGCCACCGAATAAGTGCTCGGGGCACGCCTCGTCATTTGATTACTCCCAAAACTCGTCGTTAACCTATTCGGAGTCCATAATCATGGTTCTTAGAGTCGCTCTATCCACTTACCACTGAGCAAGGGCAGAGCATGCCTCGCCATTCGATCTGCTCCCAAAACAAATATCGGACAAGTGCAGAGTCCATACTCATGCTTTTTAGAGCTGTTCTAGCCACTTGCCAACGAGAATGTGTGTGGGGCACGCCTTGGTATTTGATTGCTCCCAAAACTCGTTGTCAACTTTTTTGGAATCCATACTCATGGTTCTTAGAATTGCTCTAGCCACTTGCCACCGAGCAAGGGCAGGGTACGCCTAGCCATTCAATCTGCTCCCAAAATAACCCCGTACAAGTGCAGAGTGCATACTCATGATTCTTAGAGTCGCTCTAGCCACTTGCCATCGAGTAAGTGTGCAGGGCTCGCCTCACCATTAGATTGCTCCCAGAACTCATCGTCAACATGTTCAGAGTCCACATTCATGGTTCTTAGAGTTGTTCTAGCCACTTGCCACTGAGCAAGGGCAGTGTATGCCTTGCCATTCGATCTACTCCCAAAACAACCCTCAGACAAATGCGGAGTCCATACTCATGGTTCTTAGAGTCGTTCTAGTCACTTGCCACCGAGTAAGGGCGAGGCACGCCTTGCCATTCGATCTGTTTCAAAAACACTTCGTCAACCTGTTCAAAATACATACTCATGGTTCATAGAGTCGGTTTAGTAGCATGCATCCTAGCAAGCTCAGAGACAACTCGCCACTCGATCTGCTCCTAAAATTCTAAAAAAATAACAAGCCCGGAGTCTACAGTCCTAGCACAAAGTTGCTTTAGATACATACAAATTACCGAATTAGAGAGCCTAACTCACCATTCAGAGCAAGATACCGAAACATGATAGCCACCCCGATTAACAAAAATGGGGTCAAGCCCCACCCGAAAAATACTCCCACAACTTGCCACAACACGAGTACAAAAGGTCCAACCTTTTACTGAAGTTGTCATAACAACTTTGAACACAAAGAGATATTAAAAGAGAAATTTTGAACACTTGGAAGAATTTTTATTTCATATCAACATCTCAATACAAGTTAAAAAAAGTATTTACCAAAATTACAAGTCTCCCTCAGAGTCATCTATACTCTTCCGTGGTAAGGGGATATTTCTGTTAAGGGACACGCGTAGCCACTCCCCCCAGCTACCGAAGCACCACCTTGATCTTTCAAACCAGCTGAAGTGAAGACCAAAGCCGCAAATTGAGTCTGAGTTGCGTGGCCACCAACACGCGCTACCCCTCCAGCCGAGGCAACACTTGATGAATCGGCCACTCCGCTTTGAGCATCTTCCAGATTCCTCGAGATCCCATGCAGACATAAAGTCAATTCATGAAATAACCTCCCCTGATTTATCTCATCACGAGAGCAAGAAATGCTCATGGTCATAGTCTCCTCAAGAAGCTGCTTTAACCGATGGATCTCCACATCTTGCTCGACAAGCCTCAGCTTGAGATGTGCATCCTTCACCCTAATCTTCTAACGAATGCGAGCCGAACAATTTGGACGAGTTTCTCCCGGAATTTGGGGACAACCTGTAACACCCCAATTTTTTTTTTTTTTTTGAAAACTAAGTCTCCAAATTCAATTCTTTCAATTTCTATATCACTTTAAACATAAACTAAGAAAGTTATATTTCAGGAAAAATTTTGGCAGAGTCTCCCCTGTAAATTTTGCCCCGAAACACAAAAAGCTTACGGAATTCTGCTCAAAATTCCGTAGCTCACAAAATATACAATAAATTTACGGGCTCCCCAGGCCAAAATGAGCAGAAACATACAGGCAATAATATATAATGCTCTGGGGGCCAAACTCATAACGAATTATCAAATATCAAATAAAAACCATAAATTTCTTTGAAAACGAGGTAAAATTTTTAGAAAAGTCTTTGTAAAACTTACCACAGAGTCCGGTACTCCACAACGAGATGGGTACGGGTCACAAACATACCACACCACCCCACACTACACTCATCATCACCATATACCTGCTTATACATCCATAATACAATTTAAATCATAAATTTCACTATTCCTATAACTAAATAATACAAATTTTTAAAATAAAAAGTTATACTATCACTCCACGCCTCACCTCTGCACTGATGAGAACCTGCAACAGTGGGGGATCTAGGGTAGTCCTCAGACTCCCCTAACCCCCCAAACACTAAGGGGTTAGCCATTTCTGGTGTGAGTATAATTATTAATCTAACGACAAATTAAAATAGTATAAAGAAAATAATTTAAACTTACGAATACCAAATTAAGTTAATGCAACCTGAATCCTGAACACAACACATCGTCAATACAGTGTTCATTCACATACTTAGCCAATCCTGCATTTAATTATTTAATTATCCACAATTTCCACATTTCATAATACACTTCACATCAACCTCGTATGGATATATAAATATACTTATCTTACATTCGCATAATACGAATATTCATCTTTCCACACTTATCGTCGTATCAGCATTTCACTATTCATATTAATATATCTACATGATGTTATTACATCATTTCTCCAACTCTATTTAGCCATGCATTTCATTTACTTAGATTATGTCATCAACACATACATTCATCCTGGAAGTTGTGCCGAGGCAGGTAGTTTCCACCATTTCTACGGAAATAGCAGGCGAGTAGTTCCCCGACACACTTCCAAGGTACACAAACTCATATCACAACATACTTTCTTTAATAACCATTTTCATACACAATCTCATAATACAGATATTTATTTTATTGTGTTATAATAAGTGTCACATCATAAACATATGCATTTATTCTCATAATACCACATCTCGTTGCCCATGCAATTTACTCACATTTCATCACATCATTAACACATCATTAATAAGAATACTTATACTCATTGCATCAAAACCATGTTTTATAGCTCATTAACATCTCATCACATCACCTTAGTAAATCTCATTCTTATAAGTAATATATCTTATTATCATTTTCACTTAATCCCCAAACACAATCTGGGGCCACAACATATCACATCCCATAGCCGATAGCTTGGGTAATAATCACTGTACCTCAAACACACAGTTTGGGTAATATCACATCACATCTCAAGCCGATAGCTTGATTATCAATTCACTTCAATCACTTATCATCTTCACTTCACTTTGTTTCTTATTTTCATCAATCATTACCACTATTATATCCACTCACCCTGCGAATTATGCCAAGGCAAGTAGTTCCCACAATTTCTACGGAAATAGCAGGCAGGTAGTTCCTTGACACAATTCCAAGGTACAACTCATATCAATCTGTATTTACTTTAATGATCCCATACGTAATACAATTACTTTATACTGCTCATAATAACACATGCCTCTTTTACTTTCATTTTAAATTAACTACAAACTGAAATTATCATTTCTTTTCATACACAACTCATAACTCGTATCTCTTCATATTCATTTCATTCACAACCACTTTCTCTCACAATCACAATTCCTTTTCCTTTTCTTTACTACCACAATTCACTTTCTTTTCTCTTACATTTATTTACACTTAGTTATTTTTATTAGTTTGTCGACCAGTAAGCCACAGTATCCCAATATACTGAAAGCCGACAGCCCAGTAAAACACGCGGACCGATGCTCACACAGAGTCTTACTCGTCCGAGGCTACGTCTTCCTCCCAGCCTATGCCAGCGAGGGAACTCCGCACCCCAGATAAACTGGGTACTTCCTCCCAGCCGAAGCCAGCGAGGGAAAACAAAGAAAAGAAAAACTCTGCACCCCAGGTAAACTGGGTACTTCCTCCCAGCCGACAGCCAGGAGGGAAAACAAAAAGAGAAAAACTCCGCACCCCAGGTAAACTGGGTACTTCCTCGCGACAGCTGTCATCGAGGGAAACCGGGCCTCAAGCCGATAGCTTGGGCGATAAAACTCCGCACCCCAAACATAGTTTGGGTAATAAACTCCGCACCCCAAGCCGGTCCTTGGGTATTAGGAGGTCTAGCCCAAACCCCCAGGATTGCTGTAGGTACTGGTCAACAAAATCATCTGTTATTAGCATTAACCATTTCATCCTTTTAACTTACTTTATCAACACAAGCATCACAGCTTTTTAATTAAACAATTGCCACATTCTTAGCTTTAATCATGTGAATAAATAACACCTTTCATTAACACTTAACATCTCACTTTTTATCTTGCATTTGATGCACATCTGATGTCCCCGATATAATTATCATCTCAATATATCACAGATATACACACCATGTTATTTATTTTGCCATAACATCACCCATTATAAATACCATGCTATTTACTACTTCATTAAATCACCCATAAACATACACCAAGTTATATTGTAAATAAAAGAATTATAAGACGTTAGTCTGTATCGTAAACGTATCAAAATATATAAATCATCACAGAATAATATCATATTGTTGCCCATTATTTCACTTCGAACATAATTAAAATGTAAACACGTATCCAATTATTAATTTCATCCACTATTGCATCACACGTCATAATCATCTATATGTGTATTACAAATATACCCCACACATACGGGTGTCCCAGACACGGGCCAAAATCACTCATTTCCTCTAATTAAATCTCATAATATCCAATTATAGCATACTAGGTCATATACCTTATTTCATGCTAGTAAAATCACCTATAAGGGTCTATATGTCCCAAAACATGCCCAAAACATGCATTATAAATACACGAGTTTCCAACACATGATCACAATCACTAATTTCGTCTAATTACATCATATAACCTCCGTCCATAACATGCTAGCCCATACACAAGGCTCCGCATATGCCAAATTACCTATATCGGCCTATATACCCAAAAACATGCACGAAACATGCACGGGGCAAAAATATGCATAAACAATTCAATATATTTAGTTTTTATACTTCAACACGTCACATTAACCCATAATATAGGTTTTATATACTTAAAATAGTTAATTTCATCAAATATCTCAAAATCCCATTTTCGGGCCTTATAAATCCGTATTTTCAATGAAAATTCATTTTTTGGCATAACATCCACAAAACATATCAAAAGGCCATGAAATTTGGCCACAATATAAAATATTCATAAACACAACGTACTCACCTGACGGCTCGAGCAAACGATGTCCCACGTCCGTCCTGTAGCCAGTCGAAGTTCGACCTTTTCCTCCTAATTGAAAAATTATAGAACCGATTAGTTTAAAGCTCAAAACTCGACCTACGGATCTCCAAATTTGAATCCGTCTTCACCCACACGTTACAAATGACCTAAGTAGCCGAGCTACATCGACGGATTTCGAATTTGGGTCCCCATACAAACATTCCCTTATTGATCGGAGGCTTTCTAATAAGAAAAATTCATATTTTCTAATTTCTTCAATCCCTTGATCCTAATATCTCAAATTAGGGTTAGGGTTAACAACAGTAATGGAACTCATCTATACCTCCGAATTCATCAAAGTCTCACCTCTATATCACGCGGGCATTTCACCGAACACCCGGCGTGCACTTTTCGCCTATAATTCATTTCACTCAATTTAATTGAGCTGGAAGCCTATAAAAATCATCCTAAATTTATATTAATCCTTTCATAATACTCTACACCCTCATATGCATTTTCTACAATTATTTGGATCGAGTTTTCTACCCGATTTCATAAACTCCATAATTCGAGTTTATGCCAAAATCACTACTTCCCATTTTATTCTAATGGCTCACTAAAATTTTTACCACCATCTAAAGAATATTTCTAATATATATATATCTCTATTTTACAAATCCAAAATCCTAATTTACTAACAATTTGTAATTTTTCTAACAATCCACTAATTCCCTAAATCTTCCACTTCCAACATCTCTAAATCACTCTATTATAATATTTCTACTCAATAGAAACTAAACACACATAATTCCATACGAATAAAATACGCTAGAGTATACCTTCATGTTGATTTTTCTTCAAATCGACAACACCATGTGGAAGAGGACCCTTCAAATAGCATGCCCCTTGAATTAATTTGAAAACCATGGAGATTTGATGCGGATTTGGGCGGGGCAAAGTTGAGGTCGAATGGGTCGCAGTTCGGGATGGAAGGGATCGGGGAAAAAAATGAAGAAGGAGGAGAAAGGGATGGGGGTTTATAAGAAAATAATTTCCAAACTGATCCACTGTGGAAAATATTTACCAAACTGGTCCACTTTCGAAAATATTTACCAGAGTTAGTCCATAACTGGTCCACTTTCGAAAATATTTGGGTTGAGGACAAATTACACTAAGGTGTTCTCCCATTATAGTAGTAGAGATAAAATTATAATAATAATAATATTTTTACAAATGGATATTTACAAACAGACCCCTAGACCTCCAAAATATTTCAAGTAAACCCCAACTCTTTTCTTTAATAGCACCAACAATACAAAATACATTGCAATTATCTCGCAATAAACCTTCAAAATTATAAAATAAAATAAACAATATTTATTCACATAAAATCTCAACTCATGGCTTCAATATATATCAATAATACCAATCTACCATAAATATCCATACCGATATCGATATTTAAATAAAATATATCAAAAATAATTTTCACCACTCCAAATATATAAAAATAGATATTTACGGTATTTTACAAATTCGAGGTGTTACACAACCTCTTTAAGATGAGAAACTTCCAACCTCTTCCCAAATACCACATTCTTTAACTTTTCCCTCTCGATTTGTAGCCCAAAGCAAAGAACGGCGAAGGGATTTAATCTCTACGTCCCTCCCATCGACCATATCAGTAAGAGGAATCTCATCATCGCATAAGCGCCCCTCCGCATCGGGCAGAGATGTCTCCTGCAAGCAGTTATCAGAATGACGCGCTTCGAAGTTCCTCCGGATCAACGCTCTCCTCAAGTGGCCACTTTTGCATTGAATAGCTTCTCCCATAAGCAAGCAAGCCCCAACTCTGTCACACGTAGCCGAGTACGGAGACAGGCAGTATCACCATCATGGAGTCATGACAACAGTGGTAATCAGAGCTACAAGAGATGTAAAAACTCAAGAGTTCAAATCCAACACATCGAAAACAGTTGCCAACAAAAAAGAACACAAGTATCAAATACCAAAATAGTTTTTCATTGCAATTCAAGGAATTGAAATACATCAAGCAGTGGCCAGTCCACTATTAGACACGTAAAAAAAAGCAACTAAACAACAACTACTTAAAAAAACAAAGAAAATGAGTCAAGGGTCCACCTCGGTAGATAGAGCCGGGGGGAAAGAAGTCCTGACAACCTCCTTCCCATTCGCTCATGCACCCCCTATAGGAACCTCCGTCTCTACACAAGCAGTCTCTCCCTGCTCCATCTCCTCATCCTCTTCTTCCTCATCACCTGGCACTGGCTTCTCTCCTGGATGTAAGCCATGGTGGTAACCCTCCCGTCAAAGTGGCGAACGCGCTCAACGATGGCCTTGCGGTAGAACTTTTTCATGTTTTTAAGCATATGGTTCTCCGCCCTCATCCTGACACAAGAGACAACCTCCTCCGTCGTCTTGATCGCCTCCTCCTTTTTCCTCTTCAACTCCACCTCAGGCCGTGCAACCCTCTCGCCAAAGGCCTCTCCCCAGATCTCGGCCGCCTCCCAGGCCTTTGCCTTCTCCAAGTTGGCCCTGTCGACCTCCGACCTCCAGTGCTTCTCGTCCTTTGCATTCTGTATGAACAGGTTTCTAAGATGGCAGGTGATCTACAAAAAGAAGACAAAATAACTCCAGAACTTAGGAGATACATAGTACGACTTCAAGAACAGACAAACAAAAGCAAAACATGAACACATACCAACATGATTTGCTCGAGCCAACTCCATAGCAGAGGTATAGGGTCATTCCGTGGCCATCCTGGTCCTGTTCTTCATACAACTATCTCTGTCTCCGTGAAAACCATTGTGCATCTTATAACCCCTGTTTTTCATTTTTGTGTATTTTTGAGTGTATTTTTCGTTTTGGTGTATTTTCTCTCTTGTATTTTTTTTTCTGAACCGTATATTGAGTTATTTCAATATATTTTCATTTTCTTCTCTCATTCTTGATTTTTGCGAATTATTTCCGATTTCTTGGTTGTTCTTGTTCATGGTTGTTGTTTTCACTCTTTATTGTTGTCTTTTGGTGCTTGTGGTGTGTTGGCGGTTCATTCCCTTTTTCAATCCCATTATTTTTTTTCACTCCTAATTTGTTCACCAAAGCCTAATTAAACCAAAATCCTATTTGTAACCCTATTTTTTTTGACCCAAATCCACAACCCATTGGTAATCTATTAATACTCCTAATACCCATTAACCCAATAACCCTAATCCTACATATATATATATATATATATATATATATATATATATATAACCCTCTCTAATCTCTCTCAACCCTAACCCTAATCTCACCCGGCCCCCCTCTCTCTCTCCCCTCCTTGCTTGCGCCGCACGCAGAACCCGAAGCCACCTTAGGCCGTCGACCCCTTCTCCGACCCTCCAACCCGCACACAGCCAGCCCAGGCCGAGCCTCAACTCCAGGCCGACCACCCCCTCCCAGCTGCATACCACCCGAGCCCACTTCTCCCCAACACCCGAGACCTCATCCCCTTGGCCGACTACCTTCACACCACCTCGCACTACCACATATTCCCTCGTCTCTCTCGTGGTGTTCTCTTGTGGCCATAAGCCACTATCGTCATCTCTTGCTCTCTTGATCTCTCGCCTTGTAGAGTTTTGTTCATGTGGAGATTTTGCTCTACTTGCTTGGATTCGTTGCTTCGCTGATTTTTGTTCGTGGGTTTTGCTCGTTACTCTTGGTTTTTGTTATTCTTCATCTTCGGTTAAGGCAAGTAACTTGTACTCCAATTCATTTGTTTGATACAAGTCAAAAATACCACCTATAGTGTAGTTGGGTCTAGAGACGACTCTTGTTTGTGATATGTTTGATGGGTTTTGTCTCTATTGTGAAAATTTGACCATAGATGACTCACGACACAATATGGACATGAATTAACTTAGGTTTTACCCGTTCTTGATTTTGATCATGTATGTGAGACTTTTGTGAGAACTCGTATTTTGGATGAGACCCATGTGATATATTTGGTGTGGACATGCTAGATACCTTAATTCATGATATTTAGACACCTGGTAGACTCGAATTCATAGTTAGTTGTGTTTTGAACAAGTTTTGTAAGATATATGTTGAGTTGTTGTTAAAGGAAAAAATCTGTATTTTGTTGCTGATCTATTTTATTTGCTATTTTGGACTATTTTAAAGTCAATATCTTAATTTCGGTATAAAACATGAGTTTTAGATAATTTCGTCTCTTTTCAAACCCCCTTGACCTTGCTTGATTTCGTTTTCGTATGAGTGAGTTATGACTATTTTACTACAGAGGTGTCGACCTTTTCTAGATTTTGTTTTTCGATGAATTTGATGACTAAATGATTTTGATACTGATGCTACCTATATTATTTTGATCCAAAACTTTGGTCAGTGTTTCTTTATCTACTTAGGATTACCCAGAATTTTGGTGAATTTTATTGATGTGTTTTATATGTCGTTTCATGCTTGTTATAAAAACTATACTTGCTGTATTTTACTCGATGTTCGGTAAAGAACCCTATTTTCACTATGATTCCTTTTACTGTATGAAAAATATTTGTGAAATATGAAAGTTATTATATTTTTATCTATTTTTATATTCCTTTGGCGGAATTGGATTTCGTTTCACTGGTTGCGAGATATCATAGTTTTCGTACAGCAGTGTTGGGAATTCCAGATTTGCCAAACTATGGTTTATTGATGTTTTCTTATTTTTGATGACTGATCTAATTTCACTGGAAAATTATGAAACTTTATATTTAGGTATTGGACATATAGGGGAATACCCCAGATTTTTCGTGGATTTATTTAGTGTGTTTTCATGTTGTTTTCTTGTTCTTGAATTCATTTTCCTGATTTATGGCTGAACCTATTTTCTGTATTCAAATCAGTTTTGAGCTATATTTTTGTGAATTAATATATGACTTATTTATATTCGCTGGATTCGTGTAGAAGTCTATTTTTCAGATCCTTCGACGGATTCAGATTTGGATGTTTGTAATACTGGGAACCACTATTTTACTACAGTATGGTCTTGCTGTCTTGAACTTGAGATTTGTTTATTTTATTCTTTTATGAGATACCTTGCACACGTACATGTTTATCTTGAACCTTGAACTTGTTACATGATCATGACATGATATACTTGATATGTTTTGCACACCTACATGCTTGTTGGACCTTATTAATACAAAAAATAATCGAGCCGGGGTTAAGAGAAAGATCTAGTAGTGGATAGTGCAGAAACTTGTATTCAGAAGAACCTAATGGTTATTGGAGCTTGTTTACATGTAGAGCTTGATATGATATACATGACACATACACATATGACACTGGAGCTTGTTTGGATTTTGGAGCTTCTTTACATGATACATGATTACATGATACTTGGAGCTTGTCCCTGAGTACACTGTCCTGTATGGTCCCCTACAAAATCTAAAGCGAAACTGTTTGTTGTAGCAACCATGTAGTAAAAACCAGGATGCATGAAGTGCTACCTAGATAGTAATAACTACAAGACTTAAACATGATACTTGAACATGACACATGCCCACTTGGTACTTGACTACATGATACATAAGATTTGATACCTGATACATGCTACATGATTACATGATTCTTGACACGGATTACTTGATGCATGACACTTATTTACTTGACACTCGACAGATGCTATTATACTTTCTCATCTTGCCATGCTATGATTTATACCCTGTATTCATGATTATACCAAGCTGTGTTTGTTACTTAGATTTACCTATCCCATGTACTTGTATCCTACATTATAAGTGGCCCGTAACATGCAATTGACGGGTACTTATTTTTCTTCTTTCTTCTCCTGCAAATTTACTAATTGCAGATCAGGATGGTTGGCTGCCAGATGGTATTGGCGAGATGATGTATTAGGGCTGGATTTTCTGCTTTATGATTTTTATTATTATTGTTGCTTGAACTTGAATAAGATGTACTTGACTACTTGGATATTTATCTTGTATTTGGGCGATGTGACCCAGAATATTTGACATGTTCAGAATTTGATTATTTGAGATTATTATATGTGGTTTCAAGTAATTTCTGTTGGTATCTTGTTTCAATTATGCATGCCTGGTTGTATCTTTTGCTTCCGACTCTGATTATCTTGTAAAATATTGTAAAGATTCTTGAACAGCTTATGGATGATGAAAATCATTCGCTGGGCTTTTGTCTCGTATCCGTATTCCATATTCTTTTTAGGAAGCGGGGTGTGACACATCTTGAAGGTCTATTTCGGAGCAAAGATCGACTTAAACCGATCCGAGAGAGCCACATCAGCAAAAGTGGTCAGGGGCGGGCACTCCTGCTCGAGCATAAACATCATAGATGCCCTCCCCAGGAGCGGGACTTCTAGAAGATGTTTGGGGTGAGCCCAAGTCTACAGCAGGCGAAGAATGCTACAAGCTCCTAGCTGTTATCCCACCCCCGGGCCTCGTCACTGTCTACTTCCTCGTCTTCCTATCAAATGCCTTGGAACTGAGCCCGGTGCGCTTCGTCATTTTCGCCACGAAATCCATACCTGCTGAATCTGCCAAATGGAAACAAGGAGAGATGTCAAAATAAGAATTAAAACACTTAAGCAAATAAAGAGATAAAGTCATACTAGGGTCTATCAGGCTCAGACCCCCAAGAAAGAGAACCTCCTCTGTTACTTGCCTCCACTTCAACATCTTCTACCTAAGGAGATCTTCACACAACTTCTTCTCTGCCTCCCCAAACTCCGGCTCTACCCTAACCTGCTTTGGTACCGTCATCTGCCATTTAGTGGGGGTCCCCCACGGCTCTGGACTGTGCACCACAAATAACTTCTCTTTCCAATTCTTGATAGAGTCCGAGAACTCAATCAGTTTCACCACAAACCAAGGACTAAGGTAGAAGAGAAACTTTAACTTTCTCTTTTGATGACATCTAAAGAGCACCCGAAGCACCGCTAAGCTCGGCTTGGAACCAACTGCCCGACACTATAGAATGAAGGCAGTCACCTGCCTTCACATGTTCGGCACAAATTGAAAAGGGCTGATCGTGTACCACCCCAAGACATCCATAATGAAGAGGTGTACTGGGAAGCGAAGGCCAACATGAAGAGCATCGAAAGAGAAGAAAAAATACTCATTGGGGAGCGTCTTACACACCCTAGCTCCGGGAGAGGGCAGAAGAACCTCGAACTGAGGAGGGATCGCAAAACTATCCCTAATAGTATGAAGATCCTCCTTTGATAAAATATTTAGAACAGGGTGGGCCTCAGTCACCTCTCGGAACTCAGGCTCCTCGTATTGAAGACCATGCTCCACTAGATACCCTAAGTCGTCGGGAACCGACGAACATGAGTGAGACCCGTTAGAGGCATGTGAGTCTCCTAAAGTTGCCAAACCTCCTATCTACAATCTCCTCTACCTTCATAGAAGATCGCTTCGCTTTCCCCTTCCCTTTCCCCTTCCCTTTATCTCTTCTACTGGGTTGAAAGGTGGACATTTCTTCAACAGATTGATCTGAAGATGAGTAGTCGCTCGATAAAATTCTAGACATCCTAAATAAAATATTATTATATATTACCTGAAGTGACCCGTACTGTCGAAATAGTTTGCCAAAGTAGCAAAAAATTCGGCGGAGTTTTTGGAAGAGAAGAAATGTCGGAAAGAGAGAAGGAGAAAATGAAGATAAAGGAGTAGAGTCGAGGATTTTTCTCTGAGCTTGCGAGTCGAGCTCCTCTGCCTGCTTTTGATTTTGATTTTTTTTTATCGGGCCCCCGCCGAGGAAAGCCTGTAAAAAAAACAAAAACAAAAAAAAGGCAGGGGAAAAGAAAAACCCAAAAGGACTTAGAAAAAAAAAGAAAATAAGAAAAAGGAGAAGGCATGGCACGTGCGTCGCATGTGCCTTAAGCGGAATGTGTCGCCACTAGAAAGAAAACAAAGAAAAAAATAGGTCAGCATTCACCAGGTCAATGCTGGTGTGGCGCTATACCCGGCACCACACCGGGTAACAACGACACCGGGAAACACGTGTGTGAGGCACCATGTGGGCCGTCTGATCTTCTCAATCCGTGCGCTGACCATGATAGAAGGCTTATATTTATTCAAAAGCATAATCGGTTGTGTGCACCATGTAGCTCTACCACCGGGTAAGGAGGGGGTAGATCTCCGCCATCTGATGTCCTCAGCGCGTGAGCATGCCAGCGATCAACGTCTCTAATGCTGTCACAACTTCAAGTATTTAATTAATTCCTTTATTTAATTATTAATTCGAATTAATTATTTCAAATTCCAAAAACATAATTAAAATTTTGAAATAATTAATTTAAAATTATAAAGATAATTATTAAATTGAGAAAATCATTTTAATAATCAGAAAAAGTAATTATAAATTTGGAATAATTAATTAAAATTTGAAAATTAATTATTATAATTCGGAAATTGAATAAAAAGTTTGAAAAATGATTACAATTTGGAAAAAATTCAGAAAAAACTGGAAAAGTCCCAGAAAATTTCTAAAATTCTGAAAATAATTATGGGTATTTTGCAAACTCAAAATAACACTGTTACACCCCGGGCAAGAGTCAAACGTCATCAAAAACTCTGATAAGTTCTGTAAACAATTAAAAACGGGCGAACTACTCCTCCAAGGCTGTGAAATCCAGTCTTTGGGTGTGGAGGCTTCTGATATAGATAAAAGTAGAACCAAACCGGGACCGTTCAAATCTAGCACGAATCTTAAAGCTCTCAGGGGTCAAACTGTAAATTCAGCTAGAAACGAGCCCGTAAACGGGAGTTGGCTTTCAAGCACAACAACCCGAAACAGACTTGTCTAACAGAGTTTTCATAACAACCCAACATGATTGAGTTCATGATTATCTAAAAATCAGTTTAAACTAATAATTATCCATAAGTCTCGGTTCAAAAACTCTCTCTTTACTAGAAAAAAATCATAACTCAATCTGCAAAACCACTTCTATCTCTTCATGAAGACGAAGAAGAGTCAACTAACCATATCTCTTGGACAAGATAAGGGTAACCGACCTCATCTCTTCATGAAGATGAGAATAACCAACTCTATCAAAACACTGGAAAGTAGAGATAAATCATTATCTTGAAACTGGTCCCCAAGCGACTATAAATTCCCCATGACCTCCACTCGAACTGGGTAATCAATATTTTTCCACTAAAATCTTCTCATATATTTTCTGAGTTCTGACTTGAGCATCGGAGGGTGTCGTCGGGGTCAACCCCGGTGTTTCAGACTTTTGCAAGTCAATCGGAGCAATCGTCACCATCCATATCAAATCCAACGGTTCAAACGAGTCAGATTCAGGAGTCAAGATCGGTTGGATATAGTCAAATATTGGTGAAGACTAAAATGTCAGTCATTTTTATTGTCTTTAAAAGAATTCACATCCTCTGTTTGCTCTCACACAGAAAAAACCAGCAACAATTGGTAGATTTGAGCTCATTCAACATCCAACTAAAATAGAATATAGTATAATATATTTAGACTTGAGAATAACACATAAATCATAGTATGGAGGGGTTGAAGAACTATCTCCATATGTATCAATATACAATCATAAGCTTTATATATAAGCTAGCAATTACAAAGAGTTTAATTCTTAATGAATTCACGAGTTAATAAGAAAGTTATTTGATGCTTATAAGGCAATATAAGTAATGTAAAAAAGGAGTAACTTCAAATTATCAGTGCATACAGTTAGTATGCTAAAGATTATGGATACAAAGAGTTATTTTTGATATATCGGATAGAGCCAAAAGGCTCCAGCCATCAAAAAATATATTAATCAATAAAACAGTAATAATACAAACAAGCATCAATGGTTTTACAAGAGGTAAAACAAAAATAAGCGAACAAAAAAAGAAATACAATAACAAGCAGCAAACACAGAGGGCAAAATCACGGCAAGACGCACCACCCCGATTCCAGAGAGCGGAGCAAACGGCCCGGTGACGCAAGCAATAAGGAGAACAAAATCAAAATTCCGAACCCGAAAGAGGAGCTGGATCTAAATAACCGATCCAAGAAAACTGGAGGATTAAACTCCCCCCACGACGACATCCAACTCCACTAGCAGTCTAGAGGGACTCTAGTGGCACAACGGTGGTAATGCACTGCTTACACCAGGGATGTCAATGAGAAGGAAATACTCAACTGTGCCCTAGCTGAAAAGCTGACACGGAACCTGCTTTCCTCGCGAGAAGGCGAGCGCTCACTCGAATCTTCGAAAGATCGAAAACTTTCTTATTGTAACCTCGCTTGACGGGGGGATGGGCAGCCCTCGCAGAAGGGGGCGAAAACGCCTCAAGGTCAGATGAAGAAGCGTCTACAATGATGGGGCACGGAGGGGAACTGTGACTGCTGGGAGCAGCCGATGAGGCAGATGGGATGGTCTTGGTGGTGCCGGCCCAACGGGGAAATGAAGGGACATCAAGACTCATAGAATACTTGAGGGGAAGGGAGAGCAAGAAAAGTTTGAAAGCCCTCAGGACCTGATAGAGCCATGACTGAACCCCTAAAAGTTGATACCAAGAGTATAGGCAGCCTGGATAATGAAACAAGAACGCAGAACATAAGGGATCAGTGATCTTCAAAGCACAAGGATAGTTATAGAATAAGGGGCCTTAAAATTAACAATAGCTCTATCAGGATGCATAAGGGGGTCAGAAGTGCGGGAGTGTGGAGCAGTCTCCCTCGCACAACGAGACCACGAAAGATACGAGAAATAGGATTTAAACCAGTCAGGATTTTTACCCAATATCCCGAACAATGACGGAGCCGCTGAGAAAGGGCGGGGGCGAGCCTTGAAAGAGTCCCGGCGAGGGTTGGAGACAAGGTTCGTAAATACTTTACAATCCTTAAAAAGAAAAGCAATATTAGGCCGATGAAGAGGGACTAGAGATGCACGAGGAGAAGAAATAGATGTGGAGGAATTTGACGCTGAACGAGCAACAAAGACAGAGGAGTCGAGGTCCTTGCTCTTATCCCTACTGTGCTTACTAACCAAGCTATTCAGAAGCTTGAGCTTTAAGAGGGGGTAATTAAGAAAGGTGAGGAGTTTGGCCGGTAAGGGATGACCTCTGGGCAAGCCCAGAAGTTTTTGAAGGGAAAAACATCGACTACGAGAGTGACCGAGCTTATCACAGAATAAACACTTCATTTTATTCATACATTCACGCTTAAGATGCCCAGGAAGGAGGCACCTGAAGCAGACCCGATGATGATCGGGCCTACAAGGCGAAGGGGAGTTAAAGAAAATAGGAGAACCCTGAGAGGGGTAGATGATATCCCAAGGAGGAGAAGATAATTCCCTCTTCGAGTCCTGATCCGTAGCTGAACAAACAGAGCTCGCTACAGCCTTGATAAGATTCATGGAAGAAACCTTTCCAAGAATGGAACAAAACAAAGCTCCAATAAAGGAAAGGTAGTGTATAAAGAAACCACTAACAGAATGGAAACACTCCCACAAGAATAATCGTAATCAGTGCTATAACAAAACAGCGCCTCTCAAAGAGGAGAAGCCGCACTCTCCAATTGGGAGAAAAAGAATGGAGAAAATAGAGAGAATGAGAGGATAGATAGAACGGTCGATCTAGAAGAAAATTTCGGTCAGCACACCGACATGAGCTGAAATAATCGCTAGCAAAAAGATCCCCAGGGAAGGGGGAGCACAATGCCAGAACTAACAATCAGACAACCCAAAAGAAATTACAGCTAATGGTACACTACTCAGCGCACAGAATAAGCAGCAATGCAAAAGAAAAGCCCCAGGGATCCACCCAAACAAACAAAACTTCCAAGTCTAACACTAAAGGTTAAACCGGACGAAAACTCACAGGGAACGGCTGAAATGGGAGACTGGATCGCAGCTGGGGGGGACGCGCCTGGCTGGTAAACTCTCTCTGAATGGGAACACTGGCGAATGGACGGAGGAGCGACACCTGGAGGGAGGTGCCAGAGGAAGCGCAGCCAAGGGGAGAAGAAATTCGATTTGCTGGAGATAGAGAGAGAGCACCGGAGCCGCGATGCTGCGCTAGGCAGTGGCTGGGCACGAAGCAGCCAGTGATTGGATGGTGAGACTTGCCGCTCAGAGCTGATGGAAGGCGAGAAGATGCTGAGCAGAGATGGAAACTCAGGGCTGGCAACCACAGCTATGGCCGATAGGAGAGCGCAAGGGGAGGAGCGCCACGCAACGCAAAGAGAGGCCCAGGGAGCGCAGCCAGAAGGTAGGGAGGCGCTGGAGTCTAGGCCTCCAGCGGAGAGAGAGGAAGAAGGACTTCGATTCAAAATCGGAAAGGCTGAGATGGGTCGGAAGGGATTTGGGAGCTCTACAATCTTGATTGAAGGGAGAATGCGAGAAAGAGGGTGGATCGACGGGATCTGGGGAGAGAAGAAGCCGAGGAAGAAGGGATATTTGGATTTTGAATCGCCTGTTTCTTTTGAAGTATAGTTTATAAGATTGAGAAAAATGATTCATAAGTGGAGCCCAATACAAAGAGTTATTGAAATAAATACTAGGTTAATGCAATGATGAAAGGTTTTGAATGGTCAACGCATGGAGTACACGTACATATTACAACTAAATAATTTAGGAGTTTTGAGTTTTTTCTCTCAAAGTTCCAACGACCCCCCTCAAAACTCAAAATTCTGATAATAGGTTTTTAATAAAATAAACCTAAAAAAATATAAGCTATTCTTTTTTGAGTCATAGTAAATAAATATGTATATATTAAAAAATACGTCGATTTGTCTTGAACTACGTTTCTTTGACCCAAAATTTGAATATAACACACATATATGTAAAAAGCTCAACCAGCTGGTGTGCGCATTGTAGACCGTGCGCTAGTACCTTAATTTTGTATGGAAGCATCAGAGGATTGCCTATGTCCCATAACCGCGGCATTGTATGTGTGCTTACATATTGGTGAGACCATTAGGGTGTGTGTAGAGTCACATCTCAAGGTTAACCTACTCGGATCTTAAGAGCTTCATAGTTTTACCTGTTAACCACTACATAGGAGCACTTATACCACCTTAGGAATGGGAACAGAGCAGGTACCTTAACTCATGCCGCGAACGGCCCCCGGGCCCGAGGACCGAACTCTTATAATATATTAAGTGTGCATCTGGCCAACCAATCCACTTATTATTACCGCATTGAATCTCCTTTAAGGGGCTACCTATCATAGAGGTTGGGTTCTCACAGCTGGAAGGCCCATTTTTGCAAAGCCACACCCCTTCGATGCATCTAGGATTGATGAATTCCTATTTTGACCCATTAATAAGGACTATAAAGTCCGGGCCTTAGTAGACTTAGGTATTGTTCCTTTTTTTGCTGAAATTTACAATAAGAGCCTCTGTTTGAGGTGTTCTTTTTATATAAAAATAACCTCTTATAAGGTAAGTCTGTTTTTTTTTCACCTCTTACAAGAGCCTATATTACCCCAAAGTATAAAAATAGTGAGATGAAGGACAAGAAAAGATAAATTCAAATTACTAATATATAAACTAGTTTAATGGCAAGTTAAATTCACAAATCAGTGTAAATCATCAATTATAATTCCGGACTACTATAGACTTTTAATTAGTATGAAAATTAGTATGTATAAATACAAATAATTTGTTTCAAAGAAGTTGGATTAAAAAAATTAAGGTCAATGGACTAACATAAATTCTCCCTTAGCTGTAATAAAAATAAAAATAAAAACCTGTTCGGCTGCAGGATTTGAACATGGTGGCATCATAACAGGACAGATCAACTAGCCACAACTCAAGTAATGTACTTACTGGATGTAAATATATATATCTTTAAATAAATCAGTGTTTTGACAGCATCCCTAACATAATTGTTCAAGATTGTGAAGAATGAATTCCCACACTTTTTCTAGGATAGCATATTACAGTCAACTACGTATATGATTACACTTTTTCTACGATAGCATATTCCGGGCTAGTATAGACTAATATATAAACTAGTTTAATTAGTAACAATTATAATATAGACTTTGGGGTAATATAAACTTTTTAAGTGATAGAAGTCTTATAAAAATTTGAAAGAGGCTACTAGAAGTCTTTTAGGCTTATAAGAGATTTGTGAGAAAATGTCTTATAAGAGGTTAAAAAAAGAACGCTAAAAAAACTCTTATAAGAGGTGTACCACCTCTTACAAGAGGTAAATCTCTTATAAGAGGAGAAAAAGAACACTACCTTAGAGTCTATTTATATTTCAATCTCGTTCACATTAAGCCTTTGATTTATTTTCCTGCTTTCATTTTTCGAGATTAGTGACTCTCTTCCATTGAAAGCAATTTTCCATCTGCATACTTTTATTATTTCTTAAATTCAATGTTTGTTCACATAACACAATAATTATTACTATCAAATACTGAAGACAGTGAGAGATAAAAGTTCAAACTTTGAACACACCCAGGGCCGGCCCTATAGTAGAGTTGAGAGAAGTGGCCGTTTCGGGTCCCCGATTTTTACCCTTTTTAGTGGCCCCAATTTTGTTTTATAACCTATACATTACCTATTCTGCACGTTCTTCTAATTACAATTTGAGCGTTTTTTTATAGGGGCCCCCAAATTTTTTTTGGGTATTTTTTATTTTATTTTAAAATCACAGTCATTAATGGACCGACCACAAACTAATAAACTGAAGGGGAAGCACTAGATTATTAATGCATCCGAGTCATCCAACCCAATCACCCGCACTCGAACTCGAACCCGATCCTCAAACTAAGCAGCCTGCTTTCTATATCCCCTAAATCCCTAAATTCACTAAACTCAATTCCCTACCTCCCCAGTCCTCCCAACCTCCATTTGAAACTCATCTCCAACTTCATCACCATCAACCTCATTGACAACCCCAACCACCAACTCGACCTCAATTTAAAACACATCTCCAACCTCCATACTAACCGGAACCTGAACTTTGTAGCTTCTATCATTGTTGTTGCCGTACGCTGCTGTCGCTGTCTTGAAGTGTCGACCACTGAGAAGTATCCTCCGTCGATCAACTGGTAGCTCTTTCTTTGCTAATTTTTTTTTTTTTGCAATTTTTTTCTTCACATTATGTATGGGGGCCCATTTCGGCAGTTCACCACAGAGACCCATGATCTCAAGGCTGGCCCTGAACACACCAAAATTAAAGATGTTTTTTTTTTAAAAATCTCTGGGTAGCTTCTCATACTACAAACAAGGTGCTCAAGATGTTATTAATGTTGTCATCAAACAAATTTCTCAACAAAAAATGATCAATTTAAGAAGGAATCAATGATAACTTATGATGAAAGATAATGAGGCCATAAGAAAGTGCTCCATAAGTAGTGCATAATAGCAACCAAGATGCAAGGAGGCTTTTAAGTGACATATAATCAAACATAAGCTCATGGATACTTAATTATTACCCGTTATTAGAATAACACTAGTGAAGTATAGATAACTGAAACATGGAATAATTTCATGGTGTGTACATATCTAAAATTAACATGTGCACCATATGTGCTTAATATGTAGCAAGTACATACGACCTTGGGCAAAATTCTTAACTGTTAACATTAATAGCCCAATTTTGGAACAATGATATGTATATGTGGAACAAAGATGTAAATGTGCATATTCTTAATGGATCCATAAGGCATCTTATTAGCAAGGTATGATAAACTAATACCATCAAAAAGGTAAAGAACATGAACAAATATGCAAACAGTTAGGCAAAAGGTATACTGCATATAGAAATTATCACTATCAAGGGGTAGGTCATTCTCTGCTAACAACAGAAATAAGAGTCTCGAATTCAATGAATTCCATGACATATAATACTATATTATCATAGTCTATACATCAATATCAAAAGCAACTTATATTCTAGGAATAACAGATATAGAGGATTACCAATTTGATGAACAACACATCATGTGATACTCTGTTATCTATTTACTAATTTATCCAGTTTACTCTATGTTCACATCCTAATCAAGTTGACATATATATGAACTTGCATCAATACCGGAGAAGTATAAGACTTACAAAATGATTCATGTCTATTGCTTATACAATTGAAACAGTGACTATAATTACATTGACAAATAATCCATCTAAGATAAAACTAATTGATATACCATGCCTCAAGTATTATAGAATAGATTCTCAATAATGTAAAAACATAAGATGTCCTAATTAAGAGTGTCCAAAGAAACATATAATAGGACTATATATTATAGTATATGATAATATGGTATTTATCTCAACTAAACTGATTGGGAACATGCCTTAGATTATTAGGAATATTGGTCGGAATAATTGAGATAAATAATCAAGTAAATAATCATTATGAATTGCGTAAAAGTACTAACCTAAGGTCTAGTTGGATTGACTTGTTTGGAAGAGTAGACCGCCTTTAGCTTTAGCTGAAATACCTACATAGGTGATACAATAAGCCAGAGACATGCACGAGATACTATCCTAAGGCGATTCCCAACTCTCATTTGGGTGGCTTGGGGAATACACCCCAAGATACAACCGTGGTTCCTCTCCCACAAACACGAGCGTGGAGGGATAGGTTTGAGCTCCTTCCACACCCAACTAAAATATAATATAATATAGTATATTTAGACCTGAGAATAATACACAGATCATAATATGGAGGAGATGAAGAACTATCTCCATATGTATCAATATAGAATCAATATAGAATCATTATATTTATATATAAGCTTGTCATTTACAAAGAGTTTAATTCCTTATGAATTCAAGAGTTAATAAGAAAGTTAATTGATGCATATCAGACAATATAAGTAATACAAAAAGGTGGAGTAACTCCACATCATTAGTAAATACAATTAGTATGCTAAATGTTATGAATAAAAAAAGTTATTGAAATAAATATTAGTGTTGCTGCTGATTTTTTGTGTGGGAGCAAACAGATGAATTTGTAGATTCTTGAAGGAAACAAGTAAGCAAACCTATTGACTTTCACCGGTGTTTTGACTAGTTTCTCACCGCTGCCGTGAACCTGCAAAAAGTTCGATACACCGGGATGGATCTCGGCGATGAACCCTCCGACGCTCTTGTCAGTAATCTGAAAGATTATGGAAGAACTTTAGGTAGAAAAAGATTGATTACCTTGTTACGGTTGGGGGAGAGAGGTATTTATAATCGCCTTAGGAACCAGTTTCGAGATAAGGATAAATCTCTACTTCCCGTTGTTTTTGGATAAGAAGAGAGTTTGACTCGTTTTGTGATAAGAAAGATTGTTTAAATTGTCTCTTAGGGATAACCACGAATTTGAATTACTCTTTATCCATCTGGATTGGTTTGTAACGGATCACTACCCACACCCAGTAAGACAGATCTATTTTTGGGCTATTGGGCTTTGAAGAAAGACCCAATTCCCAATTTGGACTCGTTTGTAGGTGAAATTACCGTTTTACCCCTAAGAGCTTTAAGATTCGTGACCGATTTGAACGATTCTAATTTAATCCTATTTTTAGCCATATTACGAGCCCCCCACTCCCAAAGATTGAGTTTAACATCCTTTGAGGAGTAGTTTTGTTGTTTCAATGGCATACGAGTTTTTATCGTTGTTCCTCAGGGGGCTTAGATCTTGCTCGAGGTGTAACTGTACTAATTTGAGCTTGCAAAGTGCCCAAAATTATTCTCAAAATTTTCTGGATTTTCTATAATTTTTAATTATTTTTCGAATTATTTATTCAATTTTGCGAATTAACAATCTATTTTCAAAAAGTATTAATCAATCCTTCCAATTAATAATAATTTATCCAGGAGCTCTGAAATATTTTTCCTGAATTTATAATTGTTTTTTAGAATTTTTAATTAATTTTCTTGAATTTTAAATTATTTTTTGCAATTTTTAAATAATTAATTCAAATTAATAAGTAAAAAAGAAGAATTGATCAAGTGAATGTTGGCGTGGCGCGATCTGGAGCGTTGTTCAAGCTCTGGCGGGGTTTTCGAATTGATCAGACGGCCAATTAGAGATTCAAGTTTCCCCGTATTTCATTCGGAAAGCGTATGTTCGGTGCGTGGCGGCGGACATGGCGGACGTTGCGTCGAACGTGGTGAACGACGCGTCGAACGACAGGCGAGCGACACGTGACTTTCGAGCCGTTGACTGGTCAACGCCATTTTGCCTATTTTTCGTTCGGAATACCGTCTGTTCGACATGAAGTGGTGAGCGTGGTGAACGCTGCACCGAACATGGCAAACGATGTGTCGAACAACAGGCGAGCGACACGTGGCTTTTGAGCTGTCGACTTGTCAACGCCATTTTGCTTGTTTTTCGTTCGGAACATCGTCTGTTCAACACGAAGTGGCGAGCATGGCGAACGAGCGTCGAATGATAGGCGAGTGACATGTGGCTTTCGAGCCGTTGACTGGTCAATGCAATTTTGTCTGTTTTTCGTTCGGAACATCGTCTGTTCGACACGAAGCGGCGAGCATGGCGAACGAGCATCGAACGGCAAGCGAGCGACATGTGGCTTCTAGACCATTGACTGGTCAATGCCATTTTGCTAGTTTTTCGTTCGGAACATCGTCAGTTCGACACGAAGCGGCGAGCGTTGCGAACGATAGGCGAGCGACACGTGGCTTCTAGACCGTTGACTGGTTAATGCCATTTAGCCTGTTTTTCATTCGGAACATCGTCTGTTCGACACGAAGCAGTGAGCATGGCGAACGAGCATCGAACGACAGGCGAGCGACACGTGGTTTCTAGACCATTGATTGGTCAATGCCATTTTGCCTATTTTTTTCATTCGGAGTATGGAGCCGTGGGACATCCCAACGGTGTGGAGGGAGGACGTGCTGAAGAGGGCGAAGGTGGAGCCGTCCCTAAGCGCCGAAGAAGATAGGATGGTCGGAATTCTTTTAGCTCGACCGACACTGCATTGGAAAGATATCTCAGAAGATAGTCTATTTGGGGGGGTGGGGGGGGGGGGGGGTAGGGGGGTGGGGGGGCTTAGCCGGATGAACCCTAGTATGAATTTTCTTTAATCATTACTCCTTAGTTCGTGGAAGCTCTTCAAATTTTCTAACACTTCTCATCTTCTATTTGCAGGATACGCCACCATGGACTTTGATGACATCATGAGTAGGCATTCGGCCCTCAGTGGTAGGCGAGCAGACGAGAGGAAGAGGAAGCAGACCTTTGTTTGGCCTTCGCCGTCGAAGGCACTAGAAGCGAGGGCGGTTCTACTCCCATCGTAGACTTAGAGTCCACACTCGTTGCTCCGACCATCCCCTCGGTGGGAGATCTCCCCTTTTCGGCAACGCTAGCACTTGAAGCTCCTCCTCGCACTATGGCCACCAGACGAGCTTAACCGACGAGCTGAAGAGAATCTTTGTCCCTGACTGGCAAGTGCAGAGGCATGATGGCTTCCTCAGGGACTCAATGAGTTGCATGGACGCTGTGTGTCATTTGGCCACACCGAAAGACAAGGCCTCGATGGAGCATGGGACTGCGGGTGACTCGGCCTTGGAGATTGCGAAGGTGCAGATGTCGGTAAGTTTTTGATGTTATAGCTTCGGTGTAGGCTCTACTTTGTAAACTTCCCTTAGTCGTTTGCGCGAGACTTTCGTTCCCCTTGTTCTTAACCTTTGGATCTTGCTTTCTTGCTTCTTTGTAGGCGATCTGCCACTTTAGTTACCTGTTGAAGCAAATGGCAGAGCTGGAGAGGGAGTTGAAGGCTGTGCAAGACAGAGAGAAGGTCGAGCGGTCGAAGGCGAAGAAAGAGTCTGAAGCGACCGCTCTCTTGGTAGAGTCTCAAGCCGCTCAGATCACTTTGCTGGAGGCGACGTTGGCGAAGGCGAAGGAGAGCGCTGAATTGGAGAGGGAGGAAGTCGCTCGAGAGAGGGCTGCAGAGAGGGAGAAAGCGGCTCGGGAGAAGGCCATCAGATATCTGGAGAAGAACATGCAGAAAGCATATGCCAAGGCTTTGAATGACGTTGGTGAGTGCATTCCTGACTTTGATCACTCGGGGTATCACCTGTTTCCTAATGAGGAGGACGATGGCGAGGTGGAGGTAGAGATAGATGGTGAGGAGGGAGATGAAGATGCTGTGGCGGACCCCCAGACGGCCATAGTGACAGTGCCGGAGGTGGCTGAGGGGAGTGGCCACGAACTTACACCCCTCGTGGATCCGTCTGCCGAGGTGGACACTTGACCTCCTTCGTAGCTTTTCTCTTTTGGGACTGGTTGTAGTGATTCCTAATAGCGGACTGGCCACCGCTCTTGTATCCCCACTAAGTAATGCAAATTCTTTTTTGTGCGACAATACTTGTGAATTTTATTCAACGTAGAACTATCTTGTAGCCCTAGTTGGATATAGAGTCATCTTTCTAAGAGATTTTCGTCTATCTTTTGTTGAATTTTACAGGATAGTGAGGAGACACGTCTCCGTTTTGAGCTCGGCATCGTCAAGTTAGGGCTAGCTCGGTCTCGAGAGATGCTTTATAAAGCAAATCGGGAGGCAGGTCATTTAAGGGTAACCCTGGCTCGTCAAGACATTGAGGTGAGGCGCCTGGAAGAGAGGAATCGTGAAGTGCCACCCGAAGGCGAGGAGTCCTGCCCCTCGATGGCCGTCAGCCAAGGCTTGAGACTCAAGTTCCTTCGTCACTCTCTATTCGAGGCGAGATCCGAGAGGGACGAGTTGAAGAACGTGGTGCTTGAGGGAGGTGGTGCATCTCTGAAGAACTATCTCTGATGTTTCACGTGGGGGCAGTTCGGGCTGATTGCCTCGCTTGAAGATCAGAGTGTCAGATGACTCACTCAAGGAGCGCATCATTGAGCTGGAGGCAGAGAATCTATGTCTACGATGGCTTTCCAAGGGGAGCAATGTTAGAAGCACTTCCTACCCTCGGGATGAGTACGCTCAAGGAAGGTCATTCCACGAGTTGGCGCTTCGTTCGCCTCTCATCTTGAGGAATCCCGGCGACGCGCAATGTGGAGTGGCTGGCTCGTCGAACGAAGCATCTATCAGGGCAACTGTTAGGCCCTTGGGTGTCGATGACGCGACTTGGCTTACAGGCTTAGAGACCTCTGCAGAAATGAGGTGACAGCAACACAGTGCTTGCCATCCTCGTGTGTCGCTTAATAGAAGCATCCCACTCCCTAGGAGGGGCTAGGGCGAATTTTTGTAATCTTGTAGTCTTTGGTCTAGAATAAGACTTGCATCTCGAATAAAACTTGTATCTCCAATTTTTGATGAAATAATGTATGAGTTTTTCGAGTCACTTCTGAGAGTGCGTTTTAGTCATGTTCGCTAAAGAATTTCAACAGTTGTAGGAGCAATTCCGAATGGTAATTTACTTTATACTCGCTCGTTTGCAAGTAGCTAAAGCGGCGTCGAACCAAGTTTTGGACTCCAAACGTGTTGTTTAGAGAGTTTCAACAATTGTGGGAGCAATTCCGAATGGTGAGCTACTTTGTACTCGCTTGTTCGCAAGTAGCTAAAGCGACATCGAACCAAGTGTTGGACTCCGAACGTGTTGTTTAGAGAGTTTCAACAGTTGTGGGAGCAATTCTGAATGGTGAGCTACTTTGTTCTTGCTCGTTTGCAAGTACCTAAAGCGGCATCGAACCAAGTGTTAGACTCCGAACTTTTTTTTAAGAGAGTTTTTTGTACGCTCCAAGGTAAGACAACCAGAACATTTAGAATAAAGAATTTCCAAGAAGGAAATTGCTTTTATTAGAAACAACTAAATGGTTGATTCTGAGTTGCCAGCCATTATTACACTCAATAAAGATTGGCTGAATAAAAAGAAACAAGTTTTAAAATGCTTTAATAAAGCTCTAGGAGTTGAAGTTGCTTGGAGTAGAGTTGAAATTGCTTGGAGCGGTGTTTAAACACCCTCTTGGTACTTCAACAAGTGCTCTGCATTCCATGTCCTCGGCACTCTCTTGCCCCCCGGGTCGTCAAGTTGATAAACGCCAGGGCGGACAACTTTGGATACCCTATATGGTCCTTCCCAATTGGGTGCCAGCTTGCCTTTCTTGCTGGAAAAAGAAATTGATAACTTTATGAGCACCAGATCTTCTTCTTTGATATTAATGGGGCAGACTCTGTTGTTGTAGGACTGCTCAATCCGACGTCGATAGATTTCTTGCCGGATGAAGGATCTTTCGAGGATCTCATCGATGAGGTTCAAGTTACCGCAAAGCTCGTTCGCGTTTTGCTTTTCGTTGTAGGCAATCAAGCTGGGGGAAGGTAGACCGACCTCTAGTGGGATGACGGCTTCGGAGCCGTAAATGAGGTTGAAGGGAGATTCTCCTGTGGGGGTCTTCTTAGTAGTGCGATAGCTCCGGAGCACATTGGGGAGCTGCTCTACCCAAAAAACCTTAGCAGACTTATCCAGTATCTTTTTTAGGCTGGAGAGAATTTGTAGATTGGAGTTCTCTGCCTGACCGTTGGACTGTGGGTGGGAGATCGAGGAGAATCTTTGCTGGATACACAGGTCTGCGCAAAAAAGTGTGAAAGGCTGCCCCCGTGAATTGAGTGTCATTGTTCGTTACCAAGATTCGAGGCACACCGAATCTGCAGACAACATTTTTCCAAAAGAAACACTGAACTCTATTCTCTGTGATCGTCGCCAGGGGCTCGGCTTCGATCTATTTAGAGAAATAGTCGATTGCCACAATAAGGAACTTCAGCTGGCCCGGTGCTGGAGGGAAAGGCTCAAGCAGGTCCATTTCCCACATTGCAAAAGGGGTTGAACTGGATAAAGAGGATAGCTGGGCTTGAGGTAAGCGGCGGATTGTTGAGAATTTCTGGCAGGGGCCGCATTGGCGAACGTGTTGTTCGGCATCATTCAGGAGAGTAGACCAAAAGTATCCATAATTCAAGATCTTGCAGGCGAGGGACCTTGCCCCCAAGTGAGCACCACACATCCCTTCATGGACCTCCTTCAAAGCATACTGGGCTTCCTCAGGGGAGAGACATCTCAAGTACGGTCTGCTGTTTACTTGAATGTAAGAGCATTTGTACATGATTCCCTCGATGAGTGTGTACCACTCAGCTCTGGTTCATATCTTTCGAGCCTCTTTAGGGTCTAAAGGGAGGATCCCGTCTTTGAGGAACTCGAGCAGGGGCCTCATCCAATTCTCCCCGAGTTCTAGGGGCAGCGTCTCCATCAGCTCGAGATCTTCTTCCTCGATGCTAGGTCTTAAGAGAACCTCTATTAAGACAGTTTTTTCGAGGCCCTGGAGGGAAGAGGAAGCTAGCATTGAGAGGGCATCCGCCTGTGCATTCTCTTCTTGGAGGATTCGCTGGAGTAGTGCATCTTCGAAAGAGACCAGCAGTTTTTTGACCTTGGCCAAGTATTTGGCCATGCGACCGTTTTTGTGCTTCGTATTCCCCTGATATCTGGTTCACTACCAGTTGTGAGTCACTAAATATCTTGACGCGTTTGGCCCCGACCTTACGAGCCATATACAGACCGGCTATAAGGGCTTCATATTCAGCCTCGTTGTTGGACGCCCGAAAGTTGATACAGAGTGAGTATTGGAGGATGAAATCATTGGGACCAGTCAGGATGAACCCCGCTTCGTTTCCATCGGCGCACGAGGACCCATCCACATATACGGTCCAGAATGGGGGTTCTTCTATCGCTTTGCTAGCGTCGGGGATTGTGCTTTCTACTATGAACTCTGCTAGGGTCTAGCCTTGATAGCGGTTCAGGGCTGGTAGCTGATATCATGCTGGCTCAGCTTGATAGACCACTTCATAAGGTGCCCTGAGGTCTCGGGCTTATAGAAAACTTGTTTGAGCAGCTGATCGGTAAGAACGACCACCGAGTGGAACTGGAAGTAGATGCGAAGCTTTCGGGCCGCCATGACCAACGCATAGGCCATCTTTTCTAGCTTTCGATAACGGAGTTTGGCATCCCTGAGGACCTTACTCACATAGTAGATGGGCTTCTGTGTCTTGTATTCTTCTCTTACTAGAACAATGCTGAGAGTCTGCTCCGAAGTGGCGAGGTATATGTAGAGGACTTCCCCGGGCTTTGGCTTGCTCAAGAGTGGGGGGTTGACTAAATAGACCTTGAGCTGGTCAAAGGACTTTTGTTGCTGTTTCCCCTACTCAAAGCCTTTAACCCCTCTGAGGGCCTTGAAGAACGAGAGACATTTTTCTCTGGACTTGGAGAGAAAATGCCCTATGGCTGCAAGGCGTCTGGTGAGCTTCTGCACATCTTTAACATTAGAGGGGGGGAGCCATGTTGATTATGGCTTGAATCTTCTCGAGGTTGGCTTCTATTCCTCTTTGGCTGACCATGAACACAAGGAATTAACCGGATGAGACACCAAAGGCACACTTGTTCGGGTTCAGTCTCATATCGTGTCTCCTCAACACATTAAAAGCCTCTTGAAGATCAGAAACATGATCCGATTTTCTGACCCTCTTCACCAACATGTCATCTACGTAGACTTCCACGTTCCGACCGATTTGTTCCTTGAAGACCTTGTTAACAAGGTGCTGATAGGTGGCACTGGCATTCTTGAGCTCAAAGGGCATGACCCGGTAGCAATATAGACCCTGGTCGGTGACGAAAAAGGTCTAGGGAATGTTTGGAGGGAACATTCTGATCTGATTGTACTCGAAAAATGCATCCATGAAACTTAAGAGTTCGTGGCCTAAGGTTGCATTAATCAAGGCATCAATGCTTGGGAGCGGGAATGGATCTTTGGGGCAGGCTTTGTTTGGATTCGTGAAGTCAATGCAGATCCTCTAGCTCCCATTGGCTTTTTTGACCATCACGACATTGGACAACCATTCGGGATAGTTGACTTCCTGTATAAACCGAGCCCTCAAGAGTTTCTCAACCACTTCTTTGATAGCCTGCTGGCGCTCGGGAGCGAATTTGCGTTGCTTTTGCTAAACAGGTCTGGCCTCCGAAGCAACACTAAGGTGGTGCATGAGGAGCTCTTCGGAGATTCCCGGCATGTCAGTCGCAGTCCAGGCGAATAGATCGCAATTTCCCCTTATACACTGGATAATGTCGGATCGGATGGGAGGAGGAAGGACTTTGCTAATCTGGAATGTCCTGGTCGGATCTCCTTCTGAGAAGGCCACATCTTCTAGCTCATCGACCGGCTCCGATATAGGTTGGCTACTCCCTTTGGGGAGTTCAAGAGCTTCAAGGGAGAGGACCGGTCCCCCTACTGAGGTCATGTAGCATTTGCGAGCTGCCTCCTGGCTCCCTCTGACTTCTCCCATGCCTACTGCGGTGGGAAATTTCATCTTCATGTGGCAGGCTGAGGGTATGGTCTGGAGAGCAGCTAGGCCTGGTCGGCCCAGAATGACGTTGTAAGCAGCCTTCACATCTACCACCATGAAGTCCATCGGCTAAGTTCGGGTGATTTGAGTCTTGCCCATGGTTACGTCGAGAGTTATGACACCCTCGATCGTCACTAGCAACCTTGTGAACCGGTGGAGAGTGTAGCCGGCGGGCTTGAGTCGGCCCCTGGACACCTTAAGACTCTGGAGGGCCCCTAGAAAAAGAATATTGGCCGAACTACCGTTGTTGACCAGGACATAATGCACATCGAAGTTGGCTATATGTAGGTTTATTACCAGTGCGTCACAATGGGGCGTTCAGATGCCCTCCAAATCTCCATCTAAAAAAGTGACAGGGACCCCAAGGTCCTTGGGGGGAGGATAGTTCTGCACGGAATTTACTTTCCGGATGAAGGCTTTTGGGGAGGAGTTCGAATCTCCCCCATTGGGCCTCCGTGTATGAGATGCAATAGAGCTTCAGCTTCAAAACCCAGGGTCTTAGCATTCTGCTCGGTTCGCTTATTATTGACATGAATTAACTTAGGATTTACCCGTTCTTGATTTTGATCATGTATGTGAGACTTTTATGAGAATTCGTGATTTGGTTGAGACCCATATGAAATACTTAGTGTGGACATGCTAGATACCCTAATTATTAATGTTTAGACACTTGGTAGAGTCGATCTCATGTTTGGTTGTGTTTTGAACAAGTTTTGTATGATATATGTTGAGTTGTTGTTAAAGGGAAAAATCTGTGTTTTGTTGCTGATCTGTTTTGTTTGCTGTTTTGGACTGTCTTGAAGTCAGTATCTTAATTTCGGTATAAAACATGAGTTTTAGAGAATTTCGTCTATTTTCAAACCCTTCTAACCTTGCCTGATTTCGTTTTCGTATGAGTGAGTTATGACAGTTTTTCTACAGAGGTGTCGATCTTTTCCAGATTTTATTTTTTGATAATTTTGATGACTAAATGATTTTGATTTTGATGCTACCTATATTATTTTGATCCAAAACTTTGGTCAATATTTTTTATCTAGTTATGGATTACCCAGAATTTTGGTGAGTTTTATTGGTGAGTTTTAGATGTTGTTTCAAGCTCGTTTATGAACACTAGACTTGCTGTATTTTACTCGCTGTTCTGTAAAGAAACATATTTTCACCCTGTTTCATTTTACTGTATAAAAAATGTTTGTGAAATATGAAAGTTAGTATATTTTATCTATTTTCATATCCCTTTGGCGGAATTGGATTTCGTTTCATTGGTTGCGAGATATCATAGTTTTCGTACAGCAGTGTTGGGAATTCCAGATTTGCCAAACTATGGTTTATTGATGTTTTCTTATTTTTGATGACTGATCTAATTTCACTGGAAAATTATGAAAATTTATTTTTGGATACTGGACATATAGGGAAATACCCCAAATTTTTCGTAGATTTATTTAATGTGTTTTCATGTCGTTTTCCTGCTCTTGAATTCGTTTTCCTGATTTCTGGCTGAACCTATTTTCTGTATTCAAATTAGTTTTGAGCTATATTTTTGTGAATTAATATATGACTTATTTATATTCGCTGGATTCATGTGGAAGTCTATTTCCCAGATCTTTCGACGAATCCAGAATTGGATGCTTGTAACACTGAGAATTTACTGCAGTGTGGTCTTGCTGGTCTGAACTTGAGATTTGTTTATTTTAGTTCTTTTATGAGATATCTTGCACACGTATATGTTTATCTTGCAACTTGAACTTGTTACATGATCATGACATGATATACTTGATATATTTTTGCACACCTACATGCTTGTTTGACTTAATAATAAAATAACCAAGGTGGGGTTAAGGGAAAGATCTAGTAGTGGATAGTGCAGAAACGTGTACTCGGAAGAACCTAGTGGTTATTGGAGCTTGTTTACATGTGGAGCTTGAAACGATATACATGACACATACACACATGACATTGGAGCTTGTTTGGGTTTTGGAGCTTGTTTACATGATAATGATTACATGATACTTGGAGCTTGTCCCTGAGTACACTGCCCTGTATCGTCCCCTATGAAATCTAAAGCGAAACTGTTTGTTGTAGCAACCATGTGTTATGTTTTTGGGGCGCATGAAGTGCTACTTAGATAGTAATAACTATAAGACTTGTTACATGACACTTGAACATGATACATGCCCACTTGACACTTGATTACATGATACATGAGATTTGATACTTGATACATGCTACATGATTATTTGATTCTTGACACTGGTTACTTGATGCATGACACTTGTTTACTTGACACTCAACACATACTATTATATTTGCTCATCTTGCCATGCTATGATTTATATCCTGTTATCATGATTATACCATGTTAGGTTTGTTACTTAGATTTACCTATCCCATGTACTTGTATCCTACATTATAAGTGGCCCGTAACTTGCAATTGACGGGTACTTATTTTTTTTCTTCTTCCTTCTCCTGCAAATTTACTAATTGCAAATCAGGATGGTCGGCTGCCAGATGGTATTGGCGAGATGATGTATTAGGGCTGGATTTTTTGCTTTATGATTTTTATTATTATTGTTGCTTAAACTTGAATAAGATGTACTTGATTACTTGGATATTTATCTTGTATTCAGGCAATGTGACCCAGAATATTTGACTTGTTCAGAATTTGATTATTTGAGATTTTTATATTTGGTTTCAAGTAATTTCTGTTGGTATCTTGTTTCAATTATGCAAGCCTGGCTGTATCTTTTGCTTCCGACTCTGATTATCTTGTGAAATATTGTAAAGATTCCTGAACAGCTTATGGATGATGAAAATCATTCATTGGGGTTTTGTCTCATATCCGTATTCCGTATTCTTTTTGGGAAGCGGGGCGTGACACACCGCTATTGCCTTTCTCATCATCCTGCTACTGCACCTTGTCCACAGCCTCGTCGCCATCCCCTGCTGATCACTGTCGTCCGCCGTCTTTCGCAACCCCTCCCTGTCCACCGCCGTCGAAGTCGAGCCGCCGTCGCTGTAGCTACTGTGAGAAATTGCTGTTGGCAATTTTGGGATTGGAGCTTGCTGTTTGGCAATTGGAGGGTTTCGCCGTTTGCTATTCTGGGTTAGGTTTTGGTTGTTTGCTGTTATGTTGGAGTCGGTGTTTGCTGTTTTGCTGCTGGTGGATCTCGTTGATTGCTGTTTTTGGGTTTCTTTTGTTGTCGCACGTGTTGCTGTTGCTGCCATCTCTTGCGTGCACGTAGTTTGCACGTGTCGCCATCGGGATTCTCATCCCGTTATTCCCTTCATATTCGAATTAACCGTCTAAATGGCAAGTATCCTTCATCTTTGCATATGCTTTTAGAGTTATGATATGTTGCAAGTATCCGATTATGAGTTTAACACGTGGACATACCACATATAGATCATGATCACTCATGCATTGTCACATACACACTCACCACATCACTATAGGAGTCCACTACACATCACTCATTGCATAAAAACACATTTAGGTGCACATATCTACTCACCAACGTCTTTTATAACTTTTCTTGGTTGATAGATTGTAAATATAATATGCAAAGAGTGAATTTGCAGGAATCTAAATGTAATGACAATATTATAATATATTGATATAATAAAGAGTTGTGTTATTAATTGAAGAATTTCAAATTGATGATTGATCTGAATCATAAATACTAAATAATAGATAGAGCAATAGTTCTGTCTTTTATGCAGTTATTGTCAGTTTCACGAGCTGACGAACCCACAGTTGACTAGTTTTGCAGATTTTGCGGAGTCTAGGGTAGAGTATGCAGGTTTAGATGACCCAATATTTTATTTCCATTTGTATGTAAATTACCCATGTTAAAGGAACTTTGTTGTAGTGAACATGCAATAATAAAAAGAATTTTTATTTCCTGCAAATTTTGTACTTGTGTATTATTGTAGCACTTTGAATTCCATACATAGGCAATTTGTTACTCATCCAAAGTGTTTACTTCAATATCGTACAACACAATACAAAAATACAGGGAAATATAAAACTTTTCCTTTACATCAATGTCCTTTACAGTACACATCGGAATTTACACATAAATATTACAACTTAATTCATCATAGGTTCTCAATCATATAACATCTTCCATCTCAAGCTCGTGCCCAAGCCACTCGTTGACCAGGGTCCACACTTGAGAACTGTGGGCACGTCAATTGAATACAACCAATGCAATGCTAATTATAATAGCGATTCCCCAAAACTTAACAAACACAAACTTAAATGAAAGATAAATGTGGAAAGAATGACTATCCTAAATATGTCAGTGTATGCCATAAACCTAGCAACTAATGCACAAACAACCATGCACACGATGCTCTTCTAATGCACACTTGTTCGGATTCTATATTGCTCATACAACATAGGTCCGAGGGCAAGCCCTTAGCATTCTCTACTTTGTATGGTTTAATCCCACGCCATGCAAACCTATACAGTGACAAATATCAAGATTTAGACATACCGCGAGTATTGGCTCCAGCCCCGGAATCCACCACTGACTTTTCAGAACCCTCATTGCGCAGACATCCTGTAAGCATCGTTCTAGCTCGGAATACTAGAGCTTTGTCTCCCTTTTGCCCGACTATTCGTAATCCACAGAATCCACCACCCAATCATTTATAGTCCTAAAAATAATTGAGACCTGTCTTACTCTGCATGACAATCATAATCCACAAAATCCACAACCCGACTGTAACTATAGTCCACGGAATCCACTACCCAATTATATAGAGACCCCTACCCACGTTTTCTCAAGTTTTGTCATAACTCCTTCCTAGCACATGTCCTTGGTTTAGAAAGAAACAAAACTCCTCCTAGAGCTAGCGTAACCCAACCGGACTTTACTCGACCAACTAGAATTTGTAGCCCCGTCTAGCTCACTCACAAAAATCCACATTATTGCCGGTTATTAGGTCCTACTCAGCCTCTTGGATTCAACCAATCTATGATGTTTTACCACAACCACCCTAGGGTTATCTACAACCACCCTACACTGACTCAAAAGAATTCTACTTGCCTCTCACAAGTCTCATTCTATCCATTATTATTAACTCATATTTTCAATTCGATTTATAGTTCTCTTCTCAATTAACTCAATCTGAAGTCAATTAGTCTCTACCTTTGAATCTAATGAATTCCCAAAATCTGAAATTAAATTTATCTATGTACAATCCAAATCTGAACCCAATTAAATTACATCTCAATTTAATCGATCAAATCTTTAATCAACTAAATGGTTTTTGACTAATCTATAGCTAATTAAATTCAAATAAACCCTTCTATAAATGAATCACTTGCTAACTTGATCAACTGATTCACTCCAAACCCCTCAAAAGAGCCAAAACCAACACACGACCCGATAGCGCTTTGACAGACCCAATAAGGAACTTCTCTTATATTTACACCCATTTAACTAATTGATCTAATTTAAATAAGAATCTAATTAGATAAATAATCTTCATTAATCAAACCATGCCCTGTGTTACCCTAACATACCCAAGTCCCACCCAAAACTCCACACACACGCACACAGACCTGCATGCACAAAAAACATACCCGTTTGCAAAAACAGACCCGATAAGAAAAATAAAGAAGCGAAATTCAAAACCCTTAAACAAAACTCGAATCCACATATGCACCGACATACCTGAACCCTATTGGAGATCCAGACCCGCAATGCCACCTCACAGAGCTGAACCTGCACTCCTACTAACTCACAAAGTATTGACAGACCAGTTAAGGGCTAGACATACCCGATAAGAGATTTGACAGACCCGTTAAGGGAATTTCAGGTTCAAAACCTTGTTAAAAATTCAACTTTTATTAGGGTTTTTCATCCTTAATTCAAACCATGATTTTATAACTAAAATCTTCTTCAAAATAGCAACATTTATTCCTACAAATTTCTGGAAATATATTCATGATTCTTTCCACTTCTTAGTGGGTTTTACTATACAAAACAATCATGTTAATATTGTTATTTGAGATCTAAACCTAAAACATAAATTCCTCGTATAAGATTCAACATTCATTTTTGCATAACAAAATGTATTTAACATTGGTAGCCTATTGCATACAAAACATCACATAATAAATAATTCTATCCACATAAGAATCTATACTACATCAAATATAACATGCATATATCTAGTGTTTGCATACTACATTATAACATGATAGGTTTTTGAATCAACACAAATAAAGATCTAGAGAAACACCCACATCAAGATTGGTTGTAGAACGAATTCTTCAACTTGCCATCTCCTCCTAGGTCAGAGCCTCCAAGAAATTTCACCACCAATTAGTTCAAAAATTTGAAAGAACTCTCCCCTCTCTTTCTTTTTGTTTTGTCTCCGGACTAGATCCACCTTTGGGTGGGTTTTCAAATGTATTCAATATTTCAATATTCTATAATTAATGGATTGAAGAGGGGGGGGGGGGGGGGGGGGGGGGGGGGGGGGGGGGGGTTGAGGCTGTGTTACCATATTCAATTTAATTCCATTAATCCTTCCCCCAATTCAAAACAAAATAATTCAAATAAACTTTTAATTCAAAAATCCCTCCTAACCCTAGGTTTGGCCGGCCACAAGCAACTCTCAACTCATTGGGTTGGGCTTGGAGTTGATCTGGCTCGTCTCATGGGCTCCAAAGAAAAAAATAGTCTTTTATTACATAAACTATTAAAAATAATAATGGCCTAAGATAATATTTTATTCGTAAATAGTAGAATTAAATAAAGGTAAATAAATAATTAATAAAGTGATAATAGATGAATAATACTAATCAAAATTTTATATTTTTATGCACGTGACACAGTGGACAAAAATAACATAACGAAATATTGTTTTATTTTTCTGAATGTTACAATTACACTCAAAGTTGATCATGCGATAATAGCAACGTATTCTGAGGTATCGGGATGCGGGGCATTACAGTTGGTATCAGAGCAGGCTTTAAGACAGTAATGCCAAGTATAGTGGGAAATGACCTAGGATTAGATGACTTGTAGGGTCTAGGGTTGCGTTCGTCATAAGTGTATTGTTGGCTTGCAACTGTTGATGCTGTTTTGCAACCTTATATTTATGATTTTCATCTTCCCTGACCTATTGCGAGTTTGTGTTAATTCTTAATGTAGAGACTTTTGATCATAAGGTTCTAATCAATGAAGATGATAATTATACATTATAATTGATAACACTCTTACTAATATTGTGGGATTGAGGTTTGTATAAATGACTACATGATGGCGGTAGCTATATTTGTAAGTTTAAGTGACATGAGATTAACATAATGATTGGGTATGATTATAAATAAATGATTGTTGTAGCTATAGCTATCATCATCCACAGTATATGATGGCCAGGTTAAGTTTATATCCATGATAATATATATTAGGGTATAATTATGCTCATGTTGATTTGGACGAGACTACGAGATTAGTTCCATGTTGATATTATAAATATGGTTTAAGTTATTATTCTAATGTAAATGTCAATGATGGCTTACATAAATGCTGAAGTTGGTAATTGTTAGGGGTAACCTGTCTGTACTTATGAATGAGGTTTAAGGGGGTGATTCTAGAAGATTAGGGGTGGAGTCGAGATCAATATGTTATCTATGTGCTTAGTGAGTGGGGGCATCATGCAGTGAGCTCCAGTGCAGAATAGACCATGTAATCGGGTGACTGACTGGACTAGGGCAGGGCCAGCCTTGGGCCAGGTCTAACTGGGCGACCTCACGGGCCCAACTTTAGGGAGGGGTCCAAAATTTTTTTTGAGCCTCTTCATCTTCACAGAAAAGGAAAAAAAAACCGAACTGTGCATTTACCAATTTTTTTTTAGCCTCTTCATCTTCACAGAAATTTTTTTTTTGAGCCTCTTCTTCTTCCTGCGCCTCTTTATCTTCAAAAAAAAAAAAAAAATAAAAAAAAAAAAATCTAAACAGATGGCATGCGCTTTTGCACCTCTTCATCTTCCTATGCCTCATTTCTGTTCCTATTTATAGTTTCTACTGCAGTACTGCAGCCTCATTCGGTCATTCCTGTTTGAGAGTTACATCATGTGAATCAGTAGTATGTTTGTAAGTAGTATGTTCATGTGCTAATCATGTGAATCAGTAGTCTCTTTCATTTCAGACTATGAAAGTAGTATGTTTTTAGACTATGAAAAGGACCAGTCTAAAAAGACCAGTCTAAAATTTGCAGATGAATCAGTAGTATGTTCATGTGCTAATCCATGTTCTAATTCTGAGAAATGCTTGAAGTACATGGATTAGCAGATGAAAAATCAATAGTTTCTGTGAATGGGCAATTTGCAGATGAAGAATCAGTATGTTCAAAATATAGTCAGTATCAAAAAGTGGTTTTCTTCTTTACCTTGCAAAAAGTATTGAAAATTGGTAAAAACAAAGGTAATCTTTATTTTTTTGAGTATTATTTTTATGTTACTTGCCGTTATATTATATTTTATTAATATATATAAAAATACTTGCATGTCTATAAAGAGCCCCAATTTTATTTTTCGCCCAGAGCCTAAAATACCTCAGGACCGGCCCTGGACTAGGGTGGGACAGACCGTGCAATCAAGGGACCACTGATAACTAGTAGTCAGTGTTGAAGAGCAACCGCTAAGCTGAGTGCTCGATAAAGTAGTGACTGAGTGACCACTATACTAACGGGTACCCAAACGTGTGACTAATAATTGGCTAATGATCAGTATGATACAGTTTGGATACAAGTTTGATGAATATATATGATATATCAATGGACATATGTATTTAAGTGTAATTGATTTATAAATAACCATGTTAACTTTATTAATACTATAATATATATATATATATATATATATATATATATATATATATATATGGCAAATGCTCCATTGAAAACGGGTTTGTTTTCATGGGTTGGAAAATAGTGATCTGAGCCATTGGATTACTCTTGATCGTGATCAGCGGCTCAGATCGCCTCCGCCCATCTCCCAATATCACTTAAGTGGCGGAGGATTATTTTGGGAATTTCGTCCCGAATAACTCTTCGCCTGATTCGCTCTGAAAAATTGATATAACCTATGTCGTTGTTGGGGGTTATAGAAAATTGAATCATAGGCCGTTGTTGTTTCCAACAACGGCCTTGGTTATAAAAATTGAGAATTAGGCCGTTGTTCCAAACAACGACCTATGATTCAATTTTTTATAACCTAGGCCGTTGTTCCCAACAACGGCCTAGGTTATATTCATTTTTTTTAATATCCATGAGGCGAAGAGTTATTTGGGACGAAATTTCCAAAATAACCCTCCGCCACTTAGTGAGAACGGGTGATGGGCGACTCAGATCTGAGTCGTTGATCACGATCAAGAGCGATCCAACGGCTCAAATCGCTGTTTTCCAACCCGTGAAAACTAGACCCGTATAGAAATTTTATAGCCTAGGCCGTTGTTGGGAACAACGGCCTAGGTTATAAAAATTGAGAACAAGGCCGTTGTTCCAAACAACGACCTATGATTCAATTTTTTATAAGCTAGGTTGTTGTTCCCAACAACGGCATAGGTTATATTCATTTTTTTAGAATCCGTGAGACGAAGAGTTATTTGGGACGAAATTTTCAAAATAACCCTCCGCCACTTAGTGAGAACGGGTGATGGGCGGCTCAGATCTGAGCCGTTGATCACGATCAAGAGCGATTCAACGGCTCAGATCGCTGTTTTCCAACCCATGAAAACTAGACCTGTTTTCAATGGAGCATTTGCCTATATATATATATATATATATATATATAACTAGACCTATTTTCAATGGAGCATTTGTCTATATATATATATATATATATATATATATATTTTTTTTTTTTTTTTTTTTTTTTTTTCTACTTGAGTAGTAACTAGAAATATTATGATGACTAGATGTCAAGAAACAATACTACTGTAGTCAAACGAGAGGAATCTTTCCAGACATTGAGGTGTAGTTTACTTGTATGGACCTAGTATGAGAAACCTTATTGATTCCTATCAGACACAGAACTAAAATGGTGAATGTTACCGGTCTAATGGACTAGGCAATGGGTACCTGAACCAACAAACCAAGTCGAAGCATTTACGCGAATGAAGTCACCAACATTCATGAATGACACTGTCGGTAGTGGTGGAGGACTGGATGAGTCCGATACATTAGGATCTTTAAAGTAATAAAGACCCGGATGATAGGAAAATAAGATTAGCTTGATATTAGCTAGGGAAGAGTGTATCTTGCAGGGTAGATTAGCGATAGATGGACTACCAGATTAACATTGTGAAAAATTGTATCAAGAGTGTAGAGATCATGAGGACTTTTATGGTATTCTAAATTATATAGAACTCTCTGAACATAGGTCTTGTGTATGGATAGGTATGAGGAATATTTGTGTAGTTTTCTTTATAGAAGTACTAGTAATTTTCACGTGCGAGGGACGTTTTAATAAATATATTTTTATTGAAAGTAAAAACTTCAACGTAGTCTAGCTTTGAATCTAATCTCCTTTATATTAGATATGCACGGACAATACACGTATTTGTTTATCTACAAATATTTGTATTTGTTGAAACTAATTTTGACGTGTATTACACGTGTTTGTTTAGTTACAAAGTTAGGATTTGTTTGGTTACAAACCCCAACTCTCCTATTAAAATAGTAGAGATATGTACTTATAATAAGATTGACTAGATTGGCATTCTAATTTTTGTTTTGCGAGGGTTGGGCTAGGACTTAAATTTAGTTCCACGAAGGAATGATTTATGTAAAGGATTAACATAAAAAGAAATTAAATCATAATAAAACTTTTTGGGTGAATTTTTTTAAATCCATGATAGCTATTATTTGATAAAAGTGTAATTATAAAGGCATTTATAGATGATAAAGTGTGTATGATTAGCATAAAACCTAAGAAGGATAATAATTTAATGGGAGACGTTGAATTTGACATTTCACGTAATTGGAGATGTTTTACACCACTACAAACTGCACGGGCTTTTCCGGCGATTTTTTTGGGCTATCTCGGCGTTTATAAACGTCGGGATAGACCGTAGCGGTTATTCTGAAAACACTGCTATAGCGAGCATCGTGACAGACATATGGTCTATCCCGGTGTTTTTAAGCACCGCCGCTATAGCTTATATCTATCCCGACATTTAGTTGAAAAAATGTCGATATAGAGTGTTTGTCAAAGAAAAAAGGAAAAGGAATCTTTCTCGGCGTTTTTTTCCAAAACGCCGGGATAAGTTATCATATTTTTTTTTTTGAAAAAACATCCTATCCCGACGTTTTTGTCTAAAAACGCCGGGATAGATGGTTATTTTTAATTTAATTTTATTTTTTTGAATTTTAAAATATATTTTTTATAAAAAATTACCCTACATTAAAAAAATTTGATATATACAACATAGAACTCCTCAATCTCATTCAATAACAATCACAATAATCACAACAACTAACAACAACAAAAAACAATAAGTAAATGAACAAAAAACTTGTGCTTGCAGCACCAACAATGGCAACCATGTGTCATGCATATGTCCAAGCTCATTGATGTTTACTGCAGAGTCTCTGCAAATTTGCAATCAGAAAAAGATCTGCAAGTTATATTAACTCTTGATACTTGTCTATAACAACAAAATATACTCCCAAAGGGCGTAGACATATGAAGTATGTTTGAATTATGTTATCAAAATTGTTTATAAAGTTTCTTTTACAATAAACTAAATCGATTGAGAGGCACAAAAATAGAGAAGAGAAAAGGAGAGAAAGAAAAACCAGAAAGAAAATAAAATAAATAAATAACAACTTACAAATAACCAATTTCAGATTACAAGTTAGAGTAGTCGAGGCCTGTGTATCACACAGTGTACTTAAAATAGATTTCGCCTCTTCCGGTTGCTGGATTGTGTGAAGGCATCTGTCTCTCGGAATGCAACGACCAGAGTGTTCACGTAGGCACCACGTAACACTCTCGAACCTAGCAGCAGCAGCAGAATCCTATCACCGACTTACCAAACAGCAGGAGTGAATAACAGAACAGAACTCAGATGAGGAAGAAAGACGATTACTGGTGCAGGGAAGAAATAAGAGGGAAGGCCTCTATTTATAGAGCTAGGGTTAAAACTGTAATGACAGATAAGGCTATGAATGCCTTCAGTGTAACAGCAGACAATCAATTGAATGCCGGCACTGTAATGGCAGACATCAATTATTGCCTTTGAATGCCTTAGTGTAACAGTAGACAAAATATTCAATACAACATTGAAACGGCATACAGAACTGTTTCTGTATTTATTTCAGACGTTACAAAAGAAAAATCAAAACTGTAGCAAAAAGTGGCTCTACACCGGGTGGGGCACACAAGTCGCTTGTAATCCGGTCCGAGATTTGCACCCCCCCTCCTGTGCACACGAGAGAGAGCCTCTCTTCTAGCTATCTTACAATGCTTAGAAGAAGGTTACTATATATTCTCTTCTATTTCCTTTGATTTTTCCGATGTGGGACTATGTTTCCTTAACCCATTTTCAAGAATGAAAACGTCTCACTTTAAGAGACAATTTCTCATTCACCCCTTACCCGTTTTCAGCAAATCAATATATGATTTTGATATACTCACGAAGGAGAACACAAATCAATCAAGATCTCTCAATAATTCATTGAGGATCTTACTCAAAAAATTGCTCAAAAACCGGTTCGTAAATGGTGTATAAAACACTCATTTTCTAACATTCCCCACATGAATAAAAATTGACGACCATAGACACGACAGACTGACACGACAGACTTGGTGATAGAATTCAACGGTTGATTCCTGCATAGGATAGGTAGGTGTTACTCTTTGAACATTCCCTTAGGAAAATATGTTTATTTTACTAACTAAACAGTAGACACGATATCCTTGAACTGTTCTATCATTTGTGTAAATGATGACATATCTCACACAGAAATCTTTCCAACGCATTTTCAGTTCTCACTGTTATGTTTGTTTTGGCCATGAACATACGCCTGGTTCTGCAAGAATTTAACAGGAATATTACCTTATATTATTCCCTTGGAAGCGGCCCTTCTTCCCTCTTACATAGGTGATTTCTTACTTAAGAGTAACCCGCATTACTCTGCTCAGATATCCGACGCATAAGAATCATTAAAAGCCTAGCTTAACCTATTACCTTATGGGCATTAATGTTTCATCATGGGAATGGACATGGGAAAATCCCTACAGTGATCTAACTTGGTCTTTACAATTTAGTTGTCCCTTTGAACATAGATCTTGGGATCTCCAGTCAGCTAGGTTGGGTGTCCATTGTATCGACTTATTCTTTCATGGGCTTTAGTCTCATTCCCCTCGATGATTTATCAACTAACTCTCTGTTTAACCCTTTGGTTAGCGGATCCACAATGTTATCCTTTGACTTTACATAGTCCACAGAGATAACCCCAGTAGAGAGTAGTTGTCTAATGGTATTATGTCTTCGACGAATATGTCTAGATTTACCATTATACATATTGCTTTGTGCTCTACAAATTACAGATTGACTAACTGAATGTATGCAGATTGGAGGCACAGGCTTCGTACACCTTGGAATATCCTCGAGGAAGTGGCGTAACCATTCAGCCTCTTCCCCATATTTGTCCGGTGCAATAAATTCAGATGCCATCGTAGATTTAATGATCACTGTTTATTTCGAGGATTTCCAAGAAACTGCTGCACCACCTAGTGTAAACACATAGCCACTAGTGGATTTTGAATTGTCACTAGATATCCAGTTCGCATCACTGTATCATTCAAGTACAGCCGGGTATCTCGTATAGTGCAGCCCATAGTTATGAGTAAAATACAAGTACTTCAGTACTCTTGTAATTGCTTGCCAATGCTCGCTTCCAGGAATACTCGTGTATCTACTTAGTTTACTCACTGCATAGGCTATGTCTGGTCTTGTACAACTGATTAAGTATATTAGACTGCCTATGATTCTAGAGTATTCTACTTGAGAAATACTCCCACCTTTATTCTTGGATAAATGTAAAGTTATATCTATTGGAGTTCTCGCATTTCCAGAATTATCTTTATCAAATTTTCCAAGAATATTGTCAACATAATGTAACTGGCTTAAAATAAGCTCGTCTGATATTCTTGTGATTTTAATTCCCAATATAACATCAGCTAGTCCCATGTCTTTTATATCAAACCTTGAGTTCAACATGTTTTTAACAAATTTAATTATCTGATCATTACTTCCAATAATAAACATGTCATCTACATACAAACATATAATGACATATCCAGCTTCTGTGTCTTTGACATATACACATTTGTCACATTCATTTATCTTGAAGCCATTTGTCATCATGACATTGTCAAATTTCTCATGCCACTGCTTTGAAGCTTGTTTCAAGCCATATAATGAGTTCACCAGTTTACACACTTTCTTTTCATGTCCTAGAACTGAAAAACCTTCAGGTTGTTCCATATAGATTTCTTCATCTAAATCTCCATTAAGAAAATCTGTTTTTACATCCATTTGATGTACTTCAAGATTGCATAGAGCTGCTACTGCAAGTACCATCCTACTGAAATTTATTCTCATCACAGGAGAATATGTATCAAAGTAATCAAGACCTCCTTTTGTTTATAGCCTTTAATTACAACTCTTGTCTTGTATTTTTCAATTGATCCATCAGGTTTCATTTTTCTCTTGAAGATCCACTTGGAACCTAAAGGTTTACTACCTGGTGGAAGATTCACTAATTCCCAAGTATGATTTTGTAAGATAGAATCAATTTCACTCTTGATGGCTTCTTTCCATAGAGGACCATCACTAGAGTTCACCGCTTCCTTGAAGGTTTGGGGTTCACCTTCAAGCATAAAAGTCAAGAAATCCGGATCAAAAGACTTTTCCATTCTTGTTCTTTTACTACGTCGAGGTTCCTCCTCAACTTCTTCATCTTGGTCTTCACTATCTTCACTAATAGTCTCATGTGTTCGTTTGGAGGAACTTGGCTCCTCCTTTGACTTACATGGAAATACATCTTCAAAGAATGATGCATTTCTAGACTCCATTATCGTGTTCTTTGATATATCAGTGATATCGGATTTGTACACCAAGAACCGATAGGCACTACTGTTAAGTGCATAGCCAATAAAAATACAATCAACCGTTTTTGGTCCTATTTTCACTTTCTTAGGTGGAGGTACTGCCACCTTGGCAAAACATTCCCACATTCGCAAGTAATTGTAGGATGATTTCTTCCTTTCCATAATTCATATGGAGTTTTCTCTTCTTTCTTTTTGGGTACCTTATTCAAAAGGTAGTTAGCTGAAAGAATAGCTTCTTCCCACAAGTTTGGTAGCAAACCAGAACTTATTAACATTGCATTCATCATTTCTTTCAATGTACGATTCTTTCTCTCAGCAACACCGTTGGACTAAGGAGAATAAGGTATTGTCGTTTCATGTATAATCCTATGCTTAGCACACATATCAGCAAATAGCGATTCATACTCTGCACCTCGGTCGCTTTTTAGCACCTTAATTTTCTTATTGAGTTGGTTCTCAACCTCATTTTAATAGAGAACAAATTTCTCTATAGCTTCATCCTTACTTTTAAGCAAATATACATAACAGTATTTTATGCTATCATCAATGAAGGTAATTAAATATTTATTACCACCTCTCGTTTGTATCATTTTCAAATCACAAATATCAGTATGAATTAGATCAAGAGGTTCAGTGTTTCTTTTAACACTTTTAAACGATGATCTTGTTAGTTTTGCCTCAATACAAGTTTCACACTTGTGTTTGGAATCAATTTGGAATATTGGTATGTGATTCAAGTTAATTAGTCTTCGTAAAGTATCATAATTAACATGTCCTAGTCTACCATACCATAAATTGGAAGACTCAAGCATATGAGTAGAAGAGTAGCTTTATTAATATTCTTGACCAAGGTCATTACATTGAGTTTAAACATTCTACCACTCATGTATTCTCTACCAACATACATTCCACTCTTTGACAAAACAAATTTGTTCGCCTCGAACACTAAACAAAAACCGTGGTTATTAAGCAACGAACCAGATACCAGGTTCTTTTGGATTTCAGGAACATATGCAACATTATTCAGAGTCAGTTCTTTTCCAGAAGTCATCTTCAAGATCACCTTGCATTGGCCCTTGATTTCTGAAGTAGCCGAGTTCTCCATAAACATTTTCTCCCCATTCTCTAATGGTTCGAAAGTGGAGAACATACTTCTGTTGGAGCACACATGTCGAGTAGCTCCAGTGTCAATCCACCATTCCTTCTGATTTGAACCTATCATATTCACCTCTGAGATCACAGCTGAGAGGTTGATATCGGAAACATCTTAAGCAATACCTTGAATCAAGTTTGCTTCCCTGAACCTGTTCTTCTTGGGGAGTCTGCACTCAGTAGATTTGTGACCCATTTGGTCACAATTGAAGTACTTGCCTTGAAACTTCGGCTTCTTGGAGATTCCTCCCTTAGGCCCCAACTTGGGACCCTTGTTGTTATGCTTGTTGGAACATTGTTTATGTTCCATTACATTTGCCTTGGCTGCATGACTGATGAGTCCAACCTTTTCATATCCTCTATTGTCTCTTCAATACGAAGCCTGACAATGAGATCTTCAATGCCTATTTCTTTTCGCTGATGCTTTAGGTAGTTCTTAAAGTCTTTCCAACCTAGTGGTAATTTTTCAATTATACATGCTACTTGGAAACTTTCACTTAAGTTCATACATTCAGCATGAATCTTATGCAAGATCAGTTATAATTCTTGAACTTGACTGATCACTATTTTAGAATCTACCATTTTATAGTCTAGGAAGCGGCCCACAATGAATTTCTTGGTACCAGCATCCTCAATTTTATACTTATGGTCTAGTGATTCCCAAAGTTCTTTAGCAATTCTTTTGTCAATGTATACATTATACAAAGAATCGGCTAATCCGTTCATTATGTAATTCCTACATAAGTAATCAGCATTTTTACAAACATCCACAGCGGCAATGACTTTGTTATCTTGCTCATCTTTCTTAAGATTTGGAGATTCTTCGTTCAAGAATCTTGCAAGATTCAGTGTGGTCAGGTAAAACATCATCTTCTGTTGCCACCTTTTGAAATTCTGCCCGTTAAATTTCTCAGGTTTCTCTCTATGGGAGACTGAGACAGGTACAATGGTTGGTATTGGCACTCGTGTCACAGCAGCAGTCGATACTTGTGTCGTATCAGCAACTGGCACTTTGACCGTTTTAGACACAACAACATTGTCTGATACAGAAGTCATTTTAATTCTGAAAATTACATAACACGAGTGTAAGTTTTCCAGATTAAAGAAAAAGAAAAGAAGTGGCTCAAAATCGGAAATCAAGAAAATCAAAAAATCTGTTTTAAGTTTGTTATCAAAATTGTTTATAAAGTTTCTTTTACAATAAACTCAATCGATTGAGAGACACAAAAACAGAGAAGAGAATAGGAGAGAAAGAAAAACTAGAAAGAAAATAAAATAAATAAATAACAACTCACAAATAACCAATTTCAGATTACAAGTTAGAGTAGTCGAGGCATGTGTATCACACAGTGTCTTTAAAACTGATTTCGCCTCTTCCGGTTGCTGGATTGTGCGAAGGCGTCTGTCTCCCCAGATGCAACGACCAGAGTGTTTACGTAGGTACCACGTAACACTCTCAAACCTAGCAGCAGTGGCAGAATCCTATCACCAACTTACCAAACAGCAGGAGTGAATAACATAACAGAACTCAGAAGAGGAAGAAAAAAGATTACTGGTGTAGGGAAGAAATGAGAGGGGAGACCTCTATTTATAGAGGCAAAATTAAAACTGTAACGGCAAACAAGGCTATGAATGCCTTCAGTGTAACGGCAGACAATCAATTGAACGCCGGCACTTGTAACGGCAGACATCAATTATTGTCTTTGAATGCCTTCAGTAACGGCATACAAAATATTCAATACAGCATTGAAACGGCATACAAAATCGTTTCTGCATTTATTTCAGCCGTTACAAAAGAAAAATCAAAACTGTAGTAAAAAGTAGCTCTGCACGGAGCGGGGTCATGTCGGTCTGGCATTTGTGTCCGCAGGTCGTGCGGGCGCACACAAGTCGCATGTAATCCGGTCTGAGATTCGCACCCCCCTTGCGTGCACGAGAGAGAACCTATCTTCTAGCTATCTTACAATGCTTAGAAGGAGGTTACAATATATCATCTTCTATTTTCTTTGATTTTTTCGATGTGGGACTATGTTCCCTTAACCCATTTTCAAGAATGAAAACGTCTCACTTTGAGAGACAATTTCTCATTCACCCCTTAACCGTTTTTAGCAAATCAATATATGATTTTGATCTACTCATGAAGGAGAACACAAATCAATCAAGATTTCTCAATAATTCATTGAAGATCTTACTCAAAAAATTGCTCAAAAACCGGTTCGTAAATGGTGTATAAAACACTCATTTTCTAACAAATTATAATGCAGATGAAGAAACTAGAGGAAGGCAATCAACAAATAAGCATAATGTTACAATGTAGCTGAGAGTAAGGTACTAGGTTACAATGTAGTAAATCGCTAAATGGATCGTCTATCTGAATCAAAAAAGCAAACTAACTTATTGTCCAAAAAATTTCATGTAGAAAACCGCATAAGTATCTAAGGCAAAAGAAAATTGTTCAGTGTTCTCTTCCTAACCTGATGGGTATTTTATTTGCAAACACTTCAAATAAAAAAATTTAAAAAAAAACATAACGAAATGAGTCACCAAAAATCAAAACTAGACATCTCTAATCTCTAATATTATAATGGGAGAAGGCCTTAGTGTCATTTGTCAATCTACCAACACGTGGCTCAAACATGCATAACTAATATGAAGGAGGTCTCAAGTTCGAGTCCTCACTATGTCAGTTTTTTTTACTTTAATTTTTCTTTTATATTAACATGCATCACATGTGTAAATTACTATCCATCTATCTATCTATAATATAATATATTCACTTACTATTTATTGGAAGAGTTTGTCACAATTAAACAATTTTAAATATTTTTTTGTCACAAAAAGAAACATCACTTTTGTCACTAAGCAAACAGGTGCATCGCACGTGCAACTCCAAATCTATTTTTCAACACGTGCATCGCACGTACATATCAATTTTTTTTCCTTTTTAATTTTTAAAAAATACGTGTATCGCCCGTTCAACTCCATTTTTTAATAATGACTTACATGTATCGCACGTTTAACTCTAACTCTTTATCAAAACATGCATCGCACGTGAAAAATACTAGTATAATATATAAAAAATATAGATAGAAATAAAATCAAAAGTAAATAAAGATTTCTGGTGGTCATCAAATATGGAACTTTTTGCCATATAGGCCATTTTTTGAAAATATTTGCGATTATGGACCAGTTTTGAAACTATTAGCACTCGTGGGCTACTTTGTGTCATGTCAGCAGCGACCGCTATTCTTATTAGCGACCTCTTCATTTTGAAAGTCGCTAATGGGAATAATGACATTCATTTAAAAATATTTGGAATTTTTTGTTTGATGTCGCTATTCCCACTAGCGACTTTGGTATATATGAGGTCGCTAATGGGATTAGCGACCTCAAATGAATGTATTGAGACACTTAGCGATTTCTAGAGAATTTTTGCTTTCTTGGAAGAAAAAAAATTAAAACTAAGGCCCCTAGTCTGAATCACGACCTCAGTAGAAGACTAAATCTCCTTACTCTCTGTAAAATTTGCAAAATAATAACCTAACTAAGTTCGCTATTAGGAATAGCGACCTTACCATACTTTGGTAGTTATTCGCAATAGCGATTTTAGTAGGAAACTCAATCTCCTTATTCTTTATAAAATTTGCAAAATAGTCACACAACTAAGGCCTCTATTCAGAATAACAACCTTATTACAATAAATGCCTCTATTCGGAATAGCGACCTTAGTACAATAAATGTCTTTATTTCGAATAGCGACCTTTGTACAACTAAAGTCGCTATTCCGAATAGCGACCTCGGTTTCAAAAATAAATTGATTATTATTTTTTCAGAGAGCATTTTGCTAAGTGTTGGAATACAGTTCATTGAAGGTCGCTAATCTCATTAGTGACTTCATATATGCTTAGTAACTAATAGGAATAGCGACAGTAAAAAAAATTCAATTTTTTTTATAAGATGTCGCTATTCCCATTAGCGACCTCTAAAAGGAACAAGTCAGTAATGAGAATAGTGGTCACTGCTGACGTGACACCATATAGCACACGAACACTAATAGTTTCGAAACTGACCCATAATCACAAATATTTTCAAAAAGTGGCCTATTATGGCAAAAAAATTCTCAAATACGGACCATTCGATTTTAGGTTGGGGATGAAAATAGCAGAAGGCAAGCAGTGCTAAACAGTCAATTTATAGTAGGAGGCTAGGGTTATTCTTTGATGAGGAGTGTCATGGGCCGAGCCTAAAGTTTATATTATAGGACTTCAGAGTTCAGATTCAAAGTGTTATCTAGGCTTTCTTGTAACAAGCATGTCGGCCCGGTTGTAATTCTGTGGGTGGTTATTTTTTTTTCTTCTTCTTGTCTTGCTACCTTAAAATTTTTTCAAATCTTCGAATTTATCTTTTTCTCTCCTTCAGTGAATTATTACTTTTAGTATGGAGATATATTAATGATGTTATTTTTTTTTGGGGTGTGGGGGTAACAGGTGTGAGTTCTTATAATTTATGAAGCGGGAGACACGGTACTGACGCTGATCCCACCCTCGACTGTAAGACCATTTTGGGAGTAGCAGGAGAGAGGTAGAGACCGGGGGATCAGCTCGAATCTAGTAGCTCGACTCGGATTTAGTAGCTCAGCTCGGTTCTTTGAGGCTCGGCTCGGTCTCTTGTACCTACACACTGCCTAGAAATACCGGGAGTAGTCCCGGTGACAGGCCTTCTGACGATCTAGTCAGCCACTGAGAAAGCAATAGTAGCTAGGGTTCAGGTGGGAAAATATTTATTACCTTCTAAAGTGAGCAGGGGATCTGGTATTTATAGGCCAGGGGAATTGGGTCTGAGGTTCTAATGGGCCGGGTTGGACCCGTTTGACCATGGGCCTAAGCCGAGTGGGGCCCGCAGAAAATGTTAGCCTTAATGATCATAGAAAAGTGGGATATGAGAAGATCTGAGGGCCCTGATTGCGCCATGCTATCTATTCCACATCACAAGCCCCCCACTCCTGTAGGACTGTGTAAAACCAGTTTTGGAGGAGTAGTTAGGCTCTATGGGAAAAAGCAAAGAAGAGTTTTCTGGCGAGGTTCTAGGATCGGCGTCGAGCCGAGCCGAGTCCTGGCAGCCGAGCACGAGGTGCTACTGCCGAGTGCCGACGACCAAGCACTGATGATTTTGCCGAGCATTGAGGCTAGGGGGTCGACTCGGAGAGTCGGGGGTCAGGTGCTTCGGTTTGAGAAGGCTACCCCATACCCGAGACTGCCTCCGTTCGCCGAGGTAAGGGTGTTGGCTTAAAGTGTTGAGGTTGGAGGGTCGGCTCAGAGTGTCGAGCTTAGTTGCCATAGCTTGAGTAAGCTGCCCCTGTGCTAGAGATCACTGCCAAGCACCGAGGCTTAGGGGGGTCGGCACAGAGCATCAAGCTCAGGCGACGTAGCTTTGAGAAAGCTACCCCTGTGCTCGAGATCACTGCCGAGCATCGAGGCTTCGGGGGTTGGCTCGGAGCATCGAGCCCAGTTGCCATAGCTTGAGAAAGCAACCCCTGTGCTTGAGATCACTGTCGAGCATCGAGGCTTAGAGGGTCGGCTCGGAGCGTCGAGCTCAAGCGACTTATCTTTGAGGAAGCTACCCATGTGCTCGAGATCACTACCGAGTATCGAGGCTTAGGGGGTCGGTACAGAGCGTTGAGCTCAAGCGACCTTGCTTTGAGAAAGCTACTCCTGTGCTCAAGATCACTTCCGAGCGTCGAGGCTTAAGGGTCGGCTCGAAGCATCGAGCTCAGTTGCCATAACTAGAGAAAGCTACCCCTGTGCTCGAGATCACTGCCGAGCGTCGAGGCTTAGGGGGTCGGCACAGAGCATCGAGCTCAAGCGACTTAACTCTGAGAAAGCTACCCCTGTACTCGAGATCACTGCTGAGCATCGAGGGTTAGGGGGTCAGCACAGAGCGTCGAGCTCAAGCAACTGAGCTTTGAAAAATCTACCTCTGTGCTCGAGATCACTTCCGAGCGTCGAGGCTTAGGAGGTCGGCTCGAAGCGTCGAGCTCAGTTGCCATAGCTTGAGAAAGCTACCCCTGTGCTCGAGATCACCGCCGAGCATCGAGGCTTAGGGGGTCGGCACAGAGTGTCGAGCTCAAGCGACTTAGCTTTGATGCTACCCCTGTGCTCGAAATCATGAGGTGGGCTCAGGCGAGCATGCAGGTAAGTTTTGTGTGTGATACCAAGTGATTCTGTGGTCGCTCCACTTGCTAATTATTTTACTTCGGCTGCAGGCTTGTTTGTCCGGCACTCAGGTGATGAGGCTCCACGACCAGGAAATGAGGCATGAGAGAAACCGAGCAAACTGCTTCCAGCGCGACATGAAAGATCTCAAGCTGGCATTGGACGCCTCCCAGAAGCGAGAGCATGCTCTGAAGGCCGACCTGGCCTCGATGGCCGACGAAGGGTTACGAAGGAGGCCGCGTTAAAGAAGGCATTTGAGGTGGAAAAAGGGATTCTCAATTTGAAGGCCCAAGACATGGTCATTGAGGCCCAGAACGAGATGTATGATTGGGCGCTGGTCCATGTCAAACACTTCTACCTGATCCTAGAACTGGCGGGCTTCGACTATGATATGGAGAACCCCGAACTGCCGAAGTCCCCCGGGGGTGATGTTCAAGTCGAAGGGGAGATTAGAGGCGGAGCTGCCGGAGTCGACCCGATCACCGATCTAGTTGTTGACCCTGTGGTCATTGCCTATGTCGAGGGAGAGGTTAGCAATAAGTAGTTGTTTTTTTATTTTATTTTCTTCCTTGAAATTGTATTTGCCGAAGGCGGACTGGCCATCGCAATATTTTGTAAAGCGCTCTAATTTCTAACAGGGAGTTTTTGTTTGGCCAAGTGTTTTAACTTCGACTTTCATTTTGATTTTGGAATGATCTTCTTCACTAGACTGATCCTTTTGACTTGTAGTATTTTTGAGATTACAAGTTAGGAATTGTTGGCGATTTTTGTTTCACCTCTGTCAGATATCGGCCTCCCTCCTCGAGTCGAATCCTCGACGATCCAGGTGACATGGCTTCGGAGTAAGATTAAAGTATTGGAGTCCAGCCGTGCTCGGTACTAGAATGATCACGATGCAGCTTTCCACTACTTCTGAAACAAGTCGAAGGAGTGTGGAGGCGGCTCATTTGAAGAAGGCGATAGTCGACCGCGACCTAGGGAGTGTTGGCCTTGGGTTTTCCATGTCAAGTGCCTCGGTTCAGCATCCTACTTCGGAGTCATTCCTTCGTGAGGCCATTTTGGAAAAAGAGATCGCGATTCAACGTTATAAGACGATGTTGGGGCTGTCGGGAGCTAGATCGGTCTCCTCGGGGGGTGGGCGCCCCCCGGGCGGTGAGCCGTTGCTGGTTCAGTAGTTTTAATATGTGAGGCTGGGCGACGCTCAAAGCTCTGTGGCCGGTGTATCTACTTTGGCTGCTACCAGGGACTCTGATGGCCAGGCCGGGGAGCCAAGCCGCTCGGTGGGGTTTGAATTAGCCTGTGTTATCCTGGAGGGGATCTGAGGAGTGTTTAGGTAGATGTGATAGTCATTTGTATTAACTTTATTGTACCTTGGCCTCCTGAGGCGTTTCTCAATAAAAACAACTCTTTTGGTTCCCTTTTTTTGTTGAAATGATAGGTCGACGGACCTTCCGTTGGTGGCTCCGCTCGGCTTGTGACATGAGCCGGGTGTTGAGAGCTTGGGAGGTTAAAAAACCTCCCATTCGAGCTCAGGTACCTTGGCTTGAGGAAGCTACCCATGTCCTTGAGATCACTGCTGAGCTTCGAGGCTTAGGGGATCGGCAGAGAGAATCGAACTCAGGTGCCTTGGCTTGAGGAAGCTACCCCTGTGATCGAGGTCACTTCAGAGCTTCGAGGCTTAGGGGTTCGGTACAAAGTGTTGCTTCGTTTGTGAATGTCGAATGTCAAGCACACATACTTGTGTGAAAAGCAAGGGTGTGGCTCGAGGTCACTGCAATGTCAAGCCCTCGTGCTTGTGAGAAAAGCTAGGGTGTGGCTCGAGGTCATTGTCGAGCGTCCAACCATGTAGCTTGAGAAAGCTAAGGCGTTGCTTGGGGTCAATGCCGAATGTCGAGATCCCATGCTTGTGAAAAACCCATACAACTTGAGAAAGCTGGGGTGTGCTGAAAGTACCGAAATTTGCACAAAAATGAAGAAAGAAGGGAAGAAACAAAGATTACACTCTTTATTTACACAAAAAGGGGGACACGTGGTGCCGATTACATAAGTTTCGGTTATAAAAGGAGTTTAGTCCTCCACTTCGAGGAACTTGATTAGGTGCTCCGCGTTCCACGACCTCTTCATTATTCTGCCACCCAGGCTCGTGAGTCGGTACGTGACGGGGCGTATTACTTCTGAGACCTTATATCGGCCATCCCAGTTAGGGTCCAGCTTTCTCTTTTTGCCGGGATCGGATACCGATAGCTTTCTGAGTACGAGGTCACCTTGCTTGATGTCGGTGGGGCGTACCTTCTTGTTATAAAATCTCTCGATTCGTTGTTGGTATATGCTTCTTCTAACGGCGGATTTTCCCCTGACCTCGTCGATTAGATCCAAGTTGGCTCTGATGTCCATTGAGTTGTTTTCCTCGTCGAAGGCCATGATCCTGGCCGAAGGGAGCCTGATCTCTAAGGGGATAACCACCTCTATGCGGTAGGTTAGGTTGAACGGTGACTCACCCGTGGGGGTTCTCTTCGTTGTCCGGTGCGCCCAGAGTACGCTCGGCAACTCGTCGACCCACAATCCCTTGGATGAATTATCCAACGGCTTCTTGAGGCCATCAAGGATTTGACGATTCACATTTTTTTCCTGACCGTTTGATTGAGGATGACATATTAATGAGAAGTGCTGCTCGACACCGATGTCTTCGCAGAACTTCCGAAAGTTCTTACCTGCGAATTGGGTCCCGTTGTCTGTGATGAGTACTTGCGGGATCCAGAACCGATAGATGATGTGCTTCCAGAAAAATTGCTGAGTTTGGTGTGCTGTGATCGTGGCCAGGGGTTTTGCCTTGATCCATTTGGTGAAGTAGTCGATGGCCACCACTAAGAACTTCCTTTGGCCCGTCACTTTTGGAAAAGGGCCGACCAAGTCCATTCCCCACATAGCAAAGGGGGAGCAGAGGTTGGTTTGTGGAAACCTTTTCACCGAGGAGAATCGCTGGCAGGGGCCGCACCTTTTAACATGGCCTTGGGCATCTTGTAGCATGGTCGGCCAGTAGTACCCATGGTTTAGGGCTTTCCTGGCGAGGGACCTGCTCCCCATGTGACACCCCCGATTCCTTCATGGAGTTTCTTTAGAGCGTACTTGGCCTCATCGGGGGCTAGGCAGCAAAGGTAGGGCCTTCTGTCTGTTGTAGTATACGAGCATTTGAAGAGTGTCTCGTTGATTATGATGAACCTTTCTGAACGAACCCTGGTCCTTCTTGCCTCAGCCCGATCTTGAGGAAGTTCGCCTTCTGCCAGGAACTTCCGGATGAGAGTCATCCAGTTTTCTGGTTGAGGTTCGGTGGTGAGGCAGAAGGCTTCGAGGAGGTCGATGCTGGGCTTGAGGAAGACTTCGATTAGGACGGTGTGGGCAAGGCCTTCGAAGGATGATGATGCGAGTTCTGACAAGGAATCAGCCTAGGTGTTTTGCTCCCTAGGGATCCGTTCCACCGAGGAGGAGTCGAAGGACGTCAAGAGCTGTTGGACTACGACTAAGTATTGGACCATCCGAGCGTCACGAGTCTCATACTTCCCGGTGATCTGGTTGACCACGAGCTGGGAGTCGCTAAAGGCCCTGATTTGCCTAGCCCCAGCCTTGTGCGCCAGGGTTAGCCCTGCGATCATAGCCTCATATTCTGCCTCGTTGTTAGAGGCTGGGAAGTTCAGGCGAAGAGAATATTGGAGAATGAAGTTGTTGGGACTTTTGAGGATGACGCCTGCGCCGCTTCCCATCTCGCAAGACGAGCCGTCGACATAAACTTCCTAAACCGGATCTGCCTCTTGGACATCGAACGGCTCAGAGATAGTAAACTCCATGATGAATTCGGCGAGGGCCTGTCCCTTAATGGTCGTCCTGGGCTGGTAGCTGATGTCGTACTAGCTCAGCTCGATCGACCACTTGACTAATTGGCCGGAACTTTTGGGATTGTAGAGGACAACCTAGAGAGGCTGGTCCGTAAGGACCTGGATCGAGTGCACCTGAAAATAAGGACGAAGCTTTTGCACAGCCATGACAAAGGCATAGACAACCTTCTCCATCTTTGTGTATCGGGTCTCAGTCGAGAGCAGGACTTTGCTCACATAGTAGAGAGGCTTCTGAATTCCGTCATCTTACCGGACGAGCACGAAACTTAGTGAGTTTTCCGAGGCGGAGAAGCATAGCAAGAGGGGTTCGCCTGGTTCGGGTTTTCTCAAAAGTAGGGGGTTGGCAAGATAGGACTTTAACTGGTTGAATGCCTCTTGCTGGGGGTCACCCCATTCAAAGCCTTTCGCTCCTTGTAAGGCCTTGAAGAAGGGAAGCGACTTCTCTCCAGACTTGGAGAGAAAGCGGTCGATGGCCGCCAGTCTTCCCGTGAGGCGCTGGACCTCCTTAACATTTTTGGGTGGGGCCATGTTTATTTTGGCTTGGGTCTTCTCAGGATTTGCCTCTATGTCGCGCTGGATAATGGCAAACCTGAGAAATTTTTTTGAGGAGACACCGAAGGCACACTTGGCAGAATTGAGTCTCATGTTGTGTGACCGAAGGACGTGAAAGGATTCCTCGAGATCGGCCACATGGTCCTGCCCCTGCCGACTCTTGACGAGCATGTCACCGACGTACACCTCCATGTTACGACCGATCCGCTTTTTGAAAACTCGGTTGACAAGTCTTTGGTAGGTGGCTTCGGCGTTCTTAAGCCCGAAGGGCATGACCCGGTAACAGTAAAGACCCTGGTCGGTGACGAAGGACGTTTTGGCGATGTCCGGAGGGAACATATAGTTTTGATTATGCCTGAAAAAGCATCCATGAAGGTCAGTAGCTCATGGCCCGACATTGGGTCGACCAGAGCGTCGATGCTCAGGAAGGAAAAGTATCTTTGGGGCACGCCCTATTCAGGTTCGTAAAGTCTATGCAGATCATCCAGCTCCCACTGGCCTTCTTCACCATTACGACGTTATCTAGCCACTCAGGATAGCTGACCTCTTGAATGAACCGTGCGGACAACAGTTTGTCCACTTCCACTTTTATTGCTTGTTGCCTCTCCGGGACGAACTTGCGACGCTTCTAATGGATTGGCCTGGATCCCGAGATGACGCTTAGCCTGTGCATAATCAGGTCTTTGGAAATCCCGGGCATGTCGGACGAGGTCCAAGCGAAGAGGTCGATATTGCGGCGAATACACTCAATTAGGTTTGGTCTCAGATCGGGGGAAGGGATAGGCTCAACGGAACCACTTAGATTTGTCTTCTACCTCGAATGAGACCTCCTCCAATTCGTCTGTAGGTTTCAACTGGAAGCTTGACTGCATCCAGGGGAACACCCCGCCTCCGACCGCAGTCATGTAACACAAACGTGCAGACTCTTGAGTTCCTCGGACAATGCCGACCCCGAGGTCAGTGGGGAACTTTAACTTCAAGTGGTAGGCCAAGGGGACGGCCTAGAACGAGCAGAGGCCGGGTCGACCGAGGATGGCATTGTATGTCGCCTTGACATTGACCACCATAAAGTACATTGATTCGGTCCGTATGATGGGGGTCGTGCCGGATGTTACATCCAGCGTAACGATCCCTTCAATGCACCGGGACGCCCGAGAACTCGTGCAGGGTGTATTCGATCGGCTTTAGCTTATCTCGGGGGAGCTTGAGGTTTTCAAATGCTTCCAAGAAGATGATATTAACTGAGCTTCTGTTGTCCACGAGAATTCGGCGAACTTTGAAGGCTGATGACGAGGGCGTCTCAATGCGGGGGCCGGACTCCCTCCAGGTCTTCTCCGGAGAAGGAGACTGACCGCTGCTGAATCTGGGGGGGGGGATGGGCTCGAACAGAGTTAACCTCTCGGACAAAGGCTTTACGGGAAGTATTGGATTCCCCCCCATGGGTCCACTGTGGACGCAGTGTAGGATGGCCTGCCCTCCGGTCACCTCAGGCTTAGGGTCCCGTTCGGATCACTGGTTGATTGTTCGAGGGGGAGGTGAAGGCCTCGGATTCCTCGAATCCCTTCGATCTATTGGGTTATCCCGGGTGAACGCCCTCAGATACCCTCGTTGGATGAGGGCCTCAATCTCGTCTTTGAGGGCCCGGTAGTTTTCCGTCTCGTGCCCATTATCTCGGTGGAAGCGGCAGTAGAATCTCTGATCCCGCTTCTTGTTATTGCTCGGTCAGGGAGGAGTCGGGCGATCCCTTTATCCTTGATCTCCATCAGGATTGCCGACACGTTCTGGGTCAGCGGCATATACCATTCAAAACCGGGGACCGGAGGAATTCTTTTCAGACTGGCTGCTTCTTTCGCGACCTTCTTGACGGGCTCAACATCGTCTGCCTTGCGCTTCCCCTTGGCTGTGTCTTCTTTGGTGCCCTCTGGGTGTAGGGCCTCTTCTGCCCGAATGTACTTCTCGACCCTATTGAGCAGGTCGGGGAAGTCGATGGACGGTTTCTTGGCCAAGGAAGCTTTGAGCTGGCCGTGGCGAACATTGTGTCAGAAAGCTACAGAGGTAACGCCCGTATCGAGAGAGGAGACGGACCTCGCTTCGGTGGTGAACCTCCGAACGAACTCGCAGAGTAACTCCCCTTCCTTCTTTCTAAGGTCCAGAAGGGATGCGCTCGTCTTTTCGACCTTTCTGTTGGTGACAAAGTGGGCTAGAAAATTTGCTTCTAACTGGTCGAATGAGAAGACCGAACCGGGGAGGAGATTAGAGAACCATTCCTGAGCCGGGCCACGCAGTGTGGCAGGAAAAGCGCGGCATAGAAGAGGATCCGATGCGTTGTGAATCAGCATGAGGGTTTTGAACCCTTCATGTGATCAGCGGGATCACCCCCACCATTGTATGTCGCAAATTGCGGAGGCCTAAAATTTCTAGGGATTTTGGTTTCCAAGATTTGAGTGGAAAATGGAGGTCGGGTCGGCCTATAACCATGGCCTGGTATCGGCCCGCCCTCGCCGAGATGGGCGAGGCGGTTCTCCATCTCTCGGAGGCATCGAAGGACGACGTCTTCTTGTTCAAGCGGGCAGGTCGATCCGTGGGATTCGTCGCCCCGGGCTTCTGGCTGAGGGATGGAGTCGTTGCGCGCCTCGGTCCTAGGACCTCCTCGGATCGCCTGGAGGAACTCGTCCCTAAAGTTTTGAAACTCGGCCCTCGTGACTGGGGCTTGCCCCACCGGGTCACGCATTGGTAGAGGTCCTCGGGGGCGAGCGGCTGTGTCCCGGCTGCCGTTCTGGGGTTGGCTGCCTGCCATGGTTCGGAACCGAGTTGGAAGCTGCCCCTCCCCTGGTTCGATTGGCCTGCCGATTTTGTATAAAGCACCGCAAGTCAGTTGCAACTGAATGAGAAGCGCCTGGTCTGGGTCCGGCCGCGCCATTGACCCGTGGTTGATTATAGCCCTGGGCGTTCGCGGGCTGTGATGAGGAGGAGGATCAGGATGACATCCGGAGGTGACAGCCCTCCTTGCCTTGGGAGCCATGAAGGAGCTCAGACTTGAGATGACGTCCCTGCCTGGGATCGAACTGGCGTCGGTACCTAAAGTTTCCCATAGACGGCGCCAACCTGATGTTGTTTGTTTTTGGGGTGTGGGGGCAACATGTGTGAGTTCTTATAATTTGTGTAGCGGTAGACGCGGAACTGGCGTTGATCTCACCCTCGGCTGTAGGACCAGTTCTGGAGTAGCAGGAGAGAGGTAGAGACCGGGGGATCGGCTCGGATCTAGTAGCTCGACTCATATTTAGTATCTCGGCTCGGATCTTTGAGGTTCGACTCGGTCTCTTGTACCTACACACTGCCTAGAAACACCAAGAGAAGTTCCGGCGACAGGCCCTCGGACGATCTAGCCAGTCACTGAGAAACCAACAGTAGCTAGGGTTCAGGTGGGAAAATCTTTATTACCTTCTAAAGTGAGGAGGGGACCAGGTATTTATAGACCAGGGAAAACGGGTCTGAGGTTCTAACGGGCCGGGTGGGACCCGTTTGTCCATGGGCCTGAGCTGGGTGGGACCCGCAGAGTTTGTTAACCTTGATGATCATAGAAAAGCGAGATATGAGGAGATCTGAGGGTCCTGATTGCGCCATGCTATCTATTCCACACATCAGCCAGTGACATTGGAATAAGGGCATTGATAGATTTACGATTACAATATATGTGTGATTGTGAGACATGGTAGTATACATATATACATTGAGAGGTGTGCCTAGCTGTTTACTTGTCTGCTTAATTCTCTTATAAAATAAACCAACTTAAGATTAAAATTATATGGGAGAATAAGTAAATATTAGGTAATCACTGATTACTTTAGTTTGACCAAGGGAACAAAAAATGGTTACGACACCTAATTAAGAAGAAAAACGAAAATTTTTTTTGGTTTGATTTGATTACCACCATAATTAACAAGAACGTATAAAACAACAGACATTCAATAAAATCTCACTGTAAAGTGTAAAAACCAGTATCCACAATCCATGCATCCATGCATGACCTCCTCGAGGTCCCACCCATGGAGATAAGATATCCATGGAAAATTTTGCCGTACTACCACACTTTTTGAAAATATGTAGCGCTCTGCCTCACTTTTTAAAACAATTAGGAATCTGCTCTTGTTTCGGACACGTCAGCATAAATCGTTATTGGAAATAACGGCATAGGTTATTTACGTGCTGTTATTTTCAATAACGGCATCTATTTAATATTTTTTTTTCTTCATGCCATTATTTGAAATAACGGCATCAGTATATTTCTCTTACAAGTGTGAATCTTCTAACTTTAAAAAGTTCTAAGTGTGAAAAAAACTTATAAATAATGCCGTTATCCTGAATAACGGCATTCGAATGACTGATGCCGTTATTGGAGATAACGGCATCAGTTATATATAAATATGAACTCTTGCCGTTGTTTGGAAACAGAGAGAATGAATAAAAAGTGAAAAAAAGAAATAATAACTGATGCCGTTATTTGGAATAACGGCATCAGTTATAATTTTTTTTAAATTTTTTTTTTAAACTTATTCGTCAGAGAGGATGAATAATAAGTTACTTTTTTAGAAAAAAAATTTATAACTGATGCGGTTATTCCAAATAACGACATCAGTATTGAGAATGCGGTTATTCCAAATAACGGCATCTGTTATAAGGTTTTCACACTTGCAATTTTTTCTCTAAGTGGAGACTACAAGCTGTCGAAAAACAAAACAACCTATGCCGTTATTCCAAATAACGGCATGACATTTTTTTTTCAAACAGATGCCGTTATTGAGAAGAACGGCATCGAAATAACCTATGCCGATTTTTTCAATAACGTTTCTTGCTGACGTGTCCTAAACAAGGGCATATCGCTAATTGTTTTCGGAAGTGGGGCAGTGCGGTAAATATTTTAAAAACGTACGGCAAAATTTACATATACATGGAACAGGCGGTTTAGGATGTGCCCATATATATTATATCCTTCCTTTTTATTGGAAATTAATTGGAGGCTCATTTTTAAGGCCCACAGTAGAGCCCGGCCCACATTCTCATTGTGCAAGCAATAGAAATTGACGATCCCTGTTTCATTCACTGCTGGCCATTCTTTTCCCCCTTAACAGCTTGGCCCTCCCTGCGCCATGTATTTCATTTCATTGCTGTAGCACTGCTGTAAACTATACCATTTCTTCAATCAATAAATCAATCTCTTTATGTATCTGTCGGCCATGGCGACCCCGTCGATCAGAGGCGCCTCATCTCTCCTCCGCCTCAACCACTCTCAGGTCTTCAACTAAAAATAATTTCTTTTGATAGTTAATTTCCTGATTCTAGGGCTAGGATTTGATCTGTTTCTTAGAATTAATTATTAATAATTTCTTAGTTGCAGATGCCTGCTGTGGGTAGGAATTCATTTCGTTTGAGGAAGCTCAGGGGAGGACGATCAGGTGGAATCAGTACCGTGTTTGCGCGCTACTCATCAGCTCCTGATTTTTCTTCTCGCATCCAAGGTAGCTGTCATGAACTCGGTGACTCACATAATTGGTTTTTTATACAAAACATCGAGTCAAGATTAAATTTAGATGCTACATCCAGAATTGGATATTAATGCTAGTGTCTAGTCGCTGCCTCACGTGATTTAGGCTCTGTTTCGTATTGATTTGAACGAAAACACTTTTCGCTACAAAGTGTTATTACCAAAAATATTTTTTATGTTTAACTTCAAATTTTTTACACGCAAGTAAAAACACTTTTTAAAAAGCTCTGATAAGTTTAACAGAGAGATTGGAAAAATAATATTGAATTATTGGATTGATTATAACTGAGTACAATGTCGCTTATACATAGGAGGGAACCAAATACTAAACTGATGCATAACCCGATATGGGACTAAATATATATTACAATATCTAACACCCTCTCAAACTCACAGTGGGTCGAATAGTGTGAGTTTGTCCACAAAGTAACAAAATCTTTGAACAGTGTGAGATTTGGTGAAGAAGTCAATCTACTGTGAAGAGGTAACAAAATGAAGGAAAATGGTCTATGCTTCAAAGCGCTCACGAATATGGTGGCAATCTATCTCTATGTGCTTCGTTCGCTAATGAAAGACCAAGTTGCTTGCAATAGGCAAGGCATTCCGGTTATCACAATAAAGATGAGTAGCTCCTGTGAGAGTGACACCCATATCTGATAACAACTAACGAACATAAACAATTTCTTTAGTAGTAGCTGTCATTGCTCTGTACTCAGTGTAGTGAAAAAATATGCAACAACTGCTTGTTTCTTGCTTTGCCATAAGATTAACGAATCACCAAGAAATAGACAGAAATTTGTGATAGACCGTCTGGTGGTAGGATCACCCGCCCAATCTGAATCAGAATGTGCACTGAGCTTCAGTTTGGATGTAGATGAATAATGAGCTGGTGATAGTGTCCCAAAGATATCTGAGGATCTGAAGAAGGGCACCATAGTGAATTGATGTAGGAGCGAAAATAAACTAACAATACTGACTGCATGAGCAATATCGAGTTTGGTCATGCATAAGTAGACAAGTTGTCCAACAATCTACCCATATCTAGTGGGGTCGGGAAGGAGCTCAACATCTATGAGACGAAGCTTCACATGAAGCTCTAAAGGAGTATTGGCTGATTTACTGTCAGAGAGACATGCAGCAGAGATAATATCTGATGTGTATTTTTGTTGAGAAATAAGTATCCCCCGAGATTCATTGGCAATCTCTAGACCCAGATAGTAGCGTAATCTGTCAAGATCTTTCATATGAAATTGTTGGTGAATGTATTTCTGGGTGGATGCAATGCCTGCGAAATCATCTCTAGTAATAATCATGTCATCAACATATAATAAAGGACCCTCCCCCGCGGTGATGACCGCATAGATATAGTGTGGTCCTGTGAACTCTGACTGAAATAAGCATGTGTGATGACATTGCGAAAACACTCAAAGCAGGTTCGAGGGGCATGTTTCAGGCCATATATATCTCGATGCAGATGACAAACATAACGAGGAGTGAGAAGGCCAGTAGGAGGATACATGTAGACAACCTTAGATAAGGTACCATGAAGAAAGACATTCTTCACGTCCATGTGGTATAACGGACACTGCCAAACGACCGTAATAGTAAGGAGAGTGTGAACTGTAGTCATCTGTGCAATCGGAAAGTCTCATCATAATCAATGTCATGCTCCTGAGTAAATTCTCGGGCAACTAGACGAGCCTTGTGCCGCTCAATGGAGCCATCAGATCGATATTTGATCTTGAAGATTCACTTACAGCTAACAGGCTGACTCCCACAGGTAGTGGCACAACATCCCAAGTGCCAGTTTGATTAAATACACTGAACTCCTCTGCAATAGCTTCCTGCCACTCGGGATATTGAATAGCTTCCTGATAGGTTCTGGGCTCACGTGTAGATTATATAGCAGTGAGATGCACATGAAACTATGGTGAGTAGGAGGCTAGAGTAGCAAAACCAAACTGGTCAGAAGGACCAGTGGCATCAGGTGTGTAACGTGCCAGTGGGATGCCCAATGTAGAACATGTAGACTGACAGACCAGTGGCGGATGGACAATATGTGGGGGTGAGATAGGTGGTGTGTGCTCATGCAGCTGTGAAGATGTATGTGGTGTCTCTGTAGGAGGAATAATAAATGAAACGTCAGTATGAGATTAGAAAGGAGTCAAAGGAGTGGGATCATATGGAATGCGTGAAGGTATGGCCAGGCAGATAGGCCCAACAACTGGGGAGTCGATAATACTAGCATCCTCAGGAGATATCAAGTAGTAAGGAGAATCTTCCACAAAGGAGACATGTCTGAAAATATGAATACGATCCGCTACAAGATCAAAACAATAATATCCTTTATGCCCAAGACTGAGATCTATGTGAACACACTTAGCAGCCCGAGCGGTGAGCTTTGTGTGCTAAGTGGGTGGGAGAAGGACATAACAGATGCACAAATATGGAATATACTGTAGTCCGATGGTGAGTGATGAAGAACTTTATAAGGTGATATGCCAGATAGGACAGACGAGGGAGTGATGTTAATAAGATCGACAGACGTCATGACAGCTTCAGCCCAGAAAGAACGAGGAACAAAAGATGATAGTAGAAGAGTGTGAGTCATCTTAAGAATGTGACGATGCTTGCATTCAGCTATACCATTCTGCTCATTTGTGTGAAGGCATAATTGCTGAAAAAGGGTGCCATGAAATTGAAGGTCGATCTCATAGCAGCGGAAGAGTACTCACGAGCACCATTAGAGCGAAAGGTTTTAATGCATACACCAACTGAGTGTGAACCATGTTCATAAAGAATTGGTAAATGTCAGTTATCTCAGAGCGTTGGCGCATAAGGAACCCCTATGTATATCGAGTGAAGTCATCGATGAAACTAACATAATAATGATAACCTTTGTGAGAAGGTGTAGGAGAGGGTCCTCATATGTCTGAATGAACAAGTTGAAAATGATAGGTGGTTTGAGAAGTGCTTTTGTTATTAAAAGGAAGTGCTATGTGTTTGACAAAATGGCAACTCTGACAATCAGATAAATGGGTAAAAGAAAGAGGACCAAGGGCACCATTACAGGCTAATGTTTTGAGGTGAGACTCGCTAATATGACCTAAACGTCTGTGCCACAGATCAACATAAGAAGACAATACCAGCAAAATTAGGATGAGATTTATGTGCATGAAGAAAATCTAGATATATAGACGACCTTATCGATTAGCACGCCCAAACTTCTGACCAGTGTGTGAATCGGTAATAAAACAACCTAAATAATCAAATGTAACGATAAGACCACTATCGCACAGTGCACTAATTGAAATAAGGTTTAGGAATAAATGAGGAGCATAAAGAACATTAGACAATGTGAGAGTGGAAGAGCTAATAGACCCTGAGTGTAGTGAGAAGTTGTGAGCCATCAACTATGTAGGGATGGAGAGTGAAAGGAAAGTGCAGTGCTGGCGGTGAGCAGTGTATAATTACTAGTAAGATGATGTGATGCACCAGAATCTAAAATTTAGGTAGAATTCATACTGGGAATAACAGAGAATGCAGGAACAGAGGGGCCAACAGTGACAGACTGACCCAAGCGCTGAGTTCCAGCTGAGGAAGCGATACTGAAAATTAGCCAATAAGCAGGAGATGGCAAGGCTGGAGTAATGGTCATGGACGAAGGTGTAGGGGAAGACGTACGACAAGGAGGAATGAGTCCGGTGTTGCTGTGGCAGGGATCGAAATGAGGACGAAGATGTTGGTGCCGAGATCAGGATAGAGAGCTGGATGGTGTTGTCGGTGTTGGAAGAAGGGGTGGGACAAGGTTAGGGATGATGCTAAGAGGAGGGAGGAGTCCGGAATGAGGATGAGGGCAGCGCTGTTGCTGTTTGAATATAGATGGGAATCAAGATGTGAGGGTGAAGGAAGAGGAGGATGTAGCAGTGTGGGAGTCAGTGGAGACGGAAAGATACCGGTGAAACTGGGATTCCATTAGAGAAGTACCTGAATTTTTTTTACTCTTTTTTTTAACCTTTTTTTAACTTTTTTTTTAATTCGACGAGGAACAACGACGATCGGCGGTGGCGACGACAATTAGCGGTTGGCAACAACAGATGAGAAAGATGAAGGAGAGGTAGAGTTAGGGTAGGAAAAGGGTTTGGAATAGAGTATTTGGGTTTGGATGTGGTATGGGTTTGGATTTTGGATTTCCATTTTTTTTGTATAGGGTTATTGGAGTTGCGGGTTTGGGGTATAGGGTAATATTATTTGGATTTCGGGTATGGTTTCGGGTTTAGACTGGTTGGAATAGATTAGAATTAGAGTTTGGGGGATGATGACTGTAGATGGCAGCTAGGGTTAGGAGAGGTGGGTTGCAGGAGATGGAGTTGGGTTCAGGAATTTGCTGGACGAAGGTCGTGAGGTTGAAGGAGAGGAAAGAGAGTTTGGGATTTTGGGGTTGCTACAGTCGGGTAGTTCAACGGCGGGAAGTTCAACGGTGGGAAAGGGATGTTGGGTTTTTTTTGTTTTTTGTTTTTTGTTCTTTTTTTTGGGGGGGGTGCTGCTGTTGACGACGAGGAAAGGGAGTTTCGGATTTTGGGTTTGTTGCAATCGGGAGGTTTGGATTTGGGGATTTGGGGTTTCGGTTTTGGTTGCTCGCCAGAGTGGAGTTCGGGTAGAGGAAACTTTCGATGATGATGATGATGACGACAATCTGATGTTGATGATGATCTCGTTCGGAAACTTGATGATCTGATGGTGATGTTGGGAGTTGTCGGAGTTGTTGTCGCCGGAGTTGTTGTTGTTGTTGTTGTTTATTGCCAAAGTTATTGCCGCGGGTTGGTTGATGTTGTTGTATTGTTGATGGCGGCTGTTGATGGAGAAGGGAGATGATCATGTGGAGTTTCGGATTTTGGGTTTGTTGCAATCTGGAGGTTTGGATTTGGGGGTTTGGGATTTCGGTTTTGGTTGCTCGCCAGAGTGGAGTTCGGGAAGAGGAAACTTCCGATGATGATGATGATCTGATGTTGATGATGATCTCGTTTGAAAACTTGATGATCTGATGGTGATGTTGGGAGTCGTCGGAGTTGTTGTCGCCGGAGTTGTTGTTTCTTGTCGGAGCTATTGTCACGGGTTGGTTGATGGTGTTGTATTGTTGATGGCGGCTGCGGGTTGGTTGATGTTGTTGTATTGTTGATGGCGGCTGTTGATGGAGAAGGGAGATGATCATGTGGGGTTGCTGTTGTTGAAGGCAGCAAGAAGAAGAGAAAATGGAATAATTTGTCTAATTAGGGTTAGACAAAAAATTGGGATTATGGTTCTGATACCATGATAAGTTTAAACGAGATATTGGAAAAATATTATTGAATTATTGGATTGATTAGAAGTGAGTACAATGTTTCCTATATATAGGAGAGAACCAAATACTAAACTAATGCATAACCCAATATGTGACTAAATATATATTACAATATCTAACAAGCTCAACACACCACTTTAGGTGCTTTGTGGAAAATGCTTAAAATAGTAGTTTTAGAAAAAGTACTTTCCGCTAAACACAATTTTTAATTAAGTTTTCCATCACCTATTTTGAGCCTTAATGAGCTTTTTAAAGGGACAGGTGCTTTAGAGTATTGGGTGATTTCGTAATACCCATGAAATTGGAGGGAGAATTTTGTTAGAACTAACATTACTTTATTAGAATGTTCGGGAATGCACAACATGTTCAAAAAATGTGTAAATGAGAGGGAGGTAGTGTCAGAAAGATGAAATTCAGAAATAAGAAGTCAGTCAATCTGTAAGAAGTTAGAGGGAACTCAATGCTACTAGTGAATTATTCTAGTAAATCCAGTAAAGAATAGGTCGTAGGTCAAGTTTGACTTCAGTTAAGACACTCAGAAAAGGATATTGTGGTTCTTCATTTAATGGCACAGATGACCCATAACAAAGTTGCCTGTAGAAATAAGGTTCATATGGCCATTCCCAAAAATATATTTGTTTAAGGCTTTGTTTATTATTGATGCTGTTGCTGTTGCATTGTTCTTGTTGTGATTGTTGTCGCAGAGTTGCATTTGCGCATTGTATGAGAGATGTAAATTAGTATTTTATAATGCCTAGAGCCTTTACCAATGCAGAGTCCACTTTATCCTTACCTTTGGTGCTAGATTTTATGTTCTCTTTCCAGATGTATGTCAACATAAAGGAAGTCAAAATCATTGTTTAGCCCTGTTATTTTTTTCTTCCTCAGTACATTTTCAACAGTTCCCTTCTAAGTGAGTCAAATGTCCTGTATTGCAGCTATACATTCTATCTATACAGGTGAAGTTAATGATATTTTCTCTATCTGCCCCTCTGTGAATAACAATTTTTTCCTCTCTGATAAGTAATCACTTCCGACCAATCTTCTAACTATTATGGGGGTATGATTTTTGACATTTTGATGATATGGCCTTCCAAGTTGATGTAGGGACTCAAGATCGGATACCTGCATGTATGGAGTATTACTGCTCTTTCCTTTCTCTTTTTTTCTTTTCTTTTTTTTTGTCAAAAAAAAAAAAATCTCCATTCTCTGTACTACTTCAAGAGGATTTATAAAGAACTGGTGTAAATTACACCAGCACTGCACCTATGAGATTGCTATATACTCATAATTTTCGTTGCTATTCATCCGACATCTGAGGAAATTGTGAATAGAAAGAAATTGGAGATGAATACTCCTGTACAATATTTAACTTCTGCATTCTACCTATATGTTTAGGCAACTTTTCACTTAATTCCTTCGTTGGCTGAAACAGTGAAACTTCTTTTTTTATTTGGTAGGATACATCTGCTGGGCTGGTCTATGAAGTGTGCATAATGATGGAATTAGTCGGCTGGATGTAATTTTCTTTAAAATTGATAGCATACTGAATTAGATCTAGAATGGGTGGTTATGCAAAAACTTGGGAGTTAAGTATTTGTAGTTAATTGTTTCCTTCAAAAGGTGTATGAACTTGTAGTCAGAAAGTATAATCCATGGTTAAGTAGTAATTGGTCTATTCACTATTTGTACTGTAATTTGCAACTTGAACTTGCCAATGAACTAAACTATTTTTTTGCAACTATACCTGCTAGTCTAATGATCTAATGATTTATTTGTTTTTGGAACATATTAGTTATTCTTAATTTTCTTAAAACTTCTGATCTTATTCCAGACAGCATAGACAACTTGCCCAAACTAGTGGAAGACATTATCCAAACATCAATTAAGACAGGTCCAAGGGGTGCACTAAGGCTGGCTCAGGGAATACAAGCAGTTATTGGGGTTGGTGGTGAGTGGCTTAATGACTTGTCAAAGGTATCAGTATGTTGTTTTTTAAATTTACTTTTTCTCGGCTATGAAATATATGCATATGCTGTTGCAATTGCCATAATCAATTTCATTTCTAAATGTAGTTCATCATTCTTTTGATTCTAATGAATGCTTATCATTTTCTGATTTGAATAGAAGGCATTTGTATTTTGTACTTCCTTTAATTTAAATTTCATTCTCAGTTCTGATATTTACTATGTTATATACATGGAATTTTGAACGGCTGCTATATGGCTCATGTATGATGCATTGATACTTCAAATGAGCAAAAGTACACTTATAAGAAATAATTTATACTATTAGTGCATATTTTTTAGATATCCCTTTATGAAACCATGAAATATATAAAGAATTGGAGACAAAATTGAGATCAAGTTAAAATGTTAAATGTGGAATTCTTATTTTTGATTAATGGTGGGGTCAAGTTTTCTTGTGGTGGCATATATGTATGTATACAATTTACCTACTTTTGTATGGTTGTTTTGGTTAATTTTTTATTTTAAGGGTGGAAATTGTATTTTAAACAGTATTCAATACGAGTTATTGTTTTTCATTTGAACACTTGAGTCATAGTGTCCAATTTATAAATAAATAGAATTTGTACACACAAACATATATAATTCACAGACAGGGAGAGACATCCAGGGACAAAGGCAAAAAAAAAGAAAAGAAATACCGGGGGCCATCCAACAAAGTCAATTTAATGTTTCAGTTCATTAAAAATAATAATAATAGTTGTTGTTCTAATCTAATATACGAAAGAAGAATTGAATATGCAAGAAGTGAATATGATTTATCTTAGAAGAAGTTTTTATCCTTGTCAAAATTGAACAGAGATTTTAATTTATTTTATTTTTCTTTTGGACCTTAATTTTAGAAATAGTGGATACTTTCTTATTTTTAGGAAATTTCTCAAGTTAAATGTCATCATTCTCTTTTTTTGTTCTACTTACCTTATCATTTACATAAATGATATGAAATTGAAATAAGTCCCAAGGGCCAGGGAATTTAGTTAAGAAGCCAAATTGAGAATCTTAAATCTTTTGTAAAGACCTTCAAAATTGCTGGAGTCTCTCAGGCCCCATTGTGGCTTCATCCCTGGACATATCACATAAAACTTAATTTTGTCATATCCAAAATTTATCTCATCTCTTAATTTTCAAGATGTATCATATCTACAAACTAGAACTATATCCGATAGCCCTATGGATGTTTCATAGGCCAACACAAATTGAAGAGCAGACATGCTAGTGAGTTAGGAGACACCACTTTTATGAGAAAATTCAGATATGCTACATCTGTCACTATGACCGTAATGGAAAATTTAATCAGGCTAAAATTTTAAGATTTTTATATACACATGATATGAAGGTAAATAAAAGTTATGCATCATTCTTAAGGAATTTGCAAAATGTAGAAGTACTCATCATATGTGGACAGAATTGCCAATAATTCAAGTTGCCAAATATGTGTAGTAAAATGTTTTGGTATACACCTTAAGATCAAAAATCCAAGGACGCCTTGCATTTCAATGCCATGAAAGGTTGAGTTGACTTAGCTTTAGGTTATTGATTGTCTTCACTAGAACTAATCCACACCCTGTATTGTATCATATAACTTCATCACATGAGTGACACTCAAAACAACTAATTGACCGACAAAAAAGAACAAAAATAAGAAAAATAAAATAGTTGGTGCATTCTGCTAATGAAATTGGATAATTCAATACCTCAAGTGGATCTCACAAAATTTTAGTGGATGCACTTATCCCAACGTTCCACCCCAAACCCTAATATACAAATTGTTTTTTTTAATTAAATATATCGTCTGCATTAATATTTTCTCTGCCTTTTCTTATTGTAAGATATTGTTCCTTGACCAGCCCAGTGATCTAGAACCGAGTCGCACCCTAAAAAGTAAACCCTAGATATACAAAGAAAGCCCTTTGTCATTATATATACCGGGTGTGATAATATTTTTTTCGCCTTTTCTTTCGATGCACAACATTATTTTGTTTTGTGATGTCCATCCTCCTTCACTTCTATGACAATCCAAACCTTTTGCTATAGCATTGCTTCCGTTCTGTGATGTTTATCCTCCTTCACTTCTATCACAATCCAAACCTTCTGCAATAGCATTGCTTCCAATTTTTTTTAATGTCTGCGGTATCCTCTGCTAGGATTCCATGTAGTCCCATATCGGTTAAATGGGGAGCCGATGTTGGGTTGTTATAAACTTGGAACTCTCCATCTAACAACTAGTTTTTAGGGGTGAGCTCTCCCAGATTCATAACAGTTGGTATCAGAGCCAACCCCATGCTCCCTAATTTGCTCGGAAAGGGCTACCTAGAGGCTGGATTAAAATTACTGGTATACCAGGGCCAGGCCAGTGTCGCTTGCGTGAAAGCTGCTAAGGACATCGGGTTACGGAAGCGTGGTAGAATGTTAGGATTGCATTTCCCACATCGATTAAATGGGGAGTCGATGTTGGGTAGTTATAAACTTGAGTACCCTCCCTCTAACAGCTAGCTTTTAGGGGTGAGTACGCACAGGTTCGTAACAAATTAAGTTGTCAGGAGTCGGAATTCAAGGGGGTTGATTCTTGGCCATTGGAGAGAGCTAGGGTTTCGGGAGCTCAATTTTGGAGAAGAACACAAATGTAATTTGAAATCAATTATTGATTCTTGATTATTTGTTTACAGCCAACTCTTCCCTATTTATAGAGTACAATATGCCACTTAGTCTAAGCATGTGCAGTGCGCACACCGCTTATTGGGCCATATAACAAATGAGCCCATTAACAAACAAATCAAACAAAAAAACCCAGAAAAGGTGCTATTGTTATGCACACAAGTATTGATACATTCATCCTTTGCCTTCACAACATCAAACTGCAGTTTCAATTCTGCAAGGTAGCTTTAGTTAGATCCCTAACATCCTCCCTTTGGTAGGATTTCAAAACTCTCTTGTCGATCTGGACGCGATTGGTCTTGGGTGGACCAGGTTGCGGATATGAAAGTGTGGGGGCTTATCTGTTGGAATCATGAGTTATAAGTTGAGTAGTGTTGGTTTCTTTTCTTTAATGTAGAGTAATGGGAAATCTTTATAAGGTTTGAGGGAGTATGGGGTTGTACTTTGGCCATTAATGTCATCTCCTTGCTTAGATTCAGTGTTAGCCGTGTTTTGCCTCCATTCATGTTGAGTGTCATAGGTGGTATCAAGTATGTTACGGTTGGGTTTAATGGGCCTGGAAATCGTTTTGGGCATTTAGCTACCTATCGGTTGTGGGCTTTGCCCACGGGCCTCCTTAGGGCCTAGGTACTTATTAATGAAACTCAAATTAGTTTTATTGGGTTTTACGAATTTGGTGCTACTCGAGCCTTCACGGAGGTGCCAAAAACATAGGATTATGCAACAATGAAAAATTCGTAATCGTAAATGAATGTGAATTGTTGGTAAGGAGGCTTGGTGTGATTTTGGACATATATAAAGGAGTACTTGTATGATGGGAAGATGGGTATTGGATAGTAGTATGGGTAATTTGTGCAATTAAATAAAGATTGGGAAAAGGAAAGCCGTTGAAGAAAGAATGAATGTACTACCTTAGTTAAATATGGTTCTAACTTTATCAAGAAACTCTTAACCAAGCAAAACATGCTCCACTACTGATTTTTTTTTTTTTCATTTATCAATGGTGTCATTAAAGAAGGAAAATGCTAGCAAGAGAATAAACAAATAAGAAGGAAACGGTTGAGGGATGGTATTCATGATGATGCCCATAATCCTCGATAAATGTACCTAATTCGATTCAAGCCCTTGGATGCAAGGAGGCTTGGTGTGATTTTGGACATATATAAAGGAGTACTTGTATGATGGGAAAGATGGGTATTGGATAGTAGTATGGGTAATTTGTGCAATTAAATAAAGATTGGGAAAAGGGAAACCGTTGAAGAAAGAATGAATGCACTACCTTAGTTAAATATGGTTCTAACTCTATCAAGAAACTCTTAACCAAGCAAAACATGCTCCACTATTGATTTTTATTTTTCATTTATCAATGGTATCATTAAAGAAGGAAAATGCTAGTAAGAAAATAAACAGATAAGAAGGAAAGGAAACGGTTGAGGAATGGTATTCATGATGATGCCCATAATCCTCAATAAATGTACCTAATTCGATTCAAACCCTTGGATGCAAGAGTGCACAAACCGGAAGCAACTCCTACGCGGATCCAATGGTAAGAGAATGTGGTTAGTGAGGTACTATAGATAGTTAATGGTTTTAGTCATCATTAGCATAAGATGATCAGTCATTGTTACTTGATTCTCATATTTTATTATCACCAGTTATTTCTAAACCCTCCATTGATATCTTTTGTCTCAATCTCTGAAAAGAATCTTAAGGTTTGTCTTATACAAATTTAATAAACCTGAATAAATTCTTCTAATAGGTATTTAATAAGCAGGTCTGTGTAATTTTCCGTCACACACTTGAGACTCACCCATCCAATAAAAATATTAGTAGTCGCCACATAAGATGCCACTTTTCATTCACTGGTGTAATGTCCTAAAATTTTATAATAATATACTACGGATAGATTATCATTTTATTTATGTACATATTTCAGCTTAGATAGATAACTAGGAAGACGAAGATAGATTAGAGAAGCCAGACTTCAATATGATAAGTATAAATATTCCGTGACCCTTGTTTGTAGGAGTCTCTACAACACAACCCTTTCAATAGAAGTGGCACAAATCTCAAAGTTCCTTTCTGAACTAAATTAAAATCTTAAAAGCCCAATGCATCGGTTTAAATGGAAACTATACATGTTTCTATCTCCTCATTTTTTGTTGTCTCTTGAGGATCCAAATTGATTGAAAAGTTTAAAAAGAATTAGAAGCAATTGAATTGTAGCATTTATTTGTAAGTTGCACCTTAGATGCCACTTAGGATGACATGTGGCAAAAGATTGGATCGTGCCACCCGTCATCACCTGTGCAAAGTCTTCTAAAATTATATAATACATTACATATAGATTACATATAAATTGTATTCTATTATATTAAATAAGATTAGATTATTACATACTCTCTAGTAGACTAGATTAGATTGGATTGGATTAGATTAGATTAGTGTACCAGGTTATTAGTCTAATACTCAAACCTGTTCAAGAAAAGCCTACATAACATTTACCATTTTGGGTACATTTTCCCAGAATGTTGTAGGATTTATAGATGGCATATTGGTGGTGGAGACCCTTCAAAAACATTGAAAGGGACATTTAAAGCATTGCTAGGAACTATGCGTATCTCCCAAATTTTGCTCTTACTCTTCCAGGTTCGAGTGTGTTTTATAAGGTGTGAATTATATCACAAGTTATTTTAACTTACAGCTATAGAATCTTGTCTGTCACTGTGAGGTTGTGCCTTATTTTACAGTTATTCATGCATTTAAATTCTTAATCATACGTGTTGAAGCTGTGGTAAAAAGTTGTTTCCTCAAATCTTTTGTAGACAACAAACAATTCAGCAAGCTTACCAACCGAAATTCAGCTTGGATTACTTTCTCCAGTATATCTGCGAAGATTATTTGAACGGATGGGTGCAACTTATATTAAGTTAGGTCAGGTATGAAAGTGCACATTGCTATTCATGTTAAGTTGTTTGTTCTAAGAAACTTCATACATGCTACTTGGAAATAAGATTGTGATATATGTGCTTCATTTATATGTAAATTACAATTTACTAGTTTCTGTAAGAATTTGTGTGGACATGTCTGATTCGTTATATGCTCTGTCATTGGCTATAGCTAGGAGGAACAGAAGGTGGGTGGGTGTTGGGTGATTGGTGATTTGGTGGGATTAGTTACGCTTCAGGTGGGAATAAATCCTGGCTCGGAAGTGGGAGGACATGATACTGTGATACTGACTGTGCTACAGGCGCTTAGGCACGTTGATTGTAATCTTATGCAATTCTTCTTTGCATATAATCATCTTCACTTTGGTCTTCATGTCATATGATGGTTTGATTGCTAGAGCTTGAAATTAATCACAACTTAGTGCCAAGCGTATGAGCGTGCCCACTCTCCACCAAAGCCCTGCCTTTTTTATAGCCTCATAGCTAGGCAATTAACCCAACATTATCAGACTTACTATAAAAATTTAAAAAAATTATGGTAGAGGAGAGTTGGTTTGATTCCCCCTCTTCCGAGCAAGGGTTCATGTCTAACCAAAAGTTTCCAAAGTAACTTTTGTTTGTGCGGAGTGTTAGGATGCTAGCATTATATTTGGGGATACATATATTAACAACAGGTAAAATGGAAATTAATTTACACAATTCTTGCCAGCTACTTAATGGAACTTCTAGATCAGTCATTGGACTGGCCAAAAAGTCTGTGCAACTTGTCCTGCTTCAGTAAAAAAATCTGCTAATAACCCCAAACTCAAGTCTTCGTAAAAAAAGTTCGATTGAACTTTAATGTTTACAAGCCAATGTTCTGGCAAGAAAGGTTGAACAATATAATTCTATCCATTCAACTTTTTTTTTTTGAGGATCCACTGAATATTGAGGAAGACATCCATATATCCGCCCACATTGATCAAGAATAGAGTCTGGTAAATCATTGGGTTAATAATAGAATGACCTCATATGGTAACAAGGATCCAATAAGAACCACAACTGGAACAATGATATGAAAGTTATTAGCTACAGAATTATTTGAACATTTGATTCCTTATTGGAATGTTTGTTAATATTGCCTTCAAACATATGGGGGTTAGGCCTGGGCAGGGTTAGGAGGGTTAGGCCTTGTTAGTGCACTGCTTTTTTCATGCATAAATGATAAACTATTATTTTGACGTTGTGCTTTAAAGAAATTTTAAACAGCAGTTTTGCTTACAATTGCACTAATAGTTTAATACATAATTTCATCATGCCGACCATCTTTGCATCAATATGCTCACTTTACTATGTCTGCGGATATTTTTTTATGGTTTGATTAACAGATTTCAAAAATAAATAAAATTGCATCTGTCTCTAATACCTAAGATTGCATATTTATTGCTTTGGTTTCAAGAAACTTTGGCTTCGATCCATGCTTCGTCCTTTATCTTCTAGTATTCCAACCATAGTTTTAGTATTTCAATTGAAGCTGTGCAAGCACTAGGAAAAAGGTCATCATAAATCTCGTATGTTGTGGATGAAATTGTAGTCTCTTACTGTGAATCATCATTGTGTCTTTATTCCTCTTCTAAAATTAGTAAGTTGTTTTTTTTTCTTACTGATTGCTACAAGAATTTTGGCAGCTTATACTGTTCTGTCTTTATTTTAGCTTTTTGCTCGCTCATGCTACAATAATTCTACACCAGGATTATGCAATTGGAAGCTTATTGTGTAAAAATATTGTGTAAATAGCTTTAAAGATGTACATTTCTGTAGCTGCACAAGACACTATTTGACCTGTAATTTGGGCAAGGCATGTCCCATTACAAAGGGATAAATTAATAACCTCTTACCATCTTATTCAGTTTTTTTAGCCATTATGGTCTCTTATAAAGTGCTTACATACTGATGCTTCTGATGCTTATACCCATCATTAGTATCCATTATCAAGTTATGCGTATATGATTCCTCAAGTCCTAATATATATTTTATTAGTTATGCTTACATTTCAAAGGTGCAGTTCATAGCATCTGCACCAACATTATTTCCTGCAGAATATGTCCAGGAATTTCAGAACTGTTTTGATAGGGCACCATCTGTTCCTTTCAGCGAAATTGAGGCTATACTTAAAAGGGAACTTGGCAGGCCATTGGACAGTATCTATGAGTATATTGACCCGGTGCCGATTGCATCTGCTTCAATTGCTCAGGTTTGTGTACAGTGGCATGTCATTAATTAACATTAGAATCATTACTGCATTATTGAAATATGGTTAAATTACTTCCCTGTATGTTGTCTAGGTCCATGGTGCAAGGCTTAAAAATTCGCAACAAGAAGTGGTGATAAAGGTCTTAAAGCCTGGTATTGAAGATGTGTTAATTGCAGATCTGAACTTTGTATATGTTGTTGCACGCATTTTGGAGTTCGTAAACCCTGAGCTTCGAAGAACATCATTGGTATGTGTGATTCTATCACCCTCTTCTTGTCGTTCTATTTTTGGAGTGAGATAAGTGCAGTTATCTTAATTCCAAAAGGAGTCCCAAACATTTCAAAGTTAGCACAACTATAGATTTGTAAAGTTAAATGAGATAACTACAGTTATCCTAACATAACTTTGTTTCCAAACACAGCCTTAATGGTTGCCCCCAGTTCCCAAGCTAACATCAATGCTATTTTCTAACTACCATTGTAAGTGACCTTTAATAGTAAATGATAGCAATAATAACAATAACAAGAATAACAACACTGGAACTTATGGTTTTCCCCCATTTTCAATTTACACATCCCATATACGAGTAAAACCAAAAACATTCTGAATTCTGAAAATACATAATTAAATTGGAACTGCATTAGATAACATAATAAATACAAATTTGTGTTTCATTTAGTTTTGAACAATGTGAATGCTAAGCTAAAAGTTACTTCTGGTATAACCTTTTCTTTTAAAGCAGCACGCTCCTTGTTGTGGTTTCAAATGAGTGGCAAGACGAGATAGATATATGATTGATGCTAGGGACACCATCCAAGAGTTGAATGACCATATAAATAAATACATTTATACTGAGCGCATGCAGTCAAGAATTGAAAGGTATTGATATGTTAATATTCTTCGATTTGTTTTTTTTTGAAAATTTATTAAGTAAGATTAGTGCATTCGTTTAATTTCACATGATTATTGAATGATTTACTACGTCTTGCACTCTAATTTACCTAACTATATTTATTTGAACATGTGATGCTCGTGGTTTAGTTTGACCATTTCCAAGAAAGAATTATATAATTCACGAGTTTGGTTATATGTGACATTTAATGATGATTCCTACTCTTTAATAAATTTTGGCTTCCAAACACAACATAGGTTGGCTTCACGCAACTTATTTGAGATAATATAGGAAATTATGGTATTTAATCACTCAATAGAAGAAAAGGAAAAACTCGAACTCCTCCTCTTGTGCTTTCTGCTGCTATAAATTTTGAGCACTTTGTTCAGTGTTAAAACATTCTGGTCAAAATCCTAGCTAAGGCAACAAAGGCAAGACTGGGCCTTGCCAGAAACCATGGAAACCAGTATCAAAATTAGGTGATCTTACCATTTCAGTCATTTATTTTAAAACTGATGCATCCATCCAGGTAGCAACTCTCCAATTTCTCCTATTGAGAAAAGTATAGTCAGGAGGTAGAATGATTAGATTAATATATGGAATCTTACTCACCCTCTAGAAATAAATATGCCAAAGAGATATTCTATATTATATTTGTTTCACAAATAACAAGAGCGGTTTTCCAGGTGTAACTGTTAAATAGCTAGATTGGACAGCTATTAGATTTTGGTTATCATTTAGGAAATTTTGTCTTTTGAGCTATTGATTTACAACTGCACTCATTTGGAAAGGAGAAGGTGTAGATGATCTTGTAGGTTCCTTTCAGTAAGCAGTAAGTAGTATGTGGTTAATTTTACTAGAGCCTAAATTTGCCAATCTTTCTGAAGTTAGTATCTGGAAAGTTGCTTGCTTCTCAAAAGCCCCTCTCGTACTTGGTTCTTTCTTATATATTTTTTGTTGACTGATTGCGGTGCTTATATTTATCACCTCCCTATCTTTCAATTGTTGTCCATTTCTTTTCAAGATATTTGCTGAAAATTTCTGCATCAGTCTTAATTAATCTGTACTCTAGGTAGGCATTGTCGGAGACATAAGGCAATCTATGCTTGAAGAGGTAGATTTCCAAAGGGAAGCTGTAAATATTGAGACTTTCAGGAGATATTTAGAAAACATGGGACTTGATAGGCAGGCCAAGGCTCCGAAAGTCTATCAACATTGCAGCGCTCGACAGGTATTGACAATGGAGAGGCTCTATGGAGTTCCCCTGACTGACCTTGATTCTATAAGATCACTTGTTCCTGATCCTGAGGCGACTCTTGTAACAGCACTTAATGTCTGGTATTAGCACCTCTACTTTTATGAATTTTCATCTCTAGTTTTATGATTTTTTGAATTGATAATAGTTTGCATAAGAATTACCAGGTTTGGGAGCTTGATTGCATGTGACACATTCCATGCGGATGTACATGCAGGAAACCTATGGTTGCTTCGTGATGGTCGCATTGGGTTTCTTGATTTTGGTTTGTCCTTTTGCTTCAACAGAACATAATAGTTGAAATTGAAACACAGTAGTTTATGTGTTTTAACATAGTACCTGTATGTAAGTGCAGATGACCAGGAGTGCAGCCAGGATTGGTCAGAAGGGGAGGCCAAAAAATAAAAGATTATATATCATATTAAAAAAATAATTAAAATTGGTTGACTCAAACCACCGAACTTCTCAATTTACTAACAAACACACTAACCAATATAGCATACTAATACTTGTTACACATTAATGGAGGGGCTAATCTTTAACAATTGTAAAAATTTTAGAAAACCTTATACCCTAAAATTAGGCTTACGAAAACTTTGCAGCACCCACCCACTCCCCCGCAAAACCAAAGCTCCGCCCCTGGTGATGACACAAAATACACTTTGGTGAATACCATCAAGTTTTGAAATACAAATATGAGGCTCACATTTCTCTTTCCCTCTAACTTGTGTCCCTCTTAACTTGTGCATCATATTTATTTTTTTTCTTCCTAATTCTTGTGCATCATGTGATATGGTCCGAGGACACAAGGATAATGCTTTTTTGAAAGCTTTATTTGGGTCCAACAAGTTACTAAGTGCAATTTCCCATCGTGTGTCAACATGCAATTCTTTTTTCTTAGCAAATTATTGAGCAAAATAAGAAGGAAGATCAAGATAATTGACGAATGCGAAAAGATTTACTATGAACAATTTCAAAGGGAGTTGGGTTCAATTGGTTAATTGTATTCTTTATAGAGTATGGGATTAAAATTTAAGTCATTAAAATTTTAATGCTTTGAGAGCCTCTGTACTATAGTTAGAGTAACAATAGCATGGTAATCCAAATAATGCATTCAGGAATTGTTGGGCGAATTTCTCCCAAGACATGGGCTGCTATGGAAGTCTTTTTGGCATCCTTTGCAAGTGAAGATTATGAAGCTATGGCTTCTGCCTTAATTGAAATGGATGCTACAGAAAAAAATGTAGATGCCAAAGCCTTTGCTAGGGACTTGCAGAAGGTTTTCACTTCAATACAGGTACATGGTCATGCATTGGTTTCTTTAACTATTGAGTTGTACTGTTGTGAGGTTGTACTTCCCTTACCTTTTTTCCTCTTATACTTTGTTTTCCTTTTTTCCATACTACCTTAATGTATTTTTCATTAATCCCACAGAAGTCATATTACCAAGGACAGGTATTAACCTTATCTCTTAGACTCAATAAGTTAAAAGACGTAATAACCAGGATGTTGAATATGAATGTATAAAAACTAATTAAGGTTGTTTTTATAAGTCTATAACAGAAAACAAGAGAATAATAAATGGTTGTGACAAGCAGTGTTCTAAAAGGCGAAAATACATATGCAGTGTGTGCTCAGAATTCGCTTTCTTGGGTCTGCATATTGGCTATTTGCAGTTTAGTTAACATATGCACGCATAATTAAAAATGTGAATCACATACTGTTTGAACGGCACATAATTCTGTTTATGCGGTAGCATATGCCTCATTGATGACTAGGTTTTTTCAAAAGATTATGAACACATTTTAGACCCAACCCAAAATTCGTCCCATTTCTGAAGGGTTCTATACCCATCAATTTCTCTTTTTCTTTTGCTTCTCTCTTTTTTCTCATGATGAACTAGGAGACTCATTTCTTCTGTGCTTTGTCTTTTTTTAATGAATGTTGCAATCTAAGTCTTAAGTCTTTGTTTAAAGAATGATATAAACCATATATAGCAATTGTTTTATGACTTTGTTTGATTAATGAATGTTGCAAACTAATTTAGAATTGGTTTATGTCCTTGTTTAATTATATCATGCACTTATGCTATTGTTACATTTGGTTCTGATTTTTTTTTCTGTTGTTTCCTTTTTTCCTGATTTTTTAATAACTTTTGATCGGTTTCATTTTTTTAAAATCCATAGCCGTATATGCGACGTATATGCAGCATATATGTGCGGTGTATGCGATATGTGGCAAGGAATCACATATTGCCTCATATTGCCTTCTGTAACATTGACATCAAGAAACAATTATGAAGTTTTCTACTGGAAAGTCCAAGGTGATCTCTTAAGACTTAGTGATTTCATCTACATAGATGTGTAAATATAATTAGGTTAGCCTGTCACTGGCTCTTCCTCATGGAGGATCCAAGATCCAGTCCTAGATGTTAGACATCAGGTCTGTAGCTTGAATTGTTGTTAATGCTGTTGATGGGAAATGTTCAGACCTGAACTTTTCTCATTAAGATATTTCAATTTCTTGTCACAAATGAGTTTTAGAGATGCAAAATGCATGGTTTTCCAACAAGTACAACAAGAACAAGATTGAGACCACATGTCTGGGCAAAATATGTCCAAGCCTAATGTTTTTACAGAATCTTATTTTATGCACACAGATAGCTGTGAACAAGGATCATGCACTTGAGATGAGTAGTTAATGTTCTTAGCACCACCATTGATAACTGTGTATAGATATGTATATGTGTGTCTGTTTAGCACAACCAATGGAGTGAACTTACGCATTTGGACATGAATTTTCCCTGAAATTGCCAGGACCTAGACACAGAAATTGTTGTTGCTACAGCCAGAGGACCAAATGCAAATGCTGCTTCCGTATCTGCTAATGTAGTTGTGGATGAGAACCAAATGAATGCCCTATTCCTTGATTTGGTAATATGATTTATTCCCAAGCCCTCTACTCTTTTTCTAATATTTTTATCTGCATTTTGTGTTTACTACTAAGTTGTGAAGCATAACTTGGTACGCTTCAGAATAAATAGATTTAATATCAACAATCTGTGAGAAGTGGTAGCTCCATTATTCTATATCCGTCATTGTCATGTATCAAGGAGTCTGGATTGAGGAACCTTTAAACCTAAAGCGTGTGTAGACCTTAATTCTTCTACTACGCTAATTTTTTTATAAAAAAAAAATACATCTCGATGATATGCTCAATTATGGTGTTCTTTTTTAACAAGATAATGTAAACTCTGTTTAGTTTTCATCATATTCACTGCTTGTAAGAGAAATTTATCTTTTTCTTTTATTTTTTTCGGTAATAGGAGAAAGCTTAAAGATCTGCCAGAAAACAAAACATATAATATCTTAAAATTATTACTACAAGTCAAGAAAGACCACAGGCCAAACTATCCAAACTACGTTAAAGTTATTACAAGGCAAGAAATAGTCAGCTCCAACTAGAGACCGCCAAAGCACCAGAACTCTCATTCCCAATATTTGCATCAGCTTGGCCGGTGTGCACCTGAGCTCCTCCACACAATAAGATCTGCAATAGTCACTTTGGGGTGGAGAGATCACTCTTAGCTTTCTTCTTTAACGGGAAAGATCTAAAAAATTAGGAACGCAAAAATTGTTAGGCACAGTAATAACAACAACAAAACAATATAAAACACAAAGGAGGATTAAAGAATGTTAGTCAAAGACACTTCCATTTAAGATCCTATTATCTATCAAGGGCAGATGTGTATGTAAACACAATTCAAAACTATACCAGACACAGAAATTTCTGAAATATATATTGAGATAAACATCATCAGGCACGTTTCCAATGCATGTATCTAACACAACACGTCTTCCTAATAGAAGTGTTTGTGTTTCATAATAGCATCTCCTTGAGCATGTATAATTTTTATTTTTAAAGACTTTTTTTTTCCTTTTTTTTCTTTTTGGGATAATAAAATGACCAAAAATCTAAACATAGAGTATCTGAAAGTTCTTACAACCCAACTCAAGAAAGACAATTAAAAACTCAGCCCAAACAGTCGACCAAATTGCAACCCAGGGCTGAGAAAGTCTCAGTTAAAGAAAGTGACACAAAAGAGCTTTAAGACATCACAAGGCAAGAAATAGTCAGCTCAAAGACCACCAAAACCAAGAGAAAGCTCATTCCCCATATTCAATCAGCTTGGTTAATCAGCACCAAAGCGCCCCCACTCTGAATAAGATCTGCAGTACTCATTTGGAGGGGAGGAGAAATCAACCTTAGATTTTTTGTTGGGGGAAAAAGTACCAGTGCAAAATTTGAGTTAAGAAAAAAAAAAATGATAAAAATGCTGACCAAAGATACAAAAAATCTCCCTGAGGACAGATACGCATACAGACAGAATTGGTACTATACCGCACTCGGAAAATTCTAAAATACTATATTGAGATGGAAGCTTCACATCTATACATATATCTGGTACATGACATGGCTTCCAAATAGAAGTATTTGTGCTTCAGAATCGCATTTTCTTCAGCATGTGTGACATTTCAGTTTGAAATAGACTTATGTTTTCTGTACCTCTCTGTTCTTTTTCACCCTTATTGTTTTTGGTTGTTTTTCCTTTTGTCTGTTGTTAAATGGACTTTCTTTGTTTTTAATTTTCTGCTTCAGATTCGGGTCAGTGAATCCTATGGGTTGAAATTTCCAAGGGAATTTGCACTACTTATAAAGCAGCTTCTATATTTTGATCGCTATACTCGGCTATTGGCTCCCAACATGAACATGCTTCAGGACCAGAGAATCACTGTAGTATCAAATCGGCGGAGAATTAGGGGAGTGGAGCAGTTCAAGTGATATCCTAACTTCCATGCTGCGATTATATTACAATCTGAAGAATTAATGTCGATCAGATTAGCTAGATTATTGAATATCTACAAGGTCCTCAAAACACCTGAGGTTTTGGGACAAAATATAGTAATGTATATAGCGTGAGCACAGTTTCATCAGATGTGTACTTCTAAAGTCACTGGAGCTCGAGATTGTATAATATAGTTCAGCTTTTGCATCCCCCGCGCGAGTACTGAGTCATGATACTTTTATATAAAGTTATACAAACTAGGTAAATTAACCACTTGATATATTTGCAATTTCATTCGGTTAATTATTCTCGGACCGGTGTCTATATGTTGCGCTTTCAGAATACTTGGAGCAGTTGAGCCACACCTCTGACTTTATGAGTACATAAACTTCTAGTCAAGTAACAGGTTTCAGCAATAGCTTCAACTGACAAATTAGCTTGTAAAGAATCTTCTGTGGCTGAATTTGATGAAATTGTCGGAGTACCAGTTGTAGAGAATCTTATGCAAATGATTGATGATAAGAGTCTAGCTTCGTTAATTCGGGTGGAGGAAATTTCAATGGAACAAGAAAAATTCATCAAACTTTTTTAATTACCTTTAAATACTTTGAACTTTCTCTATTTCTCAGTGACCATTTTTTATTTATTTAAACTAGTATTATACACGTGCGTTGCACGTAGGAAAAATGGGAAGGAGGGAATGAAAAGGACCCAAAAAAAAATCTAGTATTATACACGTGCGTTGCGCGTGGGAAAAATGGGAAGGAGGAATGAAAAGGACAAAAAAAAAAAAATCTACCAACACGTGCGCTGCACGTGTTGACAAAATGACAAATATTTACAAATGACATTAAGCCCTTCTCCCATTATAATATTACTAGTATCATGCACGTGCGATGCACGTGGAGGAAGAAGGAAAAAGAAAAAAAACCTACCAACACGTGCGCTGCCCGTGTTTTTTTTCGCACGTGTGGAAAATGGGGAGGGGAATGAAAGGACCCCAAAAAAAATCTAGTATTATACACGTGCGTTGCGCGTGGAAAAATGGGAAGGGGGAATGAAAAGGATAAAAAAAAAAGCCAACACGTGCGCTGCACGTGTTGACAAAATGACAGTTGGTGACAAATGACACTAACCCCTTCTCCCATTATAATAGTAGAGATTACTAGTATTATGCACGTGCGATGCACGTGGAGAAAGAAGGAAAAAGAAAAAAAACCTACCAACACGTGCGCTGCCCGTGTTTTTTTTCGCACGTGTGGAAAATGGGGAGGGGAATGAAAAGGACCCCAAAAAAATCTAGTATTATACACCCCTTCTCCCATTACAATAGTAGAGATTATTATTATTATTATTAGAGATTGGAGATTAGAGATATTTATAGCATTTTCTAATGTAACTACAAATATATTACTTGAATCTAGTTCTAGATGTTAGACATGGTCAATGTGAAAATGTGTTTAGAGATTGGAGTTAGTTCTCTGTCAGTTAGCCTGCATCTTAAACAATGTTATCCCATTCAGCTAATAGGGAGCGGCAATCTCAAGAATAACGAACTAAAAAAGAAAATTTTGCCGTACTACCCCCACTTTTTGAAAATATTTAGCGTTCAGTTTTCAAAACAATTAGCGATATGCTCTTGTTTAGGACACGTCAGCAAGAAATATTATTGGGAAATACAGCATAGGTTATTTCGATGCCGTTCTTCCCAATAATAGCATATGTTTGAAAAAAAAGTATCATACCGTTATTTGAAATAACGGCATAGGTTGTTTTGTTTTTTGACAGCTTGTAGTCTCCACTTAGAAAAAAAAATTGCAAGTGTGAAAACCTTATAACAGATGTCGTTATTTCAAATAACGGCATTCTCAATACTGATGCAGTTATTTGGAATAACGGCGTCAGTTATAAATTTTTTTAATAAAAAAGTAACTTATTATTCATCCTCTCTGACGAATAAGTTTTAAAAAAAAAAAAAAAAAAATATTATAACTGATGCCGTTATTTGGAATAACGGCATTAGTTATAATTTTTTTTTTTGAAACTTTTTATTCATTCTCTCTATTTCCAAACAACGGCAAGAGTTCATATTTATATATAACTGTTATTCGAATGCCGTTATACAGGATAACGGCATTATTTATAAGTTTTTTTCACACTTAGAACTTTTTAAAGTTAGAAGATTCACACTTGTAAGAGAAATATACTGATGCCGTTATTCCAAATAACGGCATGAAAAAAAAAAGTAAAATAGATGCCGTTATTGGGAAGAACGGCATCGAAATAACCTATGCTGTTTTTTCCAATAACGTTTCTTACTGACGTGTTCTAAACAAGGCCATATCGCTAATTGGTTTGGGAAATGAGGTAGAGCGCTAAATATTTTCAAAAAGTGGGGCAGTAGGGCAAAATTTTCACTAAAAAATACTGTTGCCGTATTTGACCACTTCAAGAAAACTGATGAAAATTGGTGTGCTATTTGACCACTTCAAGCTTGCTGCGATCTGAACTTTGATTATCTTCACTATGTCGGAAAAGGCATCATCCCCGTCAGTTGTACATCACTTTGTTTTGGTGCATGGGGCTGGTCATGGAGCTTGGTGTTGGTTCAAGCTCCGGCAACTTCTAGAAGCTGCTGGCCACCGAGTCACTTGCGTAGACCTTGCCAGTGCCGGAATTCACCAATCTGATCCTGGTTCTATTCTCTCATTTGAAGACTATGATAAGCCACTCTTCAACTTCATGTCTGCCTTGCCTCCTCATGAGCAGGTACGTCGATTTTTCCTTTCATAACAATTGTTGCGGTTGCGGAGAGCAAGCCACACATTTACATGATATGTTTACTTTTTCAACATAGAATGGCTGGAAGTAACTACTGTTGAAATGTAGTAAGTAGTAATATATATATTCTGTTTCCTAATCTATAGGAAACAGATTTTCCAAATCTCTCAGTACTCAATCTTCTCCCAATTTTCTTTCTTCTCCTCCAAGAATGTAATCCTTATATATAGATGTATACAGTAAAGAATAAAGAATATGAATAAAAATTATTTTTCGTTTTCAATATGGTATAGAGCCTAACTAGATCTAGGCTAACTGAAGAAGAAGAAGAAGAGAAGAAGGTGATTAGATTTGATACCTCCATCTTGATCCGATCCCGACCAAACCCCGATTCTCGAATATCCTTGTCGACCGATCCCGGCGAACCCCCGTCTCCGGCAACCTAACCTCATCGCCGTCCTCTTTCTCTCTCCCCGAATTACCGCTCAAACCACTGTACCGCAACTGTTCATCTTCTCAACTACTGAACCCATCCTCTGAGTTCTTCTCCGGTCATCCCCTCAACCCCAGCGACCCCCACTCCCGTCGGCCTCTCCCCAGCACCGCCCTCCACCTCCCCTCGACGCCCTATTACCGAAAACCCCAACCCCTGCCCTCCCTTCCTGTTCCTCGATTTTAACAGCAGCCAAACCCACCAAATCCCGACACCCTTCCCTCTTCCGTCGCGCCGCTGCGACGCCGCCGTCGCCCGTGATGTGGCTAAAAATAGGATTAAATCGGGACCGTTCACATCGGAGACGAATCTTAAAGCTCAGGGGTAAAACGGTAATTTCACCTACTAACGGGTCCGAAGCGGGTACTGGGTCTCCTTCTCACAGATCCAATAATCCGCGAACGGATCCACCTCAACTGGGTATGGGTCCCGACCCGATACAAACTCAGTCCGACAGGATAGAATTATGGTCTCTAATTGAACTAAATCAACGGGCCTGATTCGCGACTATCCTCTCACCGGGAATTAAGGGATTACATTCCTAATCTGATTACGAGGATTTAACGCCTTATCAGATCACAGGAATCACATTCCTAATCTGATCCCAATGGCGACTATAAATACCCCCACCTACCACTGTTACAGGTTAATCACTTTTTTGCCAACTTAAGCTCTTTTTTAATCATCACTGGTTACTGACAAGAGCGTCGGAGGGTGTGTCGCCGAGATCAACCCCGGTGTTTCGCACTTTCCTTGCAGGTGTACGGCGGGAGCTCAACAGCCCAACTCCGACGAGCAGGTGTGGACTCTCTATTCAGGTTTTTCCACGAACCCACAAATTCTATCTGTTTACCCCCACACCATAATTAGCGGTAACAGATTGGCGCCGTCTGTGGGAACACCATACGAATAGCCTCCGCCTCTTCCTCGTCGATCAGATCTCCAGCCATGCCTCCCAAAAAGGTCAGATCTAGAGGGTCCAATTGTGCACCCTACCCCGCGAACCAGCAAGAAGTCCCTATCAACCCCTCTCAACAACTGGGGCGGCTCCCTCCGCCCGCCGAGGACCGTGTCCAGCAGGACCCACCTCCTCTTCCGAACCAGCAACCCCCAAACTGTCCCGATCCAGGGAAGCAAAAACAACCTCTCCATCAAGACCACATATCGGTACACAATGCCTCTACAGACTCTTACGCCTCCCATAGTCCTCAGGCCCCTGACCTTCAAAATACTATTCTCAACCGGCAGAAGGATGAGGATCTCCGCCACCGTCTGGACGAAAAGCAGTCCCGAGAGGGAGCCTCCCGCCTACAATGTCCAGATGAGCAGAATCCTCACCACCGTGAGTGTAGAAGGTCTCCTACCAGGAGAGGGCGGAGAGAGTCACCCGAGCATTACAGGAGGAGGCGCCACTCTCCTACCGGTCGGCATCAGCCGAGGAACAATGAGGCGCCCATCACTCGCGTCGAGTTCCTGCAGTTTCAAGCAACGGTGTTGCAGGCTCTTAACCTCTGACCCAACAACAATGAGGCCCAAAGGGTTCCTTCGCCCCAACGGGTTCCCAGTCCTCACCGTAGGTCCGCCTCTCCTCCACCGGCTCCTAACCACCAGCAGCATGATCTTAGCCCTTACCGCTCCCGGGACGACCATCGTCGTGGCCCCGGCTCTCCCTCCTACGAAGACGAGTCCAGAGGCTCGTTCGACTACCGCAGGAGGGACGATGCCCTATACCGCCGTCTCCATGAGGTGGAGAGGCGAATCGGCCGAATAGACAAGGATGAGGAGTTAAGAGGAAGGACCATCCGCCCGAGCAGACCTCCCTTCTCCCGGACCATCATGGAAGCTCCTATCCCAAGAGGTTTCGAACCCCCGAAGTTCGAAACTTACTCGGGGGAGTCGGACCCCGTGGACCACATCGAAAGCTTTAAGACCCTCATGCTAATCCACCAAGCTTCCGATGCTTTGCTGTGCAAAACCTTCCCCACCACTCTTAAAGGTTCGGCTCGGGAGTGGTACTCCCGCCTCGCCCCGTCTTCCATATTCTCCTTCGAGCAATTCGAGAGCCTCTTCATCACTCATTTTGTGAGTAGCAGACGCACGGAGAAAACTAACATCTCGTTACTCCAGCTCCGCCAGGAGAAGGGAGAGAAGTTGAGAGACTATGTGAAGAGGTTCACTGCGGAGGTCAGGTCCATAGCCTCCCTCGACCAATCCGTTGCAACAGCCGCCTTCCAATCCAACGTCTTCAATTCCAGCCTCCGCTCCTCTCTTGCTAAGAAGCCTCCACAGAACTTTGCCGACCTCCTTCTCAGGTGTGACAAGTACATTCGTGCCGAAGAGGCCGCCTACCTTCCAAGCTTCGGAGGGTCTACCTCAGGGACGAAACGAAAGCTGACCGAAGAAGAAGAGGCTAAGAAGCCTCAGAAGGACGGCAATGGCCAGCGCCGCCCGACTCCTCGGTTTGAGAAGTTCATCCCCTCGTTGCCAATATATCAGAAGTTCTTATGGAAGTGGACAAGGAAGGACTACTCCGTGCTCCCCCTAGAATGAACACACCTGGAAAGAAGAGGAACAAAGATAAGTGGTGTCGCTTTCACAGGGACCACGGCCACGACACGGATGATTGTCGGGCTCTCAAGGAGGAGATTGAAGAACTCATACAGCGGGGGCACCTGACCAAGTTCGTCCGAAAAGAGGGGGCCGAGCTTCCCCCCTGAGGAGCCAACAAACGAACAGAAAGGCCCGCCGAGCTTCAAGACTCAGCTCCTCCCAAGAGGTCTTCACCTCATCGTAGAAGTAGGATCTTGATTTTCAATAAGGCCGATGCTTGTAACCCGGCCAACAGCATGTAATAATGGCTCGCCCTATTGAAGCAGCCACTTAGTTTATTTCAATAAAACCTTGCATTTTTTCATTGGAAATTGTTGCTCTTGCTTCATCTCTACCTCTCCGAGTCATGACTCGCTGAAAGGTGAGTTCGGAGTCCAGCTTCTTCTACATGGATGCTCCCACAACTTACTAAGATCTTCACAACAAGTTTGGAGTCCAACACTTGGCTCGATTCCTCTTCAAATAACCTGCTTTTCAGCGGGTTAGAAGTGGTTCGCCATTCGGAATTGCTCCCACAACCGTTGACTACCTCTACCGATGGTTCAGAGTCCAACACTTGGCACGATTCCTCTTCAAATAACCTGCTCTTCAGCGGGTTAGAAGTGGTTCGCCATTCGGAATTGCTTCCACAACCGTTGATTCTCTCACATAAGAAGCGAGTTCGGAGCTAAAGCTCTTCCCTAGAGTTGCTCCTCACACTCGTCTCACAAATGGTTCTCTTCCAGAGCCGAGCTCTTCACTCCGCTCGTCCCCGAAGCGAACCTCTTCTCAACGAGTTCGGAGCTCACAACTCTCTCCTAGAGTTGCTCCTCAAACTCACCTCACAAATGGCTCTCTTCCAGAGTCGAGCTCTTCGCTCCGCTCATCTCCAAGGCGGACCTCCTCTCAACGAGTTCGGAGCTCACAACTCTCTCCTAGAGTTGCTCCTCAAACTCATCTCCCAAATGGCTCTCTTCCATAGCCGAGCTCTTTGCTCCGCTCATCTCCAAGGCGGACCTCCTCTCAACGAGTTCGGAGCTCACAACTCTCTCCTAGAGTTCTTTCTCACACTTGTCTCACAAATAGCTCTCTTCCAGAGCCGAGCTCTTCACTCCGCTCAGCCCCCGAAGCGGACCTCCTCTCAACGAGTTTGGAGCACAACTCTCTCCTAGAGTTGCTCCTCAAACTCACCTCACAAATGGCTCTCCTCCAGAGCCGAGCTCTTCCCTCCGCTCGCCTCCGAAGCGGACCTCTTCTCAACGAGTTTGGAGCTCACAACTCTCTCCTAGAGTTGCTTCTCAAACTCACCTCACAAATGGCTCTCTTCCAGAGCCGAGCTCTTCACTCCGCTCGCCTCTGAAGCGGACCTCTTCTCAATGAGTTCGGAGCTCACAACTCTCTCCTAGAGTTGCTCCTCAAACTCGTCTCCCAAATGGCTCTCTTCCAGAGCCGAGCTCTTCGCTCCGCTCGTCCCCGAAGCGGACCTCCTCTCAACGAGTTCGGAGCTCACAACTCTCTCCTAGAGTTGCTCCTCAAACTCACCTCACAAATGGCTCTCTTCCAAAGCTGAGCTCTTCCCTCCGCTCGCTTCCGAAGCGGACCTCTTCTCAATGAGTTCGGAGCTCACAACTCTCTCCTAGAGTTGCTTCTCAAACTCACCTCACAAATGGCTCTCTTCCAGAGCCGAGCTCTTCACTCCGCTCGCCTCCGAAGCGGACCTCTTCTCAACGAGTTCGGAGCTCACAACTCTCTCCTAGAGTTGCTCCTCAAACCCGTCTCCCAAATGGCTCTCATCCATAGCCGAGCTCTTCGCTCCGCTCGCCCCCGAAGCAGACCTCCTCTCAACGAGTTCGGAGCTCACAACTCTCTCCTAGAGTTGCTCCTCAAACTCACCTCACAAATGGCTCTCTTCCAGAGCCGAGCTCTTCACTCCGCTCGCCTTCGAAGCGGACCTCTTCTCAACGAGTTCGGAGCTCACAACTCTCTCCTAGAGTTGCTCCTCAAACTCATCTCCCAAATGGTTCTCTTTCAGAGCCGAGCTCTTCACTCCGCTCGCCTCCGAAGCGGACCTCTTCTCAACGAGTTTGGAGCACAACTCTCTCCAAGAGTTCCTCATCACACTTGTCTCACAAATGGCTCTCTTCCAGAGCCGAGCTCTTTCCTCCGCTCGGGTGCCGAGCAAGTGCCGATCCGACCCCAACATCAGAGAGCTCGGTCGGCTAACCGAGCAAGTGCCCATCCGAGCGTCAAAACGGAGAAAACTCACTTTCTCCTCAACATTCGCGTAAGATCTCGATCAAATGGCTCAGATCATGCCAGCACCACTACACGACAAGATAGTGTTTTCTTGGAAATTGTGCCCGCCTCGAGATCCGCACTGAGATCAATGGCTCAGATCGCTCCAGCAGCACTAAACGACAAGATAGTATTTTCTTGGAAATTGTGCCCGCCTCGAGATCCGCGCTGAGATCCAACGGCTCAGATCGCTCCATGTCGCTCAGTATTCCTAGCCGAGCGACTAGCGATCCGACCCACTCGCGCCTCTTCTTCGCCCCTAGGGTCTTCCTAGCACATATTACAAGGGTCTTCCTAGCCCAAGGGTCTTCCTAGCACAAGGGTCTTCCTAGCACATCTTCTCCGCCCCTAGGAGTGGAGCTCCTCTTCCAAAATCCCCAAGACCAAAGTACTTATCAACTTCATGAAGATAAGCATGTTGCAGGGCTATTTTGACCATGAAGGAGGGTGAATCTTCATCCCACTCCTAAAGAGAAGTTGTAGATCTTCGAACTAGCTTCGAAACGAGGGGTCGCACGCCTCGATCGGACCTCCGTAGCACCGGGAAAGTGGATCTCAATGCAGCTGCGCCGAATAGCTCGGAAATTCGAGCCGAGCCACTCGCCCGAGGGAGAAATCCGAACCGAACCCGAGCAAGAATCCGAGCTCTTCCCATCCGAGCCCCAACATCAAAGAGCTCGGTCGGCTAACCGAGCAAGTGCCCATCCGAGCGTCAAAACGGGGAAAAATCACTTTCCCCTCAACATTCGTGTAAGATCTCGATCAGACGGCCCAGATCTTGCCAGCGCCGCTAAACGACAAGATAACGTTTTCTTGGGAACGGGGTCCGTCTCGAGATTCGCACCACCACCCAATGGCCCAGATCGAGCCACGTAGCTCGGATCTACCATATGAGCTACTGCCCTACCGAGCTGCAAAATGGCCAAAAATGCACCTCAAAATCCGTGCTCGGATCTGCCGAACAAGACGCATCTGCTGAGCAGCAAGGAAGGAGGAGAGAAGAGAAGAGAAGAGAAGAGGAAAAAAAAAAAAAAGAATAAAACCAAAGGGCTATAGGGTCGGGTTCAATCCAAACCCGAACCCCATAAACCGCTCTCCTACTTCTCCTTCTTCTCTTCCAATCTCCCGCCAAAACCACAATACCCAAGCTATCTTCAAGCTTCGACGAAACCAAAGCCACATGGACGAACTCACCTCCATCTCCGAGCTCCGTCTTCTTCAACCTCCGACGCCGAGCTCACACCCACCATGGCCGAGCTCCGTCTTCATTGCCGAACTCTTCTCTTCTCCACCGTGCGACCAAACGAACCGGAGGAAGAAGAACCCAACTCCGAGCTCGCCCTCCGTCGAGCTTGCCAAGGTTGAGGCCCTCGCCTCCCTCTCCGACCTGTCGAAGCTCCTGACATTGCCAAGCTCCTTCTCCGAGATCGAACCCACTCCACCTGTCGAGGCTCCGAAGCATCGAGCTCCACGCCGCCCCACTTCACCGGGCTCCACGTTCGCCATTACAGAGCTCCGTCACCCCGAGCTCCCCCTACAGTCGAGCCCCTTCGACTGCAAGCTCCGCGGAGCTCGAGCTCGCCTCTCACTGAACTCGTCGAACAGCTCGTCGCCGAGCTCCTCCTTCCCTATCAACGAGCTCGCCAACGTCCACAAAATGTCGCCGAACGTCCTCCACCGAGCTCCTCCTCCATCAAGCTCCACTTCGGCGAACTCCACACCCCGTCACCTTCTTCTCCTTCAGTTTTTGACGCCCAAAGGCCCCATCAATGCGTTCTCCTCCTCGACGAGCGGCGCATCACCGAGCTCGAGTCGTCGAACTTTTCTCTTCGCCGAGAACTCAACTCCGAACTCACGAGCTCGCCAAGGTCGAGGCTGTCGCCGACCTCCACCATCTCCCATGTCGAGCTCCTTCATCAGTAATCTCCATCATCCATGCTTCGCCACGGCCGAGCTCCAACACCGACAGCTCCTTCAACTCCGAGCTCATCCAAGCTCTCGAACTGTCGAGCTCGCCGCAGTCGGAGTCGTCCAATGGCGAAGCCCCCCGCGTTCGACGCTCACTCCTCGTCGACTCCGTTGCTCGCCTCACCCTGCGTGAGCTGCGCGACGGCGAATGGAAAAGAGGTTGGAGAAGGAGATGAAGAAGGAGAGGCGAAGAAGAAACAGACAGAAGAACAGAGAAGAAGAAGAGAAAAGAAAAAAGAAAAAAAAAAAATTTATGCCACGTGGCGAGCCACGTGGCTTCACTCAGTGGTCGGCTCCGGGATCGGATCCGAGCTGCGCGAAAGTTGGCGTCACCTCCCAGTCGGCAGCTGAACAAGTCCCAATCCGAGCTGAAAAACGGAGAAAAATGATACCGAGCAACTCCAACCGTTGGATCTTCGCGAAAATCGTGCAAAAATTGATGAACGGCTCAGATCGCGCCACGTCTGCACAAAACGACAAAATAACGATTTTTCGAAAAACACGCCCCTCGAGATTCGTGCCAGGATCCGACGGCACAGATCGCGCCACGTGTCAGGTATTATTTAATTTAATTAATTTATTTATTTAATTGTTTTTTTATTTAAAAAACCCGAAAAAATATTTAAAAAATCGAAAAAAATTAATTAAAAATTCTAAAAATAATTATTAATTCAGAAAAAATATTTTAAAATTCTGGAAAAATAATTATTAAATTAGAATAATTAATTAATATTTTCGATAATTAATTATTTAATTCGGAATATGAATAAAAAATTCAAAAAAAAGAGAAAAAATTCAGAAAAATCTGGAAAAATCACCAAAAATCCAGAAAATTCTGAGAATATTTTTGGGCATTTTACAAGCCCAGAATAACACCGTTACACCCCAAGCAAGATCCAAAACTCCCTTAAGAACACCGATAAAATCCCGTACGCCATTAGAACGGTAAAACTACTCCTCAAAGACTGAAAAACTCAGTCTCTAGGAGTGGGGGGCTCGTGATGTGGCTAAAAATAGGATTAAATTGGGACCGTTCACATCGGAGATGAATCTTAAAGCTCAGGGGTAAAACGGTAATTTCACCTACTAACGGGTCCGAAGTGGGTACTGGGTCTCCTTCTCACAGATCCAATAACCCGCGAACGGATCCACCTCAACTGGGTATGGGTCCCGACCCGATACAAACCCAGTCCGACAGGATAGAATTAGGGTCTCTGATTGAACCAAATCAACGGGCCTGATTCGCGACTATCCTCTCACCGAGAATTAAGGGATTACATTCCTAATCTAATTACGAGGATTTAACGCCTTATCAGATCACAGGAATCACATTCCTAATCTGATCCCAATGGCGACTATAAATACCCCCCCACCTACCACTGTTACAGGTTAATCACTTTTTTGCCAACTTAAGCTCTTTTTTAATCATCACTGGTTACTGACAAGAGCGTCGGAGGGTGCGTCGCCGGGATCAACCCCGGTGTTTTGCACTTTCCTTGCAGGTGTACGGCGGGAGCTCAACAGCCCAACTCCGACGAGCAGGTGTGGACTCGCTATTCAGGTTTTTCCACGAACCCAAAAATTCTATCTGTTTATCCCCACACCATAATTAGCGGTAACAGCCCACGTCGCTGCCGTCGCCCACGTCGTCACGTCGACCCCTAGCGACACCCCCCTGGCCATTGCTGCCAATGCCGTGCTCTCTCTTTCTCTCTTGCCGACAGTTGTTGCTGTTGTGGCTCCTCTGTTGCTGCTATTTCATTCAGTTGCTGTTGTTGTTTGGTGTTCGGGCTCTTGGATTTGATCCAGATTGGATCTAAAAGGAGCTATTCTATCGGAGGGTGTTGTTTGATTTGCTAGTTACTGTTCTTGGCCAAGTTGTATCGTTTGCTATTGGTTGCTGAAGATCGGATCCGTTGTTTTTCTTGTGCCGCTACCATGGGACAAACTGATAGAGCTGAGAAGAGTATTGGACTCGCCTCTACATTAGTTACAGCTGCAGGTAATGATGGTAAGGTATTTAATATTTCTGCTTCTGTTATGAATAATGCATGGATAATTAATTCGGGTGCTACCGACCATATGACTTTTGATTCTAGACAAGTTTAAAATTTTGAACCATCCACCATATCAACTGTGTCCACTGCCAATGGTGATCCTGCCAATGTTACTGGCGAGGGTACCATACATCTCACAAATAACCTAACCTTAGATACTGCTGCCATCCTTGAATTTTAACTTATTATCTGTTGCTCAAATAACTACTTTCTTACATTGTATTGTAGTCTTTTGTCTTTCACATTGTGTGTTTAAGGATATTCAGACTTGCAAGACGATTGGTTATGGGGATAGACATGGGAAGCTCTATTACCTGGATTTAGAATCTAAAAGTTTAGGCAAGTTGACTCAAGCTCTAAGTGTGGAAGGATCCGAAGATGAGAAAAATAAATCAGATATATGGCTATGACATCGATATCTAGGGCATGCTTCTTTTGGTTATTTGAAAAAATTATATTCAAGTTTATTTTTGAAGTTGGATATATCTACCTTTCGGTGTGATGTGTGTGAACTCGCAAAAGGTCACCGTGCCTCTTTTCCTCCAAGTCCAAGTAGAAGCTCCCTTCCGTTTATGATTATTCATTATCATGTTTGGGGTCCATCCAAAACCACTACATTTGGAGGAGCCAAATGGTTTGTGACCTTTATTGATGAATGTACCCGTATAACCTGGATTTGTGTGGTGAAGTCGAAAAGTGAAGTTAGTGTCTTATTTCAGAAATTTCACAAGCATATTATGATTCAGTATAAATCACAGATTCAAGTTCTTAGGAGTGATAATGGCGGAGAGTACCTGATTTCGAATCTGCAACAATATTTGGTGGAACACGGAATTGTTCACCAGACTACATGCTCATATACACCTCAACAGAATGGGGTTGCAGAAAGGAAAAATAGACACTTGCTCGAAGTGGTCCGTGCTTCTTTCATCCATGGAAATATTCAACTCATTTATTGGGAAGAAGCCCTTGCTTCTGCTGCATACTTAATCAACCGAGTTTTCTCTAATATCCTAAACTTTCTCACACCATTTTAAGCATTAACTGAAGCTGTGAATGCACCAAAAGTTGTCAACTTGCCACCTCGTGTGTTTGGGTGTGTTGCATTTGTTCATCTTTATCAACATGAACGCAATAAGTTAACTCCTCGAGCTGTCCGCTGTGTTTTCGTGGGATATGCACAGAATAAGAAAGGGTATCGGTGCTATCACCCACCAACTCAAAAGATGTTTGTGACTATGGATGTTGTGTTCCATGAAGATGAGATATATTTTTCCTCTGAGGTTGAACTTCAGGGGGAGTACCGAAGTGAAGTTTAAACTCTTGCCTATGATGAAGTGGTTACTATTCAGACTGAATAATCGGATATAAGGAGAGAAAATCAGGATGTAAGTAGTGATGATCACTCGAATGAAGACTTGGTTGAGGAAGACAATTTCCACGAAGAATTGCAGCCAGTGCCGAACATCCATGAAGATGAGCCATCTCCACCACCAGCACCATCTGAACCATCTCCACCACCAGTACCATCAGATCTATCTCTACCCCCAGCAGAACCCCAAAACCAATCGTCATCGCTGTCCGAAGCTCCAAGAAGAGAACTCCCAAACCGTACTACTAGAGGTATCCCAAAACCCACTTATGAGCCTAATCCTACTAGTAAAGTCAAGTATCCCATGAGTCATTATGTGTCCACTCACCGATTGTCTGAATCAAATAAGTCATTTGTGAATCAATTATCTGTTGTATCTATTTCTAATAGTGTGCTGGAAGCCTTAGCTGATCCAAGGTGGAAAGCAGCCATGAATGAGGAAATGAAGTCCTTAAAGAAGAATAAAACTTGGGAGATAGTCGAACTGCCAGTAGGGAAGAAGTCGGTAGGATGCAGATAGATTTATACAGTAAAATATAAGTCAGATGGTTCGATACAGCGGTACAAGGCAAGGCTGGTTGCCAAAGGGTACACTCAAACTTATGGAATTGGTTATCACGTGGCAAAGTTCAACACTGTTCGAGTTCGATTGTCACTTGCTGTAAATCTTGACTGGTCGTTGGAGCAATTTGATGTGAAGAATGCATTTCTGCATGGGGAATTGACAGAAGAGGTTTATATGGATCTACCGCCAGGATCAAATAGACTAATCCAACACAATAATAAAGTGTATCGGTTGAGGAATACGCTATATAGTCTCAAACAATCACCAAGAGCTTGGTTTGGGAGGTTTACAAAATCAATGAGGACATTCGGATATTGTCAGAGTAATTCAGATCATACCTTATTCCTGAAAAGGAAAGAAGATAAGATTATTGCTCTCATTATATATGTGGATGACATGATAGTAACTGGAAATGATCCTGAGAAGAGAATGTCATTGAAGAGCTACTTGTCACAAGAGTTCGAAATGAAGGATCTTGGCTCTTTGAGATATTTTCTTAGTATTGAAGTTTCTCACTCAAGAAATGGAATATTTCTGTCTCAAAGAAAGTATGCTATCAATTTATTGAAGGAAACTGGAATGTCTGTCAGCCGATTGGTACACCATTAGAAGAAGAACTGAAACTTTGCAATGAATCTGATCATGTGCCTTGTGATAAGGAAAGATATCAGAGATTGGTTGGACGACTGATGGATCTTGCGCATACACAGCCAGATTTATCATATGCTTTAAGTGTGGTAAGTCAGTTTATGCATGCACCTCAGGAACACCACATGGATACAGTGATGAGAATTCTGAGATATATTAAGTCTGCTTCGGGAAAAGGGGTCTTATTTGAGAAACATGGTCACTTGAAGGTTGAGGCATATACTGATGCTGATTGGGCATGATCTATAATTGATAGGCACTCCACTTCAGGATATTTCATATTTGTTGGAGGAAATATAGTTATATGGAGAAGTAAGAAGCAAAATGTTGTTGCACGCTCTAGTGCAGAGGCTGAGTATTGCGGAGTAGCTCTATGTATAGCGGAAGCTTTATGACTGAAACTCTTATTACAGGACTTAGGCTGTAGTCCGAATGAACCTATGAAGGTGTATTGTGACAGTCAAGCAGCATGTGATATTTTCGATGATAGGACGAAACATGTAGAGGTGGATAGAATATTCATCAAGGAGGAATTGGATGAGAAAGTCATTGAGATATCTAAAATGAAGTCAGAAGATCAGCTCGCAGATATCATGACCAAGGCAGTTTCGAGTCGGCTCTTCTTGAAATTTGTTGACAAGTTGGGCATGATCAATATCTATGCACCAACTTGAGGAAGAGTGTTGAAATGTAGTAAGTACTAATATGTATATTCTGTTTTCTAATCTATAGGATACAGATTTCCCAAATCTCTCACCACTCAATCTTCTCTCAATATCATTTCTCTCCTCCAAGAATGTAATCCTTATATATAGATGTATACAGTAAAGAATAAAGAATAAGAATAAAAATTATTTTTCCCAAATCAGTTTTCAATAACTACATAGATGATTTGTATTGTTTTTCATGATATTTATGAGTTATTCGTATTGTTTAACTAAGAAGTAAATCTCCACAAACAATAAAAGGCTCAATTCTTTTCCATTTTCCTTTTAACATAACACCAGAAATGAAAGCTAAAATGTGCATATGTGGGTTTCCTTTTGTTTCAGGTAATATTGGTAGGACACAGCGCAGGTGGGCTATGTGTAACTCATGCCATGCACGAATTTGCTGAGAAAATCGTGGTTGCTATCTTCATTGCAGCCACAATGCTTGAGTCTGGATTCGTCTCTGAGGAAGATATAAAAGATGTGAATTTTCTCCTCGAATACCCTTCCAATTAATTCTTTTTATTCCAATTATCATGCTTTTCTTAAGTCAAATATAAATAACATGGAAAAATTTAGTATTTCGCACAAGCATTATAATTTCAAATCTACTCTTGCTCCTCTTCTATTGAAGGTATGTCAAAAGAATTATGTGGAGTATCTTGTGTAGTTTGCCTAATAGGTCTTCAACTTATTACGTATCTTAACATTAACCTGCCAGGAAAATGCTCGACAGAAAAATTTTACAATTCTCCTCATATTGTAATTCCAGTGCGTATTGAGAACAATGTAAATTTCTACATTACAAAACGCACCACTGTAAATTTCTGTGATTTGAATGAAAACTTAAGGTAATCGTGTATGAACTCTCGTTAGGAAAAAAATGACTGGAATTATAACAACTTGCAGAATGTTGTGGCTAATGCTTGAGATTGCAAGATTCATGCTATCGTTATTTAAGTGTTACTTCAAAATAGGGAAATTCTTCTGAGCTTGAGAACTAATGTTTCCTTATTTTACATGAGCTAGGGTGTTCCTGATTTATCAACATATGGTGACGTGTTCGAATATCAGTTTTCTTCAGGGACCAACAACCCTCCAACAGCTGCTGCTTTCCGGAAAGAATTTCAACGCAAACTTTTATATCAGTTGAGCCCTGAAGAGGTTGGTTCTTTAATCTTCTCATAAAATTCTAAATTAGAACAGACGCAATTTTTTTAAAAAAATTATAAGGAACCAAATTGATTATATATTTTCTCTATCTTCTATTTACTCTTTATATCAAAACTCAAATCTTAGAATTTCGATAGTTTTTTGTCAGTTAATCAGAAATATCTCTGGTTTTAATCTACGAAATAAACTTTATGACTAATTACTTCTTTGTATATGGATCAGAATCTGCAATAATATGCATATTCATGGAGTATTGTTATCTAATATGAGAATGCTAGGTGGATGAGTAATAAAACTCTAAAAGAGAAGGTAGAGAGCAAGTATATCTATAAAAGGAAAAAGTAGCTCCAATTGAGTTTGAAATTGGGATGATAGATGTCTGCAATAAAGACCAATAACGATGACAGCTAGTGAGAATGATGGAATAGTAATGCGAGGAAGTACTGGAGGTAAATTTGACACTTGATGCGAAATGACATGATATATGCGAAGAGGTGATGATCCTTAACAAAATTAATTGGAAGATCATAGGTTAAGATTTAGGATGACCCTTAACAATTTTTTTGTTTCCATAGCTTTAAACATGACTCTGATGTTGTATTTTAGTTTAATTTTAATCGCATCGCTTTCTGACTTAGGACCATCACCCATGTGTTTTTTTGTCACAGTACTCCACACTGGCTTCAATGCTCCTCCGGCCATGGCCAGCTCAAGCCTTTAGCAACGCGCGATTTGAAGGTGGCAAAGAAAGTGTGAACAAAGTGAGGAGAGTGTACATAAAGACAACTCAAGACAACGTATTGAAGCCTGAGCAACAAGAAGTGATGATAAGGAGGTGGCCACCAAATGAAGAGTATGTCATACACACAGATCACTGCCCTTTCTTCTCTTCTCCTGAACAACTCTTGAAACTTATGATACAAGCATCTGCTTCTTCCAAAAGTAATGATTAATGGGAAAAAATTTGATGCTTCTACAGAATCGAATGAGTCTGTGAGTGGTATGGTAAATTATACTGTGAAATGATTGTAATACTGTCAGGGACGTCAGCGTGATTCCACATCGTCGGAGTAATCTGCAGTCATCGAAGTGTTCAGTTGTACTCAGTTGTTCTTGTTGTTTTTTGCTTGTATCTGTTTTTGAGTATGTATCAGGTTTTTACGTGCTTATGCACTTTTTCATTTGAATGGGGAAGTGGCGGCTAGGCTTTTGTGCGTGTTGCACGGGTTGTTGGTAGCTTTTGTCCGGTAATGTAACTACCACTGCTTCCTGTATAAAAACCAAGTTGTAATAACAAATTTGGGCATGAATAAAATCAATCTAGTTTCTTCCCCAAATCTTTCAATTCCCTAACCCTAGTTGTTGAGCTCCTCACTAATGGCGAATTCAATGGCGGTCAGGAATCCAACTCCTGACAAGGTGGTATCAGAGCTGGCCTTCACCGGTGATGACTCGCGAGATGTCGGTGGCACGTTGACGGTGAGGGAGGGAATCCGATCGATGAAGGGGGGGATGCGAGCGATGAATTTGCAATCGAAATCGATGGTGAAGCAACTCGATTCACTCCATGAAAGATTTGAGGCATTGTCGACCAAAATGGAAGAGAGATTTGAGGCAATGTCAACAAGAATGGAAGCGATGATGTTGTCAATGCAGTAACTAAATTCTTAGCAAATTCAGCAATCGATTCCTCAATCGACTCCTCATCTAAATCCAGTAGTCGAGGTATTAAACCCTAGTTTCACTCCTTTCAATTCTAGAGTTGAGAGTAACATGGAAATTCGAACAAGTGAAAAAATGGTGAAAGTTCAAAAGATTGATAATCTGGGAGATGGCGATGAAGGCAATGACAGTGATATGAGTACCACTGCAATTGGTGTTGGAGTTCTTGCTCTTGTAAAAGATACCATTGCAATAAATTGTTTGATTACGATTTGTGTTTCGATTGTTTTGCTAACAATATATTTGAAGTGATTTATAGAGGATAATGGGAGAGCTAACAAATCGATTGTTGTAGATGAAGTGAATGTGAATGATGTTGTTGTTACTATTGGAAAGAATAGAGATGGAGTAGTTGGTGATAATTTGTTGAATTTTGAGGTTGAAAATTATAGTGGAGAGAGGTCGTCCAATGTGTTTGATGAAATGCATGAACAAGAAAATGAGGAGAAGCTTATGATTGAAGTTTCCACAATCTTTACTTCAATTCCTAATCATCAACCAAGTGTTTGTGGTAATGTCTTGAAGACAATTTTCTATTAGCTTGGACTCTTATTGAGTGTTCGACTAAATGTCAAGGAGACGGAATTGGAAGTTCTTACGACTATAATTACCATGGACAAGGTAGTGCTTAATGGCAGACCACCACCTACTCGAGTTCATCAAGACCCTTCTTTGCGGCCAATATGTGTATCAGTTCTTGTACCTACACATCAGATTGGTTGTTTGTTAGGTAAAGGTGGCTCCATCATCGCTGAAATGAGAAGGATCACTGGTGCCAACATCTGGATTTTTTCAAAGGAATTGGTTCCTGAATGTGCTCAGCTACATGATGAAGTTTTTCAGGTGATAGGTACTGTTCAATCTGTTCAAGATACATTACTTAGTATTACAAGCAGGATCAGGGAGACCATCTTTCCGCAGAATCCATATACAGGATACCAAGATGAAGTAGTGGTAAAACGTGAAGAACTACTTCAGTTTGCTCAAGGTGCAGTCTCAGGGTTGAAACTAAATGTTGATATTGTGAGAGTTGATGTTGAAGCCTCAAGATTGCAGCAAAAAGTTGATGGAATGGAAGCAGTGCATCCAAGTGATAATCATGACAAAACCTCTAAAAAGACAATTCTTTCATCGGTAGAGGCTCTAAAAGCAGCTCTTACTCAGGTTCGCATATGTTGTAGACTAGAAGAAGTGTTGCTGAGGAAGAAATCCATAAATCGTGGTGATTCGGCGGAGACCCATTCCCAAAAGGTTGATAAGTTAAAAGTTTTAGCAGAATCTCTTGCCAATTCTTCATCAAAAGCAGAAAAAACGTATCGAAGGTCACAGACATCAAAAGGAAGAAGATCTCAACTTCCGTGCTGCTAGAGCGAATGAAGTTGGTGAAATTGAAAAGGAATTAGTTGCTGAGATTACTGAACTGGAGAAGCAAAGAAATCAACTCGAGGCCGAACTGAAGAAGGTCAATATTTCTTTATCTGCTGCTACATCATGCTTGAACAAGACCAGGGAAGAGAGAGACCAGTTTGATGAAGCAGGCAATCAAATTGTCGTGCATTTGAAAACAAAGGAAGATGAGCTTTCAAAATCTGTTGCTTCATGCAAGACGGAATCTGATATTGTCCATACATGGGTTAATTTTTTGAAAGATACTTGGATTCTCCAGTCTTCTTACACTCAACTTAAGGAGAAACAGACCAACGATGAGCTCAATAAAATTGGTAAATCTTTTCTGAAAGTGGTTAAGCATCATCTGTTAACGGTCAGGGAAGAGCTGGGACCTTCCATTGATCGAATTAGAACATTTTGGAAAATTTAAAGAAATTTAGTCAAAGGTCAGAGGCAATGCCAGATGCAGATATAGAGATCTCAACAGACTCAAACCCAAAGAGATTGCTTGAGGAGGAATATTTGAGCGTAGAAACAAAGATTGTGACTGCTTTCGGAGTGGTTGATCACATGAAGAAGCTCTTTTATAAGGAGCAAGGGAATTTATCCAGGAGTAATGATACCGAGATCAAAGAACTCTTCGATGCCATTGATAAAATGAGAGTAGAGTTTGAATCCGTTGATAGACCACTACTAGATATCGAACTTCCGGAAGAGCAAATGACTCCATCCGAAAAGTTGCATAGAAATTCATCAGGAGCGGAGGCTTCCAAAGAAAAACTCGCATCCAAAAGTGATAAAGCAGAGAGGAGCTCAGATCAAACTTCGCAATCATCTACATCTCCAAAACCGAGAGCAGCCAAGTCCCCTAAATCATCACCAAAGACGATTCCAAAGACCGTAGAGCTTGGTTTCAATTCAGTGTGTTTTGCAAGGGTTGACTACCAGGACATAGCAAAACATTGGGCTGACAAATCCCTTGAAGTCATTTGGCTGGGTTCAAAAAAATTTGGTTCCTCTTCTCAGATTTTTGCAAGTGCCTTCCCTGTTCACTATAGTTCTAATGGATTTCATTTTGAAGTGGATGAATACTTTGAACCAGTTCAGGATGACCCACTTCTTAAAGATTACTATGTTGATCAGAGTGTGAATGATTTTATTGAAGCTCCTGACGTTGAGATTTTCAATACCTTGCAACTGCTTAAAGCTAAGACTGTTGTCAATTTGGTGAACATGAATGAGAATGACTATCAAAGACACCTGCCTGGGTGCAGGAGCATGGTGTTGAGCCTATTCTTCCTTTCAGTTTTGTTTTGGAAAAGAATCCTTCTGATATGCCTGAAAATGAGGTCAAATGTTGACAAATTAGAAAACAGACAAAGGCCTCCTCAAGCGGTGCCATCCATACTGATTTTGAAAGAGGTTTTATATGTGTTGAGGTTATGAAGTTCAAAGATCTCAAAGAAATGGGCAGTGACTCAGCTGTTAAGGCCGCGGGCAAGCACAAGCAGGTAGGAAAGACATACATGGTTATCAATTAGTTACCCTGATTTTGAGCTTGGGACAAGCTTAATCCGAGGGGGAAGTAGTTGTCAAGGACGTCAACGTGATTCCACATCGTCGGAGTAATCTGCAGTCATCGAAGTGTTAAGTTGTACTCAGTTGTTCTTGTTGATTTTTGCTTGTATTCGTTTTTGAGTATGTATCAGGTTTTTAGGTGCTTATGCACTTTTTCATTTGAATGGGGAAGTGGCGGTTAGGCTTTTGTGCGTGTTGCACGGGTTGTTGATAACTTTTGTCTGGTAATGTAACTGCCACTGCCACTGCTTCCTCCATAAAAGCCAAGTTGTAATAACAAATTTGGGCATGAATAAAATCAATCTAGTTTTTTCCCCAAATCTTCCAATTCCCTAACCCTAGTTCTTGAGCTCCTCATTAATGGCGAATTCAATGGCGGTCAGGATTCCAACTCCTGACAAATACTTTGCGACCCTATTCTGAATCAAGAAATGGCCTTCGACAATAACAGATCTTGAAAACTGAATTTTTAGTTTACATACTCTATACCTCCTTTTATGCCTATATATAAGCCTAGTAGCCCTTCAATACAATTTTCGACTTGATTAAGTAAGGATTTGCAAATTGGAAAGTATTGTTCTTGTTAGGTTAGCAAAGAGAGATGGAGAGAAAAGATAAATGAATATTATTGGGCACTAAAGGCAAGTATATATAGGGTAGAAGTACAATCTCAGCCATACATCTAATATACATCTAACCCCTCTCAAATTCATGGTGGATCAATCAATGTGAGTTTGCCCACTAAGTATCAGAATCTCTGGACAATGTGGGATTTCATGAAGATGTCAGTTGTCTGCTCTGAAAAAGTCACAGAATAAAGTGAAATGATCCATGTCTAAAAACACTCACATACGAAGTGACAATCAATCTCTATGTCTTTCGTCTGCTCATGAAAGACTGAGTTGCTTGCAATGTGTATAGCACTCTGGTTGTCACAATGAAGAGAAGTGGCTCATGTAAGGGTGATAAGCATATATGATAATAACCACCGAACATAAACAATCTCTCTAGTAGTGGTTGTCATCGCTCTGTACTCAGCCTTTATGGAACAACTGCATGTTTCTTGCTTGACCATGAGATCAGTGAATTACCAAGAAAGAGACAAAAAGCTATGGTAGACCGTCTAGTAGTAGGATCCCCTGCCCAATCTAAATCAGAATAAGCACTAAGATCTAGTCTAGATATAGAGGGCATGAATAGTGAGCGAATGATAGTGCCCCAAAGAATTCTAAGAATCCAAAGAAGAGCACTGTAGTGAACTAATCGAGGAGCTGAAACAAACTAGCTAACAATACTGACTGCATGAGCGGTATCGGGTCTGGTAATAAACAAGTTGTCCAAAAATCTGTCTGTATCTAGTGGGATCGGGGATGAGATCCACATCTGTGGGACAAAGCTTCACATGAAGCTATAAGGGAGAGCTAGTTGATCGACAATCAGACAGAGTTGCAGCAGAAATAATGTCAGATGTGTATTTCTGCTGAGAAATGAGTATCCCCCAAGGGGCCTAGGCAATCTCTAAACCCAACAAATAATGTAGCCCACCAAGATCCTTCAATATGAAATTGTTAATGAAGGTATCTCTGAGTAAATGCAATGCCTGCCGAGTTGTCCCATGTAATAATCATATCATCAACATATAACAATAGAAGTGATGACCACATAAACATAGAGTGATCCTATGAGCTCTAAATGAAACATGTATGTGTGATGACATGTCGAAAGCACTCAAACCAGGCTCAATGAGCCTGTTTCAAACCATAAATAGCTCGACATAGACGTCAAACATGACAAGGAGGTGTGGTGAGGCTAAGAAGAGACTACATGCTCAGATAATGTACCATAAAAATGCATTCTTCACGTCTATCTAGTATAATAGCCACTGACAAATTGTGGCAACGGTAAGGAGAGAGAAAATTATGGTCATCTGGGTAACTGGAGCATAAGTCTCATCATAATGAATGTCATACTCGTGAGTATTAGCAACTGAACGAGCCTTGTGTCACTCAATGCAGTCATCTAGGAAGCACAGATACTCTCCCAGGGATGCATATCTCGTACCGGATACGTATCCGTTGGGATACTCGCCGGATACTTGCTAAATACGTATCTGATATGTATCCCAATTTATTTATAAAAAAAAATCGGATACTCTGGGGACACTATTGGATATGTTAGGATACCCTAGGATAATGTTTGGATACGCGAAGGGAGGATATATATATATATATATATATATATATATATATATATATATATATATATATATATATATATATATATATATATATATATATATATATATATATATATATATGGGGGGGGGGGGGCTTCAGTTATGCACTCCTGTTTGCGCACTCTCCCTGCGCACTCTCCCTCCACCACACGATGTTCATTCTGATCTTGATGGTTATCGTGTGGCTCCCCTTCCTCCCGCTCTATCCATTACTGTGTTGGGGGTAAAAATGTCATTTCCCCAACACAGTAATACCCTTACCATCCTCACCATCGTGCGCCTCCTCTCTCCTTCGATTTCTCTAAGAATTTTGTTCCCGCTCCAATTTATCTCCCCCAAAATCCTAAACCCTAGCTCCTTCTCCGACATCCTATTCCCTAAATCGAAGCCCTAAAGATTGCATTTGGGGTGTTCTCTTAATTGATGCACTCTTGTTTGCTCCAAACCCAACATCCTGAGTTCGAAACCCTAGCTCGCTGGCTTCGCTCGCTCCCAATTCTCGACGCTATTCTCCTCCTCCACCTCCCCTCTGAAACCCTACGAAGCTTCGAAATCTCCCCCAAATCTGACGAAACCGTAGATCCCCATCATCCTCCCAAATTTCCCCAAATCATAAGGTATAATTTTTTTGGTTTTTTTTTTCTTTTCAATTTGTTTCATTTCCTGTATTTATGGTTAGGCTTATGATTCTCTTGATCTTTAATTATCTCAAGATCTACAGTCTCTATCTATAGCATATGGTTTCATCTGCAAGCTGTAGTATTTGTCTCTTATTATACTTTTGTAACTTGTAATGATAGTAGTGATATTTAATTAGAAAAATGTTTGGCACATGTAACACCAATTATTTCGAAAAATGTGGTTTCAAAATATTTACCAGAACTCGATTCCATGTTGGATTTTCAAAATTTTTGAATGTTATTCTTCTAGATGATATTGGTGGTGATAAATCTTTGAAGCATATGTTTTTAACATTCCACCTAACTAGAACTGTATCTTATTCTGTTTGGATTAGATATATATGATTTGAACCTGATCGAACATAACTTTTGACATAGTTTTGAGTTTGGTAATATATGTGAATAAAAAATGAACATTTTATTTTGTTTGGAATAGATTCGGGTAAGGGTAAATGCGATAAGAAATTTCTTACCTATTTAACAAATGGGAAACCTATCTAAGCATATGCCTATGTTTGAGGTTAGTATTCTTTGTAAATGCATATGAGCATTCACTTAATTTTTTCTGTTTCAGGATTTTAATTGTTTCATTGTACTTAGTGTTCAAATTTTTATCAATATATTCATGAGAGAAGTATCTTAAAAATGAATTTTGGACACTTGTTTGGATATATTCATGAGAGAAGAATCTTAAATTTTTTTATCAATATATTCATGAGAGAAGTATTTTTATCAATTTTTATCTGTATTGCTTAAAAATGAATAACACTACTTAAAACCAATAGGATCCAATATTAAAACATATTGGACACTTGTTTGGATGTATCGGGATATAAGAGAAGTATCTTAATCAAATGAAATGTGTTGTTAACTAAAGAGTTTTAAACTAATGAAATGTGTTGTTGACTAAGTAACTGTTTAATGTCATTTATTTAAAGGAAAAAATGTGGACGAAAAATGTTCAAAGACACTTTTGATGATATGAATTGAGGAAATTATCATTTGCATTTTTTTTCTACGGTCTGTAATTTTAATTACATCACTTTTTTGTTTCCAATGATCTGATTAGGGAAGTATTTTTGCAGATAATGAAAGAGATTGCAGCTATTGGACCAATATGTTGTTTCTTATGATCTAATCAGGGAAGTATTTAACCATATGAATCATACTTACCAATTTGGTCCCTTGTTTTTGTGTGTGTGTGACAGTAGGTAGTGATGACAAGCAATTAATGACCTTTCATAATCATATGGGTTTTATCGGGTTTACATCACAACAAAATCTTTGCTCTCTGTTAACCATTTCTCCCTCTAAATTGTGTTTCAGTTGTGATGGGGGTAAATCACTAAGGCTTGTTCATTTCTAGATTGATGCAATAGAGAGTGTGCAAATGAAGAGTTCCCTATATATACTATTAAAGATCAGTAAAGAGATCCTACATATACTAACAGAGAGCTAAGATTTAGCTATTGTTTTCACACCCACTACTTCTTCTCCTTCAGATATTAATGCATGATTATTCATGTATTTGAACTAGTTGGCATGGCATTGCATTGCAGTTCAGCCCTAGCTTTAATTTGTTTTGGTCTGAGCCTACTTTGTTACGATTAAATATTTTTTCTGCTGTTTTGTAACGCAGCCCTAACCTAATTCTGTTGTTTTGTTTATTTCTTTTTAAGCAACTGCAGCAAGAGCACAAGCAGAATAAGAAGAAGAAAAAGAACAAGTAGAAGCAGCAGCTGCAGCACAAGCAGCAGCAGCATAATCAGCTGCAGCAGCATCATGGAGAGCTTTTTTAGGGGGAAAAAATATTGTTTGCACTTTTATTGGTCTGGATTGTATTGTATTAGTCTGGATTGTATTGGTGTGGGTTTGTATTAGAGGAAAACTATTGGTCTAGATTGTATCAGAGTGAAAAAAATGTTTATTTTCGTGAAGGCTACCAGTGTCGTTTTTGTGAATTATTTATGTTGTCAGTACATGTTCTACTTGTGCTCTGTTTGCTGTTTATAAAATTTCACAATTTGATGAATACTGAAATTTTCTTGCTGTAATATCTGCAAAAACTTAGGGTCTGGCATTGTCATTGCCATTATTAATTTGTCATGGTTGGGCGGAGTTTGAGGTTGTTTCTGATCAATTATTTTGGAATGAACTTGGTATGCATGAATAATGAATTGTAGGAAAGCATATTTTGCACTCGGCCGGTGTGGTTGAGGGTCCTCATCTGAGATTTCCATTCCATAAATCGAGTTTTCTTCTTTCTCTAACAAAAAAGGTTTTCACTTTTATTGTAAGTGTAGTATTATCTTCAATTCTATCATGTTCATTAGTAATACTAGTTGCATTTTCATTAGTAATACGAATTGCATTTCAGAAGTTCAGTTGAACCTCATTTGATAACTGAGATAAGAGAAACTATCACACACTGGATTTGAGATAACAGTAATATGAATAATAACAGTAATAAGAGTAATAAGAGAACTTGATCTGAAAAACTTCATTCAACAACAACATGAGTTTTTAGCTTGAGAGCTTCTACTTTCATGCACACATATGAGAAGAGCAACTGAAGACTTGAGAATAGCACAACATTAGCCATATACACATATTTGAGAATCACAAAGAAACTATTCAGAACCAATTGAGAGAATATACACATTGATTTCATTTGAGAATATGCACACATTTGAGAAGAGCTTTGTTGCTTAGTTGTTGTTCAGAATCAGAAAGAAACAATTCAGTATCCAACCATTTATTACATTTGAGAATATACACACATTTTGATGTTGCTTCTCCTTCATCTGCTGTTGCTTCTTCGCCTTCTGTGGCGTCTTGTTTGTGATGGTTTTTGTCCAATCCACTGTAATCTACAAGATTTTTTGAATGTAATGTATAAATGAAATGTAGTAGTATGTTGTGTTGGAATGAAAGTCTTTGGTCAAGAATAAATAGCAGAATTGTGTATAAAAAAAAGATGAAAAAATTGCAGAAGCAGTAATAGCATCTTCATTAATAGACCAGCAGAAAAGTTGCTCAGATCAACTAAAAATTTGTTTAGATGTACTAAATTAGAGTAAGATCTTGTAGCAATAACCTGATCAGTAGTAGCATCAGCATGAAGGGATAAGTGGCAATAGCCTGAGAAGGATCATTAGCAACATGGATTAATTAGTAGTAGTAACTTGAGATTACATATAAACAACTACAAAATCAAAAGCAGAAATAGAATCAAAGAACAAGCAAAAATAGAATCAAAGAACACGCACATCAACAGAGTCAATCAACCCCTTCAACTTCATTTGTACAATATGTGAAGGTTACACTAAGTTCAACAACTTGAATTATAGTAAATGATATAGCAAACAATGATGCTAGATAGAAATATATTTTGTTCTATACTTCTATCTAGATAGAACGACATCCATTCCATGTTTGAACTTTGAGGAAATTAACCTAAGAAATTGGTTAAATATGGAGTCTAGACTACATTTTTCTAATTAACCATCACTAGTATCATTACGAGTTACAAAAGTATAATAAGAGACAAATACTACAGCTTGCAGGTGAAACCAAGATAGAGACTGTAGATCTTGAGATAATTAAAGATCTAGAGAATCATAAGCCTAACCATAAATACAGGAAATGAAACAAATTGACAAAAAAAAACCAAAAAAATTATACCTTATGATTTGGGGAAATTTGGGAGGATGATGGGGATTTAGGGTTTCGTCAGATTTGGGGGAGATTTCAAAGCTTCGTAGGGTTTCAGAGGGGAGGCGGAGAAGGAGAATAGCGTCGAGAATTGGGAGCGAGCGAAGCCAGCGAGCTAGGGTTTCGAACTCAGGATGTTGGGTTTGGAGCAAACAAGAGTGCATCGATTAAGAGAACACCCCATATGCAATTTTTAGGGCTTCGATTTAGGGAATAGGATATCGGAGAAGGAGCTAGGGTTTAGGATTTGGGGGAGATAAATTGGAGCGGGAACAAAATTCTTAGAGAAATCGAAGGAGAGAGGAGGCGCACGATGGTGAGGATGGTGAAGGTATTACTGTGTTGGGGAAATGACATTTTTACCCCCAACACAGTAATGGATAGAGCGGGTGGAAGGGGAGCCACACGATATCCATCAAATCAGAATGGATACCGTGTGGTGGAAGGAGAGTGCGCAGGGAGAGTGCGCAAACAGGAGTGCGTAACTGAAGGCCCCTTTATATATATAGGATAAAAATGATATGAGCAAGTGATTATGTGGCATGCATGTGATACATTAGACAACTAACCTTTTTAAGGATTTTCCAATCACATGCATGCCACATCATCAATCGCTTATTTACTAAATGAGCAAGTTGCACATACCCCTTTTTCCCATATATATATATATATATATATATATATATATATATATATATATATATATATATATATATATATATAGGGAATCATCCATTGCAAATGCACTATAGTGTGCAAATGCGCGCAAATCACTTAAATCATTGGTTCAAACAATTGCCTAGGTTATAATGAAGCCATTATTTGAAACAACAACTTCTTACTTAATATACCTTAGGCCGTTGTTTCAAACAACGACTTTAGTGGTTTGCACGCATTTACACGCTACAATGCGTTTGCGAAGGAAGATCTCCCTATATATATATATTGCGTTTGCAATGGAAGATCTCCCTATATATATATATATAAATATAGGTAAATGCTCCATTGAAAACGGGTTCGTTGTCAACGGGTTGGAAAATGCCCATATGAGCCGTTGGATCGCTCCCGATCTTGATCAACAGCTCAGATCGATGCCCTCTCGGATCTCCCACTAAGGGGCACTAAAAGCGGAGGGGGTATTTTTAGTACTTCACGCCAAAAAACTCTTCAGACTTATCGTTTTTTTGGCGTGAAGTTTTTTTTGTAAAAAGTTATACTTAGGCTGTTGTTGGGAACAACGGCCTAGGTTGTTTTTATAAAAAAAAATTCAACCTAGGCCGTTGTCTCCAACAATGGCCTAAGTTATAGCAAAAAAATTGGAATTTTGCATTTGCTCTCTGACTAGCCCAAGCTAAAGGGAGCAACAAGTCAGAGGGAAACAATTTTTTTTTTAAAGCTTAGGCCGTTGTCTCCAACAATGGCCTAAGTTATAGCAAAAAAAATTAGATTTTTTTGTTTGCTCTCTAACTTGCCCAAGCTAAAAGGAGCAACAAGTCAGAAGCAACAAATTTTTATTTTTAAAGCTTAGGCCGTTGTCTCCAACAACGGCCTAAATTATAGCAAGTTTGAATTTTTTGGTTTGCTCTCTGACTTGCCCAAGCTAAAAGGAGCAACAAGTCAGAGAGCAACAATTTTTTTTTTAAAGCTTAGGCCGTTGTTGGAGACAACGGCCTATGTTATATAAGAAAAAATTTTGGATTTTTTGGTTTGCTCTCTGACTTGCCCAAGCTAAAAGGAGCAACAAGTAAGAGAGCAACAATTTTTTTTTAAAGCTTAGGCCGTTGTCTCCAACGACCTAAGTTATAGCAAAAAAAATAGATTTTTTGGTTTACTCTCTGACTTGCCCAAGCTAAAAGGAGCAACAAGTCAGAGAGCACCATTTTTTTTGTAAAGCTTAGGCCATTGTTTCTATAAGAAATTTTGCATTTTTTTTTTATGATTTTTACAACTTCTCCACTATTTACAAACCGTGTCTCTCGAACTTTACACAAAAAATATTCATATACTTGTATCTCGTTTATATATTTTATCAATTTTCATTTTTAGCCACCTAACTAACCAATATAAAATCGTTAGGTTAAATGTTTAAAAAAATACCAGAAAATAAAAGATGATCTTTTCATTCGTAAAAATCAATTTTTTAAACATACTTACTCCTAATATGTAATTTCTTCTGGAATGCGTATACCTATCCAGTTTAACACATAACCCCTAACCGTACCCCCCAAACCCATAATATTTCAGTTAGGGTTAGGGTAAGGTTAAGGTTAGTGTTAACAAGGGTTCGAATAGGGTTAGGGTATGCTAGGGTTATGGTAGGGTTACGGTTTAGTGTAGGGTTATGAGTAGAGTTATGGTTAGGGTTATGGGTGAGTGTAGAGTTACGGGTTAGTGTATGGTTAGGGTAAGGGTAAGGTTAGTGTTAACAAGGGTTAGGATAGGGTTAGGGTAAGCTAGGTGTAACACCCCGCAAAATTGGAAATGACAATTTTGCCCTTGTGTGTTACGCACGTGTATTTTGTAATGTATTTTCACCACGTATTTTGATTACCGACTATTTATGCATTTTTCGCATTGATTTTTACCTTATTTTGAGTCAACAAAAATATTAAATTTCAATTTCTGCATTTTACGTGCTCTTTATGTGTTTTTGATGCACGTATCGATTATGTGTTTTCACCGCTACGTGCAATTTTTTCTATGCGCTTAAAATTATTTATTTTTATGTATTCAAATCCATTTTATAAAATGGAAATTCATTTTTCCTTGCATTTTGATCTAAATCTTTCATACGTGTAATGCACGTGTTTTCTACGTACGTAGCATTGACATCATGAAATATATAAAATTAATAAACATACTATCTTATATAGAATTTTTATTATTTTTAACATTTTCCCGTTGATAAAACCGAATTTCGTATTTTTATGTTTTACGTGCGACGCACGTGTTTCGGTGTGCGTACTGGAGCATATTTGTTTTCAAAATAAATTTCGGAGTGTGTATAACACCCCCTAATTTTAAAATACATATATATAGTATATATATAGTGTATATATAAATATATATATGTAGTTGGTAATATGTTGGATTGGTTAGTAAAGTTGAAAATGGGATGTGCATGGAGGGGGTCCACACGGAAAAGAGAACAACATGTTTTTGTTGATTTTGTGTGTAGTGTCAGCCAAGCTGACGGGGCATTGGAGCATGGGGCCCACCGGAAATTGATGAAGAGTTAACAACACTAAGTGTTGTTGCAGCTTACGGGGGTTTTCTTTTTTGAGTGCTTGGTGACCGGTTGGGGAGTTTAAAAGAGGAAGAGATGGGAGTTGGGTTTTGAAGAGTTAGAGAGTTGAAGAGTTGAGAGTTTTGAGAGTTAAGAAAATGAAGAGTTGGAAATTTAAGGAGAGAGTTATTAGGTGAATAATTTTGCACTTTGATCCCTAAACTTGTCCTATAAATACCCTAGTGTTCTCTCCTTTTTCACACACCAAAAAAAAAAAAAAAAAAAAAAAAAAACTAAACAAGAGAAAGAAAAAGAAAGAGAGTAGAGTGTTCTCATTTTGGAGGAGTTCTTTCTAGGAGGAGAAGGTCTTGCTAGGAGCTAGGAGTGGGTTCCATCTTTCTCACTCTCAAATCTTTCATTAGAGGTGGGTGTTCTCATGCTTTCAATTATAGAACAATGCATGCTAACAATAATGAATGAGTAGTATAGAAAGTTTGATGAAAAAAAGTAATCTATACTATTGTTTGTTGTAGTATTGAATCATGTTATGTTTATTTTCATCATGTAGTTGTTAATGAGAAAAGAATTTATTTTTGTCATGCCTAGTATACATGAATGAAGGAATAGTTGATTATATGAATATTTGTTAGAAAATTTTCTTTTGATAAGCAAATGAATTTTTGTAAAGTAAAATTGATGCTATTGAACTTATTGTTTGTTTATAAAAGATATAATGTACTACTTTTGATTTAAAATGAATAAATGCAAATTCATGTTGTTAAAAAGAAGAGATAATTTGAAAGTTAGTTTTATTTTCTAAAATTATAACTAATGAATCTATGGGATACCATTAGAAAATAAACTCAGTTTATATGAACAAATTTCAGTCTAACAAAAGATGAAGTTAAATGAAGAATCAAGTTTTTATGAAAATAAAGGGGATAACAGTATAGTTGAACAAAAGCACATTAGTAGGTTTTCATAATAGAAGTTGTTATTGGACTTATGGGTTAGTGGAGGCCCCTTAAGGTTGTTATTGTAGCGCACTTGTGCTCAGTGGTCGCGAGTTCGAACACTGGCAACCCCTTATTTTTTGATTTTCGGTTTGTATATAGAAACAGAGAACATGGATATATGGTAGGTCCGGCCTACATTATAACACAAAGCCCACATGGGCTAAGTGGCTAGTGGGGTTGGCTTTGGGTATTCTGGGTTGCTGTGCGGGTTGCCTGGTTCGAAACCTGGGGTGCCCTTTTGTTTTTTATTGGTGTTGATTAATATTAAGGGTGTTTTGATGCTAGAAGAAAATTTGGGAAAAATTGTATTATTCTTATAAAATGATATGAAATTTATTAGGAATAATTCCAGAAATTTTCATGGATTTTTTGAGAAATAAAAATGGAAATTTGAGATAGGAAAATAGATTATGTAACTTCAAAATTATTTGAGAATAGAACTTGCTTTGTGAAGAAAAGTAAATTTTTTTTTGAAGTGATTACTCTTGAAGAGATTGCACTTTTTTTTGTTTAAGAAATATCTTGAAGTGAATTGAGACATCATATGAGCTTGAATTTGTGAATAAGATTTTATGTGATGAAACTGTTTTCTTGAAAGGAATAATTTTTTGCTTATAAAGATTATGAATGGATAAATAGATCATGAATAGTGACAAGACTAAGAAATGATTACTTTGTGGATAAGTGTTAAGACAAGATATTGATATTTTTATGAATAAGTTGAAGATGAAAATATCTAAGTTTAAGATATGTTTATTAAAAGGTATGTGTACCCATGATTTCTTGTACATGAAAAATTGTGATTTAGAGTTAGTGAGATCTCGAGTACCGACACTATTGAAAAGAGTTGAGTTATATTTGAGACATGGCCATGGAGCTATCTCGGTAAATGTTGATTAAGTCCGGTATGAGGTAATACTAACTCTAGGTATGGAAATTTATTCATATCTTGAACATAAGTGAAGATGTAGTAAACTTGGGCAAACGTAAGTGGGTTGCCTCTATATAGTCGGCGGTGGATCTCCGTGGCTATAGACCCAGTCGGCGGACTGTGGTTGCTTCGTAGGAGACGGACTTTTATTTTTAAATCCGGGACATTGCGTAGTCGGGCGGATAGTTTGCCATACTCCAATGTATATACATATACCGGGGCTAGAGGGGCACTTGCGGGATGATTCGCACGATGAGGGATCTGTTATAACAGTCGGCGGTGGATCTCCGTGGTTGGGATCCATATTCGTGGAATAATCTAAACCTTATTTTATTACTGGTAGTTTCATGGCTAGGGATCGAACCCTTTATTATGGAGTACGTAGGTGCTTGTCCTCAAACCTATGTAGTATGGGATGCATAGAATCCGAACAAGTGTGCATTAGTGTCATCCTAGTATAAAATGTGTGCATTAGGCATTAAGAGTTGACATACACTTACATGTTTAGCATAGTCACAATTTAACACTCTATTGTTCATTCAATTTTTGTGGTTTGTTAAAGTAATGAGATCGTTATATGTATGGCATAGAGAGGATGGCTGAGTATAACATTTTCGTCAGTTGTAAATGACTGACGTGCCCACAGCTTAATATGCAGGTAATGTACTTTTTATGAAGAAGTAAAGATGTTATGATGCAATTGATGACTTACATTGTTAAAGTTGTACAAGTTGTATTTTATTTTATTATTGTATTTCTTTAATTCTTCCGCTGTGTAAACAAAATGTAAAGAACTCTGATGTTGTTGAAAAATTTTAATTTCCTTCTAAAATTGTACGAAGTGAAGTAAAGATCCAGTGAAATCTCGAATTCGGTCTTATTTGGAATTCAGGGCGTTACAGATGGTATCAGAGCAGGCTTCACAAGTAGTATAAATTTATAAGGAATGACACCCTAGAGTGGACATTAGAGTGTGAGTTTCAGCTTATAGAGATTTAAATGTAAGTGATTGACATTTGTGTTACTCTATACACTGATGTTTTCTCTTCCTATTGGATGACTGGAGTCGTGAATGAAGGTTCAATAACTACTTGCATTCAACTTTCATTCATGATATTTTCCTCGTATACATTGATGTGAGATTGTATGCGAGCATGTTTTCCCTGAGTATCAGAGTGGCGCAGTGGAAGCGTGGTTGGTTGACCCTTCATTCATGATACATTACAACCTTCCCTTTCAAATTATTTTTCGTAAATTTTCATCATATTACTTTTCAACATTCAATATTTTTCAAATAAATATTTTCTTATACTATTAATCACTTGGATATCTATTATTTTGTCTATCTTCCTTAAGCTTTGATCTTTTAAAATTGTTTTATGTGTTTCATCTTCCATGTTTTTATGTCCATTTATGTTTATCCGTTTACATTTGTTATTACTTTTCGTATTATTGCAACTAGTATTTCCTTCGATTATTATTTCTATTATATTTTGAATTTTACTTATAAATTGCTTGTGTACATTCATTTTATATGATTTGATTTTGTGATACTATATTTTTCCATTGTCTTATATATTTCAATATATTTTTATAAATATGACCTACCATTTTGTTTTATTGTCTACATTCGATATTATTGTTATTACATATTATTTGCTAATTTGTTTTGTTGTTAATCATTACTCATTAATTTTGTAATTTTACGCTTCTTCAATATAATACATACACCACATTATTCTTTTCATTTGCATTTTCATCTCGTGCATATGCTTTACACTATATCCGTCTTAATATTATAAATCATTTTCATTTCTACAAATTTTATATATCCTACATTTGAAGTCTATCTGTTTTAATATTTTATCGTCATAATTTCCTACTCCATTTGCAACTTTTTCATCCACTTTTGTATCACTGATTTTAAACATAATATTTTATTAAACCTCCCAATATCCAAGAGCATATGGAAGATTACATCTTCCCATCTCCTGTTTTGGTGCAACCTGATGTCGAGGGGGGCAAATATGCAATCAGATGTCAATGGAGGCAAACTGCAACTGGACGTTGGGGAGGCAAAGTCTGCAACCGAATGTCCAGAAGGCAAACTGCAATCGGATGTCGTAGAGGCAATTCTGCAACTTGAGATCGTATAGGCAAGTCTGCAGTTGGATACCAACGAGGCAAACCTACACTAGAAGGAGATTTTTCTACTTGGATAACTCCTACTTTGTTTTCTATAATATTTATATACCACTATTCTATTTTGTACTATTTTCTAATATTTTACAACCTAGCATTATATTATTTATACTGATTCCTATCCTACTTATGTATTTACTACTTAATATCAACTATCTCTTCTTAGTATTTTGAATCTTTTAGCATTTCATATCGCTTTATCGTATTTTATTTTGCTACTAACTTATCTTGGATTCGGTGTCTACTCACCTAACACAAATAAAATATATATATTTTCCTATGATTCGTAATTTATTTTCTATATGATTAGTTTTCACATTATTTCAGTAATATGTTATTACTTTTTCCATTATAATGTTTTGTTTTACTTCTACAAATCATTATAATTTTCGTATCATGATATTGTTTGTTTCACCCTTATGGTTTTGATGCCTATATACGTATATACTTTTGTATGTTGGTTTTTTTTCTGCTCTACTTGACAATTCAAAAGTATTTCGATGTCTGCCTTCTATTTTAATTTTTGAAATCGTATGTATAATGATTATAGTTACTTTACAAATTATTTTATTAACTGGTAGACAAAATCATTTTTATGTTGTCTATACTTTTAACTAAATTTCATTATCATTTATTTTTCACACTCTTATTCACTAGTCTTCTTTTAAATTGCTAATTCGATTTTTGTCATACAACACCAATTCAGTTTTGCAATTTTTCTATTCTATCGCTTATTTTGATGAGTTTTGATTTCTAAATCTATTTGTAAATTATTCATTGACTATATTTCTCTTTATTAAAATGTTTTCCGAAACTATTCCATAATTAATGACTAAGTTTATTTTTCTATTTTATCTAATGCTTTACCTAATATTATTTTGTATGGAACTTATTTCAATTTATCCTATCTTTTGTGGTCATATTGATTTCCTTATGTTATTTCCCCGAGTTATCTTGTTTTGTTCTTATAAAATTTTGATGCTCGTAGTTTTCCTATATAGAGTTTGTCTTGTTTTCTCCACATTACTTATTTTTATACTACATTTACTTTTCTTAAAGTATGCAGTTTTCTATAATGATATTTTCTTTGGCGTGTACGAGATACAACCTTTACCCTAGCAAATTCTGGGGACGGAACTATTCTAAGGGGGGAGAGTGTAACACCCCGTAAAATTGGAAATAATAATTTTGTCCTTGTGTATTACGCACATGTATTTTGTAACGTGTTTTCACCACGTATTTTCATTACTGACTATTTATGCATTTTCCGTATTGATTTTTACCCTATTTTGAGTCAACAAAAATATTAAATTTCAATCTCTGCATTTTACGTGCTCTTTACGTGTTTTTGATGCACGTAATGATTATGTGTTTTCACCGCTACGTGCAATATTTTCTATGCATTTAAAATTATTTATTTTTATGTATTCAAATCCATTTGATAAAACGGAAATTCATTTTTTCTCGCATTTTGATCTAAATCTTTTGTACGTGTAATGCACGTGTTTTCTACGTACGTAGCATTTACATCATGGAATATATAAAATTAATAAATATACTATCTTATATAGAATTTTTATTATTTTTAACAATTTTTCGTTGACAAAACCGAATTTCATATTTTTATATTTTACGTGCGACGCACGTGTTTCGGTGCGCGTATTGGAGCATACTTGTTTTCAAAATAAATTTCGGAGTGTGTATAATACCCCCTAATTTTAAAATACATATACATGGTATATATAGTGTATATATAAATATATACATATAGTTGGTAATATGCTGGATTGGTTAGTAAAGTTGTAAATGGGATGTGCAAGGAGGGGGGTCCACACGGAAAAGAGAACGACATGTTTCTGTTGCTTTTGTGTGGGTGTCAGCCAAGATGATGGGGCATTGGAGCATGGGGCCCACCAGAAATTGTAGAAGAGTTAATTGCAGCTCACGTGGGTTTTCTTTTTTGAGTGCTTGGTGACCAGTTGGGGAGTTTCGAAGAGGAAGAGATGGGAGTTGGGTTTTGAAGAGTTAGAGAGTTGAAGAGTTGGGAGTTTTGAGAGTTAAGAAAATGAAGAGTTGGAAATTTAAGGAGAGAGTTATTAGGTGAATAATTTTGCACTTTGATCCTTAAACTTGTCCTATAAATACTCTAGTGTTCTCTCCTTTTCAGAAAAAAAAAAAATGTAGAGTGTTCTCATTTTGGAGTTCTTGCTCTGAGGAGAAGGTATTGCTAGGAGCTAGGAGTGGGTTCCATCTTTCTCATTCTCAAATCTTTCATTAGAGGTGGGTGTTCTCATGCCTTCTAATTATAGAACAATGCATGCTAACAATAATGAATGAGTAGTATAGAAAGTTTGATGTGATAAAGTAAGCTATACTATTGTTTGTTGTAGTATTGAATCATGTTATATTTATTTTCATCATGTAGTTGTTAATGAGAAAAGAATTTATTTTTGCCATGCCTAGTATACATGAATGAAGGAATAGTTGATTATATGAACATTTTTTAGAAAATTTTCTTTTGATAAGCAAATGAATTTTTGAAAAATAAAATTGATGCTATTGAACTCATTGTTTGTTTATAAAAGAAATAATGTGCTACTTTTGATTTAAAATGAATAAATGCAAATTTATGATGTTAAAAAGAAAAGATAATTTGAAAGTTAGTATTATTTTCTAAAATTATAACTGATGAATCTATGGGATACCATTAGAAAATAAACTCAGTTTATATGAACAAATTTCAGTTTAACAAAAGATGAGATTAAATGAAGAATCAAGTTTTTATGAAAATAAAGGGGATAACAGTATAGTTGAACAAAAGCACATTAGTAGGTTTTCATAAAAAATTGTTATTGGACATATTGGTTAGTGGATGCCCCTTTAGGTTGTTACTGTAGCGCACCTGTGCTCAGTGGTCGCGAGTTCAAAAATTGGCAACCCCTTATTTTTTGATTTTCGGTTTGTATATAGAAACGGAGAACATGGGTATATGGTAGGTCCGGCCTACATTTATAACACAAAGCCCATATGGGCTTAGTGGCTAGTGGGGTTGGCTTTGGGTGTTCTGGGTTGCTGTGCGGGTTGCCTGGTTCGAAACCTGGGGTGCCCTTTCGTTTTTTTTTGTGTTGATTGATATTAAGGGTGTTTTGATGCTAGAAAAAAAATTGGGAAAAAATTGTATTATTCTTATAAAATGATATGAAATTTATTAGGAATAATTCCAGAAATTTTCATGAATTTTTTGAAAAATAAAAATGGAAATTTGAGATAGGAAAATAAATTATGTGACTTCAAAATTATTTGAGAATAGAACTTGCTTTGTGAAGAAAAGTAAAATATTTTTTTGTGAAGTGATTACTCTTGAAGAGATTGCACTTTTATTTGTTTAAGAAATATTTTGAAGTGAATTGAGACATCATATGAGCTTGAATTTGTGAATAAGATTTTATGTGATGAAACTGTGTTCTTGAAAGGAATAATTTTTTGCTTATAAAGATTATGAATAGATAAATAGATCCTGGATAGTGACAAGACTAAGAAATGATTACTTTGTGGATAAGTGTTAAGACAAGATATTGATATTTTTGTGAATAAGTTGAAGATGAAAATATCTAAGTTTAAGACATGTTTATTAAAAGGTATGTGTACCCATGATTTCTTGTACATGAAAAATTATGATTTAGAGTTAGTGAGACCTTGGGTACCAGCACTATTGAGAAGAGTTGAGTTAAATTTGAGACATGGCCAAGGAGCTATCTCGGTAAATGTTGATTAAGTCCGGTATGAGGTAATACTAACTCTAGGTATGGAAATCTATTCATGTCTTGAACTAAATAATTAGGCACATAAGTGAAGATGTAGTAAACCTGGGTAAACGTAAGTGGGTTGCCTCTATATAGTCGGCGATGGATCTCCGTGGCTATAGACCCAGTCGGCAGACTGTGGTTGCTCCGTGGGAGACGGGCTTTTATTTTTAAATCTGGGACTTTGCGTAGTCGGACGGATAGTTTGCCATACTCCAATGTATATACGTATACCGGGGCTAGAGGGGCACTTGCGGGATGATTCGCACGATGAGGGATCTGTTATAACAATCGGCGGTGGATCTTCGTGGCTGGGATCCATATTCGTGGAATGATCTAAACCTTATTTTATTACTGGGTAGTTTCATGGCCAGGGATCGAACCCTTTATTATGGAGTACGTAGGTGCTTGTCCTCCAACCTATGTAGTATGGGATGCATAGAATCCGAACAAGTGTGCATTAGTGTCATCCTAGTATAAAATGTGTGCATTAGGCATTAAGAGTTGACATACACTTACATGTTTAGCGTAGTCACATTTTAACACTCTATTGTTCATTCAATTTTTGTGGTTTGTTAAAGTAATGAGACCGTTATACGTACGGCATAGAGAGGATGACCGAGTATAAAATTTTTGTCAGTTGTAAGTGACTGACGTGCCCACAGCTTAATATGCAGGCAATGGACTTTTTATGAAGAAGTAAAGATGTTATGATGCAGTTGATGACTTACATTGTTAAGTTGTACAAGTTGTATTTTATTTCATTGTTGTATTTCTTTAATTCTTCCGCTGTGTAAATAAAATGTAAAGAACTCTGATGTTGTTGAAAAATTTTAATTTCCGTGTAAAATTATACGAAGTGAAGTAAAGATCCTATGAAATCTCGAATTCGGTCTTATTTGGAATTCGGGGCGTTACACTAGGGTTAGGGTTGTTAGTTGTAGTTGTAGAATATAGTGTTAGTTGTAGTTGTTGAATATAGTTGTTAGTTGTAGTTGTAGTCGTAAATGTAGTGTTAATTCGATTCTTACAGAATTTAGATTGTTTGAATTTCATTAGTAAACAGATGAGCCAGGTATATAAAAAGTTCCCTACAGAGAGTAGATTGAAGGAGAAAAATTCTTGTTCTGTTTAACCCTACACTCACTCGTAACCCTAACCATAACCCTACTCATAACCCTACACTAAACCATAACCCTAGCTTACCCTAACCCTTGTTAACACTAACCTTAACCTTACCCTAGCCCTCCCATAAAATATTATGGAGTTCACCACGGATAACTTGAGCATTTGATTTGTCAGTAAGCTTACTTGTCAGAATTTTTTGAAAGAGTTTTAAAATATAACTACTAACCCTACACTCACCCGTAACCCTAACCACAACTCTACTCATAACCGTACACTAAACCGTAACCTTACCATAACCCTAGCTTACCCTAATCCTAACCTAACCCTTGTTAACACTAACCTTAACCTATCCTAATCCTAACTGAAATATTATGGGTTTGGGGGGTACGGTTAGGGGTTAGGTGTTAAACCGGATAGGTATACGCATTCCAGAAGAAATTACATATTAGGGGTAAAAATATATTTAAAAAATCGATTTTTACGAATGAAAAGATCATCTTTTATTTTCTGGTATTTTTTAAAAACATTTAACCTAACGATTTTATATTGGTTAGTTAGGTGGCTAAAAATGGAAATTAATAAAATATATAAACGAGATACAAGCATATGAATGTCTTTTGTGTAGAGTTCGAGAGACACTGTTCGTAAAGAGTGGATAGATAGTTGTAAAAAGCATAAAAAATGTTTTGCAAAATTTCATATAACTTAGGCCGTTGTTGGAGATAATGGCCTAAGCTTTACAAAAAAAAAAATGGTGCTCTCTGACTTGTTTCTCCTTTTAGCTTGGGCAAGTCAGAGAGCAAACCAAAAAATCCAATTTTTTTTGCTATAGCTTAGGCTGTTGTTGGAGACAACGGCTTAAGCTTTAAAAAAAAAATTGTTGCTCTGTGACTTGTTGCTCCTTTTAGCTTGGGCAACTCAGAGAGCAAATGCAAAATTCCAATTTTTTTGCTATAACTTAGGCCGTTGTTGGAGACAACGGCCTAGGTTGATTTTTTTTATAAAAAAAACAACCTAGGCCGTTGTTCCCAACAATGGGAACAACGGCCTACGTATAACTTTTTGCAACAAAAAATTGTTCACGCAAAAAAAAAACGCTAAATCTGAAGTGTTTTTTGGTGTGAAGTACCAAAAATGCCCCTCCGCTTTTAAAGCCCTTTAGTGGGAGATCCGAGCGGGCATCGATCTGAGTTGTAACCCCTATTTTCGGAAATACGTATTTTCATGAGTATTTTCTGTATCTTGATATTTATAAATTGTTATTGTTAAATTCGTTTTGAGTTCTAAGTTAAAACATTTTTGTAAACAATAGTTATAATTATTTTGAATAAACTTGTCTCTATTTCTACCCTGATAATTCCTATTGTTGTTGCTAGTGTTTTTATTCTTATTGTAATTACTATTATTAAATGTTCTTATTAGTATTATTATATTACTCTTTTTATTGTTAGTATGATTATTTACTATGATTACTTATTATTCTTATTGATTATTAAATTCTTATTTGATAATTGTATTTTAATTATTTCAAATAATTTATGCAATACAAATTGTATTTTATCAGATACCCTATTTCTTGTATTTGGGTTTATATTAATCCATTATATTCATGTACAATTTATTTTAATTATTGAATCTAATACCCAACTGCCCAATACCCAATATCCTACTTCCCCCCTATAAATACTCTAATCATTTATTTTCCTTAACCCTAACTAATAACCTAGCCGTCATTAACCTTAAGCCTAGTTTACTGTGCAATCCCCTACCCCCGATCATGTTCATCCCTAACCCTCCCTCTCCAAAACACCCGCTCTCCCTCTCCCTGTTAATCTACCGCTCAAGCCCAACTCCCATCGACTCCGTCCACCTTCCTCCTTCATCACCCTCATCGTCACCATCTCCTCATCACCCTAGCCCTCTCCTCGTCGCTCCGTGTCACCCCTGTCCTCACCTGCGTCAAACCCGCTCGAACCCCTTTGCCGAAACCCATTACTGCCACTTCTCCACTGCCGCGCCGTCCTGTGCTCCGACCCACTCCGCTCACCCCCTACACCCACCGAAGATCCCTAGCACGCCCTCGTTGCCGTCCAAGTCCCGATCGCTGTTGTCGCCATCTTCCCCTGTTTCGACCAAAAACAGAGTTCGGAGTTGTCATTGCCACCGTTGCTTCCCGGCCGTGGTGTAGTCATCTCCACAGAGGTCTCGTCGTCGTGTCGCGCCAGTTGTAGTCTTCACGCCGTTCTTCTCTCTCTCTCTTGCCGAAGGAAGAAGATGCGATCCTATTGGTGGGATTTGGTATTTCGTGTTATGGCCACCTTGGATCTTGATCGCTGTTCTGTGTTTGGATCAGATCCGGTGTGTGGGATCTGCTGAGTTGCTGTGATTGCTTTGTTTGCTGGTTGTTTCTTCGCCGCTCTTCGCACGTGTTTCTTTGGGAGTTCGCCCAGGATTCCAATCCCATTATTCTTTTTACGAATTAACCGAGTAACAGGCAAGTCTCTTCTTGAACCCCTTTTATTATTTGTGTTCAAGATTAATTGATCTCCTACAAGTAGATCCTGTCCTTTTTATTATCAAAAACTACTTTTGACAATTCCGTTAAGATTATTGAGGGTTTACACGGGCTAACCCGACATACTCTTAACATCGTGCTTTCTCTTCGATCTAAACCTAGTCCCCAATGTTTTATGCATTTGCACATTAAATAACTAGATTCATGCATAACACTGCTTGATAGATTAGATATTGAAATTGAACATGCTAGAATTGGATTTAATTGATGATTTGACATCATGACCATGATAAATGTATCTTAAACCTTAGAAATTTGCATGTTGACAACTAGGATTGTTTTGATTACCTATTTGCACGCTATATGTGATCGTGTGAATTATTTATTATCTTTTTATGTTAAGTTGATTTCTGGACTGCTGTATGTTTTACTTTGAATCAAACTTTTGGTCCTGTTAATGACCTAATTTGAGGAAACTTACTGAACATTAAATGTAGCCTTTGATGTCTAGATAATTTTTACCAGGTCTAGATTTAAATTCCAATTTGTCATCTGTTAGATATCATCACTTTACTGCAACTGTGTTAGTAATTTCAGACTCATAATCTCATGCGTATCCTGCTGTTGTTTATTTTATTTGACCGTATTAACAGTAAAGGAAAAGTCTGAAATAAATCATGCTGGACCTGGACATGTATAGCTACTTTCCTGAATTTTTGTAGATTTTAATAATGAGTTTTCTTACCCGAATTAATTAATGAAACATAACCTACTACATGCTGCCTGAACATAAAACCTGATTAGAATAGAGTTTTCACCCTAGTTCTTGTGCCTTTTATATGCCTTAATTATGCTCGCTGGAACCGTGTGGAAGTCTACTTTCCAGATCTTCCGACGGATTCAGTTTTACTATTGTGTAGTGACTATAATCCATATTTTAGTACAATAAGGTCATGTTGTCCTGATTATGGAATTTTGTGTAAATAACCTGTTTGCTTCGTGTTTTGTCTGTAACGCATAGAATTAGACACACTTAGTATTATACAATATTGACACCCTCTTGCATGCTCACATAGGATGAAAATGACTTAATAACAAGCCGGGGTATCATGGGTAGGACTTGGTAGTGAATGATTGGAAAATATACTCGGCAAGGCCTTATCGTTATATCGTATTGGAAGGAGGAAAAATATTGATTGGAAGGTGGAGTATTGATTGAAAGAAGTATTGATTGCAACTATCGATTGTTAATTATTGATCGTCATCGACGCCGAGTACACGCTCCGAGAATTCACCATCAGTCTAAAACGTTCACTGTGTGTTGCGCGGAACCTGTAGTATGGGATGCAGTAATACGTGCACTAGATAGGCTAATAAATGACTAATAACCTGCATACATGATCCTGTATTGAAATTGACTTGACATCACGCATTACATGTGTGATTATTGTAACTCTTTGATATTACCGCCTGCTCTTTGCCTTGCCTTTTGTATGTGACCCCGTCCTTATTCTTTGATATTCATGCTTTTCTTTATCCTCTATTTTCTCTACTTGCTGACCACGACTTGCTCTAAGGGCTCTCTTTTTCTTCTGTTTAGATCAAGTATTAACAGGTACCGAAGGAGCAATACTAGAAAAACTTGGTGAGCAAACTCTCTGAAGATTGGAGCTGGACTGTTAGACTACTTAGCTATCTCTTCTTATTTGCTTATTGTATTTCTTTTTATCGTACTTTGTATTCTTGGGTTTTGTGACCCGAAGTTTGTTTTATCCCAGATGTTGGATTATTACTTGGTGAATTTATTTCATGATTATCTTTGAGTTTATTCATTGTTCATGTGATTATATTCTTTGCCTGCGTGGTTGTTTCTCTTGTATATTGTTGAGTTAGACTGGTACAACTTATGGATAATGTATAATCATTCGCTGGATCTTTGTTACGTGCTCGTATTCTCGTATTTTGGAAAGCGGGGCGTGACAGGTTTTTAGTGGTATCAGAGTCCAGGGTTGAGTAATATATCAATAAAAAATGACTATCTTTATGGAGGTTGGCTTTGATTGGTATGTTAGTCGAGTTTGGCTCAAGCCAGGTTGACTCAATAATATGCGCACCACGTTGATCACATGAACATGTAATAACCTTGATATAATCTGGATATTAATCCTATTCGATCCACATCTGGCTCCTTTGCATTCAATCCTTTGATTCCTTGTATCCTTCCGTCCCTTGCATTCATTATCATTTGTCAATCTACCCACATATGTCTGTGTACTCACCAAATGGATGGTTTTGCAGATTATGGCTCGTGAGGATTCTTTGACTCCCCCACCCAGGGCTGAAACATCAGATAATTCCGTCATTCTCCAGGCGATGCAACGAATGATGGAGCTACAGCGAGAGCACAATGAGCTGATGAGAGCTAGTCTGGAAAGAGCCCAGGAGAATGCATAGCTCACCCGACTGTGTGTAATTGCGCCCCAACATCATGCCTTCGCTATCATGGGACAGACCCCTTGAAGGAAGGGCCCGACATGCAACTTTTGCAGCAAGATTGGTCGCTTACGCAAGGATTGCCGGATGGCCAACCGCCTATGTTTTGTATGCGGAGCAAGTGATCACCAGGTTTGGGACTGCCCAAATAACAGGAGAAATGCACCAACTGGAGGATCAGCTCCCAGTGGAGAACAGGTTGGAGAACGTGGTCAGGCCCACAGCCAGATTGCAGAGAAAGCAGCGACTGCCGAAGGTACGATTGCAGGTATTTTGCTATTTTGTTGCATTTCAGTTCTTGCGTCTTTTATTTCTTCTGTTCTTGCATCTATCATATTTTGTCAATTTAATATTGTGTATCATGTTAGTTATTTCTTTCCTACTATATTCTCTTCAATTCCGATTTTGCCATTGTTCCTCTCCCTTCACATTCAATTCTTTGAGTTTCTTTTGTCCCTTCTAGTCATCCTCTTCTTTGACTTTTATTGGGTATAGATTCATTTTTCTCCTACCTATTTTTCTCTTTATATTTATTTTCCAGAATACTTTCTATATTTCGATTATTATTTGTTATATTTATTTTGGATCTTCTATAAAAATGTTTCTCAACAAAGATTTTTGTTATTTTGAATAATGGTGTATTTAACTTCCCTTTTCATTTTGATCGACTACATATTTCTATTGGATTATTTTGATAAGACAAATTCTTATTTTGATGTATAATGCTATTATTACTACTACTATTATTATTGCCATTGTTTCCATTATTATTACTAGTATTATTATTATTATTATTGTTACTACTATTGCTATTATTATTGTTGTTTTCATTATTTAATTATTATTAATATTGAATTACTCTCACACAAAAAAAAGTTGAACCCAAAACTATATTTTGTTTTGCATTATTATTTTTACTAGTGTTGTTAATATTTTAATATTATTTTTATCGTTACTATTATTATTATTATTTTGTTTTGAGCCTGAACATGCTCAAATTTTATATGCATTTCACCATTTCGGTGCAACCTAATCTCGAGACGGCAAATATGCAACTCGATATCAATGGAGGCAAATTGCAACTGGATATCGGGCAGGCAAAATGTGCATCCGAATATCCAGACGACAACCTGCAACCTGATGTCGTGAAGGCAAACATGCAACTTGATGTTAAGGAGGCAAGATTTTCTATCTATTTGCTAATTGATATTTCAAGACTCTTTACTTATATAATGAAACAAATGGTAAAGAAATATTTTCTTCATGACTTTTGTTATACAATTACACTTTATGTTTTCATACAATTTGAACTACTATAGTTGATTTTACTCTATTTTATGTATAATGTATATTCATTACTATTATTATTATTGCTATTGTTTTCGTTATTTATTATTGATATTATTATTATTAGTGCTATTATTTTTATTATTATTATTGTTATATTTTTAATGCTGTTAGTACTATTATTATTATATTGCATCATTTTCATGAATATGTTGAATCCAATTCTGTCGTGTATGTATTATCATTATTATCAGTACTGTTGATATTTTTATTACCAGTATGATTATGATGATTTTGATTACTGTTATTATTATTGTTATTATTATTTTATTTTATTATTATGGTTATTATTACTTGTATCATTGTTGTTATTAATATTTTTAATATTATTTTTATTATTATTGTTGTTGTTATTTTTATTTATCATTGTTATTATTATTTTACTATTAATATGTGTTGTTATTATTATTGTTATTATTATTCTATTACTTTGGTATTATTATCATTGATATTTGTTGTTGTTATTATTTCTGTTAAAGCCATTAGTTTTGATCTATATTATATCTTTTAATTATTTTAATTGGAGCTCAACTTTACATTCATTTTGCATTAGTTGCTTCTCTATATCTTAAGCCCATACTCTCTTTGATCCTGTTGTCTCATTCTCGTCTTCCTGCTCGGTTCGTCGATTAGTGTCATGTGATCTATAGCGACATGTATGTTGCTTGGAACATCACCATCAAAGTAACGCAGCGGAAGCGTGGTGGGCCCATACCCACAGGTCCCAAAATTTTCCTATTGTTTCCCCTTCCTTGCATTGTTTGTTTCACTCTATCCCTTGCATTCACCCTCATCCGTTGACTCATTTGCTTGGTCTAACTCTTCCTTGTCCATCTTTCTTCGGTTCCAGCTCTATCTATTTCTTCATCTCTTTGCTTGCTATACTGCAAGTCTTGTGTTGTTTCTTCTTCATTTTTGATACCGGTTACTTCTTTCTTGTCTTCCATATGACCTCATTGTTAACTACTTCTTTCTTTTCTGGTGTTGCCTCTGCCTTGTTCCTTTCCCTTACCCTCTGTTTTTGTTACCCCAGATTGTTTTTTTCTGTCCTATGTACCGCCTAAGCAAATTTCGAGGACAAAATTTTGTTGTAAGGTGGGTAGGATTTGTAACCCCTATTTCCGGAAATACGTATTTTCATGAGTATTTTCTATATCTTGATATTTATAAATTATTATTGTTAAATTTGTTTTGAGTTCTTAGTTAAAACATTTTTGTAAACAATAGTTATAATTATTTTGAATAAACTTGTCTCTATTTCTACCCTGATAATTCCTATTGTTATTGCTAGTGTTTTTATCCTTATTGTAATTACTATTATTAATTGTTCTTATTAGTATTATTATTTTACTCTTTTTATTGTTAGTATGATTATTTACTATGATTACTTATTATTCTTATTGATTATTAAACTCTTATTTGATAATTATGTTTTAATTATTTCAAATAATTTACGCAATACAAATTGTATTTTTCAGATACCCTATTTCTTGTATTCGGGTTTATATTAATCCATTATATTCATGTACAATTTATTTTAATTATTGGATCTAATACCCAACATCCCAATTCCCAATATCCTACTTCCCCCTATAAATACTCTAATCATCTATTTTCCTTAACCCTAACTAATAACCTAGCCGTCATTAACCTTAGGCCTACTTTACTGTGCATTCCCCTACCCCCAATCCTGTTCATCCCTAACCCTTCCTCTCCAAAACTCCCGCTCTCCCTCTCCCTGTTAATCTACTGCCAAAGCCCAACTCCCATCGACTCTGTCCACCTTCCTCCTCCATCACCCTCATCGTTACCGTCTCCTCATCACCCTAGCCCTCTCCTCGTCGTTCCGAGTCACCCCTGTCCTCGCCTGCGTCAAACCCGCTCGAACCCATCCTTTGTCGAAACCCATTACTGCCACTTCACCACTGCCGCGCCGTCCTGTGCTCCGACCCTCTCCGCTCACCCCCTACACCCACCGAAGATCCCTAGCACGCCCTCGTCGCCGTCCAAGTCCTGATCGTTGTTGTTGCCATCTTCCCCTGTTTCGACCAAAAACAGAGTTCGAAGTTGTCGTCGCCACCATCGCTTCCCGACCGTGGTGTCGTCGTCTCCACAGAGGTCTCATCCTCGTGTCGCGCCAGTTGCAGTCTTTGCGCCGTTCGCTTCCACCGTTCTTCTCTCTCTCTCTTGCGGAAGGAAGAAGACGCGATCCTATTGGTGGGATTTGGTGTTTCGTGTTCTGGCCACCTTGGATCTTGATCGCTGTTCTGTGTTTGGATCAAATCCGGTGTGTGGGATTTGATGAGTTGCTGTGATTGCTTTGTTTGCTGGTTGTTTCTTCGCCGCTCTTCGCACGTGTTTCTTTGGGGGTTCGCCCAGGATTCCAATCCCGTTATTCTTTTTACGAATTAACCGAGTAACAGACAAGTCTCTTCTTAAACCCTTTTTATTATTTGTGTTCAACATTAATTGATCTCCTGCAAGTAGATCCTGTCCTTTTTACTATAAAAAACTGCTTTTGACAATTCCGTTAAGATTATCGAGGGTTTAGACGAGCTAACCCGGCATACTCTTAACATCGTGCTTTCTCTTCGATCTAAACGTAGTCTCCAATGTTTCATGCATTTGCACATTAAACAACTAGATTCATGCATAGGACTGCTTGATAGATTAGACATTGAAATTGAACATGCTAGAATTAGATTTAATTGATGAATTGACATCATGACCATGATAAATGTATCTTAAACCTTAGAAATTTGTATGTTGACACCTAGGATTGTTTTGATTACCAATTTGCATTCTATATGTGATCGTGTGAATTATTTATTATCTATTTATGTTAAGTTGATTTCTGGACTGCTGTATGTTTCACTTTGAATAAGACTTTTAGCCCTGTTAATGACCTAATTTGAGGAAACTTACTGAACATAAAATGTAGCCCTTGATGTCTAGATAATTTTTCCCTTGTCTAAATCTAAATTCCAATTTTTCATCTGTTAGATATCATCACTTTACTGCAACAGTGTTAGTAATTTCAGACTCATAATCTTATGCGTATCCTGCTGTTGTTTATTTTATTTGACCCTATTAACAGTAAAGGAAAAGTCCTAAATAAATCATGATGGAGCTAGACATGTATAGCTACTTCCCTGAATTTTTGTAGATTTTAATAATGAGTTTTCTGACCCGAATTAATTAATGGAACATAACCTACAGCATGCTACCTGAACATAAAACCTGATTAGAATAGAGTTTTCAGCCTAGTTCCTGTGCCTTTTATATGCCTTAATTATGCTCGCTGGAACCGTGTGGAAGTCTACTTTCCAGATCTTCCGGCGGATTCAGTTTTACTATTGTGTAGTGACCATAATCCATATTTTAGTACAGCAAGGTCATGCTGTCCTGATTATGGAATTTTGTGTAAATGACCTGTTTGCTTCGTGATTTGTCTGTAACGCATAGAATTAGACACACTTAGTATTATACAATATTGACACCCTCTTGCATGCTCACATAGGATGAAAATGACTTAATAACAAGCCGGGGTATCATGGGTAGGACTTGGTAGTGAACGATCGGAAAATATACTCGGCAAGGCCTTATCTTAATATCGTATTGGAAGGAGAGGAAATATTGATTGGAAGGTGGAGTATTGATTGGAAGAATTATTGATTGCAACTATCGATTGTTAATTATTGATCGTCATCGACGCCGAGTACACGCTCCGAGAATTCACCATCAGTCTAAAACGTTCACTGTGTATTGCGCGGAACCTGTAGTATGGGATGCAGTAGTACGTGCACTAGATAGGCTAATAAATGACTAACAACCTACATACATGATCCTATATTGAAATTGACTTGACATCACGCATTACATGTGTGATTATTGTAACCCTTTGATATTACCGCCTACTCTTTGCCTTGCCTTTTGTATCTGACCCCGTCCTTATTCTTTGATATTCATGCTTTTCTTTATCCTCTATTTTCTCTACTTGCTGACCACGACTTGCTCTAAGGACTCTCTTTTTCTTCTGTTTAGATCAAGTATTAACAGGTACCGAAGGAGCAATACTAGAAGAACTTGGTGAGCAAACTCTCTGAAGATTGGAGCTGGACTGTTAGACTACTTAGCTATCCCTTCTTATTTGCTTATTGTATTTCTTTTTATCATACTTTGTATTCTTGGACTTTATGACCCGAAGTTTGTTTTATCCCAGATGTTGGATTATTACTTGGTGAATTTATTTCATGATTATCTTTGAGTTTATTCATTGTTTATGTGATTATATTCTTTGCCTGCGTGGTTGTTTCTCTTGTATATTGTTGAGTTAGACTGGTACAACTTATGGATGATGTATAATCATTCGCTAGGCCTTCGTTACGTGCTCGTATTCCCGTATTTTGGGAAGCAGGGCGTGACATGAGTCGTTGATCAAGATCGGGAGCGATCCAACGGCTCGAATGGGCATTTTCCAACCCGTTGAAAATGAACCCGTTTTCAATGGAGCATTTGCCATATATATATATATATATATATATATATATATATATATATATATATATATACACACACACTATTCTCTTCGTCTTCTCTTTTCAAATCCTAATTTTATTTGATTAAAAGACGTCAAAAAAATGATAGATGTAGGATTTAGTTCTTGTTATTGTTTTGGTTAATTAACTACTTGCTATTATTGTTCAAGTTGCTGCATCTTTATTTGCTTTAGTATTTGAGTGTTAGATTTCCTTAAGATGATAAATATAAGACAGTAGGATGTAGTATTGAAGGGTCTTGGTTGGTTCATGGTTATGACTGATGAAATTATGATAGATGTAGTTATGATATTGATTGAACTGAATAGGTTTAAGACTCATACTTTTATTTGAACATTTCGGTCATGTAATATTGATATTGGTGTTGTTGGAAACTTGGAATGATCCATTAGTATATTTTGTTGAACATTGGCTTGTATTAATTTTAATTATCACGTTCTTGTTTCTTATTTTTTCATGTTCGTATTAAATTGAATATTTTAGTTTACTATTTATATATCTACAATATTAATTTTTAAAAATAATTTAGCATATCTAAACGTACCAGTATCCTAGTTTTTGAGAAATCGGCGTATCCGCGTACCGGATACATACCATATCGGATACATGTACCCGCATCTGTGCTTCATAGGCAGCCATCAGGTCGATATTTGACCTTGAAGATCCAATTGCAGCTAACAGGCTCGGTTCCTTCTGGTAGTGGAACAACATCCCAAGTGTTAGTCTGATCAAATGCACAGAATCCTTATGTGATAGCATCCCGTCACGCTGGATGTTGAATAGCTTCTTGATAAGATCTGGGCTCACATGTAGAGTGTATGACTGTGAGGTATGTATGGAACTGTGGTGAGTAAGATGCTAGGGTGAAAAAGCTAAACTAGTCAGGAGGAACAATAATATCTGGTATAAAACGTGCCGGTGGGATACCCGTAGTAGAATGTTAGAGTGACGGACTGCTGGTGGATGTGAAGATTGTGGAGGTGGTGATGCAGGAAGGGTAGGTGCCTGTGGAGGTGGTGATGCAAATTGTGTGGGTTCTTGTAGAGGTGGTGATGCAGGTGGCAGGGGAGGAGCCTCTGTAAGAGTGACAGGAATAATAATATCGATGTGAGGTGGGAGTGGAGCTAGAAGGGTGGGATCGAAGACAATTTGTGAAGGTGTATCTAGGGAGGTAGTTGAGGAAACCGAGAAATCGAGAAAGCGAACATCCTCAGAGGAGGACAAGTAGTAAAGGGAGTCTTCCCAAAAGGAGAAATGACGGGTGATACAGAGATGACGTGCCAAAGGATCATAACAATGATATCCCTTGTGCCCATAACCGATACCTAAGTGAATAAACTTAGCGGCCCAAGCGGTCAGCTTCGTGCGCTCAAGGGAAATGAGAGGGACATAACAGGTGCACCCAAAGGTACGAAACATATTGTAGTCCGGTGGATAATGGTGAAGGGCCTCATGTGGCGTCTTATCAGATAGAGTACAAGAAGGAGTGATGTTAATGAGGTTGATAGAAGTCATGACAGCTTCAGCCCAGAATGTATGGGAAAAAGAGGAAGAGAGTAGAAGAGTGCGAGTCATCTCGAGAATGTGACGATACTTGTGTTCAGCTATACCATTTTTTTCATGTGTGTGAGGGCATAACCGCTAGAAAAGGATATCATAAAACTGAAGAATCAATCACATAGTAGTGAAAGCGTACTCACGAGCACCATCGAAGCAAAAAACCTTGATGAGCACACTGAACTGAGTATGAATCATGATCGTAAAGGCCTAGTAAATGGCAGGAATCTCAGATCGTTGGCGCATAAGGAACACCCATGTGTAGTGAGTGAAGTCATCTATCAAGCTAACATAGTAGAAATTGCATTTGCTAGAAGGTACAAAAGAGGATCCCTATATATCAGAATGAACAAGCTGAAAAGCATGAGTGGACTGAGAAATATTTTTATTATTAAAAGTTAGGGTTATGTGTTTTGCCAACTTACAACCCTGACAAACGAACAAATGTGTAAAAGAAAGACGACAAAGGGCACCACTACGGGCTAAATTCTTTAGACGATACTCACTAACATGACATAAACATCTGTGTCACAGATCGACATCAGATAGCATGATACCAGCAAAACTAGAATGAGACCTATATGCATGAAGAAAATCTAGGTGATATAGACGATCGTGTCAGCTAGCGCGCCCAATCTCCTGTCCAGTCTACAAGTCCTCTATAGAATAGTCTAAAGAATCGAAGGTAACAGTAAGGCGATTATCGAACAGAGCACTAATTGGGATAATGTTCATGGATAAATGAGAAGCAAAAAGAACAAAGGGTAATGTGAGAGGGAAAGATAATAGGTTCTCAGTGTGTAGTGAGAAGTAGTGACATTGGTTGTGTGCAGTGATGGAGAGTGAAAGGGAAATGCAGTGCTGGTGGTGAGCAGTATATAATCACTAGTAAGATGATGTGATGCATCACAGCATTAGAATCTAAAATCCATGAAGAATTCATACCAAGAATAACAGAGACAGCAAAGGCAGAGAAGTGGTTGGGTTTCTGTGTAGGCTAGGGAAAAGGATGATGATGATGGTCGGGTGATGGTGCTCAGGTTGGAAGGGGTGCCGGGAGTGGAGACGGTGGTGAGGACCAAAGGGTGTCGGGAACAGAGGTCGACTGCGGGAGATTTGATTTGGGATTAGAGATTATGGTTTGCTCTGATACCATGTTAAGTTAACTGAGAGACGATGAGAAAAGATGAATGAATATTATTGCGTACTAAAGACCAGTATATATAGGGTATAAGTACAATCTCGGTCGAACATCTAATATATATCTAACAGCTCTAATATTACCAAATCATTGAGCTTCTCCAAGAGAGACCAACAGAGAAAATTAATCAAATCATGTGAAAAACAAATTCCAAAGTGTTACATGTTACAAATTACAATCATTGAATTGCATGTCCATCAATTTTAGACAATCTAAAAGAAGTTAAAAAAATAAAATGAAATAAAACAAATCACTTACATATATCGATCAACTAAAAGAAACTGATCCAACGAGCCACTACACTCATGGTGTTTGCACATTAGATTCCTTAGATTTCTCCTCGGAAGATGGCCGGGTCTCTGAATCAGAGAGCCGGACTTCCTCAATCAGTCTGATGACCTCTTGTATTCTTGGCCGTTGATCTGGAGAATTAGTAACACAAACCATTGCAATCTGAAGTATCTGAACCATCTCTTCCTCAATATTCTGATACTTAATTAACTCAACATCGAAAACTTCAGCTGTCCACTCCTCTCTGACCACAGACTGAACCCACCTTGGTAAATCCACTACATCATCACGACCAGGCGATTGGAGCGGAGCTTTACCCGTTAACATTTCAAGTAGTAGAACTCCGAAACTATAGACATCGGATTTTTGGGTGAATTTTCGCGTCTCAATGGTTTCAGGTGCCCGATAACCCACAATGACTCTAGAGGGAGTGGCGGGCGAGTTCATGATGGATGCAAGGCCGAAGTCGGAGATGCAAGCTTCAGGTTCTTGAGTAAGGAGGACATTATTGGATTTTATGTTGCCATGGGCAAACTTTCCGCCACCTTCCTCGTGAATATGTGCGATGCCACGGGCAGTTCCTATAGCAATTTTTACTCTTGATTCCCAATTTAGTGAAGACTTTTCAGCACCTCGACTTCCTGTTGGTTATAATTTAAAGAGAGAAGGTATGAGAAAATAATTCTGATTCATGATGAAGGGGCATGTTAAAATGCAAACTTGTAAATTAAGATTTTGTGTTTTCTTTCTCCTTTTAGGGGGAAAAAAAGAATTGGAAAATTTCAGTTGGTAACAAAATAGTTTTCACAACAGTGGCTATATGCCCCTGCCGCTAGATATTGTCAAACACCATGGAGCAAAAAAGAAATGAAACATTAGCTGACACTTATCGGTCTGTGTTCATGGCCGTTGTAATAGAAGGTTAGACTGACTCCAAGTTTATTACTTATGATAATAACTAAGTGGCCGGGATGGTTATGTCACATAAAAGATGGACTATTCTTTTTATTGTTGTTACCTATTTTTGAAGACTTTCCCATATAAATCTATTGAACCAAAATGTATACTACTGTTAGCCTCACATACACAACATGCTGAGTTGAACATAGAGCATAGGATATATTTCAACTCTGCCTTCTGAAGAATAGTTGCATTCACTATAGTTATATCTTGCGTCATTATTCTTACCTCCCATAAACTATCTTTAAAGTTTTCAAAAAGTTGCAGCTATGGAGCTACCGCCCATAGCTGCGCAGTTTACCAAGCTATTAGTCTATCACATGTGTTGCACATGACCTTTTATGACAAAAAACTCTTCATTCGCTTTCCTCGACATCTAACTCCTTTCTAAACTAATATCCAAACCCAATCTCAAATTCTTGATGTCATCCAAACCCAAAAAACTCTTCATTCGCTTTCCTCGACATCTAACTCCTTTCTAAACTAATATCCAAACCCAATCCCAAATTCTTGATGTCAACACTTGTTTCCTTAAGATGATTGTCCTAGCAATATACCTATATCTATTCTACGAATGTCATGCACCAAGGGTGTTTGGTTGGTCTTTGAGAGGATATATGCAATTCATGTTTTTTTTTATCTCTACCTATCAAATTTGAAGCAACATTGCAAATTGACAATGATAATTATTCAGCGAGAGAACAAAATGAAGCTCATAATGAGAAGCATTATGACAATAGCAGCATGTGCATCGCCTTCTAATAATCAAGTAACTCAAGCAAATTTCTGATCTCTACCTATCAAATTTGAAGCTATTGGGTTTATGTCTTGCATACTATATTGAATAAGAAGACGATGAGACGATGGAGAAATTGGGACGATCGGAGACGGAGTAGCAGCAGCAGGTTGCGGTCGACCAACCCTGGGGTGCGGTCGACCGCCCTACAATGTAGGAGTTCCCGAGAGGGGGACAGTCGACCGATCTTGGGGTGCGATCGACCGAACACGGCGCTGATGGATTATTTGTGTCGGGTCTTGGTGATTCGTGAGAAGCCCAACTTGTTCTTCAAGTCAGATCGTACGACTCTTATCGTAGGGTTATCTCTTCAGAAATATCCAATAGTTATTATATGGAGATATCAAACTATGTTTTCTCTAGACCTCTATATATTGTTGTTATTGGCCTCCATTGAGAGAGAAGAGAGAGCACTTCATTGAAGGCGGAGTTTGAGAATTTCTCCAATTGTAAACAACTAGTATTTGCCGGTGAGGCTTGAGAGAAGGTCGTGATAAGAATTGTAATATTTATGAATCTTCTCTAGTTGAATAACATCTCAGATTTCTTCTCCCCTGGATTAAGGCGAAAGCCCAAGTCGGGACAAACTTGTGTGTGTTCTGGTGTGTTTGGTATGATCTCATATGTACTTGATAGTTTGTGTTGATTGCATCAAATAACTCAACAAGATCCTTAGTCAGGTTTTCTTAAGAAATCCAAACAATTGGTATCAGAGCTTCGGGTTCAAGGGTTTGTTCAAGTTCCTTGGAGAAGATGGCATATCAGATCATGAAGATCAACCGGTTCAAAGACAAGATCAACTTTGATCTCTTGAAGGAGAACATGCACAAAGCATCGGTTAAACATGACTTGGATCTAGTCCTAGAAGGTGATAAAGGGAGATCAATCGGCACAAAACAGGAGAATTGGGAGGAGATTTATTCAGAAGTATTGAGTTTAATCCGTATGTATTCGATGAGCGAAGTCAGGTGTAGGAGAAGTGCGGCGAGTCTTTGGGCAAGATTCAGAACTGACTATTCGGGATCGTCATTACAGGATCGGATGCATCAGAAAGGAAAGTTGTGGGATTTCTCAATGATTCTAGATCATGTAGTGGAGTTCAATATGGAGTAATTTGAACTGAGGGCGTTCAACGCAGATGATCTAAAGATTTCCAACTCGATATATTCACCACCAAATCCATCCAACTTGATAATCGTGCTAGATGAAAAATCTACCAAGGAGATGTTTTTCATAGCAGGTATGATCAAGGGATTGGAGAAGGATGCATTTAGGAAGGAGAGTCAGAAATCGGTGTCAATTCTATGAGTTGCTTAGAGGTGGATTGTACTTCGAATGGAAGAGAAAGTGTATGTAGGAGTAATGGTTGTGGCCACCAGTGCAAAGAATTGAGCATTACATGAGAGACTGTTGCAAGCGGTTGAATCAGAGGGGTGCCAAATCCAATGCCGCTGAATCAGGTGATGGCTTAAACAGTGCTTTTGTTTCAAGTCCTTTATATGTGAATTCCGGTTGTTCTTTTGATTCAGTTAGTTCTTTTCAAGTTTGCTCCGAGAGGGAGATGGTTTCTACTTACAAGTTTGCATCATGTCGTTGTGTAAGAATGAAGGTTGATAAGATTTGTGAAGTAATGGTTTCTACTTACAAGTTTGCCTTATGTCGTTGTATGAGAACGAAGATTGACAAGACTTATGAAGTAAGGGGTGAGAAAACAAATGAGTCAAAGATGACAGACGGAAGGGGATACACACTAGAGGAGGGCATGTATATTCCTTTGATGAAGTGGAGCCTTATATCCATGAGAACTCTAGAAGCACGGGACAGCAGGTACACAGATACAGGTGAAGTTCGATCAGTTTGGAAAAGTTATCGTAAGGTGATGAAGGGTGAGAGGGGGATTGAGTAGGGTCAGCACAACCTCTACCAGCTTTGGAGGAACAGAAAAACTTGCACAAGTGTTTCGAAGCTCATTGTTCCTAAAGCACTATCTAGTAGGCAATCACTAGAATCATCCGAGCGAGACTGCGACGTACGAATATCGTCGGCAGGTGAGAGAGCCTTTAGGTAGGCGGAGTTCGTGTGGAGGGTGGCACTGTTAGGTTTCAATGGCAAACACAGATTGAATACACAGCGGAAAAATTACAAAATATTGAAACCTAGCCATGAATCCATGTGAAAACCATAAAACGTGTTTAGGAGTTATGGATCTGCTATCCTCAAGATATGTCGATCACAGCACTGCAATGTTGCGGTGCCTCTACAGTATCCACACGAATGGATCAAAACCAAGCTTTCCTCATGCCGTGGTGCTAGCTACGAGATAGGGTTGTTCCTCGCAATCTCTCTCTCACAATTTCTGTGACAGCTAGGGTTTTCTCATATGTCCCTTTTCCACAGATATGTATCATATATATAGCTGCAGTAAATCAACCCTAAGAGAGTAACGAGCTTGTTAGGCTCATAATCCGACCTGGGTCTAATTTGTGTGTGGGCCTCTGAACTTTAATCAGCCCATTTAATCTAATTAAATATCCAACCAATGTCAGGAGTCCAAGTCATACTTGGATTCCCAATTAAATTCATCTTATGAATTTAAATCCCAATTTCGTTCAATTCTAAGTGTGTGACCCTGTACGTTCCCATTACATTGACAGTGATACTAAAATCATATTCTAGTATTACAAACGGTGAGCGGTATCTAGCAATACATCACTGCTACTCAAGTAGTGGGAATGTCAGTGACTTGACATAATCTATCCGTGACCAATGTTACCATGTAGTCTAGTCCCTTTGTCCAAATATCTTAATTGACCACAAGGCATTGAGCGTGTCACCCTTGTATAGTTCAATCTTTGGTTTCTTGATATCCAAGTAGACTTACTAAAACAGATGAGCTCAATATCTTCATATTGACTCATTTGAGCATGACCATGCATTTTATAGTCTCACTCAATCAAGGAACCCACAGATATCACTCCTGTTATGTAAGAGAGACAAATCCTATCTAAGTCACTCACATCCCTCCGCATGATTTGTAGTATATCCAATAGTCGACTTTATAATCACCTTATTACAAGTAATGTTGACGACATTAGAACATATAACCAAGGTTGTAAACGGCGTTAGGCAGTGGCGGTTCGGTCAAAGGGTGCTTAGCGCCTAGGCGGTTGATTTTTTTTACCGATTTAGTTAATTTCAGCTCATATTCTTCAATCGTAAGTATAATTATGCAATGCAATTGCAAATATTCATCATATTCTTGTGTAATATGTGCAACTAAAAAAAAACAATTGTCCAATATGTGTAATATGTGTAATATGTGCAATTTTTAATGTGTAATAGGTGTAATATGTGCAATCCATCACCAATAATACTAAAAAAAGTAAAAACAATTTCACTACTATTAAAGATCTATATATAGTATATAATAGATTAATAGTAGTTCTCTTTTTTTGTGTTATTTTATAGTATTTAAAAAAATTTAAAATAGAAAACACCTGAGCGATGGACATCAGGCGTCCGCCTGATCAGCGCCACAGATGCCTACTCAACAAGATGACCGCCTAATCGCCTCCGAACGCCTAGACCACCGCCTATGGCAAAGGCGGCTCATTCTCCTCCACTTGAGCGCCTAGGCGTCCGTAGTGACTTCAAGTCAGGACTACATACACCATGGTCACTGTGAGAACCGCTTATGACACTTCCATAACGATCCATGCAGCATTCTCATGATGGGTCAGTCCAGTATATTATTACTCTAATATGTATCAATGTGAAGACTTAATATCTCATATCCATGACCCGTGAGATATTGTCATCAATCTACGCACATACTAGCCTCTATGCATTATTGTTATTCTAATCACAATAATACTTGATTAGAGACATTTAAAAATAGTGTTCTGATTACAACCAATACGATCTCACAATCAAGTCATGCACTTGATATCCCATGATATTGAACCTACTATTCTAGGGACTTTATTATGCTCATTTAATCACAACAAACAACACAATAAATGAAATGTCTCATATATGAAATAAATGTCATAATGCAATGTAAACTAGTAATGTTAATACATAACTGGTCTCTAGAGCATACACCAACAGACACCTTCATGATTACATCTACTTGGGTGTGCCCTTGAGGGGGACATACAGCTGGAGAAAAACAGGTAGAGATAGATTCAACTAGCAGGGAAAGCCATTGAAACGAATTATTTGCAAGATGAGAAGAGTCTAGAAGTTTTTTAAATCACACATGTGTGGATTCATGAGTATGTAATCCAAGGTGGAGATTGTTAGGTTCACGACTTGCATACTATGTTGGATAAGAAGATGATGAGACGATGGAGGAATCAAGACGATCAAGGACGGAGTGGAAGCAAGGAAACACAGTCAGCAGCAGTAACAACAGCAGGTTGCGGTCGACCGACCCTAGGGTGCAATCGACCACCCTACTATGCAGGAGTTTCCGAGAGGGGGACAGTCGACCGACCTTGGGATGCGATCGACCGAACACGGTGCTGATGGATTATTTGGGTCGGGTCTTGGTGATTCGTAAGAAGCCCAACTTGCTTTTCAAGTCAGATCGTACGGCTCTTATTGTAGGGTTATCTCTTCAGGAATATCCAATGGTTATTGTATCAAGATATCAAACTAGAGTTTTTCTATATCTCTATATATTATTGTTATTGGCCTCCATTGAGAGCCAAGAGAGAGTACTTCATTGAAGGCGGAGTTTGAGAGTTTCTCCAATTGTAAACAACTAGTACTTACTGGTGAGGCTTTAGAGAGGGTCGTGGTAAGAATTGTAATATTCTTGTATCTTTTCTAGTTGAATAATATCTCGGGTTTCTTCTCCCCCGGATTAAGGCGAAAGCCCAAACCGAGATAAATTTGTGTGCTTTGGTGTGTTTGGTATGATCTCATATGTGCTTGGTAGTTTGTGTTGATTGCATTGAATAACTCAACAAGATCCTCAGTCAGGTTTCCCTAAGAAATCCTAACAAAAGCAACATTGCAAATTGACAATGATAATTATTCAGTGAGAGAACAAATGAAGCTCATAATGAGAAGCATTATGACAACATCAGCATGTGCATCACCTTCTAATAATCAAGCAACTCAAGCATTATGAAGTGTCAAGTGATTGTAACTCCATGTGTAAGTATTGGACTGCATAGTACACACAATTATAAAATGTAGGTTTATGAATAGAAGTCTTTTGACTCTCACAAGTCACAAGACCATATAGGCTAAATCCCTAACCTACAATGACAAACAGATCTTCAAATCTAAAAGGACAAACAGATCTACTGTCTAGACGTGGTCTTGAACTTTGAACAGGTTAGCTATTCAACTTCAATATAAGAAAATAGAATAATCTAACAGAAGGATATCTAACAGTTTTTAGCTACCCTAACATCATGTAAAGCAATTTGAGTCTTTAAATTGCAACTTGTTGGACACCTTTGGCATAATAGTCAGTTAAATGAAACGACAATAATAGCATAACTTAGGACTAAATCGTCTATTACCAAGGAATTTCCCCACAGTATGAACACTAGAAAAATAAATGAGAGGAGGCAACTCGACTTAGTTGATCCAGTAGAACTTACAATGTTACATCCATTTTCTATCAATGTGATATGTACAACAGGAATGTATAAAATTGTAACACTATTTTAAATGATTGTAGAAGGTGAGTAAACTTTTGGTCAGTGCAGCGGACGAGTATAAGAACTAAGTAGCATTTAAACACATCAAATTATTAAAAAGAATCACTTGTAATACAATTGAGCTTAATTTGTAGAAATCATAAAATATAAACACTAAAAATGAATGATATGAGAAAATGCGAGAGATAGAGAAAAGCATACCATGCAGGAGGGTTGAGAAATTGCCCGCAGGCATGTAGTCGTAAACAAGAAGCTTCTCATCCTTGGAATAGTAATAAGCACGAAGCGGCACAACATTAGGATGTTGCCCAACCCTTCCTATTATTTCCATCTGTTGTTCAAAGTCCTTCTTTCCCACCATCACTTCCTTCAACCTCTTCACCACCACAGTCGTCCCATCTTCAAGAACTGCCTTGTAAGTGGTCCCATAACTCCCTTTCCCAAGTACTTCAGCCGAAGCTCTCAATAAATCTTCCAAGTCAAAATTATAAACACAGCCCTCAAAGAAAACCAACTTGTTCTTCTCGGCCTCTTGAACCCCACTACTGCAATCCTCCTTAGGTTGCTTTTGGCTCCTTCCACCAGCTGTAGCTTTCTCTTTCGAAGCACCGCCACTTGCCCTATTTGTCCTTTTCAAAAAGCATACCAAGAGGACAACAGCCAAAACAAGCAGTAGTGCCAATACTCCAGCAGCAATTGCAATTATCACCCCTAAACTTAATCTCTTCCAGAAGCTTTTCTTGTGTTTTGGTGGAGGAGGTGATGGTGGAGGTGAAGGAGGAAGGCCAGGGCATTGCACTAATGGAGACCCACATAGGAGCGGATTCCCCAAAAATGAGTCTTTTGGGAAGTTTTGGAGAGAAGGTGGGATAGAGCCAGTAAGGTTATTATAGCTCAAATTCAAATGCTTGAGCCTTGGGAGTTTGAGATCTGGAATTGTGCCAGAGAGCGAGTTGTTTTGAAGATACAATGCAGTTAGTTCCGTGAGATTTTCAATGGCTGGAGGGATTTCACCAGTAAAGGAGTTATATGAAAGGTCAAAGAAAGTGATGCCAGAAGACACACAAGCAGGAATTTCTCCAGATAAATTATTGTGTTGCAGGTAGAGCGAGTGCAAAGAAGGAAGTGAGGGAACTTCCAGAGGGAGATTGACAGTAAGGCCATTAGAACGAAGGCTAAGGACTTTAAGAGCGTCGAGCTTACCGAGTGTATTTAAAGGGATTGGGCCAAGAAGGCCAACTCCAGGTAAACGGAGGGTAGTTACACGGGTATCGTCAGAATTACAAGTGATTCCAACCCAGGAAGAGCAAACTAGGGTATTACGACTCCAGTTGAGTTTCCGGCCATGGGGGACTTCAGAAGCAAAAGTAAGTAGGGCTTGCTTGTCAGAGTTCAAATCAGCAGCATAAGTAGAGACGGATAGTAAGAGAAGAACTGACAAAAAGAGCTCACTGTGATCCATGGCTAGTTTTCAAGTAGAGGGCTAGAATTCCTGATGAAATTCCTCCAGTGTGATCTCAGCATTGATTTTACTCCCGTTGCAAAATTTCAGATGAGCCGAGTAAGTGGCTACACTGAGCTTCAGTAACAAATTAAATTTTTGTGTCAGTTTCCTCTTAAAGGAACATGAGAGGAAAGAGAAAGGAGCTTAACAAAAGCATTACAAAAAGAAAAGTAACAGGGTCCACATAATTGCTTTCCTCATGAATCAGATTCAACCACTATAGTAAAGAAACTGATTAAGAGAGCACAGCAACTTTCACTAGCAACGAAACATATGAGCATTAAAGAGAAGTCAGTTTTTGGTTTAACAAAACAAGCATTTTAAACCTAAATGTAAGAAGCATTTGCCTTTTGGCAATGTACTTTAGGGAAGGACAAGTAATTTTTTTTTTCTTTAAATAAAGAAAAGGTGGAGTATAACCATCATTTTTCATTAATAAAGAGTTAATAAAACAAGGGTAAAGCTACACCTACTACCAATTCTACTACCTTTTTCTTTAGTACCTTAAGTGGCACACTACTATTGGATGTTTTTACCATCTACTCTACAATAACTTCCACTAATAGTGTGCCACCTAAGGTAATAGAGAAAAATGTAGTAGAATTGGTAGTAGGTGTAGCATTACACATAAAACAAACTCAGGGTACTGGACACTTATTTCTTTGTTTTGTTTTATTTTCGGAGTGTGCATAAGGTGGATATGGGTGGCATTAGATTTTTATTATTAAAAAAAACATCATCATCAAAATTAACAAAAAACAAAACACATGTTTTTGTTGCATTCTGTGATTCTTCCTTCCTCCCAATCAAATAAAAACAAATAATATTCCTTGGAAAAATCTGAACAAAACAAACCATTTGCTTAGCAAAGAGCTTGTTCCAGTTGATACCATACTAATCACAGCTGTTCAAAAGAGTACATAGTATGACCCCTTGTCACATTTTTCTTCCCTCTACCTAAAACATGTTGCAGTAGGTAGTTCACAATCCAGATCAAGAAAAAGAGCAGTTACCTCACTCTCCTTCACAAGGAAAACACCACCCTCTCATTAATTAGTGAAGAAAAAAAAACAAAAAAAAAAAACATTTATTTACCTTTAAAATGCTTAGATTTTCCCAAATAGAAACTTGTTGCACACTCAAAAAGGTTTGACTAATGGCAAAGAAAGCAAAGGCATCCATCCCCAAACTGATGCGTGGCCCATATAAATATAATCCTTATCTTTACACTGTAATGAAGCATCAATTACAGTACTTTCTTACAAAAATTAACAAATTGGATCATAAATTATAGGATAATGCTACACCTAATACCAAATCTACTACTATTTTCTTTATTGCCTTAGGTGATACACTATTAGTGAAAATTATTGTAGAGTTGGTGGTAGAAACATCCAGTAGTAGTGTGCCACTCGGTTGGTTTACCCTAAATTATAATTAAAAGGAGGCAGCATGTATTTAGCTGAACTATTAATACAGTGATTATAAAAAAATATATGGAAATAATAACAAAGCAAAAACGCAAAGGGACTTTAAAAAAAAAAAAAAAAAAAAAAAAAAAAAAAATCCCAAAAAGCTCAGAAGCAGAGCAAAAGGGAGCAAAGCTACTTCAGGAACCCAAATGGGTCTGTTAACTAACGTGCGCCAGCCTGGCAGGCGCAGGTTAGCCCCCACCCACTTGGCAGTTCAATATGCAACATTCATAATAAATTCTATAAAAAACAATTAGCACCAGATTCAAAGCAGAGTTTGAGCTGCTGCATTACCTGATTGAGCTGCAATACTTCATGAAAGTTGAGAAATTGCAGTGGGGGTGAGCTAAAGATTCGATCTTGGGAGATTTGGATGTGGAATAAGGGAAGAAGGCGAGGAATCCGCCACTGTAGAGGTGGAGGTTAACGGGTCGGGTTGTTGGTAGTGGGATCAGACCCGGATTCGATAGGAAAGAGAGTGGGAAATCTGGCTGCGTTTGGTTTGTTGTTTTTTGTTTTCTCGCTGCCTGTTTTCTGAAATTGTTTCCTAAAATGTGTTTTTTGAAAACTGTTTTCTGAAAATGAGAGTGTAAAAACTGTTTGGTAATAAATTTTTTCTGAAAACTGTTATCTGAAAGCTGTTTTGCTGAAAGAGAGAGTTTAAAAGCTGTTCGGTTATATTTCTAGCTGAAAACTGTTATCTGAAAGCTGTTTTTCTGAAAAAGAGAGTTTAAAAGCTGTTCGGTTATATTTCTAGCTGAAAACTGTTCTCTGAAAGCTGTTTTTCTGAAAAAGAGAGTTTAAAAGCTGTTCGGTTATATTTCTAGCTGAAAACTGCTATCTGAAAGCTGTTTTTCTGAAAAAGAGAGTTTAAAAGCTGTTCGGTTATATTTCTAGCTGAAAACTGCTATCTGAAAGCTGTTTTGCTGAAAGAGAGAGTTTAAAAGCTGTTCGGTTATATTTCTAGCTGAAAACTGCTATCTGAAAGCTGTTTTGCTGAAAGAGAGAGTTTAAAAGCTGTTCGGTTATATTTCTAGCTGACAACTGCTATCTGAAAGCTGTTTTGCTGAAAGAGAGAGTTTAAAAGCTGTTCGGTTATATTTCTAGCTGAAAACTGTTATCTGGAAGCTGTTTTTCTGAAAGAGAGAGTTTAAAAGCTGTTCGGTTATATTTCTAGCTGAAAACTGTTATCTGAAAGCTGTTTTTCTGAAAAAGAGAGTTTAAAAGCTGTTCGGTTATATTTCTAGCTGAAAACTGTTCTCTGAAAGCTGTTCTAGCTGAAAACTGTTATCTGAAAGCTGTTTGTAGCTGAAAACTGTTTTCTGAATTAGGGAGTGTAAAATGCGACTAAAAATTGTTCAGATAACCAAATGTTGTGTTGGTACTGTAGGAAGAACCACGTAATCCAGTGCTATGCCAAGTCAATATACTGCAGTATCTTGAATGTATTCAGAGAAAACAATATTAGACGTCTATGGCAGTACACCTCACCCCATTTGCATACCAACAAGGAACGCATTTTACATTAACAAACATATGAAGATGATGCAGGTAATGTTTAGTACATCATCCGATTGAATTAACTTCTATCAAGCAGTGAAAGTACAGAAAAATTACCAGGATAGCTTTTGTGAGCATACATACAAATTTGAACACTTCCAAGCTGATCAGACCTTTTCAAAGCTCAGAGCATACATAAAAATGAACCAGAATATATTTGATTCAGGTCTTAATAGCAAACAAAATACAGCAATACAGCAGTAATAGGGAGAACCATCACAGAAAGCATACATAAAATTTATTCAGCATACATTTGATCCAGGTTTTAGTAGCATACAAAAATCCATATCAGAGATAGGCATACAGGAATACAGCAATACAGTAAGCATACATCAATACAGTTGTATGCAAACAGCAATACAACAACCCTGTGAACATCAGGAAAGAGTTTTTGTTATTATTAATTTGATTCATTTGATGAATGAAGGAAATAGTCGTAGGCTCAGAACTAGCGAAGCATTTACTGCTGTTGGTGCAGCTCCTAGGCGATGAGCTCAACCAACGACAATCTCCCCATCTCCAACTTCATCCTCATCAGCAATGGCATCACCAAATATTGGTTCTGATGCTGGTTATGCTTCGCAAAATGCATCTTCATTGCCTAAACCCTCACTGCTCAAAATCCCTCACTGCCTCCAAACAGCAATACAGCAGCATATATGTCGCCAGCTGCTCAAAAGGCAAAGCAACAACCAGCATCACACACTACTGGCAGTAAATTGCAATACCTTACAAAAGTAGCTCAGACCAAAAAATAGCTCCCATCCAGTAAAATGCAGGTTTAATGATGAACTCAGACCCAAAAAAAAAAACTGATGGTTAAGATTGGAGGAGAACTTAATCTAGCTATTTTACTGATAGTTCCCAACCAACCATGGCAAAATACGCTCTAGTAGTCTCAAGGGCATCACACATATACTCCTGTACAGAAGCTCCCTCTTGTTCTTCAGAGAGAAATGCTTCCTCGCATGAGGAAGAGCCTAAAGAGAAAATAAATAAGTAAAATATTTCCTTGTATTGTAAATAATGGTATGTATATCAATAGATGTCAGTATATTGACAAGTATGAAGCCAACCGCAGCTTCCTTGTTATGGAAATGCTTCAAGATGGTGTCAATTATTTGATCAGCATGCGAACACAACTTCTTCAGCATGCTCCTGCACAAATGACACCTCCCCATCTACTGTTGGAAATATGACTTGATCCTCCGCAATACTACATGGCACCAAATAAATTAATTTCAAAGAAAACAGTAACTAGGTAGGCATTAGATCTATACCCACATTCCTCACCTAGTTGTTTCCCAAAAAAAAAAGCAGACCAATCCACTTATTATTTTTATTTTCCTCAAATTAGATTCACCAATTCAAAAGATCTAGATAAACAGATGACTGAAGCAAAAGTCATATATATTATTTATGTAACTTTGTAAGTTTGATTACAATGCAGAATGTAATCTCTCGGATAGTTTGTCAACAATTTACACAACTCCAAATTTATAGTTATATATAAATAAACTTACAGTTAGAAATTATAACTGGAGCTGAACAAACATAGGAATATGACATGAATCAGCCAGGTCAGGTCTATTTAACTTTACTTCTTTATAAAAGTTACTGGTTTAAAAATGAAGAACCATATAATAGACCATTTTGTATCCTGTATTGGTTTGTTCATTCTAGTTCAATTTTCAAGAAGCTGCCAGTGAGTAGCTATCCCAATGTAGTCATTAACACATTTTAAATTTATGTATCCATGTCATTAAACCAATATTGAGATAGCATGTATATTAGTCAGCATAAACAGAAGCTGACAAAAGTTTAAATAGATTACTACATGTTATGATTCAAGAGAGGAATAAAAACAAAAAGAGTGTTCTTACAGTTGTTTCTGCGGAGTTTCTGCTCCAAGTATTGCAGTGTATATACTGATATACAAGGTTTCAATGGTCTCAGACGGCAAGATGCATTGATTCCTACGAAAGTAAATGAAGTTAGCAAAAAATACTCCTTAATCAAGAAAAAGAATGCGAACAGCTAAAACCAAAAAAGCCTTGTACACCTACTAGCATTATACTCATGCACAGGTTAGACCGCCATGTACCAGAAATTGGTAGTTTGAGAAGTACATCAAATTATAACTCCATGACTACCAGATGTTTTGCATGCACTTCCTCCCGCAAGCGGGTCAAAATCCAAACTATTTCCAAGATCAAAGCATAAAAGTGCAAATGACTTATCAGTGTATGAAACACAACTATAATCACCTCATGATTTCAGATAATTTTAATCTGTACTGGATAACAAAGTTTAAGAGTACAACATAACAAATCTTTCTCACTATCCTTGAATTTAGGCAGCTGCTTGACTATTAAATGGCAAGAACTCTGAAAGAAGCTCATAGCTCTTATTGTTCTAGAGTCTGTTTAGACCAGTGAAATTTCAACATGAAAACCAACTTCTCTCTTTCGCTTCAATCGATGAATAAAATTTTCTGTCTGAGTTACTAAGACCATTTATATCTCCCACACAGAAGATAGAAAGTAACCTCCAACTTCCAGATAAGCTCAAGATCTATAGAGAACTGATGAATATTGCTTTTATATTTCGATATCAGCTAGTCCAAATAGACAACATCAGAGTTGTGTAAATTGTTGACAAACCAGTGTCTACATAAGTGACACTCATCAGAGAGAAAGAAGCTTACGAATATAAACTTGTGCAAGATAGTCCTACGACAGCCTCATGTGCAACATGCTGCTCTGAAGGTTGGACAGAGGAATCAATATGATTTTTTTAGAATGTATGAAATACATATGGAGAAGAAAAATACCTGTGAAAGATGCAAACCTCAGTAATAAATCGGAGTCTCTCATTAAATGCAGACAAATCCGACAAATCTCCAGAAACTTGTATCTTCCTTGCCTCCTGTGCTTTTATGGTCTCACGGATCATATCTCAGTATTGCAATATTCCAACAACTAATTAGTGCCATAATGCATACATTTATATACTCCAAAACCATTCATATTACAAATCTATAATGATGATTGAAGTTACACTGGAGTTATGGTATGCTATAAACTGATGTTTGGTAGACTTTTGATATGTAAATGAGATCAAAAGTGAACCAAGTTTAAATAAATCAAAAGTGAACCAAGTTTTCCTGTGCATCGATCATATATATACCCAATAACCTATCATTTCACAATATTTTCAACAGATTTAATCAATTAAATGATGTGTAGATTACACTTTGTCCTACATCTTTGAAATCATATGCACACATCCATTTTCCCTGCCAAACAAAGTTAACAGCCATCTCTGATATCATCTCTGAAATCATCAATGTTCACAATATCCTTTCTTACTCACTGCATATACTAGCAAAAAAGGGCCATGTCTGACAAGCGAAATTCATATATTTCGCAGTATGATAAGGCATAGAACTGTAAATTTGATCCAACTCAGAACTATGACGAACAAAATATTTTCGCCGTATGATAAGGCTTTGTTTGGTTTGGTATTGTAAAAGCCTACATAAATATTTTCAAAGATGGTAAAAGCCTACATATCATATTTGAATGAAATTGTGCACTTACAATGGGCTGTTGCTTCTTGTTTGTGCTTGGCTGTAAGATTCTACAGGTTTACAAACACACCGACCTGAAAATAGCACAGCAAAATCCTATTAAAAACTCAGCATGTATTATGTAGCATGTATTAAAATAAACTTACCCTATCGCCACCCATTCTCCTACTTGTGGGTGCAGTATAATATGCTCCATCAGCGCCACCATAAGTCACACTTGGGCACATTTAAATAAATGATTCATAGGGTGCAACTTCAGGAAAATACATCAAATGCATCATCACTTAAAACCAACGAGGAAAAATGAAGCTCAGTTAGGATTACTACATCACAAGTAACTCCTACAAATCATTAAATAACTGATTCATAGTGTGCAACTTCAGAAACATAATCCATCTCATCATCACTTAAAACCAAAGGAGAAAAGTAAAGCTCAGTTCGGATTAATTCATCACAAGTGACTCCTACAATTCATTAAATAAATGATTCATAGTGTGCGACTTCAGAAACATAATCCATCTCATCATCACTTAGAACCAGCGAGGAAAAATAAAGCTCAGTTCGGATTAATTCATCACAAGTCACTCCTACAATTCATTAAATAAATGATTCATAGTGTGCAACTTCAGAAACATAATCCATCTCATCATCACTTAGAACCAGCGAGGAAAAATAAAGCTCAGTTCGGATTAATTCATCACAAGTCACTCCTACAATTCATTAAATAAATGATTCATAGTGTGCAACTTCAGAAACATAATCCAAATACATCATCACTTAAAACCAACGAGGAAAAATAAAGCTCACTTCGGATTAATTCATCACAAGTCACTCCTACAATTCATTAAATAAATGATTCATAGTGTGCAACTTCAGAAACATAATCCAAATACATCATCACTTAAAACCAACGAGGAAAAATAATGTGCAATCCCCTGTACATCATTGAATTAATTAGTAAAGACAACATCTCAATAATTTAAAAAAATAACTGAAAGTAAAATATGCTTATGAGAATTTATAATAGTAATGATACAATGATACAAATATATCCAAATGACATCAATGCCTCGCATTCCACATAGCCACAGCAATTTGATCCCTTTTTCTACCCATACGGTTCAATGAGGCAGCAGACATATCCAATCCCTGAGATGTTGATGGGATTTCGTTATTTTGTTGATGATGACCTAATTCATCATCCGCTCCTTCGACAAAAAAGGTATCATCTTTGCTATGTCTTCCTATGAAGTTGTGTACGGCACAACAAGCAATTACCATATCCACCTGTTTTGTTGGAGTGTAGTTGGACATAGATTTGAAAATAGGAAACCTTTTCTTGAAGACTCCGAAAGTTCTTTCAATGACATTTCGTAGCCTTGCATGTTGCTTGTTAAAAAGTTGCTTATGGCCAGTCGGCGCATTGTTTGCCCCTTGGAAGTCTTGTGCATGGTACGGCTCGCCTCGGTATGGTGCTAAAAAACCTGGCATATTGGGATAACCACAGTCTACTAAATAATATCTATCATTTGCCGGGATTTGAAGCAATCCTTGTGATATTGCTGTTTGAATTACACGGGAGTCGTTGGCACTTCCTTCCCATCCCGCATAAACGAACGTGAACATCATTTCAAAATCACAAATGGCTAGAACATTTTGTGTTATGTTACCCTTCCGTGACCGACAAGTATTTTGTTGGGCAGCAGGTGCCCAAGCATCCACTAATGTGCCATCAACAGCACCTATTGCTCCCTACATTGTTCAGTTTGAAAACTATATGTTATCTTTTCCATTCAAATATAATAAAACACAATGTACGTCCATGGTTATGTGGTTACGACGCTTAATCGGAACGATTCAATACAGTAAAAATCATTTATTAAAGATTACAACAAAATTTATATCGATGTTTTTTCAGGAACGTACCAGAAACCATGGGTTAAAATCTTCGGAACCGGTAATCCTTTCATGTATATCTATTGGATCTGGTGGAGTAATAAGAACTATCGCTGCAGTGGCCAAACCTTTCAACACTTTGGCAAAATGTTTGTTGATTGTGTGTGTCGAATGAGGAAATCGATCAGCTGCCTGTCTTTGTCTGTTGCTATGGCCGACGATCAGCAAAAAGATGGCGACACTTTCTTCAAAAGAAACACGCCTACGTCGGGATGACGACTCTGTGTCCTCGACATAGTTTCCATCCTTCAAAAATTGACACAGAGACATAAAACAAGCTGGATTCATACGAAACATGCGATGGAACTTATACGGAGGACCATTTAACAATTCTGTCAAATACTCTTGCCCTGATAGAGTGGGAGTGGAATATGGTTCTCTATCAAAGGAGGAAAGCCACTCGATTAATTCCAAGTCTTCCAAGTCTTCAAGGTCAGCCATGTCATCGTCCACCGACCTGTCCATCACTATGTTGTGCCGGTGCAGTTAGTACCTAACTGTGAAAAATTAGAAATGATTTCCAAATATAGTGTTGTTTTTTGTAAACCCTAAATTGAAATATGATTTAATCCAATTAAAAATAAGTAGAGATAAACCAAATACATAAGCATCGTCAAATAATTCTCCATGGACAACCATAAACATAACCGCAAATGTGAACAAGAATTAAAAACATACTCATTACAAGACAGAGAAATAATTCGTAGGGCGCTCATAATGGCTAAAAAACCCTATAATCTCACAAACTGTCAATGATCCAATACCTAAACTCCTCGCTCACCCCAACGAACGCCTCACGAGCCTCTCGGTTGTTTAAAAAATGATGGTATGCCTTAACCATCTGTTGGGGTTGGACCCCAGTCATTGAATTCAATATTCTCAAGGCCTCGCTCATGGAATAAGGGTCATTGGAAGTAGAGGGTGGAGCTTGTGCGTTTGGTTGAGTTGATTGGGCTTGGCTGTCTGCTAGGATATCGTAGTATCGTTGTCTTGAGCGGGCTGCATCCGCGACACAACTGATAGCATCGTCCTTGCCAGACGTCTTCGTGCTTTTAGTTGCTCGCCCACTTGAATTGGCAGATCTCCTTTTTCGAGACCTCTCAACTCCCCGTGCTCCATCGCCTTCATCATCGGATAGTACATATGGTACATGTTGTTGGGCGAACTCTTCATCGATCCTACGAGCCTCAACGTCATCTAGGGGCGTTTGTGTTGAAGCCCTAGCAAGTGAGCCTGAAGCCATGCTGTTTTTAAAAATTTTCGTTAAGGCATCAAAATTGGCCAATCCTTCCTCATCAAAACCTTTGGCCTTCGGGTGCGCCTACCAAAAAAATTGAGTTAAAACTGTGATAAACAAATAAATTAATCTTACGTTTAAGTATAACTATATGTTAATCACATAGTATAATAGGTTCATGATGAAGTATATGAACCTTGAGATAAGCATCCCACACTACTGGCTCGCAGGTAATAGTTCCTATTTCTTCATTCCAACCTAACCCAGTGTGCGACTTCACATCCCGAAAGGCCCTCCATTGCTGTCGGAGCCTGTTGTATTTGCCATGTAGTTGGGGGAGTGTATACTTTCGATTCGTAATGGCGTGCACATCATGTTGAATTTTTTTCCAAGTTCTATGATCGAATGTGGTATTTTTTAGAGGGCTACGGTCTACCGCTGCCTCCATCATATCGACAAACGCCTTTTCATGGGACGGCGGCCATACACTTGGATCAAAATCAGATTCCATCTCGATCTGTTTTCCCCTACTAGTCATCTATTTTATAAACATCAACGGCATCAATATAAATTCAAGTTCATACGAAACTGCTAAAACATCATGTTAGCCGAGCTCTGTACCATAATACAACTCTTGACCCTATTGTTTATACATCAACGGCATCAACATCATATTATTTTCAGTCTGCCCATTTCTGTTTATATAAAAAAAAATAATAGAAACTTTTCTCTCCACCGACCTATCTCAGATCCCTTGAAATGAACAAAAATCCCAAAATCCTCCAAGATCCCAAAATCCCAAAATCCTCATTCGTAGTAATCCCAAAATCATTCGTAGTAATCCCAAAATCCTCCAAGATCGGACAGTAAAAAACGTTAAAAAAAAACAGATTACCTTCGAATCAGCAGTAGAGAAGTTGTCACCAACGGATTCAGGGCGCAAATGACGTTTTATTCGATTCAAACGAGCTCGAGCGCGCCTTCTTCTACAAGCTGCTCGGGTTTCACAGACCATGAAACTGTCGATCAAATTGGGGGTCTACAAATTTGATCGAACTATATCCCTACAGGGAAAAAAAAGGAAATCGGTGAGCGGTGGTGCTGGTTTTTCAGTTCAGATCTGGGATTTTACTCAGTAAGAAGATGAGTTGGGATCGGTGTGGGAATCGGGAGTTTTTTTTGGATTCAGATCGAGTAGGAGAGAAAGGTAAAAGAGAGGGAAAGAAGAGGCGCCGACTGTAGAGTGCTAGTGCGGCTCAGATCTAGGGGTTTTGGGGAAGACTGAAAAAAGGGACCTCTTGGCTGCGTGACGGAGAGGAGGAAGAAGAGGTCGTGAGCGAAAGTCTCAAATAAGTATTTTGATCGATTTTCTAAAAACAGATCTAGGGTTTTGGGGACGAAGGAGAAGGAGGACCGAAGCGTGAAGGAGATGAGGAAAAAGCTCGTGAGCGTGAAGGAGCGTGAAGTACGGTAGCAAAAAGGAGGTTGAAGGAGCAGAGCTCGTGAGCGCAGCAAAAAAAGCGTATTATTCGTTTTTGGAAAACGTTTTCCAAAAAACCCCAGGCCAAACACAAAAACGCGTTTTCATATTTTCAGAAAACAAAAAAATGGTTGAAAAACAACAAACCAAACAAAGCCGCTTTGGGTTTTGAGTGAGTTTGAAGGAGTGGGATTAAAAAAAGTGGACAGTAAAGGGATGATAAATTACGGTTTTGACCTTGTGGTTGGATATTAATTGTGAATTTTTTTCCCAAATTAGGCAAATATTTTAAACTAATTTTCAAAATATACTTTCGAAACTAATTCTAAAGATAGACCACTTGCAGTTGGGAACTCTGGTTCGATTCTGAGGCCGCAGTTGGAAACTGGGACATCTTTAAAAATGTTTTTTTTTCTCACAGCCGCAGTTTCCAAATGCGGCCTTAGTTCATTTCATATTTGGTCTAAAGTGACATTGAGACTTAGAAAAAAAAATTCAAGTAAAAATGTGTTATATAGAGGTCGTAGTTTTCAATTGCGGCTTAATTATAACAGATGACACAGTTGTGAACTGCGGCTTTAGGTTTTGTTTTGTTCTTTTTTCAGTTATTTTTAAGAAAGAAGAAAAATTTTGTAACAGAGACCTATAGTTCTCAACTGCAGCCTTTGTTATTTTTAGGCCACAGTTGTGAACTGCGGCCTCTATTCAACACATTTTTACTTGGAAAAACTTGTCTAAGTCTCAAAGTCACTTTATGCCAAATATGAAATAAACTTAAGGTCGTAGTTGGGAATTGCAGCCTCGAAAAAATTAATTTTTGAAGAGGTCGCAGTAGGAAACTGCGGGCTCATTTTCGACGAGGCCGCAATTCGGTACTGCAAGTGTTCTATCTTCAAAATTAGTTTCATAAGTGATCTATTCAGGAAATTAGTTTGAAAATATTTGGGGAAAAATCTTAATTGAAAGGGGTCACGTGCATCGCGGGTGGTTGTCGTAATGGTGCGGTTTTTTAAAGGATCGGGTTCGTTGGATGTATTGGTTTGGTTGAAATGTTGACTTTGGATGGGTCCTTTTTGGAGGTGAGTCACGCAAATGAGGTAGAGTTTTCTTTTTTTAAATAGGAAAAAGGGGAAATTCAAGAAACTCCTTAATGATATTTTTTGCTCACTTTATTATCTTTACCATTAAAATTGAACTAGCAATTCATAACAAATATATATATTTTTAAAAGTAAAAACTCCAATGTAGTAAGGACTCGAACGTAAGACTTTTTTCATATTAGTTATATATGCGCGATACACATAAGTTGGTATGTTTACAAACGACAACTCCATCCATCCCATTATAATATTAGAGATATTATGTTAAGTACATTTTATGAATTTTTTTTGCCCTTTCTTTGATTCAGGGCTTTAATTAAAGATGAATTCAAACAAAATCCGAAGAAAAAAAAAATTACCTTACTAGTTGCGTCCTTTCACTTCTTTTTAACTGAATCTAGGGTTTTAAAGAAAAAAATGAGAAAAATAAGGGGAAATAACAAATATTTATAAGATAAAAGGATGGGCATAAATGAAATTTTATAAAGGGTGATAAGCGTGAGGGAATTTTATTAGGAAAAAATTTTAGAAATTAGGGACGAGTTTGAGAAATTTGGGGAAGAACAAAATTGAGGAAGAACGAAAGAGAGAGAGATTAGATAAGGAAAAAGAATTTTTTTCAATTCATTTGCTAATCTTTTCTCTTGCAGGAGTCCTCTATTTATAGCCACTACAAGACAAATTCAGTTATAGCTAATTCCCTCTTCTCGCTAATTATTCAATCAATTATTTACGCGATATATATACGTAAAAATTGATACTCTGATACATCTCAGAAACACAACTCCTTAGTTGACTACTGAGATTTACGATCGACCGCGCCAGTCGATTGCACATTTACTCCATGAAATCTCTCAGATACCCTGGGCTCCTCTTGGCCGTTGCAGAGTTCTCACGCCTTGATCTTCCATATGCATCAACATCTTCCTCAATCCCTGCTTGATCCAGGTCTTAGTGAACTCCAACCTCCTTAGCATGAGTAGCAACTGTAACATTACTCCCCTCCTCAAATTGAACCTTGTCCTTAAGGTTCAAGGATGGAAATGCTTTTGCCATCACCTCAGCTCTTTTCCAGGTGGACTCTTCTGCATGCAACCCTTCCCACTTAACCAATATCTCATTAACATAGTGATTTCCAGCTTTAATTTTTCTTCTTCCAATCACCTCTGCAGGCTGAAAAATCCACTTGTTCTCATCATTCACTGCAGGCAGTTTTTCCAAGTCTTCGTTCTTTGGTATTTCTACACATTTCTTCAATAGCGAGACATGAAACACTGGATGAATACGGTCACCTTGGGGCAATTATAGTTTATAGGCTACCACTCATACTCTTCTGATTATCTGATAATGGTCAATATACCTCTTCGCAAGCTTCTGATTGCTCCTAGGAATTAGAGAATGTTGCATATATGGCTTTAGTTTCAAAAATACCCAATCTCTAACCTGGAACTCCTTCTCCCTTCTTCCTGCATCAGCTTGGTTCTTCATTCTGCACTAAGCTTGAGCTAAATGCCACTTCAATTTCTGCAGTAACTCTTTACGCTTAGTTAATCAGAAATCCACTTGGTCATTAGTAGCACTATCCTTTATATAGTCAAAGATTACAGGTGGAGGTATGCCATATACTGCCTCAAACGGAGTCAAGTTTACAGCCGAATGCCATGAAGTGTTAATGTCACGTCCCGCTTCCCAAAAGGATATGGAATACGAGCACGTGACAAAGCCCAGCGAATAATTTTCATCATTCATAAGCTGTAAGGATCGACTCAACAACACAACAGGAATATACAAGAAATATACAACCACACATGCATGAAACAAATCTCATAATCAACAGAATTATTTGAAAATAATTACAAAATCCTCATGTAAAACCATATCTGAAAATAATAATAAAACTTTGGGACAACATGTCCAATACAAGTTTAAGTAGAAACAAGGAATGAATGAACTCAAACAAAAGTAAACTAAAGCATAAAGATTCCAGCCCAAGCTCAAAATATTTGGTCACTCACTCTGTCAGGTAGCTGATCTCCAAAACCTGTGTATTTATCATTTGGAAGAAATAGAGAAGCAAAAGACAAAATGCCCGTTAGTGCAAGCTACGGGCCACAAGTAGTACAAGCAAAAGGGTACATGAACAAATACAAGAAGTATAGAACAGGGAACTGGAACCGAGAACATACAATATACCATGGCAGGAATGCAACTAGTTATAGAGTCTAATGAAACTAGCAAGCAAGTAAACCGAGTCAAATAACAGGATCATGTAACAAGTGAAAATGTAATTTGTAACAGGTATCAAGTAAACAAGTGAACATGTAATTTGTATCAGGTATCAAGTAACATGTGAGGCATGTAACAGGTGTGTACAGGTAAATATGTTATTCTTAAGTCTTTTATTTAATCATATCTAATGCAACACTCATGCATCCCATATATATACCACATGGTTGTTGCATACAAACAAGTTACGTTTAGGCACTGTGGTGGATTCTATAGGGCCATGTACTCGGGTATCATGTAAACAAAAATAGGCCCGAATCATGTAATCATGAAATCGTGCCATCATGTAATTAAGAACAGGCATGCATGAATCATGTAATCATGAAATCATGGCATTATATAATCAAGAACATGCATAAATCATGCAATCATCAAATCATGGCATCAGGTTGGGAAACACGGGCCCCTTTCCAAGTACACTTACCTATATTATCCACTACTAGATCTTTCCCTTAAACCCCGGCTTGTTACTTATTATTACAAAATAAACATGATCATGAGATAAAGAGAACAAAATCGGGACATGACAAGGATGTATCAAGAGCTTATATGATACAAGGAACATGTTCTGGATCGCAAAATACAAGAAACAACATGTAAATATTTAAACATAGAAAAATGCCAATTCTAGACAACAAGATGTTTTTGCACTAAAACTGGTATTTCCGTTACTATAGGAATGCAAATCTGGATCCGTCAAAGTTTCTAGAAACTAGACTCTCTGTCGGTTCCAGCACATATACACATGATATATAAAAGTTACAGCAACTGGGTTCAAATCAACATTCTACACAGATTTTGTGTTCAGCCAGAATTCTTAAAATTGTGTTTACATGCATGAATCATGTCTAAAAACTCATCAAATAAATCCAAAAAAATTAAGGGTGATTTCTTAGCATGTCTAGTCTTAGCAAGAAAAATTTCATACTAATTATAGTACTGATAGCATGTTCAAATTAAATTGCAAAATAGGGTGACACAGTGAAATTATGAGTCAGGAAATCTAGACGCAACAGTACTAAAATAGCAATATTTCACAAAATATAACTTGGAATTCGATTTCGTCAGATGTTCTGAAAACTATACATATTGGGCTACAATTCATATTCAGAAACTAATTCAAAATTCTATCATTAACAGGGTCAAAATTATCAAGAAAAACCAGGATAGCAGCATTCTTAGATTTCTTTGCATGAAATATAGCATGATTAATAACTACCATAGATCTAAGTTAATGTGTGATACAAATCAGGGTTTAATAATTATTCAAACAACACCCATGTCTATTCTCAACTAAAAAAAGAAGCAATATCAACACATGCATCATACAACCAAGCATCTATAAGTCATGGTGATTCATAAATTCATGTAGCCAAATAATTAGATAAATAGTTAAATCTAACTTGTTGTGGTGAAATGAGTATATAAACGAATGGTTGCGACCCTTACGGTTATAAAATTGATAGGGACGAACAACGAGTAGGACCAAGATTGTCAACGATAACAAAAGGCGAGTCACAACTAAAAGCTACTTGCGGTATTTCAAAAAGATGCTTGTACTGGGAAACAAAAGAATCGTACAAGTTACTTGCCTGATGATCGTGATGATGATCACGATCGATGGTGCAGAATCCCGATGTTGATGTTTATTGAAGATGATGATCAAGATCTGATGGATCGGATCTGGTGCGGATTCTGATGGTGATGATCAAGGATGATTGGACGAATGGAGTTCAAAGAGAAGCTTGATGATAATTATGATCACGATACTGATCGGACAGCCAAGACTCAAAGTGATTAAGAAGCCACTAATGATGATAACTGATGATGATGCTGCACTGGTGGAGGCCGACGGCGGGAGCATCGGGGATAGGGCTGGCGACGACACAGGTGGCAGTCGAGGGGGTGACTGGGGAGAAGTCGGGAGATGCTGGAGGTGCTGGTGGCTCGACTAATGACGAGGAGGGTGCGGGTGCAGGCGAGGCTTGACTGTGGTGGTGAGGCGCACAGTCGTCGAACAAGGCTCGAAGGTGGTGGATGAAGATGGGAGGTCAGTGACGTGGCTCGATAGGTTGAACGGGGTGGTCGGAGGGTGCAAGGTGTGGTCGAGGGCGTTGGTGGATGGGTCGACTGGAGGAAGAAGATAAAGGGGCAGAAGGGGTTGCAGGGTCGACGAGATGGACGACGGGCACAGGGGCATAGGGCGACGAGGACGGGGATCTGAGAAGGGATGGGTTTCAGAGTAGGCTTGAGGAAGGTGACGATGAACATGGGCAAGGTGATTTTAGAAGTGGCGGCTGGGTTGAATAGGAGAACAGGGAAGAGGCTGGCAAGCGGGAGGAAGATGAGGAGGCTCGCCTTCATTGCTGATCCTCTAGTAGATATTGATGGTATTCGTGAACCTGTTTCTGGGTCTTTACTTTATGGAAACAATACTATCTCTGGTGCCATTATTCCTACTTCTGCAGCTATAGATTTGCATTTTTACCCGATATGGGAAGCAGCATCCGTTGATGAGTGGTTATACAATGGCGGTCCTTATGAGCTAATTGTTCTACACTTCATACTTGGTGTAGCTTGTTACATGGGTCGTGAGTGGGAACTTAGTTTCCGTCTGGGTATGCGTCCTTGGATTCCTGTTGCATATGTAGCTCATGTTGCAGCTGCTACTGCTATTTTCTTGATCTATCCTATTGGTCAAGGAAGTTTCTCTGATGGTATGCCTTTCAGAATATCTGGTACTTTCAACTTCATGTTGCACAGTAGAGCGGGGTTAGGGCTCTACAGGGAGAAGGAAGGTTGAGGTTAGGCGGCTGGGTATTGGAGAGATTAGGTTAGATGAGAGATTAGGGTTAGGATTAAGGGTTAAGATGTATATATATGATATGAGAATTAGGGTTAAGTGTTATGGGTTAATGGGTAACGGGTTGCGGGTACGGGTAGGATCCAATAAATCAATTAATATAATATAATATCGGTTAAAATTTATGCTTATTCAATACAAAATATACAATAATAATAACAATAACAAAATCAAATAATTTATGTAGAATATATTGAAATTTGAAATTCGATTTTGGATTTCACTAAATAATCAAATAACTAACTAGTAATAATATTATAGTATGTTCTAAAATTTCTGGATTCCATTATATAAATAAATAAATACAAAAAAAATAATAAAATAATTCGTTCGTAAGATGAAATATAATTTCGGTTTTATAATATAAATAATTACTTAAGAAGACAATAATTTAATTTATAGAACGAAATATAATTTCGGCTTGAAAATCAATAATCATTTGAAAAGAATTAGCTACAATATATTGATTGATTTGGAAGAACTTTAATAGAGATCGAAAACGAATTAAAATAAATGCATTTAAGAGCTGAAAAGATTTTGTAAAGAATCGAAATACATGAATATACAGAAAATATGTAACATCGGAAAATACAATCGGAAATGGGTCTGGCTCAAACAAAAATAATCGAATGATCAAATAAATACAATTGGGTTCAAAAGAATAGAAGGACACCAAGAAAACTAAAATACAAGAGTATGAAGAAAAGAGAAATGATGGTCTGTATAATCGGGAACGGGGGTTACAATCCTACCCACCTTACAAACAGAATTGCGTCCTCGAAATTCAATTCAGGCAGAACGTAGGACAAAGCAAAAATAAACTTGTAGGGTAACAAAACAGAGAACTAGAGGAAGAGAAATGGAATGGAGGCAACACCAGGATAAGAAAGAAGTGGATAGGAATGATGTCAAATAATGAATTGATGCACGGTGACGAAAGGAATGCAAGAAAAGAAGTAAACGGTATCAGAAGGAGAGAATCACAGAAACAACACAAGACTTGCAAGATAACGAAGCAGGAAGATAAAGGAGTAGGTAGTACTTGAATCGAAGAGAATGGACAGGGGAGAATCGAACCAAATAATGAGTCAACGGATGAGGATGAATGCAGGAAATAGAAGGAAGCAAACAATGCAGGGAAGGAGAAGCAACAAGAAAATCCTGGGCCCCGTGGGTTTTGGGCCCACCACGCTTCTGCTGCGTCACTCTGATCGGGAAGACTCCGTCAATAGTATCGATTAGCTCTAGCAATCTACTTTGTGGCTAACCATATTCTTGACACGTCCAAAGGATATCTCTCTAGGATGAAGTTCGAACTCCTGTCAACTTGGGATTCTGAACACTTTCTGCGATCCTGGGACTCTGCATGCACATCATGGATCAAAAGATGACACTTCCTCTCCTGGTGATGATCCAAGCCGCTGACATGTCGTTGTAGATCAAGCGATGCTGATCGACGAACCAAGCAGAAATAAAAAAAAGTATGGATGACACCATAATCAAAAGAATATGGGTACAAAAGAATTAATTTATACCCAATAAGGAATCAACGAATTTGGGGAGACAAAAAAGACAGGAGGAATATGGAATAAATGAATGGAATATGAAGGGATCAAAATGAATGGAATAAGACTAGTACCAATGGAATAAGACTAGTACCATATCAAGTTGATTATCAATTGTTCATGTAATTGCATGGCCTGTTTATTCTTGAGTTAATCCTGGCTGAGTCAAGTCTGATTAACATATTAGTCAAACTAATACATTAGCCAAAACCTGGCTCTGATACCACTAAAAACTTGTTACACCCTGCTTTCCAAAAGGATACGGAATATGAGAATGTGACAAAGCCCAACGAATGATTTTCGTCATTTATAAGCTGTAAGGATCGACTCAACAACACAACAGGAATATGCAAGAAATATACAGCTATGTATGCATGAAACAAATCTCATAATCAACAAAATTATTTGAAAATAATTACAAAATCCTCAAGTAAAACAAGATCTGGAAATAATAATAAAACTTTGGGACAATATGTCCAATACAAGTTTAAGTAGCAACAAGGAATGTATGAACTCAAAACAAAAGTAAACTAAAGCATAAAGATTCCAACCCAAGTTCAAAATACTTGGTCACTCACTCCGCCAGGTAGCTGATCTCCAAAATCTGTGTATTTATCATTTGGAAGAAATAGAGAAGCAAAAGACAAAACGCTCGTTAGTGCAAGCTACGGGTTGCAAGTACTACAAGCAAAAGGGTACAAGATCAAATACAAGAAGTATAGAACAGGAAACTAGAATCGAGAACATACAACATATCATGGCAGGAATGCAACTAGTGATAGAGTCCAATAAAACTAGGAAGCAAGTAAACTGAGTCAAGTAACAGGATCATGTAACACATGAACATGTAATTTGTAACAGGTATCAAGTAAACAAGTGAACAATAAATTTGTATAAGGTATCAAGTAACATGTGAGACAGATAACAAGTGTGTACAGGTAAACATGTTATTCTTAAGTCTTTTATTTAATCATATCTAATGCAGCACTCATGCGTCCTATATATATACCATATAGTTGTTGCATACAAACAAGTTACGTTTAGGCCTAGTGGTGGATTCCATAGGGCCATGTACTCAGGTATGATGTAAACAGAAATAAGGCACGAATCGTGAAATCATGAAATCATGGCATCATGTAATCAAGAACATGCATGAGTCATATAATCATGAAATCATGGCATAATGTAATAAAAAATAGGCATGAATCATGTAATCATGAAATCATGGCATCAGGTAATGGGAAACATGGGCTCCTTCCGAGTACACTTACCTATATTGTCACTAGTAGATCTTTCTCTTAAACCCCAGCTTGTTAGTTATTATTACAAAATAAACATGATCATAAGATAACGAGAACAAAATCGAGACAGGATAAGGATGTATCAAGAGCTTATATGATGTAAGGAACATGTTATGGATCGCAAAATATAAAAAACAATATGTAAATATTTAAACATGGCAAAATGCCAATTCTGGACAACAAGATGTTGCTGCACCAAAACTGGTATTCCTGTTGCTACAGAAATACAAATCTGGATCCATCAGAGTTTCTAGAAACTAGACTCTTTTTAGGTATCAGCGCATATACACATAATATATAAAAGTTACAGCAACTGGGTTCAAATCAACATTCTACACGGATTTTGTGTTCAGGCAGAATTCTTAAAATTGTGTTTACATGCATGAATCATGTATAGAAAATCATCAAATAAATCTATGAAAATTAAGGGTGATTCCCTAGCATGTCTAGTCTCAGCACGGTAAACTTCATATTATTATATTACTGATAGCATGTTCAAATTAAATTGTAAAATAAGGTGACACAGTGAATTTATGAATCTGGAAAACCAGACCCAGCAGTACTAAAATAGAAATATCTCACAAAATATAACTCAGAATTCGATTTCGCCAGATGTTCTGAAAGCTAGACACATGGGGCTACAATTCATATATTCAGAAACTAATTCAAAATTCTGTCATTAACAGGCTCAAAATTATCTAGAAAAACCAGGACATCAGCATTCTCAGATTTCTTTGCATGAAATATAGCATGATTAATAACTACCATGGATCTAAGTTAATGTGTGATACAAATCAGGGTTTAATAATTATTCAAACAACACCTATTTCTATTTTCAACTAAAAAAAAGGAGCAATATCAACACATGCATCATACAACCAAGCATCTATAAGTCATGGTGATTCATAAATTCATGTAGCCAAATAATTAGATAAATAGTTAGATCTAACTTGTTGTGGTGAAATGAGTGTATAAACGAATGGTTGTGACCCTTACGATTATGAAATTGATTGGGATGAACAACGAGTAGGACCAATATTATCAACGATAACAAAAGGTGAGTCACAACTAAAAGCTACTTGCGGTATTTCAAAAAGATTTTTTATGGGGAAACAAAAGAATCGTACAAGTTACTTGCCTGATGATCGCGATGATGATCACGATCGACGGTGCCGAATCCCGATGTTGATGTTAATTAAAGATGATGATCAAGATCTGATGGATCGGATCGGGTGCGGATTTTGATGGTGATGATCAAGGATGAACGGACGGCTGGAGTTCAAAGAGAAGCTTGATGATGATGGTGATTGGACGACCAAGACTCAAAGTGATCAAGAAGCCACTGATAATGATGCTGCACTGGTGGAGGCCAACGGCGGGAGCATCAGGGATAGGGCTGGTAGTCGAGGTGGCGACTGGGGAGCAGTCGGGAGATGCTGGTGGCGCGACTGATGACGAGGAGGGTGCAGGTGCAGTTTGTACGAAATCATGTAGTATGTGATTTTGGAAAAATATCTCTTACTATTGTTCAATCATGATCAAATAGAAGGTTAGGATTGGATTATGGTTTGATTGCACTTTAAATTTGCAAATTGAATGGATTAGGGTTTGATTGCAATTCATATTTGCAAATGAAACTCAAAATGTTTTGAGCCACAAAGAGAGAGAGACAAGTGGCTCTCTCTCTACCACATCTCTCTCTCTCCCTCTCTAACAAATGGCCGGCCAACTTCAAAAGGAGAAGCCCCTTTTTCATTTGTTTTTCCTTTATTTTATCTCACCCCCTTTCATCTTCTCATATTTCTTCTTCTCTTCTACTACTTGTTTTTTTAGAAAAAAAATCGAGAAAAATAGAAAAGAAAAGAGAGATCAAATCAAAAGAAAAAGAGTGGGTTCATATGTGGTGTTCTTGAAGAGGAGCAAGAACAAGGAGCAAGGAGGAGAAGAGCAAGTCCTTCCTACACTAGTTGGGTGGGGGTTTCTTAACTTTTTTGGTTGTTATTATTATTGTTATTTGCTTGTTATGTTTAAAATTTGGCCTATCATCATGTGCATATTGTTTATGTGGACTATAATAAAATGGCACATAAAGACTGAAGTAGTAGATCTAAAACAAAACCTTAAAGATTCAATCTTGTAGGTTTGATTGTTAGAATTAATTTGTTATGCTAAAGTTGAAACCTTGATCCCAAATTAATTAGAGAGGTTCTTATATGTTTTATTATCATGCTCTAATTTTTATAGAATTTTTTAGGTTAAAACACATCGTTTTCCCAAAACAGCGAGTTTTGCAACAAAACTGCTGTTTTGGTTAATTCGACTTGCGTTTAAAGGACTGGATTTTGAGTTCCATGCGTAATCTGAAAAAGTGTTCAACTAGAGAGTTATAGTAGAGTCTCTCACATTTCCAAAATATCCTATTTGGTTAATTTCCGATAAGTATTGCAAAAGTTATGAGCTTTACAAATCTCAGCAGCCAGCTTTTTGGCTAAAGCTTGCTGTCTGGATGGTTCGAAGTTTTTGCACCTCTTATTGATTGAATTTGAAAAATTGTTCAACTAGAGAGTTTTAGTAGAGTCTCTCACATTTCCAAAATATCCTATTTGGTTAGATTCTGATAATTATAGCAAAAGTTATGAGCTTTACAAATCTCAGCAGCCAGTTTTTTTGGCTAAAGCTCGCTGTCCGGATGGTTCGAAGTTTTTGCACCTCTTATGATTGAATCTGAAAAAGTGTTCCACTAGAGAGTTGTAGTAGAGTCTCTTAAATTTCCAAAATGTCCTATGTGGTTAGATTCCGATAAGTATTGCAAAAGTTATAAACATTTCAAATCTCAGCAGTCAGTTTTTTGGCTAAAGCTCGCTGTGTGGATGGTTCGAAGTTTTTGCACCTCTTATTGATTGAATCTAAAAAAGTGTTCAGCTAGAGAGTTGTAGTAGAGTCTCTCACCTTCCAAAAATGTCCTATTTGGTTAAATTCCGATAAGCGGATCAAGAGTTATGACCCTTACAAAATTACAGCAGCTGGCCTCTTGGTTGAAAGCATGCTGTTTGGATTGTTCGAAGTTTTTGTACCTTTTAATGACTGAATATGAGAAGTTCATCAACTAGATAGTTGTATTAGAGACTCACACCTTTCAAAAATATCCTATTTGGTTAGATTTCGATAAACGGAGTAGGAGTTATGGCTTTTACAAATCACAGCAGCCAGCTTTTGGCTGAAAGCTCGCTGTTTAGATTGTTTAATGTTTTTGTACCTCTTACTTACTGAATTTAGAAAAGTGATCAACTAGAGAGTTGTATTATATGTTCTCCCCTTTCCAAAATGGCCGATTTTGTTAGATCTGATAAGTATAGCAAAAGTTGTCAGCTTTACAAGTTTCAGCTGTGAGCTGTCTTTTGTTGTTCTTGAATTGTATTCAACGAGCGGGGAATTGAATTCCATAAGGAATCTGAAAAAGTAATCAACTAGAGAGTTGTAGTATATGTTCCCACCTTTCCAAAAAGTATAATTTCGTTAAATTCCGACAGGTATAGCAAAAGTTATGAGCTTGGAAAGTTTCAGCTTTTGGCTGTACTATTATTGTTTGAAATGGTGTTTAACGGACCGGATTTAGAGTTCCTTACCGAATCTGAAAAAGTGTTCTACTAGAGAGTTGTAGTAGATGTTCTCACCTTTTTAAAAAGTCTAATTTTTTCAAATTCCGATAAGCACAACACTGTTTGCTTCTAGGTTGTTAGAAGGCTTTTTATGTCGCTTTTGTGTACTCATTAGTAGTATGCTTATATTAGGCTGTTAGAAGATTGTTCTGTTGCTTCTAATTATAAAAGATCAAGTTTTTGTTAGTAAGATTATACACAAAATTCTTGTTCATATTAACTAGAGTTGTCGGGAATTGTTTGTAGTTTGAATCATGCACTTGATTATGAATAACAAGTATTCCTTGTGCTCATAAGTCATGTAATAAGTATTGGTCCGTCTCATACGTAGCTCACCTAGCTCGCATGTAGTTGTTGTTCATGCGTAGCTCATTGGGCTCGTATGGAGTAATTATCTTGAATAGATAGACGATGAGTGGGTCCGAGGAGATCTTGTGAAGTCTAGGTTAAGTCTTGGTAGATTGTGTAACAATTGTTACACTCTCTTGTAGAGGGACACGTGCGGTACTTTTTCATGATAAGTTGGAAGCACAGTGACATGTCTTGCTTGTTTGAATCTTTTGGTGCAGTCTCATGGCAAGTTGAGAGTACGACTCTAGGTTGAAAGTACCTTGTAGCTCGTACGACCCCATTTGATTGGTTAGGGTTAGTGACATCGTTAGGGTAGTAACTTTTACTTAACCATTTTTATCTATGAATTGCCGAAGGGTGAAAGTTGGTGTTAGGGGTGATACCTTATAATCCGACTTCTCCTATAGGCCGACTCTAGGTGGTGTTATTGGGATGTATTCCCCTGTCAAAGGGATACAGACAATGCTTTTTCATGATTAGTTGGGAGCACGAAAACCGTATCTCGGCTGTTAATTCCTGAAGTGCCATGATAAGAACGGGAGGGTTTCCTAGGGAAATAGACCCTACGATTCCGTCAGGTTCTATGCATTCTCATGTTGAGTTGAGGGCACGGCTCAAGATTGTCTAGTATCTTGGGGTTCGTGTTGGCTTTTGAGTGAGGTCCGGTTTGCCGGGTAGATAGTGGCAAACATAGACACCACTATTGTATCGCAGTAGTAGAACTAAATCGTATCTAAAACCTCACCAGTCATGTTGTATCTGTCAGGAACAGGAAGGGTACAAGAGTAGAATTCATGACGCGGGTTCAAATCCCTATATATGAAGAAACAAAATGATATGGGGCGTATGTAGTATGGGCTGCATACTATTCCAGAGTCTTCCCTGCATTAGAATAAGTGCATCATTGCATTAGTTAATCCAGCATTTGATTCTAAGTCATAGCATAGACTAACACATCAATTATATATACACGTTTCTCTTTTCATCAATCTGTTTGTTTAAAGTTGTGAATCATTGCTTGTCATCAGCCTTAAAGAGTCAGTACATGTACTGACTTTCCCACTTCAATAGGTACTGGATTGCAAAATTACAGGTACTAGATTGCGAAACTACAGGTACATGATTCGTAGGACTCAAGGCAAAAGAAGCAAAGTGTTGATTTATTTCAGTTGTAATATATGTTGTAATTTATTAACTGTTACGAAGCATCCAAGTGAAGTACGTACCAAGTGTTATGTATTATTCATTGTACTCTGATATAATTTTTATTGAAAGTTTGTAATACTTGGGCTTGTATGTGATTATTGTAACACTGATATAATGTATTGCAGTTTTATAACATTCGCACTTGTAATACATTTGTGTTGAATAAAAAATTTTAAATTTTCCTGTTTTTCTGTGTATTGTGAAGGGAAAGATTTCTGGCTTATGTATCGGTTTCCCAGTATATGGAAATTGGGGCATTACAGAATAAAATATCATCTCTCAATCGAAAATCAGCTTTGATCTCAAGAAAGTCTGATAACTCTGTTATCAATTCTCAATAGTTCCCTTATCTAAACAACTCCTCCATCAATCTATCCATCCACACCATTCTTGGACCATATACTAATGAGTGTAATGAATTATTGCCTTGATGCATCCTTGATAAACTATCAGCGACAGCATTTTGTTACCAGATTTATAAATAGTTTTAAACTTGTACCCTGCTAACTTATAAAGCCACTTTTGTTGTTCTGGTGTTTGGATAGTTTGATTCACCAAATAATGGAGACTCTGGGATTAGTTTGAATGATAAATTCCCTGCATAATAAGTACTGCCGCCACTTCTTTATAACCTCTGTTATGGCAAACATCTCTCTCAAATATGTAGAAGACATTTGCATTCTCTGGCCCGTTTTTCTGCTAAAACATGCAATTGGATGCCCATCATGTAGAACTGCACCGATACCAACACCAGAAGAATTTGTTTCTATCACAAATGTTTTAGAGAAATCAGGTAATGCAAGAATGGGTGTTTTCTATAATGCATCTTTCAGCTTGGCAAATTATATATCAGCACTTTCATTCCACATGAATTTTTCATTTTTTAACAAATCAGTCAAGGGGCTAGCAATAGAAGCATAATTCTTAAAAATCTTCTATAATACCCAGTAAGACCAAGAAAAGCTCGAACATGTTTGACACACCTGGGCTTTGGCTAATCTTTAATTACCTAAATTTTATCGTCATCTACATGCCATCCCTTTGAAGAAATAACATGACCCAGATAGTCAATGGGAGTTTTGCCAAAAGCACACTTAACCAATTTCACATAGAAAAACTTTTCTTCCAATACCCTCAACACCACCGCTAGGTGCTGTAAATGTGAATTCCAGTCTGCACTATGAACCAAGATATCATCAAAAAATACCAACACAAAATTCCTCAAATAAGGCTTAAAAATTGTATTCATTGCAGCTTGAAAGGTAGAAGGTGCATTAGTAGCCCAAATGGCATGATGACGAACTCAAAATTCCCATCATGTGTCCGAAAAGTAGTCTTGTGAACATCAGTAGCTTGTACTCTGATATGGTGATACCCCGCACGCAAATCCAGCTTTGAAAAATACTTTTTCCAACACAATTCATCAAATAACTCCTCTGCAGTTGGAATTGGGAATTTATCTTTGAATGCTATTACATTCAAAGCTCCATAATCCACACAAAATCTCCATATTCCATCTTTTTTCTTCACCAACAGCACTGGAGAGAAAAATGGACTCTTGCTTGGCTGTATGATCCCTTCATTCAGCATTTTGAGACCACCCGTTCAATTTCTTTCTTCTGGAAATGAGGATATCTATATGGTTTTACACTTGTTGGTGGGTGACCAGGTAATAAGTGTAACGGGCGATCGAAAGCCCTGCTTTGTGGGAGACCTACTGGCTCATCAAAAACACATGAAAACTGCTTAAGAAGTGACTGCAATTCTTCATTTAGATTTTCCTTCTGCTGATTCTCTTGAAGTACCAGATGATAATAGTAACTGACTGCATTTGTGGACACTTCTATTTGCAAACCATGCAATTCAATTTTCTTAATGGTCATTTTACTTTAGTTTGATAAAACAGGGCCTAACAATTTTAACCACTGAACCCCCAACACTACATCAGCTCCATGCAAAGGAAGAACATAAAAATCAATTACAAACGGGTATCCCTGTAACTTGATGGCTACAACTGAACACATTCCCTCACACTTCAATGATGCACCATTGCCCACTAACACATTAAAATGATTAGAATGATACACTGGCAAGTTGAAACCTAGAACTAATCTCTTTTGTATGAAATTATTAGTACTCCCTCCATCTATTAGGACCTGCACATTAGTATTATTTATGGTCCCTTATACCCTTAGAGTCCTTAAGAAAGGCTGCCCTGGCAAGGCTTGGAAGGATATCTCTGGTATCTCTTCATGATCTTGTGCTTGCGTCTAAACTTGTGTTTCATTCGCTGCCACCGAAGTACTTCCATTCTCATCAACATCATCATATAAAAGCAAGAATAATTGTCTCTTACACCTATGCCTCAGAACAATCATTTCATCACAATTAAAACATAGCCCCTTCTCATTTCTAGCAACCCACTCCGCATAAGGAATTCTTCGTATATGCATTCTATTTGGCTTCACATTAGTAGTGCCAGAAGTTTGAACTGTTTGAGAAGGTCTTAATGTAGTTGGTAATAAGAGAGGTAAATTACTAGGTTGTGGTTGCCATGGAGGTCTATATCCCCCACTCCTACTGCTCATACCCCGAAGATCTTAAATTTTTTCATCCTGCATCCTCACCAAACCTATAGCATCAGCTAAAGACAACAGTTTATGAGCTAGAACTTCTCTTCGAATCTTAGGTTTCAAACATAAAATGTAACAACTCATGATAGTGGTGATAGACCCTTAGTCTTATTAGTAAGCACATCAAATTCATCTTGATAATATGATAATGACATTGTCTGAGTTAGCTTGAATAGCATTTCTGCATGATTGACATAAGCCGAAGCCCCAAATCTAATATCAATTTGTTGCACCAAATCTTCCCAACTTCGAAAATCTCTATTATCAAATTTGTGTTGGAACCAAGCTAGAGCTCTCCCATCCATATGAAATGACGCAATACTAATTTTCTGATCGATAGGGTTTTATGATACTGGAAGAATTGATTTGCTTTAAAAGGTCATCCCATCGAATTTTCCCCTTCAAACCTCGGAAAATCTAATCTAGGGTTCTTGATAAAAGATTCATGATTAGGTGTAGATTGCCTTACATTGCTGTGTGGCTTTATAGCACCCTGAGAATGCACAACATTCTGATTTATTGCTGTCACCAACATCAAAAATCACCGCATCAGCTTCGCTAATGTCCCATGTTGCTCATGAAGTTGTTGACTATGAATACTCGATGGCTCTTTCAATCCCAAAATTACCTCCTTCAATGAAGCGATTGAATTCGATCGAGTTCTTGGATTTGTTAGGGTTTTGGCCTCAAATACACGTAGGCACTTAGTACTTGAAGTTGGAGAAGAGGATGAGAAGGCAAAGACAGCAGGAGAAGCCAACAACATGTAGAAGAATTGTAGTTTGGAGAGTTACGGTCGACCGACCTGAGGGTGCAGTCAACCGACCCAAACTGCTGAGAGTTCTTCGAGTGTACAGAGGGGGTGACAGTCGATCGTGCAGTCGACCGGTCGTGTCTCGGATTTGGCTCTACATGTTGCGGTCGACCGACCTTGGGGGTGCGGTCGACCAACTTCGACGCTGATTATTTTTGGGTTTACGAGTTTAAGGCCCAATAGCTGGATTTGTGTTTATCTTTTAGGGTTTACTTGGGGGCTATATATATGGTTGTAGACTCTAAGGTTTATGCGGATCTGATCCATCATCAATTTGTGTAATCAAGAGGTGAGCCGTTATCATTGTTCAACTTTAAGAGGGGATTGTGCCGAGTGTTTCAAAGGTGAGAGAGAGAGATTGAGAGTTGTAATCTCTTTTGTAATCTTTGTATTACTTGGGGAATAAGAAGTATCGGTTATCTCTGCATATTGATTTTGTTCATGTGAGATCTTGCATATATTTTGGTGGCTTGTTCTTGGTTTATCTAAGCCTTGGTGGTTTCTATTGCTTGTGGTGTGTTTCCGCTATTAGCACTACGAGTTGTGGTAGATTCTTCAACAGGATTTTCAGCCATTTCCGAATCCAAATCCAAATCGGTGAAAGCACCAATTGATAAGAGTAAGAGAATTTCATCAGCAAAGAATTTTAGAAATTAGGGACGAGTTTGAGAAATTTGGGGAAGAACATAATTGGGGAAGAATGAGAGAGAGAGATTAGATCAGGAAATCGAATCTTTTCAATTCATTTGCTAATCCCATCTCTTACAAGAGCCCTCTATTTATAGCCACTACAAGAAAAATTCAGTTACAGCTAATTCCCTCTTCCCGCCAATTATTCAGTCAATTATTTACGCGCTATACACGTAAAAACTGATACTCTGATACATTTCAAAAACACAACTCCTCAGTTGACTGCTGAAATTTATGGTCGATTGTGCCAGTCGACTGTACATTTACTCCATGAAATCTCTCAGATACCCTGGCCTCCTCTTGGCCCTAGCAGACTTCTCACGCCATGATAAAAATTTGTATTAGCATCTTCCTTAATCCCCATTTCATCAATGTCCTGATGAACTCCAGCCTCCTTAGCATGAGTAGCAACTGTATCAAAGGGCACTTAACAAAAAATTAGAATTAATGGCGGATGGGGTAAAGTGGCCGAAAATAATGTTGGAGTGTTTCTTAATTTGAAATAGAAATGTTATGGGATTTCTTAATTTTTTGAGGAAAAAATTTCAGGTTTATTGTTTGATAATGATCACAGTGGAGAAGGGAAAATAGAAAAAAATGAAACTACGGGAAATTTTTGGGAATGAACCTGGAGGAAATGTTTACTCGAATCGACCATGATACACCACACTAACTTTAAAAACAACTTTTGAAAAATCGATTTCTTTGTTACTGACTTTGGGTTGATTTCTGACATGCCCGATGAGGCGTATAAGAAATGCTTGACTTACACAAATAATTTTTGTAGTTACTTATAGAGTAATGCTTCATCCACTACCAATTTTACTACCATTCTCTTCACTACCTTAGGTGGCATACTCCTATTGGAGAGTTCCCTCACCTAATCTATCTTTCCCTACCTATTGGAGTGTGCCACCTAAGGTGGTGAAGAGAAATATAGTGAAATTGGTAGTGGATGTAACATTACTCTTACTTATATGGAATCTTCCGAAATTTGGGTGAAATCTAGTATACATAGATAGGAGTGTTGCAAGCTCTCTTCGTACATGTTATGGAATGACAAAAATGCCTTGAAAGAACATGACATCAACTAAAAGTTAAGCACCTAATTACTTATCAACCCTGCACACTAATTTTATTTTGTTTTTTCAACATATATCTATTTTAAAGTTATATCAGACATCTAATCAAAATTAATCACTCAATTTAATCTCAATTGTACATATTTAATGCAAAACTTATATCCAAATAACAAAAGTATTGATTTCAATTACCAAAATTTTACCAATATTGCAATTTCGGCGCAACAAAAGTTTAGAGCGACAGGCAACAACGTCACAACAAACAATCAAGCAACGTAGACCACATGAAATACAAAAGCACACAATTTATCCTGATTTGCTGAATTAAGGGAGAAATAATCGAGATGTTATTCAATTAGAGACGACATGAGAGTTACAATATTCACACTAAGAATTTAACTATCTCTCAAGTCTCACTAGAATATACTTTGTTGTTTATGATGAAAATCTCTCAGATAAAACACTATATCTTATAGAGATTACTACACTTATTTATAGAGATTTAGATAACTCGAGGTTGTACTCTCAATATTTATTTCCAAGAAAGCAGGTAGAAAGAGAGCATTTCACATTTTTTTTCCTTTGAAAGTAGGTGTTGCTGCTAATTTCTGGGTGGGAGCAAACATATGATATGAGTTCTTTTAAAACCAATAAAAAGCTGACCTTTTTTATTTTCATCGATGTTGACTGATTTCAACTGATGTTGACTGATTTCAACTGACTCATTTGCACCATTGGATCTGATCTGGATGGTGATGCTCGCTCCGATTGACCTGCAAAAGTCTGAAACACAAGGGTTGACCCCGACGACAGACCCTTCGATGCTCAAGTCAATACTCAAGAAGAATATGAGAGAGCTTTCGTTGAAAAAAATACTGATTACCTATTTCTGGTTGAGGTAGGGGGGTATTTAAAGTCGCCTTGGGGGTCAGTTTCAAGATAATGATTTATCTTTACTTCTCGATGTTTTTGGATTAAATTGATTATGTCTTCTTCATGAAGAGATAAGAGTGGTTGGAGAGATTGAGTTAAAATTCTTCTCATGATAAGAGAGATGGTTTTTAAACCGTCTCTTATGGATAATTATGAATTTTAATCATATTTAAATAATTTGGACTCATTTATATTGAGCTGTTATGACAACCCAGTAAGACAGATCCGTTTACGGAAAACATGGTATATCAAGAAAAATGAACTAGAACAAAATTAAAAGCAATAACAAGGATTAAATGATGAGCTCAAGGGTCTAGAGTTATTGAGCAATAATCAATAGTTGCAACAATAATCAATGATTACGAGCAATAATCAATACCAATGACACTAATCAAGATCAGAAAATGCAAGTATCAATTTTAGGTGTTTTAGTCTTTTATTATCCTATTTAATGGACGTAATACTGTGTCTCATACCACAAGTTCGGTGCATGCAAACAGTGATCGTTTAGACTATAGTGGCGAGCTGTACAGATCATGTACTCGGCATGATAACGATGACGAGAATCCACAGTTCATGACAATAACGAGAATCCATCCACAATCCATGAAAATAAACAAGCGATAACAAGGGACCTATTCCGAGTACAGTTTCCGATTGTTCACTACTAAGTCGACCCTTAATACCCCGACTTGTTAATATTTTATTACACACAAATGTGGACATGCAATGGATAAAGAAGTTTTGAAATGATTTGAAAGAGATGTCAAGGCTATGCAATGCCTGGTGTAACTAATTCTGTTTCCTTGATGCAAAATCAAACATTGATATACAAAAAAAATATAGAAAACACACATTCTAGATAGTAAGACGTTGATGTATAGAAGTCCAATTTCGCGTTGCTATAGAAAGGCAAAACAAGTTCCGTCAGAGATTCTGGAAAGTAGTCTCTCTGCCGGTTCCAGCGAATATTCATACGATATATAACAAATACAGAAACTAGGCGAATAAGTTCATTCTTTACTTATGACATGTTCAGGCAGCACGTAAGAGTCAAAATTCTTGTATATAAAAATAGATTATAAAATCATTTTGAAAATCTCATAAAAGTCATATTTTAATTCCTAACAATGTTTCTTAACAACACAAATAAATCTTAGATTTCATTTCTTAAAATTAATCTACTGTTTTAATTAATTAAGCAAGGTAATGCATTTTCAAACTGTATTCTAGAATTCAGACGTCGCTGTACGAAAATATGGATATCTTGCAACTTGTAGGTCGGATTGCAAAATCGTCAGATAATCTGGATTCCAGACACACATGGATATAATTATTATTTAATAAGTTCTAATTGATATTATATGTAGTTAGTTAAAAAATCATGTCTTTTACTGAACTAGTGTTCTAACAGCAACCTAGAGTCATGTTTTCATATTTATAAAAGGTCTAGAAAATTATCAAATAATCTTATAAAAATAATAGGGTGTCTTCTAGTCCTGTCTAGTAACAACATATAAAATTTCAAGTTCGACTTCAATAGTTAAAATTATATTTTAATAGAAAATAACGTCAGTGTAACTCTAGAGAGATGTCTGAAAATTGAAAACATAGAAGTACTAAAAATATGATATCTTACAATTCGTAAATCAGAATCTAGTTCTGTAAAATATTCTGAAAAATATATTCAAAAACATACAGATGATGTTTACAAATTTATATTAATTTATGACTGAAACTACCCCAAAAACTCAAAGCAACATCAAAAAACAGCAGGCCAACATGTAAATTGATGTTAATTGGCAATGAAATAACTATGCAAGCATATGATTTCTTGGCAGTAAATCAATAGGAAATTTTTACTTAATTATCAGGATGAAATTGTAACATTAACGAGGCAAGGTTTCTATAACCACGACATTTAATTCATGAATAAAATCATATTCAATCGAAAACATTCAAATCATCACTCTACCCTATAACATGGTTCTAATTTGTATTCATGTAGTATGTGCATATGCGATGTGTAACCAAGCTTGGGTTTGAGTCAAGGAAAAAGGCACGAGAAGAGAATTATCACTTGGTTTCGCTGATGAATCCATAATAACCTCTCGAAGGGATATCAAACAAATAGATCTGATAATCGAAATGTGAACTACTTGCGGAGATCATTTTTTTTTTTTGTTTCGTTTTGGAACAAGAGTAATAAACTAGTTCAAGGGAAACTTGCCTTTAGACGATTATTCTGAATATTAATGAAGATAATGCAAAAGGAAAATCCCAACAGCGGCAACACACGTAAAACCACGTAGACGAACACACATGCAAATGTAGCAACAACAGCACGTGCACACAGCAAAAGCAACACGTGCAACCCACGAACCGGCAGCAAGATCAACATTGAGAATAGCAAAAGCAACATCGCGTGAACAGTAAGACAACGACAACGATGGCAAGAGAGATAGCAACAACAACGTGAAACCAACGTAATGGCAACAGCAAGAGCACAACAACAAGCACAAGGGTGACAGCGGTAATACGATGGCGGCGGCGTTGGGGTAGCGGTGGTCGGCAGCAGGGGCGATGATGGTGGCTGCTCGAGTCGCGGCAACAAGAGTCAGCACCATCAGGGATGAATGGGTTCAGTGGTTGGTGGCTACAGTGGTGGAGGCGAGGACAGGAGATTGGTTGTGGCAATGGTGGCAATGGCGGTTCGAGTTGGGCGGCGTTGAAGGTGTTCGCAGTGGTGGGTGCAGTCGAGGTCGTGCTAGTATGGTTCAGGAAGCATCGAGGTGACGGGGATTGTAACTCCTGTTTTCCATTTTCTGTATTTTTGGGTGTATTTTTTGTGTATTTATCCTCATTGTACCTCTTTTTGGACCGCGTATTGGATCTTCTTTTTCAATATATTCATTTTATTTTTTTTTCGTCTTTTATTTGAGTTTCTTGATTTCCATTGTCTCCTGCTGTTACGTCTCTGTTTGATCGGGCCATTATTTTTGATCCCCACTATTTATTGTTCCTTTCCATTTATTTATTTTTATTTGTTCCTACTTCATTCTCGATCACCCTAATCTATTTGGATATCGTTTGGTGTTAAACCCATTTGTTATCATATCCCAATACCCTTTTAACTACCCATACCCGTTTACACATAACTCTACCCGTTAACAAACCCCATACCCGTTCTACCATCAGCCGTCACCTCCTACACCCTAACCCTAAAACTCCATATATATATAACCCATGCATGCCCCCTGTTCACGCCTACACCAGTCGCCTCTTCTACCCTATCCCGATCTCTCCCGTCCTCTCGTTTCCTCTCTCTCGGCCCTGTGAACCCTCCCGACGCCAGCCAGCCCCCTACCCGGCCTTCTCGTCGCTGTCGTCGTCTTCTCCAGTGACCACACCGACTACCTGTTTCCTCTCCTCTCGCCTCCTCGCCAGCCTGTGTTCCTTCGCCGTCGTGCAGCCACAGCTAGGCATTGCCTCTGCATCCCCCTCCCGACCTTTCCTTCCTCTATGTCGCGCCGCCGCGACAGTACCGCCTTGCTCCGGCCAGCACCCCGCTGCCCCTGCTGTCCTCAGTCCGCCTCGGCAGACCCCGTCCGCCGTTCTCTTTCTCCGTCTTTTCATCGTGCTCGTGGTGTTGGGTGTGTATGCATGTTGTTTCGAAGTTTCGTTCATGGTTCGTGGGTTCGTGTTCGTTGGGTTCATTTTTCGGGAATCCGTTCCCGGTATTCTTGTTCTTGCTCCGTTCTCGTCATCAGCTATAAGGCAAATAACTTGTATTCTTTTCTTTGTGTAATACAAGTACTAAATACCGCATGTAGTGTAGTTGTGTTCTAGAGACAATTCTTGTGTGAAACCCCTGTTATATGTTATCTCTATTGTGTTGACCCGCACGTAGTTGTCTCATTACACACATGATATGAAATAACTTAGGGATGACCACTTCTTGTTGTATACGTGCATGTTGTTCATGACTTGTTGTATGATTTCGTATGCTTGATGTGTTATTCATAGTATAACTCGTTGTAAACTTGTAAAATACCTTATACCATATTTCTTGGACATCTAGTACACCATATTTCATGTTTGGTTATATTTTGGATGAGTTTCATATGAACTAGTTGATTTTGTGCATGAAGGATATTTTCTGTTTTGTCGATTCCCTGTTTTTATTCAGTAATTTAGACCCTATTAAAGTCTGTATATGAAAATTATTTGTGAATATGAATTATAGAGAATTCTGTCTATTTTCCAGATTTTCTGACAGATCTTAGTTTCGATTTATGAGTTGCAACTTATGACTATTTTACTACAGATGTGTTTAAAAATTCCAGATTCTGTTTTCTATGAATTCTGTATGATTATTTATTTTTCTACTGATCTTAAAGATAATATTTTAATCCAATATTTTTCTGGTTACAACTAGACTGGATTTGGAATAACCCCTAATTTTTATGGATTTAATTAATGACTTTTACAAACTATTCTATACTGGCAAACAACCCCTATACTTGTAGAATTTTCCTACTGTTCAGTAAATATACATGATTCCAACCTGATTCTATTTGCTTTCTATAAAAACTTTGTGAGTATGAATTTTAGCCTACTGTATCTATTTTATCAACCTTTTGACGGATCTGGATTTAGATTTATATTTTGTGAGATATTGCTATTTTAGTACTGCTGTGTTTATGATTCCAGATTTACAAAACTATTGTATCTTGTTGTAATTTGATTTTATTTGACTATTCTATCTAAGTTGGAAAATTATGAAACTTTATTTTCTGATACTAAACATACTAAGGAATACCCCAGATTTTTCGTGGATTTAATTAGTGAGTTTTGATTATGTTTTCCTGTGTATGAGCACAAACTTCTAATTTCTGGTTGAACATGTTTTCAAGAAACAATTCTGTTTTGAGACTTGCTTTTGTGAAATACCATATGACTTATATATATTTTCTAGATTCGGCGGCAAATCTATTTTCCAGATTCTTTGACGGATCCAGGTTTTCATGTTTGTAGCAATGGGAATCCCAGATTTAGTGCAGTACTATCTTGCTGTCCTGAACTAAAATTCTCGTTATCCTAATTTTTTATGTGTTGTCTTTCATCTGTGCATGTTTATCTTTCAACCTAAACTTGTTACTTGTTTATACCATGTTATTCTTGCCCTGTTTGTGACACATACATGCTTTTTTGATAATAATAACAAATAACCAAGCCGGGGTTTAAAGGGAAAGATCTAATAGTGGAAAATACAGAAACGTGTACTCGGAAGGGGATGTTTAGATCCTACGTGATTACTTTTTACTTGATTCTTGATGCTTGATACTTGATACTTGAGCCTTGATACTTGATACTTGAGGCTTGTTACTTGAGGCTTGTTACTTTATACTTGAGGCTTGATACTTGATACTTGAGGCTTGATACTTGATACTTGATTACTTGATACTTGTCTCTGAGTACACTGCCCTCTATGATCCACTATGAAATCTAAAACGTAACTGTTTGAATGTAGCAACCATGTGATAAAAACCTGGGATGCATAAAGTGCTACCTAGATAGTAATAAATACAAGACTTGAACATGATCACTCGACACTTGCTTCTTGTTACTTGTACATGATACCTGTTACTTGACACTTGTTACTTGTTACTCGTTTGCGTGATACTTGTTTTACTTGACATTTGTTACATGCCACTTACACTTGTTCGTCTTGCCATGCTAGTTGTTCTATTTTTTTACCATGTCTATTCCATGCTGTGCTTGCTTCCGCTGTCACCCTATATTTGTTTAGCTTTCCCTGTACTTGTGCCTGCACTTCAAGCGGCCCGTAACTTGCATTGACGGGCATTTTTTTTTCTTTTCCACTTCCTGCAATTTATTAAATTACAGATTTTGGAGATCAGCTGTGAGATGGAGTAGGTGATCTGAGTGTCTAGTTGGCTGGAGAATTTTTTGCTATATCTATTTATTTTTTGTTGCTTATCTTGAATAATTGTACTTGGTTACTTGGATTATTTTTGTATTGTTCAGTATGACACAGGATTATTGACTTGTTCAGATCTGGTTTATTTGAGACTATTATATTTCGTTCCAAGTAAATTCCTGTTGTTATATTGGTTCAGTTATGCATGTGTGGTTGACTTCTCTTTCTTCCTACTCTGATTATTCTTGTACTTGTTGTAAAGATCCTGACAGCTTATGGATGATGAAAATCATTCGCTGGGCTTAGTCACGTATCCGTATTCCGTATTCTCTTTTGGGAAGCAGGGCGTGACAGGGATGATGGAGGACGGGTGGATAGCTCGACGGGGATTGGGTTTTGAAAATGAGTACAGATATTTATATAAAATTTTTTATGGGTAAATAAGTACAGATATTTATATAAAAATTAGACACTTCAAATACCCCCAAAATTATGATTTTGCTTGTCCTCGAGCAAAAAGTAAAACCATTTATAGAGGAATAATAATCAACAATAGGCTTAACTCATCACACTAAGAAATCTTATCATGCAAGCATAAAAATTGCAATTAAACATATAAACAATAGCAAATAAAGTAAAACCAAGCACACTCACTTTATCCAGTGCAATTATTCATACATAATTCCCAACCCAATCATATTTGTCATGCAATTAATGTAATTATAGTATATAACAACTCCATCTGTGATTACCCCTTATCGCTACTACAAACCGAGTAGTAAACTAGAGTTTTGTTTATGTTTTTTTGTTTTTTTTTTTGTTTTTCGCTCTTCTCTAAGTTGTCACTTGCTTTTTGACGCGAATACAAACTGTAACCCCCATTCCCGTAAATACGTATTTCTCGAATATTTCTGTATTTTGATTATTATTTGTTAAATTCTTTTTTTTTCTATCTAAAATATTTTCAGAACAAAAAGTTTGTTATTTCAAATAATAGTGCATTTTTACCTCCGTTTCCGTTTAATAATTGATTAATCATATATTTTTCCTCTTTGGATTATTTTAATATAAAATTGATAAGTCAATCCTTATCATATCATATAATGTTATTATTATTATTATTATTATTGCTATTATTATTATTATTATTATTATTATTATTATTATTATTATTATTATTATTATTATTATTATTATTATTATTATTATTGAATTATTTTCATGAATATGTTGAACCAATTCTGTCATGTATTATTATTCTTATCATATTAGTATTATTATTTTTTGTAAAGTCCATGATTTCGATTTACCTTATATTATATAATTATTTAATTTTGAAGCCCAATTTTATATTCCTTCTATAATTATTATTTTATTTGTGAAGCCCAATTATAAAGCTCAAGTTAATCCAAACCCAATTTCCCTCCTATCTGTGTGTTGACCAGATCAACAAAACCCTTCACATTCTCTCCCTTTTCATCCTCCCGTAACCTCAATTCCTCATATCTCTCTCTCTTTCTTTCTTTCTCTCTCTCTCTCTCTCTCTCTATCTCTCTCTCCTTTCTATTTTCCCTCAACCGAAACTGAGCTCAACCCCTTCTCCATCGTCTTCCCCATCCTGCCTAAACACCCCCGACCTCGAAAGCATCCCGCTCCTCGCGCTCCACCTCGCGAGCCGCCTTGCCCTACCGCAGTCAACCCCATTGCAGCCCCTTCACCTCCACCGCAACCCCATCGTCTACCTCCTCGTCTACATCCTCCGCCATCCTCTTCCTCTGCTCTTCCTGTCGCCTCCATTGAGCCGCCGACGACATCCCTACCTTGTCAACCTCATCCCTCACAAATTTTCTAGCACCCATCACCATCTCATCCCCATTGCCTGCTCCACCTCGCTCCCCTTCAGCGCCTCACAACTCCGCCATTGCCGAACTCGAAGCTCCAAGCCCTCGTCTTCCTCCTTCGCTCGAAGCACCTCGAGCCTACCGCTCGCCTCCCTGCTCTTGTCCTCCTTCATTTTGTCGACCCACCGTCGACCACCCAAGTCGAGCCTTCGTCTTATTCTTCCTCTGGATTCTTGTCGAACCCATCGCCATTGCTAAGAACTCAAGATCATCCGCTTCTTTGCCGCCGTCTTTGCCTCTCTGTTCACCCCACAACCACCACAGACCCCTCGCCCCCTCGTTGTCATCGTCGAACGCTCGAGCGCCCACCGTATTCGCCTCCCGTATTTTGGCACGAAATAGAGCTCGCTCGAGCACCGCTATCTCCGTCGCCGCGTCGCTTTGCAATCGCCAGCACTCCGCCGTCTGCTGCCCTCGCCCTCGGCACTGCTGTCGCTCCTTGCTGCGGCTGCCGTCGAGTCTCCCGCCGTCACTCACTCTCTTTCTCTGTCGCATTTGGAAAGAAGAACAGAGAGTGGAAGATTAGGCTGTTTGCTGTGTTGGAGTAGGGGATCCCGATCGGTGTTTGGTGTTTGGATTGATCTGCCATTCGGTGTTTTGGTGTGTTGCTGTTTTGGATCGGGTGTTTTGCTGTTTTGGTGTCTTGCACATGGATCGCACGTGTTAGTGCTTTGTGTTCGTAGTTCGTCGCCTGGAATCCTAATCCCGTTATTCCCTATATCGGATCTAACGTCGTTCTAGAGGTAAGTCATCTCACTCTCGAATAGTATTGTATCATATTCGAGATTGTTTATTGAATCCCGCAAGTAGATCCATATTGATTATCGTATATTGTTTATTGTTATCTATCGTTGGGATACTACGGATTTACACGAGCGAATCCAAGTAGTAGTCTTGACTTCATGCTGTCTTTTGCCTCCAAAGTATATAGATCATGCATGCATTCATGTAGTTAATTATTGGGTATAGGAATAGGAACTATTATTGTATTTCATGTCATGACATTACACAACTATTGTAGATTGTATACTAGTGTTGATTGTTCATATGATTTGTGATGGTGTGTTAGTTTATTGTGATTAGTAATATTATAGACATTATACATCTTAATACCATGTTCACATAGACGTAACTTGCTGTGATTTATAATTGTTAACCCCTAACTCATTGTTCATAACATTTTAATCTTCTTATTCATGAAAAATATATTGAGACCCTGAAATTTATTACCAACCTGAACATTGTCATGCTGTTTCGACCCAGATAATGTCATCAAAATCAATAACTTCCTGAATATGAAATGTAGCCCATGTTTCTAGTTTCTAGTACATCCAGAATTTTTGAATTCCGACTTATATTGCATGAGTTATGACCATTTTACTGCTGCTGCGCTGTATTTTCAGATTTATTCACATACCATGTTAAGCTGATGAATTAGTTGAACTAATGATCAAATATTACCATGATAATTTTCAGATTGATAGCCAACATGATTAGGGTAACAAAAATTATTTTTACGGATTTTTACAATGAATATTTACTGCTGTTATAACTGAAACTAGTTGACACTGATAACTAGCCAGAAACAGTAACATGTAAGGAAAACTGAATTTCACCTAGCTACTATTGTCGGAATATGGACTTTAAATATGCGTTGGAACCGGGTAGGATTCTAATTTCTAGACATTCTAACGGATCCACATTTGCTATCCTGTAGCAATGGAAATTCTGATTTTGGTACAGCAACCTACTGCTGTCCAGAATTGGGTTTCTATGTTTAATAATATATAATTGAATCTATAATATTGAATTTGGTGTATTTGATTGTATAGAGTACATTGCATGATCTTAGGGTTGTGTTGTCATCATTCTAGTATCCCTTATTAATCGCATTATCGTTTCCTATTAATATTTCTGTCCCTATTGTTCCCTATTAGTATTGCATGTTAATTGAATATAGAATGTTTATCAAGCTGGGATTAAAGATTGACTAAGGTTGTTGATAATATAGTGACTGTACTTGGGAATGCGGGCATTGTTTTCCAAAATATTGTGTCTGCAACGCCCCTGCCCCTAGCTCAGACAATTTATACAATTTAATAGACAAATTAGATACTATGTAGTACAACTGCCCACCACAGGATGCCTCTCAAAAGTTGGTTAACTGATTAGGTGACTCTTGATCCTTGGCTAATATTATTTATATTATATTTTATTATATGAAATTTCCGATGTGGGACATTTCCTTCCCATTCTTCCATACTCTACCGAAATGCACATTACTATTTTTAACATTTACATGTGGGGCCCCCCATTCATTCTCCATTTAATTTCATAATGCATGCATGCCATCCCATGCATATGTTTTTTAAACAACCAGCCAACACTATACTCCTTTTTTTTAGAACATATATTATATATATATATATATATATTTTGAAAGTAACACGGGGTGTTACAGACACCCCTCTTCAGAAATCAGCATCCTCGCTGAGCACGGGGCATGCACAATCTAGTGCAGGATCTACTTTCTAGCCGTTGTGGAGTGGAGTACCCTGATTCTGCTAGTGTACCCTGATGCTGCAATATGCTCCCTCTCAGGCATACACGATGTACATCTCCCCGACGTACATCTGCTAGCTCCCTCTCAGGCATACATCTCGCCCACTCTTACCCACACCCGATGGCGAAAGTCTGCTCTGATACCATTTGTAATTCTCCTGCCCCTAGCTCAGACAATTTATACAATTTAATAGACAAATTAGATACTATGTAGTACAACTGCCCACCACAGGCTGCCTCTTAAAAGTTAGTTAACCGATTAGGTGACTCTTAATCCTTGGCTAATATTATTTATATTATATTTTATTATATGAAATTTCCGTTGTGGGACATTCCCTTCCCATTCTTTCATACTCCGAAATGCACATTACTGTTTTTAACATTTACATGTGGGCCCCCCCCCATTCATTCTCCATTTAATTTCATAATGCATGCATGCCATCCCATGCATATGTTTTTTGAACAACCAGCCAACACTATACTCCTTTTTATTTATTTTAAAGAACATATATTTTTTATACATATATATATTTTTTGAAAGTAACACGGGGTGTTACAGCGTCGGCTAATGCTATCGATTTATTGTTGGATTACTAACCACAATATCCCAATTCATCGTGTATTGTTTTAGGATTATTGTGCCGACTATTGTTATCGTTATTTTCTAAGAAATTGTTATTGTTATCGTTATCGTTATTGTTATTGTGCCGAGTACATGACCTATAGAATCTACCACCTTAAACGAAATTGATTATATGCATCGAACCTGTAGCATGGGATGCAGTAGTACGTGCATTAGTTAGGATTAAAATGAATAATAGACTTAAGACTTCATCGCACTGTCATTGCATTTTGTCATCGTTATCGAACAGTGTTATCGTTATTGCTTACCGTTGTTGTTATTGTTTATTGTTCCGTTATTGCACATTGTACTATTATCGGTTTGTTAATGTTCAATACTATTGATTTCATCGTTCATTGAATTCATCGTTATACCGTTATTGTCATTGTTCCTCTGTTTCTCTACCTGCTGTCCACGACTTGCTCTAAGGACATATTATTCTCTTTTAGATGAGCAGCTTACAGAAAATCAAGGAGATTTGTGCGACAGACTAGGAGAGCAGCAATGGTGAAAGAATTGTTTTGTTGTGCCCTTTAAATAATTATTGTTTCATTTTGAGAACTTTAATAATTGAACAATGTTGTTATTTCTTGTATTTGTGGGCTTTTGACCCGAATATTGTTATTGTTAATTCCAGATGTTGGATTGTTATTATGTTGGTTATTTTATGCTTAAATTCCAAGTATTGTTATTCATGTGATTAATCTTTTAATGCATGCGTGGTTGTATTACTTTCTGTTTATATTGTTGAGTTGAATCGATAACAGCTCATGGATGACGCAAGTCATTCGTTGGGCCATGTCATGTGCTTGCATTTCGTAGTTTTGGGAAGCGGGGCGTGACAAGATTTTTAGTGGTATCGAGCCAAGTTTGACTCTAACTAGTTTGGGGTAGGACCGTGATTAGTTTGGGTTTAACCGGTTTCAATTAACAATATGTACAACGCGTGAATCACATGGATAATTGATAACCAACATATATTTGGATTCTAATCTTTTTGATCCACTTTTTGATCCCTTCATATTCAGTTCCTTCATTTCTTAATTGTTTTGTCCCTTCCATTCATTCACATTCATTGATTCCTTACTGGGTATAATTTTATTCTTTTGTGCCCATATTCTTTTGATTCTGGAGTTGTCCATTCTTCTTCTTCCTGCTCGGTTCGTCGATTGGCGCCATGTGGTTTACAATGACATGTCTGCAGCTTGGAATGTTGCCATCAGACTTGCGCAGTAGAAGCGTGGTGGGCCCATAACCCACAGGTCCCAGGATTCTCTTGTTTCTTCTTCCCTGCATTGTTGCTTCCCTTTGTTCCTTGTATTCATCTTCCTCTATTGATTCCTTGATCGGTTCAATTCTTCCCTGCCCTTTCTATCTCTGATTCCAGTTCTACTTACTCCCTATCTTGCTTGTTATCTTGTGTTGTTTCTTTCCTTTTGATACTGTTTATTTTCTTTCATGCATTCCATTTGACATCATTGTTATCCATTTCCCTTCTCACTCTAGTGTTGCCACTATTTTGACTTTTCCCTTGGATCCCTTGTTTTATTACCCCCCATAAGTTTGCTTTTGCCTTGTCCTATGTACCGCCTATACAAATTTCGAGGACGAAATTTTGTTGTAAGGTGGGTATGATTGTAACCCCCGTTCCCGTAAATACGCATTTCCCAAATATTTCTGTATTATGAATATTATTTGTTAAATTCTTTTTTTTATTTAAAATATTTTCTAAACAAAAAGGTTTGTTATTTCAAATAATAGTGCATTTTAACCATGGGTTTTTTTTTCTAACCACCAACTAATGGTTTTTTTCTAAAGGTTGTTAAGCGCGCCTCTCACATCCTTTTTTCTGTTGTATTTATAGGAGCACGAACGTGGGATATTAGGGTTTATTTTTTGCAGAATAGCCCACATATTCATTTATTTCTATCCATATTTGATTTGCTCTTTATATCTTGCTTCTTTTTTTCCTCTTTCTTTTTCTTGAAACACATGCTGCACACACACACAAAATAAAATCAGAAAAAAGTTAAAATTAATTGGTTTAAATTAATTAAACTAACTAATAAGCACATTAGCTTTTTTAAACCCTTCTTAAATTTGTTTATTTCATTTTCACCTCTATTGGCAATTTAACATTTCTATTTTGCTTTTCACATGGCCAAATTGTAAAATTCAAAATTCAACAAATCGGTAAAAATTAATCAATCATTCTCCTTATTTTGTTTGTTGATTTTTATTGAAAATATTCACCTTTTGCATCAAAAAATCTTATTCCTTAAAAAATAATTAATTAACTGAAATCTATGAAAATAAGATAAATTATTAACATGATAGACGAATATAAGCAATTTTTATGGGTAAATGTGTACAGATATTTGTATAAAAATTAGACACATCAATCATATAACAAAATAGTATTTGTAATACAATATATAAATTATTTGAAAATAACTACGAATATAATTAATGAATAGAAATGGACTTTAATAGGAGATCCAAAATAAATATAAAACCAAAACGAATTTAAGAAAACAGAAAATTTTAGAAAGAGTCTGAACACAGAAAATACGGAGAAAAATATGTATAGGTGAAATGGGGGTTACAATCCTACTCACCTTACAAAAAGAATTTCCTCCTCAAAATTCATTCAGGCGGAACGTAGGATAAAGCAAAAGCAAACTTGTGAAGCAATAAAATAGGGAATTAAAGGGAAAGAACGAAATGGTGGCAACATCGGAATTAGAAAGAACATAGATAGGAATGGAGTGTTCTCGAATGATGTTGAATAATGAATTGATGCTTGATGACGAATGGAATGTATGGAAAGGAAGTAAGTAATGCAAAGAAGGAGAAGTAATATGAGAATCCAGGGACCTGTGGGTTATGGGCCCACCACGCTTTCGCTGCGCCACTATGATCAGAAAGGCTTCATCATTAGCGTCCGTTAACTCCAATAATCTGTCTCGTGGCTTATCGTATCCTTGACACATCCAAATGGCATCTCTCTAGCATAAAATATTCGGACTTCTGGTGACTTGAGATTCTGAACACTTCCTGGGATCCTGAGATCGTGGGACTCTGCCTGCACATCTTGGAGCAAATGAAGACACTTACTCTGCTGGTGATGTTCCAAGACACTGACATATCGTAGCAGATCATGTGATGTCGATCGACGAACCAAGCAGGAATAAAAAGAATGGATAACTCCCGAATCAAAAGAGTGGGTATGAAAAGAATGAATTTATACCCAATAAGGAATCAATGTATAAGGACGACTACAAGGGACGAAGAAAATAAAAATAAGAAATTAAGGAACTAAATATGAAGGGATCAAAAGTGGATCAAATAAGATTAGTACCCAGATTATGTGTTGGTTATTACATGTTCATGTGATCAATGTGGTGCGCACATTATTGAGTTAACCTGGCTAACATGCTAGCAAATCCTGACTAATACATCGGCCAAAACCCGGGCTCTCATACCACTAAAAATCTGTCACGCGGTGCTTCCCAATATACGGGAACATGAGCATGCAACAAAGCCCAGCAATGATAAAAACATCATGCATAGTTGTAACAGATTAACTCAACAATATACAAGAGAACACAACCATGCAAGAAAGAATAACCACATAAATAATGAATAAACTCCAAAATAATTATGAAATAAATTCATCAAAATAATATCCAACATTTGGGAAAAAGTAAACTTCAGGTCATACAAGCCCGGATACAAAGTATGACGAAAGTAAATAAAGTAAACATATAGCATGAAATAACAAAGATAGTCTAATAGTTCAGCTCCATCTTCAGAAAGTTTGCTCACCAAGTCCTTGGGTCAAATTTCCTCGGTACCTACAAACTCATTTACTAGAGATGGGGAAAAAATTGTCCGTTTGAGTAAGTTACGGACAACAAGTAGTGAAGTAAAGAAGCAAGGAAAACATGGTATATCAAGAAAAATGAACTGGAACAAAATCAAAAGCAATAACAAGAATTAAATGATGAGCTCAATGGTCTAGGGTTATCGAGCAATAATCAATAGTTGCAACAATAATCAATGATTACGAGCAATATTCAATGACAATGACAATAATCAAGATCAGAAAATGCAAGTATCAATTCTAGGTGTTTTAGTCTTTTATTATCCTATCTAATGCACGTCATACTGTGTCCCATACCACATGTTCAGTACATGCAAACAGGATTGTTTGGACTGTAGTGGCGAACTCTACAGATCATGTACTCGACATGGTAACAATAATGAGAATCCACAATCTATGACAATAACGAGAATTTATCCATAATCCATGACAATAAAAAAGCGAGAACAGGGGACCCATTCCGAGTATAGTCTCTGATTGTTCACTACTAAGTCGACCTTTAATACCCCAGCTTGTTAATATTTTATTACACATAAATGTGGACATGCAATGGATAAAGAAGTTTAGAAATTATGTCAAAGAGATGTCAAGACTACGCAATGCATGGTGTAACTAATTCTAATCCCTAGATGCATAATCAAACATGGATATACAAAAAAATACAAAACATACATTCTAGACAGCAAGACGTTGCTGATAAAATTCCAATTTTTCATTGCTACAGGAAGAAAAAACAGGTTCCGTCAGAGATTCTAGAAAGTCGACTCTCTGCCGTTCCAGCGAATATTCATACGACATATAGCAAATACAGAAACTAGGCGAATAAGTTCATTCTTTACAGATGACATGTTCAGGCAGCATGTAAGAGTCAAAATTCTTGTATATAAAAATAGATTATAAAATAATTTGAAAATCTCTAAAAATTCATATTTTAATTTCTAACAGTGTTTAGTAACAACACAAATAAATCTCAGATTTCATTTCTTATAATTAATCTACTATTTAAATTAATTACGCAGGGTAATGCATTTTCAAACTGTATTATGGAATTCAGACTTCACTGTGCAAAAATATGGATATATTGCAATCTGTAAGTCATATTACAAAATCGTCAGATAATCTTCAATCCAAACACACATGGCTATAATTATTATTGAATAAGTTCTTATTGATATTATATGTAGTTAGGTAAAAAATCGTGTCCTTTACTGAACTAGTGTTCTAACAACAACCTAGAGTCATATTTTTATATTTATAAAAGGTCTGGAAAATTATCAAATAATCTTATAAAAATAATAGGGTGTCTTCTCATCCTGTCTAGTAACAACATATAAAATTTTAAGTTCGACTTCTACTGTTAACATTTCATTTTAATAGAAAATCACGTCGGTGTAACTTTGGACAGAAGTCTGGAAATTGACAACATAGCAGTACTAAAAATATGATATCTTTCAATTCGTAAATCAGAATCTAGTTCTGTAAAAATTTCTTAAAAAAATAGATTCTAAATGCTATAGATGATGTTTACAAAGTTATATTAATTTATTATTGAAACTCGGTCAAAAACTCAATGCAACATGGAGCAAACAGCAGGCAAGCAAGTAAATTGATGTTAATTGGCAATGAAATAACTATGCAAGCATATGACATCATGGCAATAAATCAATAGGAAATTTTCACTTAATTATCAGGATGAAATTGTAACATTAACGAGGCAACGTTTCTATAACCACGACATTAAATTCCCGAATAAAATCATATTCAATCAAAAACATTCAAATAATCATTTTACCCTATAACATGGTTCTAATTTGTATTTATGTTGTATGTGCATTTGCGATGTGTAATTGAGCTTGGGTTATAGTCAAGGAAAAATGCACGAGAAGAGAATTATCACTTGGTTTCGCCGATGAATCCGTAATAACCTCTTGAAGGGATATCAAATAAATAGATATGATAATCGAAATGTGAACTACTTGCGGAGATCAAATTATTTTTTGTGTGAACAAGAGCAATAAACTAATTCAAGGGAAACTTGCCTTTAGGCGATTATTCTAAATATTAATGAAGATAATGCGAAAGGTAAATCCCAACCGCGGCAACACACGTACAACCACGTAGATGAACACACGTGCAAATGCAGCAACAACAGCACGTGCACACACCAACAGCAACATGTGCAACCTACGAACCGGCAGCAAGATCAACATCGAGAATAACAAAAGCAACATTGTGTGAACAGTAAGATGGTGACAACGATGGTAAGAGAGATAACAACAACAACGTGCAACCTACGTAATGACAACAGCAAGAGCATAGCAACAAGCGCAAGGGTGACAACGGCAATATGACGGTGGCGGTGTTGGGGCAACGGTGGTCGGCAGCAAGGGCGATGATAGTGGCTTCTCAAGTCGTGGCATTGACGACAGCAGCGACAGGGATGAATGGGTTCGGTGGTTGGCGGCTGCAGCGGTTGTGGCGTGGACAGGAGATTGGTTGCGGCAATGGTGGTAATGGCGGTTCGAGTTATGCGGTGTTGAAGGTGGCCGTAGTGGTGGGTGCGGTCGAGGTTGTACTGGGGTGGTTGAGGAAGCGTCAGGGTGACAGGGTTGATGGAGGACGGGTGGATAGCTCGACAGGGATTGGGTTTCGAAAAAAAAAAAAAACAGAGGAAGAAGAAGATGATTAGGCGACAGGAGAGAGATTAGATGGGGATTAAGATTAGATTAATATAATTAGGGTTTAGGTTAATTAATATATAGGGTATTAAGATGTTGGGTTAATGGGTTATAGGGTTAGGATCCAATAAGAATGGGATATTATATCAAATAATGAAATATATATAGATGTAGTATGTTTGAGCTTCACTCAATAATAAAATAATCTTGTAAGACAACAAATAAAATTATAGAATTGAATAGGATTTTTATGCATTAAATCAAAATACTAATTAGTAATAAGATAAAATGAAGTATAATTTGGGTTTGTGTTTTAATAATAATAAATCTAAAATCATATGTAAAGTGGTTTAAAATTGAACTTTGGGTTAACTTAATGGGCTTCATATAAATAAATAATAATAGTAAAAGATGGATTAAAATCTACGTGCTTTTAGAAATTAATGAACAACAACAACAACAACAATAATAATAATAAGATCATATAACAAAATAGGATTTGTAATACAATATAGAAATTATTTGAAATTAACTACAAATACAATTAATGAATAGAAATTGACGTTAATAGGAGATCCAAAATAAATATAAAACCAAAACGAATTTAAGAAAACGGAAAATTTTATAAAGATTCCAAACACAGAAAATATGCAGAAAAATATGTATAGGTGAAAACGGGGTTACATCAATCAACATAGATATTCTAGGATTTGAAGCGCTAAATTATTATCAACTAAAAACAGTGAGCACTCAATAAAGATCATGTCTTTGAACTTCTTAATCATGGATTTAAAGTTATACAACAAGATCTAAACATCTACAACGATATATAATTTCATTAAATCAATTTCCATAGATAAAAACTTAATCTTTCATGCATAATAATATTCGCTACTCAAGAACAATCAAAATAAGATCATCATACATTCAAGATTTAATTTTTGTCTCTTATAACCAACAATTATTTACCCAACATACACCTCGACGATTATCTCATGGCAAACACTAACATCATGCTAACATACAACCATAGAATAATAAAATTTCATCCCTAGCATGATACTACATCATTCATGTAATAAAAGCATAACAAGAGAGGTAGAGAGACGCCCACCTCTTGAAGAAAATTTGGTACAAAGTAATAGCATCCTACTCCAAGCAATAGATCACATCTCCAAGCCCCGAAAATCACCAAAAACAAAAGAGAAGATGAAGGCTGAAACTTGCTGCCCTCCTATATAGGCCGGGATTTTGTATTAGGGTTTCTGGAGGAATTTTACAAATAAAACCCCCTAGAAAATCCCTATTGCAAAAATTAATTATTTAGAAAATCAAATCTTGTTATAATCCATATATGGCCTAATCTATTAATATTTGATTCTCCCCAAATCCCTCTCAAAGTGGCCAACCAAAATTTCAAAATATTCAAAATTTTAATTTTAATTTTGGGCTCTTTTCTTGGCCAAAATCGTTTATTTAAAAAAAAAAATCCCTTCTTTCAATATAATTTCAAAATCAGTTTTTCTTATTCAAAAATTTCCACAAAATAGAAATATATCAATTAAATACGAGGAATTAATTTATTGATACAAAATTTTAAGATTTGCATTTCAGAATATTTGTACGTGTTTTACATGTGCAAAAATAATAATTTAACAAAATAGTCAAATATTCAAATAAATTAATTTAAAATGATTTAATAACTCAAAATAATACATTTAAATTTCTGGGGTGTTACAGTTCAGGAGGCGAATTTAAGGAGCAGCTCTAGGAGTGAGTTGAGCTCCGAAGAAGGCCGCTCGGGAGGTGTGCGAGGTGAAGAGCATCGCCAGGCTCCAGGAGAGAGCCGTTCGGGAGGCAAGTTTGGGGAGCAACTCTAAGGGTGAGTTGAGCAACTTATTGTGGAAGAAGGTCGCTCGGGAGGCGAACAAGATGAAGAGCATCACCGGGCTCTAGAAAAGAGCCATCCAGGAGGAGACTTTAGGGAGCAGCTCTAGGAGTGAGCTGAGCTCCGAAGAAGGACGCTCAGGAGGCAAGTTTAGGGAGTAGCTCTAGGGTTGAGTTGAGCTCCGAGCTTGCTGTAGAAGTAAAATGTCACTCGGGAAGCGATTTTAGTAGAGGATTGAATCTCTTGTACTCTTGTTGTGGCCAGTTGTGGGAGTGTTTGAATGGTGAGGCGTGCCCCACACACTTACTCAGTGGTAAGTTGCTAGGGAGACTCTAAGAACCATGAGTATAGACTCCGAACATGTTGACATGAGTTTTGGGAGTACTCAATTGGTGAGCCATGCCCTGCACGCTTGCTCAGGCACAAGTGGTTAGAGCGACCTTGTGACCCACGAGTGGACTCTGAACATGGTGACAACGAGTTTTAGGAGTTCTCGAATGCAGAGTCATTCTCTGCATACTTGCTCAGGGACAAGTGTCTAGAGAGACTCTATAAACCATAAATGGAATCCACACTTGTCCATAGTTGTTTTTGGAGCATTAAAATGGCGAGCTGTGCCCTGCACACTTGCTCGGTGGCAAGGGGCTAGAGTGGCTCTAGAACCATGAATGGACACCAAATAGGGTGGCGACAAGTTTTAGGAGCACTCGAATGGCAAGGCGTGGCCAGCACATTTACTCGGGCCGAGTGGTTAGAGCGACTCTAAGAACCTTGAGTGGACTCCGTACTTGTCCAGAGTTATTTTGGGAGCACTCGAATGGCGAGTCGAGCTCCACACACGTGCTCGGGATAGGAGGCAAGAGTGGCCATGTGAACCACGAGTGGACTCCGAACAAGGTGGCAACGAGTTTTGGGAGCACTCGAATGGCGTGTCATGCCCCGCACACTTGCTCAGGGGCAAGTGGCTAGGACGGCCCTATGAACCATGAATGAACTCCATACTTGTCCAGAGTTATTTTGGGAGCACTCGAATGGCGAGCCGTGCCCCGCATACTTGCTCAGGTTCAAGCGGCTATAGCGGCTCTATGAATCATGAATGTACTCCGAACAAAGTGACGACGAGTTTTGGGAGTGCTTGAATGGCGAGTCGTGCCCCGCTCACTTGCTTTGGGGCAAGTGTCTAGAGCGACCATATGAACCATAAATGGACTCCGCACTTGTCCAGGGTTATTTTGGGAGCACTCAAATGGCGAGCCGTGTCCCGCATACTTGCTCTGGTGCCAGTAGCTAGAACGGCTCTATGCACCATGAATGGACTCCGAAAAAGATGACGACGAGTTTGGGAGCACTCGAATGGTGAGGCGTGCCCCGCACACTTGATTGGAGGCAAGTGTCTAGAGCGACTCTAAGAACCATGAGTGGACTCCGCACTCGTCCGTTGGGGTGCTTAGTGAGTGGATGGTGTTGCTCAGAGGCGAGCCATGTGTCTAACTTATTGTTTGCATCCGATAAAATTGTACAAGAATTTTGCAAAGAAAAAGACTGAAAATTTATTGAAAAAAATGAAACTAAGCGGCTATTTTGATGCAAGCCTTTAATACATGTTGTGACCATTATAATTGTTGGCCTTTATTATATGTTTGAAGCTAACTACTAGGGGAGGGGGTTAAGGGATCTCGTTGTACTTCTTCAGGTGCTCGATGTTCAAAGTGAAGATATCTTGGTTCTCCCTAATGCAAGTGATGAGTTGCTCCTTGAATTGATAAGGGAGTGCCTTGCTCACTCGAAAACACTTAGCTTAATATTCTTGGGATGAGAAAATTTATGCTAGTTCTTCTAAGGTTTCAGAGCTGGCTTGTCCCCTCTCTTGGGGGGGGGGGTTCCATGGCATCGAGGGGGAGGACCGAGCCCCCCATTATGATGGTGTAACATGCCCGAGCAGCTTCTTGGCTTGGCTTCCCCTACCCATGTTGTTGTAGGGGCCTTCACCTTCATGTGGTAGGCTGTGGCAACCGCATAAAAGACTGCTAGCCCTGCGTGACAAAAAATGGCATTGTAGGCGGACTTCATGTTGACAATCATGAAATCGAGTGCTTCTTTGTGGGTAGTCAGAGCTTTCCCCACAGTCTTGTTGAGGGTGACTATTCCCTCGATTAGAACTAGGACTCCAGAGAGTCCATGGAGAGTGTACCCGACAGGCTTGAGGTGGTCTGCTTGAGCTTGAGGCCCTCCAATACATTCAGAAAGAGGATGTTTATCGAGCTACCATTATCTACTAAGATGCAGAGCACCTCATGATTGGCTATACATATGCTGATTACTAATGCGTCAGAGTGAGGTGTTAGAATAACTTCAATGTCTTGGTTTGTTAATGTGATCGGGACCCCTGAGTTCTTGGGAAGGGGATTTTACGCACCGAGTTCACTTATCGGAGAAATGCTTTTCTGGAGGAGTTAGATGATCCCCCCTAGGTCCCCTATGGATTGAGTGGAATATCTCCATGCGCCCCGAGCCTTGGGACCCGGATGGTTTCTCTAGTCTTTTGTTGGTTCCTCTTGTGGGAGGAGGTTCAGTGTTGTTCCTTTGGGAAAACTTGGTGAAGTACCCTCTTCGGAGCAGGGCTTCGTGTTAATCTTTGAGTGCTTGACAGTCACCAGTGAGATGCCCGTGAACTTTGTGAAGCTTGCACCACTTGTTCATGTCCATTCTTCTACTTGGGGCGTTTATCTTGGGGGAAGGCCTAAGGAGTCCCTCCTTATCAACTTCCATGAGAATTGCAGAGATGCTGACATTAAGCAGAGTGTACTTCTCAAAATGAGGCATTGGGGGTGGACGACGCTGGCCTGTGGCATCCTTCTGGGACTTATTGGGTTCGTATTTATGGGTGCCCTTTCGTTTGTTCCCGGATGAGGCACCTTCTCTTCTTGGGGTCAGATGACATCTTCAACTCGGATGTACTTCTTGCCCTTTCAAGGTGGTCAGAGATGTCCCAGGGAGGTCTTTTGATAAGAGATACTTTGAGGTAGTCATGATTTACATTGTGCCTGAAGACAGCCGTGGCTATGGCTGAGTCGAGCGAGGGGATTGAACGAGACTTAGATGTGTAGCGCCAAACATAACTCTTGAGGGACTTCCCTGATCTTTGCCTCAGGTCAAGTAGGGACGCACTTGTCTTCTCTATCTTGTGACTGGTGATGAAGTGAGTGAGGAAGAGCTTCTCAAGTTGTTCAGAGGAGAAGATGTACTCTAGAGAGAGACGTGAGAACCACTCCCATGCAGATCCCTTCAGGGTTGCTGGAAAAGTCTTGCAGAAAAGAGAATCAGATGCTTGGTCGATGATCATGAGGGTTTTAAAACTCTCAGTGTGGTCTAACGAGTTAGACTCTCCGTTGTATGACTCGAAGGCTGGAATCTTGAAGTTAACGAGAACATGAGGCTCGATGATTTTTCTAGAGAGGGGGGGGGGGTTGAAGAGACGATATGTTCCTTCATGTCTTCCTTGTTCTTGCTTCAGCAGCACAAGGCGATCTTGTTAGGTTTCAATCGTAGTCTCAGATCAAATAATAGTGGAAAAATTACAAAGAAATATCGAAACCTAGCCATGGATACATACGAAAACTATAAATCGTGTTTAGGAGTTTTACCATGAAGATGGATCTGTTGTCTCCAGTTAATGTCGATCACAACACTGCAATATTGCTGTGCCTCTATGGTATATACACGAACGTATCAAACCAAGCTTTCCCTCACACCACAGTGTTAGCTACGAGAAGGGGAGGTTCCTCACGATCTCTCTCTCTCTCACAATTTCTGTGACTGCCAGGGTTTTTTTTTATGTAACATTTTTCTACATATATGTATCATATATATAGCTACAGAAAATTAACCCTAAGAGAGTAATAAGGCTGTTGGACTCACAATCTGACCTGGTTTAGATTCATGTGTGGGCCTTTGAACTTTAGTCAGACCATTTAATCTAATTAAATATCCAACCAATGTCAGGAGTCCAAGTCTTACTTGGATCCCCAATTAAATTCATCTAATGAATTTAAATTTCAATTTCGATCCGTTCTATGTGTGTGACCCTGTAGGTTCTCGTTACGTTGACAATAATACTAAAATCATATTCTAGTATTACAAACAGTTAGCGGTATCTAGCAATACCTCACTACCACTCAAGTAACGGGAATGTCAGTGATTAGACATAACATATTCATGACCAATATTAATATGTAGTCTAGTCCCTTTGTCCAGATATCTTAATTGACCACAAGGCATTGAGCTTGTCACCCTTGTATAGTTCAATCTTTGGTTTCTTGATATCCGAGTAGACTTACTAAAACAAACGATCTCAATATCTCATATTGACTCATTTGAGCGTGGCCATGCATTTTGTAGTCTCACTCAATCAAGGGGCCAATAGATATCGCTACTGTTATGTAAGAGGGACAAATCCTATCTAAGTCACTCACATCCCTCTGCATGATTTGTAGTATATCCAATAGTCGACTTTATAATCACCTTATTACAGGCAACATTTGACGACATTAAAACATATAAGTTCTCATGTAGGGAACCATAGTGACTTCAAGTCAAAGGACTACAAACACCATGGTCACTATGAGAACCGCTTATGACACTCACGTAACGGTCCATGCAACGTTCTTATGGTGGGTCAGTCCAGTACATTATTACTCTAATATGTATCAATGTGAAGACTTGATATCTCATATCCATAACCCATGAGATATGGTGTAATACCCCTTATTTCATAATTTTAAAATAGTCGTTTGTATTTCTCAGATCTCATGGCCTTAAGACATTTCTCAGAATCTGGGCCTTTTACAGCTTCCTCATAAGTCGTTCGAGTAATATATCACCATGTTGGGTCACGAGAAATCCATATCTCTCGAGTTGATGAGGTATCATACTAGACTAACGTAGGTCTTGTGCTCCTTGAGCATGTGGTTACTCCACAACAACTTGTGGAGTCTGCTCCATTTCAACCATTGGTTCGCAGCCACTTTGCGAAGTTTGAATTTCTTCAAGTTCTATTGTTCTCCCATTGGTTCTTTTGGAGAAAAATTCTCTCTCTAGGAACACTGCAGTCCACGCGACAAATTTTTGCCTTCGGTCGGATTATAGAAATAATATCCGTTGGTTTCCTTGGGATATCCTACAAAGAAGCATTTATCAGATTTGAGACCCAGTTTATCAGGGACTTGGCGCCTTACATAGGCTTCACAACCCCAAATCTTCATAAAGGACACACTAAGCCGCCTCCCAATCCATATCTCGTATGGTGTCTTTTGGACCATTTTAGATGGCAAACGGTTAAGTGTGAAAGCTGTTGTTAATAGAGCATGTCCCCAAAAGGAGCTTCGAAGATCTGCATGACTCATCATTGATCGGACCATGTCTAACAAGGTCCGATTCCTCCTCCCAAAGACACCATTCCATTGCAGTGTTCCAAGGGGAGTGAGTTGAGATATTATCTTGCACTCTTTTAGATGGTTATCAAAATTTTGGCTTAAGTACTCACCACCTCGATCTGATTGAAAGACTTTAATACTTTTACCAAATTGATTTTGTACCTCATTCTTGAATTATTTGAACTTTTAAAATGACTCTGATTTGTGTTTCATCAGATACACAAATTCATATCTACTGAAATCATCAGTAAATGTAATGAAGTACTGAAACCTCCTCTAGCCAATGTGTTGACAGGTCCGCACACATCACTATGTATGAGACCTAAAAGATCCCTAGCCCTTTCACCTTTTCTAGTGATTGGTGCTTTTTTCATCTTGCTCGACAAATAAGGTTCACATACCTCATATGATTCAAAATCAAATGAGTCCAAGAATCCATCTTTATGGAGATTGGATATGCGGTTTTCATTATGTGGCCCAAACGACAATGTCATAGATAAGTTGGGTTCGTATCATTTGATTTGAATCTCTTAGTATTTATATTATAGACAGGCATTTCGAGGTCAAGAATATAAAGTCCATTACTCAATTGTGCACTAGCATAACAGATATCAGTTAAATAAATAAAATAACTTTTGTCCTTTATTATAAATGAAAACCCTTCTTGTCCAAACAAGAAATAGAAATAATATTTCTACTAATAGTAGACACAAAATAACAATTCTTTAACTCAATGATAAGCCCAATGGGCAATGATAAATGACAAGTTCCTACAACTAAAGCAGCAACTTTTCTCCATTTCCAACTCGTAGGTCAACTTCACCCTTAGCCAATGGTCTCCTTCATTTGAGATCCTGTACATTTACACAAATTCGAGATGCAGTACATTTACACAAATGTGAGATCAACATCCAGTATCTAATACCTAAGATGCAGAGGTAGATAAATTGACTTCTATAACAAAAATACTTGTAGTGGAAGTCTCACTTCCTTTCTTCTTCTTAAGCTCCTTTAGGTACTTATGGCAGTTCCTCTTTCAATGTCCGGTCTCACCACAGTGGAAGCATGTGCCCCCCTTGGCCACCCTACCCTTAGGTTTCAAGACAGAAGTGCTGGGCTTCAAATTGCCCTTGCCCTTCCCCTTGCCTTTGGGTTTCTTAATCTGCTTTTTGCCCTTGCCCTTGCCCTTACCTTTGGCATGTTGGACCATCATAATGGTCTTTCCCTTATTCTGTTCAGTAGTTCTCAACATGCTTAGCAGTTCTGGCAGAGGTTTGTCAATTTTATTCATATTGTAGTTCATGACGAATTGCTTATAACTTTCTGGCAACGATTACAGGACCAACTCAGTGGCCAACTCTTGACCTAATGGGAAACCAAGCCTTTCAAGATTCTATATGTACCCAATCATCTTGAGCACATGAGTTCCAACAGGACTTCCTTCTGCCAGTTTGTACTGAAACAATGCCTTTGAGACTTCAAACCTCTCATGCCTAATCTGCTCTTGATAGAGCCTCTTGAGGTGTACGATCATATCGTAGGCATCCATGTTCTCATGTTGCTTCTGAAGCTCATAGTTCATGGTGGCTAGCATGAAACAAGCAACGTCAAAGGCGTCATCTTGATTCTTCTTATGAGCATCATTTCCGGTGCGAGGGGCACTTGCAGCAGGTGGATCAGGAATAGGCTGTGCTAGAACATACAGTTTTTTCTCATGCCTGAGGACTATCCTCAGATTCCTGTACCAGTTTAGAAAACTTGTTCCAGATAGTTTGTCCTTCTCAAGGACAGGTTGCCATGATAGGTTATTTGATGTGTTGGATGCCATGGTAATCTATCAACATAAATATGCAAAGTAAATATCATTTCACAGAAATATGCAAAGAAAAAATATTTAACCCTCAACAGAAATATGCAGAGTATGTATCATGACATTGAAATATTTAATAAGGTCTTTTATTCAATGTGCCTCCTACTATTTTTATTCTAATCAACGTTACTCGTCATTGACTCGAAAAATCCTATCGTAAGATTTTCTAGTAGGCCAAGATCCATATTTCACATAGTTTTGAGTTAGCTTTGGCTGATCACCCAAAATTCAGTTATTTAGGTAGGGAACATTTTCCAATTACATCATATACAACTCTTGGATAGTTGGGTGAGTAAAACTTACTCTAATCTATCTCATAGACTAAAGCCCAACTCTATGCCTCTAAACCTTCAATCCTATTAAAATAGTCTAGTTAAGTCAGACCCAATTGTTGTCAAATGAATATTACTTTTATCCCATCGCGTCTTACTAGGATAGATAAAGGTACCCTGCTTTGGCAGACCTGCACTTATCGATCCTAGCCTAGATGAGTGCTATGCATTGGAAGACATCTTTTTGCAACTTAATATTTACTTTGAGAGAATTTGTTATTTTATTAATTGATCTCATCATTCATCATCCATTAGAATACAACAGTGCATCTTATACAAAATTAAAAGCATAAAATTTATGTGACATGGTTGTGGTCCTAACACACTGATTCTCTCAGGCCAATGAAAGTATCAAAAACTGAACAAAGGGATTATACCGTCTTCTCCAAGCAACTTCCCAATCTTGTCCTTGTATGATTGCCAATTCCTTGCCTCCTCAGTCAGATTATATTTACATAAAACGAAAGAATGTTCAATTGGAGTTTAGAGAGAAAGGATTACTTTGAGAATGTAGAGAGAAAGGCATGACACGCAGACCGTTTACAAAATACCAAAATATAAACAATACATCACAGAACATAAACCATATATCACATAACTAAACCATGCCTCACATAACTAAGTCCACAACCAAGAACCATGCATTACAGAACATAATAATCAAAGAATATGTTGTTATGATTTTATTTTGTTTATTTAAAAAAATTTTGATTTTTGGGGAATCATTATTGCCCTACGCAGAGTTGGCATGAGGGTATTGCTGCCTGGTCAGTGGGCAGGGGTCAAGGGGAGGCTGCCCCTTGCGGGGTGCAAGGCAGCGCCCCGTTAGAAAAATTTTGCCTCATCGTCCCTTACCACCGCCAAAGCTTGAACCCTTCATGTTGTAAGAAACCCTAACACCACTGCAAACGACGCAGGTGCATGAACTATTCATGATTTAAGACACCCTAACATCACTGCAAATCACTTTTTTCTAGGGTTTTCAATGGTTCCAACTGATGGCAACCCTAGTGTGGTATTTGTGTTAACAACCAACACATAAACGAATCCATATATTGTAACGTTTACAAAAAAATATATCACATATGAATCTTTCTACCAAAAGTGTGAACATATCATAAATAGTCACATATCATTCATAACCAAATTATGGTCTCGCAAGTGGCTCTGATACCACTGTTAGGTTTCGATCGTAGTCTCAGGTCAAATACATAGCAAAAATTACAAAGAAATATCAAAACCTAGCCATGGATCCATGCAAAAATCATAAATTGTGTTTAGGAGTTATACCTTGAAGATGGATCTGCTGTCTCCAGTTAATGTCGATCAGAGCACTGCAATATTCCTGTGCCTCTACAGTATCCACACAAACGAATCAAATCAAGCTTTCCCTCATGTTGCGGTGCTAGCTGCGGGAAGGGGAGGTTCCCCACGAACGCTCTCACTCTCACAATTTCTGTGACGGCTAGGTTTTTTTAAATTTATATGTAACACTTTTTCACAGATACGTATCATATATATAGCTTCAGAAAATCAACCTTAAGAGAGTAATGAGGTTGTTAGTCTCACAATCTGACTTGGTTCAGATTCGTGTGTGGGCCTGTAACACCTATAACTCATTATTGTATTTTTGTTTATTATTAATTAAATTCCTGGTTATTTTATTTTATTTACGATTGTATTTCTTTTTGTCCCTTTTGATAGTGTGTTGGTGTCTCTCTTTATAATCCATTTTTACTTTGATTCAGCCTTTATATTCTCATTTGATTGATCTACAAATTTGTTCTTGACCTTGTTTATTTTCTACACCTAATTCATTGCTCATTTCTTCCTACTGGATACTACCCAGTTCACCCAAACCCATTTTGACCCTATATAAACCTCCTAATACACCCTAACCCCAATTACCAAACCCTAAATCTCTATCTGTCTCCCTAGCCATCACCCCTACCCTCTCTCTCCCGATCTTCCCTCAACCCCGTCGCCTGCACCCATCACCCAATGCCGTCTCGCTCGAGCCTCCCACTTATCCCCGTCAACTCCCGTCGAAGTTCCTGCCCCCGCAAATCCATCTTCACCCTCCAGACCCTCGTCCCCGTGTACTCTCTCTCCGATCCCTAGCCGATCCCCTTACCTCCCTACCTCCGTCCAAGCCGCAGCGACCTCCGACCCTGACCCTCAACGCTTCTGTACAGTGTCAACGCTATCATCATCCCCTTTCTCAGCCGCCACTACAGTCGCCTAACGAGCTATCCCCGTTCCTCCATCCACCATCATCTCCTCGCCCTAGCATCGAGCTACTCTCGACGCTGTGCTCTCCGTTGTCGTGCTGCCGCTGTCGCCGCACTTACTGCTGCTTGTGTGTGTGCGTGTGGGCACGTGCACCGCCGTGTTTTGTAGGTGTTGATTCGTTCTGTCTCTCGTTCGGAATCCGTTCCCGTTATTATGTTCTTCACCTTCGTCATCGTTTTTTAGGCAAGTAGCTTGTATGCATTTGTTGTCATACAATTAAAATACCGTAAGTAGTCTTGCATGCATTGTTGTCACTCTCATATTGATCATATATCTTGTTAGTTGATCCGTTCCTTCATCTCCTGATCATGAGTAGTTCACAATAAGTTGTTATCCGTTACATGAAAACAAATTAGATTTGATGGACATCTTGATGTTTATGTTTGTTGTGACATATTGTATGTTGTAGATTATTGCTTCGTGGATGTTTGTATGATGTGCTATCTTATTACAGAGTATTTATTCACATGCCATGCTGATTTAAGTTGCCTATATACCATGCTTTGTATGCCATCTTAAATTGGACCATTTGTTTTCTCCTGGCTCACCGGGGTTGTTTAATTAATTTCTGATTAATGAAACAGGGTGGCTTTATTCCACCTTTCACCTAAAAAATAAAATAAAATTGGACCGTTTGTAATTAAACTATATGATAAAATGCATAAAAGAACTTTTGTTTCACTGCTGCCCTATTTTTGTATAGTAATTTCGAACCTGTTAACATCAGTATAACAAATAAATTTGTGAACATGATTCGTAGGCTTTGTTTACTAGTTTTCAGAACTTTTGACAGATCTGAATTCCGATTTTCGATGCATGAGTTATTACTGTTTTACTGCAGTCATATCGTATATTCCAGATTCTGAACTATATGATTTCTGTATGAAATATTATTTTAAAACTGATATTAAATGTAGAATTTGAGCTCTATATTTTGTTGGTGTTTAGACATGACTAGGATCAATCTCTAATTTTTGTGAAATTAATTAACAACTTTTGTATCTCATTTCATGCATATGAAATCAATCGATATATCTCCAAACTGCATGCTGTTCAGTAAAGAATTATGTTTTGAACCTGATTTTATTCGTTTTTGATAAAAACTTTGTGAATATAAATTGTATCCTGATTTGTCTAGTTTTCTACCCTTTTAACGGATCTGGATTCTGAATTGTATTTTGTGAATTATTTCTATTTAGGTACTGCTGTGTCTGAACTTTTAGAATTGAGATTTTGTTGCATTACTATGTTTTTCCAATTTTATTAACTATACTATCTGTAATATAATTTCATGATATTTTATATATTCAGACTAGATATACTAGGAAATCTTCCAGATTTTTCCCAGAATTAATTATGATGTTTTCAAATCCTTTTTATGTTTATAAACAAGATTTTGCATTTTCTAGCTAAACATAAGTTCTGCATTAAACATTGTTTTCAATCCTGTTTCTATGGCTGATGTATGACTTGTATATATGCACTGGATTTGGCAAAGAGTCTAGTTTCCATATTTTCTAACGGATCTAGATTTGCAGTTCTGTAGCATCGGAAATCTCAGATTTGGTACAGTAGTGTCTTGCTGTCCAAAACTGAAAGTTACGTTGTTTTGACTATTATAGGTTGTTTTTGTCTCCCGTTGTGTTTCCTATTCATCTTAGAATTGTCCTTGTTCTTGCCATGTCTTTTAGCCTATTTTTGTCCATTCACACCTGTTTTATAATAATAAAAACTAATCAAGTCGGGGTTTGTTAAGGGAAAGATCTAGTAGTGGACAATATAGAAATGTATATTTAGAAGGGAATTCATTTTCCCCACTGTTTACTGTGGTACTGACTGATTATCTCTGAATGCATGAGGGCATGATCCATGACACCGTTACTGTTTGCTATTACTGTTACTGTTATTGTTACTGTTACTGTTTGTCTAAATATACGGCCCTATAGGTTCCACTACGAAATCTTAAAACGAAACTATTTGATGTAGCAACCATGTGGTATAATTTAGGACGCATGAAGTGCTACCTAGATAGTAATGAACATTAGACATAAGAATAACTGTTTTCATTGTCACATCCCGTTACTGTTACCGTTGACTTCACTGTTACTGTTACTGTTATACTCCTTACTGTTTACCTTCTGTTTACTGTTACCTGTAGACTGCTATCCTTGTTGCTTTTCCTCCATGTCAGTACTTCCTGTTTTTGTTTTATTATTCCCTTTTCCTTTTCCTGCTTGTACTACTTGCGACCCGTAACTTGTATCTAACGGGCATTATGTTTTTGTGTCTTCCTTTTTCCTTGTAAGTGCTATATGAGCAGGTTTTGCTGATTAATTGCCTACTGGAGTTGGTGAGAAAAAATTTTGAGCTGCGCATTGGAAATTTGCTTAATGTTTTGTTTGAACTATTTTATTCATGCTACTGTATTGAGACTTGTATTTGGGCTTGCAGTCCCAGGATATTGTTTTGTTTCAGATCTCATATTTTTTTGGGATATTCATTATTGTTGCGAACAAATAATGTTGATTTATAATTGTTTATGCATGCCTGGTTGAGTATATTGTTATATTTACTGTTGTGCTGAGTCAAGTAGATCCTTACAGCTTATGGATGGTGAAAACCATTCGCTGGGCTTCGTCGCGTACTGTATTCCGTATTTCTTTTGGGAAGCGGGGCATGACAAGGTTTTTTGTGGTATCAGAGTCTCAGGTTTGGTTAATGTGTTAGTCTGACTAATACATTAGATTGGCTTGACTCGTTCAGGATTTACTTAACCGCTAACAGGCCATGCATTGCACGAAACATTAATAATCAACTTTATCTGAATGTTAATTGTTTTGGGTTTTGTGCAGACTATGGCTCATGGGAATGCTTCGACTTCTCGCTCGCAAGCAGGCCATCCTGAGTTGGCAGCTATTAATTAGGTGCTCCAGTAGATTGCTCAGATGCTGCAGGAGCATAGTGTACTGGTTAAGGCCACTTTGGAGGCTACTAACCGGAATGCTTTCTGACCCCCGTCCTGCCCCTGTAGTTTTGCCCCCTCGTCCGGGTACCGTTGCGGATTTTATGAGGCTTCACCCTGATAAGTTCGCTGTTACTGAGACGCCACTCGAGGCTGAGAAGTGGCTGGTACGGACGGATTGTCTGCTACACGCAGCTAGGGTCACCAATGCTGACCGTGTGGATGTGGTATGCGTCCAGTTGGTGGATTTGGCCCACATCTGGTGGAAGACAGAATCCAAGAGGCTAAAGCGGCCTATTGCTTGGGCTGTTTCGCTTAGAGCTTTCTGGAGAAATTCTTCCCCTGCATAACCTGGGGAGAGATGGAGCATAAGTTTCTTGCCTTGAAGCAAGTTGGTTGGTTGGTTGTCTGGTTGATTTATTAGTGCCATGTTTTGGGATTTTGTTACATATTATATATGTAGTATTGTAACACCATATTTTTCTTGGGACAGGGCACTAGGTCCGTGGACGAGTACGCCGCGGAGTTCACCAGGCTTAGCCGCTTCTTTACCACCTTGGTGACGAATGAGAAGGATCGTGCTCGGAGGTTCCTTTTGGGTCTTGATGAGGATATTCAGGTGCACTTGGTCGCCCATCATCTCCATACCTATGCGGATGCTTTGGAGGCAGCTCGAGCAACAGAGCAGGCTCGAGCTCGGGAGACCCCTTCTCAGTGGGTTGTGCAGTACCCCGCTGCTGTGCTTATTGAATAAATTTCTTTCCTTATTCGTTTGACTTCGCCTCTTATCTTTCAAAAAGGGGTATGGCTTGGCTATCCCGCCTGGCCTGCTGCTAGGCCTACTGGAGGTCCGATCAGGAGGCCAGCTCCAGTCCTTACCATCAGGACAGATCCCTACCGTCATGCTCCTCCACGGAGGGATGCTGTTTGTGACTTTTGCTAGACCTTTGGGCATTTGAGCAAGGATTGCTAGAAAGACAACTGCCGGTGTCTCGGTTGTGGTGCTACCGACTACTTGGTTCGAGATTGTCCTCGGAGAAGGCACGACCAGGCCGCAGTCGCACCAATCCATAGTCAAGTCAGATCGCCACTTCCCCCTCAGTGTCAGATCGTCGATCAGAGGACCACTGCTACAGGGAGAGGTCAGGCTTTTAATTTGACAACGGAGGAAGCTGAGACCGCAGAAGAAGTCGTTACAGGTATTCTTTGGTATTTTCTTTTGTTTTTCTGTTATTTGTTTCTTATTTTATTTATTTCTTTTGCATCTTTGTTTCATGTTGTCTTTCCTGCCCCAATTTTCATATTCCTTGGTTATCCTTCATCTGTTCATCTGTTCATTTTTTCCCTTGTTTGACTCTATCTTAGGTGTCATTCTTGTTTATTCCGTTCCTGCTCGTGTTCTTTTTGATTCTAGGGCAACCCATTCCTTCGTCTCCTGTCTCTTTGTGGATCAGCATCAGTTAGAGTGCAGTGTTATGCCGGTGGCTTGGAACATCACCACAGGTGGCGATGTTGTCGTCTTTTCTCGGGAGTGCAAGCAGAGTCCTGTGGTGATTAGAAGTGCTGATTTCAGAGCAAATCTAATTGTGATTAGCAGTTCAGGGTTTGATGTGATTCTCAGCATGGATTGACTAGGTGAGACCCACACAGTCATTGATTGTCGACCGAAGAAGGTTGTTTTCAGGATGCCAGGCCATGCAGAGTTTGAGTTCCATGCTGGGGAGTTACCCCTCGGGCGTGGTCAGGAAGTAGTTGTCGATGCAGGTTGTGCAATGGAGTTGCATTCAGGATGTGAGGTTGCACCTCTTGTAGTGTAGGAATTTCTGGATGTGTTTCCAAAGGAGTTACCATGACTACCCCCGAATAGGGAAGTAGAATTCGGTATTGAGGTTCAGCTAGGTACTATGCCGATATCGAAGAGTCCTTACCGGATGACACCAGTTGATCTAGCAGAGCTGAAGGTGCAGGTCCAGGGATTGCTGGATTGGGGTTTCATCAGGCCCAGTGTATCCCCATAGGGCACTCCTGTCTTGTTTGTCAGCAAGAAGGACAGGAGTCATCGTCTGTGCGTGGATTACCGTGAGCTGAACAGTGTTACAGTGAAGAACCGGTATTCGCTACCCAGGATCGATGATTTGTTTGATCAGCTGGGTGGAGTTGCTGTCTTTTCGAAGTTGGACCTTCGCTCTGGTTATCATCAAGTGAAGGTGAAGGCAGCTGATGTGCAGAAGACTGCGTTCAGGACCAGATATGGACACTACGAGTTCCTAGTGATGCCTTTCGGAGTCACGAACACGCCAGCAGTATTCATGAGTCTGATGAACATAGTTTTCTCTCCATTTCTGGATAGATTCGTGGTGGACTTCATTGACGAAATTCTGGTGTATTCTCGAAACCAGAAGGATCATGCTGATCATCTGAGGTTGGTTCTGCAAATCTTGAGGGAGAATCAGCTCTATGGGAAGCTCAGCAAGTGTGAGTTCGGGCTTGATCGAGTAGCCCTTTTGGGGCACATTATCTCAGGCGATGGTATCTCAGTTGATCCGTCCAAGATCTCTGTGGTCAAGGATTGCCCTGTTCCTAAGTCAGTTTCAGAGGTGAGAAGTTTCCTTGGTTTGGCTGGGTATTATAGTAAGTTTGTCCAAGACTTTTCGAAGATAGCTGGTCTATTGACTAAGTTGACAGGGAAGGATCAAAAGTTCATCTGGGATGGATCTTGCAGTGGAGCTTTTGCAGAGTTGAAGAGCTGGTTGACGTCAACACCAGTGTTGACTATTCCGGATGGTTCGGGTGGTTTTGTGGTTCACTGTGATGCTTCTGGTAAGGGCCTAGGTGCACTGTTGATGTAGAAGGGTTGAGTTGTTGCTTATGTGTCCAGACAGTTGAGACCGAACGAGAAGAACTACCCTACCCATGATTTGGAGTTGGCTGTGGTGATCTTTGCTTTGAAGTTGTGGAGACACTATCTGCTTGGAGACCGAGTGGAAATCTTTACCGACCACAAAAGTCTCAAGTATGTCTTCACTCAGAAGGAATTGAACATGAGGCAGAGGCAATGGTTGGAATTGATGACTGACTATGACATCAGTTTGCAATACCATCCTGGTAGAGTGAACTTGGTGCCAGATACTTTGAGTAGGAGACCAGTCGCCATGTTCCTGACTCAGCATAGAGAGCTTGTTGAGCAGATGAGGAGGTCATATTTGGATGTGATCTTGCCAGGTTCTGATCAGAGTTGCATGATGCTTTAGTTGCAATCGTCTCTTATTGATCAGATTAAAGAAGCTTAGGCAGGTGATGAGCAATTGCAAGGGTTCAGAGCCGAAGTTGAAGTGGGTACGAGGACTGATATGGTTGTTCACTCTGATGATTGCTTCGTTTTGGGTCCAGATTGTATGTTCCGAAGAGTGAGGTTCGTCAGAAGTTGCTTGAGGAAGCCACCAATCATCGTACTCTATTTATTCTGGTGGTACGAAGATGTACCGGGACTTGTAGCTACATTTTTTGTGCCATGGTATGAAGAGGGTCGTGGCGAGATTTGTTTCGTAGTGCTTGATCTACCAGCAGGTGAAGGCAGAGCATCAGAGGACCGCCGGTCTTCTTCAGCCTCTTCCCATTCCGGAGTGGAAGTGGGAGCATATCACCATGGATTTTGTGACCGCTTTGCCAAGGAGTCCTAAGGGTCACAACACCATTTGGGTGATTGTGGACAGGTTGACGAAGAGTGCTCACTTTGTTCCCTTTAGAGTTGGACAGTCTACTGAGAGCCTAGCTGAGAAGTACATGCAAGAGATCGTCAGACTTCATGGAGTTCCAGTCAGTATTGTATTTGACAGGGATACGAGGTTCAGATCGCAGTTTTGGGAGAGTCTTCAGAGTAGTCTGAGGAGTAAGTTGAAGCACAACACAACTTTTCACCTTCATACCGATGGACAGTCAGAGAGGACCAATCAGACTCTAGAAGATATGTTATGGTCCTGTGTGCTGCAATTTGGAGGTTCTTGGGAGGACCACTTGCATCTTGTAGAGTTCTCGTACAATAACAGCTTTCAGGCCAGTTTTAAAGCTGCTCTGTTCGAGGCACTCTATGGTCAGAAGTGCAGGTCGTCAGTGTGCTGGAATGACATTGGTGAGAGGAAGTTGTCGGGCCCGAAGTTGATCACCAGGACGGTGGATGCTGTGAGTCAGATCAGGAAGCATCTTCAAGCCACGCAAGACAGACAAAAGAGATGGGCTGATGTTCATCGGAGAGCCTTGGAGTTTGAGGTGGGAGACCATGTTTTCCTTAAGTTATCGCCGTGGCGAGGTGTCATTCGTTTTGGTGGCGGAGGCAAGTTGAGCCCTAGGTTCATCGGACCGTTTGACATCGTGGAACGAGTAGGCAAGGTGGCCTATCATCTGGCATTGCCACCAACTTTATCTAGAGTGCACGATGTCTTCCATATCTCGCAACTAAGGAAGTATATTTATGATGAGAGCCACATGATTGACTACTCGAAATTATCCGGGAGACCGGATTTGTCTTGTGAAATTCTGTCAGTTGCTATTTTGGACCGGTGGGAGAATGTTTTGAGGAACAAGGTGATCAAGCTTGTTTGTGTTTCTTGGAATCCTCACTCGCCGGGTGAGTCGACTTGGGAGCTGGAGGAGGATATCTAGCGGAGGTTTCCTCATTTGTTTGTGTCGCTCTTGTTTTGTTGTTTTTGTTTTTGTTGTTGTTTTCTTTTCTTTTTTGGGGTTACCCTATGTACTTCTTGTTAAATTTCGAGGACGAAATTCATCTTGTTAGGTGGGTAGGATTTGTAACCCCTGTGACTCATTATTATATTTTGGTTTATTTTTAATTAAATTATTGGTTATTTTATTTTATTTCTGAATGTATTTCTTTTCATTCCTTTTGATAGTGTGTTATTGTCTCTCTTTATAATCCATTTTTGCTTTGATTCAACCTTTATATTCTCATTTGATTGATCTACAAATTTGTCCATGACCTTGTTTATTTTCTACACCTAATTCATGGCTCATTTGATTAATATTGGACTCTTTTCTTCTTATTGGATACTACCCTAGTTCACCCAAACCCATTTTGACCCTATATAAACCTCCTAATACACCCTAACCCTAATTACCAAACCCTAAATCTCTATCTCTCTCCCTAGCCGTCACCCCTACCCCTATCTCTCTCCCGATCTTCACTCAACCCCGTCGCCTGCACCCATCACCCAACATCGGCCTGCTCGAGCCTCTTGCTCATCCCCGTAATCTCCCGTCGAAGCTCCTGCCCCCGCAAACCCATCATCACCCTCCAGACCCTTGTCCCCATGCACCCTCTCCCTGATCCCCCTAGTTGATCCCCATGCCGCCTTACCTCCGTCCAAGCCGTAGCGACTTCAGACCCCGACCCTCGATGCTGCTGTATAGCATTATCGTTGTCTTCGTCTTCTAGTTGAGCCGCTACTGCCATCTCCTAGCATGCTTTCACCGTTCCTCCATCCACCTTCGTCTCCTCATCATAGCGTCGAGCTACTCTCGACGCTGTGCTCTCAGTTATCGTGCTGCCGCTATCGCCGCACTTGCTGTTTGCTGATGCTTGTGTGTGTGCGTGTGAGCACGTGCACTGCCGTGTTGTGTTGGTGTTGGTTCGTGCTGTCTCTTGTTCATGTGTTTGTGTTCTTCGTTCGGGATCTGTTCCCATTATTCTATTCTTCACCTTCGTCGTCGTTTTTCAGGTAAGTAGCTTGTATGTATGTGTTGTCATATAAGTTAAATACTGTAAGTAGTCTTGCATGCATTGTTGTCACTCTCATGTTGATCATATATCTTCTTAATTGATCCGTTCCTTCATCTCTTGATCATGAGTAGTTCACAATAAGTTGTTACCCATTGCATGAAAACAATTAGATTTGTTTGACATCTTGATGTTTATGTTTTTGTTGTGACATATCGTATGTTGTAGATGATTGCTTCGTAGATATTTGTATGATGTGCTATCTTATTATAGAGTGTATATTCACATGCCATGCTGATTTGAGTTGCCTATATACCATGCTTTGTATGCCATCTTAAATTGGACCATTTGTAATTAAACTATTTGATAAAATGCATAAAAGAAACTTTTGTTTCACAGCTGACCTATTTTTGTACAGTAATTTCGACCCTTTTAACATCAGTTAAATAAATAAATTTGTGAACATGATTCGTAGGCATTGTTTTCTAGTTTCCAGTACTTTCGACGGATCTGAATTCCGATTTTTGATGCATGAGCTACTGCTGTTTTACTGCAGTCATATTGTATATTTCTGATTCTGAACTATATGATTTCCGTATGAAATATTATTTTAAAGCTGATATTAAAAGTAGAATTTGAACTCTATATTTTGCTGGGTATGTTTAGACATGACTGGATAAATCTCTAATTTTTGTGGAATTAATTAACGACTTTTGTATCTCATTTCATGCTTATAAAACTAATCGATTTATCTCCAAACTGCAGCTGTTCAGTAAAAAAATATGTTTTGAACCTGATTTTATTCATTTTTGATGAAAAATTTGTGAATATAAACTGTATCCTGATTTTTCTAGTTGTCTACCCTTTTGACAGATCTGGATTTTGAATTGAATTTTGTGAATTATCTCTATTTTGGTACTGCTATGTCTGAACTTTTAGAATTGAGATATTGTTGCATTACTCTGTTTTCCCAATTTTATTGACTATACTATCTGTAATATAATTTCATGATATTTTATATATTGAGCCTAGATATACTAGGGAATCTTCCAGATTTTTCTCAGAATTAATTATGATGTTTTAAAATCCTTTTTATGTTTATAAACAAGATTTTGCATTTTCTGGCTGAACATAAGTTCTGCATTAAACGCTATTTTCAACCCTGTTTCTGTGGCTGGTGTATGACTTGTATATATGCACTGGATTCAACAGAGATTCTAGTTTACAGATTTTCTAACGGATCTAGATTTGCAGTTCTGTAGCAATGGAAATCTTAGATTTGGTACAGTAGTGTCTTATTGTCCAGAACTGAAAGTTTCGTTGTTTTGACTATTATAGATTGTTTTTGTCACCCATTGTGTTTCCTATTCATCTTAGACTTGTCCTTTTTCTTGCCATGTATTTTAGCCTGTTTGTGTTCGTTCACACCTGTTTAATAATAATGAAAGCTAATCAAGCCGGGGTTTGTTAAGGGAAAGATCTAGTAGTGGACAAGATAGAAATATATATTCAGAAGGAAATTCATTTTTCCTACTATATACTGTGGTACCGACTGTTTATCTCTGGATGCATGAGGGCATGATCCATGACACCGTTACCATTTGCTATTACTGTTACTGTTACTGTTTGTCTGAATATACGGCCCTATAGGTTCCACTACGAAATCTTAAAACGAAACTGTTTGATGTAGCAACCATGTGGAATAATTTGGGATGCATGAAGTGCTACCAAGATAGTAATGACCTTTAGACATAAGAACAACTGTTTTTCCTGTCCCATCCTGTTACTGTTACCGTTCACTATTACTGTTGACGCCACTTTTACTATTACTGTTATACTCCTTACTTTTTATCTTCTGTTTACTGTCACCTGTAGACTGCTATCCTTGTTGCTTTTTCTCCATATCAGTACTTCCTATTTTTGTTTAATTCTTCCCTTTTCCTTTTCCTGCTTGTTGTACTTGCGGTCCGGAACTTGCATCTAATGGGCATTATGTTTTCCTGTCTTCCTTTTTCTCTGTAATTGCTATATGAGCAGGTTTTGCTGATCAATTGCCTACTGGAGTTGGTGAGCAAAAGTTTTGAGCTTCACATTGGAAATTTGCTTAATATTTTGTTTGAACTATTTTATTCATGCTACTGTATTGAGACTTGTATTTGGGCTTGTAGTCACAGGATATTGTTTTGTTTTAAATCTCGTATTTTTTTGGGATATTCATTATTGTTGCGAACAAATACGGTTGATTTATAATTGTTTATGCATGCTTGGTTGAGTATACTGTTATATTTACTGTTGCGCTGAGTCAAGTAGATCCTTACAGCTTATGGATGGTGAAAACCATTCGCTGGGCTTCGTCGCGTACCATATTCCGTATTCCTTTTTTGAAGCGGGGCATGAAAGGGCCTTTGAACTTTAGTCAGCCCATTTCATCTGATTAGATGTCCAACCAATGTCAGAAGTCCAAGTTTTACTTGGATCCCCAGTTAAATTCATCTTATAAATTTAAATTCCAATTTTAATCCATTCTAAGTGTGTGACCCTGTAAGTTCTCGTTACGTTGATAGTGATACTAAAATCATATTCTAATATTACTAACAGTGAGTACATCACTGCTACTCAAGTAATGAGAATGTCAGGGATTAGACATAACCTATTCGTGACCAATGTTACCATGTAGTCTAGTTCCTTTGTCCAGATATCTTAATTGACCACAAGGCATAGAGCGTGTCACCCTTGTATAGTTCAATCTTTGATTTCTTGATATCCGAGTAGACTTGCTAAAAAAAAATGAGCACAATATCTCATATTGAATCATTTGAGCATGTCCATGCATTTTGTAGTCTTACTCAATCAAGGGGCCCATAGATATCGCTCTAGTTATGTAAGAGGGACAAATCCTATCTATGTCACTCACATACCTCCACATGATTTGTAGTATATCCAATAGTCGACTATATAATCACCTTATTACAGGCAACGTTTGACGACATTAAAACATATTACTTCTCATGTAGGGAACCATAGTGACTTCAAGCCAAAGGACTACATACACCATGGTCACTATGAGAACCGCTTATGATACTCACGTAACGGTCCATGCAACGTTCTTATGGTGGGTCAGTCCGGTACATTATTACTCTAATATGTATCTGTAACCCCTGTTTTCTCAAAAATGTATCTTTTGTATTTAAAATTTTCGCAAATTATTTTTTTCGGTTTTCAAATTCTTTTGTCAAAATGTATTGTTGGATCTCCTATCAAAATCTATTTTCGATCAATAATTTTGTTTGTAACTAGTTTCTATTATTTTATATTGAATACAATTCTTATTTTGTTATTATTACTCTTATTATTATTATTGTTATTAGTATTATTGTTCTTATTAATATTTTTGACTGGTTGCTAAAAAAAATCCATTTTTATCTACTAACTGTATTGTAGTGTTTTAAATAAATTCTATTTTCGTATTGCAAATTACATTTTTATTATAAACAATCTTTTTTATTTGTTATTTTATTTTCTCATTGAATTTTTAATACCCTAATGGATTTTTTTAAACCCAATTACCCTATTTTAAATACCCAATACCCATTTTAAAACCCCTTTATATATATCCTAATACCCATTTACATTAAACCCTATAACCCAAACCCCAAATTCTGAAGAAAAAAAAAACCCAGACCCTTTTACCCCTATACCTATTTCAACGCCTAACCCTAAAACTTTCCTGCCTATATTAAACCCCTGCATCCCTCAGCCTTTTCGTCTTCTTTAGCCGCCTATCATATTAACCCATCCTGTGTTTTTCACCCTGTCGAAACTCCAGCCGCCTTCTCTCCCTTTCTACCCCTCATCCTGTGTCGCTCCACCCAAGCGTCGATGACACAGCTGCCCCCTGAGCCGCTCCTTTACCCTCCCAGCTTTCCACTGTGTCCCCGCTCCCTCTCTCCCTCATCCCCTTCGACCGAACCTTGGGCTTCTCTCCATTTTCTCTCCCTCGACCTCGACTGCCCCGCTCTTCCGTCGCCCTCCCATTGCATCCCCGCACTGCAGCAACAGCAGCCGACACCATCTGCCCGATCGTAGTCGTGCCCTAGTGCTCCCAGCACCAGATTCCCCTTCTCCGGCCCTCGACAGCGCGACCAGAGATGGTCGTGTGCCCCCTGTCACGCATCAGTAGCGGCAGCATTTCCCTGGCGCTCCTCGTCGCCACACCCCCCCCGGTGTGCTGTTCGACCCTTCTCCGTCGTGCTCTCCTCCATCGTCGGCAGTCCAGCAGTAGCCGCAATGAGCAACGACAGCCGAGCGAGCTTCCCTCGCTACCATTCTTCGTCTCGTTGCCTTGCCCGTTCGCTCTTGTGGTGCATGCGTGAGTGCACGTGTTAGTGGTGTTGGTTGTTCGTCGTTTGGTTTGTTGGTTCCCGTCGTTTGTTCGTGATTGGTCCGTGAATCATTCGCTTGTGTTCGTGCCCAGGGATCCATTCCCGTTATTCTCTTTCTCTCCGTTGGACTCGTCGTCTTTCAGGCAAGTAACTTGTACTCAAATTCCTTGGTATGATACAAGTCAAAAATACCACTTATAATGTAGTTGGGTTCTAAAGACAACTCGTGTGTGTGTTATTTTGATGGGTTCTTGTCTCTATTGTGCTATTGGACCATAGTTGACTCACGACATAAAAATTGACATGAACAACCTAGGTTTTACCCGTTCTTAATATGATGTTTTTGTGAATCAATTATGAGAACTTGAGTGTTTGTGAAATCTCTGTGATATACTTATTGTGGACATATCGTATACCCTATTTCATATTGTTTGGACATTTAGTAGACTCGACTTCATGTTTGGTTGTGTTTGGATCAAGTTTCGGTTGAATTATGTTGATTTTGGTTTTTGAGAAAATTCTGTATTTTGCCGATAATCTGTCTCGATCAGTAATTTATACCATATTAAGGTCAGAATCTTAATTTCAGTATAAAACATGAATTTTAGAGAATTTCGTCTGCTTTCCAACCCCTCTGACCTTGATTGATTTCGTTTTTGTATGTGTGAGATATGACTGTTTTACTACAGAGGTGTAGATAAATTTTAGATTTCATTTCTTGATGATTTTGATGACTAAATTATTTTGATACTTGTACTACACGTATTATTTTGACCTAAAACTTTGGTCAGTATTTCTATATCTATCTAGAGATTACCTTGAATTTTGGTGGATTTTATTGATGAGTTTTATACACCATTTCATGCTTGTTTATGAAACCTATACTTGCTGTATTTTGCTCGTTGTTCTGTAAAGAATCGTATTTTTACCCTGTTTCCTGTTACTGTATGAAAAATATTTATGAAATATGAAAGTTAGATTAATTTGTATATTTTCACCTCCTTTTGGCGGATTTGGATTTCGTTTCACGGCTTGCAAGATATTTCAGTTTTCGTACAGCAGTGTTGGGAATTCCAGATTTGCCAAACCAGCGTTTCTTGATATTTTCTGATTTTTGTTGGCTAAACTAATTTTTCTGGAAAATTATGAAACTTTATATTTTGATGCTAGACATATAGGGGAATACCCCAGATTTTCCCTGGAATTTATCATGATGATTTCTTGCTATTTTTCGTACTTGAATATAATTTACTGATTCCTAGCTGAACGCATTTCCTGATTTAGATTCAGTTTTGAGTTATGATTTTGTGAAACACTATATGACTTATATATACTGGCTAGATTTGGTTGGAAGTCTATTTTGCAGATTCTCTGATGAATCCAGATTTGGATGTTTGTAGTAGCAGAAATCATTGTTTTAGTACAACACTGTCTTGCTATCCTGAATTAGAAAACTAGTTGTTTACCCTGTTATGTGTATCATGTACCTGTAGTTATTTATCTTGCACCCTGAACCTGATACATGTTTATACCCTGTCATCCTTGCTTTGTTTTGCGACACATACATGCATGCCTGATTATAATAATAAATGACCAAGTCGAAGTTAAGAGAAAGATCTAGTAGTGGAAAATATAGAAACGTGTACTGAGAAGAGGATCTGTGTCCTGCCTGCCTGTAACGTGTTCATGACTACATGATTCACGATCCTGTTACCTGTACCTGACTGCATGCTTTCCTATAGGAAGGTGTACTCGAAAGATAACCACTAGGTTATGCCTGTTTCCAGTACCTGACTGCATACTTTCCTATAGGAAGGTGTACTCGGAAGAGAGCCACTAGGTTCTACTTGTTCTTGTTACCTGTTGTAAGTCTCAGCTATCTAAATAAATAGAAAAACTAGACACAAATTAAAACCTCGCAAGTGTACGAATCGTTTATAGAAGCGTAGTGAAAAGCAAGGGTCGATCCCACAGAGATTGTAGTATTTAACTCACTAATCAATAAAATAGAAATAAAAATCATAAAGTTTTGTTCTAAAAGTCTATTTGAAAGGAAATGAAAAGACTAAAATTTAGATCAAGTAGAATCACAAATGTCTATTAAAGTAGTTGGGCACGATCTCCACCTACAGTCACGAATGCTAAATTAACTTCTACACTACTCTGATCACTCATGTTTATTCATTTAAGGGCATGGTATCTACTCCTCAAAGTTAAGATTTCCCTAGGCCAAGAATTAGGCATGGTATCTACTCTAATTCGTTTCTTTCCTTAAGTATTTAGCATGGTATCCACTAAGTTGCACTTCAAGAAAGCATAGGAACGATGGAAATAACAAACACTCAAAGTTCTAGAAGTTGGTATCAAATCTAGATCCTTCAAGTTGATTAAACCAAGAACCTAAAAGATTCTTGTGTTACAAGCATGAGCAAAAGATATGGGTCAACTCTATACTCATATAACAGAGTCAACTTTATAATAAGCTAACTTGATAATATCAGGTTCTTCAGATCAGTCGACTGTTGCTAGCTCTCAGTCGACTGATTTGACGAACTTTCTAACAAATGTTGATTCATATTATAATTTTGATCAAGACAATTAGGTTTAATCAATAAGTGAATAAAGTGGTGCTTTAGAAAATTATAAACATTACATGACTACGGTTTCAATCAGCCCAACAATGAAATTAGTTGCACATACTACAACTTTTATTGATTAAATATTTAGACTTCATGACTCTACGATAAAAACAAAAAAAAAACTAGAGAGAAGAAAAAAGTAACACTGATTATTATGATATTCAGCCTTGAAGTCGACTTGAACTGCTTCTCAGTCGACTGATTTTGTCCTTCAGTGCACTTGATCTCCTTCCTTATTCGATGCTGATAGATCAATGCTTGCTGGTCGAAGGTTGATGGTGGATATATCCGATATCTGGTGTATGGTTCCCCCCTTCTTCTTATAGTTTCTCTTGCCCTTATCTGCAGATCTTAAACTCCAGATTCTTATCTCTTCACGCGCCTGATATGGATTGAGTCGATCTTCTTACTCGCCAAACCCGGGTTTTTAACTTTGATTGTTGGGAAGTTGTTATTTGCAGTCATCCCATATCTGTTTCCTGGATTTTGGCAGCTCACTTTGATTTGGATTTGGATGAGGATGAATCTTCATCTGTTCTTATCTTTTAACTCCCGCTGAATGCCAGTCGACTGGTGTTGGAATCAGTCAACTGTGTCGTGAATTCTGTAGATTCATAATTAGTCAGTCAAGTCGACTGTCTTTTGGAGTGAGTCGACTGTACTGCGCAGCTTCGGAAACTCAACCTCCTCTGTTCAGTCGACTATTTTGAAGAACCAGTTGACTTGTGTTCTGCAGCTTCCTGTGTATCATCCTCACAGTGTGGAGTAAATCTTGAATTCTGCTTCGTTTAGTTGCTTTCAGGCTGTTTCCTAAGGAAAAGAGAAAAGAAGAGTAAATTACCACATATAGAGAATTTAACTGTCTAATTGCATTCAGATTATTGCTCCAAAATGTGGATATATTGGATTTATCAAATACCCCCAAACTTAGCTTTTGCTTGTTCTCAAGCAATATAGACTACAAGTATTGCTTGAACATCTTCACCCTCCCAACATTTACCTCAGAGAACTTGCTACTGTTAGTGTCAAGGTTAGAACAAGCATTAAGATAGGTCTAAACAAGTTTTAATTCAAATGTTAATCACTTATTCACAAGAATACTCTACTTGATTATCAAATAGCAGTGTGGCCAATGCCTATGCAACATACTCATGATTAAGGCTAGCAAGCTCAACTATATTTCAACTCCAAAATCTCACCATGGCATACACTCCCAAAAAAATATAGTCTCTCATTAACATGGGAATTTCAAATTAGATCTCGTGACAAATTTCATTACTTGGATGAAACCATATGCTTGATCTTGCCACTACATCTTCACACCATTGATTTTGCACACTACTTGGATCAAAAGGTCTTATATAGGTTGTACTGGGGCCATGGGTGAGGGTTTAAACAATTGAAGGGAGAAGGAATACAAAATTCTAAAGGATTAGTAGAGCAACTTATTGTTCTAAGAGATTTTTTTTTTCTTTTTCTTTTTTTAGTATGACAAATCCTCCAACATTACTTTATATTCCAACCCCTCACCTCGACATGCCACATCTCTTTTACAATTCTTGCTCTACTAACTCAATAGATATAGGTAAGAGCATCTGTAGTCGTTGAATGTTAAAAATATCGATATATGGATAAATGGAAATAGGAATCCCACTTTTGCTGCACTCGTGCAAAGCTATTTTTTAGCTATCTACATTAAAATAATAAGCGACGGCACATGAAGTGCCGTCGGAGAGGAAAAAAAATATAAAAAATAATAAATTTTGGACGGACGGCACTTGAAGTGCCGTCGGAGCGCGAAAATAAAAAAATAATTTATTTTAAAGAAGGGACGAAAGTGCCGTCGGAGAAGGAAAAAAAATCAAACCAAAGGGACGGACGGCACATGAAGTGCCGTCCAAGAGCAAAGTTGATTTTTTTTTGACATTTTCCACTTTTTCCAAAATTACAAAAACATTTCATTAATTACAAAAAAATTTCAAAAAATTACAAAAACAATTCAGAAATTGAAAAAAAAATTAAAAAATTGCAAGAACATTTTCAAAAATTGCAAAAAAAAATTAAAAAATACAAAACCCTCCGGACGGCACTTCAAGTGCCGTCCGAGGATTTGGGAAGCGATGGGATTTTTTTAATTGAAAAAAAAAAAAAATCAAAGGACGGCACATGAAGTGCCGTCCGAGGGATTTGGGGGATTTTTTAATTGAAAAAAATTATAAAAAATCAAGCGACGTCACTTGAAGTGCCGCCCCTCAAATATCGATAAAAGCTATATCGATTCTCATTTATAGCAATCGACTGTAGCAAATTATCGATAATATGGATATTTGGCAAATGAGTGCAGCGGTTTTTTTGGCCAAATATCCATATTATCGATATATAGTAAACGACTGCAGATGCTCTAAGGTACCCTATTCATCTAGGCATGGTTAAGGATGATGTGTCCTACAAAAGAAAGCTTTTATAGGCTTCAAAGGGGCAACTAGTGAATAATTAATGTTGGGTAGGCTATTTGTCTTTGGTGATAGATTCTTAGGTGCCTTAATCATTTCCAAATTTTCATGCAAAAATCAAAAACAAGTTTCGAAAAGTAGCAAAAACAAGTTCTAGTTCACCTCAAGAATGCAGTCAACTGAGATCTTCAAGTGTATGACTCTCTAAAAAAAAAAAAAATAAGGCTCAAAACTCACAATTTGTGAATTTAAGTTTACTCACAGTCGAACTTGCTATTCTCTTTCAAAATTCGTCAAATTGACATGTACATGAATAAAAGTTTCAAGTATGATTCATATGATAAGTTACTAACATTTCTAAAGTTAAAGAGCACAATTAATACTTGTTCTCCACTCTCTACCTATAGTAACTGAGCTCATGTTCTCATCATTGTTGTTAGAAGGGTTTTTATTTATTCATCAATTTTTTTTTTTAAAGATATAAAAATCAAAAGACTCTAAATTGTGAATAACTACCCCAAACTTAGATGGAACATTGTCCTCAATGTTTGAAACAAAAATTTTAAATTAGGCATGTGTCCCCATCTAGTTTGAAGAAAAGAAATAAAAAGAAATGAATAAAGAACTGAATAAAGAAAAATAAAGAGAAATAAAGAGAAATAAAGAGAAAGTGTAAGTACTCCCCTGAAAATTGGGTTGCCTCCCAATAAGCGCGGTGTTTCTTGTCTTCAGCTAGACTTGATGGGTTTATGCAATGTACTGAATGGTTTGAAGAGTTATATCTTCCTCTCGCGGCTGAAAACTCATCTCAATATAAGGTTTCGCCCTATGCCCGTTCACCTTGAACGTTTGATTTTTTTCTTTGCTATGAACCTCCAACGCTCCATGTGGAAAGACCTTTGTAACAATGTACGGACCATACTATCGTGACATGAGCTCGCCTGGGAAGAGTCGTAATCTCGAGTTGTATATCAATACCTTCTGTCCTTCATAAAACTCCTTCCTTGCTAGCAGTTTATCATGGTATATCTTGGTCCGTTCCTTGTATAACTTTGCATTTTCATATGCGTCATGCCTCAATTCTTCTAGCTCATTCAGCTACAATCTTCTTTTGTCACCTGCTTGTTTCATATCAAAATTGAACTTTTTAATAGCCCAATACGCTTTGTGCTCCAATTCTACTGGAAGATGACATGCTTTTCCAAAGACCAGACGGTATGGTGACATGCTAATGGGTGTCTTGTATGCAGTTCTGTATGCCCATAGTGCATCATTTAAGCGCAGCGACCAATCCCTTCTACTTGTATTTACTGTCTTTTCCAGAATGCTCTTGATCTCTCGTTTGCTAATCTCTACTTGCCCACTGGTTTGAGGATGGTATGGAGTACCCACTCTATGTGTAATCCCATATTTCTTCATCAACGAAGCAAATGGAAAATTATTGAAGTGGCTACCTCCATCACTAATTATCGCTCGTGGTGTACCGAACCTGGTGAAGATGTTATCCTGTAAAAACTTGACAACAACTTTGTGATCATTAGTTCTTGAGGGGACAGCCTCGACCCATTTAGACACATAATCCACACCCACAAGAATATATAAATAACAAAGTGAGTTAGGAAAAGGACCCATGGGAGTCGATTCCCCATACATCAAAAAGCTCGATTACTTGAATGTTTTTCAATGGCATTTGGTTTCTGGAAGAGATGTTCCCTATCCTGTGGCATCTATCACAAGTCCTGTAAAAGGAAAAAGCATCCTTGAATATATTGGGCCAATAAAAACCAGATTGTAATACCTTAAGTGCTGTTCTTTTTGCCCCAAAGTGTCCTCCACATGCATATTGGTGGCAATGTTGCAGAATACTCATTTGCTCTTCTTCTGCCACACATCTTCTTATAATTTGAACAGGGCAGAATTTGAACAAGTAAGGATCATCCCAATAATAGTGCTTGCATGTGGCCACCAACCTCTTTCTTTCTTGACTTGTCATACCTGGAGGAAAAACATGAGCAGTGAGATAATTGACAATGTCTGCAAACCATGGAAGTTGTATATTTATTTCAACGAAGTGTTCATCTGGGAAGTTCTCAATCAGTGGGGGCACAATTCTCTCTTCATCATGCAATAACCTGGACAAGTGATCGGCAACAACATTGTCACTTCCCTTCTTGTCTCTAATTTTAAGATCGAATTCTTGAAGCAACAACACCCATCTGATCAACCTAGGCTTAGCATCCTTTTTTGTAAAAAAATATCTCAAAGCAGCATGGTAAGTGAAAACAATGACTTTAGATCCAATCAAATATGATCTAAACTTCTCTATAGCAAAAATGACAGCTAACATTTCTTTTTCAGTAGTGGAATAACTAAGCTGTGCATCATTTAAAGTTCGAGAAGCATAGTAAATAGCAGGGGGGTACCTTATTTATTCTCTGACCTAATACAGCTCCCAAAGCATAATCACTTGCATCACACATAAGCTCGAAAGGATGGTTCCAATTTGGTGCCATGATGATGGATGCAGAAATGAGAAGATTTTTCAATGTAACGAAAGCATTTGTTCACTCTTCTGTCCATGCGAACTCAACATCTTTAGCTAGCAATCCACAAAGGGGTCTGGAGATTTTGGAAAAGTCTTTTATAAATCTTCTATAGAACCCTGCATGTCCAAGGAAACTCCTTACACCCTTGACTGTAGTAGGTGGGGGTAGCTTTGATATGAAGTCAATTTTTGCCTTATCCACCTCGATGCCTTTTTTGGACACCACATGCCCTAAGACAATACCTTGTTGTACCATAAAATGGCACTTTTCCCAATTCAGCACTAAATTGTATTATTCACATCTTTTAAGCACAAGCTGCAAATGGTTAAGGCATTCATAAAAACAAGATCCAAAAACACTGAAATCATCCATAAATACCTCGATGAACCTTTCCACCATGTCTGAAAATATACTCATCATGCATCTCTGAAATGTAGCTGGTGCGTTGCACAATCCAAAAGGCATCCTCCTGTATGCAAAAGTACCAAAAGGGCATGTAAAAGTGGTTTTTTCTTGATCGTCTGGAGCAATAGCAATTTGATTATAGCCACTATAACCATCTAAAAGACAATAATGACTATATCCTGCTAATCTTTCAAACATTTGATCAATAAAAGGAAGAGGGAAGTGATCTTTCCTGGTTTCGTTATTCAGCTTCCTGTAGTCAATGCATACCCTCCATCCTGTGGTCATCCTCGTAGGGATTAGCTCATTCTCTTCATTCTTCACCACTGTGACTCCACTTTTCATAGGCACTACATGTATAGGACTCACCCATTTTCTATCTGAGATAGGGTAGATGATACCAACATCTAGTAGCTTAAGGACCTCTGTTCTTACCACTTCCTTCATGTGTGGATTAAGCCTTCGTTGTGCTTCCCTGCTAGGTTTTGCATTGTCTTCAAGAAGTATTTTATGCATGCACTTGGATGGAATTATTCCTTTTGATATATGCAATGGTCCATCCTAATGCACTCTTGTGTTCTCGCAATACTCTCAGCAGCTTTTCTTTTTCCTGCGCACTCAAGTTTGCAGCGACTATCACAGGTAACGTCTGGTTTTCACCCAAATATGCATACTTCAAGTGTTCAGGTAGCGGCTTTAGCTCCACATCTGGTGTCCTGGTAATAGAAGAAACAAAAGTGTTATTAGACACAAGATTCTCAAATGCAGGTGCATACTTACCTAAATATGATTTTTGAGTTTTAAGGTAGTGTACTGTCTCTGCAATCCTCCAATCATCATATTTCTGTTCAACATGAGATAGTGTTAGAGACTGTGTAATTGTGGCCTGTAGTGGATCGATGCTATGTACCTGAAATGTTTGGTCGACAATCTCCTGAACCACATCAATATTATAACATTCATGATCATCATGTGGTAATTTTAGTGCACCAAACATTTTAAACTCAACCTTTTCTCCATTTATTTTCATACTTATAGTACCCTTTTTAACACAAATTTTTATATCAGCTGTACTCATAAAGAGCCTACCTAAGATGATCGGTAAAGAAGCTGTCATTGAAGAGTCTTCCATATCCAAAATAACAAAATTTGCAGGCAAAATAAAATCGTTTACCTGAACTAAAACATCTTTCAAAATACCTCTAGGTCTCCTGATGCTGTGATCAGCCAACTGCAATGTGATGGATGTTGGTTTGAGTTCCCCCAATTCTAGCTTTTCGTAAACAGAGTATGGAAGAAGATTGATGCTTGCCCCTAAATCTAACAGTGCCTTTTCAAAAAAATGCTCACCAACCCTGCAAGGAATGGTAAAACTACCCGGATCTTTCAACTTAGGAGGTAATTTCCTCAACAATACGGCACTCACTTCCTCTGTCAGAGCCACATCCTCCCTAACCTGAAACGTTCTCTTGTGAGTACAGCATTCTTTCAAAAATTTGGCATAAGAAGGAATTTGTTTAATAGCATCAAGTAGGGGAATATTGATTCTACCTTCCTGAGAGTTTCAAAGATATCAAGTAAATGTTGTTCTTTCTTTTGCTTGACTAACCTTTGAGGGAATGGTGGCAATACTGCCCCTTCTTTTTCACTTATCTTGTTGGAACCCAAAGATTTTGATGGCTGTGTGTCTGATTTGTCTGCGTGTGTTCCAACCTTGCTGTCAATTACCTTACCACTTCCTAGTGTTGTCACCGATTTGAGCTGTTCTTGTCCTCTAGGGTTTGGTATAGTTTGTGATGGGAGTTCTCCTACCTTTCTTTCACTTAACTCCTTAGCAATTTGACCAATTTGTGTCTCCAATTTTTGAATGGCCTGCCCCTATTGGTTGCTTGTTTGATGTTTCTGTTGGAGCAATTGAAGAACGGTGGATTCGAAATCCAACTTCTTCTGTTCTTGCACTGGTCGGTCAAACCCATTCCCCATCTGGAAGTTCCGTGCATGCCCTTGTGCAATTTGAGTGCCTTGATTGTTTTGATTATTGTTCCATGAAAAATTCGGATGGTTTCTCCACCCTGGGTTGTATGTGTTCGAGAAGGGGTTGTTCTTTGGTGGAAACACTCCCTGTCCGACGTAGTTTGCATGCTCTTGATCTGTGAAAGAAGACATTGGACATGTATCAGTTGTATGATCAAAATGAGAACAAATTGCACAAATTTCTTTTGTTTGGTTTTTTACGCCACCCAACGTCGCAATTGCATTAACAAGCATATCAATTTTTTTGTTCATGGTTATCATTTCTAATTGCATGTTATTATTACTAGAAATTTCGTAACCTTCCTGTTTTTTCGAAAGGCCCCTTCCCCTTGTTGAGAATTGTTGTGAGTTCTTGCTGAGTTCTTCAAATAGTTCGATGGCCTCCTCACCACTCTTCCTCATCAAGATTCCATTGCAAGTTGAATCTACAATCGCCTTATTAGTGTCATTTAAACCCTCATAAAATGCTTGTACCTGATCATCCTTAGGCATGTTGTGCATAGGACACTTGAGAAGCTTGTTCTTAAAGTCCTTCCATGCCTCGAAGAATAAATCACTATCTTTTTGTTGGAAGAGTTGAATTTCCCTTTTTAGTTGTTTGGTTTTCTGAGCTGGAAAGAATTCCTTCAAAAACTTTGTGGCCAATTGCTCCCATGACTGAATTGATCCTGGTTCCAAAGAATTATACCACAATTTTGCATTAAGTTTTAGTGAAAATGGAAACAAAATTAACCTGATTTGTTCGGAGGTAAGCCCTTGGACGCTTTGTGTTCTGCAAAGATCAAAGAAATCTTGCAAATGGAGGTGAGGATCCATGCTGAGTAATTGAGGTGATAGGTGCATGTTCCCTGTGTCATTGGGTTGATAGGCTATGCAAGAGGGTTGCTCAATATTCTTCGGAGTGAATTTGTCCTGCATTGGTACTCGATTTGGTACTTCCTCGCCCATTGTTTTTGGAATGGTTCGCTGAACAATCGAATTGCTCCTAACTACAGTCGACTAATTCCCTAAAGGCAGTCGACTTAGTCTGTGCAGAGTGCGCTCTGTCTCTTGGTCAATAGGTAGTAGCTGGGGATGAAGTGATCGTCTTCCGTGCATACACCAATGTCTTGTAACCTAAAAGAAAATATTTACAATTAATAATAAAAAGATAAAGAAAAAGAATTTTATTGATTTGCAAGTTAAAATACTAAACAATCCCCGGCAACGGCGCCAAAAACTTGTTGTAAGTCTCAGCTATCTAAATAAACAGATAAACTAGACACAAATTAAAACCTCGCAAGTGTACGAATCGTTCATAGAAGCGTAGTGAAAAGCAAGGGTCGATCCCACAGAGATTGTAGTATTTAACTCACTAATCAATAAAATAGAAATAAAAATCATAAAGTTTTGTTCTAAAAGTCTATTTGAAAGGAAATGAAAAGACTAAAATTTAGATCAAGTAGAATCACAAATGTCTATTAAAGTAGTTGGGCACGATCTCCACCTACAGTCACGAATGCTAAATTAACTTCTACACTACTCTGATCATTCATGTTTATTCATTTAAGGGCATGGTATCTACTCCTCAAAGTTAAGATTTCCCTAGGCCAAGAATTAGGCATGGTATCTACTCTAATTCGTTTCTTTCCTTAAGTATTTAGCATGGTATCTACTAAGTTGCACTTCAAGAAAGCATAGGAACGATGGAAATAACAAACACTCAAAGTTCTAAAAGTTGGTATCAAATCTAGATACTTCAAGTTGATTAAACCAAGAACCTAAAAGATTCTTGTGTTACAAGCATGAGCACAAGATATGGATCATCTCTATACTCATATAACAGAGTCAACTTTATAATAAGCTAACTTGATAATATCAGGTTCTTCAGATCAGTCGACTGTTGCTAGCTCTCAGTCGATTGATTTGACGAACTTTCTAACAGATGTTGATTCATATTATAATTTTGATCAAGACAATTAGGTTTAATCAATAAGTGAATAAAGTAGTGTTTTAGAAAATTATAAACATTACATGACTACGGTTTCAATCAGCCCAACAATGAAATTAGTTGCACATACTACAACTTTTATTGATTAAATATTTAGACTTCATGACTCTACGATAAAAACAAAAAAAAACTAGAGAGAAGAAAAAAGTAACACTGATTATTATGATATTCAGCCTTGAAGTCGACTTGAACTGCTTCTCAGTCGACTGATTTTGTCCTTCAGTGCACTTGATCTCCTTCCTTATTCGATGCTGATAGATCAATGCTTGCTGGTCGAAGGTTGATGGTGGATATATCCGATATCTGGTGTATGGTTCCCCCCTTCTTCTTATAGTTTCTCTTGCCCTTATCTGCAGATCTTAAACTCCAGATTCTTATCTCTTCACGCGCCTGATATGGATTGAGTCGATCTTCTTACTTGCCAAACCCGGGTTTTTAACTTTTATTGTTGGGAAGTTGTTATTTGCAGTCATCCCATATCTGTTTCCTGGATTTTGGCAGCTCACTTTGATTTGGATTTGGATGAGGATGAATCTTCATCTGTTCTTATCTTTTAACTCCCGCTGAATGCCAGTCGACTGGTGTTGGAATCAGTCGACTGTGTCGTGAATTCTGTAGATTCATAATTAGTCAGTCAAGTCGACTGTACTGTGCAGCTTCGGAAACTCAACCTCCTCTGTTCAGTCGAATGTTTTGAAGAACCAGTCGACTTGTGTTCTGCAGCTTCCTGTGTATCATCCTCACAGTCTGGAGTAAATCTTGAATTCTGCTTCGTTTAGTCTGCTTTCAGGCTGTTTTCTAAGGAAAAGAGAAAAGAAGAGTAAATTACCACATATAGAGAATTTAACTGTCTAATTGCATTCAGATTATTGCTCCAAAATGTGGATATATTGGATTTGTCATTACCTTTTATCCCTGTTATCCTGATCTCTGAGTACACTGCCCTATGGACTCCACTACGAAATCTAAAAGTCAAACTGTTTTCTGTAGCAACCATGTGTTATAATATGGGGCGCATGAAGTGCTACCTAGTTAGTAAAAATACAAGACTTGACATAACCTGATACCGGATACCTGTTGCATGATACCTGTACTTGCGCATGTTTACATGGTTACCTGTATACCTGTATACCTGATTACCTGATTACCTGTTTACCTCCATACCTGTTACCTATTTACCTGCTATATGTTAGTTGTTTACCTGTTTGCTTGACACCTGATACATGTTACCTGTACTGTTTGTATACCATGTTGCTTGTTTCTATTTTCCTGATTCATGTTAGATATTATATTTCTGTTGACACACTTATACCATGTTATGCTTGTTATTTAGATTTATCTATCCCATGTACTTATTTCCTACATTATAAGTGGCCCGTAACTTGCAATTGGTGGGTACTTGTTTTCTTTTTCCTTCTCCCTGCAATTTGTCAAATTGCAGATTTTGCTGATCAGCTGCCCGATGGAGTATGTGATCTAAAGTTCTAGTTGGCTGGAGCTTTTGCTATCTTCATTTATTTCCTGTTGCTCATTTTGAACAATATATCTGTTACTTGTATTCTTTGTGTTTGGACAGTATGACCCAAGATTTTTGACTTGTTCAGATTTGATTTATTTGAGATTAATACATTTTGTTTTAAGTGAGTTCTGTTGGTATATTGATTCAATTATGCATGCCTGGTTGTTTCTTTGGTTCCGACTCTCATTATTCCTGTTATATGTTGTAAAGATTCCTGAACAGCTTATGGATAATGAAAATCATTCGCTGGGCTTTTGTTACGTGCTCGTATTCCGTATTTTTGGAAGTGAGGCGTGACAGTATCCATGTGAAGACTTGATATCTCATATCCATGACCCATGAGATATGGTGTAATACCCCTTATTTCATAATTTTAAAATAGTTGTTTGTATTTCTTTTATTGCTAATAGATATTATTGTTATGGTTATTATTTTGCATAAATATGCAATTTTATTTTATAAATATTCTTTAATTAATTTATTTATTTGGTGGAGTGGGTTTTATTTGATTTTATTATGAAAAGAAGAAGTATAAGACATATGAATAATAAAAGAGTCAAAGAGGGGCTTATAATTAATTCTTCAATTATTATTTACTAAAAGTAACCTTTTCCCCCCTTCTTCCCTCACTCCCATCCAGATCGTCAACCCCAAAATGAAACCCAACTTTCTCTTCTTCTTTCTTCATTTTTGGGCATTTTTAATACCATCAAATTCCTAGCACTTTTGAGAAACTTTGATAGGGTTATTGCTAATTGAAGGGTGCTCTTCAACCATACGGTGTTGGTTTTTAAAATCATCCATTGTATGGTGAGTTGGATTTTATTTAAATTGTATGTGCTTGTGTGATTTGCATATTTTAGCTGTGAAATGGTGTAGTAAGGAGAATATGCAATTCTCTTTATAAGAGAAGTGATCGATTTTTTATGTAGGAGATAGAAATTAAATTCGAAAATAATTAGGGTGTTGACTTAGTAATTAAAAGATAATTGGATAAGTAATTGATGCAAATTGATAGTAGAAATCCCCGTAAGTTATGGGAAATACTTTAGAATAAATTTTGGAAGATTTTAAGGGCATAAAACCCAGTTAGAAAAAATCGGAATGCATGCATGTATCGTACGCATGCCAGGCATTCGATGAAATGCCCGTGAAGGATTATAATGATTTTATGTGTTATTTGTGAGTGATTTGAACATCTTAAGCCCTAATTAGTGTTAAAATATGATAATAGAAAAAATAGGCGAGTTCGGGGGAAATATCGGAAAGCTTACACAGTCGGTCTACGCGTTTCCTCAAGTGAGTATGATTGTACTAAGTATACTTCATATAGTGACAAAATTTGTTTACTTCATGATGTGACAAAATTTTAGAGTGATTCAATGTAAATTGTGTTAGTTATAGCCGGAGAGAGATTTAATAGAAAATATGGAATTTTTATAAGTTGAAATTGTGCTATATTGTGAATTTGCATGATTTAGAATATTTGGTATTGTGGGTGATATATTGGGTATATATATGATAATATGAAGTAATTGGAGTTTGATATATGTATAATATACGGATGATAAATAAAAATGATATATATATGTTGTTCTGATGTATTGACCAATATGGTGCCTGTTATGATATATGGGTGATAATGAGATGTGATGTGTTAAACGATAAAATGAATGAGTTAGTATATGTATGATATGTACATGTTCAAAGTAACATTAATGTGTGATAACATAATTTTATAAACTAAATAACGTGGTATATTCATAATATATGATAATGTGATGAAATATATAATATGGTGCATTCATGATATGTAATAATATGATGTAGCAATCTTATAAATTAAATAATATGGTGTATGCATATATAAGGTATAATGAGAAGATAAATAGCATGGTAAATGCCAAAGATGTGATAATATGTGGAAATAAAAGATGAAATGATATGTGATGATAAAATGAGTTAAAAAGATGAGATAAAAATGATAATAACAGTTAAATTTTGTTGACCAGTACCTACAGAAGTCCTGGGGGTCTGGGCTAGACATCCTAATACCCAAGGATCGACTTGGGGTGCGGTGTTTTTATCGCCCAAGCTATCGGCTTGAGGTCCGGTTGGATGTGTAAGACCCTTGGTCGGCAGAAATTTGTATTTGACGGAGCTATCGGCTCTAGTTTTGATGGATGCGTAAGAATCTTGGTGGGCAGTGATGTGTAAAACCCTTGGTAGGCAGCGATTTGTGTTTGAAGGAGCTATCGGCTCTAGTCTTGAAATATGCATAAGACCCTTGGTGGGCAGCGGTGTTTCCCTCGCTGGCATAGGCTGGGAGGAAGACTTAGCCTTGGACACGTAAGACCCTTGGTGGGTAGAGGTCTGCGTGTTTACTGGGCTATCGGCTTTCGGTATTTGGGATACTGTGGCTCACTGGTTGACAAATTAATAAAATGAATAAATATGAAATGAGAATGAGAAGTAAAGAAAGCATAAAATGTGAAATGAGAATGAGAAACTAAAGAAAGCATAAAATGTGAAATGAGAATGAAAAATTAAAGAAAGCATATGATGTGGAATGAGAATGGGAAAGTAAAGAAAATATTTGATGTGAAGTAGAAATGAGAAAGTAAAGTAAGTATATGAATTGAAATGAATATGAAAAGCAAAAGAAAATGTGTAAATGAATGAAGATGAGAATTAAAGGAATTGTGTTATGAGTATGTAAATGAATATGAAAAGTAAGTAAAATATGTATGAGAATGTGAATGAAAAGTAAAGTAACTGTTTTATGTGATTACATATGAAGGTTAAAGAAATTGGGATATGAGAATATCTATGAAAAGAGAAGAAATTATGTTATGTGATTAAATATGAAAAGTGACGATATGGTATTATGTAAATGAGTATGATAAGTGAAGGAATTATGTATGTGAATTATTGTGAATAAATTGAAGAATTTGTGGTATGGAAATGAATATAAGAAGTAAAGAAAATATGTATGTATTATACGAATGAAAGTAAACTCATTTTGTAATAAGAGTGTGAAACGTAAAGTAAAATATATTATTTGAAGAATAATGAAAGTAAGAGGTATTAGGTGATGAGAATGGTTATTAAAGTAAAATATGATATGATATGAGTTTGATGTACCTTGGAATTGTATCGAGAAACTACTCGCCCGCTATTTCTGTGGAAATGGTGAGAACTACCTGCCTTGGCACAGCTCCTGGGGTGAATTGGTGGGTTGTTGATATAATGGTTGGATTGCGAGAGTGAAAATAAAGTAAAGTAAATTGTAAGATGAAAATGAAAATAAATTAAAGTAATATTCCAAGCTGTCGGCTTGAAATGTATTACCTAAGTTCTACTTGGGGTGCAGTGATTATTACCCAGTTTATCTGGGGTGCGGTGATTATTACCCAAGCTATTGGCTTTGGGGTACGGTGTTATATTACCCAAACTATGTTTGAGGTACGGAGTATTATCTGATAAGAATGAAAGTTAAAGTAAAATTGTAATATGAGATGTAAACGAAAAGGGCAAAGAGATATATTATTAATAAGAATGATAAGCAACTTGAGTTGTATGATGAGATAAAAATAAATTATAAGGTAAAATATATGATAAAATGAGAAAGAGTATTCTAATAAGCAATATGATAAAATTAGAATGAAAAGAAGGTAAATTGATATATATGTATATAATAAGAGGGAAGGTAAATGTATTACGGATGTTATGAGATGTGTTATAAGAAATAATTGAATGTGATGATATGCGATATAATCAATACATGTGATGAGATGTGAGGAAAATGCATGTGATATGATATGATTGAATGAATGTAAAGTTATATGATGGGAATAAATATCAATATATTGTAAGATTGAATGGGTGTGATTTTATGCAACGAGAGTGAAAATAAATATAGTATGAGATTGAGTGAATGAAAGGCTATAGGACTGAATGACTGTGATGTTAGAGACGAGAATTTATGTGAATATAGTATGCCTTGGAATTGTGTCGAGAAACTACACGCCGGCTATTTCCATGGAAATGGTGGGAACTACCTGCTGAGACACAACTTCAAGGTAGGAAGAGTGGATATATATATATAGACGGGTGAAGATTCAAAAAGTACTTTAGTATAAAGTCACTTTTGTGATGTTTTTATATTTAATTTCAGGTTAACTTTATTATCATGATATTCATAAGTTCTTTCAATTTTCTTTATATATATAGTTTAATTTATTTGCTAAATTAGCAAATTATACTCACACCAGACATGGCTAAAACCTATTATTTTCTAGGGGTTAGGAGAGTCCCTCCCCGAGGGTGGACGACCCTAACTCTCCTGCAGGTTTTGATCGCAGCGAGGTAAGATAGTTGTTGTGGTTTTGGTAGTTTTATTTTTGCTCGTAATATAAGGGGTTATATATATATGTATGTACTATATGTGGAAATAGGGATAGTATGATGTATTATTTTGGATTACGGGGGATTATGTGTATAACTATACGGTATAATGATGTATATAGTGCTGTCATGAAGTTTGAAAGCCCATACCCACCTTGTTGTGGAGTACCGGGGTCTGTGGTTGGTTTTTGAAAGGTTTTTCTAAAGTTTTTCTAAAAATCTTATATGTTTTCAAAAGAATTTTTGGTTTTTAAATTGTATCTTGCTTATTATGATGAATTATACATCCAGAGCCCCATATATCCCCCAATTTTTTTTTGGGGTGTTACATATGGTCATCAGTCTACGCACATACTAGTCTCTATGTATTATTTTTGTCATAATTCACAATAATACTTGACTATAGATATTTAAGAATAGTGTTCTAATTACAACTAATAGGATCTCACAATCAAGTCATGCACATGATATCCCATGGTATTGAACCTACTATTCTAAGAACTTTATTATGTTCATTTAATCACAACAAACAACAAAGTAAATGAAATGCCTTATATATGAAATGAATATCATGATACAATGTAAACTAGTAATGTCAATACATAACTGGCCTCTTGGGCATACACTAATAGATCTTCCATCTTTTGGATGCGTTGAAGGACAACATTGTCTTACTTTTCGGATCTAGTGGACCTGAGAGACTCTTCACGTTGAGGAGGAGTGGTGCGGTGATGGCTAGTTTGTCGAGTCTTGCTTGGAACGGTGTTGACGGCTTTAAGGATTACATCTTTAAATTCTCGAAACTCTGCCCGGGTGACAGGTACATCTTCCCCTCTTTCTCTCCTGGGAGCTGGTCTGCTTATTGGAGTAGGGTACCTTCCCTCCGCCCCTCGAGGGGGAGTTTTTCTGTGACCCCTTGGAGAATGATGGCTTCTTCGACCTTTGAACGATGGGGTTCTTCTCCGCCTTCTGGGAGAGAGGGTTTTTTCGTGTCTCCGACTCTGGGGAGATGAGCCCCTTGTGTCTTCTTGGCAAGATGGATGTGGGAGACCATTCCTTGCTCGCAGTCTGCTTGAGCGACCCTAATGTTGAACTCTTACTTTTTGGAGGTTATGAGATGGCGAAGGTAGTGCTGCGGCTGAGGTGCTTTAGGGGGCACCATGGAGGGTGTGGAGGTGTTGACCGACCCTGGTTCTCTCCATTCTGTTGCGCAGGGTGATGACTTCTTCGAAAGCCCCTTGTTGAGAGAGGCTCGGTAGGTTGTTCTAGATGAGGAAGTTGATTTAGTTAAAGCGTATGAGGGATGTCCTCAGGAGGAGGAGGAGGGAGAAGAGGGTTGGCTTGTCAGCTTGAGGCTGCCACATTCGCTTTCCCCTTTGGAGGCATGGCTGAGTTGGCTTGTCAGCTTGAGGCTGCCACATTCCCTTTCCCCTTTGGAGGCATGGCTGAAAACTGTTTTTACTGGCAAAGTTTGGTCGGATAGCTTTTTCTGTTCCCATCGATGGCACCAATCTATTGCTGCTAATTTCTGTCTGGGAGAAAACAGATGGTATGAGTTCTTTCAAAAACAATAAAAAGCTGACATTTTGTCTTTCACCGATGTTGACTGATTTCAACTGATGTTGACTTCTGAATCTGACTCGTTTGCACCGTTGGATCTGATCTGGATGGTGACGATCGCTCAGGTTGACCAGCAAAAGTCTAAAACATGGGGTTAACCTCGGCGAAAGACCCTCTGACGCTTATGTTAGAAACTCAAGAAGAATATGATAGAGCTTTTGTTGGAAAAATACTGAATACCTGTTTCTGGTGGAGGTAGGGGGGTATTCATAGTCGCCTTGGGGGTCACTTTCAAGATAATGATTTATGTTTACTTCCTAGTGTTTTTGGATTGAATTGATTATCTTTTCTTCATGAAGAGATAAGAGTGGTTGGAGAGATTGAGTTAAAACTCTTATCATGATAAGAAATATGTTTTTAAACCGTATCATATGGATAATTATATGTTTTAATCATATTTAAATAATCTGGACTAATTTATATTGAGGTGTTATGACAAACCAGTAAGACAGATCTGTTTTGGGTTATTGAGCTTAAAAGATGCCCAATTTTCGTTCCCCATTTCTAATGAAATTACCGTTTTACCACTAAGATCTTTAAGATTCGTACCCGATTTGAACGGTCTTAATATGATTCTATTTTTACCCATATCAGTAGGGATGCTCGCAAAAATGGAATACACATTTGAGGAAATAAGCAAACTTGACCTAAAGTCCCGTCTCAATATTTATTTCCAAGAAAGCGCCCAATAATAAGAAAGAATTTGGAAATAAATGTAAATAATATAATATATTACTTTGTTTTACCGCACCAAAATCTCGCATCCTTGTGCGACCTCTTGTAATGGATAATTTTTAATTGAGGCCTCCTTTTAACTTAATATCTCATATAGGTCCTTCCAGCAAATTATCAACTTCATTATGCAGACATAAACCCAACATTACGATCTTGTTAAGCCAAAAAAATAATGACAACTGTGTGGGAGTAACCAGGTGATGTGGATTCTTTTGTGGAACAATCGAGAATCTGACTTTTTGACTTTCGTTGACGTTGACTATCGTGATTGCTTCCTCCTGACCTGCAAATTTCTTGAAACACCAGGATTGATTCCAGTGTCAGGCCCCCCAATGCTCGATTTGTAGTAGGAATTACTATTTTTCTCCCCAAGAACTTTGAGATTCGTGCCTGATTTGAACGGTCCAGATTTGGTTCTATTTTCAACCATATCAAAAGCCCCAACTCCCGGAGACTGAATCTTATAGCCTTTGTGGAGTAGTTCGTCCGTTATTAATGGCTCATAGGATTTATCGGAGTTCTCGAGCACGTTTGAACCTCGTACTGGGTGAAATGGCATTCTCTGGAGCTTATAAATTACTCAAAATTAATTCGAAGTCTTTCTATAACTATTTGTGATTTTTTTCAAAATTTTCCCAATTTTTTATTATTTTATGAATTTTTATTCAATTTTTGAATTGAATGATTAATTCTCAAAAAAATTATAATTAATTATTCTAACTTATAATTATTTTTCGGAATTTTAGTAAATTGTTTTATGAATTTAATACTTATTTTTAGAATTTTTAATTAATTTTTACATTTTTTAATCATTTTTTTGGGTTTTTAAATAATTAATTCGATTTAATAATTGAATAAAGGAAATAAATAAAAGAAATTACCTTGGTTAAATCACGACTGTTGATCATGGATGGCTCGCACGTTGATGCGGTTGGATGGCTGTGATGATGGGATCAGGCAGAGAAGCGACGTGGCGCAATCTGAGGTGTTGATCATGATCGAGCGCACATCAGGAGGCAGTGCTGTTTTGCCATATTTCGTTCAGGACACATCTGCTCGGATTTTGGCTCCGAAAGATGTAGTGAGATCTAAGATGTAGATCATGATCAAGATCGCATCGGGAGGCAGATCTGTTCGGATTTTGGATCCGAACAACGTGGCGAGATCTGAGACGACGATTATGATCAAGCTCGCATCGGGAGGCAAATCTGTTCGAATTTTGGATCCGAACGATGTAGCGAGATCAGAACTGTTGATCATGATCAAGCTCACATCGGGGGGTAGATATGTTCGGATTTGGGATCCGGATGATGTGGCGAGATCTGAGTCGTTGATCGTGATCAAGCTCGCATAAGGAGGCAGATCCATTCGAATTTTGGACATGAACAACGTGGCGAGATCTAAGCCGTTAATCATGGTCAATCTCACATCTGGAGGCAGATCTATTCATATTTTGGATCCGAACGACGTGGCGAAATCTGAGCCGTTGATCATGATCAAGCTCACGTCGGGTGGCAGATCTGTTCAGATTTTGGATCCGAATGACGTGGCAAATCTGAGCCATTGATCGTGATCAAGCTCGCATTAGGAGGCAGATCTGTTCTCTCATTCTTCGTTCGGGGCACGTTTGTTCGGTTTTTGGCACCGAACGACGTGGATGGATCGGCGAAGCGACACGTGGCGTTGACCGTTGACTAGTCACCATTTTTTCGTGAATTTTCAACCGTGGACAAGTTTGTCTGATGCGTGGCACCGAACGTTGCTGACGGCTCGGCTGCACGACATGTGTCACCGTTTGACAGTTAATCGTTCACCAGTCAACGGTTTTCTCTGATTTTTCGATCGGGGACACGTTTGTTCGGCCCATGACACCGAATGTTGCTGATAGTTCGGTTGTGCGAAACGTGTCAGATGTCGATCGTTGACCAGTCAACGATTTTTAGTGATTTCTTGATCGGGGACACGTTTGTTCGGCACATGACTCCGAATGTTGCTGATGGTTTGGTTGTATGACACATGTCAGATGTCGACCGTTGACCGTTAACCAGTCAACAATTTTTTGTGATTTCTTGATCGGGGACACGTTTGTTTGGCACATGACACCAAACATTGCTGTTGGTTCGGCTATGCGACACATGTCAGATGTGGACCATTGACTAGTCAACGATTTTTGTGATTTCTTGATCGCGGACACGTTTGTTCGGTGTGTGTCACCGAACATTGCAAATGGTTCGGCTGTGCGGCACGTGTCAGTTGTTGACTGTTGACCATTGACCATTCAACGATTTTTTGGTGATTTCTTCTGTCGTTTGGGTTCCCTCTTTCTTGGGCTTTGCGAGTTCTTGGGCTTTTTTAGAACCTCTTAAAGGCCCAAGAAGCTGAAAAGGTCGCCTTTCTCTATAATTCTCCCACACCCCCTCCCCTCATTTCTCATTTCTTACTTCTCAGAAATTTCTTTCTATCAATCGGAGTTTTCAGAGCATTCTAGCGATCTTTCCCTTTCCGATGATTTTTTTGACCGTAGTTGTCTCATTCAAGGTTATATATATATATATATATATATATATATTCTTATAGTTATTTTTTATCAAAAGATGTCTATGGTTTCTTTTGGAGGAGAGACCTCCCCCTCACGCCAAGTTGAAGATAGGTCACTCGTCATCTCGCATAGGGCAGATCAAGGGAAGGAGGTGGTGGGATCAGTTATAGTCGAAGAGATCGTAGAGAGTTGACGAGAAGTAGGGGATCTAGGTAGGTTGCCGAGCACCTTATCGGGGCTCGGCCGAGTGAGAGAGTATTCCGCCGATCTCCTTCCTTGAGTCCCTTATCGGGCCTCGGTCGAGTTAGAGAGTATTCCGCCGATCTCCTTCCTCGAGTCGAGCACGGAATGGCATGTTTTTACGAGGAGAACGAGCCTCGCGAACGCTCGGAGGTAGAAAAAATCCCCACAATTCTCACGGAGAAGAGTTTGCGCATAATCCTGGGTTGTTTCATGATTCCGATGGAGTACGGACTTATGTTACCGGGACCAGGTATCAGAGCTTGCACGCCGACTTCCCTTGACGCTTGTTTCTTCTCCTTCGATGCCTTCCATGCGGGGCTTCACCTCCCCCTCCCCTCGTTTACCGTCAACGCTCTTCGATGGTTTGGCTTAAGCCCCATCCAATTCATGCCGAACATGTAGAGTCATGTGAACGACATCGTTCTACACTATCAGGCGGCTGAGCGTCTTGAGGAAGCTGTACAAGATCCACTAGAAGAATAGGTCGGAGTATAGGTTCTATCTTACTCTTCATCGAGGTGTAAAGTTGATCGAGAACCTAATTCGATCAAACTTTTGAAGGAGAAGTTTTTCATAGTCTGCAGTAGCCTGCCTTGGGGGATCCCTACGAGGTGGAGGGATGGAGTGCCGAAGAGGGCAAAGTCTAAACCTGTCTTGAGTCCCGAGGAGGACGAGATGGTCTGGATGCTTTTAGATCGGCCTTCCTTAGATTGGAGAGAAGTGACAGAAGAACACCTTTTCGGGGGGGGGGGCATCCTAGTCCGATCAACCCTAGTATGCGTCTTTAATTTCTCTTCATTACATATTTTTGTCTGTGCCTCTATATCTTGCGTTTTAATTAACCTGTGCCTTTTTCTACAAAGGACCCTGACATGGACTTCGATTCGATGGTCTCAGATCGTGCATCATTGACCGACAATGTCCCCGAAGAGAGGAAGAGAAAGAGAGTGACTGCGAAGCTCTTTGCTTCGAAAGCTGCCAGGGCTCAGATGAGCTAGTCCTCTGTGGTGGACCTCGGATCGCTGCCATCTGCTTCAGTTGTTCCTTCGACCACGACTTTTACTCTAGGGGCTGCTCTCTCTTGAGGCACCCCCCGACTACCATGGTAGAGGCTATTCTGATGGAGGAGCACAAAAGGCTCTTTGTTCTGGATTGGCATGTAATGAAGCATGACGGTTTTCTTGGAGACTCGGCCACTTGCATGCAAGCGATCAATCATCTGGCCACCTCGAAGGATCGAGCTGCAATGGATGTGGGGTCGGTTGGCGGCGATTCTTTGGAGACTACCAGGGCTAATATGTCGGTAAGTCTTCACCTTATTCTTTTTATGGATCAGTTCTTTGACGTTGACTTATTGATATGCTTGAATTTGAATCATCTTTTCTTGTAGATCACTTGCCACTTCGGTCATTTGATGAAATGGATGGTGGAGCACGAGAGAAATCTGAATGCAGGCGAGTGATAGGGATAGGGCGGAGCGCGCCAAGTCTCAGAGACAGTTGGAGGAGGTGACCCATGTGTTCGAGACACAGACAATGCAAATTGCATTGTGGAGTCTGTGCTAGCTAATGCGAAGGACGAGATAGCTCGGGGAGAGCAGTTGTTGGCCCAAGAGAGGGAAAAAGCAGTTACGAAGAAGGAGGAAGCGGTGAGGGCTGCTCAAGGTGAAGCAAAGAGCTTCCTCAGGGGGAACATGGAGAAGCTGTATGCCAAAGCCCTTCTTCACATGAAGGCACGGATTCCCAGGTTCAAAATCTCGGGGTATTCACTTTATCACCCTATCCCCGAAGGCGGCGAAAAGGACGAAGAAGAAGATGAAGAAGACGAAGGGGAAGAGGAACCAGAGGTCACGCCGGACCCCTTGTCTGCCTTAGTAGTGGCCCCGGATGCGGTCGAAGGGGATGGTCATGAGCTCGATGTGCCCGGGGCTCGGTCTACTAAGGTCGATCCTTGATCCCCTCTCTTTCTTGTAGTCTTCTTCAACTTATTTTTGTTTTGTATTTGTAAGGATGCCTTATGGCAAACTGGCCACCGCTTGTTGTATCTTTACATTGCAATGAAATTAGTTTTCGACTCATAAGACTTGTTATTTTTCCCACAATTTCCCTTTGCATGCCTTGTGAGTTGGTTATCTTTGATAGAGTAATCTATCAGTTTGCTTCGTAAACAGGTTGTTGAGCATGGGGTCGGTGAAGTGGCTCATCTTCGCTCCAAGCTTCAGATTACAGAGCTAGGACTCTCTTGCTTATGAGAGAGACTTTCTAAAGTGGAGGCAGAGTTTGGTCACTTGAAAAGAGTCTTGGTCCGTCGGGATATCGAGATGAGGCATAATGACGAGAATTTTCAAGAGGTTCCCCTTGCAGGTGAGGAAGTCTGTGCTTCGATGTCTGTCGACAAAGCTTCGAGGCTTAAATTCCTTCGCCGATCCTTATTCGCGGTAATAGCAAAAGGGACAAGCTGAACAATGTAGTGTTTGAGAAGAGTTTAGAAGCAGCTCATCTCAGAAGAACTATCTTTGAGCTCTCGCAGGGGAGTAGTATGAGCGGGAAGCCTCGTTTGACATTTAGAGTGATAGATGACTTCCTTAAGGAGCATCTCGTTGAGTTAGAGGCAGAGAACCTTCATTTAAAGCATCTCTCTGAGGGAGGCAATGTTAGGAGCACCTCGTGTTCTCGTGAAGAGCGCGCTCAGGGCAAGTCCTTCCACGAGTTGGTTCTGCGCTTGCCAAAGCCACCGAGGAATCCTGGTGATGCTCAGAGCGGTGTGGTCGGCTCTTCTAGTGGGGCGTCGATAGGTGGAGTGGAGCGAGTCGCAGGCCCTTAACGGTAAGACTTGCTCCGTGGGTTTTGATGTCGCTTCGAATGGCTCGAGAGGAAGGTTTAGCACTGGAGCCCCCGTTAGAGGTTGCAAAGCACGTGTTTCCTTAAAGAGAAATATCCCTCTGCCACGGAAGAGCTGCAGTGGCAAATAAGTCAGATTTTGTAGCCTCCTAGCAACATTGTTTATTCAACGACACTTGTAATCTTTTTGCAGTGAAATAAGATTTTTGGCCAAGTATTAGAGAGTCATCTTTTTGTAGCGGCTTTGGTTGTTCAATAACACATGTAACCTATTTTTCTGTTAAATAAGATTTTTCTCTAAGTGTTGAAGAGACGTTTCTCTAAGTGTTTGATAGCACTAGTAATTATTTGGCTAAGTTTTAGAGAATTGGCGGCTATTCGACAGGTTTTCGGGGCATTCGAATGGCGAGCCGTTCCTCACCTATGCACTTAGAAGCGGGGTGGGCGGAGCAGCTCTGTGATCCACGAATGGACCTCTCACTCGGACGGGTTGTTTTAGGAGCACTCGAACGGAAAACTGAATCATGTCTTCTTGCTTAGAAGCAGGTAGCTAGGATGGTCGTTCGAACCGTGAATGGAATGATGATGATGGGTTTTAGGAGCATTCAAATGGCGAGTTACTTCTTCACCAACTTACTCGGAAGCAGTGTGGCTAGATCAGCTCTATGAACCATGAATGGACTCCTCACTCATCCGGTTTGTTTCAGGAGCACTCGAACGGCGAACCGAATCGTGCCTTCTTGCTTGGAAGCAAGTAGCTAGGATGGTCCATCGAACCGTGAATGGACTCTGAAAAATGATGACGACGGGTTTTGGGAGCATTCAAATGGCGTGTTCCTTCTTCGCCTACTAACTCGGAAGCAATGTGGCTAGATCAGCTCTATGAACCACGAATGGACTCCTCACTCATCCGGTTTATTTCAGGAGCACTCGAACGGTGAACCGAACCGTGCCTTCTTGCTTGGAAGCATGTAGCTAGGATGGTCCTTCGACTCACAAATGGACTCTGAACAATGATGACGACGAGTTTTGGGAGCATTCAAATGGCGAGTTGCTTTTTCACCTACTTGCTCGGGAGAAATGTGGCTAAAGTAGACTCTATGAACCATGAATGGACCCCTCACTCGTCGGGGTCGTAGCACTTGTACGACGAGATACACCCCACACACTTGCTCGGGAGCAAGCATGCCCTTGCGATCCTTGAATCCTGGATGGACTCCGCAATCGTCCGTTAAAATGTTGTAGTGGGTGAGATAATGTTGTACACATGGTGCTGAATGTGTTAATCACTCACCACTTTTTAGCAAAAAAAATAAAGGACAGATTTTATTGAATAAACTAGAAGGCCGCTTGAATGCAAGTCTTTATTACATGCCATGACCGTTATAAATTGTCGGTATTTATTACATGTTTACAACTACTAAGCGAGAGCGTTCAAACGCTCTCTTGGTACTTCATGAGGTGCTCAGCATTCCAGGTCCTTAGTATTCTCTTCCCCCCCCATGTTTTCAAGTTTGTAAGCCCCTGTGCGAACTACTTGTGAGACTTTGTATGGTCCATCCCAATTAGGGGTGAGTTTCCCTTTCTTTCGGGGGTTTGAGATTTCTAGCTTCTAGAGAGCCAAGTCACCTTCCTGGATATTGGCCGGGCAAAATCACTTATTGTAGAATCTCTCCACCCTCTGTTGATCTATGTTTCTCCGAATAAGGGACATCTCCCGAATTTCTTCAAGGAGATCAAGATTATCTCGGATTCCATTTGAGTTCTGTTCTTCATCAAATGATATAAGGTGAGGAGAGGGTATTACTACTTCCAGAGAAATGACTGCTTCGGTGCTGAACGTCAAATTGAACCAGGGATTCACCCGTGGGGATTCTCTTTGTGGTCCTGTAGGACCACAGCACGCTGGGGAGTTCTTCAACCCATAGTCCTTTTGAGGTTTCATCAATCCTTATCTTGAGGCTTTCCAAGATTTTCTTGTTGGCGTTCTCAGCTAGACTGTTAGTTTGAGGATGTGATATCGAAGAGAATCACTGCTCAATATTGAGGTCGGTGTAAAATTTGCAGAACCCTTTTCCTATGAATTGCGTTCCATTATCGGTGACCAGGATGCAGAGATCCCGAATCGGCATATCACGTTCCTCCAGAAGAATTGTTGGACACTATGCTCGATAATCGTCGCTAGTGGTTCAGCTTCTGTCCACTTTGTGAAGTAGTCAATAGCGACCACGTGAAAGGTCCGCTGTCTGGTTGCAGGAGGAAAAGGCCCGAGGAGATCCATTCCCCACATCGCAAAATGTATGAGGCTCGAGAGGAAACTAAGGTTGGCTTGAGGGGTGCACATGATAGTAGAATTATTTTGACAAGGAATACATTAACGGACATAGGCTTGAGCATCGCTTAGAAGAGTGGGCCAATAGTAACCGTGATTGAGTATCTTCCGCGCAAGGGACCTTGCTCCGAGGTGACTGCCGCCTATCCTTTCGTGTACTTCCTTCAAAGCGTAGTCAGTCTCTTCGGAAGAAAGGCACCGAAGGTAAGGTCGACCATCAATCGGGGTATAGGAGTGCTTATAAAGGATCCCTTCGATGAGCACAAACCTTTCGGCTCTTACCCAGATTTTTCTTGACTCTTTGATATTCGCGGGGAGGATCCCCTTGTCGAGAAAATCGACGAGGGGCTTCATCCAACAGTCTCCAGGTATTCGAGGAGTAATGGAAATGAGCTCCAATGCTTCTTCTTCTATACTTGGTTTGAGTAGCACTTCAATTAGCACGGTTCGGTCAAGCCCGTCGAGCGATGAAGAGGCTAGTTTGGAAAGGGCGTTCGCCTACCCATTTTCTTCTTGCGGAATGCGAGTGACCTGTACCTCTTTGGAAGTGGCTATTATCACCTTTACATATGCCAAGTACTTGGCCATGCGGTCATCTCTCGCCTTGTATTCCCCTTGGATCTGATTAACCACCAATTGAGAGTCGCTGAACATGCCAACTCCTTGTGCTCCTGCTTTTTTTGCCAGCAAGAGACCAGTAATTAGGCTTCATACTCGGCCTCATTGTTGGAAGCTAAAAATCTGAGGCATAGTGAGTACTACAGGACAAATTTGTCAGGGCCAATTAAGATCACCCCAGCTCCGCTCCTTTCGAGGCAGGAGGACCCGTCCACGTATACTGACCATAGTGGAGGGTTGTCTCCTTCTTGGGGAGGATCGGGGATTGTACATTCGACGATGAATTCGGCTAAGGCTTGGCCCTCGGTCACGGTTCTGGGGCGGTATGTAATGTCATGTTGGCTTAGCTCAATCGACCACTTCATTAGTCTACCCGAATTCTCAGGTTAATGAAGGACCTGCTTGAGTGGCTGATCGGTGAGGACCCAGATGGAATGTGCTTGAAAGTAGGGTATGAGCTTTCAGGCGGCAGTTACTAGGGCATAAGCCAACTTCTCCATCTTCGAATATTGGAGTTCGGCATCATGGAGTACCTTGATTACATAGTAAATTGGATTCTGCACCTGCTCTTCTTCCTTTACTAATACAGTACTGAGGGTCTATTCAGAGGCGACCAAGTAGAGGTAGAGGGTTTCTCCGGATATAGGCTTGCTTAGGATTGGAGGATGGGTGAGGTGCTCTTTGAGGCTTTCAAATGCTGCTTGTTGCTCTTCTCCCCACTTGAAAATTTTCGCTCCCCGGAGAGCTTTAAAGAAGGGGAGGCACTTGTCCCCAGACTTCGATAGGAAACGCCCAATAGTAGCGAGGCGGCCTGTATGTAGCGCCCCGAATTCCTAACCTAGGAACTCGTGACACTCTCCAGGATCTTTCTTCAAATGAGTCACAACACAGCAAAAATCACAGGAAATCAAAAACTTTTATTACATCGAATTGTTATTACAAAGTCCAATGATTACAACAATTATAATTTATTTTTACAACAAGAATGTACAATAAAATTTGGACAGTAACTTTCACTGGGATGCTTTCCCCTACTAGAGCTTTCCCGCGATCCCAAGTCGGCGATCTTGCACTGATAACTGTGGGCACGTCAGTTGATTACAACTGACGAAAATGCTATATTCGGCTATCCTCTCTACGCCATAATATAATGATTCCAACCTCAACAACCACAAATAATATTGATGCAAAGAAAAAGGTGGTGTCAAGCAAGTGTCGGTATATGCCATGACCTAATCTAATGCACACTATGCACACATGCTCCTAAAGCTAATGCACGCTTGGTTGAAAGATATGCATCCCATACTACACACCCCCCAACCAAACGACGTTCTTCAGTTTGATGGGGTTCGATCCCCCGCTATGCATCTTACTTTTGTGCTCTCTCCTGTTTCTGATTCCAGTGATGGTGAGGCTACAGTCGTCCCGGCTTACCCGTCACTGCTGTCATTAGTGGTGTTCAATCCTCATGTTTTATCCACTATGTCTGGGATCTCGGTCGCAGGCTTACCCTGCGTGACTGTAATCATGGTCAGTCGCAGGCTTACCCTGCGTGACTGTAATCAAATCAGCTTAGCCGATATGTTGCTGTATCTACGTCTCCCCGGACCTCACCAAAAGATGATATATGGACACAAAGGCTTTCCGCGAGTGACTAGAGCAATTCCCGATAGAGTCTATCTCACCGGGATATCGTCTAATCCATCTGCCCACATTGATCAACAAAGGACCTGAAGGATATAGGATTTTCCCAACTCTGCTACAATCGTCCTTATACTAGAACAGAACTTACAGTCGAGACGACATTAACACTCCAAACCTCCTCAAAGGTTTTCACGGACCATAAAGGCATTTCTGCCGAGATAGCAGAGCCCCCACAGAGTCTTCTCGACTCCCCAGAGCAGCTCGGGGTCCCTGTCCACATTAAATGAACCTTGGATTCGGTTGGGCATGATGACGCCAAGCGCCCCCCTGACAGGCGAACACCCTCGCTAGTGCCTGTCCTTACATTTATACTAAAACTTCAGATCATTCCATGTTTCGATCTTAGATACATCCAACAATGACATACTAAAACTTCAGATCATTCCATAAGCATAAAGTGAGATACAAGTCATTCTTTCCACAACAGTAACAATAAAAACTTCTTCTTTCTATTCTGACCGGCATGCAAGTTCGTAATTTATTTTAATAGCAGAAAAAAACAAAAAAAATCTGTAAAAATTATTGAAGGTGTATGACACCTATATGATCATCCTCTAGAAATTTCAGATCAAAATACCAAGTAGTGTTCATGCAATGAGCTACGGACTGACAACAAAAATTCAATCTTTTAACAAGATTTTCTGGTTTGGATTACTTAACACAGAAACGAGTTGGTTAGGTTCATTCTTAGGTCATGCACGTCATTTTTTAGTCATCAAAAATACCATTCAACCATAAAAACAAACATAAGGTTAGAAACATCCACCTTTGCTTGTAGTTTCATCTCCTTCTAGCTCCTTGCTTGTTGGTCTTCCTTCTTGACTCCAACTTGAGCTCCTTGCTTCTCCTCCTTGCTTTGGCCTCCTCCTTTCTTCTCCTTGGCTTTTTCTTCTTCTTCTTACTCCAAATCAGTAGCAAGAGTGTAGAGAGTGAGGTTTGGAGGTTTAGAAAAGTTTAGGAGTTGTAAATGAGAAGTGGAGTTGAGAGGGGACTTTAAAACAAAAAAGAAGAGAGGGGGTTAAAGACTTGGGCATGGGAAAGAGGAGAGGCATCTTCTATTGGATTGGGGGAAGTGGGAGGTGGAGTATGGAGGTGGTGAAAGACTCATCATGAGTCAAGATTCCATGTTCAAACCCTAACCCTAATTCTCTTTCCCTCCTTCTTTTCCCTCTCAAAGCTTGGCCGGATTTGGGCTTGTGCATGTGCACAAGTCTTTTTTTTTGTTACATGCCACGGTACACTATAAGTGTTGAGTTAAACTAAGGTCAACTCGGGTTCAAACGGGTCTAGTTGAAGCTTAGGAGTTAATTCCATACAAAAAGCTTCAAAAGAGAAAAATAAATAAATAAATAACTATAGTATTTTAGTGCGTATCAAAACATACATATATTCATATGAAAATCCGGGTTGTTACACTGTAAGCTTCAGAACCTCTTTTATAGTAGCTAAAGGGATCATGTCGAGGATTGCTTTGATCTTCTCGGGATCGGCTTCGATTCCTCGCTGACTCACCATAAATCCCAAGAATTTTCCAGAGGTTACCCCAAAGGCATATTTCGAGGGGTTCAGCCTCATATAATTCATTCGGAGTACATTGAACGCTTCTTGAAGGTCGGCAATATGGTCTTCTTTCCTTGGGGCTCTGTACGAGCATATCATCTGTGTATAATTCCATGTTTCGACTGATCTGTTCCCAGAAGACTTGGTTCACCAAGCGTTGATATGTGGCCCTGACATTCTTCCGCCCAAACAGCATGACTCGATAGCAATACAGCTCTTGATCGGTAATGAAGGAAGTCTTCAGGATGTCTGGCGAGAACATTCGGATATGATTATATCTCGAAAAGGTGTCCATAAAACTTAACAACTAGTGGCCTGAGGTGGCGCCTACCAAGGTGTCTATGTTTGGAAGAGGGAAAGGATCTTTTGGGCAGGCTTTATTAGGTCGGTGAAATCTATGCATATTCTCCACTTGCCATTAGCCTTCTTGACCATCACCACGTTAGCTAGCCACTCGGGGTAACTGACTTCTTGGATGAATCGGGTGGCTTGTTGCCTATCTGGCGCAAACTTGCGGCGCTTCTACTGAACATGCTTAATTTTTGGATCCACGCTTAAGCGGTGCATGATCAGGTCTTCGGCAATGCCAGGCATGTCCTCGGTGGTCCAAGCGAACAAGTCCTGATTATCCCTGATGCAAGTGAAAAGTTTCTCTTCCAGCTGGCGGGGAAGTGCTTTTCTCACCTAGAAACATATGGCTTCATCTCCTACGGAGAAAGGGATTTCTGCCAGTTCGTCCAAGGGTTCGGAGTTAGCTTGCCCCAGATTGAGTGGGAGTTCAAATGCATCGATGGGTCAGACTGAGCCTCCCATAATGGCTGTGTAGCATGCCCGAGCGGCCTCCTGACTCCCTTTGGATTTGCTTACGCCTGTAGCCGTAGGTAACTTCATTTTCATATGGTATGCTGATGCGACTGCTTGAAGGGAAGCTAGCCCCAGGGCGGCCGGAGATAGCATTATAGGCGGACTTCAAATCAACCACCATGAAGTCTAATGCCTCTGTACGAGTAGCAGGGGCTTTCCCTAGAGTCACGTCGAGGGTTACAATTCCCTCAATCATTACGAGGCCCCAGAGAATCCATGGAGGGTATATCCTACAGGATTGAGGCGATCCCGTTTAAGTTTGAGGCTCTCAAACACATTTAAAATGTTGACCGAAACTGCCGTTATCAACTAGGACCTGACGCACTTCGTGGTTTGCCATGCACATGCTGATCACGAGTGCGTTGCATTGAGGGGTTCGGATGCCCTTTAAGTCCCGGTCCGAGAAGGTAATGCTAACTCCTGAGCTTCTTGGAGGGGGAATGTTGTGTACGGAGTATACTTCTCAAACAAAGGCTTTCCTGGATGAGATGGAGGCTCCTCCCATAGGGTCTCTGTGGATCGCGTGGAATATCTCCATACGCCCCAATCCTTGGGATTCGGACGGTCTTTCTACCCATTTGTTAGGTCCCCTTGGAGGAGGCAGTTCAGTGTCGTTGATCTAGGCGAATTTGGAGAGGTATATATCCTCGTTGGATGAGTCCTTCGACTTCGTCTTTTAGAGCTCAGCACTCATCTGTGAGGTGGCCATGATCCTTATGGAAGGCACACCATTTTGTTTTATCCCATCTCTTGCTCGGGGCATTCATCTTTGGAGGAGGCCGAAGGATCCCATCCTTGTCAACTTCTATGAGGAAGGCGGACACGCTCACGTTTAGTGGAGTGTATTTCTTAAAGCGTGGCATGGGTGGTGGGCGGCATTGTCCTGAAGAATCCTTCTGGGATTTTCGAGGTTCGTCCTCGTTAGCACCTTTTCGTTTGTTCCCCGAAGGAGGCATCCTTTGTTCTTGAGGGCGGATTACTTTTTCGACTCGAATGTACTTCTCCACCCTCTGAAGGAGGTCAGAGAAATCCCGAGGAGGTCTTTTGATGAGGGAAGCCTTAAGATCATCATCTTTGACATTATAGCTGAAGGCGACTGTCGCCACCGCGGAGTTAGGTGAGGAGATTGACTTGGACTCAGCTGTGAATCGTTGGACGTAGCTCTTGAGGGACTCCTCATCCCTTTTCCTGAGGTCTAACATGGACGCGCTGGTTTTCTCCAACTTCTGGCTAGTGGCAAAGTGCATAAGGAATAGTTCTTCAAGTTGGTCAAAGGAAAATATAGAACCCGGGGACAGGCGAGAGAACTATTTCCGCGCCGAGCCTTTCAAGGTCGTCAGGAAGGTTTGGCAAAGGAGGGAGTCGGATGCTTGGTAGATCATCATAATGGTCTTAAATTTTTCGATGCGATCCACGGGATTGGTCTCTCTACTGTACTGCTCGAAAGTCAGGACCTTGAAGTTGGCGGGGACTAGTGCATCAATAAATTTTTAGGAAAATAGGGGCCTGACAGGGCAGTACCTCCCTTCTTGCTTTGTTTCGTCTCTTCTGAGTGAGGCCAGATGGTCTTCCATCTTTTAGAGGCGGTGGAGGACGGCATCCTCTTGCTGATCAGATCCAGTAGATCCACGAGACTCTTCACGTCGCGGGAGAGATGGGTGGTGTGGTTGAACTATGCTGAGGGCTTGGAGGATCTCATTCTTGAGCTCTCAGAGCTCTGCCCTGGTGGCTGGCATTTCTTCATCGATTACCACCCTGGGGTTGTCCTGCTGAGTGAAGTTGGGTGCTTCCTCTCCCGGGGAGGAGTTCTTCTGTGATCTCTTGGAGAGTGGTGACCCCTTTGCCTCCTGGGAGAGGGGGATCTTCTTTGCCTTCGTGGAGAGGGACTTCTTATGGGACCCCTGGGGGAGGGACTTCTCCTGCAACCTCTGGGAGAAGGGCTCCTCCTGCTCCCCATATGTCCTAGATGAGAGTCTTCCTCACGAACCCTGTTGAGATGGGTCTGGAGGTCAGACTCTTGCTGGTGACCGATGATGATCTGACGAAGGTCAGGTTGTAACTGAGGGGGTGCAGAAGGAGTAGAGGTGTACACCGATCCTCTAGTTTTCGACGAATGGCCTTGTAGATAGTTCGGGGCGACTGCGGCGAGAGCTGCCCGAACAGCTGTGCCAGTTGGAGGTGGGGCTAGTTAAAGGAGAGGTTCGGATTGTTGTGGTTGAATGGCTAGAGGGGGTTCCTTTAGAGGAGGCGATGGTTGAGGAGGGTTGGCTCGTCGACTTGATTTAATGCCCCGTAACTTTTGATACAATATTTTGAATTAATAAATAATTTGTAAATCAATTTATTTAATTATTTGAATTTTTGTAAAATTGACATTTTCATACGTGCAAAACACGTGCAAATATTTTCGAAGTGTGAATTTAGAATTATGAGTTGATGAACAACTTCTATTATTTGTTATTGGGTATATTTGAATTTTTGAGATTTTTCTGAATAATGAAAACTACTATTGTAAATTTGTGAAAGAAAGGGGTCTTTTTGTAAAAAGTCGTTTAGGGGTGAAAACTGTACTTAAAAATTGTTTGGCTGCATTTAGGGCTGGCTATTCAGTAAAAGCCTCTAAGGAATTATATTATTTCCATATTTGGTTGATGTTTATTGATTTAATTGAATAAATATATAATTACGCAATTTTGAGATTGTTGGGGACTTTATTGAAAATATTCTTCCAGGAGAATAAAAGTCAGAAAATTTATTTGGAAAATATAATCTTTATTAGTATTAATACTTCTAAATTTTTTGGATTTTTACGAATATTTTATGGCTTGTTTGTAAATATTACAAAAAGAAGGACTTTTGTATAAAATTGCCACTTGAGGGAAAAACCCAAAATTTCGAAATCTTGGGCTGCATATGTTGGTCGGCCAGATCTGGGATGTGAAGGGATTTAATTTAATTTAATTTTAAATTAATTTGATTAACTAATAATTAGAAGTGAACCATATATGTAAATAAATAATCTTCTTTGGGGGTAATTTTGTAAACTTTTGTGAAACCCTAGGAGGTCAATCCTGGCCTATAATAGAGGCATCAACCATCTATCTCTTTCTAAACCCAAAAACTCTATTTTCTCATTATTTTTTTGGATTTTAACGCTTGGATCTTGGATTTTTGCAAGGAGAAAACTTTTCTTTATTACTACTATTGATTTTTAAGTTGATCTTCTTTGAGGTGAGTGATACTTCTAGTCTTTTGATGTGTTTTACTCATATTATCATGATGAATGAACTTATGGATGTTTACATGAACTAAAGATGCAATTTTTATAAGGGATGACCATGTTTTATTTATTTTAAATGTTAAATATTGATGATGGATAAAAATCTAACTTGGGATCTATGGATTTAATTGTAGTTAATAAAGATATGTAGAAGTAAGTAGAACTTGCTCCATGCTCTTGAATTCATACTTGATTGATTATAAAGTTGAGATTTTTCCATGCTATTGGTTGTTTGTAATCATCAAAAATTGAAACTAAATATTAGGGTTCGAATAATTGTTGTATGGATCTAAAGTAATTTATTTTGAAGTGGCTTATGTATAAAAGATTAATACTTTTGCTTAAAGAAATAAATCTAATGATTATATATATGATTGTAGATGTTAGATGATGGTGTATGATTCAAGAAACATATTTTGGATGATTAAAATATGAGATTCTTCATTGTTCAAATATTAAAGTAAATATGATTCAATTTAATTGTTGTGTATATAAGAAGTATTTTTGGCAAGAAATCTACACAAAGGGTAATAATAAAAATTAAATCCCTTGGGTTAGGGTTCGGCCAGGGTCTAAACAGTAACCGAGAGTTACTGTTCTGACCCAGTAGGGTTGAAAAGTAACCTGGGTTACTGTTCACCCGATGCAACACCCCAAATTATTATTATTATTATTATTATTTTTGAAAACTAAGCCTCCAAATTCAATTCTTTCAATTTCTATGTCACTTTAAACATAAACTAAGAAAGTTATATTTCAAGAAAAATTTTGGCAGAGTTTCTCTTGTAAATTTTGCCCCGAAACACAAATAGCTTACAGAATTCTGCTCAAAATTCCGTAGCTCACAATACACACAATAATTTCACGGGCTCCCCAGGCCAAAATGAGCAGAAACATACATGCAATATAATATAATGCTCTGGGGGCCAAACTCATAACGAATGATCAAATATCAAATAAAAACTATAAATTTCTTTGAAAAACGAGGTAAAAATTTAGAAAAATCATTGTAAAACCTACCGCAGAGCCCGGTACACCACAACGAGATGAGTACGGGTCACAAACATACCATACCACCCCACACTATACTCATCATCATCATATACATGCCTATACATCCATAATACAACTTAGATCATAAATTTTACTATTCATATAACTAATTAGTACAAATTTTTTAAAATAAAACTTCATCCTACCAATCCACGCCTCACCTCTGCACTGATGAGAACCTGTAACAGTAGGGGATCTAGGGTAGTCCTCAGACTCCCCTAACCCCCCAAACACTAAGGGGTCAGCCATTTCTGGTGTGAGTATAGTTATTAATCTAATAACAAATTAAAATAGTATAAAGAAAATAATTTAAACTTACAAATACCAAGTTAAGATAATGCAACCTGAATCCTGAACACAATAACATCATCAATATGACGATATATCAAATACTTTGCCAATCCTGCATTTAACTGTTTAATTATCCATAAATTCCCACATTTCATAATATACTTCACATCAACCTCGTATATATATATTCTTAATTTACATCCGCATAGTACGAATACACATACAATCCATTACTTTTCAATTTAAATTCTAACCCAAATATTCATTCTTCCACAAGTATCGTCATAATAGCATTATATGAATATAACTACATAATGTTATTACATCTTTCTTTAATAACCATTTATATGGATATAAACTCATAACACAACATACTTTCTGCATTAACCATTTTCATAACCACTTTCATAGCACAAGTATTTATTTTATTGTATTAAATCATGTATCACATCAGAAACATATGCATTCATTCCCTTAATGCCATATTCATTCACGTCATATAACACAAACATAACCTCTCCTTACACATTATAATTAACTTGCATTTCATCACATCATCACCATATCACTTATGCGAATGCACATTCTTATTGCATCAAAACACGTTTTATAGCTCATTCATAACTCACTACACCACTTTAGTAATTTCTTTTTCTTATAAACAATAAATCTTATTATCATTTTCACTTAATCCCCAAACACAATCTGGGGTCACCACATATCACACCCCATAGCCGATAGCTTGGGTAATAATCACCGCACCCCTAAACACACAGTTTGGGTAATATCACATCACATCTCAAGCCGATAGCTTGGTTATTAATTCACTACAATCACTTATCATCTTCACTTTATTTAATTTCTCATTTCCATTAATCATTACCACTAGTATACCAACTCACCCTGCGAATTATGCCAAGGCAGGTAGTTCCCATCATTTCCACAGAAATAGCGGGCAGGTAGTTCCTTGACACAATTCCAAGGTGCAACTCATATCACACGGTATTTTACTTTAATAATCACACACATAATACAATTACTACGTACTATTCATATTAACACATGTCTCTTTTATTACTATCATTTTAAATTAACCACGTACTGCATTTATCACTTCTTTTCATATACTAACTCATAACTCATTTTCTTTCACATTTGCTTCATTCACAACTACTTTCTTTCTCATCCACAATTCGCAGTTCACTTTCCACTTTCTTTACCCTCACATTTTTATTAACACTTAGTTATTTTATTAGTTTGTCGACCAGTGAGCCACAGTATCCCAACATACTGAAAGCCGACAGCCCAGTAAACACGCGGTCCGATGCTCTCCCAGCATCTTACTCGTCCGAGGCTACGTCTTCCTCCTAGCCGAACTAGCGAGGGAACACAGCACTCCTAGTCCCACTAGGGTGCCTCCTCGCGATGTCTGTCATTGAGGGAAAAACCACTAACCCCTAGTCCCACTAGGGTACTTCCTCCCAGCCGAAGCCAGCGAGGTAAACACTCACCACTAGTCCCACTAGGGTGCTTCCTCGCGACAGCTGTCATCGAGGGAAAAACCACTAACCCCTAGTCCCACTAGGATACTTCCTTCCAGCCGAAGCCAGCGAGGCAAACACTCACCACTAGTCCCACTAGGGTGCTTCCTCGTGACAGCTGTCATCGAGGGAAAACCGGGCCTCAAGCCGATAGCTTGGGCGATAAAATCCACTTACCCCAAACATAGTTTGGGTCCACTATTCCCAAGCCGGTCCTTGGGCGTTAGGAGGTCTAGACCAAACCCCCAGGATTCCTGTAGGTACTGGTCAACAAAACTATTTGTTATTTCATCTTTTCATCTTATTAAATCAACACCAAGCATCACAGCTTTTAATTAAACAATTGCCACAGTCTTGACTTTAATCATGTGAATAATAACACATTTTATTAACACTTACCATCTTATCTTTTATCTTGCATTTGATGCAAATCTGATGTCCACGATGTAATTATCATCTCAGTAAATCACATATATACATACACCTAGTCATTTAACATATAAACCAACATGTCATATTATTGCATATCACGAATGCACCACGTTATTTATTTTTTCATAACATCACCCATTATGAATACTATGCTATTTACTACTCCATTAAATCACATATAAGCATACACCATGTTACATCATAAATAAAAGAATTATAAGATGTTAGTCTGTATCGTAAGCGTATCAAAATATATAATTCATCACAGAATAATATCATATTATTACCCACTAATTCACTTCGAACATAATTAAAATGTAAACATGTACCCAATTATTAATTTCATCAACTATTGCATCACACGTCATAATCATCTATATATATATCACAAATACACACCACACATGCGGGTTTCCCAGAAAAAGGGGCCAAAATCACTTATTTCCTCTAATTAAATCTTATAATATCTAATTATAGCATACTAGCTCATACACCGATGCTCCATGTAATCATAATTGCCTATAAGGGCATATATGCCCCAAAACCTGCACAAAATATGCACTGGATAAAAATATGCATAAACAATCTAATATAATTAGTTTTTATACTTCTACACATTACAATAACCCATACTATAGATTTTATATACTTAAAATAGTCACTTTCACCACATATCTCAAAAACCCATTTTGGATCCGTAAAAATCCGTATTTTCAACAAAAACCCACTTTTAGCATAACTCCCACAAAACATATCAAAAGGCCACGAAATTCAGCCACAATATAAAATATTTATAATTACACATACTCACTTAACGGATCGAGCAAATGATGTTCCACGTCCGTCCTGTAGCCAGTCGAAGTTCGACTTTTTCCACCTAAATAGGAAATTATAGGATCGATTAGCATGAAACTCAAAACTCGACCTACGGATCTCCAAATTCAAATCCGTCTTCACCCACATGTCACAAATAACATACGTAGGCGAGCTACAACGATGGATTTCAAATTCGAACCCCAACACAAGAACTTACCTATTGATCGGAGGCTTTCTAATAGGAAAATTTCCTATTTCCTAATTTCTTCAATCCCTTTGTCCTAATATCTCAAATTAGGGTCAACAACAATAATGAGACTCATCTACGCCTCCGAAGTCATCAAATTCTCACCTCTATATTGCTCGGGCATTTCACCGAATACCCGGCGTGCACTTTTCACCCATAATCCATTTTACTCAATTTAATTGAGCTGGAAGCCTATAAAAATCATCCTAAATTCTTATTAATACTTTCATAATATTCTACACCCTCATATGCATTTTCTACAATTATTTGAATCGAGTTTTCTACCCGATTTCATAAACCCTATAGTTCGAGTTTATGCCAAAATCACTACTCCCCATTTTATTCTAATGGCTCACTACAATTTTTATCACCATACAAGAGAAAATTCTTATATATATATATATATATATATCTATTTTACAAACCCAAAACCCTAATTTACTAACAACTTGTAATTTCTCTAACAATCCACTAATTCCTCAAATCTTTCACTTCCAACACCTCTAAATCACTCTACCATGATAAGCCTACTCAATAAAACTAACCACACTTAATTTTATACGAATAAATAAAATAGGATATACCTTTTCGAAATCCTTTCGAAAATCCAATACTTCCACGATGTAGAGAACCCCTCAATTAGCATACCCCTCAATTTAATTTTGATTTGGTGAAGGAACGAAGTGGATTGGAGCGGGAGAAGGGGAGGCCGAAAGTTGGGTTCGGTGCTTCTTTGGTTTCAATCGGAATGGGAAAGAAGGAAAGAAGGGAGAGGAAAGAAAAAGGAAATAAAATGGGGAAGGGGTTATATTGGAAATATAATATATATTTTTAATAATAATAGAAAGGTACAATTACCTATAAGTCCTCCAAATCCAATACATTACAAATAAACTCCAACTTTTCTATAATAATAACACGAACAAGGCAAATACATTAAATTATCTTGTAATAATTCCCCAAAATTATAAAATAAAATAAACTATATTTCCTCACACAAAATCTCAACTCATGGTTCCAATATATTAATAATACCAATCTCCCACAAATCTCGACACCAATATCAATATTTAAAATAAAATACATCAGAATAATTTTCACCACTCAAAATATATAAAAACAGGCATTTTCGGTATTTCACAGATTCGAGGTGTTACACCCGAGCCACTGTTGCTTTTCGGTTGATGTGTTTCGGTTTGGATTTTTGAGGTGATTTCGAGTTGTTTTATGGGTGTGGCTTGCATGCTATGTTAGGGGGACACTAGTATACATGTGTAAAAATCTATATATGGATTCAAACAAATATATATGAGCGGTTTGATTGAGTTTGGATGAGAGTTTAAAGACATTGTATAGTCTGGATTGTCGTTTTGTTTCAGTTTGGAACGAGTTTTCCACTTGGTTGCTGAATTACCTAAAACTTATAAAATAGAAATTGTAGCTCACTGTGTCTAGTTTCCAGAACATCGGACGGATCCTCAATCCGAGTTATAGATTGTAAGATATGAAATTTCTACCACTGTACTGTCGTAGTTTCAAATTTTTAGAAAAAAATGGTTATTTTTTAGAATTTATTGAACATGAACCCTTTAAACTAATTTATTTGATTCTAGATTTTTATGGTGGATTTCTTGATATGTGCTAGATTTAAGTTATTTTTTCGAGAATTTAATATTGATTTTAGGATGTACTGTTTTGAGGAACAAAGTCATGTAACTTTCAGATTTTTGGATGAAAGATAGTTTTTAGAATTTATTGAATATCAACCCTTTAAACTAATTTATTTGAGCCCAGATTTTTATGATGGATTCCTTGATATGTGCTGGATTTAAGTTAATTTTTCCATAATTTAATATTGATTTTAGAGTGTACTATTTTGAGGAACAAAGTCATGTAACTTTCAGATTTTTGGATGAAAGATAGTTTTCAGAATTTATTGAATATCAACCCTTTAAACTAATTTATTTGAGCCCAAATTTTTATGGTGGATTCCTTGATATCTTTTGAATTTAAGTTAATTTTTCCAGAATTTAATATTGATTTTAGAATATACTGTTTTGAGTAACAAATTCGTATAATTTTCAGATTTTTTTAAAAATCTATTTTTCGTAGATGAAATGTGCTTCCATACATATAAACAAGTTCTCATGGCAATATTAGTTTATTAAAAAGAATGTGATTAATGGAGAGCAATTTGTAAAATTAAACCAAGTTAAGTTTTGATTTGAGGATTGAGGTTATGATGTGGACCCTCAAAAGATTGTTGATGATATTGAGTTATAAGATTCTAGAGGTTGGATGGGATCCTAGCTTGCTGGCAAATGAGATATTGTGGGATTTTGGTCAGTGGGGCTTTTGTTGTTGATTTTGTAAAAGATAAGTCTGGTAGGGTACACCAATTCTAGGGGGAATTGTGACTTAACTAATAATAATAAACCTAAGGATATGCACTAGTTGAGTTGTAATGAAATGAGAGCAAATGTGAGTATGAGGGCCTCAGGTTGATCTACGGTGGTGAGATAGTCCCCAGAATTATCGAGAAGTGAGTGAAATAGTCTTTGGAATTACCTGCGGTGTGGGACCGATCTCCGAAATTATCGAGATCGAGGCGATGCTCACGGAACGTCTATGTGTGGTGAGGCGCCATTGCATGCAGTGTGGGGTATTCTCGAAAATTTCCAGGTGTTTGTGAAATAGTCTCCGGAATTATCTGTGGATTGAGATTGACCTCCGGAATTATCAGAGCATGGGCTAAGTACGCGCAGAAGATCTAAATCTTGTAGTAGTCACTGTAGTAGGATTAGTTGCATAACGAGGGATTAAACCCTATAAAATGCAAAACCAATAGGGGTTTGCACCGGACCTATGTAGAGTGGGATGCATAGAATCCGAAAAATATGCATTAGTATTCATCATGTGCATTTGTGTTTTTCTTGACTTGTATTATGCATGCTTGTTTTTTGTTTTCTTACACTTAACACTTAGCCTAGTTTCACTTGATGATTTATGCTTCATTTATTGTTATTTCATGTTCCATCTAATGTGTTTCACTTGCTGACTTATGGTTTTATTCCTTATGCTTCCATTTAAGTTTGTATTTTCTTTGAATATCACATACCGTTATGGCTGACCCCTATTTTTGGGGGTTAGGGTTATCTCTAGCCTCATATTTTACAAGTAGGTCCCATTAGCATGGAGTCGGGAGCATGTGGTATATTAGTAAATGTTTATGCATATCTTGTAAAAGGATTGATTATAAAGTGAATATTGTAATTCAAAGTGTTTAAATTCCGCTGTGCTGTTGTAAAGAGAGTTAATGAAATGAAAAATTTTAATTTTCCTTATATTTGGTTTCTATGTTTATGGTTACAATTGAAGTTGATTCTGGAATTTGTGCCACGTATTTCTAATTTTATTTATTGGAAATTCGGGGCAATACACCTGAAGCCGCTGCCTTCCCTTTTCCTTGGTAGGGAACATCTGGAGGATGCAACAGAGGAGGAGGGTTGGCTCGTCGGCCTGAGGCCGCCGCCTTCCCTTTACCTTTAGGGGGCATGTTAAAACGTGAGTTTCTGCTGAAGGTTTAGTCGGATTTCTTTCTGATCCCACAGACGGCGCCAACCTGTTATTGCTTTTTTCTATGCGGGAGTAACCAGGTGATGTGGATTCTTTTGTGGAACAGTCGAGAATCTGACTTTTTGACTTTCCTTGCCACTAACTATCGCGACTGCTTCCTCCTGACCTGCAAAATGCATGAAACACAGGGATTGATCCCGGCGACAGGACCTCCGACGCTCTAGTCAGTAATCATGAAGAAATATGAGTGCTTTTTGTGGAAAAATATTCGTTTCCTCCTTTATGGTAGGGGTAGAGGGGTATTTATAGTTGCCTTGAGGATTAGTTTCGAGATAAGGAGTTATCTCTACTTACTGGTGTTTATGGATAAGAAACAGAGTTTTGAACCGTCTCATGATAAGAGAGGCAGTTTAAACCACCTCTTAAGGATAATTACGAATTTGGATCACTCTTTACACGTCCTGGGTTTGTTCGTAATGGGCTGTCACCCTGACCCTAGTAAGATAAACCTGTTATTGGGCTATTGGGCTTGGAGAAGGTCCAGATCCAATTTTTGGGCCCGTTTGTAGTAGGAATTACTATTTTTCTCCCTAAGAACTTTGAGATTCGTGCCTGATTTGAACGGTCCAGATTGGTTCTATTTTCAACCATATCACTTGGCAACTGAAATGTGTTTCCATATGGATGACTAGTATATTTCACCAATTTCATCTAGGTTTTCCAATGATACTTCCATTACTAATCTCCAATTTCTATAGAATTAAATTCGATAATCTTTATTAAATTGATAATGCACTTAAATATTTTAGTGTTGTTTATCTTTAATCTCAAATATTATAATAGGAGTGTAACCCCTGTTTTCGTGAATACATATTTTTTTGTGTATTTTCGGTATTTCAAATTTTTGTAAATTAGTTTTTCACTTTCAAATTATTTTTGTTAAAATATATTGTTGGATCTTCTATTAAAATCTATTTTCGGTCAATAGTTTTATTTGTAACTATTTTCTATGATTTTTATATTGTAATACAAATCTTATTATTGTTATTATTGCTTTGATTTCTATTATTATTACTATTACTATTATTATTGTTACTATTATTATTTTTATAAAATCCTAAGTGTATTTTTTTATTGGTTATTTTATAAACCCAATATCCAATACCCTATAACCCATACCCGTTTACACCCAAACCCAATTACCCCAACCTGTTAACTCTCATTTAACCCTAATAATATCACTTGGACCTGAAACCCATTATGCATTTAAACATATTTCTCCAGGTATATATATACTCTATATATACTCATCCCTGTTAAACCCTATTCACCAAACTATACAGCCACCCCCCCATTTCCCTTTGTCTTCCTTCTGTCATCCCCTGCTCCGAAACCCTAACTCCCTAGCCGCCCATCTCTTTCTACCCGTTCTCCCCCTCTGCCCCTCTCCCGTCAATCCTTCGGTCGTGCCGCCTTGAGCAGCAGCCGCGAGCGTCTCCCGTTCTCATCCCCCTCCTCCTGTCGTCTCCCGACCCCCTAACCCAACTGCAGTGCCACCCTGTGCTTCCGTCGACAGTGCATCTCTCCTTCCCATCTCCTCATCGCCAACAGCACCCAGGAGACACAGCAGACCAGTGCACCTCCCCGATGCCCTGTCACCTGCATCCTTGTCGCGCCACCCTCGTGCTGCCTCGCGACCCCCTGTCGCACCTCCACAGCATCGCCAGCAGTCCACCAAATGCCAGCACCTTCCTCGGCACCTCTCCTTATCAGCAGTGGCATGCCAGCACAGCCACGACCCCGCGACAGCCCTCGTGCCACAGTAGCCCAGCAATGCCACCGCTCCCTGTCAGCCGTGTCCACTGGCCGCCGCCGCCATGTCCCTTTGCCACCGTCGTCTCCTCCTCGCAGAGCCCCCTGGCTCTGTTGGTTTTGCTCAAGTATTTTTTTGGGTCGTCAACCATCATGATCATCATCATCATGCTTGATTGAATGTGGGCCGTCAATCTCATCATGATCATCATGTCCCCTTGATTGATTGATTCCCGGCCGTCGATTGCTTCATCCCTTGATCTCGACCGTCGGATATGCTTGATCATCATCATCATCTTCATCAGATTTGGACCGTCCGATCTTGTTGTTCTTGATCTTGAACTTTGATCTCAGCCGTCCGATTGTGTTCGCGATCGGTTGTTTTTTGTGTTTGTGATTGGTTCGTGATTCATTCGCTTGAGATTCGTACCCGACCCGTTCCCATTATTCTCGTTGCTTCGTCGTTTTCCTCGTCGTCTCTCAGGCAAGTAACTTGTATTCTTTCCTTTGTGCAATACAAGTACTAAATACCGCCTGTAGTGTAGTTGTGTTCTGAACACAATTCTTGTGCAAACCCCTATTGTATATTGTCTTTATTGTGTTTTACCCACCCGTAGTTGCCACATGACACACATGGCATGAAATAACCTAGGGATGACCACTTCTTGATGTGTGCATGCATGTTGTTCGTATGATATCATGTGCTTAGTTGTGTTAGTTGTAGTATACTTGTCGTGGAACTATAAAATATCCTATACCATGTTTTCTGGACATCTAGTATACTATATTTCGTGTTTTATTATGTTTTGGATGAGTTTCGTATGAACGGGTTGATTTTGTGCATGAAGGATATTTTCGGTTTTGCCGATTTCACATTTTTGATCAGTATTTTAGACCCTATTAGGGTCAGTATATTAAAATTATTTGTAAACATGAACTGTAGAGAATTCTGTCTATTTTCCAACCCTTCTGACAGATCTCAGTTTCGATTTATGAATTGCAAGTTATGTCTATTTTACTACAGTGGTGTAGAAAAAATTCCAGATTTCGTTTTATATGAATTTTGTGGAATAAACTATTTTTATTCTGATGTTAAAAGTATTATTTTGATCCAATATTTTACTGAGTATAACTAGATCTGATTGGGATTAACCCTGAATTTTTTTTGTGGATTTAATTAATGAGTTTTACCAACTATTTTATACTTGCATATAATAACTATACGAGCAGAATTTCCTTGCTGCTCAGTAAAGATACATAATTTTGACCTGATTCTACTTAATGTTTGAAAAATCTTTCTTAATATAAAAGTTATCCTACTGTATCTAGTTTATCACCCTTTTGACGGATCTGGATTTCGATTTATATTTTGTGAGATATTGATGTTTTCGTACTGCATTGTTTATGTTTCCAGTTTTACAAAACTACTGTGTCTTGCTGTTTTCTGATTTTACTTGACTATTCTATTTATGTTGGAAAATTATGAAACTTTATTTTCTAGTTACTAAACATACTAGGGAATACCACAGATTTTTCGTGGATTTAATTATTAAGTTTTCATGCTGTTTTTCTGCTTATGAATACAAACTTTTGATTTCTGGCTGAACTTGTTTTTTGGATTCAAACCTGTTTTGAGACTGGTTGTTAAATACCATATGACTTATATATATTTGTTGGATTCAGCCAGGAGTCTATTTTCCATATTCTTTGACGAATTCAGGTTTACATGTTTGTAGCAATGGAAATTTTAGATTTAGTGCAGTACTGTCTTACTATCTTGAACTAGAATTGTCATTGTTCTATACTTTTATGAGTTGTCCTTTACCTGTACATGTTTATCTTTCATCCTGAACCTGTTACTTATTTATGCCATCTTATTCTTACCATGTTTTGCACACATACATGCCTGTTTGATAATAATAACAAATAACCAAGCCGGAGTTAAGAGAAAGATCTAGTAGTGGATAATATAGGAGCCTGTACTCAGGAAGGGGACTCGTGTTTCCTGTATGAGATGTTTACTGACCAAGTTACCGATCAAGTTTACCGATCAAGTTTACCGACCAAGTTACCAATCAAGTTTACTGAGCAAGTTAATTTTCTGTTACCGATCAAGTTTACCGACCAAGTTTTCTGTCCTTTGAATACCCGAGTACATGACCTATAGAATCCCCTACGAAATCTAAACGTAATTTAATTGTTTGAATGTAGCAACAATGTGGTAAATGGATGGGACGCATGAAGTGCTACCTAGATAGTAATAATACAAAACTTGACATAACATGATACTTGTTACATGCTTACCTGTTACATGATACCTGTACATGCTACTTGACACCGGTTTACCTGTTTACCTGTATACCTGATTACCTGTTTGCATGACACTTGACATATGTTACATGTATCTGTTAGTATGTCATGCTACTTGATTTTGTTTCCTGATTCATGTTAGCTATCATGTTTTGTTGTCATACCTATGTCATGCTATGTTGTTTATCCCTTCCATGTACTTGTGCCTGCACTACAAATGTCTGGTAACTTGCATTGACGGGAGTTTATTTTGTTTTCTTTTTTCTCTTCCTGCAATATATTAAATTACAGATTTTGGAGATCAGCTTCCAGATGGAGTAGGTGATATGAGATACTAGTTGCTGGAGTTTTGCTATTATTATTTCTTGTTTCTTATTTGAATAATTGTATCTGATACTTGGATTATTTGTATTTGGACAATGTAACCCAGAATTATTGATTTATTCAGATCTGATTTATTTGAGATAATTATATTTTGTTTCAAGTAAATCCTGTTGGTATATTGATTCATATATGCATGTGTGGTTGACTTTTCTTACTTCCGACTCTGATTATTCTTGTGAAATGTTGTAAAGATCCTGACAGCTTATGAATGATGAAAATCATTCGCTGGGTTTAATCACGTATCCGTATTCCGTATTATCTTTTTGGGAAGCGGGGTGTGACAAAGAGAGTTAGAGTTGTAATTTGTAGACAACCTGTAATTTGTAGACAGTCAACAATCTAATCTCAACCATTCATTTTTAAGTGGGAATTTTATTAACCATTTATTTACTCATTTATTATTAGTTACCATAATACCCTCAAAATTTAAAATTATTTACGACATAATTATTTACAAAAGTGTCACCCATATAAAATAAAAGTTGGTGTCATTATGGGTAATTTATATAGAGTATGTGATGAATAAAGAGAGGTCTCAGGTTCAAGGGTAGAATACATTTTAGTTTTAACTTTAAAAAACATATTTATTAGGACGTGCAAAGGACGAGCAGATTACTACTCGCTACAAATTGGAAATTGATAATACCAATTTTTTCCCAATTTCAAATTTCTCAGAATGTGTTTCAAATAATTAACTCCAAATTTGACTTTAATACTCTATGTAATGTCCCATGTCGAGGATTCTTAACGGTGGAGGTTGTTAAAGTCCAGGTTCTTCTCTTTAATTAAGATAACTAGTATTTTTCACGTGCGATACACATTTTGATAAGAGTTTGAAGACTTTCACGTGCAATGTACGTGTTAAGAAATAGTTTTGGAGTTGGACGTGCATTGTACATAACTGGGAAAAATATTAAGAAAAAACTACGATTTGTACGTGCAATGCACATGTTCATAAGTAGAATTGGAGTTGTACGTGTAACACATGTGTTTGGTGTTTAAAATATATTGAAATTTTGTTTTTTATGTGCGTTGCACGTTTAAATAGGTAGATTTTTTTTGGTTTATTTGTTTTTGTTATAATTAATGGGAGAGTTGGAGTCGCACATGCAACACATGAATTTGTATGTTGACAAATTACAACTTCAACTCTCCCCATTATATATAGAGAGATTAGGTAGAGAGACTTTAGATTCTTATCTAAACATAAGTTTGAGATTCAATGAGTTCTCCATTTTTCTTCACTTGCCATTTGCGAAACATTATCCGAAGGGATGGATATGACATGACGATCTCATTTGACCTACAATTATTACATCAGCAACCATTGAGGAGTTTGTAGTTCAGATAATAAGAAATTAGAACAGGTAAGAAAGATCTGAAATTTAAGACAAGACTATGACGTAGTTCTTTATTAATAAAAAAGATTATTATATCAGCTGGGTGGGATATGTTTGTTCTAACCACCATATATACAAATTATTAAAATTTTATTTTATTTATTGTTAACCACCACCTAAACTATGGCATCCATTTGTTGCGAGCAAGGTTACAGCCAGACAGCCAGAAGAAACTGCCATGTCTCTTTAAGGGAGCTGACAGTAGTGCAAAAATGGCCACCTTGTCCCCGTAGTTTCCTGCCATTTAAAAAGTCCTCTTCACCAACTCATTCAACAAATTTTGTGGCGCTTTCATTTCCTTGTTACCCAAATATGGACCCATGCATTTAGTTGGGGGGTGTAAAGAAGACTTGTTTGATTTGACGAAGTTGGAACTACATTGCAGTAACTTGACATAGGCCGATGTTTCTGTAGGAGCAGAAGGTTGGTAGATTCACTACAAATGACCCCACAATTCCAGGTGCTTAGTTTACGAATTTCCGGTGTTTAAAAAAGCCAGAATTGATTGCCCGGGCGCTTCGAGAAACGCTGCCGCAAGCACCAGGTTTGTCCCCTGCCAGGATGCAAAAAAACTTTTCCCGATGTTTACAAAGGCAGAGGTTGTATTTTTCGCTATCTCGGCGTTTGGAAATGCCTGAATAGAATAATTTTCTTTTTTTTTATTAATTTTTTTTATTAAAACGCCAGGATAGGCCATTTATTATTGTTATTATTATTATTGTTATATATATATATATAGACCCCTTCCACTGTGCACTAGGCCGCCGTGTGCGCACTCGACCTTCCCGCCTTCGTATTGACGATCCAAACTGTTCACATTGATCTACACAACTAAATTAGTCTAAATATATAAAATCAAATCATTTGAAATTCATTTGCCCATCCATTGAAGTATTACACAATTGTATGACTGGAAATTGTTGTTTTTTATAGTCACATGATAAATGGACAAATAAATTTCAAATGGTTTGATTTTACATATTTAGACTATTTTAGATGTGTTGATCAATGTAAACGGTTCAAATCGTCAATACGAAGGTAGGAAGGTCGAGTGCACACGATGGCCTAGTGCACAACGGAAGGGGACTCTCTCTCTCTCAATATATATATATATATATATATATATATATATATATATATATATATATATATATATATATATATATATGGGTAAAAGGGATATAAGCAACTTGCTCATTTAGTAAATGAGCAATTGATTATGTGGCATGTATATATATGGGTAAAAGGGATATGAGCAACTTGCTCATTTAGTAAATGAGCAATTGATTATGTGGCATGTATATATATGGGTAAAAGGGATATGAGCAACTTGCTCATTTAGTAAATGAGCAATTGATTATGTGGCATGTATGTGATGTATTGGACACCTAACCATTTTAAAGATTGTCCAATCACATGTATGCCACATCATCAATTGCTTATTTACTAAATGAGCAAGTTGCTTATATCCCTTTTTCCATATATATATATATATATATATATATATATATATATATATATATATATATTTGGGGGGCAGTACATACTATCTTGTTCTTCAGTTCTACCTTTTAAGAATATTTCAATTTTATGTATCCATACAGCTGCAACCTCAGGTTCTAGAAATAATTGTCTAGAAATATAATGAAGTTACCTTCCAATTACCAACTTAAACATGAACCTCCCATTCGTTAAAAAAGAAAACTGCATAGAAAGAAAAAACATGATCTTTTGATATTACTCTGTATTTCATATCAAACATCAAGTACAAACATTTTTCTTATATAAAATGCGGTATACAAAACTACAATTGCAGTTAATCATTTTTCAAGACTCAGTGCCAACTCAATCAATTGATGTAACGCCCCACCCCAATACTCTGACAATTTTTATTATTTTTAGAAGACAAATTAATACTTATAGTACAACTGCCCATCACAGGCTGTCTCTCAAAAGGTGGTTAAACAATTAGGTGACTCTTGATCATAGGTAATTATATTTATTATTATTAATATCTAGTATACTCCCGATATAGGATTATACAAATCTTTTCTCCCTCTACTAATCCTGTGACACAATGCCACGTCATCAATACCAAGACAAATCCGCTGTCTTTCCTCAACTTCAAATCCGGGTGGGACCCCCACGGTGATGTCATCATGACGTCAACACTCAACTTAACACAACACGTTGCTGTCACTACAAGAAATTTGCCATATACCAACGGACATCTATAGTGACGGATCACTAAAACCATGGGTATAGCCATCATATACCTACAGACGTGTAGTAAACTGTGGGTATAGACGAGATAGAAAACTTTTAATTCCCACCAAAATCCCAATTTCTAATTTCATTCTCCCCCCACGTTGTCTCTCTCAAAATCCCAAATCGGAAACCCCTCATCTCTCTCAAAATCCCAAATCAGAAACCCCTCACCCCAACCCTAAAAAGCCTATACCCTAATCCCATGTATAACCTGTATATTTCCTTCCCATATTCTAAACCCTACCCCCAGTCACCTCTCGTCTCTCCCTCCCGACTCTTCCACCTTCGTGCCGCTGCTCCACACCGCGACGCCGCGACTCTCCCCTGCTCCTTGTCGGGCTTGTCCTCGCCAGCGTCCCTCCTCCTGATGACTGCGGCGCCACAGCGACAACAGCCATGTTCGCAGTCCCTATGCGCCCTCTGTGACTCTGTCCCGTCCGCCACCTTGCTGCCTGTGTCGTTCCTCCGCCATCGGGTTTAGTTTACATTTCTTTTTTCTTGTTTTTCTTAAATTATCTGGGTTAATGATTTTGAAAATTTGGTTGAGATGGTGGATTCGAATATTAACAATAGGATTTTTCTCTGTTTTACAAATATGCTGGGATATCAAAGTCATTTCGAGTCTAATAAGCTAGGATAACTTTGCAGGTGGAATTCTAATACAGACTTGTGCCAGCAAAAAGCACATTCCATGTATAGATGATCAGAATATGAAAAGAACTAAAAGGTTTGGGTAGGACTATTCACATGTCCTGATATTTGTATTTTTGTTATACTCTGAAAACATTAAGGTTCGCAGTAATTGAAATGAGAAAAGGTAATTATAGTTTCTTCCCTTCCGCAGTTCATACAATTCCAACTGTTTCTTGCTTATGTTCCCCCTATTTTGAAACCCACTTGTTTTTATACCCACGTACTCTAAATTTTGTGAATATGATTTTATACTGGTAACTTATGCTCATGGTATATCACAAATTTTGGGATGTGAATGATCAATTTTATGATATATTATCAACTTATGGATATATATCATCAACGTTGGGATATATACTTTGTTATAGGAATACCAAATCTGTATACTGGGCATTAAAGAAAGTGAAAGAAGAACATACGGGTGTATCAATAAGATTTAAGATGCGCGGCTATAAAACAAGTCGGTTTCAGGATGGGGTATGGAAGCTATCTCCCCTTTTCTTTTTCTGCTTACAATGCATCTCAAAATTTGACATGTTATTTTTTGTGTTTGCTTGATTTTTAGTATATATACTGTTAAGAGTGCAAATTAGAAGGATAAAATTTCTTTGTTTTTGAATATCAAATTTATGATCTATAGTAAACCATGAATCCATTGCCTTTACACATCCACAGTAGAACATATCCCCAGGAGGCCATTTGTATTATCTTTTTGAACTTTGAGGAGATTATTTGGGAGTGCTCATTTCAAACTTCCCCCATTATAGCAACAGGTCAAATTCAGGTTTGAAATTCGACAAGATGCCAACTTTAAATTTCCCATCATCTTAACTAATTCGGAAAACCTGTCCCTTAACATATACCTTCAAGTAGAACCTTACATTTCAATAAATAATAGTTATACTTTTAGTAATAGAAAGTACGAAAGTATATAACACGGTGTTTAACATCAAAAGAACATCAAAAGAACATGAACAAGAACAGGGTAATTCAGTTTAAGAATATTTCTTTTAGGATAATTTCACTTAACCACCGAAGGCGTTTTAACACAGAATCTACCTATTGTTTTTCCATTATCATTAAAGACCCACCCTCTATTCGAATCCACCTATTGTTAATATTTAGATAGAAATGTTGTTTTATTTGTTATTCATTTTGAATGTTTAAAGTAGTTTCTCATAAATGCAAGCAAACAATAGTTTAGGGGGGTTACACATATTAAAGCAAAAGACATACTGAGAAATGGCATTCTTAGTCATTGGAGATATTTTGCATATGTATAGGATAGATCAACTTTGTTTTGATCTTGATGTTGCCAATTTTACCTTTTAGCAACTGAGCCATGCTTTTATGCTTCATGACAGATTCCAGTAATTTTAGCGGTCTCACCAAAACTAATCTAACGCTTTGTTACTAAATTTTTTCCACTTTTTTTCCCCCTCTTGCAGCCGGTTCGTGATCACTTCAAAAACAACAGTGGAGCAAAAGACATACTGAGAGCTGTCAAGTTACTACTATATTAGGTCTCCTAAGATAAGTCTATTTAAATGCAAATATTGATTCGATGTATTATGGCTAATAACAAATCTTTTTTGTTAGTCAGTTCTGAATGACGATTTTAGGGAGAATTAGTTTTCTTAAGATTCGGCTACCAACTTATGTTACTCATCTTGTCTTTTGGTGAAACATATCAGCATTTTCATTTTGATGGGCTGTAACTGCAAATATGGTCTTTCTAAACAATTAAATTCTTCTTACAGTTCCTTATGGAGGAAGCGAGAATTTGGTGATCATAGGTTCTGGGCCTGCTGGCTACACCGCTGCAATTTATGCAGCTCGTGCAAATTTGAAACCTCTAGTATTTGAAGGATATCAAGTGGGTGGAGTTCCCGGAGGACAGTTGATGACTACCACAGAAGTTGAAAATTTTCCTGGGTTTCCTGATGGAATAACTGGTCCCGATCTGATGGATAAGTAAGTAATTTTCCACAATTTCGACATGGTTGCACTCTATAGGTTTCCTTCTTTTTGTCCCTGTGCAATGACCCTGCTGCTTCACCAAAAATTTGAAAGTAGTAGTGAGTGCTGAGAGATTTATACTTATACTAATATACTACCACGGGTTGATCCTTTTTTTATGAGCGAAAACTAAATCACACCACAACAAGTCAAAACTCCGAAACAAATCCTGCAACTTGCAACTCGAAGAATCACACCAAATCGCGAGCTTAAGTTGTAGCAAATAATAAATAAATAACACAATAGATGTTTGTGATCCTCAAGAGGAGACAACCAGAACAAGAAAAGAGTACAAAGCTTACACCCTCTTCTTAAGATTCCCATCGCCAAATATTGATTCGATCTATTTAAATGCAAATATTGATTCGATATATAAAATATGGCATTTATATGATGGAAAAATATGGCTTAAGTTATCATCATTTAGCTAACATTTCACAGCGGTACAATACAGAAGAACTCCTGATTCTAATATTATCTGTGTGGAACTCTTATTTGATTTAGTGTTGTGCATTTTGTGCACATACATGCAAGAAATCTTTACAGCTAAGCTAATTTAAGTTGCAACACATTATAAAGGGAAAATATTCTGCAGTGATTAATCTACGTGGATAAAATCTTTTTTTTATAATTTGGATGCATGTCACTGCTGAATGTTTTATTCTAAACTGTGCTTCTTTACTCTTTGGACATCGAGTTAGAAATAAAAGGACAATTTGATGCTGTTCTTGACACTATAGGGAGACCAGAAACTGAAAGATCGACTAGGTGTTAACCTTTTGAAGAAAGGTGGGCACTATATGACACTACAGGTAGCTGTGTATTTTCTTACAAGTGAAATATTATTTTTTTCATCTTGTATCTACCCATCACATTCTTAATTAATCACTCCCTATATCTGTACTTTTTCCTTGTGGCAGGGAGAAGCAGCATCCCTAGCTGATAGATTTCCATGAGTTGTCTGCTTTCCTCTTCAGTTGCCACTTGCTAAATACATCCTATCACAATAGTAGGTTAGTCACCAATTTGTAGCTATGTTCTTTTTGTAGCTATGTTCTTTGTGTGTGCTATATCATATTAGAATAATGCATATATGAAGATTAGGTTATATTCCTATGTGCATGATGCATGTGCCTTTGTTGTCTCTCCCATCTTGCTATAATTCTGCATTCAGCGTGCTTTTTCATTATTTGACTAATAGCATGGCCGGCGTGCCAGCAGCGAAGCGATATTCTTGACGTAGTATGTACTATAGATTTGTTTTTGAACTTGCCATTTATTAGTAAGCTCTGGATCTATAATTATCTTCGAGATAACTGAGTAGACAGCTTTTCTCGTTGTTGCAATGTAATCTATCTATCTGCTGAAAATGATCCTTTTTTGCTTCTTCCAGACATTTGTCCATTCGTATTAGATTAGAATTTGGTGTGGCTGGGACCACATTGTTTTCTTTGTCATGCGCTTAATTCCTGACATGCTACTAATTCTCATCTTTTGCAGGCTGACTACTATGAACATCCAGAACACTATGTCCCTGTTTTTCAAGAGAAGATTGCTCCCTATGCATCTGTAATTGGTGAGGCTGTTGTCTATTGTCATCCTTTCTATTGATATCTTTGTTTCTTTATTCCTCAATTGTTTGAAATCAATTGTTGAAGCAACTTCACAAACTGCATGTTAATGTCATATCCATGCCCCCTCCCTCTCTTTCATTTTCACTTCTACAGGAAGTAACTTTGCTTTTTTAATATATGGAGATTCAATTTATAGTGGAAATGTGCTTGAGCAAGACGGTAAACTATCATCTTATATTGGTGATGTAGACATCAATGAAAAACTTGATTGTATTTTATTTATTGCAGGTTAACTAATGTTAATGAAGAAGGGCATCTTTATGGGGTTTCTGGAAGCTCGGGAGGTTATGCTGAAACGGTTTTTCGCCACGCTGCTAAAACCATCTTTAATACATTAGAAGTAAGTTTATTTTTAAGAGTTTATACTTACTTTCATTAGTGATTTATTTCCTGATATGTTACATGGTTTTCTTTTTTCGTAGATTGATGGTAAAATAGTTTTGAGATTTGCTCTGTGCCGAACAAGTTTCTTTATTACCCTTCGCTGAATGTGCCTAATAACTATTCCTTTAAATTTTTGATGGTACAGGAACTTGCTGAGATGATTTTCCAGTCAGCATTGTAGATCGGAGTTATTTATTGGTGAGTTGTAGATGTACACTATTTATTGGCAATGGAAGCTAATTTTCTGTTGATGGAGCAAACCTCGAAATTAAGTGGATGAGATTGTTATAAGACTTTATATGCTTATTATATGTCAGTATGGTACTCTTAGGTTGATATTTTAACTATTTTGTAATTTGAATTTGACATGCTTGTAATACTTCATTAATTTTTAATATGATTGAAGTTTAATTTTATTTAATTTTGTTTCATAAACACATGTATTTATTTCATTGTGTATTTGGTTTATAATTGAATTAATACTATAAAAGAAAATATTAAATTATCATAAGCGTAATTAATAAGAAAAAATTGTGTATAGAGCGATGGGTATATATTCAAATAATTAGATGCGAAAACCATTGCTAAAACCTATAGCAATGGAGCTTCAACCGTGGGTATAGGAAAGCAAAATGCGTCTTTAAAACCTATACCAACGGATACGAAACTGTGGGTATAACACCGAGGTTTTGTCCAACGGTTAAAAAAACGGTCGCTATAGGCTATAGTGACGGCATTTTGCCGTGGGTATAGCTAATTAAAAACGACGGAAAAATATGTCCGTTGGTATAGGTATTACGGGCCATACCTACGGTTTTTCGCCTTTTACCCACGGATTTTTGCTGTCACTATATGTCAAATTCCTTGTAGTGTGTGTAGCTCAGCATGTGGGCCCCCTCCCCCTTTTCAATATATTTACACCTATGCCACTCACCACTTATATATTATATATATATACTATATATTATACTCTTCAAAATTATGGGGTATTACATACACCCCCCTTTAGAAATCAACGTCCTCGCTACGTACGGGGAATGCACAACCTAGTGCAGGATCCTTCTTTCTAGCCGATGTGGCGTCGTCCTCAATCCAGGAGATTAGTGACTCAACACCGCAGATCATACTCGATCCCAGTGATCAGTGACTCTCAACACTGCAGATCATACTGAGACCCTCTTCCACACCCGGTGTCGAAAGTCGGCTCTGAAATTTGTAACACCCTGCCCCAATACTCAGACAATTATTATTACTTTTAGAAGATAAATTAATACTTATAGTACAACTGCCCATCACAGGCTGTCTCTCAAAAGGTGGTTAACCAATTAGGTGACTCTTGATCATAGACTATATTTATTATTATTAATATCTAGTATACTCCCGATATGGGATTATACAAATCTTTTCTCCCTCTACTAATCCTGTGACACAATGCCACGTCATCAATACCAAGACAAATCCGCTGTCTTTCCTCAACTTCAAATCCGGGTGGGACCCCCACGGTGACGTCATCATGACGTCACCACTCAACTTAACAGAGCATGTTGCTGTGTATCTCAACATGTGGGCCCCTCCCCCTTTTAATATATTTACACCTATGCCACTCACCACTTATATATTATATATATATACTATATATTATACTCTTCGAAATTACGGGGTGTTACAATTGATCCCTGTCAATAATGATCCTTCTAAATTTGTCTAGTACATCATTCAACTTATCAAGTTCATCACTAGAAAAGTTTAAACATTTTACCACTACATGTGCACGTTTAAATAATGTATGAGAAATGTTATTTATCCAATCAACTTTCCCTTCAACTTTGTCTTCAAGAATTTTGTCTTCAACCATGTCGTATACGTCCGCTACATCTAGATAGCATCTTTGAGACCGAGGATCCACTGTTTCAAGTCTGGATTCCCAATCCTCCGCTGGTCAGCTTCATGTAACACAACTTTGATCTGTATTAGACATTTCTGCAGACACTTTAGATTATCTCCGATTATTTCCCCTAGACCATTCTCAAACAAAACAGAACAAAACAAAACAATATGGAAATCAAAGGATACAAACATGAGCAGGATCAACAGTAATGAAATACAATGCCAGTCTTAGATGTTTCATTACCTAAATACATCTGATCAGTAAACAAAAAGCAAAGTTGATGCAGGAAACTAGACAGTGTTCAGGCTAGAAACAAGATGGAAATTTGTTAATTTTTTTTAGGTAAGGAATGTTGTGAATTGGTAAAGGAAAATAGAGGTGGATAGGGTCTGATTAGAATAGAGCTAATCAGTTCAATGGATACAAGTCTAAGAAGACTGAAAGTTAAGACTTGACCTTGTTGTCTATGTACAATTTTTTTATGGCTACACATGCAGTGCATGCGAAAGATGCAAGTAGCGTTAGTGTGGAAATGGTCCTAACCAATGTAAAAGGTACTATGTTCAGATGGATTCTTATGAACTTGTATATTTCATAAACCCAATTTTGTGACTTACAAGATCAGAATACATGTAGGCAGGGTAGAGGGCCTTGCCATACACCTCAACTAGAGCATTTTAATACTGTAAATGAATCCAAATGGAAATCAGGGGAAACCACCATTAGCATCAGGATCAACAAACACTGAAATACAATACAACAGTCGTATGTTACAAATTAGAAGTACACATATACACAAGTGATCAATAAACAAGATGCAAACAAAATTGAGGAAGGAAGACAGCAAAAAATATTAATCTGGAAGAAAGCAACAACCTAATAGTGTTCATTCTGCTCAGCTCAGCTGAAAAGTGAGAACTCGTGTGATTTGACAAAGTAAATGTTAGTATGTCCTGTAGTGTCTTTTTCAATATAACCACTCCACCCCTTCTTCTTCGGTGGAAATGTACCAGATATGCTCGTCTTCTCCCTAGCTAACCATTCCACACTCAACTTCTCAACCTGCAAATCTTTTACACATATCCCTTATATTAATCTAATATATATTTAGAGAACTTTTGCATATAGTTATAATTTATCTAATTGACGAGGGCCATCAAACTACCCTAGTTAAACATTGCATTTACATTAAAAGAGTACATAAACAAGAATAACTTGTTACCTTGCTAATGATAGAAGAAGATAGAAACCTGCATGTCAACATCCAAGTCCATAATTGCTTTCTGGAATGACCACTTATCAGCTAAGAATCAAAACAAAATTTTAAAAAAAATGATTGATAGAACATATCTTTGTGTGAGTGAATATATTTGAGTTTCGGTATCACTAAATATATAAACTGAATCAATGCATATACAATTACCCACAGAAGGCCACAAAAAGAACTGAACAAGAATGGAGGGTGTCATGGTTGGTGTATCCTTCCTGCAGTCACACACACACACACACACACACACATAAAATTTAAAACTAATTACTCGCTATTGATATATATTTCATTCATCCAAGTTTTCCTTTTTGGATAGGAAATTTACTTTTCGAAGAAGTAGGCAAAGGAGTGAGTAGGACCAAGGCGATAATGTTATGGTAGACAGGGAAGACAAGCTTGCTGATACCCATGTTGTGTAACGCCCCGAATTCCAAATAAAACCAAATTCGAGATTTCACAGGATCTTTACTTCACTTCGTACAATTTTACAAGGAAATTAAAACATTTTTCAACAATACATCAGAGTTCAATTACATTTTATTTACACAGCGGAAGAATAAAAGATTACAATGAAATAAATACAACATATATAAACAAAACAGTATCAGCATATCCACTTTATAACTCTATGAACATCCATACTTGTATGTAAGACTGTGGCACGTCAGTCGCTCACGTCAGTCGCTTACAATAGAGAAGATAGACTTCGGCTATCTTCTTTATGCCGAAAATAGTATAACGATCTCCATACTTTAACAAATCACAACAAAAGATTGAATGAAATAAAGTGTAGAATGTGACTACGCTAACATGTAAGTATATGTCATGCCTTAATGCCGAATGCACATAATTTATACTAGGATGACGCTAATGCGCACTTGTTCGGATTCTATGCATCCCATACTATATAGGTCCGAGGACAAGCACATATGTACTCAACAATATAAGGGCTCGATCCCTCGCCATGATAACTACCCGATAATAAAACAAGGTTTAGATCATTCCATGAATATGGGTCCCAGCCCGACGCCTATTACAACGGTTCCCTCATCGTGCGAATCATCCCGCAAGTGCCCCCTAGCCCCGGTAAATGTATATACATTGGAGACGGTAAACTATCCGCCCGACTTCGCCAAGTCCCAAATTTAAATATAATAAAAATCCGTCTATCACAGAGCAACCTCAGTCCGATGACTGGGTCTATAGCCACGGAGATCCACCGCCGACTATATAGAGGCAACCCACTTACATTTGCCCAGGGTTACTACATCTTCACCTAATTGCCTAATTATTTAGCTGGAGACATGAATAAGTTATCAACTCTAGAATCAATCTTACCTCTTACCGGATTTGTTCAAAAAAGTACGAGATTGTCTGACGGCATTATCTCGAAATCAAGTCTCAAAATCTTTCTTTCAAAATCACCGGTAACCGAGGTCTTTCAAACATGGGTACACATACACTTTAATAATCATGTTTTAAACCTAGATAATTTCATTCTTCAACTTGTTCACATAATAATCAATTCTTGTCACTATTCATGATCTTTTTTTTTATTCACATTCTTTGTAAACAAACATTCATTTCAAGAACATAATTTCACTACATGAATTATCACAGCAATTCTAAGTTATCACAATGTTTCAATTCACAAACATTTCTTAAACATGATACAAGTGCAATTCTTCTTAAAAGATCAATTTATAAAAGACACTATTTTTCTCCACAAAAATAATATTCTCAAAGTTTCATTTCTTTTCATACTTCAAAAAAAAATATAACAAAGCTACCTCTTAATAATCCCATTTCATTTTCTATTGTTACTAAGATTTCCCTTAAAAAACAATTCAGAAAAAATTAAAAGAAGGGAATCAAATGAGAGGCCTGGGTTTTGAACCCAAGACCTGCGGCAACATAGCCAGCACCCAACCCGAGCCCACTAGCCATTTAGTCCCTTTGGACTTTACGTCAACTTTATACACAAAAGGGCTTATATGCCAAAATCTTTAATTTCGGGTTTAATTAAATAAGTTTAAAAATAAGTGTTACTAACAAGTTTCGAACCCAAGATCTTTTACAAACAAGGCTCTGTGTTGCACTGGCTAACCAGTAAGTTCAAGTATATTTTCTGTTCAAGAGTTATAATAATATACTTTTGTTTATACTAATCTGAATTTGGTTTCTTTTAATAAAACTTGTTTACCCAATAATCCAATCCTTTCGGATATTGGAATAAACCTCACTTTTGGACTGATGAAATCTTAAAAAGAATAATAATCAACCATTTCAAACTTTTTTTAGCACATAACTTCATTCTCTAAACAAATTTTCCTTTCTTTATAAAAATTTGCATTTTCTCATCAATACTCGAAATGTAGAAATCATGTTTTTCTAAAAACTAGTTTAAGTCCATTATCATACTAATTAAAAAAATTTGTGCTAAAGGCCAAATGTGTCTCTAAATCAACCATGGATATCTCAAGGGTTTCTTCATGCGAAAACTAGTATTTTTAACATATGTCGACATGTCAAAATAACAAAAATTTATCTTTCTCTTTTCTTTCTTCTTTTTACGCATCATTTCACAATAAAAATATTCTTTATCAATTACTCATACTTATCACAAATTTGACAAACACAAATTTGCAAACATTCTAACATGGTCCAAATGATTATTTCTCTACTTCTTAATTAGCATGGTAATAATTTGTTCACTAACTTTCAACAAGATCATTGTATATTTTGCTAGCATGGATTCTACAAATATCTCATTCAACTTATATTACTCTTTAAACTAATTTAGCATGCAAGTTCTACTTTAGAAAGTATGAGAACACCCACCTTGATTGAAGCTTGAACAATTTAAAGGAACGAACACCACTTCTAGCTCCTAGCTTCCCTAGCAAGGCCTTATCCTACCAATAGTCTCCAAGAACAAGGGCTCTCATACTCTCTTTGTTTTTTTTCTCTTTTATTTGTTTTCTTTGTTTTGGTGCAAAAGAGAAGTGGGAAATGGGATTCTATTTATAGGATAAAGCTAGGGTCTAATATGCAAAATTCTACATTCTAATAACTCTCTCTTTTAATTTCTCAACTCTTCAATATTTATTTTACAAATCTCCACTTTCCTAACTCCTAAAACCTCTATCTCTTCATCTCCCCACTCTCCACTAACTCAACCTCCCAACTCTTCTCCTCCCCCTCTTAAAACCGGCCTCCCCCTTACCCAAAAAATGGTCCAAATACATTTGTTTGTGCATGCACACTTGCACAAAAAAATATGAACACATTTCTATAACTCTAAATTTCTATTATAACTTGTAACTTGTTATGTATTGGTGCATGCTTAACTTAATTTGTAATTTTAATAGTGGGCATGCTACATGGGCTCATTTCTTAATTAATTAATTTAATTATCTAGTGGGCTCTTCTCCTTATGGGCTAGATTTTATTCTATAGGTCCATGGATCAAAAGAAGGCTAATTAAAACTTATGCATGCTAAAGATTAGTAAATGAGAACAACTAAATGAGGATAAAAATTTACACGTGCATCATACGTGCAAAAAATCAAAAAATCATTTTAATCAAAAATAGGGGGAAAATGAATTTCTGTTTTATAAAACGAGTTCGAACACGTAAAATAAATAATCAATACACATAGAAATATCACACTTAGTGATGGAAAAATACGTAATTGATACGTGCATCGAAAACACATAAAAAGCACGTAAAATACAGAGATTGAAATGTTATATTTTTGTTGACTCAAAATAGTGTAAAAATCAATACGAGAAATGCATAAATATTCGGTAATCAAAATGCATAGTGAAAACACGTTACAAAATACACGTGGGTAATACACAAGGGCAAAATTGTCATTTTCAATTTTGCGGGGTGTTACACTCTCCCTCCCTAGTTCCGTCCCCTGAATTCGCTAGGATAAAGGTTGTATTTTGTACACACCAGTGAACAACATCATTATTGTATTTAGAAAACTGCAAAAAAATAAATGTAGTATAAAAATACGTAACGAGGAAAAACAAGACAAACTCTATATAAGAAACTTACGAGTATCAAAATCTTACAAGAAAGCTCGGGAAAATAACATAAGGAAATAAATATGATCATATTTATACGGGTAGAAAATTTCAATCTTGTTAAAAATATATTGAAAAATAAGATAATGTAAGATAGTGAAAAATATAGTATCACAACGTCATATCATGAATGCATATAAGCAAAATTCAAGATATAATAGAAATAATTAATGAAGAAAATAATAGTTGCAATAATATGAAAAGTAATAACAAATTTAAACGGATAAAGTGACACAAAAGGACAAATCTTTAAGATTGAAAGATAGATAAAACAAATTCAAAAGGTCAAGACTGGGGAAGATAGACAAAATAATAGATATTCGAGTGATTAATAGTATAAGAAAATATTCATTTGAAAAATATTGAATGTTGGAAAGTAATATGATAAAATCCATGAAAAAAAATAATTTGAGAGGGAGGTGTGTCATGAATGTAGGGTCAACCAATACGCTTCCACTGCCCCACTCTGATACGCAGGGAAAATATGCTCGCATACAATCTCACATTAATGTATACGAGGAGAGTATCATGAATGAAATTGAATGCAAATAACAACTTTTATTCATGACTCCAGCCATCCAATAGGAAGAGAAAACATCAGTGTATAGAGCAACACAAATGTAAATCACTTACATTTAAATCTCTATAGACTGAACTCACATTGTAATGTCCACTCTAGGGTGTCGTTCCGTATAAATTTATACTACTTGTGAAGAATTCTCTGATACCATTTGTAACACCCCGAATTCCAAATAAGAATGAATTCGAGACTTCAGAGGATCTTTACTTCACTTCGTACAATTTTACAAGGAAATTAAAAATTTTTTCAACAATACATCAGAGTTCAATTATATTTTATTTACACAGCAGAAGAATAAAAGATTACAATGAAATAAATACAACATATTTAAACAAAACCGTATCAGCATATCCACTTTATAACTCCATGAACATCCATACCTGCATGTAAGACTGTAGGCATGTCAGTCGCTTACAACTGAAGAAATGTTGTACACGGCTATCCTCTCTATGCTTGAAATATTATAACGATCTCCATACTTTAACAAAAATCACAACAAAAGATTGAATGAAATAAAGTGTAGAATGTGATTACGCTAACATGTAAGTATATGTCATGCCTTAATGCCTAATGCACACAATTTATACTAGGATGACACTAATGCACACTTGTTCGAAATCTATGCATCCCATACTACATAGGTCCGAGGGCAAGCCCCTATGTACTCCACAATATAAGGACTAGATCCCTCGTCATGATAACTACCCGGTAATAAAACAAAGTTTAGATCATTCCACGAATATGGGTCCCAACCCGACGGCTATTATAATGGTTCCCTAATTGTGCGAATCATCCCGCAACTGCCCCCCTTGCCCCGGTATACGTATATACATTGGAGACGGTAAACTATCTGCCCGACTTTGCTAAGTTCCGGATTTAAATATAATAAAAACCCACCTCCCACAGAACAACCTCAGTCCGACGACTGGGTCTATAGCCACGGAGATCCACCGTCGACTATATAGAGGCAACCCACTTACTTTTGCCCAGGTTTACTACCTCTTCACATAAGTGCCTAATTATTTAGCTGAAGACATGAATAAGTTATCAACCCTAGAATCAGTCTTACCTCCTACCGGATTTGTTCACAAAAGTACGAGATTGCCCGACGGCATTATCTCGAAATCAAGTCTCAAAATCTTTCTTTCAAAATCACCGGTAACCGAGATCTTACTAATTCTTAATCATAAACTTTCATGTACAAGAAGCATGGGTACACAGGCCCTTTAATAATCATGTCTTAAACCTAGATAATTTCATTCTTCAACTTGTTCACAAAATAATCAATTCTTGTCACTATTCACGATCTATTTTTTTTATTCACATTCTTTTTAAACAAACATTCATTTCATGAACATAATTTCACTACATGAATTATCACAAAAATTCTAAGTTATCACAATGTTTCAATTCACAAATATTTCTTAAACATGATACAAGTGTAATTCTTCTTAAAAGATCAATTTATAAAAGACACTATTTTTCTCCACAAAAATAATATTCTCAAAGTTTCATTTCTTTTCATACTTCAAAAAAAAATATAACAAAGCTACCTCTTAATAATCCCATTTCATTTTCTATTGTTACTAAGATTTCCCTTCAAAAACAATTCAGAAAAAATTAAAAAAAGGGAATGAAATGAGAGGCCCGGGTTTTGAACCGAAGAACTGCAGCAACATAGCCAGCACCCAACCTGAGCCCACTAGCCATTTAGTCCCTTTGGACTTTACGTCAACTTTATACACAAAAGGGCTCATATGCCAAAATCTTTAATTTCGGGATTAATTAAAAAAGTTTAAAAATAAGTGTGACTAACAAGTTTCGAACCCAAGATCTTTTACAAACAATGCTTTGTGTTGCACTGGCTAACCAGTAAGTTCAAGTATATTTTCTGTTCAAGAGTTATAATAATATACTTTTGTTTATACTAATCTGAATTTGGTTTCTTTTAATAAATCTTGTTTACCTAATAATCCAATCCTTTGGGATATTGGAATACACCCCACTTTTGGACTGAGATGAAATCTTAAAAAAGAATAATAATCAACAATTTCAAACTTGTTTTTAGCACATAACTACATTCTCTAAACAAATTTTCCTTTCTTTACAAAAATTTGCATTTTCTCATCAATACTCGAAATGTAGAAATCATGTTTTTCTAAAAACTAGTTTAAGTCCATTATCATACTAATTAAAAAATTTTGGGCTAAAGTCCAAATATGTCTCTAAATCAACCATGGATATCTCAAGGGTTTCTTCATGCAAAAACTAGTATTTTTAACATATGTCGACATGTCAAAATAACAAAAATTTATCTTTCTCTTTTCTTTCTTCTTTTTACGCATCATGTCACAATAAAAATATTCTTTATCAATTACTCATACTTATCTCACATTTGAGAAACAAAAATTTGCAAACATTCTAACATGGTCCATCTGATTATTTCTCTACTTCTTAATTAGCTTGGTAATAATTTGTTCACTAACTTTCAACAAGATCATTGTATATTTTGCTAGCATGGATTCTACAAATATCTCATTCAACTTATATTACTCTTTAAATTAATTTAGCATGCAAGTTCTACTTTAGAAAGTATGAGAACACCCACCTTGATTGAAGCTTGAACAATTTAAAGGAATGAACACCACTTCTAACTCCTAGCTTCTCTAGCAAGGCCTTCTTCTAGCAATAGTCTCCAAGAACAAGGGCTCTCTTACTCTCTTTGTTTTCTTTCTCTCTTATTTGTTTTCTTTGTTTTGGTGCGAAAGAGAAGTGGGAAATGGGGTTCTATTTATAGGATAAAGCTAGGGTCTAATATGCAAAATTTTGCACCCTAATAACTCTCTCTATTAATTTCTCAACTCTTCAATATTCATTTTACAACTCTCCACTTTCCTGACTCCTAAAACCTCCATCTCTTCATCTCCCCACTCTCTACTAACTCAACCTCCCAACTCTTCTCCTCCCCCTCTCAAAACTGGCCTCCCCCTTGCCCAAAAAATGGTCCAAATACATTTGTGTGTGCATGCACACTTGCACAAACAAATATGAACACATTTCTATAACTCTAAATGTGTACTATAGTTTGTAACTGGTTATGTATTGGTGCATGCTTAACTTAATTTTTGATTTTAATAGTGGGCTTGGTACATGAGCTCATTTCTTAATTAATTAATTTAATTATCTAATGGGCTCCTCTGCTAATGGGCTAGATTTTATTCTGTAGGTCCATGGATCAAAAGAAGGATAATTAAAACTTATGCATGCTAAAGATTAGTAAATGAGAACAACAAAATGAGGATAGAAATTTGCACGTGCATCATACATGCAAAAAATCAAAAATGCATTTTAATCAAAAATAGGGGGAAATGAATTTTTGTTTTATAAAACGAGTTCGAACATGTAAAATAAATAATCATTACACATAGAAATATCATACTTAGTGATGGAAAAATACGTAATTGATACGTGCATCGAAAACACATAAAAAGCACGTAAAATACAGAGATTGAAATGTTATATTTTTGTTGACTCAAAATAGTATAAAACGCAATACGGAAAATGCATATATAGTCAGTAATCAAAATGCATAGTGAAAATACGTTACAAAATACACGTGCGTAACACACGAGGTAAAATTGTCATTTTGAATTTTGCGGGGTGTTACATGTTGAGTGCAACACGGGAGACAACATGGAAGCCAGCATAGCCAAACAGGAGGGCCAACAAGGCCACATGCAGTTGCACCCACTAGGGCACCTCACATATCTACCTAACACTCCCAACGGCGTCTGCAATTAAGATTGAATTTATTGAGCAACCAAGCAGAGATGAAAGATCTGAGATCTTAATAGCCCTAATCTCATCCTTTCATGTAATTGAAACAAAATTGACTTGAAAATAGTGACAAAAACTCTATATATCTGAGATGATCCATACCTGGTTCTTGAATTCGATCGATCAAGATTGATTTCAGTTCAATCAGACGGTAGAGAATTTTTGGGGAAGATTGCGACGACGACGGTGGTCAAGAGAACGGCAACGTAGGGGGCATGGGGGGCACTGTGATGCAGGGCAACGATCGAAGAGAGCGAACGCGAAGGAGGGTTCAATTTCGTAAGTAGAGAGAGAGAGAGAGAGAGAGAGAGAGAGAGAGAGAGAGGGTGACAGAAATTAAAATTGAGAAATGAAAGATGGGTTGAGAAATGAAATTTGGGGATTTAATCTCTTTATCCTGGTGTTTCATAAAAAACGATGGGGTAGGAATTTTCTACACTGGCGGTTTTTTAAAAATGCTAGGAAATCCCGTCGAAACTACCCAAACGACGGGGTAGTTTTGCTAGGTGATCCCATTTATTTTGAATTGATTTGATGTAGTTGTAATAAGTGTTGTAAACAAGGGTTTTCTGCTTGGTTTGGTGTAGTTGATATTTATATTTGATGAGAGGAACACAGTTTACTTCGTTAAATCATGTTCACAGGGCGACAAAACCCTGTGAAAATGGTTTACTATTGTAATGGCAGTTGAGGTGGAGGAATGATTCAAGCATGATCAATGGGGTGGATGATGGGATCAGAAACAAGCTTCAAAGACCTAAAAGAAAGAAGAGGAAACCTGGTTATGTGAAGGATTATGAATAAACTTGGCCACTGTGCGTAATGAAGTCTAGATGCAGGTTTTTAGGCCATTAGGGAATTCAGTTAGAGATTTTCCATGTCGGCATCTGAGTCGGTTACAGGATCAATTAGTATAAATACAGCATGTTTGTAATAAAAACATGAGTAAAGTTTGTTAATCTATCTTCTTCAACCACGAACTTCTTCTTGTATCTCTTCCTCTTCCTCTTCTTCTTCTTCCTGTAACTCTCTATTCCTCTTATTCTGGATTGTTCTATTCAAGATTTGAATTGAAGCTTGGGATTCTTGAAGTATATGTGCAATTTGAATGAATGAGTAGTTTGCTGGTGTGATTTGGGAGAAATTGCAGTAGTTCTTTAGTTGCTACGTTAATCTGAGTTGTAGATTGTACCCGCTTGGTATCATTGGTGATTTCAACGATTTGGACTCTAATAGCGGAGGGTATAAGATCACAGTTGATGCTGCTTTTTCTGGTGGGGGAGCAACAAATATTGAGTTCCTTTGTTGAGGAGGAAACACAGATCTTAGCAGTAGATCTGACCCTGATGAGAGGCTAATATTGAAGTGGATTATGTGGATATGGTGGTGGTTGTCAGCCGCTGAATACCTGCAAAAAAGCCTGAAACACTGGGAATGTTTCCGGTGATAGGCCCTCCAACGATCAAGTCAGAGGCTGAGAGATTAAAGGTAGGCTTTAGTGGAAAAATATTGATTACATGGTAAGATTAATGATTAACCAGTATTTTATAGGCTAGCGGGAATCTGATAGGGAAAGATTCCTCAGCTGCCTGATTAGATCCCGTGGATTAGGGCCATGATTGAGTAATTAGTCCATTGATTTTGGATTTGATTACTGGCAATGAATGACTGGTCAACTGTCCCCTGGCGGACTGAGTTGGGATGGTGGGCCTGTGGATGGCCCGCGAACTATTACTGGGCCTGTTGTTTAGATTTTAAGATCGATTGCGATTTTCACCCTCATCATATGTCCCACACTTTCAGAGGTGAACCTCTGGTCTTCTTCGAGGAGTAGGTTATTCATAGGGGAAATTGTGTTGGCAAGAAAGATTTGTTTGCAGCGCGAGATTAGGCACTTGCCGAGAGGCTTGGGGTCGGAGCCACACGCCGAGGTTTGAGCCTAGGAGAGGCTCGAGGTTGGACCTCCATGCCGAGGCCTGAACTTGCGAATGGCTCGGGGTCGGAGTACCTTGTCGAGAGTACCACACCGAGGGGCTAGGTGCGAAGCGATGCTCTTGTTGCAGGAATTTCTCTGCAAGGTCCCAGATTTGGAAACCAAGCTAAGGGGCGATGTACATGGCGAGAACCTGGTTGCAAGGATTTCTCTGTAAGGTCTCGGGGTCAGAAACCATGCTGAGGAGCAAAGCACAAGTGATCTTGGAATTTCCTCGCAAGGTCTCGAGGTCGGAAGCCATGCCGAAGAGCAAAGCACGAGTCAAGATCTTGGAATTTACTCGCAAGGTCTCGGGGTCGGAAACCACATTGAGGGGCACAGTGCGATGCCAAATCTTGGAATTTACTCGCAAGGTCACGGGGTCGAAAACCACGCCGAGGGGCAAGATAAGAGACGTTCTTGGAATTTCATCTTTTCAAGGTCTCAGGTTCAGAAACCACGCCGAGGGGCGAGACACGAGACATGATCTTAGAATTTCTTTGTAAGGTTTCGGGGTCGAAAATGGCGCTAAGGGGAGAGGCACAGGACGTGATCTTGAAATTTCTTCGCACAGTCTCATGGTCGGAAACCACACCTAGGAGATAGCCTTGTCTAGTGATCTCCTGGTTGAATGGACTGGATGAGTGTTGTCAGATCCGATACCCATGTGACTTTTTGGTTTTTAAGAAACTGTTGCATGGTTTTTTAGTTATCAAGGAGGCATCACATGCCTTGTGTCATTCGAGAAGTCGTGATCTTCCTCTACATTCGAGAAGTCACGATCTTCCTCTATAAGTTCTCCTTCCTATTTTATTTTCTTGGATTACTTTTCTTTCTTTAACCAGAGCTCCTCTCTCTAAAAATCTTACTTCAGGCTAACATGTCTGGCGATCAGTCAAGTAGCTTTACCTCATCCTCATCTTCTGGGCAAAGTAGGTCATCGTCTCGGTCGTCTTCATGGGAAAACAAACCGGTGAATTCGAGGTCCACTCCCATTCCTTCCTAGGAAGAGGATGCCGATGTCCAAGAAGAGGATGTCGATATAGAGGTGTGCTCGACCCCCGAAGGGGCAAATCCCATTCACCAGGTGGGAGATAACGTGCCCGGAGAGGGGAATGGAGGTCCCAAGGGCACTGAGGTCAAAATGAAAAGGGAGAGCCAACGTTGGGCGATAAAGGGGGAGGAAGGATGGGAAGGGAGTTACGACGGAGAGATGAGGATGGACGTGGACAAAGAAGGAGAAGGGAGTCCTTCGATTCGGGAAGTATGGCCCTCACTCCTTGATAGCATCATGTATGTATCTCCTCCTTGTGAACGTCGACCTGTGAAGAGGAAGAGAAAATTCTCTCTCCTAATAAGGGGTACGAGCCGATGGTGTACGATGATGAGGGGGCATATTCCAGCAGTCTATGGGCGCAAAGCCTATCCTGATGTACCGGGATGATTTACAGGATATCTAGCGATTCGGTGTACAACATTTTTCACCGAACAAGCCGAAGATAGAAGCAGAGGAAACATAGAATATCATGGGGGAGAGTGATCTGGACCATATCCATGAGGTTTACCACATTCCCTAGAGGTTCATCATGTTGCTTCCAAGCACTGGTATCCAACTGACTGATATGCTGTCGGAGTGGTTTTGTATGTTTCCTCGAACGCATTTTCTTCAGATTTGCATCTCCCCATCCACCCATTTATCAAAGTGGTCTTGAATTGGGCGGGGATGAGTCCTACACAGTATTGTCCCAATTCGTGGAAGCAGTTGACTAGTTTCATCATGCTCTGCCAGAAGAGGGGCATCCCCTTTAGGCTCAAGTATTTTTGTAGGTGCTTAGGATTAAGCGCTCTCTCGGGTTACCAGAACCGATGGTACATCTCCCCTCGTCACAAGATCCATGTTCTACATAATCATCCGGATTCTATAAAGAATTGGAAGACGAAGTATTTCATCGTCTACAGTCCCGAGCCATGGGACATTCTCACTAAGTGGTCATTTGAGTACCTACAAAGGAAGACCACAAAGCTATCAGAGTTCATCGCAAAGGAGCTGGTCAAGTTTAAGAGGCTATTCAAGGGCATCCAGAGCATAGATTGGGATAGGGTGACAGAGCGGTCACTTGCTGTATGCAGTTGAGCCCTTGCGTAGCTCGTAAGTCCCTAGTTTCTTTCTGTGGTTCTATTTAGTTGTTTTGATGTATTCTCTCACAGCTGTGGAAGATGATCATATTGTTACCATGCTGGCCAAGCAGACAGAAGAGGAGGCCACTGAGGATAACAAGGGGAAGAAGAGGGAATTGACCCTGACCGCCGAGGCATCTGGAAGAGAAAGGCCAGGGAGGGCAAGGAGGTCTAGTGCCTTGACCATACGCGACCAAGAGGAGTTGTCGAGGGTTTCTCAGAGTGAGAGATCGCTCAGGGCTGAAGAACTAGCCGAATCTCTTTTGCCCCCATTTCGCTCGGTGTTGAGGGTTGTTATTTACTATATGACTGAAAAGACCTTCAGACCCAATTAGGCGGTGAAAGTGATTGACTCCATAATAAAGTCTCACGTGGCTCTCGAGGTAGTGAACAATATTGCTTCACCGAGGGATTGGAGAGCACTTGCCAAGGAGACTACTGGCTCGGCTTATCTTAAGTATGCCTAAGCTTCCATTGTGGTAGGGGCTCGGTCTCGAGTGGGTGTGTTTTTCATACTTCGTCCTTGGTACAACAACAACCCCCCCCCCCTTCCCCTAACTTTCTCTTTCTAAGTGTTTCGCCTTCATTCTGTAGGCTATGCTTCATGGAGCAGAACTGAGGAGGCAATACGAGCACGAAATGAAGTGCGCTACTTGGAGGGTGCAACGGCTCGAGAATAAATATCAAGAGAAGAAGCTTCGTGGAGAAGCTTTTGGAAAAAAAATGTTAAAGGAATTGGAGGGGGGATTGTGGGATCCTGTATGCAAAGCAAATAACACTAGAAGGGGGGGGGTGAATAGTGTTGTATAAAAATAATCAATAAATTGAACTTTTCGCACTGTTAAGTCGACTGAGGCGTCAGATAAGAAGATTAATTTAACTGAAGAATTACAAGTCTATTAAGTCGACTTAGAGAGTAAAGTAGTCGACTTACCAGACTCGATTTACACAAGAAACTCAGAGAAATTAAAAATGCAAGTTTAGAGAATACAACCACAGAGAGTCAACATAGCAAACACCACGATGTATCCTGGTTCGGTCCTCCCGACCTACATCCAGTCCCCAAGCAACCCACTTGAGATTTTCCACTATTCTTGAAAAAGTTACAAGAATACTCTACGGCCTTTGACATCAACTATGTCAAATCCGTAGACCTCTCTCACCACTAGAGAGAGCAAAACCCACTCTACATCCTAGAGTGAAACCGACTCTAAACCAAGAGTTCTACTCTCCAACCGAGAGGACCACTCTCACAACCCGAGAGTGAAACAACAACAAAAAGAGATTTACAACAACCTAAAGCCTTGTATGTGAAAGTACTTTTTGTATATTGGCTATAGGTTGACTTCTGACTTCAGTCTAGAACGAATTCAATGTTATACACGACTGAAAATCAGAGAACCAAGTCTTAAAGAGAGTATAAGCTTTTTGAACTTGTTCTTTTTCTTCTCAAAAGCAAAAGACTTGAATTAAAAGTTTTAGTAACCCTTTCCAATTGAAATATATACTCTTTTTATAGAGTTAGAAACTTTTGGACGTTGAGAAATAGTAACCCAACTGCCATACAACGACAGTAAAAAGTTTGAATTTGAAAAACGAATTTGAAATTTGGAAAACTATCAAAAACTGCTTGAATAGTCGACTGGGTTGCCATATGAGTCGACTAGTCAGAGCTTGAGTGAGTTCAGTCAGTTTCGTACTCTAACAGTCGACTGCTTCCAAGAGTAAGTCGACTTGTACTCAATCAACTGAACATATACAAGCTTTGTTTCAATATTTTGATTTTGTAAAATATTTTCTTTATTTAGGAAATGTGTGAGTGTGTGTGTGACGAGGCTTTTACAAGATTCTAATACTCACAAATAATACAAACAATATTACAGGCATTTTTTCAAATGTAGCTAATCACTTGAAGCTCTTGAAAGTCTTGAACTTCAAACTTGAAAGCTCTTGAAAGCCTTGAACTTGAACTTGAGTCTTTGTGGCTTGATCTTGCCTTTGTGGCTTGAGAAAATACTTTTGAAAGCTTCATCACAATGTATTGGCTTCGAATGCTTCATCGTGGTGTTGACCTTGAATACTTTTGATACACACTGCAAAAGATATGTAATATAGAACAATTTTGTATTGTGTTGTAACCATCAAAATCAAGAATCTACATTCTCTCCCTTTTTGATGGTGACAACACAATAACTTAAAATAATATAGACATAAAATGTACATATCATGATACTCACAAAAAAGTTGAAAAGATATATAATTGTTACAAGCCCCCCCTGAATAAAGTACAATATACACACAAAAATTTTGAAAAACAACCTAACATAACATGCATAACATGACATGCACAAACATTCACATGCAGAAAAACCATATTTTTCCCCCTTTGACATCAACAAAAAAATAAGGAGAAAAGACAAACCATAGATAAAAAACCAACATTGCATAAATATAAAACATGGATACATGATAAGTCAATTTCATTGTTCATAAAGTGAAGATAGGACAACATGAGAATAGAAAACATAATTTCAAAATTACAAAAACAAAACAAAAAATACCTAAATCAGCTTCTTCGTCTTCATCATCACTGCTTGAGGCAGGAGTTGGTTGTGGAAACTGCCTCACAAACATTTGTGTGAGGTTAGCAATGCTCGCCTCAAGAGAATCCTATTGACCTAAGATGAGATCGGTATGATCCATGAGATAATTGACAGAAGTGTAAAGACTCTCAGGATCAGAAAAACTAGCTCTAGGACGAGAACTAGAGGACGAACTATAAGCAGAAGACCGACGAGGAATTGAAGTGGCTAAAGGAATAGGAGGTGCATTCCTTTGAGGAGATCGAGGAGGTGAGTGTAGGATTTTCATCTGAGCTAAACTCGCACAATCAAAGGATTCATAACGAGTAACAACACTCGACTCGAATTCAAGATCAATGTTATATTAGTTAAAGACATGGGTAAGTAAAGCACCAAAAGAAGAAAAGAGGTGTGAGTCTTATGGAGACGATTAAAAATGACTCGACTCCAATTTATTTGGATGTTGCCGAAGATGGCATACACCGCTTGTTGCAATTCAAATGAAAATTGGTCGTAGCTACTCGTTTTAGGGATAATGTTATACGAAAATTTGTGGGCAACAAGCTTGGCTAGAGAAGTAATCGATTTGTTGGTCATTGGAGGACCTCGATTAGGCAAAAAAATTTTTGACAAAATAGATTGATCATCCATTTGAATTTCCCCTAAACCCAACCCTTTATTAGAGATATTCAAAATATTCCATAATTTTTCAGCAGTTATTTTCATTCGAACATTTGTAGTGAAAAATATTTCATCACCATCCTCGGATGTTGCAACCTTTATATTTGTATAAAACAAATATATGAGTTAGGAATAGTAATAGGGTTGATTGACTAAAGATAGAGTTCAAATAAACCACATTGTTCAAACAATGGGGCAATCGAAATCTATCTAAGTCGGGGAAATTAACAAATCGACCTGGAAAGATCATTATTTGGCAAATTATAAAATACTTCTCAACAAGAGAAGGGTGCCTTAAGTACTGAAGATAATTATGAGAAGATTACTCTTCTTCAACATTTGAAACTCTAGATCTTTTGGGTTTAGGCATATTGAGAAGCAAGAAAATTTTGAAAAGAAAGAGAGATTGATAGATGATTACCCACAACTAGAGAGAAACAAAAGACTCAAGAAACTCCGAATGGATTCAAATCTGGAATGAGAACTCAACGCTAGGAGCAGCAACGAAGAGATCTTCAAGAACAGCAACTAGAGCAGCTGACTGGTTTGGGGAGTAAGAGTAAAAAGTGAAAAGGGGGAAGAAGAGTTTAGGATTTTTACTTGAAGTAAACGGCTGTGATTGAAAGAGGGTTTGAATGAAGGGATGAGATCCAAAAGAGGGTAAAAGAGCGAGATGTTGGATCCTGTAGGCAAGGCAAGAAACACTAGAGGGGGGGGGGGGGGGGGTGTGTGTTGAATAGTGTTATATAAAAATTAAAAATGAAATTGAACTTTTTCTTCTGTCCAGTCGACTTGAACAGATCAATAAGTCGACTGAGGCATCAGATTAGAAGAGTATTTTAGACAAGTCTGATCAGTCGACTTATAGCGGAAAATAGTCAACTTGCCAGATAAGTTTTCGAAGAGTATGTTACACCAGTCTGACCAGTCGACTTAAAGAGGAGATGCAGTCGACTATCCAGACAAGTTTCACAGAGTAATTAAAAAGCAAGTAAAGAAAATACAAGTTCAGAGAAATACAACCACAGAGTACACACGATGTATCCTGGTTCGGTCCTCCGACCTACATCCAGTCCCCAAGCAACCCACTTGAGATTTTCCACTATTCTTGAAAGAAATACAAGAATACTCTACGGCATCAGACAACAATCTTGTCTAACCCGTAGACCTCTCTCACCACTAGAGAGAGCAAACCCACTCTTCAACTAAGAGTGAAAATCTGACTCTATAACCTAGAGCCCTAGTCTCCAACCGAGAGGACCACTCTCACAACCCGAGAGTGAAGAACAACAACAAAAGAGTTACAATCAACCTATAGCTTTGTTTTTTGATTGTGATTTTTGTATAGTGGCTAATAGGTCACTTCTGAAATTAGTCCAAAACGAAATCAATAATATATTGGACTGAGATTCAGAGAACCAAGACTTAGAAGATGTAATATCCCGGATTGTACAATGCTAATATATATATATATATATATATATATATATATATATATATATATATATATATATATATATATATTGTCTGTATGCGTGCATATGATTGTAGTGTTTTGTTTGATTTTGCTGTCGTTGGTGCGCGGTTAGGTTTGCGGGGCGGTTCATGAGGATGGTTGCATTTTAGACGATGTACGAGAATGAGGAGGACTGATACTGGTATAAACACTAATTTTTGGTATGATACATATGCAAACATATCATTGTATGATACTACGATGGGTATATCTTGCGTACACTCGATAAACCTCTCATCTCTCATCTAAGAACCCAATTAAGGACTAAATAGCGCAGCCAACCATTGTACCCCAAACCAAGGACTAAAGACCATGGTTTTGTACCAAAACCACTCTAAACCCTACACCCCTACACCCTAAAATCTGGCCCCCCTCCTTCCTCTCTCTTTCCTTACACTTTTCCATTAAAAATCCCATCATTTATTCTCCCAAGTTCTGAAATTTTTAGAACTCAAACCCAAGAAAAGAAAGAGAAGGAAAGAAAGGAAGAAGGATTGAAGAGGAGCTCTTGGAGTGGATTTTTAGAGAAGTGGAGCTCAAGGCCATCATCTACTCTCTAATCAACACAGGGTGGGGAGTTTCTCTAAACTTTTTTTGTTGTTTCTTGTTGATTCTTGAATGCATGTGAAGTATTAGGAGCTTACAATGATCGTTTAAGAGATTGGAAGTTGAATCTGAAACTAGAATCTAGAATCTTGATCTGCATGTCACTTTCTAGAATTTTCCGAGAGCAAACCACATGGAATTTGATGATGAAAATTTTACAGATTGTTTTATTATATGTTTATATGATTCATGAATTATTTCGGATTTTTTCGGAGGTATTTTGGTATTTTAGTCAAATCAATTTTTGGAACAGTGCCGTAAGGCAGTAGCAGAAATTGTTTACTGTGATACCTGAGATTGTTGGATTTTTCATAATTAATGGGTATACGATCTTAATCTGGAATGTTTACCATGATTTCTCACATATATCTAGACTCTATAGAAAAATCAAGAAATTAATTGGATGAAGATACAGGCATGTTCAAAATTAGTGTATCAACAGTAGTTACAACTGTGACTGAAGAGCAGGATCATCTTTCTGCTTATTTGGAACATGAAGAACTTAGTGTATACTTGGAATTTGGACATGAAACCTTTTGTATTTTGTTGATTATGATACCTAGTTTCTTTAATGTAAATTTGGTGACTATTGGTTGAGTATAGGATTTATGATGAATTTTATAGCACGTACTATGCTGGATTCAGTCAGATTAGACACACTGTAAAGATGACACAATTGAGGCATTTTAAGAGCAAATTTTGAGAAAGTGTTTCCATAGAAGATTGTAGTATACCTCTAGAACTTTCCATCAAGACCTAGTTGAGGTGATTCCAGTGATTGGTTGATTTAATATGATTTTTACAATACTAGACAGAGACCAGGGTTTGAGCTGAGTGCTCTGGTTGAGAAAGTCATAGTGTGTGGCTTGGTACACCTGAGAGTAATGTATGTTTTAGGGTGATCTAATGGCATATTTTAGACTTTTGAACAACTAAGGGATTATTGAGGACACCCAGACCTTTCCATCGAACCTGGGTTTGCAGCATTCTAATGGGTAGGTAGTGACTTATGCTACCAGTAAAGAACAGCCAGTGCACAGAAAATACACAGGCTGAGGCTTGAGAGGCCATTTTGAGGACCTAGATGATAGAATTTGAGGTTATGATCAACTAGGAAGTTATAGCCTAGGTCCTTACCTTTTCAGATTGGGCTTGCACACCCAAGTCGGAGTTGTATCGAGGGAGTTATGATCTTTTTAAGTTTCGGACAGAAACACCATAGGTTGCTTAGTCTTGGATTTTGACTAGGTGTTGTGAGAACCTTTCCCCTGTGTATCCATTAGAGTTGATAACTCTTTGTCTAGGGACGTTTGGTATCTATTGTTGGTTTTGTTGATTTCCATGGTGGATTTTGTGACTCGAGTTAGTCACTAGGGTAGGGTGATGCCCTACATCTGTCGACCGTAAGTTATGAACTTCCATCGAAGCGGAGGACGTCCGAGCCGTGCCATCAAATTGAGTTCTTTATCCAGGGAGGGGTGAACGCAAAAATTCTACGCCCGGTGAGGGCTAGGCACATAAGTTCATTACCTGGAGAGGGGTGAACACGCACATTCATTGTCGGGTAGGGGTGAACGCAGGCCACGGTACTGGACAAACTCCAAGCTATAGGGGAAGTGGTGAACTGAACCGGTATCGCTAGGGCCAGAGGTCGATAAAATTTTTTTTGGAAGTAATCTTATTTCACCCAAGTGTTTAGAAGAGGCTAGGATTAGAGTGATGCATTAGAGGTTTTGTAATTGCATTAGTACTAGCAGACCATAGTCGGGTGTTGTACTCTCATGTCGTAGGGATACATTTTCGGTACTTACAATTGAGTCCTCGGTCTCGTATCTTGATCTGTTAATTTCCAAGGTTTGCCGGAGTAAGGAACAGGAGGATAGGGGGATTTGACCCTCGGTGCCATCACATTCCTTTGCACGTGGGTTACTTCATTCATCAGTTCATTACCCGAGGAGGGGGTGAACGCACATATCTATGACACTCCATGCGTACCGGGTAGGTACACAGTCTTGCGACCGAATTCAACGCGGCTTTCTGAAGAGGTCCGTACGCGGGTACTGAGTTGCAAATACGACCACCACTTAGGCACTGCCTGTGGCGGAACTAAACCGACCAACTGCAACCTCCTTGGGCACGGACAATCTATTGGGAATAGGTTGAGTACAAGAGTAGGATGCTTAGCAAGGGTTTGAATCCCTAAACTATCGAGAATGATGGCTAGATTTGGGGGCGTATGTAGTATGAGATGCATTCGTTTCCAAATTCTTGCTTGCATTAGAGCCAGGCATGTGATTTGTTGCATCTAGTCATAGGATCATGGCATACCACTGCACTAGAATCCGAATCCATTAAACCCTTGTTTGGCACATCACTTTTCTTTTGCATAAAATTATGGTTGTGATTGTAATTTAAAGGATCGATGTTATTATCAGCTTTGCATTAGTCGAAGTACTAACGTTCCCCACCTTGTAGGTATCCGAAGTCGATTTTCAGGTACTGCAAAGCCCGAGTTGGTCCAAGCATCCAAGGGAAATGTGCAAGTGTTATTATATTGTTTTAAATCTTGTAATTCTTATTTGGATATTGCAGCACTTGAAATATTTATATGGAATAAAAGTTTTAAATTTTCATGTATTTTTCTGTGATTGTGGCTATTTTAAAGTTTGACTCCTGGAGTAGGTCTCAGGTTCCCGGTATGGGGATTTGGAGCACCACAGAAGTTGGTATCAGACCAGACTTAAAATATTAGTACAACACAGCAGGAAAATTAGACTTGGATGCATTGCGAGAGTTGGGTTTAGTCAGATATTTGATGATTATAATTCATAATGTTGCTTTTATAACTTATGCTTTATAATTTTTTCTGTATCTGGACTGTTTCCTATATTTTTTCTTGCAGATGCCGAGCTTGGACAATGGTCACTCGAATGGGTGGATCGATGGACATGGTTCTGCACCCCCACTTCCACCTCCATAGTGCAAGCTATCACCATGTTGTCCCAGGAGCTAGCTGCCTACAAATGGAGCCACGGGCAGCTAGTGGATCGCTTCGAGAACCTCGCACAGGCATTGATAACTGCTGAGAGGAGAGTGTCCAAGCTAGAGAGGGCCAAGAGGAAATGAAAGACGAGGGTAGTACTTCTGAAGCACCGGTACGAGGAGAGGCTGGGCCAGCACAGAGCAGATATCTGGCACTAAGGACTCAGGTCTGCGATATGCAGGACCGGTTAGACCGGATGACTGCTGAGGATAGTTCTGAGGTTGGCGACTCACCAGGAGCAGGAGAGCAGTGACCTCCCTTAGTGTGGTGGGATTTCTTTTGATGTGTATAGATGAAAACCTTTCTGAATAGCTAGGCCAACATGCTATTGTTTTGGTGGGTGTAGTATGAACCCATGTGATGATGATGTGATTGTATGATGACAAATCATTGTAAAACCCATTTTGAAATGAATGGAACTAGTATGTTTTGACCAATGCTGGTGTGTTATGGGTCTTCCCATTGCTATTGTTGGTTGATGATGTCTGTATTAGCTTTCAGATGGCAGGAAGGACTAGAAGCATTCGGAGCAACCAGATTGAAGCCGAAGGCAGTGGAGCCAATGGTACTGGCCTTGATGTAAGGGAAGAATTTGCTCGGGTGTATTAGATGATTGGAGCATTTGTGGAGGCTAGTAGGAACCAAGCGCCGCCACAAAGAGCACCAGAAGTTGTGATGAATGCTGATCTAGTGAAGATGGTGGAATCATTTAGAAGGATGCAACTGCCAGTCTTCGAAGGACAGGCTGATCCCACCGCTACTGACGGTGTTTGAGGTGCTGATGACTCCCTAAGATAGCAAGGTACGTCTAGCCACAATCTTGCTGGAGAAGGACGTCGGAGTTTGGTGGCAGTCCGTGAAGTGTGGTCTTGGGGAAGGACAGATCACTTGGGAAGATTTCCTTGAGGAATTCCGACAGCACTATTTCCCCTTGGATGTGCAAGAAGAGAAAGCAATGGAATTCCATAGCTTGAAGCAAGGAGATATGTCCGTCAGAGAATATGAGACGAAGTTTTCTCAGTTATCGAGGTATGCGCCGGAGATGGTCCAGGAGGAAGCAAAGAAGGCCCAGAGGTTTGAGCAAGGGCTTAGGCCTGAACTGAGGTTGAGGATGGTTCCTTTGGGTATTCGCCGATTCGACAAGCTGGTAAGAAGAGGTGAGGAGACAGAGGTGGATATGAATTAGAATCAAGGAAGGACAGAGTTTTGGAACAAAGGGAAGAGATCTACCCTAGAATCAAAGTTCAAGAAGCAGGGCAAGGGTCGGAAGTTCCAGAAAATCAGTACCAATACAGGTGAATTGCTTTCACTGTGGAGAGCAGGGACACTTTATGGATCGATGCCCCCGAAAGAGTGCACCGAAATGTTTCCATTGTGGACTAGAAGGGCATATCAAGCCAAACTGTCCCCAAATTTCAAGGAACAGCCACAAGGCAGGGTTGGGAGCAAACGACAAAGGGAAGAAGCTTATGCATCAAGGAAGAGTGTTCGCCTTGACCAAGAAGGATGCTGAAGAAGATGGAAGGGTAATTACTCGTATGTAAGGAAATGGTGTAATAAGTTCTAAGGTTGTATTTTGTTTTTTTTAGAAGTTGATGGAGGATGAACTGTTGTAACAGGACATATATATATATAAATGGAATTTTGGCTACAATCTTGGTTGATAGTGGATCGACTCATTCTTTTGTGTCAAAATCTTTTTCGAGAAAATTAAGATGCACACAAGAGGAAATTCCAGATTTAGCTTTGACGGTGGCTACGCCGTCAGGGGAAACCCTTACTACAGATCTGTGCTATAGGGGATGTAAACTCCTGATTAGCAGAGAAACCCTAAGTATCGATTTGTTAGAGTTGGGTTTTGCCGGAACAGATGTCATTATTGGTATGGATTGGATATCGAGGCACAAGGCAAGCATCGACTACAAGGAGAAGGAGGTAGTCATCTCAGTTGAAGGAGTGGAACTTGTATTCCACGGGGAAGAGATCGAAGGCAATGACTGTTGCAGCTGCTAGTGAAGTACGAGTACCTGAAGAGGTGAACATGATACCAGTGGTGAGAAATTTTCGACTCATATTCTTAGAGTATTTACCTGGACTTCCCCCACACCGTGATGTCGAGTTTAGCATCAAAGTTCAGCTAGGTAGCGCTCTAGTATCCAAAGCACCCTATCGAATGGCGCCAGTAGAGCAGAATGAGATCAAGAAGCAGATTGAAGAAATCTTGCAGAAGAGATTTATCAGACCAAGTGCGTCACCTTAGGGAGCACCAGTATTGCTTTTTAAGAAGAAGGATGGATCATCCAGGATGTGTATTGATTATCGAGAATTGAATAAAGTCACTATTCGGAACAAGTACCCAATTCCTAGGATCGACGATTTGTTCGATCAGCTTCATGGAGCAGCAGTATTTTCCAATATTGATCTACGGTCTGAATATCATCAAGTGCGAGTCAAGGAAGAGGATGTACCTAATATAGCTTTTCAGACTCGGCATGGACATTACGAATTCTTGGTAATGCCGTTTGGTGTGACTAACGTTCCAGCAATCTTCATGGACTTCATGAACAAAATTCTATGTCCATTTATTGACTCATTTGTCGTGGTCTTCATCGAAGACATTTTGGTATATTCAAGGACAGAGTAGGAGCATGCTGAGCATCTGACAACAGTCTTGAGCAAGCTACAAGAGCATCAGTTGTATGCCAAATTATCTAAGTGTGAGTTTTGGAAATCGGAGGTTGCAATCCTATGCCAAATCCCTTTTAAGGAGGGAGTGGCAACGGATCCTCTGAAGATAGAAGCAGTCAAGGGATGGCCACAGCCAAAGACGGTAAAGGAAGTAAGGAGTTTTCTGGGTATGACTGGATATTACCAAAAGTTTATCCAGAATTACGCAAGGATAGCTGTACCCCTTACTGCCTTGACTAAGAAGAACCAAAGTTTCAACTGGACGGAAAAGTGTGAAGAAAGTTTTCAGGAACTGAAGAACCGTTTGATCTCTGCACCTATATTGGTTTTACCTCAGGAGGACAAGGACTACGTCATCTATAGTGATGCATCGTATTTGGGGTTCGGGTGTGTGCTGATGCAGGAGGGCAAGGTTATAGCTTATGGTTCGAGACAGCTACGAACACATGAGAAGAATTACCGGATCCATGATTTGGAACTTGCAGCCATAATCTTTGCTTTGAATTCATGGAGACATTTTATCTACGGAGCAAAGGTAGAGATATACACTGACCATAAGAGCAGAAGGACCTTAATTTAAGGCAGAGAAGATGGTTGGAAGTACTCGAAGACATCAGGCCTGAAATTATATATCATCCAGGGAAGGCCAATGTGGTAGCAGATGCACTCAGCACGAAGAGGAGTGTGGCTACATTGGTAGCGACCCGGAGGGAACTAGATGAGGAGATCAGGCAGGCAGGCATTGAAGTGGTTACCCGCACTTAAGTGCAGTTTTGGCACAGTTGGTGTTACGACCAAGCTTGAATGAGCAGGTGAAAAAGGCTCAGACCGAAGATCCAGAGATTGAAGACATGAAGAAGAAAGTGTGCGAAGGAAAATTGTCCGAATTCAGTATTAGAGAAGGATCACTCTGGTTTGGTAGCAGACTGTGTGTACCAAGGGACGAGGAGTTGAGGGAAGACATCATGAAGGAAGCTCACTCCACATTGCTTACAATTCACCCCCGAAGCACCAAGATGTATCATGATATAAAGCAGCACTATTGGTGGTTAGGGATGAAGCGAGATATAGCAGAGTTCGTGGCCAAATGTCTGACGTGCCAACAGGTTAAGGCCGAGAAACAGAAACCAGGAGGATTGCTACAGCCTTTACCCATTCTAGAATGGAAATGGGAGAACATCAGTATGGATTTTATCACTGGATTACCCAGGAGCCCTAAAGGAAATGACTCAATATGGGTGATTGTAGATCGATTGACAAAGTCAGCACATTTTCTCTCAGTAAAGACGACCTGGACAGTCGAGAAGCTGGCCGTGATCTACACTGAGAACATAGTAAAGCTTCTTGGAGTGCCAACATCGATAGTATCTGACCGAGATGCAAGATTTACGTCTCGATTCTGGCAAAGTCTACAGTCAGCATTGGGAACTAGAACAGACTCCAGCACAGCTTTTCACCCACAGACTGATGGACAGACAGAGAATCAACAGGATTCTTGAAGACATGTTGATGTCATGCATTTTGGACTTAGGAGGAAGTTGGAAGAAATACCTAGCCTTGGTAGAGTTGCTTATAATAACAACTATCAGGCAAGCATTAGCATGGACCCGTATGAAGCTTTGTATGGATGAAGATGCAGAACACCAGTTTGTTGGTTTGAGGTAGGAGAGCGGCAGATGTATGGCCCAGAAATCGTACAGCAAACGTCAGAACAGATCGAGCTTATTCAGAAAAGGCTTCAAGGAGCACAAAGCAGGTAGAAGAGCTATGCAGACAACCATCAAAGAGAGTTGGAATTTGAGGAAGGTGACTCCGTATTTCTTAAGGTGTTGCGGACAAAAGGAGTTATCAGATTTGAAAAGGGTGGGAAGTTAGCTCTGAGATACATTGGACCATACAAGATTCTGAAGAAGATTGGCAGGATGGCTTATAAGTTGGAGCTACCGTCCGAGTTATCTCAAGTGCATGATGTGTTCCACGTCTCTATGCTACGGAAGTATGTGCCAGATTCAAGCCATCAGTTGCCAGAGGTTCCGAATGATTTGCAGATTAATCTTTCCGACAGAGAGAAACCATTAAGGATACTTGATCATCAGGACAAGGTACTGAGAAACAAGGTCATCCCGATGGTCAAAGTTCTCTGGAAGAACCAATTCGTGGAAGAAGCCGCGTGGGAGTCGGAGAGCCGCATGAAGGCTTTGTATCTGGATTTGTTTTAGGTGTTTTTTGTTTTTTGTTGTTATTCTTTTCTCCCACTAGGGACGTTCTGGGGATAGAACGAATCTAAGGAGGAAGTAATGTAATACCCCGGATTGTACAATGCTTCGATTGTACAATGCTTATATATATATATATATATATATATATATATATTGTCTGTATGCGTGCATATGATTGCAGTGTTTTGTTTTATTTTGCTATCATTGGTGCACGGTTAGGTTTGCGGGGCGGTTCATGAGGATGGTTGCGTTCTAGATGATGCATGAGAATGAGGAGAACCGATACTGGTATATACACTAATTTTTGGTACGATACATATACAAATATATCATTGTATGATACTACGATGGGTATATCTTGCGTACACTCGATAAACCTCTCATCTCTCATCTAAGAACTCAATTAAGGACTAAATAGGGCAGCCAACCATTGTACCCCAAACCAAGGGCTAAAGACCGTGGTTTTGTACCAAAACCACCCTACACCCCTACACCCTAAAATCTGGCCCCCCTCCTTCCTCTCTCTTTCCTTACTCTTTTCCATTAAAAAACCCCCTCATTTCTTCTTCCAAGTTCTGAAATTTTCAGAACTCAAACCCAAGAAAAGAAAGAGAAGGAGAGAAAGGAAGAAGGATTGAAGAGGAGCTCTTAGAGTGGATTCTTGGAGAAGTGGAGCGCAAGGCCATCATCTACTCTCTAATCAACTCAGGATGGAGAGTTTTTCTAAACTTTTATTGTTGTTTCTTGTTGATTCTTGCATGTAGTAGGAGCTTAGAATGATTGTTTAAGAGATTGGAAGTTGAATCTGAAACTAGAACCTGGAATCTTGATCTGCATGTTACTTTCTAGAATTTCTCGAGAGAAAACCACATGGAGTTTGATGATGAAATTTTTACAGATTGTTACCTTTATATGTCTAGATGATTCATGAATTATTTCGGATTTTTTGAGGTTTTTTGGTATTTTAATAAAATCTATTTTTGGAACAGTGCCGTAAGGCAGTAGTAGAAATTGTTTACTGTGATACTTGAGATTGTTGTATTTTTCGTAATTAATTGGCACACGATTTTAATCTGAAATTCTTACCATGATTTCCACATGTATCTAGACTCTACAAAAAAATCAAGAAATTAATTGGATGAAGATACAGGCATGTTCAAAATTAGTCTATCAACAGTAGTTATAAGTGTGACTGAAGAGCAGGATGATCTTTATGCTTATTTGGAACACAAATAACTCAGTGTATACTTGGAATTTGGATATGGAACCTTTTGCATGTTGTTCATTATGATATCTTGTTTTTTACTGTAACTTTGGTGACCATTGGATGAGTATAGGATTTATGATGAATTTTATAGTACGTACTATGCCGGATTCAGTCAGATTAGACACCTTGTAGAGATGACACAATTGAGGCTCTTTAAGAGCAAATTTTGAGGAAGTGTTTATGTAGAAGATTGTAGTAGACCTCTAGACCTTTGCAACAAGACCTATTTGAGGTGATTCCAGAGAGTGGTTGATTTAAAGTGATTTTTACAATACTGAATAGAGACTAGGATTTGAGCTGAGTGCTCTGGTTGAGAAAGTCTTAGTGTGTAACTTGATACACCTGAGAGTAATGTGTGTTTTAGGGTGATCTAATGGCATATTTTAGACTTGTGACCAACTAGTGGATTGTTGATGACACCCACACCTTTCCATAGAACCTGGGTTTGCAGCATTCTGATGGGTAGGTAGTAACTTATGCTACCGATACAGAGCAGCCAGTGTACGGAAAATACACAGGCTGAGGCTTGAGAGGCCATTTTGAGGACCTAGATGATAGAATTTGAGGTTATGATCAACTAGGAAGTTATAGCCTAGGTCCTTAACTTTCTGAATTGGGCTTTCACACCCGAATCGGAGTTGTATCGAGGGAGTTATGATTTTTTTAAGTTTCGGGCAGAAACATCGTAGGTTTCTTAGTCTTGGGTTTTGACTAGGTGTTGTGAGGACCTTTCCCCTGTGTATCCATTAGAGTTGCTAACTCTTTTTCTGGGCACGTTTGGTATATATTGTTGGTTTTTTTGACTCCCATGGTGGATTTTGTGACTCGAGTTAGTCACTAGGTTAGGTGATGCCCTACATCTGTAGACCCTAAGTGATGAACTTCCACCGAAGCGTAAGACGTCTGAGTCGTGCGATCAAATTGAGTTCATTACCCGGGGAGATTTGAAAGCACAAATTCTTTGCCCGGTAAGGGATAGGCACATAAGTTCATTACCCGGGGAGGGGTGAACACGCACATTCATTGCCGGGTAGGGGTGAATGCAGGCCACAGTATTGGACAAACTCCAAGCTAGGGGAAGTGGCGAACCGAACAGGTATCGCCACGGCCAAAGGTCGATAAACAGAATTTTGGAAGCAATCTCATTTTGCCCAAGTGTTTAGAAGAGGCTAGGATTAGAGTGATGCATTAGGGTTTTGTAATTGCATTAGTAATAGCAGACCATAGTCGGGTCTTGTACTCTCTTGTCGGAGGGATACGTTTTCGGTACTTACGATTGAGTCCTCAGTCTCGTATCTCGATCTGTTAATTCCTAAGGTTTGCTGGAGTAAGTAACGGGAGGATAGGGGGATTTGATCCTCGACGCCGTCACGTTCCTATGCACATAGGTTACTTCATACATCAATTCATTACCCGAGGAGGGGGTGAATGCACATGTCTTTGACGTCATGCGTACCGAGTAGGTACAGGTACCGGTAGGTACGGGTACCGGGTAGGTACGGGTACCGGGTAGGTACACGGTCTTGCGACCGAATTCAACGCGTCTTTCTGAATAGGTCCGTACGCGGGTACTCAGTGGCAAACACGACCACCACTTAGGCACTGCAGTGGCAGAACTAGACCGACCAACTGCAACCTCCTTGGACATGGACAATCTATTGGGAAAAGGTTCAGTATGAGAGTAGGATGCATGGCGAGGGTTTGAATCCCTAAACTGTGGAGAAAGACGGGCTAGATTTGGGGGCATATGTAGTATGGGATGCATTCTTTTCCAAAGTCTTGCTTGAATTAGAGTCAGGCATGTGATTTGTTGCATCTAGTCATTGGATCATGGCATCCCACCACACTAGAACCCGAATCCATTAAACCCTTGTTTGGCACATCACTTTTTCTTTGCATAAAATTATGGTTGTGATTGTAATTTAGATGATCGCTGTTATTATCAGCTTTGCGTTAGTCGAAGTACTGAAGTTTTCCACCTTGTAGGTATCTAGAGCCGATTTATAGGTACTGCAGAGCTCGAGTTGGTCCAAGCATCCAAGGGAAATGTGCAAGTGTTATTATATTGTTGTAAGTCTTGTAATTCTTTTTTGGATATTGCAACACTTGTGAATATAACATATATATAGAATAAAAGTTTTAAATTTTACTGTATTTTTTGTGATTGTGGCTGTTTTGAAGTTCGAATCCTGGAGTAGGGTCTCAGGTTCCCGGTATGGGGATTTGGGGCGCTACAGAAGTTGGTTTCAGAGCAGACTTCAAATATTAGTCCAACACAGCAGGAAAATTAGACTTGGATGTGTTGCGAGAGTTGGGTTTAGTCAGATAGTTGATGATTTTAATTTATAATGTTGCTTTTACAACTTATCCATTATAATTTTTTTTGTATCTGGACTGATTCCGATATTTTCTCTTGTAGATGCCGAGCTTGGACAATGGACACTCGAATGGGTGGACCGATGGATATGGTTCTGCACCCCCACTTCCACCTCCACCCCCACATCCCATGGCCATAGTGCAAGCTATCACCATGTTGTCCCAGGAGCTGGCTGCCTAGAAATGGAGCCATGGGCAGCTAGAGGATTGCTTCGAAAACCTCGCACGGGCGTTGATAACCGCTGAGATGAGAGTGGCCAAGCTAGAGAGGGCCAAAAGGAAATGGAAGACAATGGTAGTACTTCTGAAGCACTAGTACATGGAGAGGCTAGGCCAGCTACAGAGCAGATATCTGGCACTGAGAACTCAGGTCTGTGACATGCCAGATCTGTTAGACCGGTTGACTGCCGGGGATAGTTTTGATGTTGGTGACTCGCTCGGAGCAGGAGAGCATTGACCTCCCTTAGTTTGGTGGGATTTCTTTTGATGTGTATAGATGACAACCTTTCTGAATAGCTAGGCTAACATGCTATTATTTTGGTGGGTGTAGTATGAACCCATGTGATGATGATGTGATTGTATGATGACAAATCATTGTAAAACCCTTTTTGAAATGAATGGAACTAGTATGATTTGACCAATGCTGGTGTGTTATGGGTCTTCGCATTGCTATTGTTGGTTGATGATGTCTGTATTAGCTTTCAGATGGTAGGAAGGACTAGAAGCAACCGGAGCGACCAGACTAAAGCCGAAGGTAGTGGAGTCAACGGTACTGGCCTTGATGTAAGGGAAGAATTTGCTCGGGTGTATCAGATGATTGGAGCATTTGTGGAGGCTAGCAGGAACCAAGCGCCTCCATAAAGAGCACTAGGAGTTGTGGTGAATGCTGATCCAGTGAAGGTGGTGGAATCATTTAGGAAGATGAAACTGCCAGTCTTTGAAGGACAGGCCGATCCCACAGCTGCTGACGACTGGATATGTCAGGTGGAGATGGTGTTTGAGGTGTTGATGACTCCCGAAGACAGCAAGATACGTCTAGCCACAATCTTGCTGGAGAAGGACGCTGGAGTTTGGTGGCAGTTCGTGAAGCGTGGTCTTGGAGAAGGATAGATCACTTGGGAAGATTTCCTTGAAGAATTTCGACTGCACTATTTTTCCTTGGATGTGCAAGAAGAGAAAACAATGGAATTCATAGCTTGAAGCAAGAAAATATGTCCGGCAGAGAATTTGAGACAAAGTTTTCTCAGTTATCGAGGTATGCACCGAAGATGGTCCAGGAGGAAGCAAAGAAGGGCCAGAGGTTTGAGCAAGGGCTTGGGACTGGACTGAGGTCAAGGATGGTTCCTTTGGGTATTCACCGATTCGACAAGCTGGTAAGAAGAGCTGCGGCGACAAAGGCGGATATGAATCAGAATCAAGGACAGAGTTTTGGAACAAAGGGAAGAGATCTACCCCTAGCATCAAAGTTCAAGATGCGGGGCAACGGTCGGAAGTTCCAGAAAATCAGTTCCAATACAGGTGAATTCAAGCCCAGAAGTTGCTTTCACTGTGGAGAGCAGGGACACTTTATGGATCGATGCCCCCAGAAGAGTGCACCTGAAATGTTTCCAGTGTGGACTAGAAGAGCATATCAAGTCAAACTGTCCCCAAATTTTAAGGAACAGCCACAAGGCAGGGTCGGGAGCAAACGACAAAGGGAAGAAGCCTATGCGTCAAGGATGAGTGTTCTCCTTGACCAAGTAGGATGCTGAAGAAGATGGAAGGGTAATTACTGGTATGTAAGGAAATGGTGTAATAAGTTCTAAGGTTGTATTTTGGTTTTTTTTTTGGAAGTTGATGGAGGATGAACTGTTGTAACAGGACATATATATATATATATATATATATATATATATATATATATATATATATATATATATATATATATATATATATATATATCTAAATGGAATTTTGGCTATAGTCTTGTTTGATAGTGGATCGACCCATTCTTTTGTGTCAAAATCTTTTTCGAGAAAATTAAGATGCACACAAGAGGCAATTCCAGATTTAGCTTTGTTGGTGGCTACGCTGTCAGGGAAAACCCTTACTACAGATCTGTGCTATAGGGGATGTAAACTCCAGATTAGCAGAGAAACCCTAAGTATCGATTTGTTAGAGTTAGGTTTTGTCAGAACAGATGTTATTATTGGTATGGATTAGATGTCGAGGCACAAGGCAAGCATCGACTGCAAGGAGAAGGAGGTAGTTATCTCAGCTAAAGGAGTGAAACTTGTATTCCACGGGAAGAAAAGAACGAAGGCAATGACTGTTGCAGCTGCTAGTGAAGTACGGGTACCTGAAGAGGTGAACAAGATACCAGTGGTGAGAAATTTTCCACTCGTATTCTTGGAGGATTTACCTGGACTTCCCCCACATCGTGATGTCGAGTTTAGCATCATTGTTCAGCCATGTAGCACTCCAGTATCCAATGCACCCTATCGAATGGCGCCAGTAGAGCAGAATGAGGTCAAGAAGCAAATTGAAGAATTCTTGAAGAAGGGATTTATCAGAGCAAGTGCATCTCCTTTGTGAGCACCAGTATTGCTTGTTAAGAAGAAGGACGGATCATCCAGGATGTGTATTGATTATCGGGAATTGAAACATACACATATAGATATTTTTCTCACCCTTTGTCATCAACAAAAAATAGGAGGAAAAAATTGTAAACAAAAAGGAGCATTTGCAACATAAGAAACACATAGCAAAAGCAAATTTATACATAGAAATTTGAAATACATTGTTCAAACGACTACATAAAAACAGAAAATACAAAATAAGTAGAAAAATACAAAAAAAAATTAAATGCATGTAATCAGTCTTCTTCAGCTTCATCTTGGTCACCCTGAGAGGGAGGAGGTAGAGGTGGAAACTGAGAAGTGAACAAGAGAGAGGTAGAAGTTAGAGTTTTTACTCAAGGGTAAAGGGCTAGGATCAGATTTGGAGAACATCGAGGGACGAGATTGGTCAAAGGTGAAAGCAGGGTAAAAAGAGTCGCCTCAAAAGAAGTGCCAAATTTGAATCTGAAAGAAGAGCTGATTCGCGACAGTCGGCTGGAGTGTAGGATCAGTCGACTTAGTCGAGAGCAAAATAGATAAACGAAAATATCAATAATACAACTGGCATTCGACTTAGTACATTTTCACAGTCGACTTTCCAGAGCGTGAATTTCAAATATAGATAAGTATCGAAAAATACTTGGTCTGTCGACCGAAAAGAATTTTTAAGTCAACTTACCAGAGTTAAAAATTTCAAGAAACATCATGAAAACTACAAATTCCTTGTTCTCTTCTTAAAGTGATAAAAGTGTCTTCCTTAAGTGGTTTAGTAAAGATATCTGCTACTTGTTTATCAGTAGAAATAAAGTCTAAAGAAATATCTCCCTTTAAAATATGATCACGTAGAAAATGATGTCTAATATCAATGTGTTTCGTACGTGAATGTTGAACTGGATTTTTAGATAAGTTAATGGCACTGGTATTATCACACATTATAACAAGTTTTGAAACTGAAATACCATAGTCTGATAGGGTTTGTTTCATCCACAAAATTTGGGCACAAGCCAAACTTACAGCGATATATTCAGCTTCTGTAGTAGATAGGGATACCGAATTTTGCTTCTTACTGTACCAAGATACTAGGGAGTGTCCCAAAAAGTGACACGTTCCACTAGTACTTTTTCGGTCAGTTTAACTACCGGCTAAATCTGTATCGCTATATGACAAAAGTTAAAAATTATCGGTGTGTGGATAAAATAAACCGTACTCAGACGTGCCTTTAATATATCTTAAAATACGTTTCACAGATTTTAAGTGAGATTCTTTAGGACTTGACTGATATCTAGCGCACAAACATACACTAAACATAATATCTGGTCTACTAGAAGTTATATATAAGAGTGAGCCAATCATAGCTCGATAGAGTTTTTTATCGACACTCTTACCTAATTCATCTTTGTCAAGGGTAGTGGTAGTAGCCATAGGTGTGGTCTTACTACTCGTGCTATCCATGCCAAATTGTTTGAGTAATTCCTTAGCATATTTTTCTTGATTAATAAATATGCCATTTGGTGACTGTTTAATTTGCAGTCCAAGGAAACAATTGAGTTCACCCATGTGACTCATCTCAAACTCATTTTTCATGGTATTAGCAAACTCTTGACATAGATTACTATTAGTAGAACCAAAAATTATGTCATCTACATATATTTGTATGATCAAAATATCGGTCTCAATTCTCCTAATAAACAAAGTAGAATCTACTTTACCTATTTCAAAATCCGTTTCTAAAAGAAAAGTCTTCAATCGATCATACCAAGCACGAGGTGCTTGTTTTAAGACCATATAAAGTCTTTTTCAATTTAAAAATATGGTTTGGGAATTGTTCATGTTCGAAACTAGGTGGTTGCTTAACATAAACATCTTCCTTTATAAACCCATTAAGAAAAGCACTTTTAACATCCATTTGGAAAAGTGTAAAATTCATCAAACAAGCAAAATATACTAAAATACGAATTGATTCTAGTCTAGCAACAGGAGCATATGTTTCATCAAAATCTATGCCTTCTTCTTGATTATACCCTTGAGCAACTAGTCTAACTTTGTTCCTAACGACTTGTCCTGATTCATCTAATTTATCCTTAAATACCCATTTGGTACCAATTATAGTATGATCAGGAGGATGTGGAACTAAATCCCATACATCATTCCTTATAAATTGGTTTAACTCATCTTGCATGGCATTCATCCAAAACTCATTCTCACAAGCTTCTTGTATATTTTTTCGGTTCAAAATCCGACAAGAATGCCATGTGAGAAATCATGTTAACATGAGATCTTATCTGAATACCACGTGAAATGTCACCAATTATTAAGTCATGGGGATGATTTCTAACTTCAACAAAAGATTTTGGTAAAGTTGGAGACATCACAATAGGATCAGTTGACTTGACTAGTCCATCAGTCAACTGATTCACATCAGTCGACTTGACTTCCTTATCAGTCGACCTATCCGCAAGGGTAGTTTGTTCTAAAAATGTAATAACCTTATTTAAAGGTGATGAATCAGTTTCATCATCTTCAATTAAAGTTGATGAAGGCAGAGAGTCATCAAATGCAACATGCATGGATTCTTCAATAGTCAATGTTGACTTGTTGAAGATCCTATATGCCTTACTCCTATTTGAGTATCCTATAAAGATACCCCCATTATATCTAGGATCAAACTTATCTAAATTATCTTTAGTGTTTAAAATGAAACACTTACATCCAAATATTTTGAAGTAAGATACTTTAGGAATTCTATCAAAAAATAGCTCATAACAAGTTTTCTTAAGCTTAGGCCTAATCAATATTCTATTTAAAACATAACAAGCTGGAGCAAGGGCTTCAGCCCAAAAGTAGTTAGGTAAATTACTTTCAACAAGCATGGTATATGCACACTCTTGCAAAGTCCTATTCTTTCTTTCGACCACTCAATTTTGTGGTGAAGCTCTAGGAAACGCAAATGAATGAGTTATACCATTCTTGTTGCAATATTCTACAAACGTTTCATTCTCAAATTCTTATATGGAAGATAGGAGGTTGGCATGACCAGTCATGTGCTTTGAGCATCTGCTGTCAAGTATCCACCGATCACTTTTAGGTACCTATAAAATTTTCAATGTGAATATGGTACCATTTTCATTGGGTCCAAAAAAGATTAGTTCTTGGGAAACCAAACCCAAAGAGAGTTTGATTTTCCACCAAATACAGAATTATAATGTACGTAGTTACATACAGTAAGAATATATGAATTTATGTAAGTAATTCTATCTTTCAGACTCAGGTTGATTGGAACCCATATATTTTTGCTCTGTCCAGTCGACTTTATCGAACCTTTCAGTCGACTATTACTGAAATCTAGTCGACTAGGAGGTAGAGTAGTTCGAATTATCTGAGGTTTTCGTCCCTTTGAATGAGACTGAGAACCTCTGGACAGGCGACTGATATTTGTGTTCAGTCGACTGGTCTGAACTGTAGATCTACTCTTTTCATTAAAACTTACAGTTTTTGGCTTTTCAAAAAACTCATACAGTTTATTCTTAACACTAGAAATAGATATAGGTTTATTTACACTAGTGTTCTTAAAAGCATGAGGTTTTTCAAGAGACTTTTGAAAACCAAGTCTAAATCTTTTATTAGTTTGTACTTGATTTTGGAGAACATCATTTAAATTCTCCTTTCCTTTACTGAATTTAGATACATTCTTGGATACCTCTTCATAATTTTTCTATAGAGACACAAGATCTATATCTAAACTAGAAAGTCGAGAATTTAAAGATTACACTTCTTTATCTAAGTCAAGATTCTCTTGGGAAAGTGTTTGATTTACTTTCTTCAAGTTCTTAACTCTACTTTTTTCTTTCTTAAGCTCTTGAAAAATCTCGTTGAAGGCATCTAGTAAATCATTAGAATCATAATCATTACTTACTTGATTTTGAGAAGCCATAAAGAAAACGTTAGCAACCTCGTTTATCTCTTCATTTTCTTCTTTTGAAGAAGAGTCGCTATCATCCCAAGTTGCTTGGTACACCTTTTTGTTCTTCATGAACTTGTTCTTATGTACTTGTCCTTTTTGAAGTTGGACACCTTTCCTTTAGATTTTGCATTCTCTAGTGGGCAATCCTTCTTCATGTGTCCTGTCTTGTTACACTTGAAACAAGTTGGAAGTTCATTAGTATCCGTAGATTTTGAATTAAATTTACCTTTGCTTAGGAACTTTTTGAACTTTCGTATGAACATGGCTATCTCTTCCTCATCTTCTTCTTCATCCTCGGAGTTCGACATGGCCTTGAATGCTAGTGTCTTCTTCTTTGATTGTTGAGATTCTAGATTCTTCTTGCATTCTTCATGTTGTACCTCATATGCCATGAGATTTCCCACAAGATTCTCAAGAAAAAGTTGTGTTAAATCGCTGGCCTCTTCTATGGCGGGGGTCTTCTTCTCCCATTCGGGGGTTAGTGCACGAAGAACCTTCCTCACCATTTCAGAATGAGTGTACGTCTTTTCAAGTGCCACAAGAGAATTTGTAATATCCGTGAACCTTGTGATCATTTCAGACACATTCTCATTTTCCTTCAAGCGGAACATCTCAAACCTGTGAATAAGAACAAATATTTTAGATTCTTTTACTGTATTAGTTCCTTAATGAGTTACCTCAAGTGTGTGCCAAATTTGATGTGCGGTTGTTGCATTAGACACATGACTGAATTCCTCCTTGGTAAGAGCACAAAATAGCGCGTTCATCTTCTTTGCATTGTTCATTGTTTGGCTCCTCATTTCGTCGTTCCATTATGCATATGGAATGGTAGGAGCGGTGTACTCGGTCTCCGTCATGTTCCATATCTCATAGTTGATGGACTGAAGGTAGAGCTTCATTCTACACTTCCAATAGTTGTAAGTGGTTCCATCGAAGAGGGATTGCCTTTGTGTGGATTGGCATTCATGGTATTGATTTCCATTAGAAGTAGTTGCCATTGCACTCAACCAGGCTCTGATACCAAGTGTTGGATTCTGTAGGCAAGGCAAGAAACACTAGAGGGGGGTGAATAGTGTTGTATAAAAATTAAAAACAAAATTGAACTTTTTCTTCTGTCCAGTCGACTGCGGTGTCAGATTAGAAGAGTATTTTAGATAAGTCTGATCAGCACTTGCCAGACAAGTTTTCGAAGAGTATGTTATACCAGTCTGACCAGTCGACTTAAAGAGGAGTTGCAGTCAACTGTCCAGACAAGTTTCACAGAGTAATTAAAAAGCAAGTAAAGAAAATACAAGTTCAGAGAAATACAACCACAGAGAACACACAATGTATCCTGGTTCGGTCCTCCCGACCTACATCCAGTCCCCAAGCAGCCCACTTGAGATTTCCACTATTCTTGAAAGAAATACAAGAATACTCTATGGCGTTAGACAACAATCTTGTCTAACCCGTAGACCTCTCTCACCACTAGAGAGAGCAAACCCACTCTTCAACCAAGAGTGAAAACCTGACTCTACAACCTAGAGCCCTATTCTCCAACCGAGAGGACCACTCTCACAACCCGAGAGTGAAGAACAACAACAAAAAAGTTACAATCAACCTATAACCTTGTTTTGTGATTGTGATTTTTGTATAGTGGCTAATAGGTCACTTCTAAAATCAGTCCAAAACGAAATCAATGTTATATTGGACTGAGATTCAGAGAACCAAGACTTAGAAGATTAGAATACTAGTTTGAATACTTGTTTTTTTGAAAGCAATAAACTTAAACTTTTTATCAAATGCTTGAAACCTTTCAATGGTGATTCCTAGGCTCTATTTATAGAGAGGAATTCCTTGAACGTTGTAAATCAGTTTATAAAACTGATTTAAAATGGATATAATCTTTTGAAATTCGAAAAACAAGTTTTGAAATCAGAAACCTGTCGAAACGACTTGAACAGCTGACTGGGTTGCCATGATGAGTCGACTGGCCAGAGTTTGAAAGAGTTCAGATAGGTTTCGTACTGGTACAGTCAACTGGTGCCATAAGGCAGTCGACTGGTACTCAACAGCTGATCTAATTCAAATGTTTCGACCTTTAATTTTTTGAAAAATACTCAATTATAAAGATGTGTGAGTATGTGTGTGTGTGACAAAGCTGTTACATCAATCTAAGACTAAAAAAAGGAAAATTACAATTGTTTTACAAGACATGTAATATAACACATTGAAGCATAGGTCTTGTCTTGAGTCTTGGGTCTTGAGATGGAGATAAAGCCTTTGTCTTTGTCTTTGAAGCTTGGTTGATCAATCTTGAGCTTTAGAACCTTGTAGCTTTCTTGATCAATTTGCTTTGAGAGCTTCGTTTGAACACTTTGCCTTTGTGTATACATGGTATTGATACAACCTGCAATATATAAGCGGTAGCACAACAACTTTGCATTCTGTTGTAATCATCAAAACTAAGAATCAACAAGAGAGAGATAGAAGCCTCATACTGTTATTATTTAGAGTTAGAAAGTGAATTTGATGTCGCGACAGTCGACTGGGTTTTATATCAGTCAACTAAGTCGAGAGTAAATAAAACCAAACAAAAATGAAGTAAAGCAACTGTCAGTCGACTGAGTTTTTAAGAACACAAAATTTAGTCAGAAATATAAATAACGAAAATACTGTATAAGTCGGTTGGAAATCAATTATAAGTCGACTTAAACATAATTTATTTTTTCAAGAAATATCATGAAATGAGCAAATATCTAGTTCTCTTCTAAAGTTGATAAAAATGTCTTCTTGAAGAGGTTTGGTAAATATATCTACTACTTGTTTATCAGTAGAAATAAAATCCAATATGATATCTTCCTTTAACATATGATCACGTAGAAAATGATGTCGAATATCATTATGTTTCGTACGTGAATGTTGAACCGGTTTTTTAGATAAATTAAAAGCACTGGTATTATCACAAATTATAGCGGGTCTTGAGAAAGAAATACCATAATGTAATAAAGTTTGTTTCATCCATAAAATTTGTGCACAAGCCAAATTTGCAGCAATATATTCAGCTTCTATAGTAGATAGGGATACCGAATTTTGCTTTTTACTGCACCAAGATACTAGTGAATGTCCCAAAAAGTGACAAGTTCCACTAGTACTTTTACGATCAGTTTTACAATCAGCAACACTATACGACAAAAGTTGAAAGTTATTGGTACGTGGATAAAACAAACCATATTCAGATGTGCCTTTAATGTATCTTAAAATATGTTTCACTATTTTTAAGTGAGATTCTTTTGGATTAGACTGATATCTAGCACACAAATATACGCTAAATATAATATCTGGTCTACTAGCAGTTATATATAAGAGTGAGCCAATCATACCTCGATAGAGCTTTTGATTGACACTCTTTCCTAATTCATCTTTGTCAAGTTTAGTAGTAGTAGCCATAGGTGTGTTCTTACTACTAGTGCTATCCATGCCAAATCGTTTAAGTAATTCCTTAGCATGTTTTCCTTGATTAATAAATATGCCATTTTGTGACTGTCTTATTTGTAGTCCAAGGAAATAATTAAGTTCACCCATGTGACTCATCTCAAGCTCATTTTTCATGGTATTAGCAAACTCTTGACATAGATTACTAATAGTAGATCCAAAAATTATGTCATCTACATATATTTGTATGATTAAAATATCGATCTTTATTTTCCTAATAAACAAGGTAGTATCTACTTTACCAATTTCAAAACCAGTTTTTAAGCGATCATACCAAGCACGACGTGCTTGTTTAAGGCCATATAAAGCCATTTTTAATTTAAAGACATGGTTTGGGAATTGTTCATGTTCGAAACCGGGTGGTTGCTTAACATAAAAATCTTCCTTAATAAAACCATTCAAAAAAGCACTTTTAACATCCATTTGGAAGAGTGTGAAATTCATAAAACACGCAAAAGATAATAAAATCCTAATTGATTTTAGTCTAGCAACAGGAGCATATGTTTCATCAAAATCAATTCCTTCTTCTTGATTATATCTTTGAGCAACTAATCTAGCCTTGTTCCTAACGACTTGTCCTGATTCATCTAACTTATTTTTAAATACCCATTTGGTACCAATTATAGTATGATCAGGAGGTCGTGGAACTAAATCTCATACATCATTTCTTATAAACTGGTTAAGTTCATCTTGCATGGCATTCAACCAAAATTTATTCTCACATGCTTCTTTTATTTTTTTCGGTTCAAAATCCGACATGAAAGCAGTATGAGAAATTATGTTAAAATGAGATCTAATTTGAATACCATGTGAAATGTCACCAATTATTAAGTCATGAGGATGATCCCGAACTTCAACAAATAACTTTGGTAAAGTTTGAGTTATCACAACAGGAACAATCGACTTAAAAAGTCCATCAGCCGACTGATTAATATCAGCCGACTTAGGAATACTATCAGTCGACTTGTCTAGGGTAGTTTGCTCCAGTGATTTAATAACGTTATCTAGTGGTGATAATTCATTTTCATCATCTTCAATAACATTAGACGAAGGTAAAGATTCATCAAATGAAACATGCATAGATTCTTCAATAGTCAAAGTTGACTTATTGAAAATTCTATATGCCTTACTCCTATTTGAGTATCCAATGAAGATACCTTCATTAGATCTAGCATCAAATTTATCTAGATTATTTTTTGTGTTTAATATGAAACACTTACAACCAAATACTTTAAAATATGATACTTTAGGAATTCGTTCATAAAAAAGTTCATAACAAGTTTTCTTAAACTTTGGCCTAATCAATATTCTATTTAAAACATAGCATGCTGTGGAAACAGCTTCAGCCCAGAAGTATTTAGGCAAATTGCTTTCAACAAGTATAGTACGTGCACATTCTTGCAATGTCCTATTCTTTCTTTCGACTACTATATTTTGTGGTGAAGCTCTAGGAAATGTAAATGAATGTGTTATAGCATTCTTGTTACAATATCCTGAAAACGTTTTATTCTCAAATTCTCCACCATGAACACTTCTAATAGTGACTATAGTTAGAGATTTTTGATTTTGAATACGTTTGCAAAAATTTGCAAATTCTTCAGAGACTTCATTTTTATGTTTTAAAAAGAATACTCATGTAAATCTTGAAAAATCATCTACCAAAGCAAATACATATCTACTTTTATTTAAAGAAGCGACTCTAGTAGGACCAAATAAATTCATATGGATTAATTCGAGAGGCTTACTAGTAGAAATCATTTCTTTTGTCTTAAAAGTAGATTTTACTTATTTTCCTAGTTGACATGATCCACACATCTGATCTTTCCTAAAAGATAATTTTGGCAATCCTTTAACTAGGTTATTCTTAGATAATTTAGCAATGTTTTTCATATTTACATGACCAAATCTCTTATGCCAAAGCCAAGAATTATTGTTAGAAGAAACTAAACAAAAATTATTTGAAAACTCATTTGTTTTTAAACATAATTCATATATATTATTTTTCCTAAGACCTTGAAAGATCACATTTTGCATTGATGAATCATAGATTAAGCATGCATATTTTTCAAAGACGATTTTATAACCCTTATAACAAAGTTGACTAATACTTAATAGATTATGCTTTAAACCACTAACTAGAATACCTCTTCAATAGTAGGGATAGTGTTCTTACCGACCATGCCTATACCGATAACTTTCCTTTGTTATTGTCACCAAATGTAACAGTTCCTCCATCTATCTCTTGTATGGAAGAAAGTAAGTTCGCGTGGCCAGTCATGTGCATAGAGCATCTGCTGTCAAGTATCCAACGTTTCCTTTTAGGTACCTATAAAATAAGAATTGTGAATATGGTACCCTTTTCATTGGGTCCGAAAGAGATTAGTGTTTGGAAAACCAAATCCAAAGTGAGTTTGATTTACCAACAAAAGCAGGTATATAATTTGCAGAATTACACAATTATGAATAAAAGAATTTATATAAGTAATCCTATTATTTAGACTCAGGTTGACTGGAACCCAAATATTTTTAGTCTGTCCAGTTGACTTTATTTACCCTTCAGTCGACTGTTCTGTGAAGTTAGTCGACTGAGAGATGAAACAAGTCGACCTATATGAGGTTTTCGTCTTTTTGAATAAGACTCCAAACCTCTGGACATACGACCGAATTTTAGGCCAGTCGACTGGTCTGAACAGAAGGTTTACGCTTTTCATGATCAAAAATAGTTTTTCAAAATAATCATATAACTTCTTTTTCACACTAGAAACAAAATCAATCTTATTACTACTAGTATTATTAGAAGTATGATGTTTTTTCAAAGGTTTTTTTGAAAAACCAAGCGCAAACTTTTTATTAGATTAAACTTGATTTTGGAGAACTTCATTTAAATTCTCTTTTCCTTTATTAAACCTAGATACAATCTTAGATATCTCTTCATAATTTTTCTTAAGAGATACAAGATCTATATCCAAGTTTGAAAGACAAGAATTTAAAGACTTGACTTCAACATTTAAGTCAAGATTTACTTGAGAAAGTGTTTGATTAACTTTCTCTAGATTTTTAACTCTTATCTTCTCCTTTTTTAGTTCTTGAAAATCTTCATGAAATGCTTCTAATAAATCATTTGCATCAAAATTGTCACTTCATTTTGAGTGGCCATGAAGCACACACTTGCGACTTCATTTGATTCTTCATTCTCTTCTTCGGATGATGAGTCGCTATCATCCCAAGTTGCTTGATATGCCTTCTTGTTCTTCATGTACTTGTTCTTTGCGTACTTGTCCTTCTTGAAGTTATGAACTTTCCATTTTAATTTTGCATTTTCTAACGGACAGTTCTTCTTCATGTGTCCTGTTTTATTACACTTGAAACAAGTAGGTAGTTCATTAGTATCTTTAAACTTAGAATTGAATTTACCCTTTGAAGAAATTTCTTAAATTCTCTAGTAAACATGGCTATTTCTTCTTCATCTTCAGAACCAGACATGGCCTTGAAAACAAGAGTCTTCTTCTTAGCTTGTTGAGGTTCTAGATCCTTCTTGTGTTCTTCTAGTTGTACTTCGTATGTCATTAGATTTTCCACAAGATTCTCAAGAGAGAGTTGTGTCAAATCGTTGGCTTCTTCTATAGAAGTGGTCTTCTTCTCCCATTCGGGGGTTAGGGCATGCAGGACCTTCCTCACCATCTCTGCTTGTGAATATGTCTTTCCAAGAGCCGCAAGAGAGTTTGTGATGTCCGTGAACCTTGTTATCATGTCCGACACATTTTCGTTCTCCTTCATACGGAACATCTCGAACCGTGAACAAGAACAGAGGTTTTAGATTCTTTAACCTTATTTGCACCTTCATGTGTTACCTCAAGAGTATGCCAAATTTGATAAGCCATTGTTGCGTTTGACACACGATTGAACTCCTCTTTGGTAAGTGCACAGAAAAGAGCATTCATCGCCTTTGCATTGTTCATAGTGTTGCTCTTCATGTCATCATTCCATTGTGCATAGGGAATTGTAGGTATGGTATATTCTGTCTCGGTCATGTTCCAAATCTCATAGTTGAGGGACTGTAGATAGATCTTCATTCTACACTTCCAATAGTTTTAGTTTGTTCCATCAAATAGAGGTGGCCTTTGTGTGGATTGGCCTTCATCGTATTGACTTGCATTTGAAGTAGATACAATTACACTCAACCAGGCTCTGATACCAAGTGTTGGATCCTGTATGCAAGGCAAATAACACTGGAGGGGGGGGGGTGAATAGTGTTGTATAAAAAAATAAATAAATTGAACTTTTCGCACTGTTAAGTCGACTGAAAATAGAAGGCAGTCGACTGAAGCGTCAGATAAGAAGAGTAATTTAACTGAAGAGTTCCAAGTCTGTTAAGTCGACTTAGAGAGTAAAGCAGTTGACTGACCAGACTCGATTTACACAAGAAACTCATAGAAATTAAAAATGCAAGTTTAGAAAATACAACCACAGAGAGTCAACACAGCAAGCACCACGATGTATCCTGATTCGGTCCTCCCGACCTACATCCAGTTCCCAAGAAACCCACTTGAGATTTTTCACTATTCTTGAAAAAGTTACAAGAATACTCTACGGCCTTTTACAACAACTATGTTAAATCCGTAGACCTGTCTCACCACTAGAGAGAGCAAAACCCACTCTACACCCTAGAGTGAAACCGACTCTAAACCAAGAGTCCTACTCTCCAACCGAGAGGACCACTCTCACAACCCGAGAGTGAAACAACAACAAAAAGAGATTTACAACAACCTAAAGCCTTATATGTGAAAGTTCTTTCTGTATATTGGCTATAAGTCGACTTCTAACTTCAGTCTAGAACGAATTCAATGTTATACAAGATTAAAATCAGAGAACCAAGTCTTAAAGAGAGGATATGCTTTTTAAAATTGTTCTTTTTCTTCTCAAAAGTAAAAGACTTGAATCAAAAGTATTAGTAACCTTTTCCAATTGAAATCTATACTCTTTTTTATAGAGTTAGAAACTTTTTGATGTTGAGAAATAGTATCCCAACTGCCGTACAACGGCAGTAACAAGTTTGAATTTGAAAAACGAATTTGAAATTCGGAAAACTGTCAAAAACTGCTTGAACAGTTGACTGGGTTGCCATATGAGTCGACTCGTCAGAGCTTGAGTGAGTTCAGTCAGTTTCGTACTGTAACAGTCTACTGCTTCCAAGAGTAAGTCGACTGGTACTCAATTAGCTGAACTTATACAATCTTTGTTTTGATATTTTGATTTTGTAAAACATTTTCTTTATTTAGGGAATGTGTGAGTGTGTGTGTAACAAGTCTTTTACAAGATTCTAAGACTCACAAATAATACAAAAAATATTACAAGACATTTGTTCAAATGTAGCTAATCACTTGAACCTCTTGAAAGTCTTGAACTTGAAACTTGAAAGCTCTTCAAAGTCTTGAACTTGAACTTGAGTCTATGTGTCTTGAGCAAATACTTTTGAAATCTTCATCACACTGTATTGGCTTTGAATGCTTCATCATGGTATTGACCTTGAACACTTTTGATACACACTGCAAAGGATATGTAATATAGAACAATTGTGTATTGTGTTGTTGCCATCAAAATCAAGAATCTACAGGGACCTCGCGGTCGAGGGCCATGACGAGAGCATCCTGGTGGCAGAGAAAGAGGCCTGGTCAACAAATTTGAACAAAGCCCATCTATTACTTAAGTAAAGTCCTTCATGACGAACTCTGCTACTCAAAAGTAGAGAAGATGGCTTATGCTCTGATAATGGCTGTTCGCAAACTCCGACCTTACTTCCAAGCCCACTTCATCACCGTTCTTACCAACCAACCGCTGAAGCAGATATTGCACAAACCTAGAGCTCGGGAAGACTCATGAAATGGTCTATCGAGCTGAGCCAACATGATATAATTTACCAGCCGCGAGCAGCCATCAAAGCCCATGCCCTCGCCGAATTCATAGTCGAAGGCACAATTCCAGACCCTCTTGAGGAAGACAGAGACCCCCCGTTCTGGAGCATCTATGTCGATGGATCCTCATGCCTCGAGGGAAGCGGGGCATGTGTTATTCTAATGGGACCAGATGACTTCATCCTCCAGTACTCTCTCTGTATAAGCTTTCGAGCCTCCAACAACGAAGCTAAATACGAGGCCATATAGCTGGCTTACACTTAGCCCGAAAAGCAGGAGTTCGCCATGTGAAAGTATACAGCGACTCTCAGCTAGTAATTAATCAGGTCCTCGGGAAATACGAGGCTAAAGATGATTGGATGGTTAAATATCTTGCCCAGGTCAAGCGGCTTCTAAGCGTATTCCGAGGGTTCGAAGTTATCTGCATACTACGAGAGGAGAATGGGCAAGCAGATGCATGTACAAGTTAGCCTCCTCGTCTCTTAAAGTACTCGATCATATCGTCCTTATTGAAGTTCTCCACCGTCCCAGCATCGAGGAAGAACATTATGAACTCATGATGATTCCTCCCCCACCACCCGGGGATAATTAGATGAAACCATTGTTTGAATTCCTCGAGGGGGGATACTTCTAGCAGATGAGAAAGAAGCAAGAAAAAACCGAACAAGGGCAGAGCGCTACACTATCATCGAAGGGGTCTTGTACAAATGCGCGTATACTCCAGTTGATGGCCGACCATATCTTTGATCCCCTGAAGAGACTCAGTATGCCCTTAAGGAAGTCTATGAAGGGATCGGTGGCACTCATATTGGAGCGAGATACCTCGCTCGAAAGATCCTCAATCATGGCTACTATTGGCCCACACTCCTCGGATATGCTCAACAACATGTCCGCCACTGCACTTCTTGTCAGAAGTTTGCGTCCATCAAACGGGCGCCGCAAGCCGAGCTTCGTTCCATAGCCATCCCAATCCCCTTCACTATGTAGAGGATGGATCTCCTTGGACCTTTCCCACCGGCTACCGGGCAAAGGAAATTTCTCATAGTAGTGATCGACTATTTTATTAAGTGGGTTGAAGCTGAACTGATCGCTACGATTACTGAGAACAAGGTCCAGAAGTTTCTTTGGAGAAACATCATTTGTCGATTTGGAATCCCCCGAATCCTAGTTACTAATAATGGAATGCAATTCACAGGGGCTGCCTTTCAGCAGTTCTGCACTGGCATTGGCATTCAGCAGCGATTCTCTTCTGTCCCTCACCAGTAAACCAACGGTCAAGCAGAAAATGCAAACAAGCAAATCTTAACAGGCTTCCGCCGAAGGTTAGATAGATCATCCAAAGGTTTGTGGGTCAAACAACTCCCAAATGTACTATGGTCCTACAAGACCACTAAGAGAACCCCAACAGGAGAATCTCTCTTCAACCAGACCTACGACTTCGAAGCTGCTATTCCTCTTGAATTTGGCCTACCCTCCCCACGCCTCATCGCGTTTTATGAATAGCAAAACACTAATAGTCTAAGAGGCAATCTTGATCTTATAGTTGAGATCCGTGAACGTTTGTTTATACGCCAATAGGCATACAAACAGCCAGTTGAAAAGTTCTACAACCAGAAAATATGCCCTACCAATCTAAAGGAAAGAGATCTAGTCCTGCGAAAACTAGGAATCTCACCTCCTCGAAACATGTCATGCCCCGCTTCCCAAAAATACGGAATATGAGCACATGACATTGGCCCAGCGAATGACTAACGTGATCCATAAGCTGTTTAATCGATCAACTCAACAATATAATTAATACAGAACAAATGTGCAGGCAAAAGAATAATCTCATGAACAATAATACTTAGAACGAGACAATATAATATCCAAATATAATAATAAAAATCCAACGTTTGGAAACAATAATAAAATCTGGGACATAAGCCCAAAACAATAATAATCCAACCCAAAATAATAACAAATCTCAATACATTAAGTTTATTAAAGCGATAAGCAATTTAAAAGCAGAAATCTTCAAAATGTTTGTTCTCCAATTCCAGCAGGAAGTTCTCCTTCATTACCTATAAATACTTATCTAAAAAGAGAAAAACAATTGTCCTTAGAGCAAGTCATGGACAGCAGGTAGAAAAAGTAGGAAACAATGGAATAACGGTATAACAATGAAAGAATGGATCAATGGGAATCAATAACATAGCACGATGATAATAATCATTAACATGGTAATCAATGCAACGGTGTAATGGTGAACCAATATATGGCAACGGTAATCAACGGTTAATATCATTATTACTTAAACAATATTGGATACAAATAGGAACAACGATGAACAATATGCAATGTCAAGGACGTGTCAATCCTTATTTCTAGTAATCTTATTTTTTACTCCTAACTAATGCACGTACTACTGTGTCCCATGTGTGTCGTACCACAGGTTCGATGCATACAATCAATTTCGTTTAGACTATAGTGGTAGAATCTATAGTTCATGTACTGGGTATGATGCCGATAACAGTAATAACACTGAACATGTGTAATTTCTTATACGATGCCGATAACGGTAGAATCACTGGACATGTATAATTTCGTACACGATACCGATAATGGTATAAACACTGGACATCATCCGAGTACAGTCTCCATATCATCAACTACTCTAGTCAATCCCTTAAACCCCGGCTTGTTAATTATTTATCAATGCAACAATACAATATGCAATTAATGGACAATTCGGTGAACGATAGTATCAATAAGGCAACAACAGGTTGATAACATAGATAGGATGGTTAAAATAGCGACAATAGCTCATTGTGATCATGCAATGCAACATACATTCATTAACTCATGCCATAATACAACATAGGAATTATTAATCCATTAAAAAGTAGTATTCAGAATTCGGGACAGCACGCGCAACTTGTACAAAAATGCAGTTTCCCGCTGACTCAGAAATCAAAGTTGGATCCGTCAAAAAATCTGGAAACTAAACTTCCATATGGTTCCGATGCATACTTAAAGTTCAAATTCCGACAACAGTAGCTAGGTCAAACACATGTTTCTTTTCAGGTTTTATGTTCAGGCTGAAATTCAACATCTTGTTGTTTTAATTTTTGAATCAGTAAAAACTCAATATTAAATTCAGTAAAAATATAATCTAGATTCCTACACATGTTAGGCAATCAAAGTTCAGGTCAGCATGCATGTACAGTTCTTAGGGTATTTTTCTTAAAAATAAAATTAATTGAACATGTCGGGTATCGATTCTATAGTCAATAAATTGTGTAACTAGCATGATAGGTGTCCAAACATGATAAATAAAAATTAGAACATATACGCATACAAGTCTAACATCAATCAATCATCAAACGATCAAACACCATACAACCTAACAATTGTCTCTAGAATAATTTAGTTGTATCGTGACTATTTGTGTAACCCTAATATCCATACTATATGATGTATGCAAGATTCAACACTTTTGGAGTCAATTTGGCACAATGTCAAGAGTATTGGGATTAGCTCCTGTAAACCCTCAATGAACCCAACGAAAGAGATAAACAAGAGATAGTACGATAACAAAGAGATCTACTTGCAAGAATTTCAATAACACTTGAATTTGATACTATTAGCAATTCAAGAGGACGGTGACTTGCTTGTTAATCGGTGAAAACGAATACCAAGAATAACGAGATAAGAATTCCGAAGCAACAAACTCACGTACTAGCAAATCCCCAATAATAGCACTTATAAACTACGTGTAATAGAATAACCCAAGCAAACACCAACTCAGCAACAAAGGGACATCAGCTCAGTCAGCGATGGCAGCGAGGCCAGCGGCGGCACCGACGACCAGAGGCGGCACGATGCGGCAGATGGCATCGAGCGACAACAGAGGGCGGCGCTAGGGCGTCACCAACGAGCGGGTTAGTGTGCAGAGGTGAGGGTCGGTTTTGGGGTTTTAAAGCTCAGTTAATGGCGGTGATGGGAAGAAGGAGGGTCGGAATCGGGGAATAGGGCAGTTGGGTGTCGATGGGAGGTGCGGGGGAGTGGCCGACGGAGTGGCGGGTCGCCGGAGGTGGTAGTTTGCCGGAGAAGGTGAGCTACAGGATGAGTTTGGGGAAAACTGGCGGGAAACAGAGATGGAGGAGATTGAATGGGAAGAGAGAGAGATAGGGAGGCTAGGGTTTCGATTTTTGTGCAAAAAATTAGGGTTTACAGTAGAGTTGTATTCATAGGATACAATTAGGGTTCAATAATAGCGATTTTGGGTCAAGAATTCATCAAATTGGGTTTTAGGGTTCAATTAGGAGGTAGATCAAAAAAATAGGGTTCGAATATAAATATCCACAATCAATTAAAAGATAATACGCTCAACAAGAGATACTCCAACAAGAAGAACGAGAAATTTTCAAGAAATTCTTAATTAAGAATAATTGAGAACGAAGAAAAATAGGGTTTTTATTCAATTGCAAATAAAAGAAATACAAAGGAGAAAAAATTGAAAATTACAGAAAAAGTAGTTACAATCCTACCTACCTTACAATAAAATTTCGTCCTCGAAATTTAAGCAAGTGGTAGTAGGGAAACCTCGAGGAAAAGAAAAGAACAAGAACTACTCAAAAAGATGGGGAAATCTTTTCTGGATCACACTCTCAAGCTCCCAAGTCGACTCACCAGGCGAGTGAGGATTCCAAGCAACACGAACCAGCTTGATAACCTTATTCTTCAGAACCTTCTCCCTCCGATCCACAATCGATACTGGATGAATCTCGCAAGACAAATCTGGTCGAACAGATAACTCCGAATAATCAATAACATGACTATCATCCGGAACATACTTCCTGAGCTGAGAAACATGGAAGACGTCATGCACCCCAGTAAGAGCTGGCGGCAACGCGAGTCTATAGGCCACCTTGCCTACTCGCTCCACCACATCAAACAGACCAATGAACCTAGGGCTCAACTTACCCCCACCACCAAAACGGATCACACCCTTCCATGGAGACACCTTGAGAATCACATGATCACCCACTTCAAATTCTAACGGTCGCCTGTGCATGTCTGCCCATTTCCTCTGCCTGTCCTATGCGACTTACAAATGTTTCCTGATCTGGGACACTACATCAACAGTCTTCGTGATCAACTCTGGCCCCAAAAGCTTCCTCTCACCAATGTCATCCCAGCACACTGGCGATCTACACTTCCGACCATACAGGACTTCATACGGAGCTGCCTGAAGACTAGCTTGATAGCTATTATTGTATGAAAACTCCACCAAGTGTAGATGATTTTCCCAAGAACCTCCAAACTGAAGTACACAGGACCTCAACATATCCTCCAAGGTCAGAATAGTCCTCTCTGATTGAGCATTTATCTGCAGATGAAATGCAGTACTGAACTTCAGCTCACTACCAAGACTGGTCTGAAGACTCTCCCAAAATTGATATCTGAATCTAGTATCTCTGTCTGTAACTCCCGTTTTTCATTTTTGGTATTTTGGAGTGTATTTTTCATTTTTGTGTATTATTATATCTCTTATATTTTTCGGAGCCGTATATTGGATTATTTTCAATATATATTCTTTTTCTTTCATTTTTGACCTCCTTGTGCTGATTGTTCGTCGTTTTGCCCATTTTCACCATTTTGAGTTTTTTTTCTCTTTTTCTTGGCCTCGTTCGTTATTATTATTTATTTTGGTGATGTGATGGATTTTTGGTGGTGTTTTACCCAAATTGTGACTTTTGGCCCTTATGGAGATTTTTAGGAGCCATAGAATTCATTGTTTATTGTATCCCTATTTGAAATCTACCCATTACCCAATTGTATACCTATTAATTCATATTGATATCCAATACCCATTAACCCACAAATTACCCATATATATATCCCCTAATATTCATTAACCCTAATCCCTAATTTTCTCTCTCCCTCTCCAAAATCCATCCCGGCCTCCTTCCTTGTCCCCTCCTATAGCATCCGGCATGCCCTTGTCATCACAAAACCAGCCTCCCATTACAACTATACTCCATACTCCATCCATTCATACAACAAAGCCCTACTACTTGCTCACTCTTTCCTCCTTGTGGCCGGCCACCATCCCAAATCACCACCACCCTCATCCAAAACAGAGCAAGACCCTCCCTTTGTAGTCTTTTTGAAGTGGGTATCATCCACTTTGGATCGTGTATCAAGGAGATTGATCGTATAGCATTTTTGGTTCGTGGGTTCGCTTGGAAACGCATGGGAAGGCTATTATGTTCGTGGGTTTTCTTCCTTGGATTTATTGCGTCGTATTTCACTCCATTAAGAGGCAAGTAACTTGTACATAATTTCATTAGGTTAATACAGGTCAAAAAGTTCACATATAGGGTAGTTGAGACTAGAGACGGCTAAAAATTGAATTTTTATTTGTGGATTTCGTCTCTATCGTGTAAATCAGGCCATAGATGACTTAGGACATGAGAATTGATAGGTTGATGCCCTAGGTTTACCCAAAACTTGATTTTGCTCGCGTATGAGACATATTGCACGCCATGTATTTGATTGATTGTCCATATGAGAATTATTAGGTTTTTACATGTTAGAAACCTTTCAATATGATATTTAGATGATGGGTAGGCTGCATTTCAAGTTTGATTTAGTTTGGATCAAAATTGTGGAAGTTATGACGTTTTAAAGATGAAGTGTGAAATCGGGAATTTGCGGCTGTGCTGTGTTGTTTGCTGTTTTCACCTATGTTAGGGTCAGAATCTCAACTTGGAGATTTCACAGTAAACTATAGATAATTTTTTCTATTTTGAAACCCACTGGTTTTACTGTATTTGGACTTTATATGACTGAGATATGATAGTTTTGGTACAGCCACGTCGGTAGATTTCAGGTTCAGTTTTGAGTCATTTTTGTTAACAAATTAATTTCAAGAACTAGGCTATACATAATATCTTGCTATAATATTTTTCTCAGTGTTTCCTCATGATGTTAGTTAGGGACTTCGCAGATTTTTGTGGTATTTTAAAGATAAGATTTGTGTGGTGTTTCATATCCTTTTCTAAAACCCTTTTGTGCTGTAAATTGCGTGTTGTTCAGTATAGAACCCTGCTTTCACCCTAATTCTTTATCCTGTATGAAATTTTTTGTGAGATATGAAAGTTAGTAAAATCTATCTATTTTGACGTCGTTTTGGCGGAATTGGATTTCGATTCACTGATTGCGAGATATCCTTGTTTTTGTACAGCAGGGTTGAGAAATTCCATATTCGTCAAATTACGATTTTGTGTTACTTCTTATTTTTGATGACTTAGCTATACTCCCTGGAATATTATAAAAATTATTATTTTTAGTCTATATCTATAGGGGATTACCCCATATTTTTCTTGGAATTGTTTGATGAGTTTACATGCTGTTTTTATGTGTTTGAAGTCGTTTCCCTGTTTTCTGGCTGTACATGAAATCTGTGTTGAAATGAGTTTTAAGTTGAGATGTTGTGAACTAGCATATAACTTTATTATACTCGTTAGAAGCGTGTGGATATCTAGTTTGCAGATCCTTCAACGGATCATGATTTGCATGCCTGTAGCTCTCAGTATACCTGTTTTAGTACAGATTGGTCTTGCTGACCTGATTGTAAACATAGGCCATTTTGCTCGTTTGTGTGACTCTATATTACCTATACTTGCTGATCTGATTCCCTGAGCCTAGACCTGATTATAACTGGTTAGTTTGACATATTTTCGTACCCTCTCATGCCTGTTGATAACCATAATAATAAAAGTAACTAAGCTGGGGTTTAAGGAAAGATCGAGTAGTGGAAAATATAGAAACGTGTACTTGGAAGAGGACTAGTGTCCTGCCTGCCTATTTACCTGTACCTGATTGCATGCTTCCCTATAGGAAGGTGTTCTCGGAAGATAATCACTACGTTATACCTGTTTCCTGACCCTGTCTACATTGCTTCTTATGTAAGAAGGTGTAGAGTAGAAGAGAACCACTGGATTCTACCTGTTCCTGTTTCCTGTACCTAAGTACACTGCCCTATGGAATCCACTATGAAAATCTTACTAAGTGAAACTGTTTTGTTGTAGCAACCATGTAGGGTGGGTTGCATGTTGTGCTACCTAGATAGTAAATAAAAAAGATTAGACATGATTACCTGTATACCTGTTACTTGACTATCCTGATATTCCTGTTACATAATTACCTGATATTCCTATTACCTGATTACCTGATACTTGATATATATTTACCTAATTACCTGATAATTATACATGTTTATCTGTTTACCTGTTGACTTGACACTTAACATATGTTTACGCTTACCTGTTAGTATACCATGTTGTTAGTTAGTTTTCCATGTGCTTGTATCCTACTCTATTTGTGACCCGGACTTACAATTAACGGTTACTTGTGTTTTCTATTTTCCTTTTTCCGGCATTCGATGAATTGCAGATTATGGCGGACAGGTTCAAGATGGTATTGGAGACTTGCAGTATTAGTTTCTTTTGATTATTATTATTATTTCTGTTTCGTGTTAGAACATTATTTTGTATTCGTGAGACTTGGTTTATTCTGGTATTTTGAGACTTGAATATTATTTGTAATTGGGCGATGTGACCCAGAATATTATTTTTTCCCAGACTCTGAATTTATTTGAGGATATTATATTTGGTTGCAAGTAAATTTCGGTTGGTAATTTATTTCAATTATTCATGAATGGTTGTGCATTTGGCTTCCGACTCTGATATTTTCCTGTGATGTGTTGCAAAGATTTCTGAAACAGCTTAAGGATGATAATAATCATTCGCTGGGCTTTTGTTACGTGCTCGTATTCCGTATTTTTGAGAAGCGGGGCGTGACAGGATTTTTAGTGGTATCAGAGCATCAGGTTTGGCTAATGTATTATGCAGCTAATATATTAGACAAACTTGGCTCGAACTAGGATCTGCACAACACTTCACCAACCATGCATGCATTAATGAAACATAATACCAACTCAGATTCTGGATACTAGTCTTATTCCTTTCTTTTTGATCCCTCTTATTCGATTCATTGATTCCTTGTTTCTTCCGTCTCTTTTAGTCGTTCTCATTTGTTGATTTCTTATTGGGTATAGTTTCGTTCTTTTCGTACCTGATATGGTCAAAACAAGGGGTTCAATCGAGACCGTCCAAATGGGGCACGAATCCTACAGCTCAGGGACGAGACGGTAATTTCACATGCAAACGGGTCCGAAGCGGGTACTGGGTCTCCTTCTCACAGATCCAATAACCCGCAAACGGATCCACCACAGCTGGGCACGGGTTTCAACCCGCTGCCAACTCGATCCAGCAAGACACAATCAAGGTCCCTGATTAGATCTAAATCAACGGCCATGATTCACGTCAATCTTTACACTGGGATTTAGGGATTAAAATTCCTTATCTGATTACCAGAATATACCTTATCAGATTACTTTCCCAATCTGTTTACAAGGAAATTGTTCTATATCAGACTACGCGGATTACATTCCTAAATTGTTCTCTAAGACGCCTATAAATACCCCCCACCCATCTCCATTAAGAGGTAATCAATCTTTCTCTAGCTAAACGCTCTTTCATAATCAATTCTGGTTACTGACTTGAGCGTCGGAGGGTGCGTCGCCGGGAACAACCCCGGTGTTTCGCACTTTTTGCAGGTGCACGACGGGAGCGACGATCAGAGTTCAACGGAACAGGTATACAGGTTCTCCTATTCAGTTTCCCCAAAGAACTCACAAATTCATCTGTTTGCCCCCACACCGAATTTAGCGGCAACAGATTGGCGCCGTCTGTGGGAAACTAACGAATAGAGACCTCTCCTCTTCCCGGTGAACAGGTTTTCTCCAGCCATGCCGCCTCGCAAAGTCAGATCTAGGGGCTCCAATCGAGCGCCCATCCCTGACCAGCAGGAAGTCCTTCCTGATCCCACTCAACAACAAGGGCAGCTCCCTCCTACCGTGGAAGAGCCGCTCCAGCGGAACCCTCCACATCCTGATCCGAAGGGGCCTAACCCCCAGAAACAGCCTCTTCATCCAGAGAACATACCCAACCACACTGCCTCCAGTGCCTCCATGGCCTCCCATCATCCCCGAGCCTCTGGTCGCCACGATGCCCATCCCAGACGCCCGGAGGATAAGGACCTTCGTCACCATCTGGACGAAAAGCGGGCTCGGGGAGAAGCCTCCCACCAAGAACGATCCCCCCGACACCGGGGACACAGGGGATCCCCCGCCCGAAGAGGGAGAAAAGACTCCCCCGATCACTACCGAGGGAGGCACTCACCGGCAGGTCGGCAGCAGCATCGGAACAATGAGGCACCCATCACCCGTGCCGAGTTCCAGCAATTCCAAGCTATGGTACAACAGGCCCTCAATCTCCGTCAAAATCCCAATGAGCCAAGGGCCCCCTCCCCTCGTCCGGTCCGGAGCCCTCGCCAACGTTCCCCTTCTCCTCGACCCGCTCCTACCAATTCCAGACGCACCCCAAGTCCTCGTCGTTCCCGAAGCTACCATCGCCGCAGCCCTCGCTCCCTATCCTACGAAGACGAGTCCCGTGGCTCGGCAGATCACCGCCGGAGAGATAACACCATGAACCGCCGCCTGAACGAGGTGGAAAAACTCTTGGGACGGATAAACCGGGAAGAAGAACTCAGGGGGAGGACCCTCCGTCCTAGCCAACCCCCGTTCTCCCGGACCATAGTGGATACTCCTGTCCCCTTCGGTTTCAAACCTCCCCAGTTCGAGAACTACACGGGAGAGACCGATCCGGTTGACCACATCGAAGGCTTTAAGACTTTGATGCTCCTCCATCAAGCGTCCGACGCCCTCCTCTGCAAAACATTCCCTGCAACTCTGAAGGGCCCAGCTCGAGAATGGTACTCTCGCCTTGCCCCGGCGTCAATATTCTCCTTTGAACAGTTCGAGACCCTGTTCATCACCCACTTCGTCAGCAGCCGAAGGGCCGAGAAGACCAGCATTTCCCTGTTGCACCTCCGTCAGCAGAAGGGGGAGAGATTGAGGGACTACGTGAAGAGGTTCACAGCCGAGGCCAGAACTATCGCATCCCTCGACCAATCCGTTGCTACCGCGGCGTTCCAATCCAACATCCTAAATTCTAACCTCCGCTCCTCCCTCGCCAAAAAACCGCCACACGACTTTTCTGACCTCCTCCTCCGTACTGAAAAGTACATCCGAGCTGAAGAGGCCGAGGAACCGCCCAACTGGGAAGCAACCGCCTCCGGGTCTAAGAGGAAGGGAACGGAAGAAGAGGGACCCAAAAAGTTTCAGAAGGATAATGCTGGCCAGCGCCGGCCTCCCCCTAGATTTGAAAAATTTACTCCCCTCACCACAAACATCTCCGCCATTTTCATGGAAGTCGAAAAAGAAGGGGTCCTGCCTCCAGCTCCAAAGATGAACACCCCAGCCAAAAGGAGGGATAAAGACAAATGGTGCCGTTATCACCGGGACCATGGGCATGACACCAACGACTGCCGGGCTCTGAGAAACGAGATCGAAGCCCTCATCCAGAGGGGGCAGCTGGCGAAGTTTGTAAGAAAGGACGGGGCCGAACTTCCTCCCCAGCCTCGGGGGGCTAACAAACGTCCGGAACGGGAAGAGATGCCAGAATTCGAGGAAGAGCGAGTCCTCCACCTTATCCATGGGGGTCCAATGGGGGGCTCCTCGAACTCTTCTCGGAAAGCTTTTATTAGGGAAGTAAATTCTGTCCGGGCCACCCCTCCCCCCAAAGGACTCGGAGTGCCCGTCACCTTCTCTGACGACGATCTCGAGGGCGTCCGCACCCCTCATTGCGACGCACTCGTCATCAACCTTCACATGGCCAATTTCAAAGTCGAAAGAATCCTAGTGGATAACGGCTCCTCCGTTAACATCCTATTCCTCGATGCTTTTAAGGGGCTGAAGCTCTCCCGAGACAGACTGAAGCCCGCCGGGTATACGCTCCATGGGTTCACGGGAGTGCCGGTGACGATCGAAGGGGTGATCACCCTCGATGTCACAGCAGGCAAAACTCCTACTACCCGCACGGAGTCAATGGATTTCATGGTTGTAGATGTCCCCGCGGCCTACAACGTCATTTTGGGTCGGCCCGGCCTAGCCGCCCTTGAAGCCGTCCCTTCTGCTTATCATCTCAAAATGAAATTCCCCACTCGGGCTGGAGTGGGAGAAGTTAGGGGCAATCAGGAACAGGCCCGCAAGTGTTACATGACCTCCACGCTCGGACCCGTCCTCTCCTTAGAAACACTCGAGATTCCACAAGACGCTGCTCGGCCGACTCCCGAGCCAGTCGACGAGCTGGAGGAAATACTCTTCTCGGAGCAGGAGCCGACCCGTAAGTTCTATGTCAGCAAGGCACTCCCGTCCGCCCTACATTCAAATATTGTGAAATGCATCCGAGCCAACCGGGACCTCTTCGCATGGTCAGCAGCGGACATGCCCGGTATCTCCGAAGAACTCTTGGTCCATCGCCTCAGCGTTGATCCGGGGTCCAAACCGGTCCAGCAGAAGAGGCGCAAGTTCGCCCCCGAGCGCCAGCTCGCCATCAAAGAGGAGGTAGACAAACTGTTGAAAGCCCGATTCATACAGGAAGTGAATTATCCGGAGTGGTTGTCCAACGTAGTCATGGTGAAGAAATCCAATGGGACATGGAGAATCTGTATTGATTTCACTGACCTCAACAAGGCCTGCCCTAAAGATCCCTTCCCTCTGCCGAGCATCGACACTCTGATTGACGCAACCTCGGGACATGAGCTCCTCAGCTTCATGGATGCTTTCTCGGGTTACAATCAGATAAGGATGTTCCCCCCGGATATTCCGAAGACGTCTTTTGTAACGGACCAAGGACTCTATTGTTACCGAGTCATGCCGTTCGGCCTGAAGAACGCAGGGGCAACGTACCAACGTCTCGTCAACAAGGTATTCCAGGCCCAGATTGGTCGGAACATGGAAGTCTACGTGGACGACATGCTTGTGAAAAGCATCCGAGGCGTTGATCATGAGACCGACCTCCAAGAAGCGTTCGATGTTTTGAGAAGGCACAATATGAGACTCAACCCGAACAAGTGTGCGTTCGGCGTCTCATCGGGCAAGTTCCTCGGCTTTATGGTCAGCCAACGAGGAATAGAGGCAAATCCGGAGAAGATCAGGGCCATACTAGACATGGCCCCGCCCAGAAACGTCAAAGAAGTTCAGAAACTGACAGGTCGTTTAGCCGCCATTGGGCGCTTTTTGTCGAAGTCCGGAGAGAAATGCCTCCCGTTCTTCAAAGCCCTGAGGGGGACTAAGGGGTTCGAGTGGGGGCAGCCGCAACAAGATTCCTTCGACCAGCTTAAAGCTTACCTCGTCAACCCGCCTCTGCTCAGCAAACCCATACCAGGCGAACCCCTCTACCTCTACTTGGCAGCCTCGGAACAGACACTAAGTGCGGTTTTAGTCAGGGAAGAAGATAGAACTCAAAAGCCCATTTACTACGTCAGCAAAGTGCTCCGGGACGCCGAGCTCCGGTACCCGAAAATTGAGAAAATAGCCTACGCCCTGATAATGGCTGCAAGAAAGCTTCGGCCATACTTCCAGTCTCATTCGGTGGTCGTCCTTACCGACCAGCCGTTGAAACAGATCCTTCACAAGCCAGAGACTTCCGGCCGCCTCATGAAGTGGTCGATCGAGTTGAGCCAACATGATATTACTTATCAGCCTCGGACCGCAATCAAGGCGCAGGCGCTGGCCGAATTCATAGTTGAGACGACTATCCCCGACTCCGAGCAGACGACGAAGGGACCGCCTGTCTGGTCTGTATACGTCGATGGATCCTCTTGCAACGAGGGGAGCGGGGCTGGAGTCATCCTGGCGGGCCCAGACGACTTTGTCCTTCAATATTCCCTCCGGATAAACTTTAAAGCCTCGAATAACGAAGCCGAATACGAGGCACTCATAGCCGGCCTCGGGATGGCCCGAAACGCAGGGGCGCGACGCCTGCAGATCTTCAGCGACTCTCAATTGGTCGTCAACCAGGTCCTCGGCGAATATGAAGCCCGCGATGACAGAATGGTAAAGTACTTGGCCAAAGTGAAGAGCCTCATGGCGCTCTTCGACGAGGCCCTCATCCGAAGAATCCCCAGAGAGGAAAATGCCCAGGCCGACGCCCTGTCCAAACTAGCTTCCTCATCCCTGCAAGGCCTCGAACAAACCGTTCTGATAGAAGTCCTCCTCAAGCCCAGCATAGAGGACGAGGCTTTCAACTCCGTCGAAACACTGCCGCTCCCCCTCGAAGACAATTGGATGAAGCCCCTCGTCGAGTTTTTAAGAGACGGACTCCTACCAAGGGATCCGAAGGAAGCCCGAAAGATAAGGACCCGGGCCGAGCGTTACATAATGGTCGAAGGCGTTCTGTATAAGCGCTCCTTCACCCAGGTGGATGGTCGACCCTACCTAAGATGCCTCTCCCCCGGACAAGCCGATTACGCCCTGCAAGAGCTCCATGAGGGCATCGGCGGAGCCCACTCCGGCTCCAGAGCCTTGGCACGTAAAGTGTTAAACTACGGGTATTACTGGCCCACTCTCCTACGGGACGCCGAACGACACGTTCGACAATGCACATCCTGTCAGAAGTATTCCGACATCCGACGCCTTCCACAAGCACCACTCTCCTCCTTGTCGAGTCCGATCCCCTTTGCAATGTGGGGGATGGATCTACTCGGGCCATTTCCACCGGCCCCCGGACAGTTGAAGTTTCTAGTCGTGGCAGTCGACTATTTCTCGAAATGGGTCGAGGCCGAGCCCCTGGCTACAATTACCGAACATAGAGTCGTCCAATTCTTCTGGAAAAGTGTAATCTGTCGTTTCGGTGTTCCCCGAGTCGTAGTTACGGATAACGGTACGCAGTTCGCTGGAGCTGCCTTCCGAGCCTTATGTCAAGACCTAGCTATACAGCACCGCTTCTCCTCAGTCTCTCATCCTCAGTCAAATGGCCAAGCCGAGAATGCCAACCGGCAGATCCTCTCCGGCATCAAGAAGAGACTCGACAAATGCTCCAAGGGATTGTGGGTCGATCAGCTGCCCAATGTGTTGTGGAATTACCGAACCACGAAGCGGATCCCGACGGGCGAGAGTCCGTTCAATCTCACCTATGGGTCCGAGGCCCTCATCCCACTAGAAGTTGGAATACCCTCTCCTCGCCTGATTGCCTTCGAAGAAGAACAGAATGCCAGGGAGCTCAGAACGAGCCTAGATTTGGTAGACGAGATTCGGGAAAGAGCCGCCATACGGCAGCAAGGTTACCGAAGAAGAATCGAACTCGCCTACAACAAACGGGTCCGCCCAACCGACTTGAAAGAGGGGGACCTGGTCCTCCGAAAGCTGGCCATTTCGTTCCCCGGACAGAAGAGCAAATTGGCCCCAAATTGGGAGGGACCGTACAAAGTATCCAAAGTAATCCGCCCCGGTGCGTACAAGCTAGAAGACCTTGAGGGTAGAGAAATTCCCAGGACTTGGAACGCCGACCATCTTTTGAAATACCTAGAGAAGGCAACCCCGCCTATCTAAGTAACTCGAGATGTCGGGCAACCAGTCCTGCTACTAGTAATTTTTCCTTTGTTCTTTTTCATTGTAATAAACGGCTAGCAACTTTAGAAGCAGCCGACCATTAGATATTAATAAATAAATAAAGTTTTTCGTTACATTATCGCGTACTTCCGCCTCTAATTCCCTTATCACACAATGGTTCGGAGTCCAGCACTCGGCTCGACTCTTCCTACTCGGCCCGTCTTCAGACGGGCCGGGGGCAGATCGCCGTTCGAAATTGCTCCTGCAGCCGTTGAATGGATCGGAGTCCAACACTTGGCTCGATTTTGCTTCGCAAATCCGCTCCTAAGCGGACTAGAAGTAGCTCGCCATTCGAAACTGCTCCTGCATCTCTCAAACTTATCACACAATGGTTCGGAGTCCAGCACTCGGCTCGACTCTTCCTACTCGGCCCGTCTTCAGACGGGCCGGGGGCAGATCGCCGTTCGAAATTGCTCCTGCAGCCGTTGAATGGATCGGAGTCCAACACTTGGCTCGATTTTGCTTCGCAAATCCACTCCTAAGCGGACTAGAAGCAGCTCGCCATTCGAAACTGCTCCTGCATCTCTCAAACTTATCACACAATGGTTCGGAGTCCAGCACTCGGCTCGACTCTTCCTACTCGGTCCGTCTTCAGACGGGCCGGGGGCAGATCGCCGTTCGAAATTGCTCCTGCAGCCGTTGAATGGATCGGAGTCCAACACTTGGCTCGATTTTGCTTCGCAAGTCCGCTCCTAATCGGACTAGAAGTAGCTCGCCATTCGAAACTGCTCCTACATCCCTTAAACTAATCTAACGACCGGATCCTTCCTCCGGCTCGACTCTATCTCTCCGATTCGTCCTTAAACGGTCCGGAACCCGTCCCGACCGTAGACTGTGCCGAGCTGACGAGGTACCGACCCTCGTTTTGGGAAAAAATCACCCCGAGGTCAACTCGCCGTTAGATCCTCTCAAATTGTGTGCCAAAGCGTGATGAGTGGATCCAGTAGTGCCACGTGCCCACAAAACGACAAGATAACGTTTTCTTGGTACTCGTGCCTGCCTCTGGATTCGTGCCCCCATCCGACGGTTATGGACACCCCACGTCGATCGGCACCAAGAGCCGAACGGCGGAGTCAGAACAACACATTGTTGGAGAATTCGTTTCGGCCATCAATTGTGCCGAGCTGACGAGGTACCGACCCTCGTTTTGGGAAAAAATCACCCCGAGGTCAACTCGCCGTTAGATCCTCTCAAATTGTGTGCCAAAGCGTGATGAGTGGATCCAGTAGTGCCACGTGCCCACAAAACGACAAGATAACGTTCTCTTGGGACTTGTGCCTGCCTCTGGATTCGCGCCACCATCCAACGGTTGTAGACACCCCACGTCGACCGGCGTCAATAGCCGAGCGACAGGATCAGAATTGCGACAAAAGACTCGACGAACAGCCAATAGAAGACACTTCGGATAAATCGACCCCAATTTTATTAATGACTTGGACGAGTTTACAAAAAGATTACAACAGCGAGTTCAACAAAATATTAGAAGGCATGACCCGCTCATTTCCTCCGAGGAAGGGGGACACTCCGGTTCAACGACACTTTGGGTCGGCGCTTCTTAGCCTCCGAGCTCGTCTCCAGGCCGACGAACCGGGACGCCCCTTCGCCGCTTAGCCTCACAGTTGCCCCAACCGAAGCGCCACTTGAAGACACCGCCACACCACTTTGTGCATCGGCGGCTGACGCCCCGATGATGGGAGTCCGGGACGCCGCTTGGTAGAACGTGATACCTCGCTCGATCTCTTCGCGGGTACAGGAGGTGCTCCGGACGTTGGCCCTCACCGGCTGAGGCTTGAGCCGAGCGACCTCCTCCTCCAATTCGACGATCCGGTCCTTCAGCGCCTCGTCCCTCACGACAATTTTGAACCGAGGAAGCTTCGCCGATCCAGGGTATTCGGCGCTGTCAGATATGACACGACGCAGGTGGGTCACCTCGATACTCTTGTCGACTGTCACCCTTTGCAAATGCTCGACCTTCTTCACGAGCTCATCTCGTTCGGCCAAAACAGAAGCCAATTCTTCTTCCTTAGCAAATAGCTCGGCTTCGGCTATCCGCAAGTGGTACACTTCGGCCAACAGATCCCCGTTCTTCATCTCCATATTGTACAGCATCCTCCTCGTCAGGTCGATCTCGCCCTCAAGGCGTTTCACGAGAGATAGATGGAACAGCTCTACTTGTCGCCGAGCCATCGTAGTGACGGGGGCCTACCCTACCACCGAACCAAACACTTAGACAATTTCGAAGACAAAACGTTTTTTCATTTATCAAAAAGCGGTGGCCAGTCCGCAAAAGGCGTTACAAAGCTCGGAAGAAAAAGCAGAACAGAAACTACAAAAAGATTAACGAAAGAATCAAGGGTCCACCTGCGTCTCCGCTCCCACCCCGGACGCATCGACGGGCGGTCCCTCGATCTCTCCCTTAGCCGGGTCATCCTCTCCCCCTCCGTCTTCGCCTTCGACCTCGTCCTCGGCATCCCCCTCCTCGTCGTCCACGGGCGACCCGGGCCACAGTCGATAATCGACTCGCTCGAAGCCGGGGACACGAGCCTGGACATGGTCCAGGGCCGTCTGGTAGGATCGCTCCATGTTCTCAGCCATATGTTTCTTCGCCTCTGCCTCAATCTCGGCTTCGACCTCCGCCCGGATCCTCGCGGCCTGCGCTTCCCTCTCCGCCTTCTCGTCGGCCAAGGACTTCAATGCCGCGGCAAGATCTTGGGCGGCCTTGGCAGCTTTGGCGGACTCCGCTTCGAGGCCCTCCTTCGCTTTCTTCAGGTCGGCGGTAAGGTCGGCCACCCGAACGTCCAGAGCCTCGGCCCGCCTCTGCTCGGCCTCGAGATCCTTGACCGCCCGGACCTTCGCCAGCCTGTCTTTCTCGCTGGCGGACTTCAGCTCCTTCTCCTGTGCGGCGAACGCCTCCATGAGATGGCCGAAATGAACGGTGGCCTACGAAGACAACGATAAGTACGAAGTACGCACCGAGTAACAAACTTGAAGAAATTTGCGAACACTTACCGAAACAAGCCCCCGGGCGACTTCGTAAGTGTCGTCGCCGACCCTCCCCGCATTCAGCGCGGCCTTATCCTTCGGGGTCGCCAAGTGTTTGACGACCTGCATTGACATCTGCGAGTTGCCGAGGAAACCATCATGATTCCTCACCAGCCAGTTCGGCACAAACAACTGCTTGTGCTGCTCGGTCAGGATTTCCTCGGCATTCTGAGTCAATGGGGGAAGCTCGAGCGCCAGCGCCGCATTGACATCAAAGACACCCTCGTTCACGGACGGGGCGACAGGGGCCGAGGTCTCCTCCACCACCACTACCTCCGAAGGCACCTCGGCAGCCGGGGGAGGCGGAGCAACGTTAGTGGCGACCGCGGGCTGAACACCCGAAGACGCACCCTCGGCCGCCCTCTTCCTTTTTCTGGTCCCGGTCAGCTTGGACCTATCGGCCATCATAGCTTTAAAGTCAATCTTCATCGACTCTGCATCAACAAAAAAAAGAGAGGGGGAGAAAACCGAATCAAAACAGACGAATTGAAGACTTAGAAAAAAAAAAATGAATGAGATGTCAAGAGCGTACTCGGGTCGATGGGGCTTAGTCCGGACCCGAACAACACCTCTTCGGTCAACTCCCTCCAACTCAGTACCGGAAGGGCCGTGATCCTCCTCGCTACCTCCTCCTCGGCCTCAGATAGTGCGGGGTCGCCCCGCGCAAATTTCGGCACTTCCACCTTCCACCGGGACGGAATGTGCCAAATCGCTTCGCCCCTTACGATAAAATACTTCTCCCTCCAACCCTTAAGAGAGTCGGGATTCTCTACAGTCTTAACACCTCTCCTCGGCCCCAAATAGTACCGGTACTCCGAGCCGTGTTGCCTGTTTATCCGATAGAGGCCCCGGAAAACTGACAGATCCGGCGCTACCTCGGCTCGGTGACACTGAAGCAAGAATGCGTTCACATGACGCCAAGTGTTTGGACTGAACTGAGTAGGGGCGAGACAATACCAACCGAGGATCTGAAGTATGAAAGGGTGCAGCGGAAAACGCAGTCCCGCGTTCAAGGAGTCGACGTCAAACATGCACATGTCCGACGAGGGCAACTTAGTGTTTGCTCGCACCCCGGGGCCAGCGACCATCAGCTTGTACTCCGACGGGATAGCGAAGGCCTTCCTGATCCGAAGAAGATCCTTCTCGGTCAACGACGAAATGAGCTCGTCAGCTTCGGAGGGATGGAACGGATTAGGCTCCTCGACGATCTTCGACTTTCCGTAGATCGCTTTCTCCAGAAGATCACCCTCGTACTGCCTGACTCCCGAATGCCCGGACAGGACGGAAGGATATTGTCCTATCTCGGGAGCGCGTTTCGGGTTCTCCACAATCACCCCCACTATGGGGGGCGGGGTCTCCCCTGTCCTCTTCTTCTTCCCGATCCTCGACTCGACAGCCAGCGGTTCGGCCATCTGCTTCCCCTTCCTGCGAGCTTCCGCCCTACTCCTCTCCCCGGCGCCATCACCGCCCGAGGACGAGGCACCACTACCCGAGCTTACCCTTGACATCTCTTGAAAAAGCTAAGGCAAAGACAAACTAACCTTTGAAGTGACGTTCACGGTCGGAGAATGCTCGCCGGAAATCGCCTGGCCCACGCGACAGCTAACGACAACACCGTGGAGCAAGAGCGCCGCTAGCAGAAGACTTAGAGAACAAAAGTAAATTCGTAGAGTGAAAAGTGAGAAATGAGCTCAGGGGTGAAGGAATGGTAACTTATAACCTCAACTGATAACGGGCCTCCTTGGGAATCCCAAAGGCCCACTAAGAATCCCAAACGCCCTACAAGAGAGAGGCGGCGGTATGAGAGGGATGGCGGAACTCCCCAAAAAACACAAGTTGCGACTCGGCCACCGGTCTAATGAGCCGAGCTATCGAACGAAACGCTCAGTGACCGAGCCACCGAGTTCGCCCAAAAATACCCAAATCCGCGCCCGGCAAACAGCGCGGGGTACGCGGACCGAGGTGACGAGATACCGACCCTCGTTTTTGGCAAAAAATCCTCCCGAATCAAAATCACCGTCGGATCTCTCCAAAATTCGCGTCAGGATCTGATGAACGGTTCAGATTGCGCCACGCCCACAAAACGACAAGATAGCGTTTTATCGTGATCTGAACCCCATCCTCGTGATGCGTGCCCAGATAAACGGCCCAGATCTTGCCACATCGACAAAACGACAAGATAGCGTTTTATGGGGATCCACGCCAGAGATGGGCGGCCTAGATGATGCCACGTACCTCGGATGATCCGAACCGAGGGACCGACCCTTCCAACCGAGTCGTCGACACCCCTAGCCGCGGCACTACGCATCCGGGCCGTGATGCTGGGGTACCGACCCTTCCAACCGGGTCGCCGACCCCCCTAGCCGCGTCGCTACGCATCCGGGCCGTGGTGCTGGGGTACCGACCCTTCCAACCAGGTCGCCGACCCCCCAAGCCGCGGCGCTACGCATCCGGGCCGTGGTGCTGGGGTACCGACCCTTCCAACCAGGTCGCCGACCCCCCAAGCCGCGGCACTACGCATCCGGGCCGCGGTGCCGAGGTACCGACCCTCGTTTTTGGGAAAAAATCCTTCCGACCCTCAGGAGCCGTTGGATCTCGTAGGAAAGCGCGCTCGTCATGATGGACGTCCCAGATCTTGCCACGTCCACAAAACGACAAGATAGCGTTTTATGGGGATCCACGCCAAAGATGGACGGCCTAGGGGATGCCACGTACCTCGGATGCTTTGAACCGAGGCACCGACCCTTCCAACCAGGTCGCCGACCCCCCAAGCCGCGGCACTACGCATCCGGGCCGTGGTGCTGGGGTACCGACCCTTCCAACCGGGTCGCCGACCCCCCTAGCCGCGGCGCTACGCGTCCGGGCCGTGGTGCTGGGGTACCGACCCTTCCAACCGAGTCGCCGACCCCCCAAGCCGCGGCACTACGCATCCGGGCCGTGGTGCTGGGGTACCGACCCTTCCAACCGAGTCGCCGACCCCCCAAGCCGCGGCACTACGCATCCGGGCCGTGGTGCTGGGGTACCGACCCTTCCAACCGGGTCGCCGACCCCCCTAGCCGCGGCGCTACGCATCCGGGCCGTGGTGCTGGGGTACCGACCCTTCCAACCGAGTCGCCGACCCCCCTAGCCGCGGTGCTACGCATCCGGGCCGCGGTGCCGAGGTACCGACCCTCGTTTTTGGGAAAAAATCCTTCCGACCCTCAGGAGCCGTTGGATCTCGTAGGAAAGCGCGCTCGTCATGATGGACGTCCCAGATCTTGCCACGTCCACAAAACGACAAGATAGCGTTTTATGGGGATCCACGCCAAAGATGGACGGCCTAGGGGATGCCACGTACCTCGGATGCTTTGAACCGAGGCACCGACCCTTCCAACCAGGTCGCCGACCCCCCAAGCCGCGGCACTACGCATCCGGGCCGTGCTGCTGGGGTACCGACCCTTCCAACCGGGTCGCCGACCCCCCTAGCCGCGGCGCTACGCGTCCGGGCCGTGTTGCTGGGGTACCGACCCTTCCAACCGAGTCGCCGACCCCCCAAGCCGCGGCACTACGCATCCGGGCCGTGGTGCTGGGGTACCGACCCTTCCAACCGAGTCGCCGACCCCCCAAGCCGCGGCACTACGCATCCGGGCCGTGGTGCTGGGGTACCGACCCTTCCAACCGGGTCGCCGACCCCCCTAGCCGCGGCGCTACGCATCCGGGCCGTGGTGCTGGGGTACCGACCCTTCCAACCGAGTCGCCGACCCCCCTAGCCGCGGTGCTACGCATCCGGGCCGCGGTGCCGAGGTACCGACCCTCGTTTTTGGGAAAAAATCCTTCCGACCCTCAGGAGCCGTTGGATCTCGTAGGAAAGCGCGCTCGTCATGATGGACGTCCCAGATCTTGCCACGTCCACAAAACGACAAGATAGCGTTCTATTGGGATCCCCGCTAAAGATGGACGGTCTAGATGGTGCCACGTACCTCGGATGATCCGAACCGAGGTACCGACCATTCGAACCAACTCGCCGACCCCTCGAACCGCGGCGCAACGCATCCGGGCCGGGGTGACGGAGTGCCGACCCTCGTTTTTGGGAAAAAATCCTTCCGAGGAGCAGGAGGCGTCTGATCGTTCCGAAATTCGCGCTCCATCTTGATCGAAGGCCCAGATGATGCCACGCCATAAATAGGTATTAAAAATTGGTTTTTATTTATTTAAATCGGTTTATTTATTTAAAAAAATTGCGAAAAATCGCTAAAAATTCGGGAAAATTAGCTAAAAATTCCAGGAAATAATTAAAAATTTGGGGAATATTTCTAAGCCACCGAACGAGCAATTATTACCTAGAATACGCGGTTAAAACCCCCGAACAATTAGCCAACACATCGCAAAATTAAATAAATCATCCGGAAAAATAGATAAAAACTCGACACAGCTTCGGAGCATCAAAGAAGGAGGAACTAGCCTACCCCCGTGCTCCAGGATTCAAAAATCACCCATTCGGACTGCGATACAGTTCCACCGACCACTGAGTTAGTCAAACTACTCCTCAAACACTGACCACCCTCAGTCTTTAGGAGTGGGGGGCTCGTGATATGGTCAAAACAAGGGGTTCAATCGAGACCGTCCAAATGGGGCACGAATCCTACAGCTCAGGGACGAGACGGTAATTTCACATGCAAACGGGTCCGAAGCGGGTACTGGGTCTCCTTCTCACAGATCCAATAACCCGCAAACGGATCCACCACAGCTGGGCACGGGTTTCAACCCGCTGCCAACTCGATCCAGCAAGACACAATCAAGGTCCCTGATTAGATCTAAATCAACGGCCATGATTCACGTCAATCTTTACACTGGGATTTAGGGATTAAAATTCCTTATCTGATTACCAGAATATACCTTATCAGATTACTTTCCCAATCTGTTTACAAGGAAATTGTTCTATATCAGACTACGCGGATTACATTCCTAAATTGTTCTCTAAGACGCCTATAAATACCCCCCACCCATCTCCATTAAGAGGTAATCAATCTTTCTCTAGCTAAACGCTCTTTCATAATCAATTCTGGTTACTGACTTGAGCGTCGGAGGGTGCGTCGCCGGGAACAACCCCGGTGTTTCGCACTTTTTGCAGGTGCACGACGGGAGCGACGATCAGAGTTCAACGGAACAGGTATACAGGTTCTCCTATTCAGTTTCCCCAAAGAACTCACAAATTCATCTGTTTGCCCCCACACCGAATTTAGCGGCAACAGTACCCATATTTCTTTGATTCTTTCATTCATCTTCATTTGTTGACTCATTTTAAGTATCGTGCTAGTTATTCTTTTTCTGCCATATTCTCTTGGAATTCCGCTTGTGTCGCCTCGTTCCTCTTCCTTCATATTCAATTCTTTGATTCTTATTTTCTTTCATCCCTTGTAGTCGTCCTTCTTTGTTGGCCCTTTATTGAGTATAAAATTCATTCTTCTCTTGCCTATATTTTCTTTATATATGTACATATATATTTTCGAATATTTTGAGTATTTTGATTATTATTTGTTATATTTTGGATATTCTATAAAATTGTTTTCTAAAAATTTTATTATTTCGAATAATTGTGTATTTTAATATCACAAATTTCTACTTTGTACTTATATTGAGCAATCAATATCTAAGTACGTGTGGAAGATCGCACCATTTCATTCATCGTTTTGTTGCAACTGGATGTCGAGATGGCAAACATGCAACTAGACGTCAATGGAGGCAAATTGCAACTGGATATCGGTGAGGCAAAATGTGCAACCGAATATCGAGATGGTAACCTGCAACCTGATATCGTGGAGGCAAACCTGCAACTTGATGTCGAGAAGGCAACTCTACAGATGGATATAAATGAGGCGAACCCACATCAAAGAATTTCTACTGCTACTATTATTATTAGTATTTTTATTATTATTGTTATTACTATTACTATTATTATTATTGTATTTTTCTTACTATTTTATTTTGATGTTGATATTGAATTACTATCACCAAAATGATGAACCCCAAATTATTTTCTGTCTTGTATCATTATCCTTACCTAGTATTGTTAATATTTTATTATTATTATTATTTTTACCAGTATTTTATGATGATTATTATTTTTATTATTTTTGTCATTATTATTTTATTATTATTATGTGTTGATTTTTGTAATATTAATATTATTTTTGTTAATGCTCATTAGTTTTGACCTAATTATCTAAATTAAAACCCTCCTCTCAATCCCAATTTTATTCTGGTGTCTCATTCTTTTCTTTCTGCTCGGATCGTCGCTTGTTATCGCATGGTCTACAACGACATGTCTGCAGCTTGAAGCGTCACCATCAGAGTAGCGCAGCGGAAGCGTGGTGGACCCATAACCCACAGGTCCCATGATCATATTTTTGCTTCTCCTTCCTTGCATTGCTTTGGTTTCCGTTATCTCTTGCATTGTTCTCATCCGTTGACTTACTATTTGATTCAATTCTTCTCTGTCTTTTCTCTCTTTGATTTCAGTTCTGCCGACTCCCTTATTGCTTTGTTATCTTGTGTTGACTCTTTCCTTTTGATACTGTTTATTCTTTTCTTGCATTTCCATTTGATCCCATTGTTATCCCCTTCTTTCTATTTCTGGTTTTCCCTCTGCCTTGTTCCTTCCCCATTAGCACTCTGCTTTGTTACCCTTCCCAATTTGTTTTGCCTTGTCCTATGTACTGCCTAAGCAAATTTCGAGGATGAAATTTTGTGGTAAGGTGGGTAGAATTGTAACCCCTATTTTTCATTTTTGGTATTTTGGAGTGTATTTTTCATTTTTGTGTATTATTATATCTCTTGTATTTTTCGGAGCCGTATATTGGATTATTTTCAATATATATTCTTTTTCTTTCATTTTTGACCTCCTTGTGCTGATTGTTCGTCGTTTTGCCCATTTTCGCCATTTTGAGTTCTTTTTCACTTTTTCTTGGCCTCGTTCGTTATTATTATTTATTTTGGTGATGTGATGGATTTTTGGTGGTGTTTTACCCGAATTGTGACTTTTGGCTCTTAAGGAGATTTTTAGGAGCCATAGAATTCATTGTTTATTGTATCCCCATTTGAAATCTACCCATTACCCAATTGTATACCTATTAATTCATATTGATATCCACTACCCATTAACCCACAAATTACCCATATATATATCCCCTAATATTCATTAACCCTAATCCCTAATTTTCTCTCTCCCTCTCCAAAATCCATCCCGGCCACCTTCCTTGTCCCCTCCTATAGCATCCGGCCTGCCCTTGTCATCACAAAACCGGCCTTCCATTACAACTATACTCCATACTCCATCCATCCATACAACAAAACCCTACTACTTGCTCACCCTTTCCTCCTTATGGCCGGCCACCATCCCAAATCAGCACTACCCTCATCCAAAACAGAGCAAGACCCTCCCTTTGTGGTGTTTTTGAAGTGGGTATCATCCACTTTGGATCGTGCATCAAGGAGATTGATCGTATAGCGTTTTTGGTTCGTGGGTTCGCTTGGAAACGCGTGGGAAGGCTATTTTGTTCGTGGGTTTTCTTCCTTGGATTCGTTGCGTCGTATATCTCTCCATTAAGAGGCAAGTAAATTGTACATAATTTTATTAGGTTGATACAGGTCAAAAAGTTCACATATAGGATAGTTGAGACTGGAGACGGCCAAAAATTGTATTTTTATTTGTGGGTTTTGTCTCTATTGTGTAAATCAGGCCATAGATGACTTAGGACATGAGAATTGATAGGTTGATGCCCTAGGTTTACACAAAACTTGATTTTGCTCGTGTATGAGACATATTGCACGCCATGTATTTGATTGATTGCCCATGTGAGAATTATTAGGTTTTGACATGTTAGAAATCTTTCAATATGATATTTAGATGATGGGTAGGCTGCTTTTCAAGCTTTATTTAGTTTGGATCAAAATTGTGGAAGTTATGACGTTTTTAGGATGAAGTGTGAAATCTGAAATTTGCGGCTGTGCTGTGTTGTTTGCTGTTTTCACCTATGTTAGGGTCTGAATCTCAACTTGGAGATTTCACAGTAAATTGTAGATAATTGTGTCTATTTTCAAACCCCACTGGTTTTACTTCATTTGGAGTTCATATGACTGAGATATGATAGTTTTGGGACAGCCGCGTCGGTAGATTTCAGGTTCAGTTTTGAGTCATTTTTGTTAACAAATTAATTTCAAGAACTAGGCTATACATAATATCTTGCTATAATATTTTTCTCAGTGTTTCCTCATGATGTTAGTTAGGGACTTCCCAGATTTTTGTGGTATTTTAAAGATAAGATTTGTGTGGTGTTTCATATCCTTTTCTAAAACCCTTTTGTGCTGTAAATTGCGTGCTGTTCAGTATAGAACCCTGTTTTCACCCTAATTCTTTATACTGTATGAAATTTTTTTGTGATATATTAAAATTATTAAAATCTATCTATTTTCACTTCGTTTTGGCGGAATTGGATTTCGATGCACTGATTGTGAGATATCCTTGTTTTCGTACAGTAGGGTTGAGAAATTCGAGATTCGTCAAACTACGATTTTGTGTTACTTCTTATTTTTGATGACTTAGCTATACTTCCTGGAATATTATAAAACTTATTATTTTGAGTCTATATCTATAGGGGATTACCGCAGATTTTTCGTGGAATTGTTTGATGAGTTTACATGCTGTTTTTATGTGTTTGAAGTCGTTTCGCTGTTTTCTGGCTGTACATGAAATCTGTGTTGAAATGAGTTTTAAGTTGAGATGTTGTGAACTAGAATATAACTTTATTATACTCGTTAGAAGCGTGTGGATGTCTAGTTTGCAGATCCTTTGACGGATCATGATTTGCATGCCTGTAGCTCTCAGTATACCTGTTTTAGTACAGATTGGTCTTGCTGACCTGATTGTAAACATAGGCCATTTTGCTCGTTTGTGTGACTCTATATTACCTATACTTGCTGATCTGATTCCCTGAGCCTAGACCTGATTATAACTGGTTAGTTTGACATATTTTCGTACCCTCTCATACCTGTTGATAACCATAATAATAAAAGTAACTAAGCCGGGGTTTAAGGAAAGATCGAGTAGTGGAAAAATATAGAAACGTGTACTTGGAAGAGGACTAGTGTCCTGCCTGCCTGTTTACCTGTACCTGATTGCATGCTTCCCTATAGGAAGGTGTTCTCAGAAGATAACCACTACGTTATACCTGTTTCCTGACCCTGTCTACATTGCTTCTTATGTAAGAAGGTGTAGAGTTGAAGAGAACCACTGGATTCTACCTGTTCCTGTTTCTTGTACCTAAGTACACTGTCCTATGGACTCCACTATGAAAATCTTACTAAGCGAAATTGTTTTGTTGTAGCAACCATGTAGGGTGGGTTGCATGTCGTGGTACCTAGATAGTAAATAAAAAAGATTATACATGATTACCTGTATACCTGTTACCTGACTATCCTGATATTCCCGTTAGATGATTACCTGATATTCCTGTTACCTGATTACCTGATACTTGATACATATTTACCTGATTACCTGATAATTATACATGTTTACTTGTTTATCAGTTGACTTGACACTTAACATATGTTTACCCTTACCTGTTAGTATACCATGTTGTTAGTTAGTTTTCCATGTGCCTGTATCCTACTCTATTTGTGACCCGGACTTGCAATTAATGGTTACTTGTGTTTTCTCTTTTCCTTTTTCCTGCATTCGATGAATTGCAGATTATGGCAGATAGGTTCAAGATGGTGTTGGAGACTTGCAGTATTAGTTGCTTTTGATTATTATTATTATTTCTGTTTCGTGTTAGAACATTATTTTGTATTCGTGAGACTTGGTTTATTCTGGTATTTTGAGACTTGAATATTATTTGTAATTGGGCGATGTGACCCAGAATATTGTTTTTTCCCAGACTCTGAATTTATTTGAGGATATTATATTTGGTTGTAAGTAAATTTCTGTTGGTAATTTATTTCAATTATTCATGAATGGTTGTGCATTTGGCTTCCGACTCTGACATTTTCCTGTGATGTGTTGCAAAGATTTCTGAAACAGCTTAAGGATGATAATAATCATTCGCTGGGCTTTTATACGTGCTCGTATTCCGTATTTTTGGAAAGCGGGGCGTGACACTGTCTGATATAATACTGACAGTAACACCATGCACTCTCACAATCTCCTGCATATATCTTTCTGCCAGGCTCTCTGTAGACTGCCCAACTCTGAAAGGAATGAAATGGGCACTCTTCGTCAAGCGATCCATAATAACCCAAATGGCATTGTGACCCGTGGGAATTCTATGCAAAGCAGTCACAAAATCCATAGTGATATTCTCCCCCTTCCACTCTGGAATAGGAAGCAGTTGAAGAAGTCCAGCAATCCTCTGATATTTTTCCTTCACATGCTGACAAATCAGACACCGAGCAACAAATCTTGCAATAGCCCACTTCATACCATGCCACAGAAATGCAATTTCAAATCCCGATACATCTTTGTACCACCAGGATGAATAAAGTATGACGAGCAATGAGCTTCTTCAAGTAACTTCTGTCTGACTTCTCCCTCTGGAACACAAAGACGAGTCCCAAAACGAAGAGATCCATCCTCATGAATCACCATATCAGTTCTAGAACCAGCTTCAACCTCAGCTCGAAACTCCTGCAATTACACATCACCAGACTGTGCCTCCTTAATCTGATCCACCAAAGACGACTGCAACTGAAGCACCATACAACTCTGCCCAGAACCAGGCAATACCACATTCAAATCCAACCTCCTCATAGCTTCCACAAGTTCCTTTTGCTCAGTGAGAACCATAGCAATAGGTCTTCTACTCAAAGCATCAGGTACTGAATTAATCTTACCAGGGTGATACTGTAAACTGATATCATAATTTGCCATTAATTCCAACCATCGCCTTTGACTCATATTCATTTCCTTCTGAGTGAACACATAATTGAGACTTTTATGGTTAGTAAAGATCTCCACTCGATCTCCAAGTAAATAATGTCTCCAAAGCTTTAAGGCAAAAATCACAACAGTAAGCTCCAAATCATGGGTAGGATAAGTCTTCTCATGCAGCCTCAATTGCCTAGATGCATAAGCAACAAGCTTGCCTCGCTGCATCAGAACAGCACCCAAACCTCTAACTGAAGCATCACAGTGAATTACGAAACCTTCTGATCCATCCGGTATAGTCAACACAGGTGCTGATGTCAACCGATTCTTCAATTCAACAAAGGCTTCTCCACAAGACTCATCCCACACAAACTTCTGATCATTCCCAGTTAACTTGGTCAACGGCCCTGCAATCTTCGAGAAATCCCGAACAAACTTCCTGTAGTAACCCGCTAGACCGAGAAAACTCCGAACCTCCGATACAGACTTTGGCGTCGGCCAATCCTTAAATGCAGAAATCTTGGACGGATCGACAGAAACACCATCACCATAAATAATATGGCCCAAGAATGCCACACGATCCAATCAAAACTCACGCTTGCTAAGCTTCCCATACAACCAATGGTCCCTCAAAGTCTGCAAAACAATCTTCAAGTGCTTAGCATGCTCCTCCCGATTCCGAGAATAGAGAAGAATATCATCAATGAACACCACCACAAACTTGTCCAAGAAGGGAGAGAAAATCTGATTCATCAAGCTCAAAAATACAGTTGGAGCATTAGTAACTCCAAAGGGCATCACCAAGAATTCATAGTGCCCATATCTTGTTCAAAAAGCAATCTTCTGTACATCCTCGGCTTTCACTTTAACTTGATGATAACCAGAACGAAGATCCAGCTTCGAAAATACAGAAGCGCCTCCTAGTTGATCAAATAGGTCATCAATCCATGGCAATGGATACCTGTTCTTCACTGTGACATTATTGAGCTCGCGGTAGTCCGTGCACAACCTCTGACTACCAACCTTCTTGTTGACGAATAGAATTGGAGCTCCCCAAGGCGAAACACTTGGCCTGATAAACCCTTTATCCAACAACTCCTGAATCTGCTCTTTTAAATCAGCTAGCTCAACAAGAGCCATTCTGTACGGATTTTTAGAGATTGGAGTTGTACCCGGCTGAACATCAATACTGAACACCACTTCACGATCTGGCGGAAATCCCGGCAATTCCTCACGAAAAACATCCAGAAAATCCTGCACAACTAAAGGTGCGATAACATTATCAGCACACACTTCTTCCATGACTCCAACTTCCCGATTGGCCAACTTCTCAACACAAGCGAGCGGCGTCTCACCGGCACAGAATTCAAATTCCTGCCATTTTGGCATTCGAAACACCACCTTCTTGCGGCAGTCAATCAGAGTATGAGTGGCACTAAGCCAATCCATCCCCAGAATAACATCAAATTCAGAATTGCCAATGACAATCAAATCGGCAACAAAATCCACACCACCAATAACCAAGGAGCTTTGCTCACAAATCTGAGAACACACGACAACACCTCTACCTGTAGAAATGTTCCAAGCCACTGGCATAGCGCTGCTAGCCAAAAGATGCAGATCGATGAAGCGGAAAGAAACAAATGAATGAGTTGCACTAGAATCAAAGAGAGCATGAGCAGGAAAGGAGTGCACAAGGATAATGCCTAGTAAGAAGTCAAAGTAAGAACACAAGGCAGAAGGAAAAATAAGAAATAGACATGCATGGAAGGCAAACATTGATAGCAACATGATAAAAGGATAAAAATTGCAAGGAAAAACACAATGAAATATAAAATAAAAACAACAAAGATATACCCGCAATCACGCCCAAAGCAGTCTCAGCATCCTGCGTAGTCAAGTTGTAAGCCTGACCACGACCTGCAGGAAGGTTATCTCGAGGGGCGGCTCACCTCTGCTCAAAGACCTGCCTCTGCGGGGGAAGTGGTCCACCCTGACCACGAACAAGCACTCCCTGTGGAGCGGAATCTCCAACTAGTGCCTGGGATCTGGCCCTAGGACAATCACGAATCATGTGGTCCACACTTCCACAAGCAAGGCACTGGCGGTTGGCTACCCTGCAATCTTGACGCAGATGCCCAGTCCTATGACAGAAAGTACAGACTAGGTTCGGCCTCTGGGCAGTAGGTGGGTAAGGCGAAGCCCTAGCAGGAAGGGACGGAGCTGGCCTCCTAATAGGCCCAACAGAAGATCTGGCAGCAACAGAACGCTGAATAGCACGCTTCCTTGAACTGGTCTGTTCCTGAATTCTTGCAGCATCCAGGATATCAGCATAAGAGCGAAGTTGCAAGGCAGCAATACGGTCCTGTATCTCAATGTCCAAGCTCAATAGGAAACGACGGCCTCTATCTTCGTCATTTGCCACCATGAAAGTAGCAAAACGACTCAGTCGGGAGAACTTTGCAGCGTACTCATCCATGGTACGATTCCCCTGATTCAAGACAGTGTTTAGTTTAATGCCTATACTTGATGAAATAACAGTGAAAAAGAAAACATAAATAAACACTATCTGACGAACCTGAGTTAAAGAAACGAACTGCCGCTCCATCTCATTCTTGGTGACATTCGAGAAAGAACTTCGAATGGGTCGGCCCAAACGTTCAGCCTCAGTCTGCCACCAAATGTGGGCGAGGTCAACAAGCTGGATGCTCACAACATCCACACGATCCACATCTGCAATACGTGCTGCGATCAACAACTGCTCAGTCCTGATAAGCCACTGCTCGGCTACAAGTGGACCCTCAGTACCCGAGAACTTATTTGGGTGAAGCCTCATAAAATCTGTTACATTACCAGGCCTCGGTGGCAACACGATGGGGTTAGGCACAACAGGTACTCTATTGGCAGTTTCATAAGCCATTCTCAACTACTCATTATGTTCCTGCTGCATCTGCATCACTAGCTCATTGTGCTCACATTGCATTAACATCAACTGTGCAACAGTGGGCGCATCAGACTGGACTTCCTCAGCACGGGAAGAAGAAGCACCATTTCTAGCCATAGTCTGCAATAAAAGATCAAACGGTTAGCATCCAGATTATAAGTTGGATATCAATTGTTCATGCGATCACTGTATTACCCATATTGTTGAGTCAAACCGATATGATCCCAAATCTGATTAATATATCAATCAAAGCTAAACTTTCTTTCATTAGTCACGTTTGACTGATATATTATCCAAACCCGAGCTCTGATACCACTAAAAACCTTGTCACGCCTCGCTTCCCAAAAATACGGAATACGAACACATGACATTGGCTCAGCGAATGACTAACGTCACCCATAAGCTGTTTAATTGATCAACTCAATAATATAATCTATACAGAACAAATGCGCAGGCAAAAGAATAATCTCATGAACAATAATACTTAGAATGAGACAATATAATATCCAAATAAAATACTAATAATCCAACGTCTGGAAACAATAATAAAATTCGGGACATAAGCCTAAAACAATAATAATCCAACCCAAAATAATAACAAGTCTCATTACATTAAATTTATTAAAGCGATAAGCAATTTAAAAGTAGAAATCTTCAAAATGTTTGTTCTCCAATTCCAGCACGCAGTTTTTCTTCATTACCTATAAATACTTTATATAAAAAGAGAAAAATAATTGTCCTTAGAGCAAGTCATGGACAGCAAGTACAGAAAGCAGGAAATAATGAAATAACGGTATAACAATAAAACAATGGATCAATGGGAATCAATAACATAGCACGATGATAATAATCATTAACATGGTAATCAATACAATGGTGTAACGGTGAACCAATATTCGGTAATGGTAATCAACGGTTAATATCATTATCACTTAAACAATATTGGATACAAATAGGAACAATGATGAACAATATACAATATCGGTGACGTGTCAATCCTTATGTCTAGTAATCTTTTTTTTACTCCTAACTAATGCACGTACACTGTGTCCCATGTGTGTCGTACCACATGTTTGATGCATACAATCAATTTTGTTTAGACTATAGTGGTAGACTCTATAGTTCATGTACTGGGTATGATGCCGATAACGGTAATAACACTGGACATGTGTAATTTCTTACACGATGCCGATAACGGTAGAAATACTGGATATGTGTAATTTCTTACACGATGCCGATAACGGTATAAACACTGGACATCATCCGAGTACATTCCCCATATCATCAACTACTCTAGTCAATCCTTTAAACCCCAGCTTGTTAATTATTTATCAATGCAACAATACAATATGCAATTAATAGACAATTCGGTGAACGATAGTATCAATAAGGCAACAACAGGTGGATAACATGGATAGGACGGTTAAAATAGCGACAATAGCTTATTGGGATCATGCAATGCAACATACATTCATTAACAATGCCATAATACAACATAGGAATTATTAATCCATTAAAAAGTAGTATCCAGAATTATGGACAGCAAGCGCAACCTGTACAAAAATGCAGTTTCCCGCTGACTCAGAAATCAAAAGTTGGATCCGTCAGAAAATCTGGAAACTAGACTTTTATACGGTTCCAACGCATACTTAAAGTTCAAATTCCGACAGACAATAGTAGCTAGGTCAAACACATGTTTTTTTTCAGGTTTTACGTTCAGGCAGAAATTTGACATCTTGTTGTTTTAATTTTTGAATCAGTAAAAACTCAATATTAAATTCAGTGAAAATATAATCTAGATTCCTACACATGTTAAGCAACAATCTGAAAATTTTCATAGCAAAATTTTACCATTTGATCAGTCTTTTTACTATTTGAACATGAAAGGTACGAGAATCTGAAAATCTGAATTGTAAAAATACAGCTGTAGTAAAACGGGCATAACTTTTGCTACAAAACTCGGAATTCGAAAATTCTAGATGTTATTGGCAACTAGACACTCGGGGATACATTTCATATTCAGAAAATATTTTATTTTAAGATGATTTACTGGTTCGAAAACAGCGATCAAAGTTCAGGTCAGCATGCATGTACAGTTCTTAGGGTATTTTTCTTGAAAATAAAATTAATTGAACATGTCGGGTACCGATTCTATAGTCAATAAATTGTGTAACTAGCATGATAGGTGTCCAAACATGATACATAAAATTAGAACATATACCCATACAAGTTTAACATCAATCAATCATCAAACGATCAAACAACATACAACCTAACAATTGTCTCAAAAAATAATTTTGTTGTATCGTGACTATTTGTGTAGCCCTAATATCCATACTATATGATGTATGCAAGATTCAACACTTTTGGAGTCAATTTGGCACGATGTCATGAGTATTGGGGTTAGCTCGTGTAAACCCTCAATAAATCCAACGAAAGAGATAAACAAGGGATAGAACGATAACAAAGAGATCTACTTGCAAGAATTTCGATAACACTTGAATTTGATACAATTAGCAATTCAAGAGGACGGTGATTTGTCTGTTAATCGGTGAAAACGAATACCAAGAATAACGGGATAAGAATCCCGAAGCAACGAACTCGCGTACTAGCAAATCCCCAATAATAGCACGTATAAACTACGTGCAATAGAATAACCCAAGCAAACACCAACTTAGCAACAAAGGGATAACAGCTCAGTCAGCGATGGTAGTGAGGCCAGCAGTGGTGCCGGCGACCAAAGGCGACACGATGCGGTGGATTTCATCGAGCGGCAGTAGAGGGCGGCACCGACGATCGGTACAGTGTGCAGAGGTGAGGGTCGGTTTTGGGGTTTTGAAGCTCCGTTAATGGCGGTGCTGGGAAGATGGAGGGTTGGAATTCGGGAATAGGGCAGTTGGGTGTCGAGGGGAGGCACGGGGGAGTGGCTGACGGGAGTGGGGGGTCGCCGGAGGTGGTAGTTTGCCGGAGAAGGTGAGCTACAGGATGGGTTTGGGGAAAACTGGCGGGAAACAGAGATGGAGGAGAAAGAGAACGGGAGCAGAGAGAGAGGGCAGCTACGGGTTTCGATTTATGTGCAAAAATTAGGGTTTATAGTAGAGTTGTATTTATAGGGTACAATTAGGGTTCAATAATAGCGGTTTTGGGTCAAGAATTCATCAAATTGGGTTTTAGTGTTCAATTAGGAGGTAGATTAAAAACAACATGGTTCGAATAAAAATACCCACAATCAATTAAAAGATAATACGCTCAACAAGAGATACTCTAACAAGAAGAACGAGAAATTTTCAAGAAATTCTTAATTAAAAATAATTGAGAACGAAGAAAAATTGGGTTTTTATTCAATTGCAAATAAAAGAAATACAAAGGGAAAAAATTGAAAATTACAGAAACGGTAGTTACATAACAAGGGCAAACTATCTCCAAATTAGGAAGGACCATATAAGATCGCCAAAGTGGTTCGTCCGGGAACTTACCGACTTGCACATCCAGGGGACCGGGAGCTACCGAGAACTTGGAATGCGGAGCACGTGATGAAGTACCAAGAGGATGTTCAAACACCGCTCAAAGCAACTTCTGCCTAAAGCATTTCTTAATGTTTTTTTTTCACTTAGTTGTATTCTCTATGTAAAAGAAAGGCTTGCAACTTAGAAGCGGTCATGTAGTTCTCATTTATATAAGCGGTCTACTTTTCCGAAAAGCTGTTGTCAAATACTTGATTGATTTGCCTCAAAACGTACAGTCTAGGTACGAAAACCCTCAAACAATAAGTTCGGAGTCCAACACTTAGCTCGACGCCGCATTAGCCACTTGCAAACGAGCAAATGCAAAGCAGCTCGCCATTCGGAATTACTCCCACAACTGTTGAAACTTTTAAATCGACGAGTTCGGAGTCCGACACTTGGTTTGACGCCACTTTAGCCACTTGCAAACGAGTAAGTGTAATGTAGCTCGCCATTCGGAATTGCTCCCACAACTGTTGAAACTCTTAAAACTACAAGTTCGGAGTCTAACACTTGGTTCGACGCCACTTTAGCCACTTGCAAACGAGTAAGTGTAAAGTAGCTCGCCATTCAGAATTGCTCCCACAACTGTTGAAACTCTTAAAATGACAAGTTCGGAGTCTAACACTTGGTTCGACGCCACTTTAGCCACTTGCAAACGAATAAGTGTAAAGTAGCTCGCCATTCGGAATTGCTCCCACAACTGTTGAAACTCTTGAAACGACAAGTTCGGAGTCCAACACTTGGTTCGACGCCACTTTAGCCACTTGCAAACAAGTAAGTGTAAAGTAGCTTGTCATTCGAAATTCCTCCCACAACTGTTGAAACTCTTAAAACGACAAGTTCGGAGTCCAACACTTAGTTCGGCGCCACTTTAGCCACTTGCAAATGAGTAAGTGTAAAGTAGCTCACCATTCAGAATTGCTCCCCAACTGTTAAAACTCTTTAATCGACAAGTTCGGAGTACAACACTTGGTTTGATGCCACTTTAGCCACTTGCAAACGAGTAAGTGTAAAGTAGCTCGTCAGTCAGAATTGCTCGCACAACTATTGAAACTCTTAAACCGACAAGTTCGGAGTCCAACACTTGGTTTGACGCCATTATAACCTCTTCCAAACGAGCAAGTGTGAAGTAACTTGCCATTCGGAATAGCTCATACAACTGTTGAAAACTACTAAACAAAACTCACACATCCTAGTTGTTCAGCAAATGGAAGTAGCACTTAAATAATTAGTGGGTTTTTTATTCCAAATAGTAATTGATTACAAGGTCAGAAAGGAACAACCGCTACAAACATCGCTTAAGTACTAAGAATATCTTATCCCACAATAAGAAATTGGGGTTACAAGTCTTATTGGGACCAAAACTCCTACAAAACTACAAAGAAACACCTAACTCTTTCTAGGAAGAGGGACGCTCATGTTCAGCGATACATGCCGCCGATAAGCTCCATGTCGTTCTCTGCTCCCTCTGAAGAGATCTCTCGACCCGCGAGCCGAGTCATACGATCGGGGCCCACAGGCCAAGTGGTTCCCCCAATCGATGCCACACTCGATGACCCGGCCACGCCACTCTGAGCATCACCAAGATTCCTCGGTGTTTTCGACAAGCGAAGAGCCAGCTCGTGGAAGGATTTGCCCTGATCGCGCTCTTCACGAGAGCATGAAGTGCTCCTAACGTTACACCCTTCGGAGAGCCGCTTTAAACGAAGGTTCTCCGTCTCTAACTCGACGAGCCACTCTTTGTTGAAGTCATCTGTCATGCTAAACATCCAACGAGGCACCCCGCCCGTACTCCCCCCTGCAAGAGCTCAAAGATAGTCCTCCGACGATGAGCCACCTCCAAACTATTCTCAAGCACCGTATTTTTTAACTCGTCCCTCTCAGAGTCACCGCAAATAGAGAATGACAAAGGAATTTAAGACTCGAAGCTTTGCCTGCAGCCATTGAAGGACAAAGCTCCTCACTCACAGGGGGCACTTCTTGGAAAATCTCTTCATCATGCCTCGTCTCGACATCTTGGCGAGTCAAGACCCTCCTCAGATGGCCAAGCTCTACCTTCGCTTTATAGAGCCTTTCCCGAGACTGAGGGAGTCCCAGCTCGGTAATGCAGAGCTTTTTGCTAAGCTCCGACACTTTACTACCCTGAGAAAGTTGCGTATGGTGTACAGAGATCTGCCAACCAAAGAAAGAAGCGTAAATCCCTCTAAGTTCATGATAAGCTACGAGAAAGTGCTAAGTCTAAGAAGAGCTACAAGATAGTTCTAAGTCCAAGTAGAGCTACAAGATAGTTCCAAGTCAAAGTAAAGCTACAAGAAAGTTCTAAGTCCAAGTGGAGCTACAAGATAGTTCTAAGTTCAAGTATCAGAAGTTGTAAAATAGCTCTAAGTCTCGCTGCCATACATGGTAATTGTGCCCAAAAGAGTTTTCATTACTGGAGTAAAGATATAAAAGCGGTGGCCAGTTCGCTATTAGGCATCGATAAAAAAAAAACTTGGACTAAAAAAGGGATAAATTTTACAATAGGGTTAAGGGCCGACCTCTTTCGAAGGATCCACAGCTGCAGAAGGCTCGACCTCGATCGGTCTGTCGAAGACTTGTGCCTCGATGGTGATCACCAAGGGCAAAGACCCTGGGGGTGCGTCTGCCTCTGCCTCACCACCCTCATCTCCTTCCTCTCCATACTCTTCTTCATCCTCTTCGCTGCCCTCTTCTTCACCTACCTCGATGATGTCATCATATTCACGAGTAAAAACCCTTAGGGCTTCTCCATCGATTGGGCTTCGGCCTCCTTCACCGAGACAATCTTCGCAGCAGTGATCGCCTCCTCCCTCTCCTTCGCGACGAGCTCCTTTTCCTTCGCCATCCTGGCATTGTCCGCCTCCAGCTTGGCGAAAATGGCCTCAAGGTGCTCAACCCTTATGGACTTCATCTCGGCTTCTATCTTTGATCGCTCGAGGTCTTTCGCAATTCTAGCCTTATCAGTCCGAGCTTTCTTTCCCTTGAGCTTCAGCTCCTTCTCTTGTTTGGCCATCTGCTGCATCAAATCAACGAAGTGGCAAGTGATCTGCGGGAGAAAAAGAAACTCAGGCGTTCAAGCTAGAAAAAAATTAATACTTAGTCAAAGATTTTTTTTCCCAAAGACAGTAGTGAACTTGCCGACATGGTGGCTCGAGCGATTTCGAGTGCGTCGTCGCTAATGGTCCCTGCCTCCATAGCAGCCTTTTCCTTCAGCGTGGCGAGATGGAAAGCCACTTACATACAAGCGGCGGTCGAGTCGCCAAGAAATTTGTCGAGCTTCCTGACTTGCCAATCATGAACGAAAATCTTCTTGTGCTCCTCAGTCAGAAACACCTCTCTTTGGAAGTGAGAAGGGGGACCTCTAGCACAAGAGCTTCCGACATTGGGAAATCCTTCGCACCGACGGAAGCAGGCAGCACAGCGGAAGGCATTGGTTGCGAGACCTCTGGGGCAGCGACCAACTTCGGCTTCGGAGAAGAGATCTTTGTGACAGTCCACTTCCTCTTATTGCTAGCAGGGGCCTTGGCACCCAAGACTCTGTGCTTCGCAAGCAGCACCTCGTAGTCCATTGATTCTGTAGAAAAGAGAATACGTCAAAGATGAGAACAAGTAAAATTTGGCTAAGTCTTGGGTATAAGAAACTAAGATAAAAAGAACAAAAAGCGTACTAGGGATGATCATGCTAAGACCCCCCATAAAGCGCCTCCTCCGTCAGGTCCTTCCAGTCAAACTTCGGCCGATCAAGGAGCATCTGGACCATTTTGGTCTCCTCAGGGCTCAAAACGGGGCCCTCCTTCACCCACCTCGAAACCTCCTCAACCCAAGCGGTCGGAATGTTCCATAGTTCTTGATTTTGGATGAGAAAGAACTTATCCCTCCAATTTTTGATTAAGTCGGGGTTATTGACGAGATTTATCCTATGCCTCGGAGATAGATAAAACCTGAACTTTGTCTTATACTGCCAATGGATCTGATACAAAGTTCGCAACACACTCAGACGGGGCTCGATGTTCGCCGCTTGACAATGGAGGACGTACCCATTAACATGCCTCCACATGTTTGGCATATGTTGTACGGGGCTAATTTGGTACCACCGCAATACCTCGGCGACAAAGGGATGGAGCGGAGGCCAAGTGCCTGCTAGGAAGGCGTCAATAGGCCAAAAACACATGTCTACTGGCATCGGCGAGTTGGCCCTCGCCCTGGGCCCAAGCAGCATCAAATCAAATTCTTTCGGGATCATAAAACACTGCAGATTTGACTTTAAATCACCTTCGTTCAAGATGGAAATGATGTCGTCGACTTCTGAGGTTTCTCGAGCCGTGTTCTCCTCGAAGTCCCATGTTCGGCCGTATACAATGCGCTCGGCCAGGTCGTCCGGTAGTTCCCAAGCGCGGTGGAGCCCTGTCGGTGGTCCGGGCTGTCTGCCACACTCCCCTATTCTTCATTCTTTCTCGATAATCGTATCCACAACCACCGAAGTGGCCTCTACCACGGCCTTACCCTTATCGGCTAGAAGAGCTTGACTGGAGGTCGACTTGTCGTCGACGATGGGGTAGGTCTCTTGGCCCGAAGTGACCCTAGACATTCTCTAAATGTAAATAAAATTATCTACGAGTTACCTTGATTTGACTGCTATGGACGGAAAAATCACCGGAGATAGAAACTCTTCACCAGAAGCTCTTGCTAGAAGGTGAAAGTCACCTGAGTAAAAACTTAGAGAATGTGAAAAATGAGTTGGTGGAAGGAGTTTTATAGAGAAAGGGGGTGTTGGAACACCCCCAAGGTTAAAAGGCCCCCAAAACACAAAAGCCTAGCCCATTTAGTGCAAGATGACCAAAAGGTTGGATAACCCAAAGGGTGTTAACTGGTCAACGGTCAGTGGTCAAAATCTCCACGTGTCACCATCCCGAAGCCTCCACGGACCTCGGCAGCAGTCGCAGAGCACTCTTGGCACCGACGGCGTGAATGGAGAAATGGCATTGACTGGTCAACGGTCAATGGTCAAGATCTCCATGTGTCACTCTCTCGAAGTCTCTTTGGACCTCGGTAGCTCTCGACGAGCGCCCTTGGCACCGACGCCATAAATGGAGAAGCGGCATTGACTGGTCAACGGTCAATAGTCAAGATCTCCATGTGTCGCTCTCTCGAAGTATCCCTGGACCTCGATAGCTCTCGCCGAGCGCCCTTGGCACCGACGTCGTGAATGGAGAAATGGCATTGACTAGTCAATGTTCAACGGTCAAGATCTCCACGTGTCGCTCTCTTGAAGTCTCCCTGGACCTCGGCAGCTCTCGCCGAGCAATCTTGGCACCAACGCCATGAATGGAGAAATGGCATTGACAGGTCAACGGTCAAGATCTCTACGTGTCGCTCTCTCAAAAACTCCCTGGACCTCTGCAATGGAGCTAAGCGCTCTTGTCACCGACCTCCGTGGGAGCGTTAGGCCGCTGACTGGTCAAATGTCGCCAGCCGTCTGATTGCTTCAAAAAGCGTGCGTTGATATTCGACGGTCAAGATCTTACCACATGTCAGCATGCTGAGGTGTTGATGGGGTCAACAACGGTACCGAGCTCTCTTGTCACCGACCTCCGTGGGATCGTTAGGCTATTGACTGGTAAAAAACAACCAGCCGTCTGATCGCTTCAAAAAATGCGTTGATATGATCAACGGTCCAGATCTCGCCACGTTGAAATTCATATGATTAAATCCAATTTTCTATTTATTAAATTGAATTAATTATTTAAAAGTTCGAGAAAACAATTAACAATTAGAAAAAAATAATTAAAAAGTTCTAAAAATAATTATAAATTTAGAAAAAATGTTTTTTATTTTTCTTAAAAATAATTGTTAATTAGAACATTTAATTAAGGTTTTCTCGGAGATTAATTTTTACTTTGAAAATTGAACAAATAATTTGAAAAATAGTTGAAAAATCGAAAAAAATCATCGAAAAATCTAGAAAATTCTACAACCAAATATGAGCTTTATACGAGCTTAAATGAGGCATCGCTAAACCCAATGAGATGTTCTAACACACCCGAGAACTTCGATACAATCTTGTACGCCATTGAAACAAGAAAACTACTTCCCATAAATGTAACACCCCGCAAAATTGAAAATGACAATTTTTCCCTCGTGTGTTACGCAAGTGTATTTTGTACCATTACGGGTAATATCCGTAATGTATTTCACTATGTATTTTGGATTCCGACTATTGATGCATTTTCCGTCTTCTTAAAATCATATTTGAGTCAACTCAAAGATAATATTCTGATCTCTGTATTTTTACGTGCTTTATACGAGTTATCGATGCACGTATCGATTACGTATTTTTCCACCACTACGTGTAATATTTTCTCTATGTTTCAATCATTTATTTTATGTATTCGAATTCGTTTTATAAACAGAAATTTATTTTTCTTTCATTTTTATTTAAATATTTTTATACATGCATTGCACGTGTTTTTCTGTGTACGTATTGATTACATTATCGGATGTGTATATTAAATATATTTTTCTTATATTGTATTCCGATTATTTATAAATATTTTTCCGTTCATAAAGTAATTTCGTATTTTAATATTTTTACGGGCGATGCACGTGTTGTGGTGCACGTATTTAGACGTATTCGTTTTTAAGATAAAATTTCATGAAGTATGTGCGTGTTTCTATTTTATTTGTGCATGAAAAACTATAATTTTTAATTAAACTAAATTTTATATGCATCTTAAATATTATATACATTTGTTTTAAATTTAATATATGTGTGTATGAATGAAGTGTGTGCAAGTGCAATGCACGTGCACGTGTTTTGGACATGAATTTGGCAACTGGCTGTTTGGACTTGGAGGGAAAGAAAATAGCTTTTGAATTTGCATGAGTGGCTAGTGGAGTTAAGTGATGGGGGGTAGTTATTATAACCATCAGATAATTTCTTATATAATTACCCCCTAATACCCATCCACTTCTCATCATCCCTTCCTTCTTTCCTTCCCTGTGCTCTGCTGAAAACCAAATCATCAGCATGTCCCCCTACTATTTTTCTCCACCTACTCCTCACACAAATGTATGTATACTTATATATATACTAGATTTGCCCGTGGGCACGTGCCTACAGCGCATCTTTAGAACGATATAGCATATGAAAAGCCTTATAAACAGTAAATCAACAATTATGTAGCTCAAGTTTGAATAGTATGACAATAATTAGTTGTAAATAAAAGTCCATGTTTCCATAAGTATATATATATATATATATATATATATATATATATATATATATATATATATATATATATGGCTATATTTAAAAAATCCCCACTAAACTTTGGGCCATTTTAAAAAAACTGCACAAAGTTTTTTTTATAAAAAAAACTGCACGAAACTATATTTTAAAAAAACTCACTTTAACGAAGTTAGGTTTCCGTTAGGCTAAATTTAAAAAAAACTAATTTCATCTTTCATTTGTGTTTAAAAAAACATCACTTAACTAATCAGATGTTAAATGAACCCCCCCTGAACTAACCCTAATCCTAACCCTAACCCTAACCCTTATCCTAACTCTGTCAGTGTGTGTTTTTTAAACTAAAGTTTTGTACGGTTTTTTTATATAAAAAAAACTTAGTGCGATTTTTTTTAAATGGCCTAAAGTTCAGTAGGGTTTTTTTTTAAAATTTAACTTATGTATATATATATATATATATATATATATATATATAGAGAGAGAGAGAGAGAGAGAGAGAGAGAGAGAGAGAGAGAGATAGAGAGATAGAGAGAGATAGAGATAAATAATTAAATAAATAAAGGAGTTGTTTTGGTAGGGTGATTTGTATTTGGGTTTTGGGGAAAAACTTTTGGGGGGAAAATATGTTTCGTGAGGTTAGATCTGGGCCTTTGATTTTGGGGGGATTAAAGGAGAGCCACTTGATAGTTTTCTTTGTGTTTTATTATATAGATATGTATATATATATACCTATACCTATACCTATACCCCTGCACATTTCTTTCTCCCCTCTTTCTTTCCTCCTCTGTCTAGTCCGAAAGCCATCAATCAGCAAAATCATTTTAGCCTTCTCCACCTAGTCACCATACTAGGTGTATATATAAACATATATATATATATATATACATCTATATATTAAATTACAAAGAAAGCTATCAAGTGGCTCTCCTTCAATCTCCCTAAAATCAATGGCCCAGATAGATTCCCACAAAACATATTTTCCCGTCCAAAATTTCAAACCCCAAAACTCAAATTCAAATCCCCCCTCTCTCTCCCTCTCACGAAAAGTCCCCCTCCCCTCTCTCTCTCTATCCCCCCTCACTCTCTCTCTCCCCCCTTCTATCTCTCTTTGTCTCTCCATCTTCCCCAAATCACGCCCCCTAACGCTGCTCACCTCCAAGCTGCCTCCCCCCGCTTACCTCCCGTCTACCTCCCACGCAGCCCGCCTCAAGCCCGTCACCTCCCAGCCACTTCGCGTGTTGTCCCATGCCGATCTATTGCTTCCGATCATACACCCGAAGCCCATTCTCTCTTTCTCTGTTACTCACTCTCAAATCCAAAAGAACCATTTTTATAAGGTAATTTATCTTTAATTTCATCAATTTTAGTATCAATTTTGTTAGGGTTTCTACTTTTTATCATCAATTTAGGGTTTTGATTGATTAGATTAGTTCTAATTCGTGATATTTAGTAACTGAATTTAGTAATTTTGAACTGAAATTATCAAAAGAACCGAGCTGAATTTTTAGTGTGCCCTGTTTTGATATTTGTCAATCGTAATATATTGTTTCTATTTTTTTGCCACATAAAATTTTAATTTTTTTGCTGGATAAGACATCTGAATTAGTATATATATGCCACTTATGCCACATAAATATTTACTATAACTTTTTCTGCAACAGTAGATAGTTATTTTTCCTGCTTATAATGTTTATGCTCTGAAATGTCTATCTGTACCGTTGTGTTGTGCATTTACTCAGACCCTAGAGGCTTAGAGATGGCAACTGTTTATTTTCTGGTTTAATCATATTTATCACTTTTATTTTCTCATACCTAATTGTTCAGGAAATTGTATGGTGAAGAGGAATACTATCAGTTAGTTAATGCAGATCGTCCTTTGTATTGATATGCCTTCTACCTCAATGAACAATTGCTAAATATACTCTGCTTAACAGGACAACTCAGGTATCTCATTTACTGTGCGATATTAAAATTGAACAAAATCATTTAATTTATTTCATTCTTAAAAATTTTCTAAATTTTGCAGTACTTGCTTTTGATTGTGAACTGATAGTCATATTTTCGTTAGTAATTCAGTTAAAGATTGATAGAAGTTGAGTACGAGAGCTAGAGAAGAAGTCATTTGTATAAATGATTTGATGTGATTATTAGTTAGAGTTCCTTGCTTATATTATCAGTTATCTACTTTCACAGGTATAAACTATAAGGGAAATCTAAAATCTAAAGACATTTAACTACAAAACTAAAGAGGCAATCAAATATTACTAGATGCTAAAAAATAAAGAAATAGCTGACATAAAATTGGGAAAATGCAAATGGTTAGAAGTTGGTCAAGGTGACTGCAGATTTGAGATCCTTTGGTTGATGACAAAGAATAAGTTCTCTCTAATTCGGTGAAATTTGGTAATTTTGCTCCTTACCTTTTCTTTTCATTTTCCATTTTCTAAACTTCGCTACAGTTCATATCTCAAGTTGTACAATTTTTTCACTATAGTTCATACTAAGCCATGAATTTAGTGTCGAATTCCTATCAAGAGATGATCAATCTTTTCAAATTTGATTAGATGATGATACATATAATAATTATTTGTGCCAATGAATTTACATCGAATTTGAACACATCAATTACATGAACAGCTCAAAAAATTACATTTAGCCCTTAATAGGTGCTATTATTAGGTAAATTTTTTAAAAAATCTATCATAATAGTATTTGAGGTATTATTTGACAATATTAGGGTGTGTTTTGTTTGACATTTTTAGGTTTAGATTCAAAACTATTGAATTAAAATTACAGTTGTTTTTAAAGTTTTTTTTTTGTTTGTTTGTTGAAGGAAAAGGTGGAATAGCTGTTTTTAAAGTTGAGTTTTATTTGGATAGTTGAGATTTATTTGAACAATAATCAGCACTGTCATACACAAAGAATTACTGTCTATTTCTCAAATAGAATACCCAGATTGAGACCCTGGTATGTGGAAATTAGTTCAAAAACGTTCATAACTGCAGGCCTTTCCTCTCGGCTCTCAACAACAAGATTTCCTGGTCCCTGCAAGAAAATTATCAAACAGTTTTTCAGGAGTACTTTTGACACAAAAAATTACATAGTAAAAGTGAAAGATACCTGCATTTACCCCTGACTCATTGAAAATATCTCTAATATCATCCACATTAACATCCAAAGTTTTGAAACTTGGAGGCTGATATCCTTTCTTAAACCACTCATTCTCCAGGACTTCGGAGAGTGTAATGCGCTGCAAAATAACCCAGCATTAATTTTCATGGCAAATTAAAAATGTATGACCATAATATTATATATGATATCAGCTAAAAAGGGAAACAATTTACTAACAGTTTGGAGATTGGGATCCAAAATTCTTTTGATAAGTTTCTTTGCGCTTGGTATACCCGTGCATTTAGTAATTTTGCTCTTATGTCTGCGTTTAAGATCCGAGCTATTGTTAAATGATTTTTGCCTTCATTTCATGTCACTAAGATTTAATTTTCATGTACTTATATATTCTGTACTGAATTGCAGTGTCCTTTAAGTCCCAAGAGGACCATCGGAAACAGTTGGAATTGGAGGAGGCCCGAAAGGCGGGGCTTGCCCCGGCCGAGGTTGACGAAGATGGAAAAGAAATCAATCCCCATATTCCTTAGTATATCTCTTCGGCTCCTTGGTATCTTAATGCTGAGAGACCGGTAAGCCTCTCATTCCTATGTATGGAAATGTACTAATTTTTACGTTGTTGTTTATGTCTTTATCAAAGTTGTTGGTTTTGGTTTTGGTTTTTTTAGAGTTTAAAACATCAACAGAAGTGGAAGTCAGATCCAAACTATATGAAAGCATGGTATGATAGAGGATCAAAGATATATCAAGCGGATCGATATAGGAAGGGTGCATGTGAAAAGTAAGTTTTTTCCACCTATCTCCTCATTTAACTTTTGTAATATATGCCTCAATACGTACATCTCATTGTTGTGATATTTGTATGAAAGTTGGGATGGGGATATTGGAAGGCGTTCCACAAGGTATATACCTTTTTTATAATGGTTAATGTGTTTGATCATGCATGTTCTTTCACTATTTAGCATTCCTGACAAGGATGGGTCTTCAGAAAGAAAGAGTATTGTTTAGTTTAACTTTAGGTGTGTTAGGGAAAAAGATAAAAGTAGTATTTTGGCTAAACACACATTTACTTAAGTTTTCTAACACCTATTTTGAGTTTGAGTTTAGAAATGCTTTTACATCCAAAAACGCTCTCCAATGTACTGCTAAGCAGCCTTATTCATGCACTAAATTCATTATGTTCATTATGTCCTGGTTATTTCTGTAACAGGTGGAGTTGGCAGGAGTGGTGGGGACGGGGCCCATGGGGAGGATTGTGGTGAAGGATGTGGAGGCAGCTGCAAGGGCAGGGGCAGCGGCGGGAGGGAGTGGTTGGGCAGTGAAGGTGGGGGTGACTTTGCCGGTGGGGGTAGAGTTGGGGCACAGAGCAGTGAGTAGGAATATGGTAGATAGTTTGTCGGTGCCGACATTTAGAGTTAGGTATACAATTACAACGGATGCTCTTGATGAGCTTTATAAGAAGGTGAGTTTTTTTGTTTTTGTTTTGTGTAGTTTGTTTGATTGAGATAATGTGCAGGTAGGAGGGGTAGGCTTTTAGAGATGTAGATCGACATTAGCATGTAGTTGCATAGACATGTATCCTAACACGATAGGTCACAAACTTTTATATTGTCAGTATGTGAGTTCGATACAATCATACAAGTAACTTTCAATTACAAATGTCTGTGCTGCATTTGTAATTAAAAGTTACAAATGGCAACTTTAGATACAAAAAATTCAAAAATAGCAAAGATAAAATTAAATAGAATCTCTTGAGAAAGTATATATAGCTAATAACTTAGAGTTAATATTGAAAATTTATGAGTTCACTATAGAAAAAAGCTATATCAAAGAGTATAATAATTTAAAATTTTTAGAGCATGGCTAAAGCTCTAGAGAGGAATGACGTAGGCTTTTAGAGTTGTACTGGGGATTTAGTGGCATTCCAAGAATGCATACCCGTACAGATAAAGTACTTGAAGTATTACAAGCTTCACCTGAGAAAATTAGTTGGTCGAACAGAAGCACAGAAAATCATCAACAACTCCATGGTTGTAATCAGTGCTGGTACTAATGATTTTGTCCAAAATTACTTTTTTTTTTTACCAAAACAGATCGAAGCAATTCACAGAGCCGCAGTACAAGGACTACTTGGTCTCACTAATGTCTGGATACATCAAGGTTTCAATATCTAAACCCTTCATATAATCTGGCATTTTTTACATAATGTGATGACTACCAAAACATTTTGTTTGAAGTCTTTAATAACAAATGTACATTTTAACCACGAAAAGCATTTATTTTTAAATAAACAATCAATAGTACACATCTAAACTAGCCCTTTAACCCTTCCTTATAACAGAAGTTTTCTTAGATTTCTTGAACAGTCGAGGATTTATACCATAAATCAGTCAAGCGAATTACTAAACAAGTTCCCTCATCTATTATTGTTTGTCAACATCTGAAAATTTAATTTCTATTTTTTCTTAAGGAAATCAATCGAATTGGGGCAAAAAGATTCGTATTGGTTGGAGTTCCACCAATGGGATGCCTTCCAATAGTTAAGACTATACTAGACAGTGCAGAATGTTTTGTTAGGTTTAATGATGTGGCAATGTCATTCAACTCAAAAATAGTAGCAGAGCTATCAGTTTTGAAAAAAATTGGGTATTAGAACTGCCTGTCTCGATATATACCAAGTCTTTCAAGAGGTTGCTGGGAATCCCAAGAAGTACGGTAAGTAATTGTAGTTTTGATGCATTGTATAATTTAATTTAGATGAGTAGACTGCAAAAATTCTCCCTTCCCTAAACACTTTAACTATTTTCCAAATCCTTACGCTAAAAGATGATTTACAAAACCCTTCAAATAAAGATGGTTCAGAAAACACTACAACTATTGGCCATGTATATTCTTAAATAGTTTTTCTTATGATTTAACTTTTTATTTTTATGTTTTCTGCTCATTCTTTTCATATGCACACCTTATTTTATTCTTTTTGTTTGCTGGACATGTTTGGTTAGTTGCTCTATTAGCTGTCTAAACACTCTTTAAGTAAAATAATGTTAAATACAAAGAAGAAAAAAAAATTAAATTAAACAACTGTTTGGCGACATCATGTTTCAATAACTTAACTCAAATGGTCTGGAGAGAAAGGCTTCATTTTTACTTGAAGCTATACCAGTTAGAAGATAAATGTTATTTGATCTCATTTAGTATTAGATTTACATTTGTTTGATGGTCCACATAAAACAGTTTTTGTCAAAACAAAATATTCCATTCAAATAAAGATTTGTCGGACAAGCCGTTACTTTCCATTGGGGTCGGTCAGACAAATCATGATAGTGCCATGTTTTGCGAGACGCTAAGAACTGAGGCATTAATATAGATAGATCCATTTTAATATTTAGCTGCTCCGAATGGGACATCTGTAACAAACCAATAGCTTTTATCATTACGATAGAACAAAACAAACACATCTTAATTGTCGAACCCCATTACAAATTGATCTCATTCCACTGTTCAAGGCGACCAAATAATACAACCAAACCAGAGGTTAAATCACAAATACACCACGGTCGCTTTTGATAAATAATCTATGCTTAGTAGGAATTGCAAAATGGTAGACAACCAACCAAGAAAAAATAAACTGAATATACTCTTCACCTTTAATTATACAAACATTTGAGTATCTTAACAACAAAAATAAAAACAAAAACAGGAGCAGTAGAGATTCTAATTTTCACATACAAAGTAAAGTAGATCCCTTTAATAAATACAACAACATTAATGTGGAATTGACGTAGGGCAGGATATCCAAATTCTTACCATAATAGTACAGTTAGTGTCCTCCTCCAGGATTTCCCTTCTATGAAAAATATGAAGGGTCGCCTAGCTTCCTGCAAAATTTAAGATCAAAGAAAAGAAAGATTGTAAGAATTAGTGGGGGTTATTTCAAGTTATGAAATGATCTGGCCAACAAATATAAACTACAAGGCAAGTTATTTGGCCAGTGCAACTCGATAATGTCGACTTTATTGCACATTGGCCTCAACATAACTGAGTGTTGTTCTCCTAACAAACAAAAATTGCTTTTTATAGTATACAATGAGCACTTCTATTTCTTTATGCTTTGCTTCCTAAGCCGTAATTCCCAAATTTATAAATGCAACTACATTGATCAATTGGGGCCGCAAATAAGATAATTTGATATTTACTACAACTACACGCTATGTTTGCCGTTAATTGCCGCTAATTTAATGCTTCTTTTTTCCTCCCAGATTGCCATCTACACTTAAAACCGTTATGTACATATTGACAGTTTAACTTTTGGTAGGGTGATGAAGAACATGTTGGGTCCAAACCATTGAGTTAAAAGGCATTGTCCTGTTTGAAAGGTAATGGTTTCAAAACTCTTACTATTGTTTTAAAACTCATTGTTTTAATTGATTATTGTAAACTCTTACTATTTGTTTCAAAACTCTTACTATTTTTTTAGGCTCACTGTTTGGTCCCATTTTTTGAAGACTTGAAGCATTATGTTTTCCTGCAACCCTGTAAATTTTTTTTTGGTCATTCGGTTGGTTGGTGTATATTATGGTGGATGATGTAATGGTTGTAATAGTTGTAATATTTAGCATTTTGGGAGATGATGTAAGTATCTGTATGTATTGATGATATAATATAGTTATGTTAATATCCGTACCCGTAAAGTTGTGGAGTATTGGGTTCTGTGTTTGGTTTTTGAAAGGTTTTTCAAAAGTTTTTCTAAAAATTCATTACGTTTTCAAACGAAATTTTCGTTTTTTTTTTGTATCTTGCATTATATTATGATTTTTTCCCCCAGAGCCTTATATATGATGCATGTGTGATGTTGCTTGGTTTAGCCTGGGGAGGATTGATATTTATTCCCTGTGATATTATATTTTTAATTGTTAACAGAATTCCGTAAGGAATTGCTGTAAAAGGGCTAATATTTTAAGGGAGACTTTGTCGAAATTTTTACTAAATTTCCTAAAATTTATTATGTTTTCAAACGATATCTTGGCTTTTATTTTGTATCTTTAGTCATATGAAGATATTTTTCCCCCAGAGCCCTATGTATATGATGCCTGTGTGATGTTGCTTGGATTGGCCTGGGGAGGATTCATATTGACTGCCTGTGATGTTTATTTTTTATTTGTGAGCAGAATTTCGTAAGGAATTGCTCTAAAAGAGCTAATATTTAAGAGGAGATTCTTTCAAATTTTTTACTACAATCCTAAAAATATATTACGTTTTCAAACGAAATCTAGGATTTTATTTTGTATCTTGGCTAATATGAAAATTTTAGAGGAGATCATTTTATATCATGGCAAATATCTTGGCTAATATCAAACTTTCTGTAAAATATTAGAGGAGACTATCGAAATTTTTACTAAGCAACTTAATCAATAAATCATTCTTCACGATGACGTGCCATAGAAAACAATTTAAAAGTGATTGTATTGGAAAACAATTAGGAAATAATAAAATTTCAAAGGAGGGTTGTATAGAGAAAATGATTGTATTAGAAAGGTGGTTGTATTTGCTTACACTCGGAAAAAAATTTCCTGTCGTGGTGCATATTTTTAATGGATGTGCTCACATTTTTTGAAAAAATAGCTATGTTTTTTGAGAATTGGATAAGTCAATACTGAAAAATTTAAGGGCAATAAAGATGAAATAACCAAAAAAAACTGAAACAATTTGACAAATAATTGTTAAAGAGGTATAGTGAATGACTTTTGATCTTAGCATGTATAATGCATAAATTTATATGCAATTCACACTACCAAATCACTTCAAATAAATTTAAATGCAGTTTTGAATACGTGCCGTAGGCACGTACCCACGAGCATACCTAGTAGTTATATATATAAACACATATATATGTATATGATGAGAAGGAGGTACTGTGTCCTGCTGCCGAAATTGAAGATGAGGAGTTTTTCCTTGTGCACGAAATTCGAGGAGGCAAAGTGGAGTTCTCTTGGAGCTTTTGAAGGAGTTTTGCTACTAGGAGCTTCTAATTCTAGGAGTTCAATTGAGTACATCACATTTTTGGGTGGGTGTTTCTAAAATTCTTTCTAAATTAGGAGTATGATGCATGCTAGTGATAAATGGTTTATTTATTAGATTTTAATTGGTATGATGAAAGTAGATTACATGCTAGTTGATGTAGAATTTAATTGTTAGATTTTGATTAGTGTGGTAAATGTGAATTGCTTAATTTGTTCACTGTAATTTGTTATGATGCTTTATTAATATATTTGCATGCTAGAATACATGCAAATTGATGAATCATGATTGTATGAAGAATTGATGCGTAGTAGAATATTTCCTATTATAGTCAAAATAATGCAATATGTATGAAAAAGGATATTTTAATGCTAATGTGATAAAGAAATGTAGAATTAATCTCACTAGTATGTATTTATGAGTATAAGAAACTTTTATAAAGAAGTTTTTAGAAGAGACAACATTTTAATTGAAAATTTGTAATACGAGTTCTTTGATGCATTTTTGATGAAAGATTTTAGTATATTGCGAAAAATGAGAAATTCATGAAATTAAAAACATGCACGATACTGTATTTTTGAAAGAAAGTGTTCTGGAAAAGAATTGAATTTTGAATGGTACAAATTAGTTGAGTAATCAAATTTTGTAAAGGAAAAATTAATTACAGTGCGGTATATACAAAAAGTGTTTAACTTATTTCATATCGGTTAGTCACTCAAAACCATTTGGTCTTCGGGTGCAATTTGGGTATGTTACTGTTCATAGGCGGAGCATTTGGTCTGGGTTCGAGTCTTGATAGAGACTCTGTTTTAGTGAATTTTGATTTTAAATCAAATCACCGACAACATGTGTATATCAATAACTAAGCCCCCTTTATAATAGTTAGTCACCTTGGACCAACTGGTCTTCAGGTGCGCTGTCGGTCACTTACTGTTCACCGGCGGGGCGGTTTGACTAGACTCGAATCCGACTATAGCCACTTTGTTTTTTTTTTCTTTTTTGATTTTTTTGAATATTTCGAGTTTCAAGTGAAATAAAAATTGGGAAAAATTCTATTTAATTCTCTAAAATTGTTTGAACCTTATAAAAATTATTTCTACAATATTTTGATATATTTTGTGAGAATTGAAAGCGGATTTTACATTAAATATTGTTGAAGAACTCGATTTTATCGATTAAATTGTGACTATGGTTTAATTTAAGAAAAATGAAAGTTTGGAATGCACTTAGATTCTTCTTAATGAGATTTTATGAATATTAATTCTTGATTAAGATTATTTGAATTGCACACAATTCTATAAGTGATTAAATTGATAAAAGAGGTTGAATTGAATCATTTCATGTTATGAGGTTATAAAGAAATGTTTCTCTTTGAGAAAGAGATTATGAATAAGGGAATTGAAATATTATTTTGAGATTGAATGTAACATATTGTTGATCTCTAGAAAGAGATAGTTGTCGGAATCTAGATGCTAGGCGAGACCTTAGTGACCGGTAGTTTTTTTGTTAATGAATTTGAGAGCTAACCAGTGTGGGTTGAACATCTCTTGAGAAGTAGCCAGTTGGGCTGACTGTCTCTTTTGTTTGGTTTAAGTCCGATAGGGTAAGCTATCTCTTGGTTGTGATGATTTTCTTCTAAAATAAACTAAAAACTTAAGGAATACACTATAGTGGAGGAAGTAAGAGAAAAACACAAGAATGAGGGCCTCGGATTCACTGTGTGAGAATTTTCACCGACTATCTACATGATGCGTCATGCCATGACATGAATCTATCTCCGAAATTATCGGGATCATGGCGATGCTTGTGGGGTGTTTGGTGACTACGTAGTGCCATCGTTCCATGATGGAGGTAAATTTTCCATAGGCTGTCTACATTATGCGTCATGTCATGACGTGGGATTTCCCTCCAGGCTGTCTGGACATGGGCTGGTAACTCATAGAACATCTAGTATACTTACCGTAGTTACTGTTACCGTTGAATCTGGTGTAGGGGCAATAGATAGAATTTGTGGATTCGCAGGGGACTCAAACGAGCCAAATATGACCTTCTGCTGCTGGTAGGTTGACTCCTTGATTCTCTGGTGGACCTGCACAAACGTTCGAAACACCGGGATGGATCCCGGTGATGACCCTCCGACGCTCTTGTCAATACTCGGGAAAGAAAGGAAAAGAGCTTAGGTAGATAAAGAGTGATCACCTTGTAACGGTAGGAGGTAGGGGGATATTTATAGTCACCGTGGGGATCTTCTAAGAATGAATCCCTACTTCCCGGTGTGACTGGATAGAAGTGGTTAAAACCACCTCCAGTAGATATGGACGAACCAGGATTTCCTTATATTCCATTGAACTGGTCCTTAACGGGTTGTGACCCGTTCTCAATTTGAACAAGTCTGTTCACGGGTAAGCGGGTCCAAGAGGAGAGACCCGGTTCCCAATTAGGACCCGTCTATAGGTGAAATTACCATCATACCCCTGTAAATTTAAGATTCGTGCCCAATTTGAACTGTTCCGATTTAACCCCATTTTAGCCATATCACGAGCCCCCACTCTGAAAGACTGAATTTAATCAGCCTTTGAGGAGTAGTTTTACTGTTTTAATGGCGTACGGGGTTTTATCGGAGTTCAAAAAGGGGTTTCAGGCCTTCCTTGAGGCGTAACGATGCTTTTCTGAGTTAGTAGAATGCTCAAAATCGTTCTTGGGCTCTACAAGATTTTTAGTGATTTTTCCAAAATTTTTAACTATTTTTTGGATCAGTTATTTAATTTTGCAAAGCAATAATTTGTCTTTAAGAAATATCAATTAATTAATATAATAAATAATACTTACTCAGGAGCTCCAAAATATTTTTCCCAAATTTATAATTATTTTTTAGAATTTTTGATTAATTTTCCCAAATGTTAAATTATTTTTCGCAATTTTTAAATAATTAATTCGAATTTATAATTAAAATAAAAGGATTTATCAAATAAAATCGACGTGGCGCAATCTGAGACGTTGATCATACCGTGGCGTGCTTTTCGGAGCGATCCGACGACTGTGAAGCTGGAAAATTTTGCCCGTTTGAAGCTCGCTGGCAACCGACCTCGGTACGCTCGGCGAAGTCTAGGGGAGTGACACATGGCATGTGGGCCCTTATTTGTTTGCCTTTTGGACGTCGGTGGCAAACGACTTCGGAAAGCTTGCCGAAGTCTAGGGGATCGACACGTGGCATGTGGGCCCCGGTTTCTTCGCGTTTTGGCTGTCGGTGGCAATCAACCTTGGGGACGAGTAAGGGAGTGACACGTGGCCAGTGGGCCCCTTTCACCGTTGACCAGTCAATGCAGTTGTTTGCGTTTGGACATTGGTGGCAAACGACTTCAGGGACGAATGGGAGAGCGACATGTGGCTAGTGGGTCCCTGTCACCATTAACCAGTCAACACAATTGTTTGCGTTTGAACGTCGGTGGCAAACGACTTCGGGGACGAATGGGAGAGCGACACGTTGCCAGTGGGTCCCTGTCACCGTTGACCAGTCAACGCAATTGTTTGCATTTGGACGTCGGTGGCAAACGACTTCGGGGACAAATAGGAGAGCGACACGTTGCCAGTGGGTCCCTGTCACCGTTGACCAGTCAATGCAATTGTTTGCATTTGGATGTCGGTGGCAAACGACTTCGAGGACGAATGGGAGAGCGACACGTGGCTAGTAGGTCCCTTTCATCGTTGACCAGTCAACGTAATTGTTTGCATTTGGACGTTAGTGGAAAACGGCTTCAGGGACAAATACTTGAGTGACACGTGGCCATTTCGTACGTCTCTTGAGTTTCTCAGATATATTTTTGTCGTTCTTGCTAAATGGGCCAGGCCTTTTCACTGTTGGGGGCCTTTTATCCTTGGGAAGTGCGCCAACTATCCCAATCTCTATAATTCTCCACCCCCCCCTCTCATTTGCCCTCTATTCTCATTTTTTACTCGGGCGATATTTTTCACTAGCGAGAGCTTCCGGTGAGTTTTTACGGTGCTCTGGTGTGTTTTTCGACCGTTGCTGCCAATTCAAGGTAATTTTATACTTAGCTTATTTCCTTTCTTTAGAGAATGTCTATCGACCCCGTAAGGCAGGAGCCCTTCCTTCCTCCTGCTGCCAAGGCCTCCTCTAGTCAAGTCCTCCCAAAAGATAAGGGTAAGACCGTAGTGGAGCCTGCTTCGGTAATTGTGGATACGAGGGTTGAGGAGGAGCAGAGAATGGGAGAGTTCGGAAGGTTTCCAGGGGTGCTAACCAGACTGCAAAGGGTTCGGGAAATTCCGGAGGACCAGGCAAAGCGGATCATGTACGAGATGGGTCGCAGCTTCGAGGAAAATGAAGCTAGAGAGACGACAGAGGCAGATGAGACAATTTCTATCCTCACTGAGGAGGACTTGGGACGGATTTGGGAATGCTTCCAAATTCTGAAGGAGTTCGCCCTAATGCTCCCTGGGTCGGGAGTGAGGGCCAACTCGCCAATGCCAGTTGACATGTGCTTCTAGCCTGTCGACGCGTTCTTGGCAGGGGTTCGGCTCCCACTCCACCCCTTCGTCATCGAAGTGCTGAGGTGGTTCCGCATCAGCACCATTCAGTATATGCCGAACGTGTGGCAATTGATCAACGGAATTATCTTGCACTTCCAAGCGGCCGGCTTTGAGCCGAGGTTGAGCGTTCTCCGGACAGTGTACCGGATTCACCAATAACACAAAACGGAGTATCGTTTCTATCTTGCTTCGAGGTATGGGGCAAGCTGGTAAGCTGTCCGGACTCAATAAAAAATTGGAGGGATAAATACTTCTTAATCCGAAGTCCACGCTCTTGGGAGATCCTTACAACTTGGGTAGAGGCGGTCTCGAAGAGAGTCAAGGAGAGTCCGACACTTGGTTCTGAGGAAGAGGACATGGTTCGGATGCTACTCGACCGTCCGAAGTTTGATTGGAGGGACCTGACCGAGGAGGTGCTCTTTCGCGTAGTGGGGGGGAGGGGGGAGGGGGGGCTTAGGTAGATAAACCCCAGTATGGTTTTGCCATATTTGTCTCTTTTTTTTATAAAAAAAATGTTTTGGATCGGTGCTAGTTGCAAAGTTGGCCATATTTTCTAACTTTTTTCCTTCTTTTTTCTTGCAGAGTCTATGGACTTCGACGACTTGTTGACGATGAGGGGTGCCCTGGGCAGCAAAGCTCCGAAGAAGAGGAAGAGAGTTGCCTCTAAGGCGACCTCGCCAGGGGTAAAGGCGCATCGTACCATCGCGGAGCAATTGGTGGGGCAGCCATTGGCTCCGAAGCCGTTGACCCCAGTGGTGGCGTCGGCCTCTACCGACACCGGGGTCTTCCCCCTATTGGCAGCCTTAGGTCTGGAGGCCCTATCGCTAACCGCTGACACCGAGGTGTTCCTAACTGAGGAACACAAGAAGATATTCGTCTCGGAATGGCAGGTCTCCAAGCACGACGGGTTCCTAGGAGACTCATCGACGTGCATGTAGGCAATTCAGCATCTTGCAATGTCAAAGGACAAAGCAGCGATGGAGGCGGGGAGCGTGGGAGACGACGTGCTTGAAGTCGCTTGTTCGGCGATGTCGGTGAGTTTTGAACAGTTCTTTCTATTGAGCACTTAATCACTCCCCCCCCGCCTTTTTTTTGTTTATAACTCAAGTTCTACTCCCCTCAAATTACTTGCCACTTCGGTCATCTGATGGAGAAGATGGCCGAGAAGGAGAAGGAGCTGAAGTTGGAGGTAGGCAAGGCTCGAGCGGGGAACATCCGGGTTGCCAAGGACCTCGGGCAGGCGTGGTTTGAAGCCGAGTCAAAGAACTCGAGATTAGGGCACCTTGAAGCCGTGGTCGCCAAGCTAGAGGCTGACAATGCTCGGCTCCTTAAGGATGCCGAGGAGGCAGCTAAGGACAAGGTGGATGCAGTGGCCGCGACGAAGCTAGAGGTGGCGAAGATGGCCGAGGAGCAGGCCATGGAGAAGGCGCAAGGGGTTCCTCATCGTGAACCTGGCGAAGTCATATGCTCGAGCCATCGATCAGGTGAGGGAGAAGTTCCCTGAAGCGGACTGCGCCGGCTGGCATCTCTTTCCGGACCTCGTCCCCAGGTTCGATGACCTCTCGGGAGGGGACGAGGAGGGCAAAGGAGAAGAAGAAGAGGACGAGGAGGTCGAGGTAGGAGTCGCTGAAGCCGGGGATGGTGCTTCGTCGGAGGCTACACCCCTGGCTATCATAGCCCCTGAGGAGGCATCTTCAGCATTGGATCGCGTGAAAGAGGTCGACCCTTGATTTGTCTTGTATTTTGCTTCTTTTTTGTTTTTCGACTATGTAGTGCCGAACTGTGGACTGGCCACCACTTGTGCTCTTTGATTACTCAATGAAAGAATCTTTTTGGACAAGTGTTGGTGAAGTTTCAAAGCCATGTATGTCTCGTTTTTAGGTTGCCTCGTAGTTTTGGTTATCTTCGTGGACTTGCTTTTATGTCCTAAGACATTTGCCTCTTTTGTTCACCTCCTTCAGGATAGCAGCGCGACCCATCTTCGCGCAGAGCTCGGCGTCGCTAAGTTGGGGCTCACTAGGAACCAAGAGCGGCTTCGTAAAGTGGCGTGGGAGCTAAGTCTTCGGAGATTGATCTTAGTTCGTCGCGACATAGAGAGGAGTCGATTTGAAGAGAGGATTAACGAGACGACCCCCGAAGGCAATGAGGTGTGTCCGTCGATGGCTGTCAGCCTCAGCTTGAGACTTGAGCACCTTCGTCGCTCTCTGTCTGTGGCGACAGTGGAGAGGGACGAACTGAAGAAGGTAGATCTCGATAAGAGCATGGAGGTTGCTCATCTTCGGCAGTCAATCAACACCGCCTCTCGTGGTGCAGGCTCGATGTGACTGTCGCGTTTGAAGATAACTATGACGAACGACTCACTTAAAGAGAAAATTGTCGAGCTTGAGGCGGAGAACGCTCATCTTCGACCGCGATCTGAGGGAAGCACTATCAGAACTACCTCTTGCACTCGGGAGGATTATGATAGGGGGATAACATTCTACGAGCTCGCTCTTCGCTTGCCCCCTATACATCGAAACCCCGGAGATGAGCAAAGTGGGGTGGCAACTTCGTCGAGCGGAGCATCTATTGGGGCCACCGTTAGATCGAGTGCGGACGATGCTTCTTGGCTTGCCGGCCTAGGGACGTCCATCGAAGTAGGGCATCGGCAGCACAGCATTCGTCGACCATGTGTGTCTCTTAACATAAGTATCCCCGCCCTTAGGAGGGCTAAAGTAGCTTTTTCACAAGTTTTGTATCTCGATGTAAAGATGAGTTGTTGGTCTGTAATTAGACTTGTATCTCAAACTTTAATGAAATAGTACTTGTTTCATGAACTTGTGTGTTTTGCTAGCATTTGCAATTGTCAACAGTTGTAGGAGCAATTCCGAATGGTGGGCCGCTTTGTACTCACTCTTTCGCAAGTAGCAAAAGTTGCGTCGAACCAAGTGTTGGACTCCCAACTTGTCATTTAAAGAATATCAACAGCTGTAGGAGCAATTCCGAATGGTGATCCGCTTTGTACTCGCTTAGAAGCAAGTAGTTGAAGCGGAGTCGAACCAAGTGTTGGACTCCAAGCATGTTGTTTGAAGAATTTCAGCAGCAGTGGGAGCAATTCCGAATGGTGACCACTTCGTACTCTCTTAAAAGCAAGTATTTGAAGCGGAGTTGAACCAAGTGTTGGACTCCAAGCGTGCCGTTTTAATGCAAATTTTTTTTTTTGTAAGTAGAATTAGACTGCTAAAAAATAGAGAACTTGCGGGGAAAGATGACTTTTATTGAAAACAATTAGGCGGCCGCTTCTAAGTTGCGAGCCGCTTTTACACTTTGATAAAGAAAATACAAAATAAAAACTTTTGACATTTTTTATGGAGTGCTCTTGGGGAAGTTGCTTGGAGCGGTGTTTAGACACCCTCTTGGTACTTTATCAAGTGCTCCACGTGCCATGTCCTCGGTATCTTCCTGCCCCCCGGGTCTTCGAGTTGATACGTGCCCAGGCAGATAACTCTGGGGACCCTATATGGACATTCCCAATTAGGTGCTAGCTTACCCTTCTTGCCCGGAATGGAGATCGACAGCTTCCGGAGTACTAGGTCCCCCTCTTTGAGAATAGACGGGCGGACCTTTTTGTTGTAAGAATGCATTATCCTACGCCGGTAGGTCTCTTGTTGAATGGCAGCTCTCTCGCGAACCTCATTTAAGAGGTCTAAGCAGTTACGAAGTTGGTTCTCATTTTGTGCTTCACTGTAGGCTATTAGTCGGGGTGAAGGCAGGCCCACTTCCAAGGGAATGAGGGCTTCAGAACCATATGCGAGGTTGAAGGGGGACTCCCCTGTCGGAGCTCTCTTGGTGGTGCGATAGTTCCAAAGCACGTTGGGGAACTGCTTGGCCCACGACCCCTTGGTGGACTTGTCGAGCCTCTTCTTCAGACCGGAGAGTATCTTTCGATTGGCATTCTCCGCTTGGCCATTGGACTGAGTGTGGGCTATTGAGGGGAACCATTGCTGGATGTCGAGATCGGCGCAGAAGTTGCGAAAGGTTGCTCCTGCAAATTGAGTCCCGTTGTCAATTACGAGGATGCGGGGTACCCCGAACCAGCAAACGATGTTCTTCCAAAAAATAACTTCTGGACTTTGTGCTCAGTAATTGTTGCAAGGGGTTCGGCCTCAATCCACTTGAAAAAGTAGTCAATCGCCACAACTAAGAACTTCAGCTGGTCCGGCGCTGGAAGGAAGGGTCCGAGCAAGTCCATCCCCCACATCGCAAAAAGGATTGGACTCGCTAAGGAGGCAAGCTGTGCTTGAGGCAGGCAACGGATTGGGGCGAATTTCTGGCAGGAGTCGCATTGGCGGACGTACTCCTCGGAGTCACTCAGTATTGTGGGCCAGAAGTAACCGTAATTTAAGAGTTTACGAGCGAGGGATCTCGCTCCCAAGTGCGTGCCACACATACCGTCATGGGCATCCTTCAGGGCATAAAGCGCTTCATTCGGTGAGAGACACCTCAGATAGGGTCGGCCGTCAATCTGAGTGTAAAAGCATTTGTACATGACTCTGTCAAGAAGTGTGTACTGCTTGGCTCAGGTCTTGGTCCTCCTTGCCTCGTTTCGGTCTTCAGGAAGAATTCTGTCTCTAAGATACTCGAGGAGGGGCTTCATCCAGTTCTCCCCAAGTGTTAGGGGCAAGGTTTCCATCGACTCCGGGCTATCTTCATCGATACTTGGTCTAAGGAGGACCTCTATCAAGACGTTCCGCTCTAGACCTTGGAGGGACCAGGAGGCGAGCTTTGAGAGAGCGTCTGCCTGTGCGTTTTCCTCATGAGGAACCCGCTAGAGTTGAACGTCTTCGAATAAGGCTAGTAGCTCCTTAACCTTCACCGAGTACTTGGCCATACGCTCATCCCTTGCCTCGTATTCTCCTAACACTTGGTTGACGACCAACTGCAATCACTGAAGGCTCGGATGCGCTTGGCCCCTGCTTTGCGAGCCATACAGAGCCCCGCTATGAGGGCCTCATACTCTGCTTCGTTGTTTGATGTCATGAAGTTTAGGCAGAGGGAGTATTGGAGGACAAAAGCATCTGGGCCGGTCAAGATGATGCCAGCCCCACTTCCGTCAGCGCAAGAAGATCCTTCCACATAAACGGTCCAGACCAGGGGGTCGACAGATGACTCGCAAGGGTCAGGGATGGTGCTCTCCACAATGAACTCTGCCAGAGCTTGGGCCTTGATTGCTGTTCTGGGCTGGTAGCTGATGTCATGTTGGCTTAGCTCGATGGACCACTTCATAAGCCACCAGGAGGTCTCGGGCTTGTGGAGAACTTGTTTGAGCAGCTGGTCGGCATGAACGACCACCGAATAAGACTGGAAGTAGGGGCGGAGCTTTTGGGCCGCCATAACAAGGTGAGAGCCATCTTCTCCAGCTTCAGGTAATGGAGTTCAGGGTCCCGAAGGACCTTACTCACATAATAGATGAGCCTCTGCGTTCTATCCTCTTCTCTTACAAGGACTACACTGAGGGTCTGCTCCGAAGCGGCGAGATATATGTAGAGGACTTCCCCAGGTGCTGGGTTGCTCAAAAGTGGGGGGTTAGCTAAGTATGCCTTGAGCTGGTCGAAGGACTCTTGTTGCTGTTGCCCCCATTCGATGCCTTTAGCCCCTTTGAGAGCCTTGAAGAAGGGGAGACACTTCTCCCCGAACTTGGAGAGGAATTGCCTAATTGCTGCGAGGCGCCTAGTGAGCCTCTGTACATCTTTAACACTGGAGGGGGGAGCCATTTTGAAAATGGCCTGGATCTTCTTGGGGTTGGCCTCTATGCCCCTCTGGCTGACCATGAACCCTAAGAACTTGCCGGATGAGACTCCGAACGCACACTTGTTCGGATTCAGCCTTATATTGTGCCTCCTGAGCACCCCGAAGGCTTCTTGGAGGTCGAGAACATGCTCCTGCCCTCAAGTGCTCTTGACCAACATGTCGTCTACATAGACTTCCATGTTTCGGCCAACCTGGTCTCAGAAGACCTTGTTCAAGAGGTGCTGATAAGTAGCTCCTGCATTCTTCAAGACGAACGGCATAACTCGGTAGCAATACAGGCCCTGATCCATCACGAATGAGGTCTTCAAGATGTCGGGAGGGAACATCCGAATCTAGTTATACCTCGAGAAAGCATCCATGAAACTGAGGAGCTCGTGCCTGGAGGTCGCATCGATCAGGGCGTCGATGCTGGGAAGGGGAAAAGGGTCCTTCAAGTACGTCTTATTGAAATCAGTGAAATCGATGCATATCCTCCAGCTCCCATTGGCTTTCTTGACCATCACCATATTGGATAGCCACTCGGGATAGTTCACCTCCTGGATGAATCGGGAGTTGAGGAGTTTTTTGACTTCTTCTTTGATCTCCTGTTGACGCTCGGGAGCAAACTTGCGTCGCTTCTGCGGGATGGGCTTGACCCCAGGGGTGACGCTTAGGTGGTGCATTGAGAGCTCCTCTGAGATCCCGAGCATGTCAGCTGCGGTCCGAGCGAAGAGGTCGCGGTTCTCCCGTATGCACTAGGAGATGTCGTGCTTAATGGAGGGGGGAAGAGCCTTGCTGATGCGGAACGTCTTAGTGGCATCTTCTTCGGAGAAGGTCACTTCCTCCAGTTCGTCCACTGGCTCGAAGATAGTTTGGCTACCTTCCTGTGGAAGTTCGAGGACTTCCAGGAAGAGGACTGGACCTCCCGTCGAGGTCATGTAGCACTTCCGAGCTGCTTCTTGGCTTCCTCTCACTTCCCCCACTCCTGAGGGGGTGGAGAACTTCATCTTTATGTGGTAGGCCAAAGGGATAGCTTGGAGCGCGGCCAAACCTGGTCGGCCCAGGATAACATTATAGGAGGCCTTGATGTCCACCATCATGAAGTCCATCGACTTTGTGCGAGTCACCGGGGCCTTCCCAGCAGTTACGTCGAGGGTTATAACTCCCTCGATCATCACCGGGACCCCAGTAAACCCATGAAGAGTGTAGCCCATGGGCTTGAGTCGATCTCTCGACAGCTAGAGGCCCTTGAATGCCTCCAACAAAAAGATATTAACGGAGCTACCGTTGTCCACCAAGACCCGACGAACGTCAAAGTTTGCCATTCGGAGATTAATGACGAGGGCTTCGCAGTGGGGCGTGCGGGCGCCCTCCAGGTCTCTATCGGAGAACGTGACTGGGACCCCAAGGCCCTTTGGAGGGGGATGGCTCTAGACAGCGTTCACTTCCCGAACGAAGGCTTTTCAGGAGGAGTTAGAATCTCCCCCCATTGGGCTTCCGTGTATCAGGTGTAGGATGGCCACCGCTTCATCCTCCTGAGTCTCCATTTGTTGCTCTACTCATTTGTTAGCCCCCCTTGGGTGGTGGAGGCTGATCAGTCCTGTCCTTCCTCATGAAGCGAGCAAGATTCCCTCTCTAGATGAGGACTTCCATCTCGTCCTTTAGGGCCTGACACTCGTCTGCGTTATGCCCATGGTCCCGGTGGAAATAGCACCACTTATCCCGGTTTCACCTATTTCTGGGAGTACTCATATTAGGGGGAGGCAGTAGGAGACCCTCGTTCCCAATCTCCATCAAGATGGTGGATACACTCGCGTTGAGCAGAGCGAATTTCTCGAAACAGGGGAGAGAGCGACGCTGACCCCCATTGTCTTTTTGGAGCTTCTTAGCTCCCTTTTCTTCAGCAGCCTTCCATTTGTTCTCGATAGACGACCCCTCCAGAGTGCGGCAATTGAGAGCCTCTTCAGCTCGGATATACTTCTCACTCCTGAGAAGGAGCTCGGAGAAGTTCCGTGGAGGCTTCTTGTGCCCAGAGATCAGGGTTGATGACATTGGATTGGAATGCGGCCGAAGCCACTGACTGATCCAAGGAAGCGATAGACCGGGCCTCCACGGTGAATTGGTTGACATTATCCCTCAACCGTTTGCCCTTCCTTTGGCTAAGGAAGAGTAGAGAGATGCTGGTCTTCTCGGAGCGGCGGCTTCTCACGAAATGGGTGAGGAAGAGGCCTTCGAACTGATCGAAGGAGAAAATAGAGGCCGGAGCGAGCCTGGAATACCACTCCCGAACGGGACCTTTGAGGGTGGCCGGGAAGGTCTTGCAGAGGAGGGCATCGAAAGCATGATGGATCATCATGAGAGTTTTGAAACTCTCAATGTGATCTGTAGGGTCCGACTCCCCGGTGTAAGACTCGAAGTGTGGAGGCTTGAAGTTGTCCGGGACAGGGGCCTCCATGATAGTGCAGGAGAATAGGTGCCTGCTCAGGTGGAGGTTCCTCGCCCGTTGCTCTTCATCTCGGTCGAGTTGGCCGAGGTGGCTCTCCATCTCGTGGAGACGGCGGTAGATGGAGTCCTCCATTCGGTCCTGCCTCGCTGAACCTCGAGACTCGTCTTCGTGCCGAAGTGGGCTGGGGTACGGCGGTAGCTCTGAGTTGGCCGAGGACTGGGAGAGGGAAGGCAATGGCTCGGAGCCGGCTGAGGACTTAGGGAGTGGCGGCGATGGCTCAGAGCCGGTCAAGGACTGGGGGAGCGGTAATGGTGACAAGGAGCCAGCTGAGGTCTAGGAACCCGATGGCCGTTGTTGGGGGCAGCATTGAGTGCCCGAAGGACGGCCTCCTGGAATTGTTGATATTCCGCCCTCGTGACGGGGGCCTCCTACTCCCGATGGGCCTGAGCTACAGGACGGGAAACTAGGGATTGACTCTGCCTTGGGCAATGCTGGGGTGACTCTCTCTGCCTTCGAGGAGAGTTGGACCCTCTACGGTCTGTTCAGCGGGGTGACCGATCCCTCGGGTGCTCCCGGCGAGTGTTCGCCTCGCAGGTCCGCCTTTCATCTAGACGGATCCGAAGGTCGAGCCCGGGCTCGTTCTGTAGGTTGTTGAGCACATCCTGCAGATCCTTGGGTGTAGGAGGACTATGGGAGGCCATAGAATCTGTGGAGGCATTGTGGATGGAAACCCAAACTTGGTGCATAGGTTGCTTCTGGCGGCTCTGCCGAGAGGGCTCCCCAGTAGTCACTTGGGACCCTAGAGGCTGCAGAATAGATTGAGGGATCTGCTGTTCGAGCTGTAGGGCCGGTTAGACGGGTGGAGGGAGATCCTCCTCCGAAGGCATTGCACGGGTGGAGTGCACGGACTTCCTCTTGGGAGGCATTGCTAGGAGTAGCTTTGGCTGAAGAAGGAGGGTCGGATAGCTGTTTGAGTGTTTCCCACAGACGGTGCCAATCTGTTGCTGCTGAATCTGGTGTGGGGGCAATAAATAGAATTTGTGGATTCGTAGGGGACTCGAACGAGCCAAATCTGACCTCTTCCGCTGCTGGTAGGTTGACTCCTTGATGCTCCGGTGGACCTGCAGAAACGTTCGAAACACCTGGATGGATCCCAGTGACGAACCCTCTGACGCTCTTATCAATACTCGGGAAAGAAAGGGAAAGAGCTTAGGTAGACAAAGAGTGATCAACTTGTAATGGTAGGAGGTAGGGGGGTATTTATAGTCGCCGTGGGGATCTACTTCGGGATAAGAATGATTCCCTACTTCCTGGTGTGACTGGATAGAAGTGGTTAAAACCACCTCCAGTAGATAAGGATGAACCAGGATTTCCTCATATCCCGTTGAACTGGTCCTTAACGGGTTGTGACCCGTTCTCAGTTTGAACAGATCTGTTCACGGGTAAGCGGGTCCAAGAGGAGAGATCTGGTTCCCAATTCGGACCCATCTGTAGGTGAAATTACTATCTTGCCCCTGTAACTTTAAGATTCGTGCCCAATTTGAAAGATTCCAATTCAACCCCATTTTTAGCCATATTAGTTACCGTATTAGTTTAACTCATAGAGAGGGATCCAACCCAACAAGATGAAGTACGATTAAGGGCTTTCCCTCGGACCTATGTAGTATGGGATGCATAAAATCCGAACAAGTGCGCATTAGTGTCATTTAATATAAATAAATGTATTAAGGATTAAGTGCACAGCACCCACGACTTCAATAGGATAGTCTCTCTTTAGTTTTATTTTTGATCAAGTTTGTGTTTGTTAAAGTGTTTAAGAATCGTTATACTTTCGGCATAGCGATGATGCCCGTGTATAATATTTCGTCGGTTATAAGAAACTGACTTGCCTACAGTTTTATATGCAGGACTTGGAGTTTACAAAAAGATATAAAGATGAATTTATTGCTGATGATTACTTAAATGCTAGCTGAATTATACATTTATTATTGTTGTATTTTATTTATTCCGCTGCATGTTGATGTAAAAGACTCTGATGTAAAAAAAGTTTTAAATTCCTTATAAAATTGTACGAATTGAAGTGTAAAGATCCTGTGGAACTTCGAATTCAGACTTATTTGGAATTCGGGGTGTTACAATAAATCTGTTGAATTTAGTTTTTGGGAGTAGAGGGCTCGTGATATAGTTAAAAATAGGATTAAATGGGGACCGTTCAAATTGGGCATGAATATTGAAGCCCTCTGGGGTAAAATGGTAATTTCCACCATAAACGGGTCTAAAATGGGAACTAGATCTTTTCCAAGCCCAATAATCCAAAAACGGGTCTGTCCTGCTGGGTAATGGTCACAGCCCATTACAAACCAGCCCAGTATATTTGGAGAGTAATTCAAATTCATGGTTATCTCTAAGAGACAGTTTAAAACACCTCTCTTATCATGAAACGAGTTAAACTCTCTTCCTTATCCAAAAACACCGGGACATAGAGATAAGGAAATTATCTCCAAACTGTCTCTAAAGGCGACTATAAATACCCCTTTCCCCCACCATAAAGAAGGTAATCAATATTTTTTCCACAAAGCGCTCTTTTATAATCTTCTTGATTACTGAATTGAGCACCAAAGTGTTCATCACCGGGATCCATCCTGGTGTTTTGAATTTTTTGCAGGTCAATGGCAGCGGCGAGAAATAGTCAAGCGCCGGTAAGAAGTCAACAGGATCGCTTTTACTGTTTCTGCAAGAATTCACAAATCATCTGTTTGCTCCCACACTAAAATAAGCAGCAACAGATTGGTGCCATCTGTGGGAGTTCGAAGAAGCTGCAGACCAGTTCATCTCGAGGCAAGATGCAGGTTATAATCTGGCCCTCGAGCATGTCAGGGCGAGATACCCCGATCTTGATCTTAGCAACTTGTTTTTCGAACCAGGTAATGGTGGTACCACTCCGACCCCTAGAGAACTACCTCTGGATGACGAGGTATCTCGTTCCGATTGTGACAAGGTAGTGGCAGAAGTTCCCCACTTTCCTTCTTGGGAGGTGCCCCCCTCACCTTAGAAGCTTTTTACATTTCATATTTTTGTATGTGTGCCGACAGTGGACTGACAACCGCCCCTTGTAATATTTTGTTTAATGTGAATTTATCCATTTCTTGACATCTCTAATTCACATTTGTCTAAGTATTAAGATGGTTGTTTTGCTTATCAGATCACGAGTTACAAATTTCGAGAGTCGAGGCTCGATGAGGAGGTATGGATCCTCCAAGGCAAATTGTGTCATGCTAAGGATATTGTTGCTCGTCTTCGGAAGGAGGCGATTGATCGGGAAGGGGCATTCGGCTACCACATCCGTCGATTGTAAGAGTTAGCATAGGAGTTAGCTTGCCTGATGGCGCTAGTCCCTAACGTCCACTTGACCCTTGCTCGTCTGAGGGTGGTATGACTACTGGTTCGGTCGATGCCCAACCCTCAGAATTTATACTGAGATGAATGCTTATGGAGGGAGACTTAGAGATTTATCGTCCGAGGGTCAAACTTGGAGAGATAGGTCGGACATCTACTTTTTGGAGCCCGTTCTCGAGACTAGATCCTTACCTGGGAATTCATTCAGGAGCGAGAGCTCTGGGGGATGCTCAAAGTGGAGGGGCAGGTTCTTCGAGCGTCGCTAGTGTTAGATGGGGTCCTGAGGTTTTCAGACATGGTACACGTCCCTTTGTAACTGATGTAATAAACACAGGGGTGAGTTCCAACAACAGGGACCATGTGGATTGGTACCCTATGCCTTGAACATGTAATTCCTTATGTAACCCCACAAATGTAACTCCTTGTTTTTTGTAATGAAGGTCTTTGCATTCCTCAGTTTTTGACGAACTATGGTTCAGATTCGGGGTACCATGTCGAGATAGGTATTCCATGTTGGGAAATTCCTCGAGCTGCTCGGATTCGGGAGACCATGCCGAGCGGGAACTGCAATCGTTGGGAATTATGCAGCTGGTTCAGATTCGGGATACCATTCCGAGGGGGAAACCTTGTCGCTGAGGATTATGTGACTAGTTTGGAATTGGGATACCATTTTGAGGGTGAAAACATTGTCACTGGGATTATGGTGCGTACGCGTTCTCGTGCACATTCGCATGGGATGTGGTGTTACATCCTTGGCACAGTGATCGATGTCCCCCTCCTCCATATATATGTTCCCATTCCTTCATTTTTGCTTATTTATTTCATCTTTGTTCCCACTCCCTCTATTCTTATCTGCACATTCTCTTCCTTTAAATAAGCAAGAATGGTGTCTAACGAAGTACTAAGGGCAAGGCATGTGGCTTTAAAGGCGGAGGCAAGGACGAAGGTGTCATGCCCCGCTTCCCAAAAACACAGAATACGAGCACGTAACAAAAGTCCAGCAAATGATTTTCATCACCCATAAGCTGTTCAGGAATCTTTACAACATACCACAGGAATAATCAGAGTCGGAAGCAAAAGATACAACCAGACATGCATAATTGAAACAAGATACCAACAGAAATTACGTGAAACCAAATATAATAATCTCAAATAATAAAATTCTAAACAAGATAAATATCCTGGGTCACATCGCCCAAATACAAATAAATATCCAAGTCATCAAGTACATTTTATTCAAGTTCAAGAAACAAGTAATAATAATAATAAAGCAGAAAACCAGCACTAATACATCATCTCGCCAATACCATCTGGCAGTCGACCGTCCTGATCTGCAATTAGTAAGGGAAAAAAAAACAAGTACCCATCAATTGCAAGTTACGGGCCACTTATAATGTAGGATACAAGTACAGGGGTTAGATAATTCTAAGTAACAAACATAGCATGGTATAGTGTATCAACAGAAATATAATATCTAACATGAATCAGGAAAACTAGAAACAAGTAGCTTGGTATACTAACAGGTACAGGTAACATGTATCAAGTGTCAAGTGAACAGGTAAACAGGTAAACATGTAACAGGATAATCAGGTAACAGGTATACAAGTAAACAGGTAATCATGTAACAGGATAATCAGGCAGGAAATCAGATTTTGTCATGTCAAGTCTTGTTATATTACTATCTAGGTAGTACTTCATGCATTCCAGCTTTTACTACGTGGTTGCTACAACAAACAGTTTCGCTTTAGATTTCATAGTGGAGTTTATAGGGCAGTGTACTCAGGGTTCAGGATAACAGGAATAACATGAACAGGTAGAACCTAGTGGTTCTTTTCCGAGTACACCTTCCTATAGGGAAGTATGCAGTTAGGTACAGGAAACAGGCATAACCTAGTGGTTCTCTTCTGAGTACATCTTCCTATAGGGAAGCATGCAATCAGGTACAGGTAACAGGATAATGAATCATGTAGTCATGAACACGTAACAGGCAGGCAGGATAGCGGTCCTCATCTTAGTACACATTTCTATATTTTCCACTACTAGATCTTTCCCTTAACCCCCGGCTTGGTCATTTATTATTATAATCAGGCATGCATGTATGTATCGCAAAACAAAGCAAGGATAATATGGTATAAACATGTATCGGGTTCAGGGTGCAAGATAAACAAGTACAAGTACAGGATAACACATATCAGGGTAAAACAACTAGCTTTCTAATTCAGGACAGCAAGACAGTGTTGTACTAAAACAGTGATTCCCGCTACTAAAAATATCCAAATATGGATCCGTAAAAGGATCTGAAAAATAGACTTTGACACGAAACCAGCGATCATATATAAGCCATATAGTGTTTCACAAAATCACAACTCAAAACTGAATCTAAACCAGGAAATGCGTTCAGCCAGAAATCAGTATATTATATTCAAGTACAGGAAAACAGCAAGAAATCATCATATTAAATTCCAGAAAAAATCTGAGGTATTCCCCTATATGTCTAAAATCAAAATATAAAGTTTCATAATATTCCAGTAAAATTAGTTTAGTCATCAAAAATAAGAACACATCAAGAAATGGATGTTTGGCAAATCTGGAAATCCCAACACTGCTGTACGGAAACTGAAATATCTCACAAGCCGTGAAACGAAATCCAAATATGCAAATAGGAGATGAAAATAGAAAAAATATATTAACTTTTATATTTCACGAATATTTTTCATACAGTGAAAGGAATCAGGGTGAAAATACGTTTCTTTACAGAACAGCAAGTAAAATACAGCAATTATAGTTTTCATAAACATGCATGAAACAACACATAAAACTCGTCAATGAAATCTACCAAAATTCTGGGTAATCCCTAGGTATGTATAGAAAGATTGACCAATGTTTCAGATCAAAATAACTTGTGTAGCACAAGTATCAAATTAATTTAGTTATCAAAAATCAACGAGAATGAAATCTGGAAAAGATCGACACCTCTGTAGTAAAACAGTCATAACTCACTCATACGAAAACAAAATGAAGCAAGGTCAGAGGGGTTTGAAAATAGACGAAATTCTCTAAAACTCATGTTTTATACCAAAATTAAGATACTGACTTTAAAACAGTCCAAAACAGCAAACAAAATAGATCAGCGACAAATTACAGATTTTTCGCTTTAACAACAACTCAACATATATCATACAAAACTTGTTCAAAACACAACCAAATATGGAATCGAGTCTACCAAGAGTCTAAATATCATAATTTAGGATATCTAGCTTGTCCACACCAAATATATCACATGGGTCCAACCAAAACACGAATTCTCACAAAAGTCTCACATACATGATCAAAATCAAGAACGGATAAAACCTAAGTTATTTCATGTCCATATTGTCTCGTGAGTCGTCTATAGTCAAATTTTCACAATAGAGACAAAACCCATCAAGGATAACACAATCAAGAGTCGTCTCTAGACCCAACTACACTATAGAAGGTATTTTTTTGACTTGTATCAAACAAATGAATTGGAGTACAAGTTACTTGCCTTAACTGAGATGAAGAACAATGAAAACCAAGAGTAACGAGCAAAACCCACGAACGAAAATCTGCGAAGCAACGAATCTAAGAAACTAGAGCTAAAATCTCCACACGAACAAAACTCCACAAAGCGAGAGATCAAGAGAGCGAGAGATGACGGCGATGGTGGCTTGTGGCCACAAGAGAACTCCAAGAAAGAGAGACGATGGAGTAAGAGGTGGTGCAAGGAGGTCGGGATGGCCAAGGGGAGAGGGGCTCCGGTTTGGGGGTGTATCCGGGAGGTATGCAAGCCAGGAGGGAGGCTCGGCTGGCCTGGGTGCTGGCATCGGGTGTGCACCAGGCCGGAGAAAGGGGTCGGCCTGGGGGCTCGGGTGTGCAGCCGCCAAGGGAGAGAGGGAGAGAGAGGGAGAGGGTTTAGGTGTTAGGGTTAGGGTTTGAGAAGTTAGAGGGGTATAAATATTTCAAATTAAGGCATTAAGTCGACTGGACAGATTCATATTTCAAATTAAGGGATTATCTTTCTTACAGTTCTTACATACACTTGCATCATGATGTCAATTTACAGTATACATACGTTCATGTCTCATAAACACGAAATCTCTTAATTGTTCAGTAATATCGCAGTATGAAAATTTCAAGTAACTAACATTGTCTTTTCTTCAAGGAAGTGTTTAAACATGCATTTATACTTACTCATAACTTTCTTTCAGAGGTGAAAATATTAATCTCAATCCATTGCACTAGAATAACACAATGGAAAAATACTTCATTTCATGAAACTACTGGATTATTCATAGTTTAAACAAAGCATCGGTCGACTGTTCATAACACCAGTCGACTGCACAGATCAGTCTTAGTGTTATTAATCATCGCTAGTTCTTTTTCCACATGCTCATGGCTCCTCAGTCATGTATACCATGAAGAATATGAGTTTAGCCTTACTATTTCATTTTAATTATACACATATAGGTCATGAAACTTCTAACAAAAACATATAACAGATGTCTCGTACCAGTCGACTTATCCAAACGACAGTCGACTGTACCGACCCAATTCGTCATTGATTGCAGTGCTATTATTTCACTAATAGTCTTCCACAATTATCATCATGAACATACTCAAGCAATTCTAGTACGTTTGATTTTACTTCTCATAAGCATCATAACAATCATCACAAATATGGCATATTTTCTACTTTAGAAGTCCTGAGAAACACCCACCTTACTGACGCAGTAATCGATGTCCAGAGAAATTCCTTAATGCAATGTAGCACTCCTTGCTCCTTGCTCCTTGCCGTAAATCTCCAGAGGATGATGCCCGGTCTCCACACACAACTCTCTCACAATAATAATCTTATAAAATAATCTTAGTGTAAAGAACAATGGATGAGAGGGGGGGTATTTATACACCAAATGGAGTGAGATGGAGGGCCAGGATTCGGTAGGTGGTTATGGGATCAAAGGCTGGGACTGACTAGGGGGTTGTGAAAACTACCCACACCTTGAGTAACCGCCCACACTCATACCCACTTCTCTACCCAAAACCGGCCAAACAAAAAGGATGTGCACCACACGTGTATGCAACATGCACGTGTATGCATAAATCACCCTACTAGAACTTGTACACAAATGACAAGTCTAAAAAAAAAGGAGATGCTACACATTACAAGTTGTAGAAAATAAAAGATTGGATTCATGGGCTTAAAATAATTGGGCCAAGATAAATATTTAAAAGAAAAATAAGTAAACTAACATTTGGGCTTTAGTAAAAAAAATGCTTTATAGAAAACAATATTCTTATTCATCATGTTAAAAATAATAGTCAAAATATTACACGTGCACACTACGTGCAAAAAAATAATAATTTAATTTTCATACATTTGAGAAATCAGGGTATTACATCACTCCCTCCTTAGAATAGTTCCGTCCCCAGAACTACAGTCAAGAGCGAGAGAGAAAAGAAAAAAAAATATACAACACAACACAAGAACAAAAGAATACAAAGATACAATCAAGCAAAAAGCTCAGGATAATCCTTCAACATCCTCTCCTCAGATTCCCAAGTAGCCTCTTCCACCAAATGGTTTCTCCAGACTACCTTGACCATTGGTATCGTCTTATTCCTCAAGACTTTCTCCCTACGGTCAACAATCTCGACAGGAGACTCGATGTAGTTCAGATCCAACTGCAAACCTTCCGGCACTTCAGGCAAATGATGACTCGGTGTTGGAATATAACCTCTCAGCATAGACACATGGAAGACATTGTGCACCTGAGACAACTCTTCCGGTAATTCAAGCCGGTAAGCAGTTTTCCTGATCCTTTTCAATATCTTATACGGGCCTATAAACCTCGGGGCTAACTTCCCGCCTTTCCCAAATCGAACCACGCCTTTACTGGGTGATACTTTCAGAAAGACGAAGTCACCAACCTCAAACTCAAGGTCCCTTCTCCGGTTGTCTGCATAGCTTTTCTGCCTGCTCTGAGCTTCCACCAACCTTTTCCTAATCAGAACAATCTTCTCAGAAATTTGCTGCACAAGCTCAGGACCAAACAACTGACGCTCCCCAACTTCATACCAACAAACAGGAGTCCTGCACTTTCTGCCATACAAAGCTTCGTACGGCGCTATTCCAATGCTAGCCTGAAAACTGTTGTTGTAGGCAAACTCTACCAAGGGTAAATGCCTTTCCCAACTGCCTCCAAAGTCTAGTATATAACACCTAAGCATATCCTCAAGAATACGGTTGACTCTCTCGGTCTGCCCATCGGTTTGCGGATGAAAAGCAGTGCTGAAATCTGTCTTGGTACCCAAAGCTGTCTGAAGACTCCTCCAGAAATGCGAAGTAAACCGCGCATCTCGATCAGACACAATAGTTGAGGGAACACCATGAAGTCGGACAATCTCGCCAACATACAACTCAGCCAACCTGTCCATCGAAGCAGTGAGTTTCATCGCCAAAAAGTGAGCGGACTTGGTTAGTCGATTGACTATAACCCAAATCACATCATTGCCTTTAGAACTCTTAGGCAATCCCGTAATGAAATCCATACTGATGTTATCCCACTTCCATTCCGGAATAGGTAACGGTTGTAATAGACCTCCGGGTCTCTGATTTTCGGCTTTGACTTGCTGACAAACCTCACACTTCGCAACAAAATTAGCCACATCCCGCTTCAAACCTGACCACCAGAAATGCTGTTTGATGTCTTTGTACATCTTAGTACTTCCAGGATGTACAGACAGAAGAGTAGCATGCGCCTCCTGAAGAATACTCTCTTTCAGGTCCGCCCGATTTGGAACACACAGCCTATCTCCGAACCACAGCACTCCATCCCTGGTTTGAAATCCGGGCAACCTGCCAGCCCCAACCTGCTCCTTCATCTCCAAAATATCAGCATCAAGCTCCTGACTTGCAATAATCCTTGTATTCAGAGTAGGCTGGAGTCTCAACTGAGCCAAAGATGCTCTCCTTGCAAGACAACCTCAATACCTGCTCGATCCAACTCCTCAATCAGATGCCTCTGAGTTGTAATCAAACTGGCCAAACTGCTCTTGCGACTAAGTACATCAGCAACAACGTTAGCCTTTCCAGGATGATACTTGATCTCAGGTCGCATATCCTCGAGCACTTCCAACCATCTTCACTGCCTCAGATTCAGATCCCTCTGCTGATATATGTACTTCAAGCTCTTGTGATCCGTGTACATGTTTAACTTCTCACTGTACACGTAGTGCCTCCATTGCTTCAGGGCAAAGATAATCGCAGCCAACTCCAGATCATGAGTCGGGTAATTTTTCTCATGTGGTCGTAGTTGCCTAGACCCATAAGCGATTACCCTACCTTCTTGCATTAAGACACAACCAAGCCCACGATGTGAAGCATCGCTATAAACATCATACTCGACACCTGCTCTAGGCAGAGCCAAAATGGGTGTAGTAGTCAGCTTCTCTTTCAACTCCTGAAAGCTCACCTCACATTGCTCGGTCCACTTGAAGCTCACATTCTTCTTGGTCAGTCCAGTAAGCGGTACAGCTATCTGAGCATAACCTTGAATGAATCTCCGGTAGTATCCAGTCATCCCAAGAAAACTTCTGACTTCCTTCACTGTAGTAGGCCTTGCCCAATCTCTCACTGCCTCTATCTTCTGAGGGTCAGTTGCCACTCCCTCCTTAGAAAGGATGTGACCTAGGAATGCCACTTCAGATTTCCAGAAATCACACTTGGATAACTTGGCATACAACTTCTGCTCTTCCAACTTCTTCAAAACGGCTGCCAGATGCTCGGTGTGCTCCTTCTCTGACTTGGAGTACACGAGAATATCGTCGATGAACACCACGACGAAAGAATCAATGAACGGCCTCAGAACTCTGTTCATCAAATCCATGAAGATTGCGGGTGCATTCGTCACTCCAAATGGCATAAATAAGAATTCGTAATGCCCATGTCGAGTTCTAAATGCAGTTTTGTACACATCTTCGGCTTTCACTCGAACTTGGTGGTAACCTGATCGAAGATCTATTTTGGAGAATACATCTGCTCCTTGTAGACGATCGAACAAATCATCAATTCGAGGAATAGGATATTTATTCTGAACAGTGACCTTATTCAGCTCTCGGTAATCGATACACATTCTCATCGATCCATCATTCTTCTTTACCAAAAGCACTGGTGCTCCCCCAAGGTGACGCACTAGGTTGAATAAAGCCTTTCTCCAACAGTTCCTCAATCTGCCGTTTCACCTCATCTTGTTCCACTGGAGCCATCCTATACGGTGCCTTAGAGATTGGTGCACTTCCCGGTTGAACAGTGATGCTGAACTCTACATCACGATGCGGAGGTAACCCAGGAAAATCTTCCAAGAACACAGTCGGATAGTCCCGAACCACAGGAATCCCTTGCACTTCCACAGGAGTCTCTTCCTTGCGGATAGTTGCCACCAGTTTAGAACATTTCTGCTTCCCTTGGACATTAACTTCAGGTCCTCCTGGAGCCTTCACTGTTACCATCTTGGTCTTGCACTCGATGCTTGCACTGTACACCGACATCCAATCAATGCCAATGATAACATCGACTCCCAAGATAGTCAGCTCGATCAGATCAATGCCAAAGACTCGATCTCCAATCACAATCTCGCAATCAGCGTAATACCGATCAGTGGTCAAAGTTTCCCCTGACGGAGTAGCTACTGCTAAGATCTTGCTTGGAAAAAACCTTCGGTTCAACTCCCAACATTTTAGCAAATCTAGGAGACACAAATGTATGAGAGGATCCAGTATCGAACAATACAACAGCTTTCATTCCATTAAGATAAAGTTCACCTGTTACATAATACACACCATTACATAACAATTTCACAATATGAACGGGAAGAAGAAATGACAAAACCACTAAACATCAGCCCTCGTACTAGAGATGACCTGATCTGCCTTATCAGCATCAGCTTCCGTCAAGGCAAATACTCGCCCTGGTTGGTACGGCCTCTTCCCAGTCTGCTGTATTAGCACATTGTGATTGCCAGCCCGTGGTTTGAGACATTGAGATTTGTAATGTCCCGTCTCACCACAGTTGTAGCAAGTGACTGCAGAAGGTCTCACCACATTATTCCCGGGCCCCCCAGCTACACTGATAGCGTTCGCCCCTGTCGGTTTGAACCTTTGTGCAGATGGTTGCCCCTTGAAACTCCCAGAATTGGCGCCTCTTCCCGGACTGCCAGCTGTTCCTCTGGTTCTGAGCAACATGGAACTGCTCCATATCCGCCTCCGTTGCTGCCGCCCTCTTGACCAGCTTGTCAAATTGCCTGATACCAAGAGGTATCATCCGGGATCTCAAGCTTGGCCTCAGTCCGTGCTCGAACTTACGGGCCTTCTTCGCCTCATCCATCACCAGTTCTGGAGCATGCCTAGAGAGCTGAGTAAACTTAGTCTCATACTCCCTCACTGACATGCTGCCTTGCTGAAGTGACAGAAACTCCATTGCTTTCTTCTCCTGAACATCGGATGGGAAATAATGACTGCGGAATTCTTCCAGAAATTCCTCCCAGCCAAGCACTATACCTCCCATGGTCCTCTTCATCGACTGCCACCAAACCACCGCATCCTTCTCCAGTTGCAAAGTCGCCAACTTGACCTTGCTGCCCTCCGGTGTCTCCAACACCTCAAAGATTGTCTCCACTTGCCGAATCCAGTTGTCAGCCGCATCTGGGTCTGACTTTCCCTCGAATACAGGTGGTTTTATTCTCTTGAATGACTCCACTAGCTTAATCGCCTCGGGCACTGGATTCACAGGCCCCCTTCCTTGGTTCATGGCCACTGCATTCAGCGTCTGGTAGACCCTTGCAAGTTCGGTCTCCAGATCCAAACCTTCTCCATTCCTAGCTCCTCTTCTCGACATATTCTGATGCAAAAGATCCATTAAATTCGAAGTATAAGACAAGAACTTAAATCAACTTGCATTTCATTGAATTCCAAGGTTTATACATTCGAATTAAAACATTTCTTTAACATCAGAATAAAAGAAATAGCAGCTACAACAATCTAACTCCTACAGTTCCTCTTCGCTTCTCGAAGTTCTCCCCGTAGTTCATCAACTTCATCCTTCAGCACATCTGTCAGGTTCTTTCTCTTCTCAAGTTCCCATACCCGGTGACTGAGAACAGAAAAATCGTCCTTTCGCTTCGCCAGTTGAGCTTCCAATACTCCAACTCTCTCTCGCAGAGTTTCCACCTGCCTCTGAAGAGAAGCCACAGTGCTACTCAGCACTGGTCCCTCTTCTTCATCAGAAGAAGAATCGTCAGACGAGTTTGGAGGTGGGGTAATCTCTCGAGATTCAGGCCACTCCTCCTCATCAGAATCTTCTTGCCCAGGGTGATACTCATCCTCAGAATCAGCCTGTCCAGGATGGTACTCTTCCTCAATGATATGCCAGTCGTCGTCTCCAGCAGGGTCGAAGTGATCAGCCATCTTAGAAAGTAGGGAGGAAGGAGCATAAGTCATAGAGCAACACAAATGTAAGTCACTTACATTTAAATCTCTAAACTCAAACACATGCTCTAATGTCCACTTCTAGGGTGTCGTTCCTTATAAATTTCTACAAGTGTAGAAAGCGTAGAAAACGTGGCTCTGATACCACTCTGTAACGCCCCGAATCCCAAAAACACTGAATTCGAGATGTTCTACAGGATCTTTTCACTTTCTTCAGTACAATTTTACAAGGAAATTAAACTTTTCACTTTACATCAGAGTTTACATCATATATTACACTTTTCATTTGCACAGCGGAAGTAAAAATTTACAACATTTACATAAATGTACAACAACATGGTAAAATCTTTATGCATCCATTCCTCTTTAACAAGTAATTTATCCTGCATACAAAACTGTGGGTACGTCAGTTTATTCAACCGACGATAATTATATATGGCCATCCTCTCTATGCCAGAATCAGTATAACAATTCTCATTTCTTAACAAATCACAAACTTGTTCACATTCAAAAATAAAAGAAAAGAGGGAAATCTTAATGATGTCGTGTTGTGATTGTGCACTTAATCCTTCATGCAATTATTTAATTTACATGACACTAATGCACACTTGTTCGGATTCTATGCATCCCATACTATATAGGTCCGAGGGCAAGCCTCTTAATCGTTCTTCCTTTTTTGTAGGGTTCAATTCCTCGCCATGACTTAATCTACTACTGTAATTACGGTAAGTATCCTAGATATTTTCCGACCTACGAGCTCATAGGCACTCTAGAGGGAATCCCATCGCTGACATGACTCATCATGCAGACATCCTGTGGTAATTCAGCTCTCACCATAGACATGACACCACCCGTAGTCTTCAAACATCCCACGAGCATTGCCACTGGGACGGTACTCTGGAGTAGTATCCTCACCCAGACTCATCATGGGAATTCCTGGGATACGCTCTCGCCGCTACCCAATAGCCCTCATACTCAATGTTTTTCTCTTACTTTCATCACATCTCCACTATGTACTAGTCCTTATTTTAATAGAATCATGAATGAAAATTAATGTTCTGGAGTTAGCCTCTCCACTAAACTGGACTTATTCATTCATTTCAATACATGACCAACCTTGGTCTTTAAATTCTCATTTTTCATTTCATTTCCATTGCCGGGGGAGACTTAGCTACTCCTTTGTTCAATTTCCAATTCACAACTTCCACTCTGAGCAATTCTAACTCATGAATTCATTTTCATTGCCTCAGCATATCATGTTCTTAATTTTCATATTCATGTAATTCTTCATTCAAAGTATGACTCATTTCATGTGAATTTCTCAATTCAAACTATGATTCATATAAATTCATACAGCAATAGAAAGAGTTCATCAACATCAATCATAAAGTTCACAACTCTTAGCAGTAATCAAAATAAAAATCTCTGTCATATCAAAATCTACTCTGTACAGTCGACTTGGAAAAAGACCAGTCGACTTGTTCAGTCAATACAAGTTCTTCATAAACACTCGGGAGAATCGACTGCTGCACATGGCCAGTCGGCTGTCCCGCAACTTTTCATGTTCAAAATGTTATCCACGTGACAGTCGACTGTCAACAAATCAGTCGTCTGTCCTGGTCTCAACAGTACATATCCATGTTCAGCTCAGTCGACTTGCTACCCGCATTAAGTCGACTGGACAGATTCATATTTCAAATTAAGGGATTATCTTTCTTACAGTTCTTACATACACTTGCATCATGATGTCAATTTACAGTATACATACGTTCATGTCTCATAAACACGAAATCTCTTAATTGTTCAGTAATACCGCAGTATGAAAATTTCAAGTAACTAACAATGTCTTTTCTTCAAGGAAGTGTTTAAACATGCATTTATACTCTCTCATAACTTTCTTGCAGAGGTGAAAATATTAATCTAGAATAACACAATAGAAAAATACTTCATTTCATGAAACTACTGGATTATTCATAGTTTAAACAAAGCATCGGTCGACTGTTCATAACACCAGTCGATTGCACAGATCAGTCTTAGTGTTATTAATCATCGCTAGTTCTTTTTCCACATGCTCATGGCTCCTCAGTCATGTATACCATGAAGAATATGAGTTTAGCCTTACTATTTCATTTTAATTATACACATATAGGTCATGAAACTTCTAACAAAAACATATAACAGATGTCTCGTACCAGTCGACTTATCCAAACGGCAGTCGACTGTACCGACCCAATTCGTCATTGATTGCAGTGCTATTATTTCACTAATAGTCTTCCACAATTATCATCATGAACATACTCAAGCAATTCTAGTACGTTTGATTTTACTTCTCATAAGCATCATAACAATCATCACAAATATGGCATATTTTCTACTTTAGAAGTCCTGAGAAACACCCACCTTATTGACGCAGTAATCGATGTCCAGAGAAATTCCTTAATGCAATGTAGCACTCCTTGCTCCTTGCTCCTTGCCGTAAATCTCCAGAGGATGATGCCCGGTCTCCACACACAACTCTCTCACAATAATAATCTTATAAAATAATCTTAGTGTAAAGAACAATGGATGAGGGGGGGGTATTTATACACCAAATGGAGTGAGATGGAGGGCCAGGATTCGGTAGGTGGTTATGGGATCAAAGGCTGGGACTGACTAGGGGGTTGTGAAAACTACCCACACCTTGAGTAACCGCCCACACTCATACCCACTTCTCTACCCAAAACCGGCCAAACAAAAAGGATGTGCACCACACGTGTATGCAACATGCACGTGTATGCATAAATCACCCTACTAGAACTTGTACACAAATGACAAGTCTAAAAAAAAAGGAGATGCTACACATTACAAGTTGTAGAAAATAAAAGATTGGATTCATGGGCTTAAAATAATTGGGCCAAGATAAATATTTAAAAGAAAAATAAGTAAACTAACATTTGGGCTTTAGTAAAAAAAAATGCTTTATAGAAAACAATATTCTTATTCATCATGTTAAAAATAATAGTCAAAATATTACACGTGCACACTACGTGCAAAAAAATAATAATTTAATTTTCATATATTTGAGAAATCAGGGTATTACAAATCATTTCCATTAGCAAATTACATTGTACAACAATCAGGAACCTCATCAAACGAATTGGACAACATCTCTCCACTAAATGCCTTCTGCAGTTCAAGTCCCCTGCTCCACGATCAGCAATCCTGCAATCTAATAAACTGTGGACACGTCAGTTGAATGCAACTGACTCAATGTTAATGAAACCAACGACTCTAAAATTTCAACAACCAAAATATTTATGCAAAAGAAAAAGTGTTGTCCAATTAGTGTTGGTGTTTTCCATGGCCTAAATCTAATGCACACGCTATGCACAACATGCTCCTAGAGCTAATGCACGCTTGATTAGAGAGATATGCATCCCATACTACACATTCCCCAACCAAACGACATTCTTCAATTTGTTAGGGTTCGATCCCCCGCCATGCATCCTACTCTTGTGCTCTCTCCTGTACTAGATACTTTAGTGATGATGAGGTTGCAATCGTCGGGCTTACTCCAGTCACTGCCGTGGTAGTGGTGTCCATTAACTCGTGTTTTACCCACTATGCCGGGGTCACAGTTGCACTGCTTACTCCGTCGCTGCTAAAACAATAGTAGATCGCAGTAATTCCGCCTCCCCGGACCTCACCAAAAGCTGATGTACGGACACTAGGGCTCATCGCCCAGGACATTATTTTAGAGCCCCCACAGAGTTCACCCCTAGAGAAGTCTCTAAGTCCCCTGTCAGCATTGAACAACATAAAACCTGATGGATATTAGGGTTTCCCCAACTCTCCGCTGCCCTCATCCTTACACTAGACCAAAACTTGCAGTCGAGACGACGTCACCACTCCAAATCTCCTCAAAGATTGTTACGGACATAAAGGCACTCACGCCGAAGACGATAGAGCCCCCACAGAGTTCACTCACAGAGCAGTCCCTAGTCCTCTGCCCGCATTAAACGAACCTCAGATTCGACAAGGTGTGAAGATGCCACGCGTCCCCCCTGACAGGCGAACACAACACCCACTAGTGCCTATCCTTACATTCAACAATGACTCGATCTAATCCTACAACTCCAAAAACCTAAGGTTCTAGTGCTAACCCACTCTAGGACCAAGATTAAGAATAAGGTTAATTAAACAATTACTAGCTTTTTATCTGCTTATCTGAATCCCTTAATCCCATGACTCTAATTCGGCTCTAATCCCCTTTTTTCATTAACTCATTATAGAAGCTAGAATGATTAGGCGAGTCTAGGCCTAATTCTATTTTAACCAATTATCTCTTAGTTAGGCAATCTACCAACTTTCCATGTCCCAATTTAGTAACAACATTATCTTATTATGAAAAACCTAGTTAAGTTCCGCTCGTAGGCTCTTCTAGTTAGTCTATATTTTTCCATAATTTGAAACCCCACAACAGGGCTCAATCTAGCTTTCCAATCTGGCCCAAGGGTTGGCCCACCTCGGCCCACACATGGCCCAACCAAAACACAAACCAACTCCGTCGATCGTCGCAACTGCCATCAACGCTTGGAGTTCGATCGCAACCTCGGCCTGACCCAAACACTCTAACCTTCACGCTCCACGGTCCTCGACAAGTGGAAGCACCAAACACAACCATGGAAATCCTTCCATGAACGGCGAGCACGTCGGCGCACGAGTCATCTCCTCTAATGCGTTTGATGTGACACTGGTTCCAATGCTACCCGTCTAGATATACCATCAGGACATAATCCTAGAGTCTCAAGCCTCAATCAAAGTGGCTCAACAAGAGAATAATACTCTAAGAATAAGCCCTACACCATGAATACCAGAAAAAGAATGCTAAAAACCTCTAAAAATGGGAAATTGCATTACCAAACAAAAAGCATACAATTGGCGATCATGCCAACATAGAAACCCTCCCGATCCCGTTTTCATAAAGAGACACGATCGGGTGATCCTCGTGCCTCTACCCAAGGTAGACACCAACAAAAAACACAAGTTGGTAGGAATCTCATCCTAAGCAATCAACATCAACACTTAATCACTTATTGCAACATTAAACCCAAAACAGTGAACAACTCATTTCTATTTGCTCCTACAAAGCATATATGAGCTATACCACAATATAAAACTTAGATAATTGAAGTCATAATCCATTCCCACATCCATATCATGCTTTATTAGCCACAAAACAGCAATTCTAAGCTCAATCTATGAGTTCTAAATCAAGTTCATGAACATGGCATCATGACAGTAAACTTACAGGATCTACATACATCTGCTGTATATTGTAAAAACTATAATAAATCGTGTACAGGTTAGAATCTTAAGTACATAGACATTCCAGAAAGCCCTACGTGTCTATTATAACTTTCTAGTTATAAGTTTCTTCAAATTATGTCTTATAAGTGGCGAAAGTAGACATTATTTAACATGCATGCGATAATTTTTCCAATAGAGCAACAACTAACTAGTGCTAACATAAAAATACTTTTAAAATATCAAATGATATCAAAAATTCATGAAATTTGGAGCATAAGCTCTTTATACATGTTAATAGCAGATATCTAAATTTTAAATGTTTCTACAGAGTATTCTCCATGTTATGTTTGTTTGAAAAGTAGCTAAAAACAGAAAAGTTCACATTCAACTTTGTCTTCTCTTTTAGAACAGTTAGTGGTTTTAGATTTTATTTATATACTAAACGTTTTCCAAAAATTATGAAATTTAACATACATGGTCTCAACAGAGTATAGTAGAACATAATAAAATTTCAGCAACATATCCCAAGTGGTTAAAGAATTATAAGCTTTTGAATATCATAAACAGAACCTATGTTGAAACTGTTTTCTGTTTAGCCAGTAGTCAAGTCCGTATTTAATTAAAATACCAAATAAATTCCAAAAAATATGAAAATTGGTGGGAAGGTGTCCAACATGTATATCTTGCTTCCATAAAAATTTCAAGTCAGAATTTCTAGTATTTTCAAGTTATGGTTTTCAGACTATCATACATTCATAGATTCAGCATTTTACTGGGTTTTTCTACTAATAAGACTAGCACGAAACGAATTTTTATCTCTAATTTAAAACTCCATGACCAACTCATTCCGAAAAGAATCACATCAAGATCTCACCACAAGAATGTTAACAAATCAAAAGTTTTAGAGATGCCCACCTTGTTTTGTTGACGAAATTGCAACTTCAAGCTCCTAGCTTTGCCTTTGACCCTCTTTGCTCCAAGCTCCTAGTTCTTCTTCTCCTTGGTCATTCTTGGCTCCTTCTTGCATCCAATTTCATAATGTAGAGAAGTAGGGGAGTGTATAGGAGTGGTTTTAAGGATATGAGAGATAGTTGGATGTAGTAGAAAATGAGAAAGTGAGCTAGGACTTTTGGGGAGGGGTATAAATAGAGAGAGGGGGAGTTTGGCCTGATGTAGAGAGAGAAAGGGGAGAGTGTGAGAGTGGACAACCTTTTAGGGTTCCACAAAATACTCAAGTGTGTTAGGGTTTCCATAAACCCTAGATTCTTCATGATTCAAACACAAAATATCTTCGCTCTCTCTTTTCTTTCCCTCCACGTGCTTCATTTTTTTATATTTATATATGTGTACATAGTGTAGTGTGTAGTATACTATATACATATTATATGCACATGACATGTTGAGCTCATAGGATCAAATTGATCATGATTAGAACCCAAATGCCTAGCCATGTTGAGTTAGGCATTGTTGAGTTTGATTGACTCAAACATACACTTAATTGCACAATAAAATAAATTTCACAAACAAATTGTAGCACACTTCAAAGATTAATTTTGAGACAAAATTTTATTAACACAAGCAATCATATTCACATTCATATATAGAATACAAAATAATTTTCAATCATTTATACATTCCATCTCACTTATAATTGAGACAAATGTATCCCCAACTCTGGTTCTATAAATATACCGTTGTCGAGTTCAAAACATATTGAATAATAATATGTTTCAATACTTAATTAAAATTGAGAAAAATCCATTAATACTTGTAAATCTCAATCGTGCACAGATTAAAATAAAAAATTAGATTTATACTACTTTGCGGGGTCTTACAGCTTTAACTGTTAGTTTCGAGGGTAATCTCAAATTAAATGCACAGTAAAAAAATTACAAAAATAAATATTGAAACCTAGCCATGAATCCAAGCGAAAACAATAAATCATTTTTAGGAGTTATACCTTGAAGATGGATCTACTGTCTTCATAGTATGCCAATCACAGCACTACAATATTGCAGTGCCTCTACGGTATCCACACGAACGGATTAAATCAAGCTTTCCCTCATGCCGCAGTGCTAGCTGTGGAAAGGGGATGTTTCTCACGATCTCTCTCTCTCACAATTTATATGAGAGCTTGAGTTTTCTCATGTGTCGCTTTTTCACAGATACGTATCATATATATAGGTGCAGAAAACCAACCCTACGAGAGTAATGAGGTTGTTGGACTCACAATCTGACCTTCTTCAGATTCGTGTGTGGGCCTTTGAACTTTAGTCAGCCAATTTAATTTAATTAAATGTTCAACCAATGTCAAGAGTCCAAGTCTTACTTGGATCCCCAATTAAATTCTTCTTACAAATTTAAATCCCAATTTCAATCCATTCTAAGTGTGCGACCTTGTAAATTCTCATTACGTTGATAGTAATACGTAAAATCATATTCTAGTATTACAAATAGTGAGCGGTATCTAGCAATACATCACTGCTACTCAAGTAACGGGAATGTCAGTGATTAGATATAACCTATCAGTGAACAATGTTACCATGTAGTCTAATCACTTTTTCCAGATATCTTAATTGACCATAAGGCATAGAGCGTGTCACCCTTATATAGTTTAATCTTTGGTTTCTTGATGTCCGAGTATACTTACTTAAACAAATGAACTCAATATCTCATACTGAATCATTTGAGCACGGTCATTCATTTTGTAGTCTCACTCAATCAAGGAGCCTATAGATATCGCTCCTGTTATGTAAGAGAGACAAATCCTATCTAATCACATCTCTCCGCATGATGTGTAGTATATCCAGTAGGCGAATTCTTTATAATCATCTTATTACAGGCAACGTTTGATGACATTAAAACAAATAACTTCTCCTGTAGGGAACCTTAGTGACTTCAAGTCAAAGGACTACATAAACCATGGTCACTGTGAGAACCGCTTATGACACTCACGTAATGATCCATGCAGCATTCTCATAGTGGGTCAGTCCAGTACATTATTACTCCAATATGTACCCTATGTGAAGACTTGATATCTCATATCCATGCCCCGTGAGATTTGGTAATCAGTCTATGCACATACTAGTCTCTATGTATTATTGTTGTCCTAATTAAAAATAATACTTAACTAAGGACATTTAAGAATAGTGTTCTGATTACAACCAATAGGATTTCACAATCAAGTCATGGACTTGATATCCCATGGTATTGAACCTACTATTCTGAGGACTTTATTATGTTTATTTAATTATAATAAACAACACAATAAATAAAATGCCTCATATATGAAATGCCTCATATATGAAATCAATATCATGATATAATGTAAACTAGTAATGTCAATACACAACTGACCACAAGGGCATTCACCAACAATCTCCCACGTGCCCTAGAGCCAATTAGACATACATCTTGTAACACCCCGCAAAATAGCATGTAACTATTTTGCACTGTAATCTGTGCACAGTTGAGAATTGCATGCAATTATATTTTTTTTAAAATAATTATTAGTTTTTATTGAGAAATTTCAGCTATATTAGTTACTCTGAACCGATGAGAAAGACTCGGAATATCTTCTCAATTAAATTGTGGATTTGCCTCGATTGTTTTAACAAGACAATCTTCTGAAAAATAATAATTTTTATAAACATATCTATATAATAAAACACATAGAAAGCTATCAAGTGGCTCTCATTCATTTGGAAGAAAATCAACGGTCAGGATTTTTGCTCCCAAAAGACATTTTCCCTCCTAAATGATTCTGCGCCCCCCCCCCCCCCCCCCAAAAAAAAAAAAAAAACAAACAAAACAAAACACCTCCGTCATTTATTACTCTCTCTCTCTCTCTCTCTCTCTCTCTCTCTCTCTCTCTCTCTTCCCCCTCTTTTATCCTTTTTCATAATTCTCTCTTTCTTCTATTTTTTTTTTTACCCAGGTCTGTCAGCAACAACAAAAATAGTGAATATTTTTTTTGGTTATGCAATTTCGGATTATGCTTTTTTTATTATTTCAAAATTTTAATTATATTTTTTTTCGGATTACGCTTTTATAACTCAATAACATTCACTTCCATTCAATTGCTTTTGAATTACCATATTTGATCTAATTGTATTATACTTCACTAAGTAATTGTTTAAGATTAGAAGCTTCACTGAGTTAATTTTGATTAGAATGTTTTTTTTATTACGCAATTTCAGATTATGATTTTTTCAAATATTTAAGCATTTGCTGCTTTGAAATATCATTGCAAATTCTTTAATTGACTCACTTGATCGTGCTTTTATGGACAAATCCATACTTAATCCCTGTATTTCGGATTTTTGTAGCTGCAAAATTGTATCTTGTTATGTTTTATCACAATTTCACTTCACGTATACATCACAACAAATTTTCTCTTTTAAATTCATACATGGTTAACTACATAAAAAACAAACAAAGGGGAACTAACTCATACAGTTTGAGACATTAACCATAACTCATGCAATTAGAAAATGAATTGCTACTTATATTAGATTCCAAATCAAAAAAGAAATCTCTTATGCTTAAGTCACACATAGCAAGGAATTTTCGATTCACTACTGTTGTAGATTCATAATACTATTTTCGAATCTCGAGCTGCTGACAAATAATCATGCAATATACAAACAATAAACATCAAGGTCAATTCATAATCCTACTTCAAAGTACATCAATACATCAACGTCAACTAGCAAATAAACATCTATATAAATTATCCCTTATTGTTTACATGATTTTTCATATGTTGTATCGTTTCGAATATGTGCCAAAGGCACGTGCCCACGGGCATACCTAGTATTTTATAAATTCAAATTATCTTCATTTTAAGTATATAGATAGATATCTATAGATATATATTTGATTGGATTATATTAGATCGTATATGATATACGATCTATAATTATTTTGAATGTAAATATAACCGTAAATAGTCTATAATTAAAATATTCGAATATATATTTTGCTATGGATATCAAATATTAACTTGAATTGTTTAGGTATATGGTTGAATCGATTGAATATACGATCGAAGTAAAATTTTGTCTAGTAATATGCATTAGGGTAAGGGTTAGGGTTGCCTAACCTAGGTTTAGAACCCTAACCTAGGGTTAGGAACCCTACCTCATGATTAGTGTTAGTTTGATTATTGATGAGATCCTAGGGTCAACTTTCACCCATGTGTGATCTTCTTGGAAAATGAGAAGAACCAAGAATTCACTAGATATTGGGGTGTGTTGGCTCTCATCTCCACCATCCATCACACTCACCCCTCACCATCAAATCTCCACCCTCCAAAAATCCCAATTCCGGCCAACCCTAATCCCTTACTCCCATTTCCTATAAAGCTCCATTTAATTCATCAATTTCTCCATTTGTTCTTCTCATGCCTTCTCAGTTAATATATATATATATATACCCTAATCCCTTACTCCCATTTCTTATAAAGCTCCATTTAATTCATCAATTTCTCCATTTTTTCTTCTCATGCCTTCTCAGTTAATATATATATATATATATATATATATATATATATATATATATATATATATATATATATATATATATATATATAAGTAGGTGAAGAAAAAGAGAGTGAATAATATCTAATCATTGTTTTAGGAATTCAAGTTCAAGAGGAGGCAAGCTTGGAGGAGGAAGCAATCTTGAAACTAGGATCATTTTCTCTACTCGGAAGGGTAAGAGTTCTCAAACTCTATTAATATTTTTTATGTGTATAAATTGGTATGTAAGAGTAGATAAGAGTAGTATAAATTCCATGCTTTAGTTTTGCTATGTTTTGTAAAAATTTGAACCTTTATGTTAAACCCAATTTGTACCCTGTTTCCTTGTTAAGTACATAAGTAATGTCGTGACTTAGGAATTCCTACCATGCAAATGGCTTAGAATCTGATTATGAAATTTTGGTGGCATGTTCTAGGATGAGTTCAGAGAATCCTCTAATAGTTTCATATTTTTCAGGGTTTGTTTAGTATCTCAACAAAATTTACATTTTCGGAACAGAGAGCATGAAGAAAACTGTGTTTTTGCTTGATATGAAATCATGTTTGAAAGGCCATATTATGAACATGGTAAGGTATTTTGAGCTGAAACTTTTTCAGGAGGTACTTGGATGTGTTAAAAATCTTCGTTCCAAATTTCAGATTTTTCTAAATTTATTTGATATATTTAAAATTTCTATTCTCTCAACTAGTCCAGAGCCCAGAAACTAGTTCTGTTTATTCCAAAGATGAACTTTACTAAATCATAGTTAATTCTTGGAATATATTCCTACAATGAAATTGTTACTGTAGCATCTACTATATACCTAGATCATGTATCTAAAATTTTGGAAATTTTGAAAAAAAAAGTAGATGAGGTTTCAAAATTAGTTTATAACTAGAGGTTTTATACACTGCTGAGAACAGAAGAAGATTTTCTACTAACTTCAAAGGACTATAACTCTCTGTGTATTTTGAATCTGGATACAATTTTTGAATATGTTAGACTTGCATATGTCTAGTCACTGAATCTAAAATTTCATAATTATTGGACATATGGTTGAATTGATATTGAATTTTAACTGGACTATGTTCAGCATCTGCTCTGAGTTAGTTAGGCTGTGAACTTGTAAAAATTTTGGAATTGTATGTTTAGAATCTGTAGAAATAATCAACTAGAAACTTTTAGTAGAGAGTCTTAGCTTTCCAACACGTCATGAATCATACAATTCCTGTTTATATAGCAAAAGATATGATTTTTTTTCTAAGTTTGGGGCAGAACCAGTCCTAATAAAAAGACCTTGTTTTTGTAAAGTAACTTATTTCCTGTGTACACCTGATGAGAAATAGGGGTTTTCCAGTGTTTAAATGGATGAATTTGATGGTGTGATCAGCTGGGAAGTTGTAGTAGACACTCCCAGCTTTCTATAGAATCCAAAATCACGTAATTCCGATAAGTGAGCATGTTTTTATGTTATTGGCAAATACAGCATTTACATTGAAGAAGTGTATAGCTGAGAACATATAAGGATTTTATAGCATCTAGATGAATGAATCTGAAGGAATGGTTAACTAAAGACTTGTAGTAGAGAGTCTTAGCTTTGCAGAATAGGTAAGATCATGCAATTCCAAATTGTATTTTGGAAGTTATGGGTTTTCTAAGTTCAGGAGTTGTGTTTAAAGTCGATATAGAATTGAGTAAACTTTGTTTTGACATAAAAGTAAAACTTGTGGATTTCTGGAACTGTGTGATTGGAATTTGGAAGAATGATCAACTAGAGAATTGAAGTAGGCATTCTTAGCTTCCCAAAAAGTATCAATTCATGCAGTTCCAGTACGTGGATTAGAAGTCGTGATTTTTAAATTTCAGGGCAGATCTAGGCCATTAAGTGGAGTGTTTATTTTGCTTTACTCCAAGTTATGGATTTGTGAACTAGTAGCATTGCTATACTCAAGATATTGATTTTATCACATTTTAAGTATGTTTACATGTGTTGATAGACTTGGTCTGTAAATAGTTAGGTGTTATGTTTGTAAGTAATTGTCGGTAAAAGGCATTCCTTGGGCGCCGTTGTACCACTCGCTGAGGGTCACGGACCGAGGATTTTGGTCGAAGACCAACAGAAGTGGTGGCAGCTGATGAACAACGACTTGTCCGGTTATCATTTTGACAGACCAGTTAGGGATCAACTATTTGTTAAACACCGTGCATAATTTGATTAAAAAACACAATATTTAGTAACTGTTATTAATTAAGTTCTCTTTACTTTTCGCTTAAAGACCAAGTTGGTATTAGGGGTGATTCCCTATAATCCTATTTGCTCTAAAAGGCCAGCACTAGGCGGCGATAACCATGATTGTCTCTTCCTATCAAAGGGATACGGGCTATGTCTTTTTACTGGTTAGGAACACGAAAACCGTATCTCTCTCTGTTAATTCTAGGGGTACCTTGATAAGAATGAAATGTTCTCGTGATCAATGTTGGTGGACACAAACCGACCATGGGGCTGCGGTCTCGTGGATCTTCGGCGCAATGGGTGTGCCGTGGTGTATCTGTAAGTTCGTTACGGCTTTTGAGAGAGGTCTGATGCACCGGTTATTAGTGAAAAATGGGAATAGCCCAAAATTTTATAACCTCCTCAATCATGTGTACTTATCGAAATAGGAAGTGTACAATAGTAGAATGCATTGCAGGGCGAGGGTTCGAAACCCTGGAACTGGAGAAGACAGCTTGATCTGGAGTATATGTAGTATGAGATGCATGCGTATCCAGAGTCTTGCTGACATTAGATTAAGTGCATTTGTTTTTTATACATTTTGTACTATGCATTAGACTTCAGGTCAAGTCATACAGTGACACTAGGAAATGAGGATGCACGTTTCCGTTTCCTTTCAAAGACTGATTGTGGCTGCTAGTTGGAGATTGTTGTTTCCTTATCAACATTGCGTCAGTATATGTACTGACGTGCCCACTCAATTAGGTGCTGGATACCGGATCGCTAGTATGGAGGGCTTAAGACAAGCAGGGCATCCAAATGGAGTAGCAATATACCTACTTACCATTCGAGAAGGTGCAGGGATAACAGAGTAGCGCAGCGGGAGACTCGAGCTGCAGGGCGCATCTCAGGGAAGTACCATGACCACTCTATGGATTCCAGTATAGAGTAGTTGACTACTGTTCTGGGTGGAAGATGGTAGCTGTTACAAATAGTATTTGTAATACTTTAATGTAATTTGTATTCCTTGTTCAAGAACAAATAATGATTGTAATTAATGATGTAATGAATTTATTTGGCAATAATTTTTTTATATATTTCTGTGTTATTACTGTGTTGATATGCATTTGAAGGAAAAGATTCTGGTTTGTGTCACGGATTTTCGGTAGAGGGATTCGAGGTGCTACACATCTAATGCCTATAGATCTAGTGTGACCATTATCCTTTTGTTGTGCAAGAGGCTTTGTCAATGGATCAGCGATGTTATCATCTATCGGTACTCTGCATATCTTCACATCTCCTCTATCGATGATCTCTCGAATGAGATGCAAGCGCCAAAGTATATGTTTGGATCACTGGTGAGATCTAAGCTCATTAGCTTGTGCAATGGCCCCATTGTTATCACAATAGAGGTCCACCAGGTCTACAATTCTAGGAACCACGCCAAGTTCAGTGATGAACTCTCTGATCCAAACAACCTCCTTTCCTGCATTGGAGGCAACAATATACTCGGCCACTGGGGTAGAATTGGTTACTCTCTCTTGCTTCAAACGCTTCCAGCTCACAGCTCCACCATTTAGGCAAAACACAACCCGATTATGATTTGGAGTCATCCATATAAGACTGGAAGCTAGCATCAGTGTAACCCTTTACAACAAGCTCTTCCTCAACTCCATATACCAAGAAAGAATCCTTAGTCCTTCTTAAGTATTTAAGGATGTTCTTGACAACAGTCCAGTGACTCTCACTGGGATCTGACAGGTACCTGCTCATCATGCTCATAGCATATGAAAAATCTGGACGAGTACATAACATGGCATACATGATCAATCCAATCGCAGATGCATATGGAATCTGAAGTCATTCTGTCTCTTTCAATTTGAGTGGAAGGACATTGAGCCTTAGACAGGCTTACAACATGCGACATAGGGAAGAATCCTTTCTTAGACTCTTGCATATTGAAGCGTTTCAATGCTTTGTCTACGTATGTACTCTGACTCAGGCCAAACTTTGTATTTAATCTGAGATTACCCTCGAAACCTATCAGTGGTATCAGATCAAAAACCATAAACCGTGTTTAGGAGTTATACCTTGAAGATGGATCTGATATCTCGACAGTATGCCGATCACAGCACTACAATATTGCGGTGCCACTATGGTATCCACACGAATGGATCAAATCAAGCTTTCCATCAAGCCGTGGTGCTAGCTGTGGGAAGGGAATGTTCCTCATGATCTCTCTCTCTCTCTCTCACAATTTCTGTGACGGCTAGGGCTTTCTCATGTGTCACTTTTCTACGGATACATATCATATATATAGGTGCAAAAAATCAACCCTAAGAGAGTAATGATGATGTTGGACTGACAATCTGACTTGCTTCAGAATCGTGTGTTGGCCTTTGAACTTTAGTCAGCCCATTTAATCTAATTAAATGTCCAACCAATGTCAAGAGTCCAAGTCTTACTTGGATCCCCAATTAAATTTATCTTAGGAATTTAAATCCCAATTTCGATACATTCTAAGTGTGTGACCATGTAGGTTCCCGTTACGTTGACATTAATACTAAATCATCTTTTAGTATTACAAATAGTGAGCGGTATCTAGCAATACATCACTGCTACTCAAGTAACGGAAATGTCAGTGATTAGACATAACCTATCCATGACCAATGTTACCATGTAGTGTAGTCACTTTGTCCAGATATCTTAATTGACCACAAGGCATAGAGCGTGTCACCCTTGTATAGTTCAATCTTTGGTTTCTTGATGTCCGGGTAGACTTACTCAAAACAAATGAGCTCAATATCTCATATTGACTCATTTGAGCATGACCATGCATTTTGTAGTCTCACTCAATCAAGGGGCCCATAGATATCTCTCATGTTATGCAAGAAGGATAAATCCTATCTAAGTTACTCACATCCCTCCGCATGATTTGTAGTATATCTAATAGTCAACTTTATAATCACCTTATTACAAGCAACGTTTGACGACATTAAAACATATAACTTCTCATGCAAGGAGCTGTAGTGAATTCTAGTCAAAGGACTACATACACCATGGTCATTGTGAGAACCGCTTATAACACTCACGTAACAATCCATGCAGCATTTTCATTGTGGGTCAGTTACCCATGTGAAGACTTGATATCTCATATCCATGACCCGTGAGATATGGTCATCAGTCTACACACATACTAGTCTCTATGTATTATTGTTATCTTAATTCACAATAATAATTGACTAGGTATAGTTAAGAATAGTGTTCTGATTACAACCAATAGGATCTTACAATCAAGTCATGCACTTGATATCCCATGGTATAGCACCTACTATTCTAAGGTCTTTATTATGTTCATTTAATCAAAATAAACAACACAATAAATGAAATGCCTCATATATGAAATAAACATCATGATACAATGTAGGCTAGTAATATCAACACACAACTGGCCTTTAGGGCTTACACCAACATTAACCCCCTTGGCCCCTGCTTTGCAGGTGAGTAGGAGTCCGAGCTATAAGTGCCTCGTACTCGGCTTCATTGTTGGAGGCTCGAAAGTTGAGTCGCAGGGATTAATGGAAGACGAAATTATCCTGTCTGTTTAGTATTACTCTTGCCCCACTTCCCTCCTTGCAGGGCGAGCTATCCACATAGAGTTCCCATACTGGCTCAGCCTCTTGGATTTCCGATGTCTTTGAGATGGTGCACTCAGTTATGAATTCAGCGAGCACTTACCTCTTGATGGCGGTCCTCGGCTTGTAGCTGATGTCATGTTGACTAAGCTTGATGGACCACTTGACCAACCGGCGGGACTCCCTGGCTTGTTGAGAACTTGCTTGACAGGTTGATCTATTATGACTTGGATAGAATGAGCTTGAAAATAAGTGAAGTGCTTTCTTGTAGCCAAGACAAGTGCGTAGGCCACCTTCTCCGTTTTAGCATGATGGAGCTCGGCGTCTCAAAATACTTTACTGACGTAATAGATGAACCTCTGTGCTCCAAGAAAGCATATTACTAGCTTTGAGGATAACGCTGAGGCATGCTCATATGCCACTATGTAGAGGGATAGGACCTCACCCATTTTAGATTTACTGAGGATAGGAGGGTTAGCGAGGTAATCCATCAACTGATCGAAGGACCATTGCTGAGGCTCTCCCCACTCATAGTTCTTTGCCCCCCAGAGGGCCTTGAGGAAAGGGAGTGATTTTTCCCCTGACTTCAAGAGAAAATGTCCAATGGCTGCAAGTTGACCGGTGAGTCTTTAAACCTCCTTGACATTCTTCAAAGGGGCCATGTCCAATATGGCCCAAATTTTCTAGGGGTTCGCCTCTATTCCTCGTTGGCTAACAATGAAGCTGATGAAATTCCTAGAAGTAACGCCGAAGGCACATTTGGACGGATTGAGCCTCATGTTGTGCATTCTGAGGGCCCAGAAGGCCTCCTCAAGTTCCTTGACATAGTCCTCTCCCCTTAGGTTTTTGACAAGCATGTCGTTTACGTATACCTCCATAATCTTATCACGCCTCGCTTCCCATTATACGGGAACATAGACGCGCAACTGAGGCCCAACGAATGATATAATTATGCCAACTCATATCATCCATAAGTTGTACAATGCCAGCAAGCTCAATAATACAATAATAATCACATAAACTAGAATAAAATCCAATAACTAAATCTGGGATACAAGAACTTACCAAATAGCTCGGGAATATTCAATGCAGTAACAGTTCGACGAGTTCCTTTCAGTAACCAATCACTGTACTTGTATACAATAACTCAAAAGACAGAGGAAGAGAACCAGTTAGAGCAAGTTTCGGGCGACAAGTAGTAGCAAGTAGTGAAGGAAGTAAAGGACTATATAACAAGAACAGAAATTGGAACGATATCAGAGTCAATAAATGATAAACGATAAGAAAATCAAAAGTCGATAATTAATAATTCAGTAATCGAGAATCAATGTTCCATAACCAATATTCAGTATTAGTGTCAATATTCAGTGTTCATCTCATGTCTATAAGTCTTTTATTAATCCTAACTAATGCACGCAATCCTACATCCCATACCACAGGTTCGGGTGCATACAATCAAGTGAACGTTTGACTATAGCGGTGAATTGTACAGGTTCTTGTAGTTGGGTCTTGCAATATCAATGACCGATGACCGATGACCAATATTCGATAAATCGGGATACTGTAGTCAGTAATCCACAATCAATCGATTACCAATATGACCGATAATAATGACCAATATGGGTTGTGACCAATATCCCCTTCCGAGTACACTCTCCTTTATTGTCCACTACTAAGTTGGCCCTTATTTCCCCGGCTTGTTATTATTTTATTAACAATCAGTTTTAAACATGTAATCAATGCAATCCATGAGAACGGTAGTGTTAATACAGTGTCAAGAAGATATAAAGGTTGTAAAATACATGAAATATACATGGTTCAATTCATTAAATATGGACGGGTTATTATGCAAAACATAACAATATATGGACTTGTGTACTACAATTTCTATGTGCAAGGTTTTAAGTTTCTATGTCAGGAACCGAGTCGAAACCTCATTACAAACTCGGGCAGTTGACAGGGGCAGTATATTTGAATGTTCAATAGTATGATAAATTTACGGTTCAAGTTTTAAATCAATAACCATGGTACGATAAGATGACTACGAATCAATAACATGGTACAATAAATAAAACAATGGAGTTCAATTAGATGTAATATTCAATTCGATTAGTACTTGCTGGATTTCAAGGAGTATTTTCTAGAACTAGAACAATAAAAATGAGTTCAAGAGACGCTTGCCTGTTAGAAGACGATTCTGAATATGAAAGAATAACGAGACGGGCATCCTGGCTGTGACACTTGCTAAACACGTGCCCACAAAAGCACGTGCACACTACGTGCAACAAAACACAGTAGTAATGAAGCACAACAGCAATCAGCGATCTCAACCCATAATGGCAAATGGCAAAACCCCCCAAAGGCCAAACAGCAAATGGTAGATCCCCCCCCCCCCACAACAGCCAACAATAATTCCCTCCAAAACAGCCAACAGAGATTCACAGCAAATAGCAAGTTGACCACAGCGAACAACGATGGCGGCAAGAGCTTCGACTTCAACTGCGGCGGCGATAATGCAGTCGTGGGGCTTGGGGACAGGGCTGACGACGGGGAGTGGGGTTGCGAAGTCGAGGTGGTGAGGTGGTTGTAGGCAATGTACAGGGATGAAGACGATGGCAAGGGTGAGCAGGGTGGTCTCTGGCAATGGCGAGGGCTTCGAGGTGAGTGCAAAACAGAGGAGAGGGGAACAAGGTCGCGGGACGGCGACTGTAAACCCCGAATTCCAAATAAGCCTGAATTCAAAGTTCCAAAGGATCTTTACACCTCACTTCATACAATTTTACAAGGAATTTAAAACTTTTATTACAACATACTCTTTTACATCAACACATAGCGGAAAGTAAATAAAATACAACAATGATAAATGTACAACTATAACAACTTTAGCATTTACATGATCATCAATATCAAATTCATCTTTATATCTTCTTATAAATTCCAAATCCTGTATATGAAACTCTGGGCACGTAGTTGCTTACAACCGACGAAATATTATACACGGTCATCCTCGCTATGCGGAAAGTTCAACGATTCTTTAATACTTTAACAATCACAAACTTGATCATAAACAAAGCTAAAGGGGGACTATCCTATTGATGTCGTGTGTGCCTGTGCCCTTAGCCTTAATGCAGTTATTTATATTTATGACACTGATGCACATGTGTTCGAACTTATGCATCCCATTCTACATAAATCCATGGGCAAGCCCTTAACCATTCTTCACCTTGTAGGGTTGAATCCCTCGGGATGAGTTTAACTACTACGGTAACTACGGTAAGTAACCTAGATGTTTTATGAGTTACGAGCCCATGTCTAGACAGCCTGGAGGAAAATCTCACATTATGACATGATGCATCATGCAGACAACATACGGACAATTTGCCTCCGTCCTGGAATGATGGCACTATGTAGTCACCAAGCACCCCACAAGCGTCGCCACGGACCCGATAATTCTGAAAATTAATCCACATCATGACATGACACATCATGCAGACAACCTGTGAACACTCTCATATCGTAGATCCGAGGCCCTCGTACTTTTGTTTTTCTCTTACTTTCATCACATCTTACTATAATGTTGTCCTTAAGTTTTTAGTTTGTTTTAGAAGAAAATCATCACAACCTAGAGGCAGCTTACCTTACCAGACTTAAACCAAACTAAAGAGACAGTCATCCCACACTGGCTACTTCTCAAGAGATTCTCAACCCACACTGGTTAGCTCTCAAATTCATATTAATAACAACTGCTGATTTCTAAGGGTCTCGCCTAGCCTCTAGATTCCAAAAACCATCTTTTTCTAGAGATCAACAATATGTTACATTCAGTCTCAAAATAATATTTCAATTTCTTAAACTATTTCTCAAAGAAAATATTTCTTTATAATCTCATAACATGAAATAATTCAATTCAACTTCTTTTATCAATTTAATCACTTATAGCATTGTGGGCAAATTCAAATATTCTCTTAATCAAATGTTAATAACCATAAATTCTCATCGCGAAGAAATCTATTTGCATTCCAAAACATCATCTCTCTTTAATTATACAAGAGTCACATTTTCAATTGATAAATTGGAGTTCTTCAACATTATTTAATGTAAATTTCCCTTTCAATTCTCACAAAAATATATCAAAATATTGTGGAAATAGTTTTTATGAAGTCTAAATAATTTTAGAAGAATATTAGAATTTTTTCCCCAATTTTAAAGCTCTTAAAACTTAAAATACTAAAAAAACCTAAAATATATTAAAAGTCGGCGCCAGGGTTCAAACCCACAACCCCCGCCTGAGTTACAGTAACAGACCCAAAGTGCACCTGAGGACCAGAAAACCCATTAGCGTCTAGCGATATAATTTTGCACAAATACCTTATGTAGGTACTATACTGTATATTAAGAAAAATCAAAATTCAATAAAAACAAAGACTCTTCAAGACTCGAACCCAAGACCATATCATTGTTCACAGCGCTCTACACCATCACCGATGGCCAGTATTCCCAAGCCCTTTTTCTGTTATAAGTACAACTTGAAATTTCTTTATACTTCTTGTCTGATTATGACTTATCTTTACAAATTTCGATTGCCCAACTAATTTGTACCATTCAAAAAAATCTAATTCTTTTTCCAGAACATTTTCTTTCAAAAACACAGGTATAGTGCATACATTTAAACTTTATAAAATTCACTTTTTTGACAATGTAATAAAAATTATCACCCGAATTGTATTAAAGAACACATATTATTAGTTTTCAAATAAAGTGTTATCTCTCATCAAAACTTCTTTATAAAAATTTCTTATACTCATAAAATATATATTAATGAGACTATTTCCACATTTCTCTATTACATTAGCATCTAAAAATCTTTTTCATACATGTTGCATTATTTTGACTATTATAAGAATATCCTAACATACATCAATTTTTTTACTTCAACAATTCACTAGATACTATTTCCATTTTCTCTTTCTAATTAGCAAAGTTCTAGTCATTTATTTGAATCACAATAGCATTTCAACACATCATGACACAATTAAATTAAGATCTTGCAATCTACATTCACCCTACCAATCAAAATTTAACAATTAAACTATATATCAACTAGCATGCATCATACTCTTAAATAAAAAAGGATTTAAGAAACACTCACCCAAAGAAGTATTGATTTTTTAGCAATTCGAACTCCAAAAAAAGCCTCACCTCGCCTCGAAATCCGTGCACCAAGGCAAAATCACAAGCCCCATTTCGGCATGCAACAATAGCAGCACTTACATTTCGGCCAGCAATAGAGAACATCATTCAACTCTCATTTTCACATACATATATATGTATAGATCTATATATGTATGTATATACATGTTTATATATATGTGTGTGTAATAAAATATGTTATAAGTTGTGTATATGTTGTATGGTGAAATGAGTGGAGAAGCAACAAGGGGTGTGCTGGATTTGGTTTCGGAACTGGGCAAAGAAAGAAAAGAAGGAAGGGGAAGTAGAAGAGAGTGTGAATGGTTAGAAGGTGTGGGGTGATTATAAAGGGAATTAGGAGATAGTTATTAAAACAACCTCCACTACTACAACCCACTAATCCACTCATTAACTCAAAACGTTACTTTTTCCCTCCATCCCAAAACAGCCAGTTGATTATTTGAGGTGTGCACATGCTTTGGGTACACTTCACAAAAATTAATTAATTATTTAATTTAAAATATATGTTTATGTATATAACATGCATAAAAATTTAGTTTAATTAAAAATTATAGTTTTCATGCATGAATAAAATAGACGCACACACACTTCATGCAATTTTATTTTAAATGATAATGCAACTAATACGTGCACTGCAAACACGTGCGTCGCACGTAAAATATTAAAATACAAAATAAATTTTATTGATGATGAAACGTTCATAAATAATTGAAATACTACATACGAAAAATAAATTTTATTAATTTTTATATATTCCATAACGTAATCAATACGTACATAGAAAACACGTGCACTGCACATATAAAAAATATTTTTATTAAAATAAGAGAAGAAATGAATTTCTATTTAAAAAAATTAGAAAAATTCATAAAATGAATAATTGTAACACATAGAAAATATTATATAAAATTGATACGTGCATCGATAACACGTGCAATGTACGTAAAACACAAGGACTGAAATTTAATATTTGAGTTGGCTCAAATAGGATAAAATAAATTTTGAGAAGATGGGAAATGCATACATAATTGGAATCAAAAAGTACATAGTGAAACACATTACGGATATTACCCGTAATGGTATAAAATATACGTGCGTAACACACGAGGGATAAAATTGTCATTTCTAATTTTGCGGGGTGTTACACTCCCCCCCCTCCAGATCAGTTTTGTCCTCAAAACTCACTAGGATAAAAGTTGTATTTTGTACACACCAAAAAAAATTATAATTATTGTATATAGAAAAAACTGTAAATTTTAAGAAAAATAAATGCAGTATATAAATAAGTAATGGGAAAAAACAAGACAAGCTTATATAGGAAAACTATGAGCATCACAATTCATAAGAACAAGACAAGAAAACTAGAGAAATGGTAACCAATAATATTCTGTTAAGTATTAGATGAAAGGAAAATAAATTAAGTCATCAATCGTGGAATATTACGGAAAACAGCTCAATAAAGAGAGACATAGTCAATGAATAATTTATAAATAAATTTAGTAATCAAAATTTATCAAAGTAATAAGCGGTAGAAAATCGCAAACTGAATTGGTATTGTATGTTACGAGATAAAAACTGGATTTAGCAATTTTAAAAGAAGACTATTGGATAAAAGTTTAAAAAGTATACGAGCATGAAAATTAGTTAAAAGTATAGACAATATATAAAATAATTATGTATAACAAGTTAATATCATTAAAAAATTATTTTGTAAAGTAAATACAATAACTACATATATACGATTTAAAATTTAAAAGATATAGAATATTGGTTGGCATATATCAAAGTACTTTCAAATTTTCAAGTAGAGTATGAAAATCAGCATTCAAAATTTTGTACGTACATATGCGTAAAATTTATTGGGAGAAACAAACAATATCATGATACGAAAATTATAAATGGTTTGTAGGAGTAAAACAAGACATTATAGTCGTAAAAGTAATAACATATCATTGAAAACAACAAAAAACTAATTATACTATAAATCATAAGCAAAATACATAAATAATAAGATTTTTTTATTTTTTTATTTTTTTTGTTTGGTGAGTAGTTACCAAATCTAAGATAAGTTTGTAGCAAAATAAAATATGATGAAGTGGTATGAAATGCTAACTTATATAAAGATACAAAATAATAAGAAGAAGACGGCAAGATAGTTGAGATTAAGTGGTAAATACACAAGTAGGATAGATATAGAAATCAGTATATATAATATAATACTAGGTTGTAAAATATTATAAAATAGTATAAGTTAGTACATAAATGGAATAGTGGTAAGTAAATATTATAGAAAATAAAGTAAGGATTATCAAAGTAGAGAATTTCCTTCTCATGTAGGTTCGCCTCGTTGGTATCCAATTGCAGGCTTGCCTCCTTGACCTCATGTTGCAGAATTTCCTCTACGACATCCGATTGCAGTGTGCCTTCTAGAATTTCGGTCGTAGACTTTGCCTCCCCGACGTCCAGTTGCAGTTTGCCTCCATTGACGTCTAGTTGCATATTTGCCCTCTCGACATCAGGTTACACCAAAACGGGAGATGGAAAGATGTAATCTCCCATTTGTACTTGGATATTGGATGTTTAATAAAGTATGGTATGTTTGAAATGTGTGATATAAAAATAGGAGTAAAAGTAGGGAATGAAGTAGAATGTTACACGATGAAATACCAAAATAGATGTATAGGATATATCAACCATAAATGGTACTAATTAGTAATAATGAAAAATGATTTATAACATTAAGACGAGAATAGTGTAAAGTATATGCACGAGCTGAAAATACAAATAAAAACAATAATTATGTAGTGTAGTAAATTAGGACAATAAATATAAACACTTATATATGAAAATAGTAATGTAGTAATTGGATGAGGGTGAAATGATATGTATAATAAGTATCTTGAAATATATGACATGTATAGCAATCAGTCGAAAAATATATGTAGTAACTAAGAATATAAAGACAATTAAAATTTGAGAATAATGATAAAGTATAAATAGTGAGTGCATGTATTATATTAGAGAAATATAAATCTATAAAATTAATGAGTAGTGATTAATACTAAAAGTGAATATAATAAAGCAAATTAGTAAATAATATGTAGTATCGAATGTAGGCAATAAAACAAAATGGTATTGTCATATTTATATGAGTGGAATATTTCAATCTTGTTAAAAATATACCGAAATATATAAGACAATATAAGGAAATGGAAAGATGTTGTATCACGAAATCAAATCATATAAAATGAATGTACATAAGCAAAATTTAAAATTTTTAAAATATATAATAGAAATAATAATTGAAGAAAGTAATAGTTGCAATATAAATTTAATAAGCGGTAATCTGAAACTTAATAAAATACGTAAAGTAATAGCAGTGTAAACGGATAAACATAAAGTGACATAAAAACACGAAGGACCAAAATTTTAAGACTGAAAGACATATAAAACTAATTCAAAAAGATCAAGTCTAAGGAAGATAGACAAAATTATAGATATTCAAGTGATTTAATAGTATAAGAAAAATATTTATTTGAAAAATATTGAATGTTGAAAAAGTACTATGATAAAAATCTATGGAAAATAATTTGAGAGGGAAGTGTGTCTGCGTGTAAGGTATCATGAATGACGGTTAAAACCAACCACGATTCCGCGCGCCACTCTGATACCAAGGAAAAATATCTCGCATACGATCTCACATTAATGTATACGAGGAGAGCATCATGAATGCGAGTTCCATAACTTCATCATTCATGATTCCAGCCATCCAATAGGGAAAGGAAGGAGAAGACATCAGTGTATAGAGCAACACAAATGTAAATCACTTATATTTAAATCTCTATAAACTGAACTCACACTTCTAATGTCCACCCTAATGTGTCGTCCTTGTAAATTTGTACTACTTATTGAAGCGTGGCTCTGATACCACTCTGTAACATCCTGAATTCCAAATAAGCCTGAATTCGAAGTTCCACAGGATCTTTACACATCACTTCGTACAATTTTATAAGTAATTTAAAACTTTTATTACAACATAGTCTTTTACATTAACACGCAGCGAAAAGTAATTAAAATACAACAATGATAAATGTACAACTGTAACAACTTTAGCAATTAAATGATCATCAGCATCAAATTCATCTTTATATCTTCTTGTAAATTCCAAGTCCTGCATATGAAACTGTGGACACGTCAGTTGCTTACAACCGACGAAATATTATATACAGCCATCCTCGCTATGCCGAAAGTATAACGATTCTTTAATACTTTAACAATCACAAACTTGATCACAAACAAAGTTAAAGGGGGACTATCCTATTGATGTCGTGTGTTCTTGTGCCCATAGCCTTAATGCAATTATTTATATTTCATGACACTAATGTACACTTGTTCGAACTTATGTATCCTATTCTGCATAAATCCGAGGGCAAGCCCTTAACCATTCTTCATCTTTTAGGGTTGAATCACTCGCTATGAGTTTAACTACTACGGTAACTACGGTAAGTATCCTAGATATTTTATGAGTTACGAGCCCATGTCCAGACAGCCTGGAGAAGAATCTCACATCATGACATGACGCATCATGCAGACAACCGATGGACAATTTGCCTTCATCATGGAACGATAGCACTACGTAGTCACCAAGTACCCCACAAGCATCGCCACGATCCCGATAATTTCCGAGATGTACCCACGTCATGACATGATACATCATGCAGACAGCATGTGAACACTCTCACACCGTAGATCCGAGGCCCTCATACTTGTGTTTTTCTCTTACTTTCATCACATTTTAACTATAGTGTTGTCCTTAAGTTTTTAGTTTGTTTTACAAGAAAATCATCACAATCCAAACTTAAATCAAACTAAAGAGACAGACAGCCCACACTGGCTACTTCTCAAGAGATGCTCAACCCACACTGGTTAGCTCTCAAATTCATATTAATAACAACTGTCGGTTTCTAAGGGTCTCACCTGGCCTCTAGATTCCAACAACCATCTCTTTCTAGAGATCAACAATATGTTACATTCCGTCTCAAAATAATATTTCAATTTCTTTATTCATAAACTCTTTCTCAAAGAAAACATTTCTTTATAACCTCATAATATGAAATAATTCAATTCAACTTTTTTTATCAATTTAATCACTTATAGCATTGTGTGCAAATTCAAATATTCTCTTAATCAAATGTTAATAACCATAAAATCTCATTGAGAAGAAATCTAATTGCATTCCAAAATTTCATCTCTCTTTAATTATACAAGAGTCACATTTTTAATTAATAAATTCGAGTTCTTCAACATTATTTAATGTAAATTTCCCTTTCAATTCTCACAAAAATATATCAAAATATTGTGGAAATTAATTTTTATGAAGTCTAAATAATTTTAGAAGAATATTAGAATTTTTTCCCCAATTTAAAAGCTCTTAAAACTCAAAATACCTTAAAAAACCGAAAATATATTAAAAGTCGGCGTCAGTGTTCGAACCCAGAACCCATGCCCGAGCTACAGTAACAGATCCAAAGTGCACCGGAGGACTAGAAAGCTGATTAGCGGCTAGCGATATAATTTCGCTCAAATACCTTATGTAGGTACTGTACTGTATTTTGGGGAAAATCAAAATTCAATAAAAACAGAGCCTCTTCAAAGACTGCAACCCAAGACCATATCACTGTTTACAGTGCTCTACACCATCACCGATGGCCAACATTCCCAAGCCCTCTTTCTGTTATAAGTACGAGTTGGAATTTCTTTATACTTCTTGTCTGATTATGACTTATCTTTACAAATTTCGATTGCCCAACTAATTTGTACCATTCAAAAAAATCTAATTCTTTTTCCAGAACATTTTCTTACAAAAGTACAGTATAGTGCATACATTTAAACTTTATAAAATTCTCATTTTTGACAATGTGATAAAAAATTTCTCCCAACTTGTATTAAAGAACACATATTATCAATTTTCAAATAAAGTATTGTCTCTCATCAAAACTTCTTTATAAAAATTCTTTATACTCATAAAATATATATTAATGAGACTATTTCCACATTTCTCTATCACATTAGCATCTAAAAATCATTTTCATACATGTTGCATTATTTTGACTATTATAAGAATATCCTAACATGCATCAATTTTTTTACTTCAATAATTCACTAGACACTATTTCCATTTTTCTCTTTCTAATTAGCAAAGTTCTAGTCATTTATTTGAATCACAATAGCATTTAACACATCATGACACAATTAAATTAAGATCATACAATCTACATTCATCCTACCAATCAAAATTTAACAATTAAACCATATATCAACTAGCATGCATCATACTCCTAAATTAGAAAGGATTTAAGAAACACCCACCCAAAGAAGTATTGATTTCTTAGCAATTCGAACTCCAAAAGAAGCCTCACTCCGCCTCGAAAATCCGCACACCAAGGCAAAATCCCAAGCTCCATTTCGGCATGCAACAGTAGCAGCACTTACATTTCGGCCAGCAACAGAGAACATCATTCAACTCTCATTTTCACATACATATATATGTATATATCTACATATGTATGTATCTACATGTTTATATATATATATATATGTGTGTAATAAAATATATTATAAGTTGTGTATATGTTGTATGGTGAAATGAGTGGAGAAGAAACAAGGGGTGTGCTGGATTTCATTTCGGAAATGGGCAGAGAAAGTAAAGAACGAAGGGGAAGTAGAAGAGAGTGTGAATGGTTAGAGGGTGTGGGTGATTATAAAGGGAATTAGGAGATAGTTATTAAAACCACCTCCACTACTACAAATCACTAATACACTCATTAATTCAAAACATTACTTTTTCCCTCCATCCCAAAACAGCCGGTTGATTATTTGAGGTGTGCACATTGCATGTGTGCACGTGCACGTGCTTTGTGTACACTTCACAAAAATTAATTATTTATTTAATTTAAAACATATGTTTATATATATATAACATGCATAAAAATTTAGTTTAATTAAAAATTATAGTTTTCATGCATGAATAAAATAGACACACATACATACTTCATGAAATTTTATTTTAAAAGATAATGTAACTAATACGTGCACTGCAAACACGTGCGTCGCACGTAAATATTAAAATACGAAATAAATTTCATCGACGGTGAAACGTTCATAAAGTATTGAAATACAACGTACGAAAAATATATTTCATTATTTTTTATATATTCCACAACGTAATCAATACGTACATAGAAAACATGTGCACCGCACGTATAAAAAATATTTTAATTAAAATAAGATAAAAATGAATTTCTATTTATAAAACAAATTCAAATAAGTCATAAAATAAATAATTGTAACACATAGAAAATATTATACGAAATTGATACGTACATCGATAACAAGTGCAATGTACGTAATAACACAAGGATTGAAATTTAATATTTGAGTTGGCTCAAATAGGATAAAATAAATTTTGAGAAGACGGAAAATTCATACATAATCGGAATCTTAAAATACATAGTGAAACACATTACGGATATTACCCGTAATGGTACAAAATACACGTACGTAATACACGAGGGGCAAAATTGTCATTTCCAATTTTACGGGGTGTTACAGCAACGGGAGGTTAATGACGATGATGAAGCTTCTAGGAGGTGGTGGGTTCTCGAGGTAGGGGAGCATCGACTGAGCGACGAGAGGATCTGGCATCGAGTGATGGTCACTCGAGGAGAGACGGGATGATGGGTGTAGTAGCGGGATGACTACGGTGGGGGCAAGGTGACGTGGACGAGGATGGTGACAGGGCTTGACGACCGTGGAGGAGGGCGACTGATTTGGTCAAGGAGTAGTGATGGGGGATCTGTTGTTGGCGAGCGACGAAGTGAGGAGGGCAGTCGGAACCTCGGTGGTGCTCAGTCGAGGATAGAGATGATGAGGAGCGAGGCCAGAGGGAGAGGATGATGGCAAAGATGATGGAGGAAGATGGCGATGGTGAAAGTGCACAGGGGCTCGAAAGGAGGCAGGGGAGAGGATGATGGGTTGCTGCAGAGGAGGCGGGAAAGGGTTTGACGAGGGCGAATGAAGGTGGGTGTGGGCGAGGCAATGGCGAGCGGGATGGGTTTCGAGGTCGGGGTTGAGCGGCGGGACGAGGAAGACGATGGAGAAGGGGGAGACGGAGAGTCTGAGTTGGGGAGAGAGAGTATGAGTTGAGGGGTTTTATTAATAAAATAATATAACAATAGGGGTGAAAACGTGGGGGTAGTTAGAAGGTATGGGGATCATAAGAGAGGGGGGTTTTGATTTGGTCAAAAGCATATTAGGGGGAGAATTGGGTTATTGGGTTTAGGGTAGACTAGAATCCAATAAGAGATGGATGTGGGTTTAAGGGTTTTGGGTTTGGGTTGCACATCAAAAAGATATCCAACAAGAGATTGGGCTTCAATAGTTGGCTTCAAATAATGACAAAAGAAAACAATATTGTTGGGCTGGGTTTGGGCTTAAGAATCGGGCTTAAAGGAAATAAAATGAGAGAAATACAACTCAGACTTAAGAGAACAAAGAATTTACAAGAATACAAAAGAATTCCTTATAAATGGGTCCTTGATCATGATCAGCCATCCAATCTTCTTTTAATCATTGCCATTGATATCTGAGCCCAATCTTGATCATCATCAAGTTGATCACAATCAAGTTGAACATCAGCTGTCCGATCATCGTTTGATCATCATATCAAGATTAGCACCCGATCACTTGATCATCATCAAATTAACATCAAGATTAGCACCGTTCATCACGACCGATCAATCATGATCATCATGATTGTTTGCTCACCGCCTTTGCCGTCGGGATCCTCATCCCGTTATTCGTTCGTGTTTGGATTTATTGTCTATAAAGACAAGTCTACTTGAACTCGTTTGTTATTCTAGTTCAAGATAACTGATCTCCGTAAGGAGTTCTCTTTCAATTATTATATTGTAATATTGTATACCGTCCATTGAGTATATTGAGGATTTACAAAAGCTAACCCAAGGTATTCTTGACTTCGTGCCAATATCCTTTGACTCAAACCCAAACTTTTATATTGTCACATGCACACACGACATGAATAATTCGACTAGAAACTTGCATATAGGAAATGTATGGTGAGTTGAATGAATAATGAACGATTGTGATTTAAGACTTGAATCGTAACATGATAATTAATCTTGCTTTGTGTTCTGTAAAAATTCATCTTAAATTGCTGCATATAATGTTAGTGCATTCCATGATATAGGAGCATGTAGATTGTTCATTTTCACGGATGTATATGATTGCATTTCATCATATTCTGCTGCCTGTCCTATTTTGTACTAAGATTTCGACCCTGTTACTATTAAAATCAACTAGAACCATATAAAAAAAATTGTAGCTTGATGAATCTAGTTTCCAGAACACTTTACGGATCTAGATTTCGATATGTGAAATGTTAGATATTATACTTTTTGTCACTATTGGTCGATATTTCCAGATTTGCAGTTTAGTGGAATTTCGAAACAACTTCTAATAGAAACACAATATTAACAGTAGAATAATGATATAAAATTATCCAGAAAATTAATATACATGCTTAGGCTTCATTTTCTAATTTTTTTAGATTTTTGTATTGAATTCATACCTTGATTTTACACGTAGAGATTTGACTATAGACTGCTTCCATGACCCTTAATTTGTAAAGAGTAGAGTAATCGACCAAGCTATGGTCAGAATCAGTTGAAACTTAATAAACATAAGTTGTAGCCCTATGTGTCTATTTTTCAGATCATCTGACAGAATTGAATTCAGATACATAATCTGCAAGATATTAGAATTTAGTACTGCTAGGTCTGCTCTTTCCAGATTCACAACTATATGTGTATCACCATGCATTATTAATTAAAATAACATATTAACAGTAAAATTAAAATATGAAATTAATTTGGCTGAGACTAGACATGTGTAGGAATCACCCTGCATTTTTTTAGATTTAACTGATGAGTTTTCTAACCTGAAACATATGAGAACACAATCTATAACCTGCTGCCTGAACATGAAATCTGAAAATAATAGGAATTTCGACCTAGTTTCTGTGGTTTTTATATATTGTGTGTATATTCGCTGGAACCGGCAGAGAGTAGCTTCTAGAATCCCTGACGGATCTAGATTTGCCTTCCTGTAGCAGCGGGAAAGTTCACTTTTGTACAACAATGTCTGTCTGTCCAGAATGTGTGCTTTCATAGTATTGCATGAAAATGTGTTAATTTTGCATCTAGTGAATAAGAATTAAATTTATATCATGCACCACATCATTTTGCTGCATCCTTATCATTGCCTTAACACTCTTATACACATTTGTATGATCATGATTGACATAATAAAATATTAACAAGTTCGGGCAGTAAGGATTGACTTAGTAGTGGATAATCTCGGAAACTGTACTTGGTAGGGCCCTTATTCTTTACATGAACACTTGACATGGAAGGTGGAGAAATTCTTGTTATCATGTTATCTTGTTATACCGAGTACACGCTCTGTAGATCCCACCACTAAGGTCTAAAATAAACACTGTTTGCATGCACCGAACTTGTGGCATGGGACACAGTAGTACGTGCATTAGATAGGATAATAAAATGCTAATAAATCTAAGTTAACACTTGTACACTTGATCATGACTATTGACATCAATATTGTTTATCGACTATTGTTATTGAAAATCGTTTATCGACATTGTTATTGCTTTTGATTTTGTTCTTGCCTCATATTCCTTAATATACCATGTTCCTTTACTGTTTGTTTTCACTACTTGCTGTCCATACTTGCTCTAACGGACATTTTTTCCCAACTCTAGTTGATCAAACTACAGGTGCACAAGGAGAATTGCCTAAAGGTCTTGGAGAGCAATTCTTCTAAGATGGAAGTTGGAGCATTGCCTACAATAAATTATTTCTTGCATGTTTATTTCGTATTTGAGCTATTACTTTGTTAAACTTTGTATCCCGGGCTTTTGTTGACCCAAAGTTGTTTATTCGCAGTTATTGGTTATTACTTTGGACTATTGCATATTTTATTATAGTATCTTTGTTTATGTGATTATACTTTTTCTACGTTGTTGTGATTATTCATTTCATATTGTTGAGTTAAGATTGGTACATTCGCTGGGCCTTCGTCACGAACTCGTATTCCCGTATTTTGGAAAGCGGAGCGTGACAGGTTTTTAGTGGTATCAGAGCCAGGTTAGGCCCTAACTAGTATGGGGTTTAGCCCGGTTAGACTCCAACCATGTTGGAGTTTAGACAGGCTTGCTCACCAATATGCACACCGCATTAATCACATGAACCTGTAATAACCATCATGCAATCTGGATACTGGTCTTATTCCATTCATTCTGATCCCTTTTGTATTCAATTCCTTGATTCCTTGTTCCCTTCCGTCTCTTACAGTCATCCTCATTGATTGATTCCTTATTGGGTATAAATTCATTCTTTTCGTACCCATATTCTTTTGATCTGGTGCCATCCATTCTTTTTATTTCTACTTGGTTCATCGATCGACATCACTTGATCTGCTACGACATGTCAGTGGCTTGGATCATCACTAGTAGAGGAAGTGTCGTCTTTCGCTCCAAGATGTGCATGCAGAGTCCCAGGATTGCAGGAAGTGTTCAGAATCTGAAGTTGTTAGGAGTTCAAACTTCATGCTAGAGAGATGTCGTTTGGACGTGTCAAGGATATGGTGAGCCATAAGGCAGATTGCTGGAGATAATGGATGCTAATGACGAAGTCTTCCCAATCAGAATGGCACAGCAGAAGCGTGGTGGGCCCATAATCCACAGGTTCCAGGATTCTCATGTTGCTTCTCCTTCCTTACATTGTGTGCTTACTTCCATTACTTGCATTCGTCCTCATCTGTTGAATCATCATTTGGTTCAATTCTTCTCTATCCATTCTCTCGTCGATACCAGTTCTACCTACTCCATCTTCCTGCTTCGTTACCTCACAAGTCTTGAACTGTTTCTTTCCTTCTGATACCGTTTACTTATTTTCATATATTCTGTTCGTCTCCACTCTTTGATTCCTTATTTGATATCAATTTTATCCACGTTCTTTCTTATTCCGGTGCTGTCACCACTTCATCTCCCTCTTCTTTGTTTCCTGCTCCTTTATCTTTTGCTGTGGTTATGTTCTATGTACCGCCCAAGCAAATTTCGAGTACAAAATTTTGTTATAAGGTGGGTAGGATTGTAACCCCCTGTTTCCGTTTATATGGAATTCTTTTGTATTCTTGTAAACTCTTCTTTCTCTTGAGTCTGAGTTGTATTTCTTTCATTTTATTTCCTTTGAGCCCGATTCTTAAGCTCAAACTCAGCCCAACAATATTTTTTTCTTTTGTTATTATTTGAAGCCAACTCTTGAAGCCCAATCTCTTGTTGGATCTCTTTTTGATGTGCAACCCAAACCCAAAACCCTTTAACCCACATCCATCTCTTATTGGATTCTAGTCTACTTTAAATCCATTAACCCAATTCTCCCCCTAATCTGCTTTTGACCAGATCAAAACCCTCCTCTCACGATCCCCCGTACCTTCTAACTACCCCCATGTTTTTAGAAAATTTTGCCGCACTGCCCCACTTTTTGAAAATATTTAGCGGTATGCCCTACTTCCCAAAACAATTAGCGATATGCCCTTGTTTAGGCCACGTCAGCAAGAAACGTTATTGGGAAAAACGGCATAGGTTATTTCGATGTCGTTCTTCCCAATAACGGCATCTATTTGGAAAAAAAATTGCATGCCGTTATTTGGAATAACGACATCAGTATATTTGTCTTACAAGTGTGAATCTTCTAAGTTTAAAAAGTTCTAAGTGTGAAAAAAACTTATAAACAATGCCGTTATCCTGAATAACGGCATTCGAATGACTGATGCCGTTATTGGGAATAACGGCATCAGTTATATATCAATATGCACTCTTGCCGTTGTTTGGAAACAGAAAGAATTAATAAAAAGTGAAAAAAAAAAAAAAAAAAATTAAAACTGATGCCGTTATTCGGAATAACGGCATCAGTTATAATTTTTTTTTTTTTTTTTTTTTACTTATTCATCAGATTGGATGAATAATAAGTTACTTTTTTATTAAAAAAATTTATAACTGATGCCGTTATTCCAAATAACGGCATCAGTATTGAGAATGCCGTTATTTGAAATAACGGCATCTGTTATAAGGTTTTTTATACTTGCAATTTTTCCTCTAGGTGGAGACTACAAGCTCTTGAAAAACAAAACAACCTATGCCGTTATTCCAAATAACGGCATGCAATTTTTTTTCAAACATATGTCGTTATTGGGAAGAACGGCATGGAAATAACCTATGCCGTTTTTTCCAATAACGTTTCTTGCTGACGTGTCCTAAACAAGAACATATCGCTAATTGTTTTGGGAAATGGGGCAGAGCGCTAAATATTTTCAAAAAGTGGGGTAGTACGGCAAAATTCTCATGTTTTTACCCCCATTATTATATTATTTTATTAATAAAATCCCTCCACTTGTACTCTTTCTCCCCAACTCAGACTCTCTCTCTCCCCCTTCCTCTCTCTCTCTCTCCCCGTACCCATTATCTTCCCCCTCTCTTTCGCTCTCCCGATCTCTCTCTCCCCCTTCCTCTCTCTCTCCTCTGTTTCCAAAATGAAACAGAACAAGCCAAACCCAACTTCGAGCCACTACTCTTCCTTCCTCCTCGCCTCCTGCGTGTCGCCCACCATTGCAGCCCTCGAGCTCTCCCCCGCTGCTCACCATCGTCATCCCATAGCCCTAGTCCTCGCCAATGTCGCCTCGTCTTACCCCGCTCAAACCCATCTCCCTGCTCCTTTCCCCTGCCACTTCCAACCACCGCAACAACCTTCATTCCGCTCATCCCCGCTCGCCGTCAGCCCAGTCTCCTTTGTCCACCGGTCGCCAACCACCATCATCAATCCTTATCCTTCTCTTCTGGGTTGCGCCGAAACCTTTTAGCCCTCTTCCTCGTCTCCGTTGCCGCTTGCCCTCACCGTCGCCTCCTCGCGAGTGCTCCCACTCGAGCGTCGCCCTCGCGAGCCCCCTCACCGTCTCCACCATCGCTCCACCTCTTCTTCTTACATTGCAGTCCACCGCTGTCGCCATTGCCGAGCTCCAAAGCTCCACAGCCCTACTCGACTTCTCCTCCTTCCTCCTATATTTTCTTCCAAAACAGAGAGTCGTCGCAGCCCTACCTCCGCCATCAACTCCTCGACCATCACTGCACCTTGACGAGCACTACTGACCACCCTCACCTCCTCATCGCCTCGTCACCGCACCCGCTTGTTCTCCCATCGCTCCTCTGCTCGTCAGCCCTCCTTGTCTTCAACCTCCTAGCTACTGCACTCCTCGTCATCATCATCTCACCACCGAAGTCGCAACTGCCCCTGGCCTCGTCTCCTTCTCCGTCGAGCCACCTCGACGAACCCCGACCTTTCCCCCCTATTTTCTTCACGAAACAGAGCAACCCATCACCATCGTCGCTTGTAACCTCCACAGTCGACCACCGATCCCCTACCGCCATCAACTGCGGCTGCCATCGAACCCCAGTTGCAACCACGAGCATCCCCATCCTCCATCCTGCCAAAGTTGCGATCCTGCCATTGCCGCTTGCTGCGTTTGCCGAAGTTGTTGTTAACTGTTTTGGGATTGGATTTGCTGTGCACTGTTTGCTAATGGAGATCCCTGTCTGCTGTTTGGGAATTGGAAGTTCATTGTTTGTTGTTCGGGTGGGTGCTTCTGTTTGCTATTTTGTTTAGGCGATTGCTGTTGTGCACTCTTGCTGCTATGGATTTGTTGCACGTAGTGTGCACGAGCTTTTATGAGTATGTGTGTTGCATGTGTCACCGCCGGAATTCTTATCCCATTATTCTTTCATATTCAGAATCATCATCTAACAGGCAAGCATCTCTTGAACTCATTTTTATTGTTCTAGGTCAAGAAAACACTTCTTGAAATCCGGCAAGTAGTAATCAAATTGAATATCGCATCTAATTGAACTCCATTGTTCTCTTTATTGTATCATGTTATTGATTTATAGTCGTCTTGTCGAGCTATTGTTATTGAAATAAAACTTTAACCGTAAATTTATTGTATTACGGAACATTCAAATATACTGCCCTATCATTTGCTCGAGTTTGTACTGAGGATTCGACCCGGTTCCTGACACAGAAAATTGAAACCTTGCACATAGAAATTGTAGTACACTGAATCCATGTATTGTTATGTTTTGCATATAAACCAGTATTTTTCATATTTAATGATTTGTACCATGTATATTTCATTATTGTACAACCTTGATATCTTCTTGATATTGTAATGATACCACCGTTTTCATTGACAGTATTAATTGCATGTTCATAACTGATTGTTAATAAAATAATAACAAGTCGGGGTAATTAGGGTTGACTTAGTAGTGGACAATATAAGAGAGTGTACTCGGAAGGCGATATTGGTCAAAACCCATATTGGTCATTATTATCGCTCATATTGGACATCGATTGATTATGGATTACTGACTACAGTATCCCGATTTAACATATATTGGTCATCGGTCATCGATCATTGATATTTCAAGACCTGAGTACAGGACCCTGTAGAATTCACCACTATAGTCAAACGTTCACTTGATTGTATGCACTTGAACCTGTGGTATGGGACGCAGGATTGCGTGCATTAGATAGGTTAATAAGAAACTGATAGACATGAGATGAACTCTAAACATTGATGCTATTACTGCAAATTGGTTATTGAACATTGATTCCCGATTACTAAATTATTGATTATGGATTTTTAATTTTGTTATCGTTTATCATTTATTGACTCCGATATCGTTCCAATTTCTATTCTTGTTATATAGTCCTTTACTTCCTTCACTACTTGCTACTACTTGTCGCCCGAAGCTTGCTCTAATGGGTTCTCTTCCTCTTTCTTTTGAATTATGTTATACAGGTACAGCGATGGGTTACTAAAAGGAACACGTCAAACTATTACTACATTGCATATTCTCGAGCTATTTGGTAAGTTCTTGTATCCCAGGTTTGGTTATTGCTTCTCGTTTATGTGGTTATTATTTTATTGTTGAGCTTGCTGGCATTGTACATCTTATGGATGATATGAGTTGGCATACTTATATCATTCGCTGGACCTCAGTTGCACGCATGTGTTCCCGTATAATGAGAAGCGGGGCATAATAGGCTGTTGATATCTTCTTGATATTGTATTGATATCACTGTTCTCATTAACAGTATTAATTGCATGTTCATAACTGATTGTTAATAAACAGTCGTGCCTCGCCACTGCCGCTACCAGCGCCTTCCACCTCCAGCCGCCATTGCCGCCCTGTTCCTCGACAACCACCACCAGCTTCATCCCGATCATCGCCAGCCTCAACCGAACCCATCGACTCCCTGCCTTTCGCCATTACCACCGTCGCTCCTCCGACTGTACCCTGAGCACCCGCTCTACTTCATCCCTGCCGACCAGTCGAGCTGCCTGAGCCGCCGACAACCCCTTTCCTCCCTGCCGTAGTTGCAGCCCCGACCAGCACCGAAGTCCCCGCTGCCATTGCTGTTGGCCACTTCTTGCTGTTTGCTATGTGTCCCTGTTTGCTGTTTGGAGAGGTTGGCTATGTTGATCCGTTGTTCACTGTTGCTGTGTGGGGATCTGGTGTTTGCTGTTTTGCCCGTTCGCTGGTTGCTAGTGTTATTTTTGGATTGTTTTGCTGTTGGTGCTGCACTCTTACTGTGTGTCTCTTTTGTACGTAGTGTGCACGTGTCGCTCTGGGATCCTAATCCCATTATTCGTTCGGAATTTTCTTTTAACAGGAAAGCGTCTTTTGAACTCATTTTTATTGTTCTAGTTCAAGAAAACACTTCTTGAAATCCGGCAAGTAGTAATCGAATTGAATATCACATCAAATTGAACTCCGTTGTTTTCTTTATTGTACCATGTTATTGATTCATGGTCTTCTCATCGTGCTATTATTGTTGACTTCAATCTCAAACCGTTAATTTATTGTACAATTGAACATTCAAATATACTGCCCTATCCCTTGCCCGAGTATGTACTGTGGTTTCGACCCAGGTTCCTGAACAGAAACTTAAAACGTTGCACATAGAAATTGTAGTACACTAAGTCCATATATTGCTTTTTGCATATTAACCCGTATTTTCCATATTTAATGAATTAAACCATATATAATTCATGTATTGTACAACCTTGATATCTTCTTGACGCTGTATTAACACTACCGTTCTCATGGATTGCATTGATTACATGTTTAAAACTGATTGTTAATAAAATAATAACAAGTCGGGGAAATAACGGTCGACTTATTGGTCACAGCCCATATTGGTCATTATTATCAGTCATAATTGTCATCGATTGATTGTGGACTACTGACTACAGTATCCCGATTTATCGTCATCGGTCATCGGTCATTGATCAATGACATTGCAAGACCTGAGTACAGGAATCTATAGAATTCAGCACTATAGTTGTAACACCCCGAATTCCAAATAAGAATGAATTCGAGATTCCACAGGATCTTTACTTCACTTCGTACAATTTTACAAGGAATTTAAAACTTTTTCAATATTATATCAGAGTTCATTTACACTTGGTTTTTACACAACGGAAGAAATAAAGAATATGACATTTGAAAACAAAATGTAATTTGCACAACTTCATAAATTGAGTCATCGATTGCATCATATACTCCTTCAAAAATAGTCCATTACCTGCATGTCAATCTGTGGGCACGTCAGTTACTTACAACTGACGAAATGTTATACTCGGCTATCCTCTCTACGCCGTACATATAACGATCTCATTATATTGATAAAAATTCAAAGAATATGACATTTGAAAACAAAATGTAATTTGCACAACTTCATAAATTGAGTCATCGATTGCATCATATACTCCTTCAAAAATAGTCCATTACCTGCATGTCAATCTGTGGGCACGTCAGTTACTTACAACTGACGAAATGTTATACTCGGCTATCCTCTCTACGCCGTACATATAACGATCTCATTATATTGATAAAAATTCAATAGTTGAATGAATAATAAAGTGTTAATGTGACTACGCTAAACATGTATGTGTATGTCATGCCTTAATGCCTAATGCACACAATTCTATACTAGGATGACACTAATGCACACTTGTTCGGATTCTATGCATCCCATACTACATAGGTCCGAGGGCAAGCGCCTACGTACTCCACATTAAAGGGTTCGATCTCTCGCCATGAAACTACCCAGCAATAAGACAAAGTTCAGACGTTCCACGAGTACGGATCCTATTCCCGGGGAACCGCCGCAACAAATCCCCCACCCGACTGTTATACAGATTCCTCGTCGTGCGAACCTCCTGCAAGTGCCCCTCTAGCCCCGGTATACGTATATACATGGAGAACGACAAACTATCTGCCCGACTATGCATAGTCCCGGATTTAAAATAAAAGTTCGTCTCCCACGAGGCAACCACAGTCCACCAACTGGGTCTATAGCCCCGGTGAACCGCCGCAACAAGCCCACCGCCCGACTATATAGAGTGCCCCACTTACGTTTGCCTAGATCTTACTACATCTTCACTTATGTACCTAACTCATAGTGTTCAAGACATGAATAATCTTTCAAGCCTAGAATTAGTATTATCTATTATCGGACTTAATCAACATCCACCGAGATGGCTCCATGGCAAATCTCAAAATATCATAATCATTTCATCTAAAATTGCCGGATATACGAGGTCTTACTAACTCTAAATCAAAATTTCTCATGTACAAGAATTATGGGTATTCATACCCTTTCATAATCATGCCTATATCTCCAACTTATTCTTAAACAATTTTTCCATGTTTCAACTTAGTGTTTATTCATGCATTTTCAAACATAGAACAAATAATCTCTATCTCAAAAGATTCAACATTATAAACTTCTATAAGCAAATTAAACAAATGCACATCTCAACATGAGTGTTTATTTACAAAAGAGAGTTTTATACTTGTTACCCAACTTTCCTTCAAAGGATCTTTTACAAAGAAAATTAATAATAATCATTTGGAGTTAGAACTCATCACCCAACTTTATATTTCATTTTTATTTCCTCAAAATATACCATAAAATCTTATAACTTACTCTAATAATTTTCACTTCAATTTTATATGAAGAATGAGATTTAATTAAAAGTCTTTTTCTTGAAAAGTCAAAAGATGTGAAAAATAAAGAAAAAGAAAAAAAAAAGGAAACCAAGGTCGGGTTTCGAACCATTAACCTAGACCAAACCAACACAGGACACAAGCCTCCCCCGCTCTGACCATAAAGTCCAAGTGGACTTTGTGTCCAAACTACATCTTGGATTTCTTATAAATGTTCTTTCAGTTTCGGGATTGATATTAAAAAATATATAAAAACAATTATCAAGTTTTGAACCTAGAACCTCTCTTAACTAAGCTCTATATTGCACTGGCTAACCAGTAAGACCAAGTATATTTTCTGTTTAAAAATTTCACTAGTGTTCTTTTGTTCACACTATCTTGAATCTAATTCTTTTTCGAAAACTCCACTTTTCTATCTTTTAAGATTGATAGATAAATCTTTATTTTAGAACTGAAATGAATCAAAAATACAAAAGACAAATTCAACTTATTATTTAGATAAACCTTTCCTATTATTTTCTCCTCACTTTATAAAATTTGCATTTTTCAATAAAACTCGAAATTGTAGAAATCATGGTTAGTTTGAGAAAATCCATCATCTTACAAAATAAAATTCTTGTTACTAAAAACCAACTATATCTCTAAAATCAACTTTGGACATCACAAATGTTTCTTTATGCGAAAACTATTATCCTTTTCATATGTCGACAAGCTAAAAATAATAAAATCTATCTTTCCCTTTTCTTCTTTTAAGCTTTATGTTTCTAAGCATGTCACAATAAAATATTCCTTAACAATCATTCATACTCATCGCGCATTTGTCAAACAAGACTTTGCAAATATTCTACTATGATCTATGTGATTATATTTTTACTTTTAATTTGCATGATATCAATCAACTACTAAGTTTCAACAAAATCATTGCATGTTACACTAGCATTTTATCTACACATATCATATTCAATTTTTATTCTATTCATTAAACTATTAGCATGGAAACAACAAAAATCATTTCATGAGAAACTACCATGGATTCTTATCTACAATGTCTCATTCCATTTTTCACTACTCCATAATATTAACATGCAAAAATCCTACTTAAGAAAGTATAAGAACACCCACCTTAATGTGGAGATTGAGAACTACAAATAGTGGGCTCCTTCTTGCTCCTAGTTGCACTAGTACCTCCTTGCTCCTAGCAACCTTCTTCTCCTAGCAAAGTTCCAAGCAAGAGAACTCTCACTCTCTTTCTTTCTTTTTCTTTCTTTTCTTTCCCTTTCTTTTTCTTTCTTTCTCTTTTGATTATATTTTTGGTGTAATGAAAAAGAGGAGAATAGGGTTCTATTTATAGGGTTTTGAGAGGGTTCTTTTTGCATATTTCCATCCCCCTAATAACTCTTTAAATTAATTCTACAACTCTTCATATTTCATAACTCTCAAACTCCCACCCTTTCATTTTTTCAACTCTTCAAAAACTGAACTCCCAAACCCCCCCCCCCCTAACTCTTCATCTCCCCACTCCCCTAACCATAACTTCTCACTCTCCCTCTCTTGTAAAACCGACCTACCTCAACTTAAATCCTAGTGCATGTGCACATGGACTCGTGCCACGTCAAAGTAGCAACTTCAAAGAACAGCATGCTTCTGCATGCATGCGCTCCATGGCCCCCCACCTACACATACTCTTCAATTTAATTTACCATATATGTTATCAAGCATATCAGCACTCATGTTTACCCATGGGCCCCCATAGTCCATGTAAAAATCCGGCCACACTATAATGTGCACATGTATATATGCATACTCAAATAAATAGAGGTGGTTATAATTCTAAATGTGTATACAATTTGCAACTTGCCATGTAATAGTGAACACTTAACTTAAATTAGGTTATAATTAGTGGGCTTTCATAGGTCCATGGGTCAAAAGAAGGCTCATTAAAACTAATGTATGTTAAAAATAGTAAAAATGAGAATAAACAAATGAGAATAAAAATTTGCATGTGCATTATACGTGCAAAAATAAAAATGCACTTTTAATTAAAATAAAAAGTGGGGTGTTACAATAGTCAAACATTTACTCGATTGTATGCACCCGAACCTGTGGTATGGGACGCAGGATTGCGTGCATTTGTTAGGATTGATAAAAGACTTATAGACATAAGATGAACACTGAATATTGGTTATTGAATATTGATTCTTGATTACCTGAATTATTGATTATCGACTTTGATTTTGTTATCGCTTATCATTTATTGACTCTGATATCGTCCCAATTTCTGTTATTGTTATATAGTTCTTTACTTCCTTCACTGCTTACTACTACTTATGTAACGCCTCGAATTTCTAATATAATATTTCAGAAATACGTGGCACAATTCCAGAATTAACTTCAATGTAATCATAAACATAGCAACCAAATACAGGAAAAATTAAAACTTTTTATTACATCAATTGTTTCCAAAGCACAGCGAAAAATTAAACACCTTGAATTACAATTTTTTTATTTTACAACACATTCTTCTACAATTTACATAAGCCATAAATCATTCTACCCCATGCATCCAAATCCCAAGCTATAGGTACCTATCTGTAAAATATGAGGTTAGAGATAACCCTAACCCCCAAAACTATAGGAGTCAGCCATAACGGTGTGAGTGACATCAAAAGAAAAGCAACATAAATAAAATATGCAACATAGAATGATAAATATTATGTATTAACCCCAAGAATAAATGAAATAAGAAATAACAATAAATAAAATACGAAAACATCAAGTGAAACTAGACTAAGTGTCAAGTGTAGAAAAACAAGAAACAACATGCACAAACTAAGTCAAGAAAACACCAATGCTATATACTGACTCTCTAATGCATACTTGTCGGATTCTATGCATCCCACTCTATATAGGTCCGGTGCAAGCCCTTAACGTTCTCCACTTGATAGGGTTAAATCCCTTGTTATGCAACTAATCCTACTACGGTGATGGAAACAAGATGCAGAATACTCCGCGAATAGGCATCACAACCCTCGACGCACAAGCATCATGTAAGAATAGCACAAAAACCAGAGAATCACCTCCCTGCCGTGTACCGCACGAATAGGCTTGCGAGGCCCTCGATGTGCAGATACACCAGGTACATCCCATGAATAGGCCCACCGACCCTCGACACGCGAATACACCGTGCATGCTCCGTGAATAGGCCTGCAGACCCTCGACACACGAACATACAATTGTCCTCTCGAGAAAAAACAACACACAAGTCCTGGAACGCATCCGTTGGACCAAAACCAAGAGCATATACTTACGTTTCCCAAGTTCCATAACATCTCCACTAGTGCCTGTCCTTAAGTTGTTTATTATTAAAACACAAAAATTCTCATCTCTAGAGTTAGTGTATCCTGCCGGAATTAATTTCACAACAACAACCCCAATACCCAACTGGTCTAAATCAACAAAATCTCATCTGCCGGTTCACAAGACTCCCACTCAACTCCTAGAGATTCACAACTCAACCATCAACACAAAATAAAACTTTCATATTAATCATTTCTTTTCATTTCATTTGTTAACCTTCTCACAGTAAGAAAAATTCATTCATTCGTATTATTTGTATATAAGAATATATATAAATAGGAGGTTCTCTTATTGAATAGAAGTGTGCATAAGTGTATATATAAACCTCTTTACTGAGTTGAACATTTGGGTATATCTATATAATAAAACACAAAGAAAGCTATCAAGTGGCTCCACTTCAATTGAAACCAAATCAACAGCTCAGATTTATCCTCCCAAAACATATTTTCCCTCCAAAAAGTTTTTCACCCAAAACCAAATTCCACCCCCCCCCCAAAAAAAAAACTCATTACTTTATTACTATCTCTCTCTTCTCTTCACTTTTTCATATTTCTCTTTTCTCTCTCTCTCTCTCTCCCTCTATCTCTCACTCTCATTCTCTCTCTATTTACTTAGAAATTCACATTTCAAGTTTGTAAATTTTCGAATTTTTTATGCTTTTTTATTGCTCGTGTTACATTGAAAATAGCAAATATCTCCTTAACAGTTAAATTTCATCATTTTCCACCCTCAAAGTTCTAAGAAGTTGGATTTAACACTCCATTTATAACTATTTTTCAACATATACTAATGGAAATATAGACTTTTATTTACAACTAATTATTGTCATACTATTCAGACTTGAGCTACATAATTGTTGTTTTACTGTTTACAAGGCTTTTCATATGCTGTTTCATTCCGATGACGTGCCGTAGGCACGTGCCCATGGGCAAATCTAGTATAAATATAATAACTGATATATAGTATACCCCCTTCTCACTCAGTGAAACATACACTGATTAGAATGGAGCAACAACAGACATGGAAGATTTAGAAGAAACTCCTTTTACTGATTGAAACATGTGAGTATATATATGATGTATAGAAAAACTCCTCTATAGTGATTAAAACATATGAGTATATGTATGATATATAGAAAAACTCCTCTTTACTGATTAAAACATATGAGTGTATATATGATATATAGAAAAACTCCTCTTTACTGATTAAAACATATGAGTATATATATATATGATATATAGAAAACACCTCTTCACTGAGTAGAGGTGTATGGGTATATATATATATATATATATATATATATATATATATATATATATATATATATATATATATATATATATATATATATATATATAATATAATATAATATAATATAATATAATATAATATAAAACCTTTTTACTGAAGTGAAACATACACAGATTTAAAATGGAGCATTTGCAGAAAACATAGAAGATGGTCTTTCGTTGAAATGAAATATACGCAGAAATTATGGAAAGATCCCTCTTTTCTGAAATGACACATATGCAGATATGGAAGATATAGAAAAATTTCCTTTCACTGATATGCAGGATGCATAGAAGAAGACCTTTTAAAAAAAAGCATATGCAGATTGTATAGAAGATGAACCACATGCACAATGGGTATATTATATCTCTTTTACTGAAATAGGAGTATGTTCACAAATGGGTATATATATATGTATCTTTTACTGAAATGGGAGTAGGTGCATACATGGGTATATATATGTATCTTTTTACTGAATAGGAGTATGTGCACAAATGGGTATATATATATCTCTTTTACTGAAATGGGAGTATGTGCACAAATGGGTATATATATGTATCTTTTACTGAAATGGGAATAGGTGCACAAATGGGTATATATATGTATCTTTCTACTGAAATTGAACACTAGTCTGAACACAATTATTTGATTTTTCATCCCCAGAAGTTCAGTGGCGGAAATCAAGCACTAAATAAAACCCGAACCTATCTGGAGCCATTATTTAAAATTACAATAGCCTGGCTCGACATGAATTCTTTCCCAATTGGAAAATTTAACTGAACCTTAGAACCTTGATACTAGATACAATAACACCTTAGATCCGTAAAACTAGATACAATAACACTAGGAAACTTGCTGCATCTCGACCAATTCTGTCTATATATGGAGTTATGATATCCTGAGTTATAGGCTTATATATAAGTGGAGGTAGAGATATTTAGACTGTAACCAGCATACCTTCAAAAATAATGGCGAATGTTACCTTTATGTATGTGCTTAAATACAATGTTAAGTTAGACATGGTACAGTTAAGAAATAGTTAAGTTAGATATAGAGACCTCGAGTATCTCAACTCATGGTTTTGAGATAACTAAAGGTTTCTGACTCCAAAGAGAGAAACCACCTTATTCTTAAAAAAATCCCACATAACATTATCATCATACAATCCATAACATGATTTCTAATACACAAATAATCACATACAACATGCTTATAACAATAAGAAAATAAACATATGTCACTCACCTTATTGAAAAAATCAACCGAATTAATAAAGAATAATAAAAAGCCCTTGCAAAATCCAAGATCATCGCTTTAAAACTCCAAGAAATTAATAGTAAAAATATATCTTATTTTTGCAAAGGAGAGGGATGGCTATAGGGGCTCTTTTATAGGCCGAAATCTAGAGTTTTTAGTGTCTTGCAAGTTTATGGAAACATCCCTTAACAAATTATTAATTTACATATATAAACATTTCTTTAAAAAAGTAGTTAAATAAGTTAAATAAATTAAAATAAAACCAAATAATTTTACTACTGAGTTATCCAACCATCAAGCATAGCCCAGAAATCAAAAAATTCAGATTTGTACTAAAAGTGGTAATTTTGCACAAAAGTCCCTCTTTTTGTAATATTTGCAAATATATCATAAAATATTCGTAAAAATTCAGGAAATTCAGAAATAATATCTAATAATAAATAATGAGGTTTTACAAAATAATTTTTGACTTTGAACTTCTCAAGAAAATATTTGCACAAGATCCACTTAAATTCCATATTTGCAAAAACACCATATTTGTTTAAATCTTTACCAAATCAACTCTAAATAAAATATAAATAGATTTTATTTTCAATGATGACCATGGAAAGCCCAAAAATTAGTAAAAATGAATTTTTATTATTTGTTTGAGATCCAAACGGCTTTTTACATAAAAGCCCCTCTCTTTCGAAGTATTTACAAAAATAGTTTCTTTATTCAGAAAAATTCCAAAATTTAGGATATAATTAATTATAAATATGATAATTTATTCAGAAATCTAAAATTGGAGATTTGCACCAAAAAAATATTTGCACGTGTTTTGCACATGTAAAATTGAGAAATTCATAAAATAGTCAAATAAATTGAAATATATCTGAAAAATTAAAATATCATAAATAAATGAGGAAAATCAATCATTAAACATAAAATTTTAAGAACTCAAAATTTTCTAACTTTGCACGTGTGTTGCACGTGCAAATTGCAATTTCAATAAAATAGTCAAAAAGGTCAACTTTACCAATATAATATTATTTAATAATGCAAAATAAATCATTTTATTCTGCGGGGAATTACAACTTGTTGTCCGAAGCTTGCTCTAACGGGTTTCCTTTCTCTTTCTTTTGAGCTATTGTTTATAAAGGTACAGATGATGGGATACTGAAGGATCTCGACGTACCGTCATTGTATTGCATTTTCCCAGATTTATTGTAAGTTTTTGTATCTCAGATATTGGTTGTTGCATTTTATTCTTGTTTATGTGATTATTATTGTATTGTTTAGCTTACCAGCATTGTACAGGTTATGGATGATATGAGTTGGCATAGTTATATCATCTGCTGGGCCTCAGTTGCATGCCCGTATTTTCGTATAATGGGAAGTGGGGCATGACGGGAACAGGGGTTACAGTTCTAGCCAATTTTCTCCTTGAATACCTGGTTAACGAGTCTCTGATATGTGGTGCGGACATTCTTCAGGCCGAAAGGCATGACACAATTAACAGTAGACCCCCTGGTCTATTACAAAGACCTTCTTCAGGTTGTTCGGTGGGAACATCCGAAGTTGATTATACTTTGAGAAGGCATCCATGAAGCTGAGAAGCTCATGACTAGACATCGCATCAATGAGAGCATCGATGCTTGAGAGGGGAAAAGGGTCATTCGGGCATGCCTTGTTAAGATTGGTGAAATCGATACATATTCTCCACTTTTCATTATATTTCTTCACCATCACAACGTTGGCCAAACACTAAGGTAGTTGACCTTTTGGATGAAGCGAGGGGAGAAGAGCTTCTCCACTTCTTCTTTCACCGCTTGCTGCATCTCAGGGGCAAAATTTCAATGCCTTTATAGTACTGGCTTGGAGTCCGGATGGACACTCAACTTATGCTTAAAAAAGATCTTCTGTGATCCCGGGCATATCCGAGGGGTTCCAGGCGAATAAGTGCTGGTTCCGTCGTACACAGCTGATGATGTCTTCCTTAAGGCCCGTAGGCAGGGCCTTCTCACTTGGAACTGTTTGGTCCAGTCTGCTTCGGCAAAGGGAACCTCCTCCAACTCATCGACTGGCTCGAAACTGATTAAACTCCTATCGAACGGGAATTTGACTACATCAAGGGGAAGGAGCGAGCCCCTCACTGTGGTCGTATAGCATGCTCGGGCATCTTATTGGTTGCCCTTGACGACCTCGACCCCAGACTTGGTGGGGAACTTCATCCTTATGTGGTAATCTAATGGCACTTCCTGGAGAGAACCGAGGCCGATGCATCCAAGAATGGCATTATAAGCAGCTTTGACATTAACTACCACGAAATCGATCACCTTGGTTCGAGTGGTTGGGGATTTTCTGATAGTGACATCCAGGGTGATGATCCCCTAATCTGAATCGGGGCGCCCGAGAAGCCGTGAAGGGTAACCCACAGGCTTTAACCTCTTCCGAGAGAGTTTCAACCCCATGAAGGCAACAAGAAACAACATATTAACCGAACTTCAGTTGTCCACTAGAATACGGCGGGCCGCGTGGTTTTCCAGGACGAGACTAATGACCAAGGCATCACAGTGAGGAACCCGGATGCCTTCGAGGTCATCGTCTGAGAATGAGACCATCACCCCGTGACCTCGAAGGGGGAGGACAGTTGTGGACCGAATTGACTTCCCGAATGAAACCCTTGAAGGAGGAGTTTGAGTCTCCCCCCATGGGTCTACCGTGAATGCAGTGGAGGATGGCCATCCTTTCGGAGTCCTAACATTTGGACTCCACTTCCGGATGCTTGTTAGCACCTCAGGGAGGAGAGGCTTTTGAACTGTCCCGAGTGAATTTGGATAAGTACCCTCTCCGAATGAAGGCTTCGATTTCATCCTTAAGAGCCCGACAGTTTTCGGTCTCGTGACCATGATCTCGATGGAACCGACAGTAGAACCACATATCCTTTTTCTTATAATTGTTACTTGGCCGAGTGGGATTTTAGGTCAACCCTCTTCGTCCACCTCTTTGTGGATGGAGGAGACACTCGCATTAAGCGGAGTGAACTTCTCAAAGTGATGGACCGGAAGGACGCTTCTGCCCGGAGGCGTCCTTCTGGGCCTTCTTCGGGGCCTTAGAACTATCCTTCTTCCTCTCCCCCTTGGTGGGGAACTCTTTTCGGCCTCATGCATGCAAGTCCTTTAAGCCCGAATATACTTCTAACTCCGAAGAAGGAGGTCGGGGAAAGCGATAGGAAACTTCTTGGCCAAAGACTTCAATAGATCGTACGGTCATTGTGCCGAAAGGCAGCTGATGCGACCCCGGGGTCAAGGGAAGAGATAGACCTGGCCTCGGTTGTCAATCTCTTGACAAAATCCTAAATAGGACTCTCCATCTTTCTGCTTGAGGTCCAATAAAGAGGCTCTCATCTTCTCGGCCTTGCGGTTGGTCAAGATCTAGTTCGGGGAGGAGCTTGGAGTACCATTCTCGTGTGGACTCTCGCAGCGTGGCTGGGAACACACGATAAATGAGGGGATCTGAGGTGCTGTGAATCATCATGAGCATTTTGAACCGCTCAATGTGATCAGTAGGATCCAACTCCCTTTTGTAGGTCTTAAATACGGGAGGCTTGAAGCTCCTCAGAACGGGAGCCTCAAGGATGTAGGATGAGAAAGGCGGCCGGACTAGCTGGTACCTTCAGTTAGGCTGCATCCTATCTCCTCCGATCTGGGCGAGGCAATCTTCCATCTCCTGCAGACGTTTGAGGACGTCTTCTTCTTGTCCCCTGAATCGGGTCGACCTGCAGGACTCACTGTTCTCTGTCCCCCTAGTGCGACGGTTGTCAGTGTCATGATCGATTCGACCTCGTCTTGGAGGGCTTGGATTACCTCGTTCTAAAACTCCTGGAACTCGACCCTCGTCACATGGACTCCTTCTCCATGGCCATTTGGTGGTCGACGGCCCCTTAGGAAGTGGTTGTACTCCTTCTCCCGACCTTTTGAGGAGTGGCTGCTTCGGCTCAGGGGGTGATTCGTAGTTCCTTCATTTCCTGAGCGGTTGAGGTGATAACGAAGGTCCTCCTCATCCTGTCGATTGTTGAGGACGTTTTGGAGGTCCGAGACCGCTGGGAATTCAGCCATTCGTGTAACCGAGCGGGATGCACTCGGGGCCGGCCCTTGGAGGCATTCGTATCGTTGCTGTTGTGGTTGCCCGACAACGAGAGGGGCAAGGGGGAAGAAGAGGAGGGTCGAAGTGGTGACCTGCGGTAACCGTCTTTTTGGCTTTGTGGGCCACTGGAAAAAGTCAGCTACAGAGTAGGTTCTAATCCAGAGGCTAGACCGATCTTCCTTCTCACTGACAGTGCCAATCTGATGCTGCTTTTGTCTGGTGTGGGAGCAACAAATAATGAGTTCTTTTGTTGAGGAGGAAACATAGTTCTCAGCCGTAGGTATGACCTTGATGATAGGCTAATATGCAAGTGGAGTATGTGGATCTGGTGGTGGTTATCAGCTGCCGAACACCTGCAAAAAAGCCTAAGACATCGGAAGCGTTCTCTACGACAGACTCTTCGACGACCAAATCTGCAGCTGAGAGACTAAAGGTAGGCTTTATTGGAAAAATATTGATTACCTCATAACAGTGGAGATTAACCTGTAGAGATTAACCTGGATTAGGCCCTGATGGAGTAATTTGTCCGTTGATTTGGATATTTGATTACTAGCCATGAATGACTTGTCAGCTCCCCACTTGTGGGCTGAGTTGAGATTGTGGGCCTGTGGAAGGCCTATGAACTGTCCCTGGTCTTGTTGTCAAGACTTTAGGAGCTTTGAGATTCATGCGAGAATCGTTCAGTGCAAATTTTCACCCTCATCAGCAGTGTAATCAACATTGGGGCTTGGAAGAGGTGATTCTGGGACTGAAGGAGATTTCAAAGAATCAATATGATTAACAATCGCTTCATTCAATGCTGTTGCAAAGTCTACCAGTTGCCGTTGATGGTAGTAAGGAAATCATGAGGCAGTTAATGACTAAGTTGCCGTTGCTTGATGGAAAATTGGAGCAGCAATTTATTCAATTAAGAAGCCAGAATAATGGTGATTCTTCGAGCATGGTAAAACCTTCTACTTCTTGGAATTCGAATAATATGAAATCAATATGAAATCACCGAGATTAGATTTTTCAAGATTAGAAGGGGGTGTCCGACGCGGGGTGGATATTCAAAGCTAACCAATTCTATGAGTATCATAATATTCCTAGGGATCAAAAATTTGCTATAGCATCCTTTCATATGGATGGGAGGGCGTTAGCTTGGCTTCAATGGGGTATTCACTATTTGGGAAGTGTTTATGCATGAGTTAGAGGTGAGATTTGGCCCTTCGGCATTTGTTGATCACCAATGTGCTTTGAGTAAATTGTCACAAACAGGAACTTTGTCTGTCTGAGTATCATAAAGATTGTGAGAGTTTAGGAAATAAAACCGGGGGGCTCAGTGACTCTATTCTTTTTAGTTGTTATGTGTTGAAACCGAACATTAAGAGAGAAGTAGTTGCGCACTGACCTAAGTTAATGTCTGAGGCTATGGGTTTGGCTAAGCTTCAAGAGGAGAAATTTGTTGATAGCAGAAGATTTGGGTTTACAAACACAATTTATAAACCAACAGGATTAGCTTTTACATTAACCCCATTACTTCCTAATCCTATATCTGCTGATAGCCTGCAACATGCACAACAACATGCCCAAAAATACCCGATAAGAAGGATTTTGAGTCCTTAGTTAGCCATGCAAAATGAAAAAGGGCTAAGCTTTAATTTTGATGAAAAATTTGTTCCTAGAAATATGTGTAAGGGTAAGAAATTATTGTATTAGTGGATGCGAATTACCAGCCTGTTGAAGCTGAAGAGGAGCTATATGTTCATGAACAGCTTGATGCAGCTATAGAAATTATTCTCGAAATTCCCTATTAAGCCTTAGCATGTCATTCTTCCCTTCAAACACTTAGATTACTAGGGATGTTGGGTAATGCAGTTCAAATTCATATAGAAAATGGAAGCACCAATAATTTTATACAAGATAGAATAGCAGTATTTGCAGTAACCTGTTCAGTCCACTAAAAGTTTTAGTGTCACTGTGGGGAATGGGGAAACTATGAAGTGTGAAGGGATCTACAAATCAATTCCAGTTATGATACAGGGTCACACATTCATAATTGATTTCTATGTGTTGGAAATTGTTGAAATTTTTGGGACCAGTCACTTATGATTATTCTAAGATGACCATGACATTCGCCTACAATAATAGGCAAGTGATTTTTTAAGGTAGAGGTGGTGGTGGTCCTGCATAGTTGCAAATGCACCAATTGAGAAGGGAAGTGGCTACTGGGTCTGTATATCAGTTCTTTCATCTTGTTATACATGATACGGGTCAAGAGGCAAATCCGGTACCTGCAGGCTTGGCTGAGATTTTGCGCAACTATGACAATGTGTTCAAACAGCCATCGGGGCTTCCACCCTCAAGGCCATATGATCATCACCATCACTTGATCCCTGCAGCTAGGCCTACAAATGTTAAACCATACAAATACCCCCATTTCCAGAAAGAAAAGAATGAGAAGCAAGTTTCTCAAATGTTGAAAGAGGGAATCATTCAGCATAATCATAGTCCATTTTCCTCAACAGTACTTTTGGTCAGGAAAAAGGATGGCAGCTGGAGATTTTGCGTCAATTATAGATTTTTGAATGCAAGCACAATTAAAGATGAATTTCTCATTCCAACTACCGATGAGCTTTTTGATGAATATCATGGAGCTATGTACTTTTTGAAATTGGATATGAGAGCGGGGTATCACCAGAACAGGGTTAAGGATGAAGATGTGGAAAGACAACATTTTGTAAACATGAAGGACACTGAAATTTTGGTCATGCCTTTTGGCCTCACAAATGCACCATCGACGTTTCAACCAGCTATGAATGACATATTCAGACCACATTTGAGGCACTTTGTGTTGGTTTCTTTTTATGATATACTCATCTATAGTAGAGATTGGTGTTCTCATTTAGAACATGTTGCCAAGAGTGTTGAGGATCTTGGAGCAACAACATTTCTTTGTTAAGAAATTTAAGTGTGCATTTGGCCAAACTACTATTGGGTACTTAGGCCATTATATATCAGTGCCAGGTGTAAGTGTAGATAAATAAAAGCTAACCGCAGTTCTTCAATGTCCTGTTACATGGAGTGTCAAGCAATTAAGAGTTTTCCTAGGACTAACAGGCTATTATAGGAGGTTTGTACAAGGGTATGCTTCAATAGCTTCTCCCCTAATTGACTTGCTTAAGAAAGTAGCATTTTAGTGGAATAAAGATACTGAGAAGGCTTTCAGTGACTTCAAGGAGTTAATGGCAACCATACCAGTATTAGCACTTTCTGATTTTGATCAGCAATTTAATATTGAGACAGATGCTTCGAGTGTAGGTGTAGGAGCCATCTTATCTCAGAATAAGCATTCAATTGCTTATTTCAGCAAGAATATGTCACCTAGGATGCAAGGGGCTTCAGCTTATGTAAGGGAGATGTTTCCCATAAAAGAGGTAGTAAAGAAATTGAGGCAGTCATATCATGGGAAGAGAATTCATAGTGCAACTAATCACAAAATACTACACCACATGATCAATTAGGGAATTCAAACGACTGAGCAAAAAAAATGGGTACATAAATTTGTGGGGATATACTTTTAAGATTGTATATATGTTTGGCAAGGAGAATGGAGGAGTTGACGGACTATCAAGGCAGTATTCAGCTGAGATGCAGTCATTTACTATGGTATCCTATCCTAAAATTTTAATTCTTGATGAAATAAGATAGGAGTATTTGAAGGATGTTAGATGGGAAAAGTTGAAGGACTCCATTCAGGATGGGAAGGTTGTTACAAGTAAGTTTACTTTTAGAGATGGTGTTCTTATGTACAAAAGCAGAATCATGATACCAGCTACATTACAGAAGCAAGTTTTGAACGAATTGCACACAAGTCCAGTGGGTGGACATGCTGGTATTGCAAGAACTCTAGCCATATTAAAGGAAAAATTTTACTAGGAGAATATGGCTAGGGTTGTGAAAGATTATGTGTAGAAACGCGCAATTTGTCAACAAACCAAGTATGATAATAAGGCACTCATAGGTCTCTTGCAACCTTTGCTCATTCCTGTGCATGTCTGGGAAGACATTGCCATGGATTTCATTGTTGGTCTGCCTACATCTCAGGGATAAGCAGCTATTTTGCTGGTTGTTGATCGGTTAAGCAAGTATGGGCATTTCATAGATTTATCTGCAAATTTCACTACAGCTAAGTGACTGAATTGTTTGCTTCGTAACACCCCAGATCCCCTTTACCAGACATCCGTGATACAACCAGAATTTTTGCCTTCAAATGCATCTTAACACAGTAATAACACTAAAATTTAAAAACTTTTTATTGCCAAATAAAATCATTACATCATCAATTACAACCATTATCTTGTTCTTGAACAAGAAATACAAATTACATTAACTCATTACAACTTATTACAAAATATTTACAAACTCCATTTGTAAAGCTGTCAACTGTCTTCCAGAATGGTAATCAACTAATCACTGCCGAAACTTTGCTGAGTGGTCAATCTGCTTCCCTTGGACTTTCCCCTCGACTTAAGTCTTCCGCTGCGTGACTCTGATATTTCTGCACCTGCTCGAATTGTAGGTAAGTACACTTCTTCTCCACTTAGATGCCCGCATTCCCGATCCAGTTTCTAGTACCTAATTAAGTGGGCACGTCAGTACATATACTGACGCAATGCTGATAATAGCAGTGATCTCCAACTCGCACACCCACAAACCATCTTGAATGGAAAAGAAAACGTGCATCCTAATTTTCTAGTGCCCGTGTATGCCATGACCTGAAGTCTAATGCATAATACAAAGTACAGGAATGGATGCACTTAATCTAATGTCAGCAAGACTCTGGATATGCATGCATCTCGTACTACATATATTCCTGATCAAGCCGTCTTCTCCAGTTTCAGGGTTTCAAACCCTCGACATGAAATGCTATCTAGTGTTGTACACTTCTTGTTCCCGATAAGTACACATGATTAAGGAGTTTATAAAATTTCGGGGTATTCCCGTTGGTCACTAATAACTGTTGCACCGGACCTCTCTCAAAAGTCGTGACGAACTTACAGATACACCACAGCATACCATTGCACCGAAGATCCATGAGACCGCAGCCCCTATGGTCCGTTCGTGTAAACCAACATAGAACAAGGGAATATCCTGTTCTTATCAAGGTACCTCAGGAGGAATTAACAAAGTAGATACGTCTCCCGTGTTCTTAACCATTGAAAAGACACAGCCCGCATCCCTTTGACAGGTTGAGACAACCCCGGTTATCACCGCCTAGTGCTGGCCCTTGGAACAAGTCGAATTATAGGGAATCACCCCTAAGATCAACTCGGTTTTCAAGCGAAAAGGAAAGAAATACCATCTGAAATAATATGGTTGCTAAAACATGCAAGTATGTCAAATCATGCATAGTATTTAACGAATGATTAAGCCCAAATGGTTCTGTCAAAAATAACTAATCACGGCGAACTAATATTCATCGATTGCCAACACCTCTGTAGGTTTTCGACCTAATGTCTCCGGCCCGCGACCCTCAGCGAGCAGTACAACGACGCTCAAGAGAGTGCCTCATACCCGGCAATAGAGGTAAAACACACACAATATACTAATATCCATTCATTTACAGACCTAGGCCTCAACGCATTCTAGATGAGGCAAATAACCTAGCCTATCAATCCCAAACACCAGCAATCCGATCTCTATCGGTCGCCACTACCTCCATCTTAGGTCTCATCTAGTATCCCGGCCCGTGGTCAACCTTCCTTCGGTAGACGATCTGACGGTGCATAGGAAGATCATTATTTCTCGTGGTCAAAAATAAACCAATCACAATACTTGCTGACTGGGTTGGAAGTCCTAGGGTATCACAACCTAGACTAGCTCCAACCTATACTAGCTACGAGCCCACATACAACACATCGACCGTATAGCTATTCTCCCAACTTACTCATGTGTCCATCATGAGTACTAAGCACGAGAATCTTATTCGAGTCCCGAGTGAAGGGCTTAATAGGGATAATTGTCCAGGATCTTAGAAACTGAAATCAACTCCTAGTCATAATCCTGTAGCATGTAGAAAATTCCATAATTTGTGCAACACTTATCGGAATCCACCAAAATTAAACTTTCTAGAAAGGTGGAAACCTCTACTACAATTTCCTAGTTGACAACTTTCTCAAATTCCTTATAGATTTCAAGTTTCCTGATTTCGAATACCTGCTTGAAATCGAACAACGACAACAGGTTGCTGAAACTTGTAATATTCATAACCTTCAAAATGCAATTTGGAATTTCATGATCTTACCCATTCTGGAAAGCTAAGACTCTATACTACAAGTCTCTAGTTAACCATTGCTTCAAATTCATCCATTTAGAAGCTATACAATCTCTATATGTTCTCAGTTGTAGATTCTTCCATACAATTGTTGCATCTTACTATTAACATTAAAACTTGCTCACTTATCGGAATTACTCGATCTTAGATTCTATGGAAATCTAGGAGTGTCTACTACAACTTTCTAGTTGATCACATCCTCAGATTTATCCATTAAAACACTCTAAAACTCTAAATTCTGTCAGTGCACACACAGGGAAATGAATTCCTCTATAAAACCCAAGTCCTTCTATTAAGACTAGTTCTGCCCCAACTTATAAAAATCATAACTTCTTCTATACAAACTGGAATTTCATGATTCAAGATGTTTTGGAAAGCTACAACTCTCTACTACAAATCTCTAGGTTATCATTCCTTCAAATTCTACTCATACAATTCCAGAATTTCACAGATTCACTGACTACTTAAAAGCTGAACTGAACTGAACATACAGTACTCAAAAGTCAATATCAATTTAACCATAAGTCCAATACTTATGAAATTATAGATACAGTAACTAGACATATACAAGTCTAATATACTCAAAAATTACATTCATATTCATAATACACAGAGAGTTATGGCTCTTCAAACTTAGCACAAAATTCCCTTCTGTTTTCAGACAGGGTGTCCCCCTCCCTATACAAATTTTTTTTAAAACTCCATCAAATGTTATATAACAATTCTAAAATTTAGAATCATGATCTAGACTCATAGCACAAGCTACAGTAAAAATTCCATTGCAATATTAAGCACCAATAAGTAGTTATGAATTAATGAACATCAATCCTAAAACAGGGCAGACTCAGCTTTGGTTTCCTGACTAGTTGCAAACATATAACTTTTTTGAAGTATCAAATGAACTCAGAAAAATGTGAAATTTGAAAATATAGTTGCTAACATATTCAGGAACACCTAGTAAAAATTTGGGCTTAAAATACCCAACCAATCCCGAGATATGATTTTTGGAAGAGCACCCAAATTTCATAAATACAGCTAATTTTCCACTGCTCACTGGCCGAAAATAAAGTAATTGTTTGAGCTACTAAAAAAACCCAAAAAAATATGAAAAAATTAGAGGATGCTCTAAACTCATCCTAAAACATGCCACAAAAATTTCATGATCAAATTATAAGCCATTTGTGATTTAAAAATTCCAAAGCTTACACATCACATACATGTTCTTCATGGCATCTAGATAATAAATTGTACTCAATCATCAAACTCAATTTGTGAAACTCAACCATTACTCATGCATGTCAATCCAGCTACTAAGTTTTACTTCTACTCACAGGAATCATACAAGAAAGAAAATAAAGATGAGTTTTTGTGAACCTCCACCCTTCCAAAAGAGAAGTTGATCCTTGTTCTTCAAGAGTGCCTCCTCCTCCAAGCCTGCTTCCTTTAGAACTTTGAATTCCTACAACAAAGAGTAGATTTTTCCCTTGGCTAAAACCTACCACTCTCTTTTCTTTTCTCTTCTACTTTCTCTTCTCTTTTTTTTGAAGAACCTAAATGATAAATGAATGAAGAATGAGAGAGTTGGGGTTTTTAATAGGAATGGAGAGAGAGGGGAAGGGCGTAGGCCGGAAATTGGATAGGGATAGGTGGAGGGTGGAGATTAGGAGGAGTGGGGTGAGTGTGATGGAGGGTATAGATTGAGTCAACTTAGTCCTAGGAAACTTCCTAGCAATTTCTCATGCTCATTTCTCCACCACAAACTTGGCATATTTTGAGCCTTAGGATCTCATCAAGATCCTATCCAAGATCTCATCAATTTCCATTTAGAAGTAGGGTTACTAACCCTAGGTTAGGTCAAAGAACTCTAACCCTAGGTTAAGCAAACTCTAACCCGAATGAAAAACAATGTATGATTATTTACAATTCAAATTAATATGTATATTAATAGAAAAATATATTTAAATATTTAAATTATAAAATATACATGGTCGTATTCACACTCAAAGCAATTATAGATCGTATATCATATACGATCCGATACGATCAAATCAAGTATATACATATAGATATTTTATCTACATACTTAAAATAAGATAAATTGAATTTATATAAAAAAATATGTTTATAAAATTATTATTAGGAAAATACATAATCGCGTGCAATTCTGAACTATACACGGATTATAATGCAAAATAGTTATAGGCTATTTTGCGGGGTGGTACAACACATACTAAAGCTCCATGGGTTGCAAAAAACAATTGTGAGTGACCGATAACCAATTATTGTAAGTAATTTTTGGAAGGAAATGTTTGTGCAGCAAGATACTATGCTGAAAATGTCCAGTGCATATCATCCACAAACTGATGGACAGACGAATTTGTTTAATATATGTCTAGAGCAATATTTTAGGATTTATGTTTTCGATTAACCTCGGTTACTGCCTAAGTATTTGCATTTGGCAGAATATTGGTACAATACAGCCTATCACTCAGCTATGGGTATGATTCCTTTTGAGGTTGTCTATGGTAGAAATGCTCCAGCTATGCCAAGCTACCTAGAAGGTATATCTAAGAATTTTGAAGTGAATAAGAAATTGCAGAGGAAGCAGAAGTTGATTCAATTGCTCAAAATCAATTTGCATAGAGCTCAAGCAAGAATGAAGAGTGTGGCTGATAAGCACAAAGTGGAAAAAAGTTTGCAATGGGAGATTGGGTTTTTCTTAAACTACAACCTTGTAGGCAACAATCAGTTGCACATCGTAGTTTCCACAAACTTGCTAAAAGATTTTATGGGCCATTCACGGTGATTAAGTGCATTGGTATGGTGGCTTATCAATTAGAGTTGCCTGTTAATTCAAAGATTCATCCAGTGTTCCATATTTCATTGTTGCATCATTGTTATAATGAGGCGCAACAATTGGAGGGTGGTACACTTCCAAATGATATGACATTACCTTTTCCAGCAGTTCTACCATTGGTGGTGTTGGATAAGAGAATGCTGAAGAGAGGGATGCATTTCAGAGAAGATGTATTAGTGCAATGGGAAGGGTTGTCAGAGAGTGAAGCGACATGGGAGGATGGGGTAGCTTTGCGAAGAGCTTTTCCTAGTTTTGACCTTGAGGACAAGGTTTTTTTCGAAAGAGGCAATGATACAAGTATGAGTAATGGGGCAGATGATGGGACCAGAAAAAAGCTTTGAAGACCTGAAAGAGAGAAGAGGAAACCTGGTTATCTGAAGGATTATGAATAAACCGGTGTAACCCCCATTTCCGACTCTGCGTATTTTTTGTGTATCTTCTGTAAATCAATTCTTTATATATTCTATTCCGTCTTAAATTTATTTTTGTGTTAATTTTTTTTTGGATAACCTATTAAAATCCTTTCTAAACACCAATTGTATTTGTAGTTATTTTCAAACTATTATATATGTTGACACAAATCTTATAACATTCTATAAGTTTACTTGTTTTCTTATTTTATTAATTATTTGATTATCTAGTTAATGTTACTACTTGATTATTTAATCTATGGTTACTTTTTATATTTAATAAATGTTTTTAAATCTACTCAAAGCCCAAACCCAAAACCAATGCTATTATTACTATTGACTATTTTATTTAATGTGAAGTTCAGACCCAGCCTAATATTATTATTATTATTATTATTATTATTATTATTATTATTATTATTAAATTTTAAGCCCAACTATTTAAGCCTAGCCCAAGTCATTTTAATTAATCCCCAACTAACCCCCATGATCTAATCAAATTCCCCACTAAATCCTAACAATCTCGTAACTCCACAACCCCAATAATCTCTCAATTACTCTCCCCCTAAATCCTAACTACCTCCCCTAATCTCTAATTAATTAATCCTCAACCTAATATAGTCCCCTTCACATTCCTCCTTCTCCTTCTTCTCCTTCTCCTGTTTTCTCCAGAATCCATCTAGCCCATTATGCCTGAGCTCCTTCCTCCACCACACCTCCCCTGATCACCGCAGTGCCATCGCCAACAGCCACCCTTGCGCTCCACACCTGACCACCTTATCGCCGCCATTGACGCACACCCAGCATCCCGAGCGCACCTCCAACCAACATTGCCACCAAGCCACCTCGACAACATCCTGACTGCACTCCTCCACTGCACAACAACAACTCCACCATTGTCGACCACCTTGCTGCATTTCATCCTCGCCACCGCAGTGCCCCACCGGCTGTTCGACCATCACCTCACCACCGACACCGTCTCTCCATCGCAGCACCGCCGAACACGACAACCCCTTTGCTATTCACCCGCAACTCCCCTGCAGCTAGCGTCTGCCCACAGTGACCCTGAACTTGACGTCTATTGCTACATCCTGATCATCTCCCTCAATCATCCCCCGGTGCCACCTGCTCACCCCGCGCTCCACCGCCACTGCCATCTTCACCGCTGCACCTCACAACCGCCACCGCAGCCTATACCTCGACATCCTCACGCCGCCGACAGCACCATTGTAGCACCATCAGCTCCACCATAGTCTCTACTACTTCATCCTCCCACAGCCGACGACCACTGCCATCACGCCAAAACCACCTGATCACCTTCTGCAACCTGACCACCGACTGCCGACCATCACCTCCATCTCCTTCTTTCTTACTATTCATTCTTGCTGCCGTAGTGGTACCTCATTGCCGTTGTGTTATTGTTGTCATTACCAGTCTCACTGTCTTCAAGCTGCCGTTGTCGCCTGTAGTTCTTATTGTTGTTGTGTGTTGCTATGCTATGGTCGCATTGTCGTTTGCCTCGCCTTCTCGCCACTTTATATAATCACCATTGTATCAGACAAACATCCCTTGTACTTATTTTATTGTTCTTGTGCAAATATTTTTCTTGACATCCGACAAGTAGTTATTGAGTTGAATGTCGTATCTAATTGAATTCCATTATTGATTCATTGTTTACTTTATCATACCAAGTTATTGATTCATAGCCTTCTTACCGTGCCACGTTATTGTTCAAGTCTAGAACCGTCAAAACATCATGTTATTGAATATATGCATGTTCTACCATGTCCTTTGCACGAACTTTTACTGAGGTTTTGACCCAATTTTTGACAATACAATTTAGAACTTTGTACATGTAATTTTAACACACTGAGCCTAGAATCCGGAACATCTGACGGTTCCTCAATCCGATTTATAGATTGTAAGTTATTGACTCTTTAGTACCGTCATGTTATAATTTCCAGAACCGTGACTGCACACAAAATCAGTAAAGAACGAATTTTTATGCATAGCTAATGTATAATGTATCATGTGAATATTAGTTGGAATTTGCTGAGAGTCTATTTCTAGAATCTCTGACGAAATTGGATTTACATTCCCGTAGCAGCGGAAAAGTGAATTTGAGTACCAATAGTTGTTGCTGTCCAGAACTTGCATTGTTACATTTTTGAATATAAACTCGTTATTTATCATATTTAATGAATTGAACTATGTATATTTCATGTATTGCATAGCCTTGATATCTTCTTGATATTGTATTAATACTACCGTTCTCATCGATTGTACCCATTGCATAATTCTTGATACCACCATTCTCATTGATCGTATTGATTACATGTTCATAACTGATTGTAATAAAATGATAACAAGCCGGGGTAGGAAGGTTCGACTTGGTAATAAAATGTACTCGGATGAGGGGCCTGTGTTTCCCAATATTGTTTATTGTTATCGGTTATGGTTTTATCGATTGACACTGCTACAGTATCCCGATTGATTCGTGGACCGATTCTCGTTATTGATCGTTAATTTTGGATTGTGGATTGTGGATTATTGATTATTGATTATCGTTGCTGAGTACTGTAGAGTTTACCACTATAGTCTAAATGTTTACTTGATTGTATGCACCCGAACCTATGGTATGGGACGCAAGATTGCGTGCATTAGATAGGTTAATGAAAGATTGATAGACCTAAAGGTTGACACTAAGCATCGACTATTAATTTATTGATTATTGATTATTGGACTATTGTTTATTGATTATTGACTATCGACTACTGGCCTTATTGATTATTGTTATCGACCATTGTTTATCGATCATTGATTATTGATCAGTGCATCATTGACTATCGAATATTGATCCTATTATTGACTATTGTTTTCGATTATTACTTTTACTGATTATTGACTATTATTTATTGAACATTGTACAATTGATTATCGAATTTTGATCTTGTTATCGCTTATCATTTATTGACCCCTGATATCATTCTAGTTCATTGTTTATTATCATATCGTCCTTTATTGTTTCACTGCTTGCTAGTACTTGTCGACCGAAACTTGCTCTAACGGGTACTCTCCATCTTTCTTTTGAGTTATTGTTTATACAGGTACTGATGATGGGTTACTAAAGAACTTTGACGTACTGCTATTGCATTGTGTATTCTTGGCATTCTGTAAATTCTTGTATCTGAGATATTGGTTATTGCATTATATTCTTATTCCTGTGATTATTATTATATTGCTGAGCTTAATGATATTGTACAACTTATGGATGATATGAGTTGGTATACTTATATTATTTGATGGGCCTCGTTACGTGCCTGTGTTTCCATATAATGGGAAGCGGGGCGTGACACCCGGGCACTACACGTAATGAAGTCCATATGCGGGTTGTTGGGCTGTTAGGGAATTCAGTTAAAGATTTGCATGTCAGCATCCGAGTTACATGATCAAATTTGCATAAATACAGCTTGGTTGTAATAAAAACAAGAGTAGAATTTGTTAATCAATCTTCTTCAAGCTCCAACTTCTTCTTGTATCTCTTTCTCTTCTTCTCATTCTTCTTATAACTCTATGTTCCCCGATGGTCGAGGTGGAAGAATGAAGATTGTTAGGCTTTCAAGATATTAGTCCAATGGTTGGTTGTAGCATCAATTTTGGATGAAGGAGGTACTAGTCATAGTTGTTGCCAGTGCAAGCTGAAACTTGCAACTTCAAGACAGTACTTACAGCTTGGAACATAATCAATGGTTTTTTGCGGTAATTCGATGGTTGTTTAGTCACACTTGTTGCCGGTGTAAATTGAAACTTGCAACTTCAAGACAGTATTTACAACTTGGAACATGATTGATGGTTTTTTGCAACAACGAATCAATGATTTTTTGTAGCAACAACATCCGCACTCACCCTGAATATATATTAATCGGGGATGTTTTTTGTGGAAGCGGGATTCAAACCCCCTACCTCTTACTTACCAGCGAAGTGCCTTGGCAATGGACCACACTAACACTTGCATGTCAATGGAGAGTTGAATGTGGTACAATTAATATGATTTCAAGTTATAACATACAAGTTTAAGAGAAATTTTGCAATGTCGGAGTGCAACTATTTTTGTTAGATATGGAAATGAATTTAGCTTCATAATTCTCTCATTTGCATACGGAAAATTGTTTGAATTTGAATTTGAATTCATTTCCTTGATTTTCTCTTCATATTTTTCACATGTCATAAATTGAATGATTAATATTCATTTCTATTAGGTTAGCTTGAATCAAGGGAATGTATGCTGAAAATTCTAAATATAATGAACATGATGAGGAGGAACAATTTGTCCTCTATGTGGAGAAACATTATGTCATTTTTTCTCATATTTTCTCATGTAGTCCTCTTCTCTCATATTTTGTCTTTATACAAATTTCACAATTTTTACCTATCAACCTATTCAGACACCTTCATCAAAATTCAATTAGAGAATCATGTGTGTTCACGCTCTTGCAATAAAAAATAATCAAAAAATCGTGTCTGTGTGGTACTGCAATTTAAAAAACACACTAAATCATCAAAATAACTAATCTCATTAACTAGTTAATACAACAACATTACAGGTTTTACCCCAAAATTTTAAGATCGACATGAAAGTCCTTCTCTAATTAGTATTGTAAAAAATCATTAGATTACATGGAATGAAGAGCAATGGATCGTTTGATGATTCCTAAATCAATTATGTGAAACTTAGCATGTGATTACAAGCTGACCTTCCATGTAAATAAATTGATCTTCAAATAATAATAACTAGTTATTTGCACGTGTGCGATGCACGCCTTAACAATTAACAATTAAAAATTCAAACTTTCTCACCTAAAAATCACAATTTCAACTAAAAACTTTCTTAATCAACAATTCTATCTAAAAAACAATAATTATTTCATCTTAGAAAATCCAAACTTTCCCAACATATCTCTCCTGATTCCTCGCTCTTTGACTTCTCCCCCACGCACAACGATTCCACCTCACTCAATTTAAAGACCTTAAACACACAAAAACAAACCAAACATCCAATTTTTCCTTTGTTAAAATGGCAGAATCTAAGAATAAAGTACTGTTAATTTCACTAATCATAGATGTAGATGTAATATACAATCCAAAGAAATTCTCTTGCAATAAAAAAAATGTTGGCTGTGAAGAACCACATGGTTATTTAGTGTCATGCAAGCAGACATTTTTCAATTGCTTTAAATTCTTATCAATGTGGGATTTCTCAGCCTATGTGACTCCAAGAATCAATTCTTATCAATTCGACATCTCAAAACTAAAGTGTTACCTGTGATATTTAAATTATGTTTAACTGCATAGAATTTAAACAAATCAACTAAAAAGAAAGTGCATTGCATATTGCTAGTCCCTCTTGTAATAGAACATCTCTTCCCTTAAGAATATTTCAGACTTCAAGTGGTTGGGCTACTTCTCATCTAATGTTTGCTATTCTTCGAATTGAATCAGGAAATACATGATTAGACAAAAATGTCATTGACATCAATGATCTCAATTTTAAATCAATAAATAAAGCAAATAATGCCAATAGGTTGACTGCAACCAAGATAAGACAACATTTTGCACATATGGATTGGATTGAATTCAAAGCCAATGGATTTTTTTTTTCTTTTTCTTAATGGTTCCTTTCATATCTCATTCATTATCAGAACAAAAGGCTTGATTCAACTCAAATATTCTCAATAAATTCAATTAACCCATATTGCCAGGACACTATATCATCTCTAAAAATAACAAAATCCAGTCAATTTTCACTCAATTTAATCTCTCATCAACCAAATCTCAAATCACCTCCTAATTTAAACCCAATAAAATATGAAACTTATCCAAAATAATCACAGATACGGATGGGAAAAAATATGTTACCTTTCGAACGTAACCATACTCGCTCTCCTTCATATTTGCTCTCTCCTTCATATCTGCTTGTGGTCATTTCATATTTGCTACAATCTTGAGTGATCCCATTATTGATCTACTTCTTTGCAATCGAAGGAAAAACGATCAGAGGTTTAAAACCTACAACATAGTGGAGGTGTCAATTCTATACCTTCTCTATTCTAATCACACTATCACTAAAATAAAATCGAAAAAAAGCAATTCAGAAACCGACCGATGTTGGGATTGTTGAGCACCACCAAGCTGTAGTACTTTCCAAACCCCAAACAAAATAAAATTCCAACTCAATGCAAGAAAATACCTTCAATATCATATGGAGTGACTCCCTGAGATTCGAACACATCCTCGGTGGAGCTCATAACCAGCATAATCTCCTTCATCCGCTTCACCACGTCGGCAGTTTGTGCCTGCATCGCCTCCATGAACCACAACCAATCCTCATCACTGTAATCCAATCAACCAATTCAAATCATTCAAAACCACCAAACCCTAATCAAATCAAATTGATAGAAAGAATCAAGAAACCCTAGAAAGAGAGTAGTTTACCTGAGTTCGCAGGTAGGGTGAGTGTCGTCGGAGTTGGCGAGGCTCCACTTAATAAAGCCGTCCCACTTCATGCCATCGCCACCGTCCATTTCTTTGCTTTTTGATTCCAGATCGAGAGAGTGATTAATGTTCGATCCTGTAGGCAAGGCAAATAACACTAGAGGGGGGGTGAATAGTGTTGTTTAAAAAATAATTAAGAAATTGAACTTTTCGTTCTATCCAGTCGACTTAAAAAGAGAATACAGTCGACTGGGGCGTCAGATAAGAAGAGTATTTTATACAAGTCTGATCAGTCGACTTATAGAGGAAACTCAGTCGACTTGCCAGACAAGTTTTCGAATAAAACACAGAAAAATTGAAAAGCAAGTGAAGAAAATACAACCACAGAGTACACAACGATGTATCCTGGTTCGGTCCTCCCGACCTACATCCAGTCCCCAAGCAACCCACTTGAGATTTTCCACTATTCTTGAAAAAAATACAAGAATACCCTACGACGTTTGACAACAACCTTGCCAAACCCGTAGACCTCTCTCACCACTAGAGAGAGCACACCCACTCTACAACCTAGAGTGAAAACCCGACTCTACAACCTAGACACCTACTCTCCAACCGAAAGGACCACTCTCACAACCCGAGAGTGAAAAACCTACTCTACAACCAAGAGCCCTACTCTCCAACCGAGAGGACCACTCTTACAACCTGAGAGTGAAAACAACAACAAAAGATTTACAATAACCTATAACCTTGTTTGTGATTTGTGATTTTGTATAGAGGTTAATAGGTCAACTTCTGAAATCATTCTAAAACGAATTCGATGTTATACTAGACTAATTTTCAGAGAACCAAGACATACAGAATTTTTATGCTTTGAAACATTTGTTCTCTTTTTGAAAAAATAAAGACTTGAAAGCTTGTTGAAGATGAGTAACCTTTACCAAGTGATTTCTACACTCTATTTATAGAGTTAGAATCACTGGACGTTGAGAAACAGTTGCACCAACTGTCAACCAACGGAAATAAAGATTTTGAATTAGAAAAACAAGTTTTAAAAACAGAAAACTGTCGAAACGGCTTGAACGGTCGACTGGGTTGCCATAATAAGTCGACTGGTCAGAGCTTGTATGAGTTCAGACAGTTTCGTACTAAGAAAGTCGACTGGTTCCGAAAAATGGTCGACTGGTACTCAACAGCTGATTTTTTTCAAGCTTGTTTCGACCTTTTAACTTTTGTAAAAACTCAATTATTAAAAGATATGTGTTAGTGTGTGTGTGACAAGGCTATTACAACATTCTAAGACTCAAAGAATAAAAAATTAGAATTGTTACAAGACACTTAATACAAAATATTTGAAGCACTTGAATCTTGTCTTGAACTTGAGTCTTTGACTTGAGCTTGAGCCATTGTCTTTATGTCTTGAAGCTTGCTTGATCAAATGTGACTTGAACTTATATCTTTGTAGTTTGATCGATTCTTTTGAAAGCTTCATTGGATCAACTTTGCCTTTGTGTATTGCACCATGGTATTTGTCTTTGATACATCCAGCAATATATATAGGTGGTAGCACAAAATTGCATTGTGTTGTAGTCATCAAAACCAAGAATCAACATTCTTTCCCTTTTTGATGATGACAACACAATAGCTTACAATAATAATAATAATTAAAAATGCTCCCCCTAACTAATGTACACCATGCACAAGTTAGCAAATATGCACTAAACAAACACATATCCTTTTCTCCCCAAAACAAACACATCTTTTCTCCCCCTTTGTCATCAACAAAAAAAGAAGGAAAGAAAAAATAACATAATGGAAAGCATTGCATAAAGAAAAAACACATTGCAAAAACATTATAAATTTAGACAAAGGAAATTGAAGTACATGGTTTCAAATACTGCATAAAAGAAAAATACATAAAACATAACAAAAAAATTACAACAAAAAAAATAGAAAATACAAAGTTCGTCTTCGTCATCAGCACCGTGGGAGGTAGGAGGAAGAGGTGGAAATTTATGAGTGAACAAGTGGGTTAGGTGAGCAAGACTGGAGTTAATCAAAGGATAGGATCAGCCAACGGGTAAGAAAGGGTAAAGAGAGATGCCTCAAAAAGTGCATCGTTTCGAATCAGAAAGACAGACTGATGTCACTACAGTCGACTGATTTGGATGAACAGTCGACTTAGTTGAGAGCAAATAAAACAAATGAAAATATCAAGTAATACTTCTGTCATTCGACTGGGTACTGTACACAGTCGACTGTCCAGAGCATAAAATTCAGCCAAGAATATATAAACAAAAAGTACTTGGTCAGCCGACTGAAAAATAGTTTTAAGTCGACTTACACAAGATAAAAAATTTAAGAAATATAAAAAAATGCAAATTCCCAGTTCTCTTCTTAAGGTGATAAAAGTGTCTTCCTTAAGTGGTTTAGTAAAGATATCTGCTACTTGTTTATCAGTAGAAATAAAGTCTAAGGATATTTCTCCATTTAAAACATGATCACGTAGAAAATGATGTCTAATATCAATGTGTTTCGTATGTGAATGTTGAATCGAATTTTTAGATAAATTAATGGCACTGATATTATTACAAATTATAGCAGGTTTTGAAAATGAAATACCATAATCTAATAGGGTTTGTTTCATCCATAAAATTTGGGCACAAGCCAAACTTGCAGCTATATATTCAGCTTCTGTAGTAGATAGGGATATCGAATTTTGCTTTTTACTGCACCAAGATACTAGTGAGTGTCCCAAAAAGTGACACGTTCCACTAGTACTTTTACGATCAGTTTTACCACCGGCAAAATTAGCGTCACTATACGACAAAAGTTGAAAATTATCGGTGCGTGGATAAAATAAACCATACTCAGATGTGCCTTTAATGTATCTTAAAATACGTTTTACAGCTTTTAAGTGAGACTCTTTAATACACTGATATCTAGCACACAAACATACACTAAATATAATGTCTGGTCTACTAGCAGTTATATATAAGGGTGAGCCAATCATACCTCGGTAGAGTTTATGATCGACACTCTTACCTAATTCATCTTTGTCAAGTGTAGTAGTAGTCATAGGTGTGGTCTTACTAGTTGTGCTATCCATGCCAAACCGTTTGAGTAATTCCTTTGCATATTTTCCTTGATTAATAAATATACCATTTGTTACTGCTTAATTTGTAGTCCAAGAAAATAATTGAGTTCACCCATGTGACTCATCTCAAACTCATTTTTCATGGTATTAGCAAACTCTTGACATAGACTACTATTAGTAGAGCCAAAGATTATGTCGTCTACATATATTTGTATGATTAGAATATCGGTCTCTATTTTTCTAATAAACAAAGTAGTATCTACTTTACCTATTTCAAAACCAGTTTCTAATAGAAAAGTCTTCAATCGATCATACCAAGCACGAGGTGCTTGTTTAAGACCATATAAAGACTTTTTCAATTTAAAAACATAGTTTGGGAATTGTTCATGTTCGAAACCAGGGGGTTGCTTAACATAAACATCTTCCTTAATAAAACCATTAAGAAAAGTACTTTTAACATCCATTTGGAAAAGTGTAAAGTTCATAAAACATGCAAAAGATAATAAGATCCTAATTGATTCTAGTCTAGTAACAGGAGCATATGTTTTTCATCAAAATCTATGTCTTCTTCTTGATTATATCCTTGAGCAACTAATCTAGCCTTATTCCTAACAACTTGTCCTGATTCATCTAACTTGTTTTTGAATACCCGTTTGGTACCAATTATAGTATGATCAGGAGGTCGTGGAACTAAATCCCATACATCATTTCTTATAAATTGGTTTAATTCATCTTGCATGGCATTCATCCAAAATTCATTCTCACAAGCTTTTTGTATATTATTCGGTTCAAAAACCGACAAGAAAGTCGTATGAGAAATCATATTAACATGAGATCTTATTTGAATACCACGTGAGATGTCACCAATTATTAAGTCATGAGGATGATCTCTAACTTCAACAAACGATTTTGGTAAAGTTTGAGTCATCACAACAGGATTAGTCGACTTGACTAGTCCATCAGCCGACTGATTCACATCAGTCAACTTGATTTTATTATCGGTCGATTTATCCTCTAGGGTAGTTTGCTCTAGTGATTTAATTACGTTATTTAAAGGTGATGAATCAGTTTCATGATCTTCAATAACAGTAGATGAAGTCAGAGATTCATCAAATGAAACATGCAAGGATTCTTCAATAGTCAAAGTTGACTTATTGAAGATCCTATATGCCTTACTCCTATTTGAGTATCCAATGAAGATACCTTCATTAGATCTAAGATCAAACTTATCGAAATTATCTTTAGTGTTTAAAATGAAACACTTGCAACCAAATAATTTTAAGTAAGATACTTTAGGAATCCTATCAAAAAATAGTTCATAACATGTTTTGTTAAGCTTAGGCCTATCAAAATTCTATTTAAAACATAACACGCTGTTGAAACAGCTTCAGCCCAGAAGTACTTAAGCAAATTGCTTTCAACAAGCACAGTACGTGCACACTCTTGCAAATTCCTATTCTTTCTATCAACCACTCTATTTTGCGGTGAAGCTCTAGGAAATGCAAATGAATGTATTCTACCATTCTTGTTGCAATATTTTGAAAATGTTTCATTCTCAAATTCTCCACCATGATCAATTCTAATGGTGACTATGGCTAGAGATTTCTTATTTTGAATCCGTTTACAAAAATTTTCAAATACTTCAAAGGCATCATTCTTATGTTTTAAAAAGAAAACTCATGTGAATCTTGAAAAATCATCTACTAAAACAAATACATACCTAGTTTTATTTAAAGAAAAAACTCTAGTAGGACCAAATAAATCCAAATGGATTAATTCGAGAGGTCTACTAGTAGAAATCATTTCTTTTGTCTTAAAAGTAGATTTGAATTGTTTACCTAGTTGACATGCATCACATAACTTATCATTTTTATAGGATAGTCTTGGCAGTCCTTTAACTAGGTTGTACTTAGAAAATTTAGCAATATTTTTTATATTCACATGGCCAATCTCTTATGCCAAAGCCAAGAATCATTGTTAGAAGCTACTAAGCAAAAATCATTCAAAAAATCATTCGATTTTAAACGTAACTCATAAATATTATTTTTCCTAAAGCCTTGAAAAATTACATTTTGCATGGTAGAATCATAAATTAAACACGCATCTTTTTAAAAAATAATTTTATATCCCTTATCACACAATTGGCTTATACTTAACAGATTATGCTTAAGACCACTAACAAGAAAAACTTCTTCTATATTAGGGGTAGTGTTCTTACCGACCATGCCTATTCCAATAACCTTCCCTTTGTTGTTGTCACCGAATGTGACTGTTCCTTGTATGGAAGATAGGAGGTTGGCATGACCAGTTATGTGCTTGGCGCATCCGCTATCAAGTATCCAACGTTCTCTTTTAGGTACCTATAAACAAATTATTGTGAATATGGTACCCTTTTTATTGGGTCTGAAAGGAATTAGTTTTTGGGAAACCAAGCCCAAAATGAGTTTGATTTACCACCAAATGCAGGAATATAATCTACAGAATTACATACAGTAAGAACATATGAATTTATATAAGTAATTCTATCTTTTTGACTCAGGTTGACTGGAACCCATATATTTTTGCTCTGTCCAGTCGACTTTATCGAACCTTTCAGTCGACTGTTACTGAAATCCAGTCGACTGGAAGGTGAAATAGGTCGAATTATCTGAGGTTTTCATCTTTTTGAATAAGACTCTGAACCTCTGGACAGACGACTGAAATTGGGGTTCAATCGACTGGTCTGAACTACAGAATTACTCTTTTCATTGAAAACAATAATTTTTGCTTTTTCAAAAAACTTATATAATTTATTCTTAACACTAGAAATAGATTCAGCCTTATTACTACTAGTGTTATTAGAGACATGATGTTTTTCAAGAGACTCTTGAAACCCAAGTCCAAATCTCTTATTAGTTTGAACTTGATTTTGGAGAACTTCATTTAAATTCTCCTTGCCTTTGTTAAATTTAGATACATTCTTGGATATCTCTTCATAATTTTTTCTAAGAGATATAAGATCTATATCTAAATTAGAACGCCTAGAAATTAAAGACTTGACTTCAACTTTTAAATCAAGATTATTTTGAGAAAGTGTTTAATTAACTTTCTCTAAGTTTTTAACTCTAATTTTTTCTTTCTTAAGTTCTTGAAAAATCTCATTAAAAGCATCTAGTAAGTCATTTGAATCAAAGTTATCACTTATTTCGTTTTGTGTAGCCATAAAGCATACATTAGCAACTTCGTTTGTCTCTTCATTTTCTTCTTTCGATGAAGAGTCGCTATCATCCCAAGTTGCTGGATACGCCTTCTTGTTCTTCATGTACTTATTCTTTGTGTACTTGTCCTTCTTGAAATTTGAAGTCTTTCCAATAGATTTCGCATTCTCTAGTGGGCAATCCTTCTTCAAATGACTTGTCTTTTTACACTTGAAACACGTTGGAAGTTCATTAGTATCTCTAGATTTGGAATTAAATTTACCTTTCCTTAAAAACTTTTTGAACTTTCTCGTGAACATGGCTATCTCTTCCGCATCTTCTTCTTCATCTTCAGAGTCCGACATGACCTTGAACGCGAGTGTATTTTTCTTTGATTGTTGAGGTTCTAGATCCTTCTTGCGTTCTTCAAGTTGAACTTCATATACCATAAGATTTCCAACAAGATTCTCAAGAGAGAGTTATGTTAAATCGTTGGCCTCTTCTATGACGGTGGTCTTCTTCTCCCATTCGAGAGTTAAGGCACGAAGAACTTTCCTCACCATTTTTGCTTGAGTGTACGTCTTTCCAAGAGCCACATGAGAATTTGTAATATCTATGAACCTTGTGATCATATCGACACATTCTCGTTCTCCTTCATGCAGAACATCTTGAACCTGTGAATAAGAATAGATATCTTAGATTCTTTAACTTTATTAGTACCTTCATGAGTTACCTCGAGTGTGTGCCAAATTTGATACGCCGTTGTTGCATTGGACACACGATTCAACTCCTCCTTGGTAAGAGCACAAAACAGAGCGTTCATCACCTTTGCATTGTTCATTGTTTCGCTTTTCATGTCATCGTTCCATTGTGCATAAGGAATTGTAGGAGCGGTGTGCTCGGTCTCCGTCATGTTCCATATCTCATAGTTGATAGACTGAAGGTAGATCTTCATTCTGCAATTCCAATAGTTGTAGTTGCTTCCATCGAATAGAGATGGCCTTTGTGTGGATTGGCCTTCAAGGTATTTGTTTGCATTAGAAGTAGTTGCCATTGCACTCAACCAGGCTCTGATACCAAGTGTTGGATCCTGTAGGCAGGCAAATAACACTAGAGGGGGTGAATAGTGTTGTTTAAAAAATAATTAAGAAATTGAACTTTTCATTTTGTCCAGTCGACTTAAAAAGAGAATACAGTCGACTGGGGCGTCAGATAAGAAGAGTATTTTATACATGTCTGATCAATCGACTTAAAGAGGAGGCTCAGTCAACTTGCCAGACAAGTTTTCGAATAAAACACAAAAAATTTGAAATGAAAGTGAAGAAAATACAACCACACAGAGAGTCAACCACAGAGTACACAGCGATGTATCCTGGTTCGGTCCTCCCGACCTACATCCAGTCCCCAAGCAACCCACTTGAGATGTTTCACTATTCTTGAAAAAAATACAAGAATACCATACGGTATTTGACAACAACCTCTCTCACCACTAAAGAGAGCACACCCACTCTACAACCTAGAGTGAAAATCCGACTCTACAACCTAGAGCCCTACTCTCCAACCGAGAGGACCACTCTCACAACCCGAGAGTGAAAAACTGACTCTACAACCAAGAGCCCTACTGTCCAACCGAGAGGACCACTCTCACAATCCGAGAGTGAAAACAACAACAAAAGAGTTACAATAACCTATAGCTTTGTTTGTGATTTGTGATTTTGTATAGAGGTTAATAGGTCAACTTCTGAAATCATTCTAAAACGAATTCGATGTTATACTAGACTAATTTTCAGAGAACCAAGACATACAGAATTTTTATGCTTTGAAACATTTGTTCTCTTTTTGAAAAAATAAAGACTTGAAAGCTTCTTGAAGATGAGTAACCTTTACCAAGTGATTTCTACACTCTATTTATAGAGTTAAAATCACTGGACGTTGAGAAACAGTTGCACCAACTGTCAACCAACGGAAATAAAGATTTTGAATTAGAAAAACAAGTTTTAAAAACAGAAAACTGTCGAAACGGCTTGAACGGTCGACTGGGTTGCCATAATAAGTCGACTGGTCAGAGCTTGTATGAGTTCAGACAGTTTCGTACTAAGAAAGTCGACTGGTTCCGAAAAATGGTCGACTGGTACTCAACAGCTGATTTTTTTCAAGCTTGTTTCGACCTTTTAACTTTTGTAAAAACTCAATTATTAAAAGATATGTGTTAGTGTGTGTGTGACAAGGCTATTACAACATTCTAAGACTCAAAGAATAAAAAATTAGAATTGTTACAAGACACTTAATACAAAATATTTGAAGCACTTGAATCTTGTCTTGAACTTGAGTCTTTGACTTGAGCTTGAGCCATTGTCTTTATGTCTTGAAGCTTGCTTGATCAAATGTGACTTGAACTTATATCTTTGTAGTTTGATCGATTCTTTTGAAAGCTTCATTGGATCAACTTTGCCTTTGTGTATTGCACCATGGTATTTGTCTTTGATACATCCAGCAATATATATAGGTGGTAGCACAACTTTGCATTGTGTTGTAGTCATCAAAACCAAGAATCAACATTTAACATTTTTTAAGAGGAAGCAAGGGTTTAGAGAAGAAAGAATTAGTTTATTTAAGGTTTTGGTTAGGGTTGGCAACCGGGTCGGGCTGACCCGCGACCCGTTTGCCAAACCAGGCCCATTAACTTATGGTTCGGGTCCGAGTCGAACCCGCAAACTTATGCGGGTCGACCCGGGTCGTCTAAAATGGGTTTCGAACCCGTTGAACCCGACCCACGAACCCGGTGAATAATGCCCAAACCGCCTACGAATCCGCAAGTCGACCTACGGGTTTTGAACCGTTTGACCCGTACGGGCCAAACGTTCGACCCGTGGGTCCAATGGCCAAAAAAGATAGCAACGGCTGTTTTAGCCTTTTTTTTTTCTTTTTCCCATATAAATACCCCTTAAACCACTCCAAAAATTTCACACCTTACTCTCTTACTCTCTCTACAACTACTACTCAATACAATCTCAATTGATTCAAATTTTTTCAACGAAGAAGCTAACAACATAGAAGTGACAAATTCCGATCATATCGAATTCAACTTACAACCACGTCTACTTCAAGTCTTCAACTCCTCCAAGGCTCCAAGGCTCCAACAAAGAAGCTCTCTTTCTTTCTATATACGAGTCCGGACTTCTACTTCTACTTCTACTTTTATTTTCACTCTCATTCTATATACGAGTATCCGCGAAGTGTGGTATCAAAATTTTACAACCCTCTTATTGTGTTGATATTTTTGTTAGTTATAATTTTTTTTTATCATATTTGTTTGTTGGTTTTTTGATATTCTCTCTCACAACCCTCTTATTGTTTTCTAGATTTTTTTTTTTAACTTATCTCGCCTAGATTGTATTTAATTTTTTCACATACACTACTATATCAACATGTCTACATCATGAGGTAGCGGTCGTAGCCAAAATAGACAAGATTCCACCAACACTTCTCATAGGCCTCCAATTGTCCCACAAAATGAGCCCACTGAAGAGTACCCTATTACCGGACACATTGGTACATACGATGTGTTTGTAGGAGACATAGACATAGAAGAATAACCACAAACACAAGCAACCGAAACAACACAACCGGGCAGTAGTAGGAAAACTAGAGGGGAGACTAATGATTGGCACAAATTTTATGATTATATTCCGGACGAAGAAAATTCGGGTGTTGGTATAAAAATTTGTAAAACATTTTCGAAGCCATACAAATGGAAGAAGGGTGAGGGGACAGGTACAATAAAACGACACATCCAAAATGTACACAAAGAACTTCTTGTAGACCTACCTAACCAACAAAAAATCCACTATAGGACCGGTGTAGTTGATAACCACTCTTATTATCTCAAACTTGCTCGTCGGGAAATGGCCCGACTAGTAATTAGGGAAGAGTTACTGATATGGCTAAAAATGGGTTTAAATCAGAACTGTCCAAATCGGGCACGAATCTTGAAGCCCAGGGGTAAAACGGTAATTTCACCTACCAATGGGTCTGAAGCAGGTACTGGTTCTCCTCCTCGAAGACCCACTAACCCGCGAACGGATCCACCTCAACTGGGTGCGGTTTTCAACCCGCAGCAAACCTGGTCCAGAAAGGATAGAATTAGGGTTTCTGATTAATCCTAATCAACGGCCCTAATTCATATCTATCCTTTCACTGGGGATTAGGGATTACATTCCTTATCTAACCACAGGGATTACATTCCTAATCTGACCCCAGCGGCGCCTATAAATACCCCCCATCCATCTCCATTAAGAGGTAATCAATCTTTTGCCAGTTTTACGCTCTTTCATAATCACTTCTGGTTACTGACTTGAGCGTCGAAGGGTGCGTCGCCGGGATCAACCCCGGTGTCTCGCACTTTTTGCAGGTGAACGGCGGGAGCCACGGTCAAACTCCGACGGAACAGGTAACAGGTTTGCTATTCAAAGTTTTCCAAGAATCCACAAATACTATCTGTTTGCCCCCACACCAGATTCAGCAGCAACAGATTGGCGCCGTCTGTGGGAAACAAACGAGTAGCAGCCTCCCCTCCTCCTGTTGATCAGATCTTCTCCAGCCATGCCTCCTAGAAAAGTAAGATCCAGAGGGTCCAACCGTGGACCTAACCCCGATCAGCAACAGGAAGTCCCTATCCAACCCGCTCAGCAGCAGGGGCAACTTCCTCCTCAAGAAGAGGACCCTCTCCAATAGGACCTCCCTCCTCAGAATCAACAACCTCCTGAGGGTCCCAACCCGCAGAAACAACCTCTCCATCAGGACCATGTCTCCATCCACAATGCCTCTTCGGATTCTATGGCCTCCCACAATCCCCGAGCTTCCGACCTTCGCAACACCATCCTCAATCGGCAGAAGGATAAGGATCTTTGCTGCCGTCTGGATGAAAAGCGGGCCCGAGAGGGAGCCCCCCGCCAGCAATGCCCGGATGAGCGATCTCCTTACCGCCGAGACTACAGAAGGTCCCCTACTAGAAGGGGGCGGAGAGAGTCCCCCGAGCATCACAGGAGAAGACCCCACTCCCCTGCCGGTCGACAACATCCAAGGAACGATGAGGCACCCATCACCCGTGCCAAGTTCCAGCAATTCCAAGCAACCATCATCTTACAAGCTCTCAATCTCCGTCCCAACAACACCAATGCTCCAAGGATTCCCACTCCTCCTCCGGTCCGAAGGCCTCGCCAATGGTCCCTAACTCCTCCCCCAGCTCCTAGCAACCCCCGGCACATGCCAAGTCCTCGCCGCTCCAGAAGCTACCTTCGTCGTAGCCCCCGCTCTCCCTCATACGAAGACGAGTCTAGAGGCTCAGTTGATTACCGTCGAAGGGATGACGCTGTCTACTGCCGTCTCCACGAAATGGAGAGGCGCTTGGGTCAGTTAGACTGAGAAGAAGAGCTTAGAGGAAGGACCCTTCGCCCTAGTCGACCTCCTTTCTCCCGAACCATAATGGAAGCACCCGTACCAATTGGCTTTAAACCTCCTCAATTCGAGGCTTATACCGGGGAGACTGACCCCGTCGATCACATCGAAAGCTTCAAGACCCTCATGCTCATCCATCAAGCTTCCGATGCTCTGCTATGCAAGACCTTCCCTGCAACTCTCAATGGTCCGGCTTGAGAATGGTACTCTCGCCTTGCCCCTTCCTCAATATTCTCCTTCGAGCAATTTGAGACACTCTCCGTCACCCACTTCGTGAGTAGCCGCAGAACTGAGAAGACCAGCATTTCGCTACTCTACCTCCACCAGAAGAACGGTGAGAAGCTAAGAGATTATGTGAAAAGGTTCACAGCGGAAGCTAGGTCCATAGCATCCCTCGACCAGTCGGTCGCTGCAGCAGCATTTCAATCCAATGTCCTCTACTCCAGCCTTCGCTCCTCCCTCGCTAAGAAGCCCCCACTGAACTTCTCTGACCTCCTCCTCCGGAGCGAAAAGTATATTCGGGCGGAGGAAGCTGAGAATCGCCCAACCTTTGAGGGGTCTTCCTCCGGGTCTAAGAGAAAGGGAACAGAAGAGGAAGGAGCCAAGAAGCTCCAGAAGGATAATGGCGGGCAGCGCCGACCTCCTCCCTGATTTGAAAAATTTACTCCCTTTAACGCCAACATCTTCACAATTCTCATGGAAGTAGAGAAAGAGGGAGTGATACCTCCCGCACCAAAAATGAACACCCCCGGCAAGAAAAGGGATAAAGAGAAGTGGTGCCGCTATCACCGGGACCATGGCCATGATACCAATGATTGTCGGGCCTTAAAGAACGAGATAGAAGCCTTCATCCAGAGGGGTCAGCTAAACAGGTTTGTGAGAAAGGACCGAACCGATCCTCCTCCCCTGCCTCGGAGGGCTAACAAGAGTCCCGAACGCGATGAAATGCCCGAATTCGAAGAGGAACGTGTCCTGCACCTCATTCATGGGGGCCCAATAGGGGGCTCGTCCAACTCCTTTCGAAAGGCGTTTATAAGGAAAGTCAGTTCGGTTCACGCCACACCTCCTCCTAAAGGCCTCGGAGTGCTCATCACATTCTCAGACAAAGACCTTGAGGGTGTCCGAACCCCCCAATGTGACGCACTCGTCATCAATCTCCATATGGCGAACTTTAAGGTGGAGAGGATCCTAGTGGACAATGGTAGCTCTGTTAACATCCTCTTCCTCGCCGCTTTCAAAGGCCTCAAACTATCCCGAGACTGACTCAAGCCCGCCGGCTACACGCTCCATGGGTTCACGGGAGTGCCAGTGACTATTGAAGGGGTGATCACCCTCGACGTAACCGCTGGCAAAACTCTTACTACCCGAACGGAGTCGATGGACTTTATGGTCGTGGATGTCCCTGCAGCTTACAATGTCATTTTGGGTCGGCCCGGCCTAGCAGCTCTTGAAGCCGTCCCTTCCGCCTATCACCTCAAGATGAAATTCCCCACCCGGGCAGGAGTAGGGGAAGTAAAAGGCGACCAGGAAATGGCCCGCAAGTGCTACATGACCTCGACTGGGGGACCAGTCTTCTCCCTCGAAACTCTAGAGATCCCTCAGGAGAGTGTCCGACCAACGTCCGAAGACCCCGAAGGCAGAGAGATCCCCAGGACATGGAATGCCGACCATTTTTTGAAATACCAAGAAAGCGCCTCAACGCCTCTCTAAGTATTCCGGGATGTCAAACCGTTCCTCTCCTTTCCCTTGTATTTTTTCCTTTATTTCTCTATTGTAATAATGGCTCGCAACTTTAGAAGCAGCCAACTATTAGTCATTAACAAAGAAAGTCTTTTCATATTTTACTTGTAAAATTGCTTGCATCCCTCTGCTTTTACTCTTCACTCTAACGATGGTTCGGAGTCCAACACTTGGCTCGATTCTACTTCGCAGGCTCGCTCTTAAGCGAGCTAGAAGTAGTTCGCCATTCAGAATTGCTCCCACAACCGTTGAATAACTCTAACGATGGTTCGGAGTCCAACACTTGGCTCAATTCTACTTCGCAGGCTCGCTATTAAGCGAGCTAGAAGTAGTTTGCCATACGGAATTGCTCCCACAACCGTTGAATAACTCTAACGATGGTTCGGAGTCCAACACTTGGCTCGATTCTACTTCGCAAGCTCGCTCTTAAGCGAGCTAGAAGTAGTTCGCCATTCGGAATTGCTCCCACAACCGTTGAATAGCTCTAACGATGGTTCGGATTCCAACACTTGGCTTGATTCTACTTCGCAGGCTCGCTCTTAAGCGAGCTAGAAGTAGTTCGCCATTCGGAATTGCTCCCACAACCGTTGAACAACTCTAACGATGGTTCAGAGTCCAACACTTGGCTCGACTCTACTTCACAAGCTCGCTCTTAAGCGAGCTAGTTCGCCATTCGGAACTGCTCCCACAACCGTTGAACAACTCTAACGGTAAGTTCGGAGTCCAACGCTCGACTCGACTGCACTCCCTTAGTATCCCGAACCGAGCGGACGAGGAACCAACCTACACATATGGAGAAAAATTATGCCGAACCAATTTCACCGTTAGATCGTCTCAAAATGCGTACTAGAACGTGATGAACGGATCAAATTATGCCACGTATCCACAAAACGACAAGATAGCATTTTCTCGAAACTCGAGCCTCCTGAATCGTGATTCGTGCCATGATCGTGATCAACCGTCCAGATTGAACCACTCTAACGGCGAGTTTGGAGTCCAATGCTCGGCCCGACTGCACTCCCTCAGTATCCCGAACCGAGCGGACGAGGAACCGACCTCCACATATGGAGAAAAATTTCGCCGAACCAATTTTACCGTTGGATCGTCTCAAAATGCGTACTAGAACATGATGAACGGATCAGATCGTGCCATGTATCCACAAAACAACAAGATAGCGTTTTCTCGAAACTCGAGCCTCCCGACTCGTGATTCGTGCCATGATCGTGATCAACCGTCCAGATTGAACAACTCTAATGGTGAGTTCTGAGTCCAACGCTCGGCCCGACTGCACTCCCTCAGTATCCCGAACCGAGCGGACGAGGAACCGACCTCCACATATGGAGAAAAATTTCGCCGAACCAATTTTACCGTTGGATCGTCTCAAAATGCGTACTAAAACATGATGAACGGATCAGATCGTGCCACGTATCCACAAAACGACAAGATAGAATTTTCTCGAAACTCGAGCCTCCCGCCTCGTGATTCGTGCCATGATCGTGATCGACCGTCCAGATTGAGCCACGTGGTTCGGGTATGAAATCCAAGCTATCACACCACCGAAGTGCAAATTTGCCTCGGTATACTCCGAGCAAGAGCTAAAGTTCTACAGCTAAGGCAAGAGTTCTATGGCTAGAACGCTCGAAGAAGCTAACTATTGGTTCTTATGGTTCGTTTCAAGAGTAAGGCAACTACGACACAACAATGAGCAGATGAACTTCGATTTCATTAAAACAACTTGATAAATTTACAAGGCAAGAAGTTACAACAAAGAAGACGATGCAAGAAATCAAAAGCCCAATACAACTTGTTCAGCGCCTCCTCGGAATGGGGACATTCCGATTCAGGGACACTCAGCGTTTTTGTCTCTTCATCTCCGAGCTCGTCTCTAGGCCGACGAACTGGGACGCCTCTTTGCCACTAACCCTAACAGTGGCTCCACTCGAGATAACAGCTACACCGCTTTGGGCATCGGCCGTAGTCCGACCGACGATGGGAGCACGAGTTGCGAGCTCGTAAAAGGAGATCCCTCGCTCTCTCTCCTCGCGAGTGCACGAGGTACAGTGGACGTTAGTCCTTACGGGCTGAGGCTTCAGACGAGCCACTTCCTCCTCGAGCTCAACGATCCTGTCTTTCAAGGTGTCGTCCTTAACCAGTATCTTGAATCGAGGGAGTTTCGCCGAACCCGGGTACTCAGCACTATCAGATATAATGCAACGCAAATTGGTCACCTCGATGCTCTTGTCGACCGCAACCCTCTGCAGCTGCTCGACCTTCTTCGCGAGCTCGTCTCGCTCGGCCAGAGCCGAGGCCAGCTCTTCCTCCTTCGTCGAGAGCTCCTCCTCAACTATCCGTAAGTGGTGTAGCTCAGCCAGCAGCTCGCTGTTCTTCTTCTCCACATTGAGCGACACTCTCCTGATCAGCTCGATCTCACCCTCGAGGCGAGCCTCGCGAGACTGCTTAAACAGTTCTGCACGACGCCGAGCAGCTGCGGTATCTAGAGCATGTTCGAAGATCTGAAAGACGAGAACATCACATTGAAAGACTAAAGTCCGAGCCAAACACTTAGACAAATTTGAAATAAGATTTTCATTCATAAAGAAGAGGTGGTGGCCAGTCCGCAAAAAGGCGTTACATTCTAAAAAAGGAAAAACAAAATTACAAAAGATGAGGAGATCAGGGGTCCACCTGCGTCGTCGGCTTGACCACAGGCGCTTCGCCAGACGGCCCCTCATTCCCCGTCGCCCCGGCCTTGGGGTCAACCACCACAGTCTCAGGGTCGGCAGGCGTTTCCTCGTCCCGCTGTCCCACCTCCTCCTCGTCGCCTTCCTCCTCTTTGCCTTCCTCCTCGTCGCCCTCTGCCACAGCTCCGAGCCACAGCCTGTATCCGACCCGCTGAAAGCTGGGGATGCGGTCCTGGACATGGTCAAGTGCCCTCTCGTAGGACTTCTCCATGTTGGAGGCCATGTGCGCCTTCGACTCGGCCTCAACCTCCGCCCTTATCTTCGCCGCCACGACATCCTTCTCCGCCTTTCGCCTCCTCTAGTGCCTTCGCAGATGCCACCAACTCCTCGACAGCCTTAGCGACTTTGGCAACCTCGTCGGCGAGCCGCCCCTTAGCTCGCTCCAGGTCCGCCTCAAGGTCGGCGACCCGGACCGCCAAGCCATCCGCGCGTCTCTGCTCTGCCTCGAGCTGCCGAACCGCCCTCACCTTCTCCACCCTGTCCTTGTCGCTGGCGGCCTTCAACTCCCTCTCCTGTTCGGCGAACTCTTGAAGGAGGTGGCCGAAGTGACAAGTGGCCTGCCGAAGGAAAAAGAGTAAGAACAAAGTAAAAGCCGAACGACAGACTTCAGAAATTCTCAAGAAAAATGGATGCAAAGCTTACCGACACAAGCGACCGAGCGACTTCGTAGGTGTCATCGCCAGTCATCCCCGCCTTCAGTGCGGCTCGATCCTTTGGGGTTGCTAAGTGCTTGACGGCTTGCATGCACATCTGCGAGTCCCCGAGGAAGCCTTCATGGTTCTTGACTCGCCAGTCCGGGACGAACAGCTTCTTATGCTGCTCGGTCAGGATCTCCTCGGCCTGAGTGGTCAGGGGCGGAGCCTAGAGGGACAGTGCTGCCGAAACGTTGAAGGCCTCACCGGCCGTGGCAGACGCGGCAGGAGCCGAGGGGTCGGCGGAAAACGACCACCGCTGGCGAGGGGACCTCAGCAACGGTAGTAGGCGGAGCAACTGCCGAAGGAGCCTTAGAGGGCCGGCCGGACGAAGCCTTCGTGCTCGGCCTCTTCCTCTTCCTTCCGTCGGCAACCTTGCCTCGCTTGTTCATCATCCCCAGAAAGTCCATCTTCGGTGCTTCTATTCCAAACAACAAAACAAATAGCAAGTTAGAGAAACGAGCAAGGAACTTGGAAAAAAAAAATATTATGAGATGTCAGGAGCGTACTCGGGTCGATCGGACTAAGGCCTGACCCGTGTAGCACCTCCTCGGTCATTTCCCTCCAGCTCAACATTGGGAGAGCGGTGATCTTCTCCGCCACTTCCGCCTCGGCCACTGTCAGTACTGGGTCAACCCTTGCGAACTTCGGCACCTCTAGTTTCCACCGAGTCGGAATGTTCAACATCGAGGGCTCCCTCAACAAAAAGAACTTCTCCTTCCACCCTTTTATCGAGTCCGGATTCTCTATAAGCCTAACGCCTTTCCGGGGTGACAGGTAGTAGCGATGCTCAGTCTTGTGCATCCGGTGAATCCGATACATGCTCCGAAGGATCGTCATGTCTGGCTCGACCTCGACGTTGCGGCATGGCAGCAAGAAGGCATTCACGTGGTGCCAGGTGTTCGGCATAAACTGGGTCGGCGCCGGGCAGTACCACTGGAGGACCTCTAACACAAAGGGGTGCAGAGGAAAGCGCAATCCGGCGTTCAGCGAGTCGTAGTTGAACATGCACATATCCGATGATGACAGTTTGGAGTTCGCTCGCATCCCAGGGCTGGGGAGGATCAGCTTGTACTCCGAAAGGATGGCGAACCCTTTTTTGATCCGGAGCAGGTCCTTCTCGGATAATACCGATGCAATCTCGTCCGCCTCGGTAGTTAGGACCGGCTCGTTCTCCTCGTACACTGTCGATCGACCTACGATCGCCTTCTCCAGAAGCTCACCCTCGTATTGCCTGACTCCGGCATGGCCGGACAGTACACAAGGGTACCGGCCCGACTCAGGGTCTCGCCTGTTGGTCTTTACGATCTCCTCAACTACAGGAGATCGGGCCACTGCCTTCTTCTTCTTCCTCTTCACCTCGGCCACGGACGGCTTGACCACCTCCTTCCCCTTTCTTCGGATCTCCATTCGCCTCCTCTCCTCGGCGTCACTATCGCCCGAGGACGATGCCTCACTCCCCGAGTCTACTCTTGACATCTCTAAAAAAAGCGAAGGCAAATAAACTGACCTTGGTGTGACGTGGCCTTGAAGTGACGTTCACGGTCGGAATTAGTTCGCTGGAAATTGCCTGGCCCACGTGACAGCTAACGCAATCGCCTTGGAGCTAAAATCGCCGCTTGCAGAGCACACAGAGAGTAAAAGTGAAAACTTGGAGTGAAAAGTGAGAAATGTGCTCTAGGGTGGGGGAGTGAGAATTTATAACCTCAAAGCAACGTTTGGGCTTCCTTGGGCATTTAAAAGCCCACTAAGAGAAGGCAAAACGCCAAAGCGGAGAGTTGTGATGTTTCAAAACAAAAACTCAAAAACTCTTCAAATCGCTTAAGTCCATGACTCAGCCACCGGTGTGTCTAACTGAGCTACCAAACAGCTTGGCAAAGCAACCGAGCTACTGGGTCGGAGGATGGCAACGGTTCAGAACCAGGACTCTTCAAAGCACTTATCTCCACGCCTCGGCAAACAACAACCGTTCTAACCGAACCGAGGTGCCGAGGTACCGACCTCCACATATGGAGAGAAATTCTGCCGAGGCCGAATCACCGTCGGATCGTTCCAAAATTCGTGTCAGAACTTGATGGACGGTTCATATAGCGCCACGCTCACAAAATGACAAAATAATGTTTTCTCGTGATCTGAACCCCGTCCTCGTGATTCACGCCGTGATGGACTCTCAGGATCACGCCACGTAGCTCGGCAGATCCTGAGGCTCCGGGCCGAGCTGCAGAAGGAGCTGAACCGAGGTGCCTAGGAACCGACCCCCACATATGGAGAAAAATTCCGTCGACCCACCTCAGCCGTTGGATCTTGTCAAAAAACGTGCTCGACGTGATGGACGGCTCAGATCTTGCCACGTTCACTAAATGACAAAATAGCATTTTTTGGGGATCCGCGTTGAGATGGACGCTCAGGATCTTGCCACATAGTTCGGCAGATTCCGAGCTAAATTTGAGCTACCGAACAGCTGGGCTGGACCACCTAGCCCCTAATACAGTAGACAAGGAATTGAGCCACCGGAGCGCTTAGCCGAGCTAACGAACAGCTTGGTCGAGCCTTCGAGCTACTAGGTCGAACCGAACGTCCTGTCGGAGCATTTATTTGGCCTACAACGCCGAGCTGCCGAGCCGAGTGGACGAGGAACCGACCTCCACATATGGAGAAACTATCTGCCGATCCTCCTCAGCCGTTGGATCTGGTCAAAAAACGTGCTCGACATGAGGGACGGCTCAGATCTTGCCACGTTCACTAAACGACAAGATAGCATTTTTGGGATCCGCATTGAGATGGACGCTCAGGATCTTGCCACGTAGCTCGGCAGATTCCGAGGTACCGAGTTGAGCTGCCAAGGAGACGAGCCGAGCGACCGAGGCACCGACCCTCTCATACGGAGAAACTATCTGCCGAGCAACATGGATCGTCCGATCGCCCAGAAAAATGCGCTCGACGCTGATGGAGGGCACAGATCGCGCCACGCCATAAATCGGTATTAAAAATTAGTTTTTATTTATTTTAATCATTTTATTTATTTAAAAATTGCGAAAAAATTACTAAAAGTTCAGGAAAATTAAACAAAAATTCTAGGAAATAGTTATAAATTTGGGGGTATATTTTTGAGCCCCTAAACGAACAATTGTTGCCTAGAACGTGTTGTTAAGACCCCCGAACGACCGGTTAACACTTCGCAAAATTAAATAAATAATCCGAAAAAATAGATAAAAATCACCAAACATCCAGAAAAGCTCAAGAACAACTTAGAGTGCAACCAACTTGAAAAATCGCCGCACTACCTCCTTCAAAGATTCAAAACCTTCCATTTGGACTCCGATACAACTCTACTAGCCATTAAAACAGTAAAACTACTCCTCAAAGGCTGATCAAACTCAGTCTTCGAGAGTTGGGGGCTCGTGATATGGCTAAAAATGGGGTTAAATCGGAATCGTCCAAATCGGGCACGAATCTTGAAGCCCAGGGGTAAAATGGTAATTTCACCTACCAATGGGTCTGAAGCAGGTACTGGTTCTCCTCCTCGAAGACCCACTAACCCGCGAACTGATCCACCTCAACTGAGTGCAGTTTTCAACACGCAGCAAACCCGGTCCAGAAAGGATAGAATTAAGGTTTCTGATTAATCCTAATCAACGACCCTGATTTATATCTATCCTTTCACTGGGGATTAGGGATTACATTCCTTATCTAACCACAGAGATTACATTCCTAATCTGACCCCAGCGGCGCCTATAAATACCCCCCATCCATCTCCATTAAGAGGTAATCAATCTTTTGCCAGTTTTACGCTCTTTCATAATCACTTCTGGTTACTGACTTGAGCGTCGGAGGGTGCGTCGCCGGGATCAACCCCGGTGTCTCGCACTTTTTACAGGTGAACGGCAGGGAGCCACGGTCAAACTCCGGCGGAACAGGTAACAGGTTTGTATTCAAAGTTTTCCAAGAATCCACAAATACTATCTGTTTGCCCCCACACCAGATTCAGCGGCAACAGTTACCATTTTTCTATTCCGAGAGTAGGGACATAGAAACTTTTAATCAAACCACATTAAACCCGCATTGAAAAGAGTCCCTAGGAATACTTTGATGTCGGATTGTTTTAAAATGTACAATGAAATGAGAGAACCTTTGATTGCAGTTTTATGGAGTTTAACTTGTAGAGTTTCTTTAATTTCTGATTGTTGGAAGGTTGCAACAATATTCCAATGATGCGAATAGATTGTCATTGGATCGACAGTGATTGGATTAGTCAAAAAGGATCATATCACTTGCCGCGTTGCCCTATCCCTCTAGTAGTAATGAAATTGCAAATCGTATTTTAGAAATTTGTGATATTTTTCATATTCGTGATAAAATTATGTGTATAAGTTTTGATAATGCATCTAACAACAATGCATCAATTAGTATATTAAAAACCGCATTAAACCCTCCATCTAACAATATTTTTCTTGTTAGATGTGCATGTCATATTTTAAATTTATGTGTTCAAGATACATTAAAAATAGCCGACCCATATATAGTTAATATTAGAAATTGTGTACATTTTATTGCATTAAGTGGCCCTATATTTCAAGAATGGAAAGCTTGGTGTAGGCCTAAAAATGTACATTTTCAATAATTTTCAAAGGATTTTAAACACCGATAGAACTCTACTTTTGGTTACTACATGTTGTTACTGAATATAAAGCATGTACAAATGATTTTTTATGGTAAAAAATATGCCAAATTTTGAAATGACACTCCAAGCTTGGTTTTATGCCGAATCTTTGTTAAAATTTTTAGAACCTTTTAAAACCGCAACTTTAAAATTTTCAAAATCTTATGAATCTATTTCTAGTGTCATTTTAATTTCAATAGTTACTATGATGCAAATTTTCAAAGAAATGATCGATGATGCTTTTATTGGTCATATTGTGAAACCTACATACACCAAATTTTTGAAGTATTTTAATCTGCCTCCTATGTTGTATTGTTTTTCTACTATGATGGATCCTCGTATCAAATTAGAAGGCACGAAGAGTTTGATTGAATTTTTTTTAATTTACTTGGGGAAGATGAATCTGAAATTGATTTGGGAACATTTTTAGCTAAATTTAAAGTGAGATTAAATAACATGTATGATTTTTATGATAGAAAATTTTCATCTAGTAGTACTACTACTTTAGTTACTTCTTCTTCTGCTACTTCTGTAGGTAAGGGTAAAAATAAATTAGATGATGCCACATTTAATTTACTTGCAAAAATTCAATCAAAAAAAGCTAGGACTAATCAACCAAATGAATTACATTGGTATAATCAACAAGATTCTGAAAGTTTTACTTCTTCACTAGATATTTTACAATCACTACAACACAGAAGCTATTCGCCGACGTTTTTTTAGACCTTCACCGGCGGTTTTTTACGCCGGTGAAACATTCACCGGCGTTTTTATAAATGCCGGTACAAATGCCACCGAATCGAGCGTCGCGGAAAGATAGGTGTATTCATCGGCGTTTCTACTGGACGCCGGTATATCTTGAAAATACACCGGCGGCCAGACAACGCCGGTATATGGGAATTTCTGGGTGTCGTTCTTTTCCCCCCAATATACATTCACCGGCGGTCACATACCGCCGGTATATATCTTTTCACCGACGATTGTAGAAACGCCGGTGTATGTGTAATATTTACCGACAGTCATAGAACGTCGGTGTATGCTTGTTTCTGAGCGCCCTTCTTTTCCTACTTACAAGCACTGGCGTGTCGTAAACACGCCGCTATAGAGATATTCACCGGCGTTTTATAAAACGCCGGTGTTTCTTAGTACTGTTGCAACTTTTGGGTACAACGGCGTGTGTGGAAACGCCTCTCTAACGAAATTTTCAACTAAACAATTAGATACACCGGCATTTTACGAAACGCCGGTGTATGCCCGTTTGTTTTTCCTGCTCCAGTTTTCCATTCGATTTCAATTCACAATTTCATTTAAAAAACCTGTAAACTAATTCACAACTGATTCAACCAATTTCAGGCATATTAATGCGCAAATCACAACCAAATACAAGAATTAAAGATAATAAAGTTTCACACGTGTTATATCATCGTCCAAATTCACCGCAAAATTAACGCTGTGTCATAATTAACAAATACAGTAACGAACATCCCAAATATCCTAACAATTACTTAAAACAACAATACAAGACATAACAACAGCAAGGAGGACATAACAACAACTAGACTAGGTCGACCACAGATTCATACCCCTCGAGTAGTTTCAGTTCTGATCATCAGAATTTTCTTCATCTAGGAGACCGCTCTATGAAAAAAACAATAATTTAGTTCAACAGTAGACCACAATACAGAATATACATATTTTTTGAACTTGCAAAAAGATCTACCCAATTCATAAATTCTAAGATCAAAGTGCCAATTGCAAATGGAATTGTTAATGATATATAGAGAGGTAAAATAATTATATTGCAGTGCTAAAAAGCTAGTACTTAATTTTGTTTTTGAATATATCTAAAACAGCAAAACAAATGAAAATCAAGTCTCTAACTTGAAACCTTTATATTCTCCTCTGATTGGGAATATCCAGTATCTAAAACAGTAAAACAAATGAAAATCCAGTATCTAAGCATGTCTTTCATGGATTGTTCGGACAATCCATGAAACTGTCATCGTGGAAGGAAACCAAATATAAGAAAAATAAGAAAAATAAGAAGGGGCTCATATCAAATGTAGTTTTAAGGAACTGTCATCGTGGAAGGAAACCAAATATAGAAGTCAGAAATGGAAACAGAAAATGGTAGAGAATGAGGATACACCAGGCTAACATAGCGGCATTTTCCTCATCTCTCTCTCATCCCTTCTTTCCCTTCAGCACACGCACACAAAGAGACATCAGCAACAACAGCAAGAGCGAAAAGAACAACAATAATAATAAATTATTATAAACGAGATATCTCTATATGGATTTCCAGATCTCCACTCGAACCCTCTCTTTCTAATCACAGCCCAATTAAGAATATAGACGACAGCCACTAAACAATCCAATCACAGCCCAATCAAAATTTGCCATCCTGGATCTTAAATGTTCAGATGCATGAATTCAGCTTCTTTAACAGTAAAAGAAAATGAAAATTTCCAGTATCTAAGCATATATGTTTGTCTATTAATTCTTCATCCCAACTAAATCATTGATGTTTGTGGCTCCAAAAGAAACCTGCACAAGGTTTGTTCAGCCCAATTCTTGTACAGATTTGGAGGATTTTGGTATACATACAGCATCCTTAGTTGACAGTGAAATTTGGAGGATTTTGGTATACATACAGCATCCTTAGTTGACAGTGAACCCATTTTGGTAAAAAAATCATGCTAAGATGACAATCAGATGCATGAATTTAGCTTCTTTAACAGTAAAAGAAAATGAAAATTTCCAGTATCTAAGCATATATGTTTCTCTATTAATTCTTCATCCCAACTAAACCATTGATGTTTGTGGCTCCAAAACAAACCTGCACAAGGTTTATTCAGCCCAATTCTTGTACAGATTTGGAGGATTTTGGTATACAAAAAACCATGCTAAGATGACAATCAGATGCATGAATTCAGCATCTTTAACAGTAAAAGAAAATGAAATTTTCCAGTATCTAAGCAAATATGTTTCTCTATTAATTCTTCATCCCAACTAAACCATTGATGTTTGTGGCTCCAAAAGAAACCTGCACAAGGTTTGTTCAGCCCAATTCTTGTACAGATTTGGAGGATTTTGGTATACATACAGCATCCTTAGTTGACAGTTAACCCATTTTGGTAAAAAAATCATGCTAAGATGACAATCAGATGCATGAATTCAGCTTCTTTAACAATAAAAGAAAATAAAAATTTCCAGTATCTAAGCATATATGTTTGTCTATTAATTCTTCATCCCAACTAAATTATTGATGTTTGTGGCTCCAAAAGAAACCTGCACAAGGTTTGTTCAGCCCAATTCTTGTACAGATTTGGAGGATTTTGGTATACACAGCATCCTTAGATGACAGTCAACCCATTTTGGTAAAAAAAAGCATGCTAAGATGACAATCAGATGCATGAATTTAGTTTCTTTAACAGTAAAAGAAAATGAAAATTTCCAGTATCTAAGCATATATGTTTCTCTATTAATTCTTCATCCCAACTAAATCATGATGTTTGTGGCTCCAAAAGAAACCTGCACAAGGTTTGTTCAGCCCAATTCTTGTACAGATTTGGAGGATCTTGGTATACATAAAACATCCTTAGTTGACAGTCAACCCATTTTGGTAAAAAAATCATGCTAAGATGGCAATCAGATGCATGAATTCAGCTTCTTTAATAGTAAAAGAAAATGAAAATATCCAGTATCTAAGCTGTGACACCCCAAATCCCAAATACAACTGAATTCGAGAGTTCTACAGGATCTTTTCGTCTCATTCGATACAATTTTACAAGGAATTAAAAACTTTTCACTTGCATCAGAGTTACATGAGATTTTACACTTCACATTTTACAGCGGAAGCATATACATCAATAAATTACAAATAATGACAGCGAAAGCAAATACAACTTTAAACAAAAGATGCAACAGTAAATAATCTTTGAGCATTGGTTCTCCCTTAACCTTTATCAAGCCAATTATCCTGCATATAAAACTGTGGGTACATCAGTTTATTCAACCAATGATAATTATACATGACCACCCTCTCTATGCCAGAAACAGTATAACGATTCTCATTTCTTAACAATCACAAACTTGTTCACATATCAAATTAAGGTAAATGGAAAATCTTAATGATGTCGTGTTGTAATTGTGCACTTAGTCCTTAATGCAATTATTATGTTACATGACACTAATGGGCACTTATTCGGATTCTATGCATCCCATACTACATAGGTCCGAGGGCAAGCCTTTTAATCGTTCTTCATCTTTGTAGGGTTCAATCCCTCGTCATGACTTAATCTACTACTATAACTACGGTGAGTATCCTAGATGATCTATGAGTACAAGCTCGTGTACAGAAAACCTGGAGGGGAACCCCACGCCATGTCTTGACTCATCAAGCATGCATTCTGTGAAAATTCAGCCTCCTTCATGGCACACGATCCTCTTGCACTCACCAATAATCCCACAAGCGTGGCTAAAGTCCGATCCTTACTGAGTTGTGCCCACACCATGTCTTGTCTCAACAAGCATCATTCTGTGGCTCACACACCCGCACCGTAAACTCTAGTTCTCATACTTGTGTTTTCTCTCACTTTCATCACATCTCCACTATGTACTAATTTATTAGAATCATGAATAAAATCAAAGCTCTGGAGTTAGCCTCTCCACTAAACCGGACTTATTCATTCATTCAACATGACCAACCTTGATCTTTCATTTCAAATTTTCATTTCATCTCTTTCCAAATGCCGGGGGAGACTTAGCTACTCTTTCGTTTCAATTCCAATTCACAATTTTCAATTTGAGCATTTCCAACTCATAAATTCATTTTCATAATCTCACAGATTTTCTTTATCATGTTCCTAGCTTTCATATTCATTTAATTCCCACAATCTAAATAAATGATTCACTTCATGTAAATTCATGCAAAGACAAATAGAGTTTACCAATATCAACCATAAGATTCACAATCTTTATCATAAACCAAATAAGATTTCTGATATATCAAAAGTATTCTGGACAGTCGACTTGGAGCCAGCCCAGTCGACTTGTTCAGTCAAATAAAGTTCTTCATAACTGCTCGGGAGAGTCGACTGCTGCACATGGCTAGTCGGCTGTTCCGCAGTTTTCCATGTCTAAAATATCATTCACTTAACAGCCGACTGTCATTCAAATCAGTCGTCTGTTCTGGGTGATTTAACTGTACACTTTTCATGCTCAGTTCAGTCGACTGCTACATGCATTCGGTCGACTGAACAGGTTAAATTTCAAATTAAGGAATCATCTTTCCCTTCTTTTCTTCAATTCACATACATCATTTTGTCACATTATGTTATATTCATACTAACATAAACATGTAATTTCTTATCTGTTCACTAACATCACAACATATAAATTTCACATAACTAATGTTATATTTCCTCAAAGAAATGCTAAGCATGCACTTTCATTTACTCATCCTTTACTTGCAGAGATGAATACTAATCTCAATTTAACACACTAGAACATCACATTAAAATACCTCGTTTCATGGAACTCTGAACTGTGCATATTTTATTTCAATATACCAGTTGACTGTTTACATTACCGGTTGACTGTATGGGTTATTCCCAGTTCTCTAATTATCACTAGTTCTTTTTCAGCCGTTCATGTCTCCTAAATTATAAACAGCATGGAGGATATGGATTTAGCAATAATTCTATCACTTCAGTTTGTATACATGTACACAATTAAATCTTCTAATTTAGAAATCATGAGAAAAACATCCGCCTCGTACCAGTCGACTTGTCCACATGACGGTCGACTGTACAAGCCAATTACAGTCTTTTTAAAGTGTCATTACTTCATTATCATTCCTCCACATCTTTCACAATAAGCATAACGCAGAGCAATTTGATATATCTAAATTTACTTTTCATAAGCATGGTAACAATCATTATTGCCATAGCATAATTACTATATTAGAAGTCCTGAGAAACACCCACCTTGTTGACGAAGTAAACGAATCCTGGGAAGCCTTCTAGTTTGATAATGTGACTTCTCCTCCTTGCTCCTTGCCACCGAAACCTTCTGAAGCAATGCCGACCTTCACCCTCAACTCACACTTAAAAATGTATCTTTTTCAATTAGATTTCTCATGAAGAAGACAAAGGAGGGGGGAGGGGGTATTTATACTAAAATCTTGATGGAATGGAGGGCTAGGATCAAGTAATTGGTTATAAGATGGAGGGCTAAGATGAAAGTAGGAGTTGCATTAACTACCCACAACCAAGTAACCACCAAGCATGATCTCCATTTGAAAATTTCAATTCCCTCCAAAAAGATCCAAACCGGCCACACAAGTGTGCTATTGCACGTGTACGTGTAGTGCACGTGCATGCAACTTGGTCTCCATTTTTGTACATTATATTTTGTATAAAAATAATCTTTAAATTGTATTCTACATTACAAAAATAAATTAACTCATGGGCTTTAGTTTTTGGGCCAAAATAATAATTATAAAATAAATGAATTAAATTTTGGGCTTTAAGAAAAAGGCTTTTTTTGTTTAATTGAAAGAAGGGCTTTATATAAAAATAATTAAAAGCACATATATAAATATCTATACTCATCATAATGAAAGTAATTGCCAAAAATATTGCACGTGCACACTACGTGCAAAATAAATAATTTTTTTTCATTAAATGAAAAATCGGGGCATTACAACACTCCCTCCTTAGAATAGTTCCGTCCCCGGAACTACAGTCAAGAGCGAGAAAACACAAACCCTAATGACAAGCACAAAAAGAATACAAAGATACAAATCAAGCAAAAAGCTCAGGATAGTCCTTCAACATCCTCTTCTCAGACTCCCAAGTAGCCTCTTCAACCAAGTGGTTTCTCCAGACTACCTTGACCATCGGTATCGTCTTATTCCTCAAGACTTTCTCTCGACGATCAACAATCTCGACAGGAGACTCGATGTAATTCAGATCCAACTGCAAACCTTCCGGTACTTCAGGCAAATGATGACTCGGATCTGGAATATAACCTCTCAGCATAGACACATGAAAGACATTGTGCACCTAAGATAACTCTTCCGGTAACTCAAGCCGGTAAGCAGTCTTCCCGATCCTTTTCAATATCTTGTACGGGCCTATAAACCTCGGGACTAACTTCCTGCCTTTGCCAAATCGAACCACACCTTTCCTGGGCGATACTTTCAGAAAGACGAAGTCACCGACCTCAAACTCAAGGTCCCTTCTCCAGGTTGTCTACATAGCTTTTCTGCCTTCTCTGAGCCTCTACCAACCTTTTCCTGATCAGATCAATCTTTTCAGAGGTTTGCTGTATAAGCTCAGGCCCAATCAACTGACGCTCCCCAACCTCAAACCAACAAACAGGCATCCTGCACTTCCTGCCAAACAAAGCTTCATACGGCGCCATCCCGATGCTAGTATGAAAACTGTTGTTGTAGGCAAACTCTACCAAAGGTAAATGCCTTTCCTAACTGCCTCCAAAGTCTAGTATACAACACCGAAGCATATTCTCAAGAATACGGTTGACTCTCTCGGTCTGCCCATCGGTTTGTGGATGAAAAGCAGTGCTGAAATCCGTCTTGGTACCCAAAGCTGTCTGAAGACTCCTCCAGAAATGCGAAGTAAACCGCGCATCTCGATCAGACACAATAGTTGACGGAACACCATGAAGTCGGACGATCTCGCCAACATACAACTCAGCTAACTTGTCCATCGAAGCAGTGAGTTTCATCGCCAGAAAGTGAGCGAACTTGGTTAGTCGATCGACTATAACCCAAATCGCATCATTGCCTTTTGAACTCTTAGGCAATTCCATAATGAAATCCATACTGATGTTATCCCACTTCCATTCCGGAATAGGTAACGGCTGTAATAGACCTCCGGGTCTCTGATTTTCGGCTTTGACTTGCTGACAAACCTCACACTTCGCCACAAATTCAGCCACATCCCGCTTCAAACCTGACCACCAGAAATGCCGTTTGATGTCTTTGTACATCTTAGTACTCCCAGGATGTACCGACAAAAGAGTAGCATGCGGCTCCTAAAGAATACTCTCTTTCAGGTCCGCCTGATTTGGAACGCATAGTCTATCTCCAAACCACAACACTTCATCCTTGATTTGAAATTCGGGCAACCTGCCAGCACCTACCTGTTCCTTCATCTCCAAGATATTAGCATCAACCTCTTGACTTGCAATGATCCTTCCATTCAGTGTACGCTGAAGCCTCAACTGAGCCAAAGATGCTCCCAATCCTTGCAAGACAACCTCAATACCTGCTCGATCCAATTCCTCAATCAGATACTTCTGAGTTGTAATCAAACTGGATAAACTGCTCTTGCGACTAAGTGCATCAACAACAACATTAGCTTTCCCAGGATGATACTTGATCTCAGTCGCATGTCCTCAAGCACTTCCAACCATCTCCTCTGCCTCAAATTCAGATCCCTCTGCTGATATATGTACTTCAAACTCTTGTGGTCCGTGTACATGTTCAATTTCTCACCGTACACGTAGTGCCTCCATTGCTTCAGGGCAAAGATAATCGCAGCCAACTCCAGATCATGAGTCGGATAATTCTTCTCATGCAGTCGTAGTTGCCTAGACCCATAAGCGATTACTCTTCCTTCTTGCATTAAGACACAACCAAGCCCACGATGTGAAGCATCGCTATAAACATCATACTCAACACCTGCTCTAGGCAAAGCTAAAATAGGTGCAGCAGTCAGCTTCTCTTTCAGCTCCTGAAAGCTTGCCTCACATTGCTCAGTCCACTTGAAGTTCACATTCTTCTTGGTTAGTCCAGTAAGTGGCACGGCTATCTGAGCATAACCTTGAATGAATCTCATGTAGTATCCAGTCATCCCAAGAAAACTTCTGACTTCCTTCACTGTAGTAGGCCTAGCCCAATCTTTCACTACCTCTATCTTCTGAGGGTCAGTTGCCACTCCCTCCTTAGAAAGGATGTGACCTAGGAATGCCACTTCAGATTTCCAGAAATCACACTTGGATAACTTGGCATACAACTTCTGCTCTTCCAGCTTCTTCAAAACTGCTGCCAGATGCTCAGTGTGCTCCTCTTCTGACTTGGAGTACACGAGGATATCGTCGATAAACACCACGACGAAAGAATCAATGAACGGCCTCAGAACTCTGTTCATCAAATCCATGAAGATTGTGGGTGCATTCGTCACTCCAAATGGCATAACTAAGAATTCGTAATGCCCATGTCGAGTTCTAAATGCAGTTTTGTGCACATCTTCAGCTTTCACTCGAACTTGGTGATATCCTGATCGAAGATCTATTTTGGAAAAAAACAGCTGCTCCTTGTAGACGATCGAACAAGTCATCAATTCAGAGAATAGGATACTTATTCTGAACAGTGACCTTATTCAGCTTCCGGTAATCGATACACATTCTCATCGATCCATCCTTCTTCTTTACCAAAAGCACTAGTGCTCCCCAAGGTGATGCACTAGGTTGAATAAAGCCTTTCTCCAACAGTTCCTCAATCTGCCGTTTCACCTCATCCTGTTCCACCGGAGCCATCCTATACGGTGCCTTAGAAATGGGTGCACTTCCCGGTTGAACAGTGATGCTGAATTCTACATCACGATGCGGGGGTAACCCTAGGAAATTCTTCCAAGAACACAGTCGGATAGTCCCGAACCACAAGAATCCCTTGCACTTCCACAGGAGTCTCTTCCTTGCGGATAGCTGCCACCAGCCTAGAACACTTCTTCTTCCCTTGGAAAATGACTTTAGGTCCACCTGGAGCCTTCACTGTTACCGTCTTGGTCTTGCACTCGATGCTTGCACTGTACACCGACATCCAATCAATGCCAATGATAACATCGACTCCCAAGATAGTCAGCTCGATTAGATCAATCCCAAAGATTCTATCTCAAATCACGATCTCGCAATCCGCATAGTACCGATCAGTGGTTAAAGTTTTTCCTGATGGAGTAGCTACTGCTAAGATCTTGCCTGGAAAAATCTTTGGTTCAACTCCCAACACTTTAGCAAAATTAAGAGACACAAAAGTATGAGAGGATCCAGTATCGAACAAAACAGCTTTCATTCCATTCAAATAAAGTTCGCCTGTTACATAATACACACCCATTACGTAACAGTTCACTTAATAAGCAAGAAAAAGAAATAATATAAACCTCTAGACATCAGCCCTCGTACCAGTGATGACATGATCAACTTCATCAGCATCAGCTTCTATCAAGGCAAATACTCGCCCTGGTTGGTACGATCTCTTCCCAGTCTGCTGCGTTGGTACATTGCGATTACCATTCCGTGGCTTGGGGCATTGAGATTGGTAATGTCCCGTCTCAAGACAGTTGAAGCAAGTTACCGCAGGAAGTCTCGCAACATTGTTCCCAGGTCCTCCAGCCACACTAACAGCGTTTGCCCCTGTCGGTTTGAACCTTTGTGCAGATGGTTGTCCCTTGAAATTGCCAGAAGTTGCGGCCCTCTTTCCAGACTGCCAGTTGTTCCTCCGATTCTGAACAACATGAAACTGCTCCATGTCTGCTTCCGTGGCTGCCGCACGCTTGACCAACTTGTCAGATCTTCTGATACCAAGAGGTATCATCCGGGACCTCAAGCTCGGCCTCAATCCATGCTCGAACTTACGAGCCTTCTTAGCCCCATCCATCACTAATTCCGGAGCATACCTAGAAAGCTGAATAAATTTGGTCTCGTACTCTCTAACTGACATGCCACCTTGCTGTAGTGATAGAAATTCCATAGCCTTCTTCTCTTGGACGTTGGAAGGGAAATAGTGACTGCGGAATTCCTCCAAAAATTCCTCCCAGCCAAGAATTATGCCTCCCATGGTCCTCTTCATCAACTGCCACCAAACAGCCGCATCCTTCTCAAGTTGCAGAGTCGCCAACTTGACCTTGCTGCCTTCAGGGGTCTCCAGCACTTCAAAAATTGTCTCCACTTGACGAATCCAGTTGTCAGCCGCATCAGGGTCTGACTTCCCTTCGGAAACAGGTGGCTTCATTCGCTTGAACGATTCCACCAGTTTAATCGCTTCGGGCACCGGATTCACAGGCCCCCTTCCTTGGTTCATGGCCACGGCGTTGAGCGTCTGATAGACCCTCGCAAGTTCCGTTTCTAGATCCAAACCATCTCCGTTTCTAGCTCCTCTTGTAGCCATATTCTGATGCAAAAGATCCACTAAATTCGAAGTATAAGATATGAATTTAAATTACTTGCATTTCATTGAATTCCAAATTTATACATTTAAATTGAAAAACATTTCTCGACATCAGAATGAAAATAGTAGAAGCAACAACAGTCTAACTCCTACGGTTCCTCTTCGCTTCTCGAAGTTCTCCCCGTAGTTCATCGACTTCATCCTTCAGCACATCAGTCAGGTTCTTCCTCTTCTCAAGCTCCCATACACGGTGACTGAGAACTGAAAAATCGTCCTTGCGCTTTGCCAATTGAGCCTCCAATAATCTGACTCTCTCCCGCAGTGTTTCTACCTGCCTCTGAAGAGAAGTCACAAGACTATTCGAAACTGGTCCCTCTTCTTCATCAGAAGAAGAATCATCAGACGAGTCTAGAGGTGGGGTAATCTCTCGAGATTTAGGCCACTCCTCTTCATCAGAATCTGCTTGCCCAGGATGGTACTCTTCCTCGAGATCTGCTTGTCCAGGATGGTACTCTTCCTCGATGATATGCCAGTCGTCGCCAGCCGGGTCGAAGTGATCAGCCATCTTAGAAATAGGGAGGAAGAAGCATAAGTCATAGAGCAACACAAATGTAAGTAACTTACATTTAAATCTCTAGACTCAAACACACACTCTAATGTCCACTTCTAGGGTGTCGTTCCTTATAAATTTGTACCAGTGTGAAACGTAGCTCTGATACCACTCTGTAACACCCCGAATCCCAAATACAACTGAATTCGAGAGTTCTACATGATCTTTTCGTCTCATTCGGTACAATTTTACAAGGAATTAAAAACTTTTCACTTGCATCAGAGTTACATAAGATTTTACACTTCACATTTTACAGCGGAAGCATATACCTCAATAAATTACAAATAATGACAGCAGAAGCAAATACAACTTTATACAAAAGATGCAACAGTAAATAATCTTTGAGCATTGGTTCTCCCTTAACCTTTATCAAGCCAATTATCCTGCATATAAAACTGTGGGTACGTCAGTTTATTCAACCGACGATAATTATACATGGCCATCCTCTCTATGCCAGAAATAGTATAACGATTCTCATTTCTTAACAGATCACAAACTTGTTCACATATCAAATTAAGGGGACTACCCTATTGATGTCGTGTTGTGATTGTGCACTTAGTCCTTAATGCAGCTATTTATATTATATGACACTAATGCGCACTTGTTCGGATTCTATGCATCCCATACTACATAGGTCCGAGGGCAAGCCTCTTAATCGTTCTTCATCTTTGTAGGGTTCAATCCCTCGTCATGACTTAATCTACTACGGTAACTACGGTGAGTATCCTAGATGATCTATGAGTACAAGCTCGTGTACAGAAAACCTAGAGGGGAACCCCACGCCATGTCTGGACTCATCAAGCATGCATTCTGTGGCAATTCAGCCTCCTTCATGGCACAAGATCCTCTTGCAGTCACCAAACATCCCACAAGTGTGTCTAAAGTCCGATCATTACTGAGTTGTGCCCATGCCATGACTTGACTCATCAAGCATGCATTCTGTGGCTCACACACCTGCACCGTAAACTCTAGTTCTCATACTAGTGTTTTCTCTCACTTTCATCACATCTCCACTATGTACTAATTTATTAGAATCATGAATAAAATCAAAGCTCTGGAGTTAGCCTCTCCACTAAACCGGACTTATTCATTCATTCAACATGACCAACCTAGGTCTTTCATTTCAAATTTTCATTTCATCTCTTTCCAAATGCCGGGGGAGACTTAGCTACTCTTTCGTTTCAATTCCAATTAACAATTTCCAATTTGAGCATTTCCAACTCATGAATTCATTTTCATAATCTCACAGATTTTCTTTATCATGTTCCTAGCTTTCATATTCATTTAATTCCCGCAATCTAAATAAATGATTCACTTCATGTAAATTCATGCAAAGACAAATAGAGTTTACCAATATCAACCATTAGATTCACAATCTTTATCATAAACCAAATAAGATTTCTGATATATCAAAAGTATTCTGGACAGTCGACTTGGAGCCAGCCCATTCGACTTGTTCAGTCAAATAAAGTTCTTCATAACTGCTTGGGAGAGTCGACTGCTGCACATGGCCAGTCGGCTATTTCGCAGTTTTCCATATCTAAAATATCATTCACTTAACAGCCGACTGTCATTCAAATCAGTCGTCAGTTCTGAGTGATTTAACTGTACACTTTTCATGCTCAGTTCAGTCGACTGCTACATGCATTCGGTCGACTGAACAGGTTAAATTTCAAATTAAGGAATCATCTTTCCCTTATGTTCTTCAATTCACATACATCATTTTGTCACATTATGTTATATTCATACTAACATAAACATGTAATTTCTTATCTGTTCACTAACATCACAACATATAAATTTCACATAACTAATGTTTTCTTTCCTCAAAGAAATGCTAAGCATGCACTTTCATTTACTCATCCTTTACTTGCAGAGATGAATACTAATCACAATTTAACACACTAGAACATCACATTAAAATACCTCGTTTCATGGAACTCTGAACTGTGCATACTTTATTTCAATATACCAGTTGACTGTTTACATTACCGGTTGACTGTATGGGTTATTCCCAGTTCTCTAATTATCACTAGTTCTTTTTCAGCCGTTCATGTCTCCTAAATTATAAACAGCATGGAGGATATGGATTTAGCAATAATTCTATCACTTCAGTTTGTATACATGTACACAATTAAATCTTCTAATTTAGAAATCATGAGAAAAACGTCCACCACGTATCAGTCGACTTGTCCACATGACGGTCGACTGTACAAGCCAATTACAGTCTTTTTAAAGTGTCATTACTTCATTATCATTCCTCCACATCTTTCACAATAAGCATAACGCAGAGCAATTTGATATATCTAAATTTACTTTTCATAAGCATGGTAACAATCATTATTGCCATAGCATAATTACTATATTAGAAGTCCTGAGAAACACCCACCTTATTGACGAAGTAAATGAATCCTGCGAAGCCTTCTAGTTTCATAATGTGACCTCTCCTCCTTGCTCCTTGCCACCGAAACCTTCTGAAGCAATGCCGACCTTCACCCTCAACTCACACTTAAAAATGTATCTTTTTCAATTAGATTTCTCATGAAGAAGACAAAGGAGGGGGGGTATTTATACTAAAATCTTGATGGAATGGAGGGCTAGGATCAAGTAGTTAGTTATAAGATGGAGGGCTAAGATGAAAGTAGGAGTTGCATTAACTACCCACAACCAAGTAACCACCAAGCATGATCTCCATTTGAAAATTTCAATTCCCTCCAAAAAGATCCAAACCGGCCACACCAGTGTGCTATTGCACGTGTACGTGTAGTGCACGTGCATACAACTTGGTCTCCATTTTTGTACCTTATATTTTGTATAAAAATAATCTTTAAATTGTATTCTACATTACAAAAATAAATTAACTCATGGGCTTTAATTTTTGGGCCAAAATAATAATTATAAAATAAATGAATTAAATTTTGGGATTTAAGAAAAAGGCTTTTTTGTTTAATTGAAAGAAGGGCTTTATATAAAAATAATTAAAAGCACATATATAAATATCTATACTCATCATAATTAAAGTAATTGCCAAAAATATTGCACGTGCACACTACGTGCAAAATAAATAATTTTTTTCATTAAATGAAAAATCGGGGAATTACATAAGCATATTTGTTTCTCTGTTAATTCTTCATCCCAACTAAACCATTGATGTTTGTGGCTCCAAAAGAAACCTGCACAAGATTTGTTCAGCCCAATTTTTATACAGATTTGGAGGATTTTGGTATACAGCTAGCATCGTTAGTTGACAGTTAACCCATTTTGGTAAAAAATCATGCTAAGATGACAATCAGATGCATGAATTCAGTTTCTTTAACAGTAAAAGAAAATGAAAATTTCCAGTATCTAAGCATATATGTTTGTCTATTAATTCTTCATCCCAACTAAATCATTGATGGTTGTGGCTCCAAAAGAAACCTGCACAAGTTTTGTTCAGCCCAATTCTTGTACAGATTTGGAGGATTTTGGTATACATACAGCATCCTTAGTTGACAGTTAACCCATTTTGGTAAAAAAATCATGCTAAGATGACAATCAGATGCATGAATTCAGCTTCTTTAACAGTAAAAGAAAATGAAAATTTCCAGTATCTAAGCATATATGTTTGTCTATTAATTCTTCATCCCAACTAATTCATGATGTTTGTGGCTCACAGAAGATTTTAGATCCTGGATGACAAATTTTGATTGGGCTTTGAATGGAGATTCTAGTCATAGATCGATTCTTTGGAGCCCAGTTTTCTAAAGAAAATGCCATTCGGAAGTATGCGGGGACATATTTGTTGGATAACCAAAACTCCCATTTTTATTGAAGAAAAATAAGAATAGGGCTCATATCAAGTGTTGTTTTAAGGAACTGTCATCGTGGAAGGAAACCAAATATAGTTACCAGAAAGAGGAATGGTAGAGAATGAGGATACACCAGGCTAACATAGCGGCATTTTTCTCATCTCTCTCTCTTCCCTGCTTTCTCTTCAGCAAACGCACATAAAGAGACATCAGCAACAACAGCAAGAGCGACAAGAACAACAATAATAATAAATTATTATGAACGAGATGTCTCTATATGGGTTTCCAGATCTCCACTCCAACTCATCTCTTTCTAATCACAGCCCAATTAAGAACACTTGTTGACAGTCACTAAACAATCCAATCACAGCCCAATCAAAATTTGTAATCCTGGATCTAAAAACTTCAGAATTCCTAAAATCTGTACAAGAATTGGTCAGAACAAACCTTGTGCAGGTTTCTTTTGGAGCCAGAAACATCACTGATTTAGTTGGGATGAAGAATTAATAGAGAAACATATATGCTTAGATACTGCAAATTTTCATTTTCTTTTACTGTTAAAGAAGCTGAATTCATGCATCTGATTGTCATCTTAGCATGCTTTTTTACCAAAATGGGTTAACTGTCAACTAAGGATGCTAGCTGTATACCAAAATCCTCCAAATCTGCACAAGAATTGGGCTGAACAAGCATGTGTGCAGGTCATAGAATGTCATCTAAGCATGCTATATGCCAAAGTGGGGTTGGTCATAGAATGCATGAACGACACATATTAGTGTTTGTGAGTATGCACTGGGGTGCAGCTATGATCACTAGTTGGATCACCAAAACTCCCAATTTTATTGAAGAACGATAAGAACAGGGCTCATATCAAGTGTAGTTTTACGGAACTGTCATCGTGGAAGGAAACCAATTAGAAGCCATAAATGGAGCCAGAAAGAGGAATGGTAGAGAATGAGGATACACCAAGCTAACATAGTGGCATTTTCCTCAACTCTCTCTCATCCCTTCTTTCTCTTCAACACACGCACACAAAGAGACATCAGCAACAACAGCAAGAGGGGGTTGGTCCAACAATAATAATAGATTATAATAAACGAGATGTCTCTATATGGGTTTCCAGATCTCTACTCGAGCCCTTTCTTTCTAATCACAGCCCAATTAAGAAACATAGACGACAGCCACAATGCAGACTCACAAACACTAATACATGTCTTTCATGCATTCAAAATTATAATCTCTTCAAAATTACCAATTTAAAGACTTACCGGTGGTGGGACTTGAGATTGCTGCCCTATTAACTGGGCCATTTGTTCTTGGAGGAGTGCCACTTGTGCCTTTAATGAAGTCATCTCCTCGTCCCGAGTCCCACTTGAAGTAGATTCACTCCGTCCGAATAACCTCGAGGGGGTTGGTCCTAGCCCCATACCACGAACACACCCATGCCTCTCATTTCCCCTAACTGCGGTCAAGGCAAGTCGCTGGCGGGTACGGAAATTTGTGGATGCCGCCGTACGGTCAGAATCTGAAGCAGAAGAAATTTCATCAAACTTTTTCCGAGCATTAGTCTGTAAATGGACATAACAATCAGAGTTAAAAGTAGATGAGATTTCGACTATCATTAGCCATTTACAAAAATAAGCTATAAATCATCAAAAAGTAAAAGCAACTGAAGATATATATAAACAATAACATTGCTATAGCCTATATATAGTAGTAAATTTCTAAAAGGTCATCACTAAAATATTATGTCATAGCCTATAGTCAATTTTGTGTTCCAACTCAATTCACTAAATATTTAATTACCCATAACTAAAATAGTTATAATGATAGTCAATTGTAGATCTGATAGATATTAGTTCACAAATTACCAAAATCTGTGCTGCCTCAGGGGTCGCATACGTCCCATCCTTCGACTTGCGGGTGGCATCGAAAAAATCTATGTCGCCAAACTCCGTAGGACCCCGCAAATCTTCTTCCCATATATTAGTAAGATGAAATGCTTATAAACAAATAACTATAAGTCAAAAATGTTCAATTTGATTACGCTTACCAATTCTTCCCAAACCAGAGTAAAGCTCTGTGTACCAGCGGTGTGCAACACTAGCTGCTTTGACCGACTGGCAACACCCACCTCCGCCCTTTTCTGTACATGCCACAATGAAATTAACAAAAAATTTAATTAGAGTGGCCATACAACCACAAAGTCATTAAATTTTGGTTAGTAATGTAAATACCTGACCGACCACCGAACTCCAGTAGTGCACAAGGAATTGCCAATCTGAAGGCTCCACATCCGGTGGCACAACCCTTGCATTATCCGCCTCTGACTGGTCTTTGTCAAAATACCTAGCCTTCAAGTCACTCTTGTAGTCCCTCCACTTTTTGGAGAGTGACTTTTCAACCCAAAGTGTAAGGGAGTCCGGGAACGAGAAGTATTGCTGCAAAATTTATTAAGTTTAACAAAGGATAACTGAATTGCATAAAACGAATACCCATCACTAAAAATACATATTTCAATAATATATTTGAGCCTACCAATTATTTATTTTAAATGGGAAATACCTTGATTGTTGTAATTGCAGTTGCCTTTGTCGTGGTTGGCACCTTCGGCCAACTCTCGTACGACAAAGGAATTATCCGTGGGTTCCTTGCTATTACCCCAATAAAGGATGAGAATTTGCTTACATTATTACCAACCGGTTGCCCGACACTATTTTCCTCCACCACAATCCTTTCGTCATTCTTAAGTTTCCATATGCCCGTCATCTTAGTTCGCCCTCGATGTTTTTTGACAGTGGGCGGCGTGTGTAACACCCCGAATTCCAAAAACTGCTGAATTCGAGATTTCCACAGGATCTTTACACTTCTTTCGAACAATTTTACAAGGAATTTAAAACTTTTATTTCAACAATAATTACATCAAAGTCTTTTACATCAATACGCAGCGGAATCAATAAAATACAACAATAATAAAAGTACAGTTGTTACAACTTTAACATTTAAGTAGTCAACAACATCAAATCATCTTTATATCTTCATGTAACTCCAAATCCTGCATATAAAACTGTGGGCGCATCAGTTGCTTATAACTGACGAAATATTGTACATGACCATCCTCTCTATGCCGGAAATAGTATAACGATTCTTAAATACTTTAGCAAACACAAACTTGATCACAAACAAAGCTACAAAGGGACTATCCTGTTGATGTCGTGTTGTGCGGTGCACTTAGTCCTTAATGCTGTTATTTATATTACATGACACTAATGCACACTTGTTCGGATTCTATGCATCCCATACTACATAGGTCCGAGGGCAAGCCTCTTAATCGTTCTTCATCTTGTAGAGCTCAATCCCTCGCCATGACTTAATCTACTACTGTAACTACAGTAAGTATCCCAGATGATCTATGAGTACAAGCACGTGTACAGAAAACCTGCAGGAGAATCCCACGTCATGTCACGATGCATCGTGAAGACAGCCTGTGGCAATTCAGCCTCCTTCATGGCACACGATCCTCTTGCAGTCACCAAACATCCCCCAAGTATTGCTACCGGGATGGTACTCTGGAGTAGCATCCACGTCATGTCAAGATGCATCGTGAAGACAACCTGTGCATACCCTCACAACACCCATCCGATGGCCCTTATACTCATGTTTTTCTCTTACTTTCATTACATCTCCACTAGGTGTCTATCTATAATTTCGGTAAGTATTCTAGATGTTCTATGAGTTACGAGCTCATGTCCAGACAGCCTGGAGGGGAATCCTACGTCATGTCACGACGCATCGTGGAGACAGCCTGTGGTCAATTCAGCCTCCGTCATGGGACATTAAACCACCCGACAGTCACCAAACATCCCACGAGCGTCGCCACTGGGACGGTACTCTGGAGCAGTATTCACGTCATGTCACGACGCATCGTGGAGACAGCCTGTGAATACTCTGACGCCGCCAATCCAATGGCCCTCATACTCATGTTTTTCTCTTACTTCCACCACAGCCTTACAAAACTTGTTTTAAAAGAAAACCATCACAACCTAGAGCTAGCTTACCCTACCGGACTTAAATCAAAATAACAGAGACAGTCAGACTACCTGGCTACTTCTCAAGAGACGCTCAACCCTCAACGGTTAGCTCTCAAAATCATAAATAAAATTGCCGGTCACTAGGGTCTCGCCTAGCCTCTAGATTCCAACAACTATCTCTTCTAGAGATCAACAATATTTCATAATCAATCTCAAATAACATTTCCATTTTCTTTTGTTCACAACTCTTTCTAAAAAAAACATTTCTTTTGTAATCTCATAACATGAGACCAATTCAATTCGATCTCTTTATCAATTTCATCATTCATATCCTTGTATGTATTTCAAAATAAACTTTAATCAAGTATTAATAATCATAAAATCTCATAATTAAACTCATTTAACTTTTGTCAAAATCAAATCCAAACTCAAGAACCAAAAACCAGTTCAGTTCAGTCGACCTATGACAGTGCCAGTCGACTGTTCAGCGAACATCAAAACATCTCAGTCGGTATCAGTCGACTGTTCTGCTAACATTAAATCATCACAGTCGGTTCAGTCGACTGTTGACAGTATCAGTCGACTGCTCTGCGAATACTTCGAAAACTTCAAACACTAAAATTCAGGACAGCAGCAGTCGACTGTGAAAATAGACAGTCGACTGTCCTGCCGAGGAAAACCAAATTCTTATACTTGCCAGTCGACTGTGGAAATAGACGGTCGACTGTCAATTACACCAATTGCAGCTTGCATATATTTTTCGCCCTTTTAATTGATTTGTGCTTCCATATACAAAATATGAATCATTTCCAGAATGTATTCCTTTTAAAAACAATATCGTATATGTTTTCAAATTCACCAGTTTCTCGCCTTTCAATAAAAATCCTTTAAAATGCATCGAAATATATCTCCAATCGATTTTCCAAATAAACTGTTGTCTTTTATCAAAATCACTTTATAAAATCTCTATACTCACATAAATAAATATTTTGAGGTTAGAACCGCACTTCTTTGCCATATTAACAACAAACAATTCTTTTATACACATTTCCATTATTTCAATTACTATTTCTACCATGAATCATACAATTAAAACTTGCCAAATGGAACATATTCTTGCATGCAAATATTCTAACAATCATCATAACACATTATGAATCATAAATCTAACAATTCACATCTATCACAAAAATCAGAATTTAGCAATCAATTTCTACAACAACTAGCATGTAATCTCATCATACCAATTCAATTTCAACAATTAGTTTGTATACCATCTATCATGCAAATTTCTATTACTAAATTAGAAAGCATTTAAGAAACACCCACCTAAAGTTGAGGAAATGTACTCAAATGAACTCCTAGATTTAGAAGCTCCTAAAGAAACTCCAATTTGCAACCTCCTCGAAATCCGTGCACCAAAGCAAGCCTCTAAGTTCCACATTTCGGCAAGCATCCATCAAGAGAATCTCCATTCCCACTCCATTTCGGCAACATCAAGAACAACTCCCATCTTCTTTCATATACATATACTATGTATATACACATGTCTACACATATATATGCACACATTGAATTGTATGGTGGATATTAGGAGAGTAGGACAAAAGCTTTGTTGCTTTTGGTTGGTTTGTGGCCTTGTTTTCGGAAATGGAACCAGGGAAAGAGAATAGAGGAGGTGATTAGAGGATTAGAGAGACTAAGGGGTGTTCTATAGATTAATCAATGAGTAGTTAGGATAACCACCTTCCACATGAACGCCACTAACCCCATGATTTAGATTTGAAACTTGCTTTCCCTCCCACTTTCAAATCCAAACTTTCAGATTTTCCCTCCTCTCATAAACAGCCCGGTCCCCAAAAAGTGTGCACATCGCACGTGTGCACGTGCTTTGTGTACAAAACAATTTATTTATTTAAAACAATTTATTTATATATGTAATAAATACATAAAATTAACTTAGAAATTATACTTTTCATGCACAATAAAAATAGACACAAACAATTTCATGAAATTTATTTTGAAAGAATAATACGCTTAAAACACGTGCACCAAAACACGTGCGTCGCCCGTAAAATCTCAAAATACAAAAATTGACTTTATCAACCTGAAAAATATTTATAATTAATCGGAATGCAACATAAGAATAAATTTAATATACATATATGATAATGTACTCAAACGTACAAAAAAACACGTGTATTGCACGTAGAAAAATTATTTTAATTAAAATAGAAAAAATTGAATTCCGTTTACAAAAATGAATTTAAACATGTTTATAAAAATAAATAATTGAAACTCATCGAAAAACTTTGCACGTAACGGTGGAATACCCGAAATCGACACGTGCATCGATAATACGTAAAAAGTACGTAAAAACTCAAAAATTGAAATTTAGCATTTGAGTTCTCTCAATTGGAATTTTAAGAATATGGGATTGCATAAATAATTGGAATTCAAAAATAAATATCAAAATACGTTATGAATATAATCAATAACAGTACAAAATGCACGTGCATAACACTCGAGGGCAAAATTGTCATTTAAATTTTGCGGGGTGTTACACTCTCCCCCCCTTAGAACATTTTCGTCCCCGGAACTCACTATGGTAAAGGCTATATTTTGTACACACCAAAGAAGATATCAGTATAACATATAGAAATTACAAACATCAAGAAAATACATATAGCATAAAAGTAAGCATTGTGGATGAAATAGACAAAAGTCTATTTAAGAAAATTATAAGTATCAAATTTTTTTTTTTATAAGAACTGAACAAGGAAATCTAGAAAGTAGTATAAGAGAATAAATGCGACACTAAGGGATAGTATATATTGAAAAGAGTTTTCATACAAAAATACTATTAAGTAAACCATTAGATACAATGATAAATAAACTTAATCATTAATTGTGAAACAGTTCAGAAAACAATGCAATAAGCATAATCAATTTTTATAAATAGATTCAATACTAAAAATTCATCATTGTAATAAATGGTAGAAAGTCGTAAACCAAATTGGTACTATACGACAAAAACTAGCAATTTAAAAGAAGGCTATTGGATAACAGTTTTGAGAAATATACGAGAAGGGAATATAGTAAAGTATAAAAAACATAAAATGATTCTGTATACAAATTATTATCATAAAATAATTTGTAAGGTAATTATAATAATTATGTATTTATGATAAAAAAAATGAAAAGGCATAAATCTGAAAAATTTCGATTTGTCAGGTAAACCAAGAAAGTCAGCATACAAAATTATGTACATATATAGATGTAATGTTATAGGGCGAAACAACGATATCATGATGCAAAAGTTTTAAATGATGTGTAGGAGTAAAATAATACATTATGGTTGTAAAATTAGTAACAATGCAAAGCTACTCATATAGAAGTGAATCATGAATTATAAACAAAAGTATAATAGATAAAACTGTTAGGTGAGTAGCCATCAAATTTTAAAATAGCAAAATAGAATAAAGGGGTATGAAATATTTCCTCATGAGAAAGATCCAAAGTAAGGAAAAGATGGCAAGATAGTTGAGATTAAGTGGTAAATACACAGGTTTGATAGATAATGAAATCAGTATAAACAGTATAATGCTAGGTTGCAAAATATTATAAAATAGTATAAGCTATTTCCAAAAAGGAATAGTTGTAAGTGAATATTATAGAAAAACAAGGTAGGGGTTATCTAAGTATAATATTTCCTTCTGGTGTAGGTTCGTCTCACTGGTATCCAACAGCAGACTTGCCTATCTCGATCTCAAGTTGCATAATTGCTTCTATGATACCCAGTTGCAGTTTGCCTTCTGGACATTCGGTTGCAAACTTTGCCTCACCGACATCCAGTTGCAGTTTGCCTCCAATGATGTCTAGTTGCATATTTGCCCTCTCGAAATCAGGTTGCACCAAAATGGAAGATGGTAATATATAATCTTCCATATATACTTGGATATGGGATGTTTAATAAAGTATGATGTTATGTTTAAAAATCAATGATACAGAAAAAGATGTTACACAACGAAATATCAAAATAGGTGTATAGGATGTATCAAACATAGACGGTCCTAATTAGTAGTGCTGAAAAAATTATTTATAACACTAAAATAATGTAAAATATATGCACATGTCGGAATTGAAAACAATAATGATGTAGCGTAGCAATTTCGGACATTTGACACAAACAATTATCCATAAAAATAGTAATGTAGTAATTGGAGGATGGGGAAATTATATGTATAGTAAGTATCTTGAAATACATAACACATATAAAAATTCAATGGAAAACATATGTAGTAATCAAGAATGTAAAGACAATTTTAAAATTAGAGGATAAAGTAAAGTATGAATAGCGAGTATATGCATTATATTAAGGAAACGTAAATCACAGAATTAATGAATATAACAAATAAATTAGTAGATAATATGTACTAACAATAATATTGAATGCAGACAATAAATCAAATTAGTTTGTTGTATTTACGTGGATAAAATATTTCAATCTCGTTAAAATATACTGAAGTATATAAGACAACACGAGATAACGAAAGAATATCGTATCAGAAAATCAAATCATGTAAAATGAATACACATAAGCAAAATTCACAAGCGAAATTAATAAATGAAGAAAATAATAGTTGTAATATAAATTTAATAGAAGGCATGAAGTAATAGCGAATATAGACGGATGATCATAAAGTGACATAAAACACGAAAGACAAAACTTTAAGATTGAGAGACAATTAAAATAAGTTCAACAAGATCAAGACTAGGGAAAATAGACAAAATACCAAGCATTAATATGATTTAATAGTATAGAAAAATATTTATTTGGAAAATATTAAATGTTAAAAAGTACTATGATGAAAATCCACAGAAAATAATTTGAGGGGAGAGTGTGTCTATGTATAAGGTATCATGAATGATGGTTCAAACCAACCATGCTTCCACTGTGCCACTCTGATACCCAGGGAAAATGAGCTCGCATACAATCTCAAATCAATGTATACGAGGAGAGCATCATGAATGAGGTTGAACGCAAATTCGATAACAATTTCCATTCATGACTCTAGCCATCCAATAGGGAAAGGAAAGAGAAAACATCAGCCTATAGAGTAACACAACTGTAAATCACTTACATTTAAATCTCTATAAACTGAACTCACACTCTAATGTCCACTTCTAGGGAGTCGTTCCTTATAAATTTGTACTACTTATGAAACCTGGCTCTGATACCACTCTGTAACACCCCGAATTCCAAAAACAGCTGAATTCGAGATTTCCACAGGATCTTTACACTTCTTTCATACAATTTTACAAGGAATTTAAAACTTTTATTTCAACAATAATTACATCAAAGTCTTTTACATCAATACGCAGCGGAATCAATAAAATACAACAATAATAAAAGTACAATTGTTACAACTTAAACATTTAAGTAGTCAACAGCATCAAATCATCTTTATATCTTCATGTAACTCCAAATCCTGCATATAAAACTGTGGGCGCGTCAGTTGCTTACAACTGACGAAATATTATACACGGCCATCCTCTCTATGCCGGAAACAGTATAACGATTCTTAAATACTTTAGCAAACACAAACTTGATCACAAACAAAGCTACAAAGGGACTATCCTGTTGATGTCGTGTTGTGCGGTGCACTTAGTCCTTAATGCAGTTATTTATATTACATGACACTAATGCACACTTGTTCGGATTCTATGCATCCCATACTACATAGGTCCGAGGGCAAGCCTCTTAATCGTTCTTCATCTTGTAGGGTTCAATCCCTCGCCATGACTTAATCTACTACTGTAACTACAGTAAGTATCTCAGATGATCTATGAGTACAAGCGCGTGTACAGAAAACCTAGAGGGGAATTCCACGTCATGTCACGACGCATCGTGAAGACAGCCTGTGGCAATTCAGCCTCCTTCATGGCACACGATCCTCTTGCAGTCACCAAACATCCCCCAAGCATTGCTACCGGGATGGTACTCTGGAGTAGTATCCACGTCATGTCATGACACATCGTGAAGACAGCCTGTGCATACCCTCACAACACCCATCCGATGGCACTTATACTCATGTTTTTCTCTTACTTTCATTACATCTCCACTAGGGATTTATCTATAATTTCGGTAAGTATTCTAGATGTTCTATGAGATCATGTCCAGACAGCCTAGAGGGAAAATCCCACGTCATGTCACGACGCATCGTGAAGACAGCCTGTGGTCAATTCAGCCTCCGTCATGGGACATGACACCACCCGCAGTCACCAAATATCCCATGAACGTCGCCACCGGGACGGTACTCTGGAGTAGTATTCATGTCATGTCACGACGCATCGTGAAGACAGTCTGTGAATAATCTCACGCCGCCCATCCAATGGCCCTCATACGCATGTTTTTCTCTTACTTCCACCACAGCCTTACAAAACTTGTTTTAAAAGAAAACCATCACAACCTAGAGCTAGCTTACCCTACCAGACTTAAATCAAAACAACAGAGACAGTCAGCCTACCTGGCTACTTCTCAAGAGACGCTCAACCCTCAATGGCTAGCTCTCAAAATCATAAATAAAATTGCCGGTCACTAGGGTCTCGCCTAGCCTCTAGATTCCAACAACTATCTCTTTTAGAGATCAACAATATTTCATAATCAATCTCAAATAACATTTCCATTTTCTTTTGTTCACAACTCTTTCTAAAAAAAACATTTCTTTTGTAATCTCATAACATGAGACCAATTCAATTCGATCTCTTTATCAATTTCATCATTCATATCCTTGTATGTATTTCAAAATAAACTTTAATCAAGTATTAATAATCATAAAATCTCATATTTAAACTCATTTAACTTTTGTCAAAATCAAATCCAAACTCAACAACCAAAAACCAGTTCAGTTCAGTCGACCTGTGACAGTGCCAGTCGACTGTTCAGCGAACATCAAAACATCTCAGTCGGTATCAGTCGACTGTTCTGCTAACATCAAATCATCACAGTCGGTTCAGTCGACTGTTGACAGTATCAGTCGACTGCTCTGCGAATACTTCGAAAACTTCAAACACTAATATTCAGGACAGCAGCAGTCGACTGTGAAAATAGACAGTCGACTGTCCTGCCGAGGAAAACCAAATTCTTATACTTGCCAGTCGACTGTGGAAATAGACGGTCGACTGTCAATTACACCAATTGCAGCTTGCATATATTTTTCGACCTTTTAATTGATTTGTGCTTCCATATACAAAATATGAATCATTTTCAGAATGTATTCCTTTTAAAAACAATATCGTATATGTTTTCAAATTCACCAGTTTCTCGTCTTTCAATAAAAATCCTTTAAAATGCATCAAAACATATCTCCAATTGATTTTCCAAATAAACTGTTGTCTTTTATCAAAATCACTTTATAAAATCTCTATACTCACATAAATAAATATTTTGAGGTTAGAACCGCACTTCTTTGCCATATTAACAACAAACAATTCTTTTATACACATTTCCATTATTTCATTTACTATTTCAACCATGCATCATACAATTAAAACTTGCCAAATGGCACATATTCTTGCATGCAAATATTCTAACAATCATCATAACACATTGTGAATCATAAATCTAACAATTCACATCTATCACAAAAATCAGAATTTAGCAATCAATTTCTACAACAACTAGCATGTAATCTCATCATACCAATTCAATTTCAACAATTAGTTTGTATACCATCTATAATGCAAATTTCTATTACTAAATTAGAAAGCATTTAAGAAATACCCACCTAAAGTTGAGGAAATGTACTCAAATGAACTCCTAGATTTAGAAGCTCCTAAAGAAACTCCAATTTGTAACCTCCTCGAAATCCGTGCACCAAAGCAAGCCTCTAAGTTCCACATTTCGGCAAGCATCCATCAAGAGCATCTCCATTCCCACTCCACTTCGGCAACATCAAGAACAACTCCCATCTTCTTTCATATACATATACTATGTATATACACATGTCTATACATATATATATGCACACATTGAATTGTATGGTGGATATTAGGAGAGTAGGACAAAAGCTTTGTTGCTTTTGGTTGGTTTGTGGCCTTGTTTTCGGAAATGGAACCAGGAAAAGAGAATAGAGGAGGTGATGAGAGGATTAGAGAGACTAAGGGGTGTTTTATAGATTAATCAATGGGTAGTTAGGATAACCACCTCCCACATGAACACCACTAACCCCATGATTTAGATTTGAAACTTGCTTTCCCTCCTACTTTCAAATCCAAACTTTCAGATTTTTCCTCCTCTCATAAATAGCCCGGTCCCCAAAAAGTGTGCACATCGCACGTGTGCACGTGCACGTGCTTTGTGTACAAAACAATTTATTTATTTAAAAAAATTTATTTACATATGTAATAAATACATAAAATTAACTTAGAAATTATAATTTTCATGCATAATAAAAATAGACACAAACAATTTCATGAAATTTATTTTGAAAGAATAGTACGCTTAAAACACGTGCGTCGCCCGTAAAATCTCAAAATACAAAAATTGACTTTATCAACCTGAAAAATATTTATAATTAATCGGAATGCAACATAAGAATAAATTTAATATACATATATGATAATGTACTCAAATAAAAAAACACGTGTATTGCACGTAGAAAAATTATTTTAATTAAAATAGACAAAATTGAATTCTGTTTACAAAAATAAATTTAAACATGTTTATAAAAATAAATAATTGAAACTTATCGAAAAACTTTGCACGTAACGGTGGAATACCCGAAATCGACACGTGCATCGATAATACGTAAAAAGTACGTAAAAACTCAAAAATTGAAATTTAGCATTTGAGTTGTCTCAAATGGAATTTTAAGAATACGGGATTGCATAAATAATTGGAATTCAAAAATACATATCAAAATACGTTATGGAGATATAATCAATAACAGTACAAAATGCACGTGCGTAACACTCGAGGGCAAAATTATCATTTAAATTTTGCGGGGTGTTACAGCGTGCTACCCTCCCCCTCCTTTGTTTGACTGCCACTATTATGTAGTGGCTGCTCATCCCCATGGCTTTCGTTGCCATCATTTATGTTTATCCTTTTTCCACGCCTCGGCATCTTGTACTTGTCAAAGATTCAATAAATTCATTAGAGGAGCAAAATTAATTAATAATATATTTATAATAACTATCACAAAATGAGAAATTTCAAGTAATAATTAAACCAACTGACGGGCTAAAAGGTTTTTTTAACTAAGAATTATGGAAAGAACACCTCCACTTGAAATGGAAATCAATTGTGAGACTTCATAGAGAGAGAGTTAGCTTTTAATATTTGCATAAACAATGCAAATGGAACAGAATCTATGTGTGATCAAGCAGAAATAAAAATTTGTACTTCAGTAGGATTAACAAACCAACATAATTACAAAAATTTAAAAAAGTGAGATTTGTAACAAATTCAACTACAATGATAGTTTGATGCAAATGACACTAAGCATAGTTTAATGTAAATGACACCAAGCTGTAGAAAATAGAAAGATAATTAAACCAATTATTAAATTCACATACAACAAGTTCGGAATTACAAGACATAATATTACAACAAGATTTAAGACACGAAAATTATAGGACATATAATATTGAGCTACGAAAATCAAGTAAACTACAATACGACATCTTCCAATACATCGCCCTCTTCTCCTTCCTTACAGAGCCAAGTCTCACAAATTCCGCTGTCGGTTGTGTTTACATCAAACATAGGAAACTCAGAAGCAATGTAACTGTTCATGACTTCACTGTCTTCATCTTCTGAAGTATTGCCCAGTTGGAATACATCTCTTGGTTGCATAACGAGAGCCACATACGATTTTGGCAGGGTTGGATCTTCAATGTAGAACACTTGTTGCTCTTGGGATGGGAACACAAATAGTTCGTGGCTAATGTGTATACCGATGTAAATCAATTTTGAGAAGTTTACAACTGTGAAGCCTAACTTATCCTTGTTATTAGCAAAATTCCTATCAAACTCCGCCCAATCCCCACGAAATAAGACAACACGAAAATGACCAAAATAATTCAACTCAATGATATCCGTGAGCACTCCATAGTAGTCGAGATCTCCATCTACAGGCCTCGTGTCCGACTTGGAAGCATAACTTCTAGTCGTAGAAGTCACTACCATTCCACTATTTTGAGACTTCAAATTACATTCACGATCCTTAGTACGAAATCTAAAGTCATTGAATATGTATCCTCCGTATCTTTTGACCATCTTATAAGGACCTTTGGCAAGTACTTGTATTTCAGATGACACACTTTCAGGACCCAAAGAATGTACATATTAATTTTGCGCAAATCGTATCAGCACCATGGATAATGTAGATATAATGAAGATTATCTTGCATTTTCTTAATTCACCTACATGAGATTCAAACCACTTATAAAATTTTTCATTCATCAACTTGTTTTGCTCACGTGGTGGTAGTCTTCTTGGTCTAGCCCTTCGTTTGATGTCCCTGACAAATTCGCTAAAATACAAGTAATTGAAATAAGGAATAACAAAAGTAAGTTAATATCGAACTCTGCGGTTTTCACTATATTCGATTTAAATTCAAAAGCAACTTACTTTCGAAATGGTTCCACTGATGCATGGTGGTCTAGAACATATCGATGTGCCTGTTCTCACGTTAAGTTATCTAGCTTAAATGCATCAACTTTACCAACAGTAGTGCCAGCGGTATCGAAAAGATATTTAGCACCATCAAGGTTGGAAATGTCTGGATTTCTCCTTGGTCTAGTCAAAGATGTCTCTACACCCTGCAGATACCTGGAACAAAAATGTGAACACTCCTCTGATAGATATCCCTGAGCTATTGACCCTTCAGGATATGCTCTATTTTTAACATAACCCTTGAGCCGGTATAGGTACCTAAACATGTACAATTAATGAATTAGAGCGGAGTAGGGGATTAAAAGAAATGAGCTTTTGAAAATTCAGTTTTGTAAGATGCATGAATTCTTTTACCTCTCAATGGGGTACATCCACCGATAGTGAACAGGACTGCCGATTCTGGCTTCACCAGCAAGGTAGATTATCAAGTGAATCATTATAGTGAAGAACGATGGAAGAAATATCATCTCCATTTTACTAAGTGTCAATGCCGCCCGCTGCACCAATTGGTCAATATCTTCAACACGAAGCATTCTTAAGCAAATACCTTTATATATACTACAAAGATCTTTCAGGACAGTAGTGATTTGTTCACACATTGAAGACCTTAGGGCCACAGGAAGGAGATCCTGCATTAGGATGTGGTAGTCGTGTGACTTTAGACCCTGAAGCCTCTTGTCTTTAAATTTGACACATCTTGCTATGTTAGAAGAATAGCCATCAGGAACTTTAAGTTCCAGTAAAACTTTGTAAAACAATTCCAACTCCGATTTTGACATTGAATAGATTGCAGGAGGTATGAGTACTTTCCCGTTCGGTAATTCCTCTGGGTGCAACTCATGTCGGATGCCCATTGACTTCAAATCAAGTCGGCTCTTGAGATTGTCCTTTGTCTTCCGGTCATCTCCCATAACTGTTCCTATACAATTTTTACCAATATTTTTTCCGATATGCATCACATCTAAATTATGTCGCAATAAGTTGTATTCCCAATACGGCAACTTGAAGAAAATACTCTTCTTCTTCCATGCACCTAAACTCGTCATGTTCTGATCCTCATCTTCGCCACATAGATCGGTCTCCTCACCTTGCTCCGACCTTGCCCTTTTCTTGCCCTTTTTGCTGACTTGTGGTTCTTTTCCATATTTGAACTGATGACCATCTACCCGCCTCAAAATATCTGACCCAGAAGAAGCTCCAGGAGCATGTTCCCACTCGTCGGTACCATCAAATGTCGCTGTCTCTGCCCGAAATATATGTGTGTCAGGCAACCATCTCCTATGACTCATATAGCAAAACTTTCTGCCATTGTACAACCACCTTGAACTAGTTTGGTCAACACAACAAAGGACATGCATAACGTCCTTTAGTGCTATATCCAGATAAATTTGCATATGCTGGAAAATCATTGATTGTCCAAGACAACACGACCCGAAGAGAAAATGTTTCTTTAGCCACAGCATCATGGGTTGGAACACCCACCCACAATTTCTGAAGTTCATCTATTAACGGCTGTAGGTACACATCTATATCATTTCCAGGACCTTTCGGTCCAGAAACTATCATGGACAAAATAAATGAGGACTGCTTCATGCATTTCCAAGGCAGCAAATTGTATGGTATTAACACAATAGGCCATATGCTATATGTACTACTTATTTGCCTAAAAGGGTTGAAACCATCACTAGCTAGTCCAAATCTCACATTCCGAGGATCTTCCGCAAAATCGGGATATCTTTCATCAAATTTTTTCCAAGATTGAGAATCAGCAGGATGTCTAAGAATCCCATCATTAGTGCGACCTTCAGCATGCCATTTCATATCAGAAGAAGTTTTCGTAGACATAAACAACCTTTATAGCCTAGGAATCAGAGGAAAGTAACGCAGTATTTTGGCAGGCTTCTTTCTCCTACTTCGCTTAGTAGATCCACTGGCTTGATCATCTTGATTTGGTGTTTTTGACCATTTCGAAGAACCACAGACTTCGCAATTCTCCAGACTTTCCTTACCTCTCGTGAAAAGCATACAGTCATTTGGACATGCTGCTATCTTCTCATACCCTAGATCGAAAAAACTTAGGAATTTTTTAATTTTATAGGCTGAGTTTGGAATACAGATTTCTGAAAATGCTTCATTCAACAGTTCAAGTAGCATACTGAAGAACTTAGCAGACCACCCGTTTAAATATTTAATCTGAAATAGTCTGATAATGAATGAGAATTTAGAGAATTTGGTGCAATCGCAGTACATCGGAGTACTAGCATCTTCAAGCAACTTAGCGAAGGATTCTTGCTGTTTATTATTTTCAGGGGCGGGGTCAGGCATTTCTTCGCCCACCCCACCACCAATGTGTGATGTTTCTGTTGACTCATTATGAACTTGGGTTGTTGGATTATTGGTGTGGAAAGAAACATTATGAATCCCCAAGGCGTCTTGCAACAAAGCATGCATCTCATCGGGAACACTTAAGTCTTCATTCACTAAGGGCTCATCTTCATTTTCTAATACAACCGGACGAACAGGAGCTGACGTATGATCCTCTCCATGACAAAACCACCGTGTGTACCCTTGAAGAAAACCGTCGACAACCAAATGTGTATGTACTACGTCACATGTCCTCAAATTACAATTTGTACACCGGAGGCATGGACAAAGGATTAGGTTGGGATCACGGGAATGTCGTTTGGCAAAGATAATAAAATTTTTAATACCATCATGGTACTCCTTGGATAATCGTGGTTTACTAATCCAACTTCTATCCATTATAACAATAGCACACAATCTGAAATTAAAATTTGATATATTAAATAGTATTAACAGTAAAAGGCATTTTGTATATTTAATTTCACCTTTTTTAAAACTATCCCTAGCTGCAAATAAATAAACGATATATCAATTAACTGTAAAATAAAAAAATCATGGTTCCAAAAATGTATAAAAAAAATAATTAAATCTTAATACAATCTACTCTATTCACATAACCCTAAACTACCTTTGTGAAAATTATCACAACCACCTTAGTGGCATTTTATCGCACACCTTGTGTTCGAGTGTAATATCGATTCGACTATAGTCTCCCCTGTATTTGGCTTTCCGTTCAAGGAGATGATGATGGTAAAGGGTATTTGCTGAGGAAAAGGAATCGGACGAATAACGAGGGCGTCGTGCTGTAAATACGGTAACAAGAAGATCTGATGACTCATGAACTATTATGTTCATGGCTACTAATAATCAGTTACTTATCCCAAAATAATAATAATAATAATAATAATAATAATAATAATAATAATAATAATAATAATAAACCTGCACAAAAGAAACTAATATGGCTACTAATATGTTTCTCTATTAATTCTTCATCCCAACTAAATCATTGATGTTTGTAGCTCCAAAAGAAACCTGCACAAGATTTGTTCAGCCCAATTCTTGTACAGATTTGGAGGATTTTGGTATACAGCTAGCATCCTTAGATGACAATCAGATGCATGAATTCAGCTTCTTTAACAGTAAAAGAAAATAAAAATTTCCAGTATCTAAGCATATATGTTTGTCTATTAATTCTTCATCCCAACTAAATCATGATGTTTGTGGCTCCAAAAGAAACCTGCACAAGGTTTGTTCAGCCCAATTCTTGTACAGATTTGGAGGATTTTGGTATACAGCTAGCATCCTTAGATGACAGTCAATCCATTTTGGTAAAAAAATCATGCTAAGATGACAATCAAATGCATGAATTCAGTTTCTTTAACAGTAAGAGAAAATAAAAATTTCCAGTATCTAAGCATATATGTTTCTCTATTAATTCTTCATTCCAACTAAACCATTGATGTTTGTGGCTCCAAAAGAAACCTGCACAAGGTTTGTTCAGCCCAATTCTTGTACAGATTTGGAGGATTTTGGTATACAGCTAGCATCCTTAGTTGACAGTTAACCCATTTTGGTAAAAAAATCATGCTAAGATGACAATCAGATGCATGAATTCAGCATCTTTGACAGTGAAAAGGTGAGAAATCAAGAGAAATTACCGAAGAGAGAGAGGGGGGCGACGAGCAGGGCGACGAGCGGTGGCGTAGGAGATAGAAAGAGAGCGGGGCGACGAGCGGTGGTTTTCGATTGCAAATTCACCGCAAAATAGAGATAGGGATGAGGGAAATCGAATTGGGCTGTCGAAGATGACGAAGGGACGGAGGCAAAGTGCGCGAAATAGAGAGAGGGATGAGGGAAAACAAAGGCGGCCAAATATTGGGTTTGGAAAATTAGCGAGCAAAATGTTAGGCTTCGCGGGGATTTATCTCAGTTAATTCACCGGCGTTTGAAATTACAAACGCCGGTGAATGTATCTGTATATTCGCCGGCATGTTTTATTAAAGCGCCGGTGAATAATACCCTTCACCGGCGTTTCTAAAGAAAACACCGGTGAATATCATGATTTCCCGGCGTTTTATAGAGGCCGCCGGTGTATAACCATCCAATCTGACGTCCCATTCCTGGTCACTCCCTACCCCGGCGCGAATGGTAAAACGCCGGTGAATATACGCCGGTAAATCGAATCTGTGTTGTAGTGAATGGTGGAAAGACCATGAACATACTTATAGTATTCTTAAATATATGGCTAAAGATCTATTAACTCCTCCTGTCTCTACACTTGATTCAGAAAGTACATTTTCTATAAGTGGCAGGGTTCTAACCGATTACAGGAATCGCTTGAAGCCCAAATCGTTGCAGACCTGCTTCTGTACGCAAGACTGGATGAAGACCGAAGATAGGACTCAAGGATTAGGGTTCCACACGTCTACAAGTGGAAGCAACCTGACTGAAGAACAACAACAACAATAGCAACCAACATGAAGAATTGAAGACCAACAACAACAGCAAATTGATGACCAACAAATGCAAGAAATTTGTAAATGTATAAAAAATTGTAATCAATCTTTGTTTCTTATAAATAAGTTGGAAAATTGAAGAAAATTGTCATTTTATAGAAGAAAATTGTAATTGTATAGAACCAATTTATAATAATTCGTTGTTTCTTATAAAAAAGTTGGAAATTTGTATAAGTTGAAATCATATGAGTAATGTATACATTTCTTTTAGCAGTTTCACTCTTGAATTATTATTATTATTATTATTACTACTACAAAATTTTGTAAAGTTAAAAAAAAAAGTTCAAACACACGGGCCAACCAGCGACCCGACCCGACTTGACCAGAGTTGGACCCGAATGGGTTCACGGGTTGGGCGAGTCGACATTTTGCAAATCCAACCCAGCCCAGCCCGGCTCGGTTAACCAACCAACCCCACCCAGACCCGCCCAACTTCGGTTCCAACCCGGGCGGGTTCTACCCGACCCAGCCCGGTCGACCCGGTTGCCAACCATAGTTTTGGTGACTTGAAGAGGCCGAGGCGCCGACAGCGGCAACAGTGAGGAAGACGATGGCGATCGAGGTATGGATTTAGGGCTTGGATCTGGAGATTTAGAGATTCAAGTTTGCTAAGGTTTTGGATCTTGGGGGTTTATGGTTTTTTGGGATTTAAGCGAGTTTTGAGAAAGAGGCCCCGGGGGGGGGGGGGGTTTGAACATGGTGTTTTGGGAGATAGAGAGAAAGAGAGAAATTAATTTGCATAGGCAGTTAACGAGTTTCATGTGTTCATATTGAGAAATTTAATTATATGTGCATTGGTAGATTTACAAATGACACTAAGATCTTCTCCCATTATAATATTAGAAATTAGAGATCAGAGTATAGATTAATTGTATGTAGATCCATACATACCAATTGTAATGTGGCATTGGACCAATTAAGAAACCTCGTAGATTAATCAATTATCACATTATTGACTGACATTGTCTGTACTAATTCTGTAAAATTTATAATTGTTAGGTGATGTTTTAATGGGTCCGCAATTGAGCTTAAATAATTGTTTTGCAAAAAGCAGTTAGGATCCAAAGACGATAAAGCATGGTCACGTGACTAAAAATTCTTTTGCTTTCTTGTTGGAAGGAATGTTTTTGTTAATCGTCATTCCTTGTTCTTTTTTTTTGTCTTAATGATTAGAATGTGTAATGTTAGAGAAAAAATGAGTAAAATATGCATCTCAATAAGTTGGCTCCACAAATTAAAACTTGTGGTTAAGGAGTATGTATCGGTGTAACCTCATTGATTCCTCTTTTGGTCAAATATGTTTGTGGCACTGTAATTTGGTATGGAAACTATTGAGAGAAAAGTTAGGCCTATGTGACAAAATTATGTACTAATGTCATGAAAATAACATGTGGTACTTGACAATACTTACAAAGGTGAATATTATGCAAAATTTACAAGAGTTTCACCCTTGAAAGGTACTTTAATTATAATTATTGTAAATTTATTATTTCTTTCATGTTTTGATCCTACTATTGAAGAGAGAATGATGAATGTTTGTACCCAACTTACCCACTTTCAATAAATATTTATATATTAAAGACCCAGTTTCAAAAAATATTTTATCCAACTGACTCAGCTGAATATAAAAACCTAAAAAACAATTTTTCGGTAGAACCCTACTTTACATTTATAAATAATAATATCCGTTAAGCTTTATTAAAACTGGATAGTCCACAGAAAATAAACAAACTAATGCTGAAAACCCTTTCAAAATTTAAAATAAGATAGACTAATAGAAAGAAACATATAACTGATAAGAATATATCAGAATATGTAGTAATAACAAATAGAGAAACTAACAAATTACCTAAAGAAATACAAAAAATAATAGCACACAAGGTATTACGCCATAGAAAGGAAGAAGCAACTTGGTATTACCAATACCTACTAGCACACAGAATATTAAACTAAGTTGGTATGGATAATAGTCCAAAAGTACAAACATCAATACATAAATTAAATTTAAAAATAGAATCAGAAATTTATATTATAAACATTAAATAGATGGAAGAAGATTACAATGGCTCAGAATTTGTAGGTAACTATAGGAAAAAATTTAAAATTTATAAATAAAAACATAAAGGAACTAAGTAGATATATAACATAGGACATAGAGGAAGAACTAGGCGTAACAGAAGGAGGTATGAAGGAGTTAGAAGCTATAACAAAACTTAATATAAACATTCTAGAAATAGAAGATTTAATGAAAAATTCCAATTCAGAATAAGTAGAAGAAGCCTTAAAGAATCTAGATATAACAAATAAAGAAATAAAAATGGACCAAGAAAAAGACAAGATTATAACAAAACCTACAGATAATCCAACTAATATGTACAAATACTTAAGACCAGCACCTAGTAAAAAACTCTATCACCTACCATGGAAGTGGCAGAGTAGAGAAAGAAGTAAGTTAGGGAAAGAAAAAGAAAAAGAAACACCAAATTATAAGCCCACAAAACACTACGAAAATGAAATAGCAGGAAATGGAGAATGGCTGGACCTAGACTGTGTAAAAGATGTAGATAGAACAATAAAAGAATGAGTAAAAGCATCTCTAATAGTAGGATTTAGACAAAACCTCTCACAGAATACATTTGAGAAATTTATAGAAGCAACATTTATAGGAGTAGTAGCAAAATGGTGGAATGGACTAACGAAAGAAGAAATAAGTAATATCGAAAATCAAGACCAATTGATCATAAAGGAACGAAAGAAAATTCAGCACAAAGAACTCTAGGATTAAAAGAAATAATTATAAATTACGAGATATCAATAAGAATAGAATTTAGTGTCTACAAAAAAATAGAAGGACATAACATATATAAAAAGAACCAAGAAAGATGGAGACTAAGCAATTTCGAAATTTGTGACATGTATTATTTTGCCAAATATGCTTGCGAATTCAGAGAATACTTCCAAGATAGTTATTATATAAAAGAAGAAAATAGTCCAATCTTAGAATCATTTTTCCTAAAACTACAAGATCAATGGAGCATAAACATATATAGTGCATACATAAATGAGAAAGTACAACCAGAAATAAATACTTTAGGATATAGAACATAATTTGTAAAAGATTATAGAGATAAAGTATGTCAAGAAGCTATATCAACTATTAAATATTATAGAGCATATAAATAAAGAATTTGTTGTGAAAAAACAATGCCAAAACATTGGGGATGTAATAATAACTATAATTATGCAAAGAAGACACAAACACAAATTGGAAAAATATAACCCAAAATACATAAAAGTTTTTTTTAAAAGATATTAAAAAACCCCTATAAAAGATTCTTCTGAAAAATAAATTTAAAAAAAACATTATCCGAAAAAACCAAAGAAATGTAATTGTTATATATACGGAGAAGTAGGACATATATCACCAAATTATCTTAAAAGAATAAAAAATGAAAATATAAAATTCATAGAAGAAATTGAAGAAATGAATAACATAAACTATGAACCCATAGAATATGAACAAGAATGGTCAGAAATAAGTAAAGATGAAGAAATAATGGTAATGAAAGAAGATAGTGAAAGTAGTGAAGATGAAATAGAAGAATACGAAAGAAATATGATAACAGAAACAACAGAAATAGGAGAATAATTAGAAAGAGAAAAAAAAATAGTAAAGAAGTAAGAGAAACAATGAGTTTTGACATACAAAAATATGATAAAATAAGATCAACCAAATTAGACATAAACTCGAAAGAAATATTTAAACTTCTAATATTCAAAAGAAAACAAATACCATAATTATAGCTTGAAATAATGAACAAACTATAGACATTGAACAAGCTTAAGGAAAAACCATAATTACATTGATAACAGAAAGAGTAATAAGGTTAGAAATGGAAAAAAAATAAGTGAGAAAATCAGAAAAATATTAAAACACATACATTTAAGAGTAGTACAAATAATAATAAAGGCTTTTTTTAAGGAAGAAATAAATACCCCCTTAGAAATATACTTAATGGATGATAGAATAATATCAAGTACAAGATGTCCTAATAAAAATAGTACAAGAAAATTATTGTACCCAAAAATAAAATTTACAATAAAACCTAATTTTTCTATGAGCATAGCAGAAAAATATAAAGACAAAAGTTTAGTCATGTATCATAAATTATCAGGAATAGAAATGATAGAAAAGAATAAGGTAAAGAGTATACAAATAAGAAATATTTATGCGTTTACAAGTAAGCATTAAGTAAAAAACAGACACACTGATAACTTTAAAATAGAACCAATATTTGAGAAATAATAAAATACAAACCAGCTAGAGAAAACCCTGAAATGACCATACCAAATTATATAGAATTTGACTTTAACAAAGCAAAACATATTACAAAGGGAAAAACACCACAAATAATGTTTGGAAAAAGATCACTATCAATAAGAAACAAACAACAAGCATTAGAATTAATACCAATAATAAATATATTAGATAACCAAAATAATAACCAATTTAAGATAGAAATAGAATATTACGACAGTGGTAAATGGAATAAGCAAATAGCCGTTGTCGATACAGGAGCTAATAATTTACATATTAAACAAACAAATATAAAAACAATAGAATTAGTACGATTAGAGAATTCATATTACTACTTAGACTATTATAACAATAGACATCCAATTGTCCATAAAATAATATTACCACTAAAGATAAATAGTAGAAATGAAATGCTATTACATCTACATATAGACCCAGATCACAAAGTTAATGAAATATTATTAGGAACTGACTTCCTTACATCGGTACAACCATACTCAATACAAGAAAAAAATATAACAATAACAGTAAATAATGAAAGTATAGTAATAATAGAATACTGTGTAAATAAATTCATTAAGAGCAATAAAAAATACATTATGCATACTAACAAAATTTGTATACGAAGGATGCAAATCAATAAACCATCATAGTCTAATAGACATAGGAGCAGGTACTAGCTTTTGCCATGAAAATATACTACCAAAATGTAAACAAAATGGAAATAACAAAAAAAAACAATAACTAGATTAACATGACAAACCGTTATACTAGACTGGTACCAACAAAATATTACTATAAACATAGAAAATTACATCCAAAAAATACCGATAATATACTAATCTGATGATATGAATAATGAGTACTATTAGGAAATAACTTTTTCCAACAATACTATCATATAACTTTATCACACAAATCGGTTATATTTACAACACCTTGTAAATACCAAGCAATAGCAATTAGAATAACACAGCCTTATTGTAGGACGACCTTACCACATATAATAGTTTCTTCAACCTTGCATCGTGAATACAAATATTTACCTAACAAAACCAAAATACAGTAAGTAAAAGTAACAATTACACAAGAAATTTTACAAAAATAATTAGAATATCTATGTGGAGAAGACCCTTTAACAAAATGGAACTTAAGTAATCTCATAGCTCATATAGAATTAGTAGAAAAGAAAAAAAATTTGAACATAGTATATATACTCCAACAGATTTAAGAGAATTCAAAGTATATAAAAAAGAACTAATGGAAAACAATTGCATAAGAAAATCACAAAGTCCACATTCATCACCAGCATTCATAGTCAGAAAATATTCAGAAGAAAGAAGAGGTAAATTTAGAATGAAAGTAATGTATAAGGAATTAAATATAAATACTAAAAAATTTGGACATCTAGTACCAGATATGCAGATAATACTAAACACAGTAAGAACAAGAAAAATATATTCTAAATTTGATTGCGAATCATGTTTTTACCACGTAAAACTAACAGAAGAGTAAAAACAATTAACAACATTTTGTTGACCCTAAGTTTGATGTGCACAAAACGTATTATTAAGACTAATATTATCAGTTGGGATCTACAGGATTTACAGAGCATAACAAAGAACTAAAAAGATTAGCAATCAAGTAAAAGAGGAATGTATCAAAGAAGATTGCAAATATCAAGAAGATTTCAACTATAGAAACATGTGATTCAAATCATCAAGAAAGCTAGCAATGATCAATTATTTATTTTTGTTTTTGTTAGAAAATACTATGTAAAGAGTCGTTGATTGATTGATTAGTATTTGGAAATAATATAAAGTGGATTCGTCAAAATAAATATTGAATGTACACGATAGCAGTCGACCGTCACAACCACTGGCTGCTCACTATAGTATAAAAGTGAATCAGTCGACCTGTCACGTCAATATTCTCGAGTTAAAAGGTAAACGGTCGGCTACTCAAAAGAGCGGTCGACCGTACTCATACAGTTTTGACTATTTCGGAAATATCTTTTCATTTTTGGAAAGATACATTTTCTCGCTCTATAAATAATGGCGAATTCACTGAGTATTCTTTACCCATTTTTATCATTATTCTTCTAAACTAATCATTCAATCAATGATCAGAGTGTGTGAGCTTTTATTGTTTTCTTTGGTCAGATCCTGAGAGTTTTACTTTTCTTCCACTTCGGTGAGTGTTACAGTGCTTATTCAAAGAAGTCTTGTGGGTGTAATCACTACAACAAATATGACATTTGATAGCATTCATAAAATGCTATAGTAGACCTACGATAGCGTTTTACAAACGCTATCAAAAGCCCCGCTATAAAAAATCTATAGCGTTTTGACCAAACGCTATAGAAACTATAGCGTTTCCGGAACGCTATAGTTTCTATAGCGTTTCCGGAACGCTATAGTTTCTATAGCGTTTTACAAAACGCTATAGAAAATATAGCGTTCCGGAAACGCTATAGAAACCATAGCGTTTTGAAAACGCTATAGAAACCATAGCGTTTACGGAACGCTATAGTAACTATAGCGTTTTACAAAACGCTATGGTTTCTATAGCGTTTTCAAAACGCTATAGTTTCTATAGCGTTTTGAAAAATGCTATAGAATCTATAGCGTTCGGCAAATGCTATAAAATTTATAGCATATTTAACTGTATACAAAAAAAATCTACGGATACAAATAAAAACCGATTTATCGAAAATGTCAATACACCATTATAACTATAAAAGTTTTGCAAATTTGTGTACAAATATATAAAAACATACCAACATAGAAATATCTTCACAATAAACTGATACAAAAGTTCATCCAATATACAAAATTTGTCGTACACCTTTACTTACACCGATTATCAAATCTTACAACCACCAAACCCTTCAGGATGATCTCAATCAAAAACATAATAGGCTACTAACCCGTACAAGAAGTTTCAGACAGCAGTTCAAAAAGCAGACAATATTACAACCCGAGTTTAAATCAGTTAAAAGTTTATTACAAAAACAGGAACCCAGCTCCTTAGAAAGTTCTTCTTCCGTCTTATCCTTCTTTCCCAGACTTTGATTGCTCTTCTTCTAGACTGTAAACAACCAATCTAAATGGCTACTCACTAAAATTGGCTGAGAAGCAGTGTTTCCCACCATCAGATCCAGTGTTTCCCACCATCAGATCCAGAGCTAATTCATTTTCTAGTGCATCAATCATCTTAGCCTTCATCTTAGTATCATGAACTGCATTCAACCATAATGAGAACCGAAATTTAGCATTTGCAATGATAGTATCTGAATTATATCTTACTGAGTTAAATATCAGATCTTACAACCAGCATCTGTAAATCAGTGTGTGTAACATCAAAATTAAAATCCCTCCCAGTGTGTGTAACATCAAAATTAAAATCCCTCCCCTCCCAGTGTGTGTATCATGTTCTATAAAAAATGGCCCTCAACAAAGCTAGTTAAAAGCGATTCATGTGAAAATATCCCAAAGATTATGGATAAAGGCTATCAAATATATGAATGTGTATATATTAGGATACATACACATTTGTTATCTTCACGTTTATTGAAGTGTAAATAAAACTAAAATTCTAGAACCAAGTTGGTAAAGAATGAGTATTTGAGAGCACTTACAAGTGAAGATGGCTATTCATGGGGTAGGAATGCCAGTCCAAGAACTTTAATATGTGTATCCTAATAAATCAAGGTTAGATAACAGCTTCCATTTGCCCATAGGAACAACAGCCAGAGCTAAAATCTACATCATCATCTTCATCATCATTATCACCAGTATCATTTCATCTCACAAAAAATATTATTTACTTAATTATATAAAGTGATCAAATGTAAGAGATCTGATAAAACATTCTCACATTTATCTCATAAACTATCAGTTTTGTCTAAAGAAACAAATTGAAAATGGATAGGCAAAGTCGGAAAAGAAATGAAAAACGAAAATGCAAAATGTTTAACGTGAAGACAAATTACCAGGAGTGGAGAGCTTAAGTTATCATCACTAATGATCTTAGTGAAACCAGAATTCATAAAAGATTCCGCAATCATATCACCAAAAAAACTTTGCTGCTGTTGCGGCTCCTCTCCTTTGGACTGGCATGTATCTGTATAAAGTAAAATATGTAAGCAAATAATTCAATACTGGATAACTTTCAAACAGCAGACATGGAAAAAAAATAGAACTTACCCAAATCTTTCGCTCCAGCTGAGATCTGCAGATTTTGAGAGGATAATTGATGGATGGGGAATTGAAGTTGTGCATTACTGACAGAACTAAGTGCCGAGGATTGAACATTAAGTGCTAATCCGAGTTGAGGTGACACAGATTGAGGATTCAACTGCAGTTAAGGGAAGAAAATTATACTTCTTATGCTATTCTACGGTATGGTACTCACTCTATTTCACTCTACTGAGATATGTAAGAAGCGTAATACTAACTAATTGCCAAAAAAAATGAAAAAATATATAATAAGATAAATAAAGTGGGTTATAGATATTACCTCCAGTAAGGCAAGTCAAAAAATATTGACTTCTTCTTCCACAACGTGAGACTGCCTAAGTATGCAAACAAAGTAGACCATGAGATTTTATTCAAACAAGTCAGGAAAATTAATCATCTTCGGCATTTTAAATTGAAATATCCTTTATCAAGAAAAAGAAACAAAGGACTGACAGACCATCTAATAAGTAAAATATGAAACTGTTTAAATTTTATACTAGAGTTGGAAGGATATATATACATGAAAAGGCAAAAGTCGCATAGGGCGATTCCATTTAAGTTCAGAACTAACCACTATAGCGACCCATTAACTTGACAACACCAATACCATTCTCAACACTTTCAGCTTCTACATGTGCTGCATTAATTGCCCTTTGGGCCTCTTCAACAGCAGTATCAAAACCAAAGGACTTGTCGATAACCTGTTTCAATGGATGATAATAACATAAGACAACAAAAGCTGAGACTACACCAGTTATATTATCCACCATGTAAGAACATTAATCCCAGACCACAAAAAGTGAACGTTAGGTGAGAAAAAGTACAGCAATATCATTATCTATTGTCTTGGGGATGCCAGCAACAGCAACTTTTAGTCCGCGTCTTTGAATTTCCTGAAAAATAAATTCTCGCAACTCAATGGGCATAAATATGTTATTCTTATTCTAAGATCTCCAACAAAAGAAAATCCAAATTTTTAAATAAACTCTGTGAGTTGAAATAGAACTGCATCATAATCACTCACGAATGCCATCTATGTTAAAGATGCAATTAAATTATTCATAATGCACATGCGCCTCATAAGCTTACCTCAAAAATTACAGAGGCACCCTTCTGAGTTCCATCACCTCCGATGATATAAACCTGAAAGATAAAAATTAACTTCTGTTGGGTGACCTATTTGAAATAAGCGGAAAAGAATACCCGTGCCAGGCGTGCCTAATGACTCCTTTGGAGGAGCACAGATATAATAAGTATACTGTGAATTTTGAGTATAATTGAATTATTCCACGATCTTGAATACTATCTACAATCTTTGAAGTGTCATGTCCTCCACGTGATGTGCTAAGAATGTTGCCTCCTCTTTTGTGAATATCATTCACACTTTTGGGTGTCAATGGAATGGTATTGCGGGCATAGAAACCTCTATACCCTCCCTAATAACACAATTAAATTAGTTTATAAACTTTACTTTGAAGGGACTAAATTGCATGGTTATTTCAGCAGAAGAGAAGTATGGAATTGTTTGTTAACTGAGCATCTAAAGCATAAAGACACCAAATTATTACTGTGCCATAAACAATCAAATTATGAACTTTTACTTGAATAACAATGTACGAGACTACATTGCATGATTATGTGAGCAGAAGGAAAGTATGGAATTGTTTGTTAACTAAGCATCTGATTCTCTGAAGAATATATACACCAAATACTTACCATGCCATACTCATAGTTTTTGCTTTCATGATGAGAGCCACATTTATTCCCTCATTGCATAATAATTGTCATCAATTTTCAAAGCGCCTAAATACATGTTTTGGAGGCTCATTGATTCACCCTAAGAATCCAACCAAACACACCCTTCTCCCAATACCTAAGAAGCTCAGACAAGGACATGATAGACATGATACAACAACACATTGCCACAACAATTTTTTTGAAAAAACTACACTAAAATAGCTGTTGTTGTGTCAGATTTGTGTGGCCAACAGGCACAGGTACTATATAAAAGTGTCCGCCCTTCACAGATTAGTCTAAAGAATAGGAAAGGTATCTTTGTTATCAGTAACATGGTATGATCGCCCATAATGTTCAAGGTTTGAGACTCTAAAGGCCCCCGTCCCCCTCCTCCCCTCCCCTCTCCGTCCCACCCCCCCCAACCACACACACAAAACAGCCCCAGGTCTCGTACTTGTGTAGCTAGACTGATAGTACATCCATAAGAATAGCATTTTATCCACGAGTTTTTATTTGTCTCTATTCTATGACTGCAAAATTCAAAGCAGTCATATAATAGAGGACATATACATATACAAACTGGCAACAAACAAGACTACAAAAAACAAAAATTTAGATACATATACAGATGTGCACATACAAATTTACACATCATTTTGGCAGTACCATAACAAAATTTTGGCCTATCAATATATATATTAAACAATCGTGTGTTTCATAGCCTTGCAAATGCTTCATGAAGAGAGTATTTCATGTCTTAATAGGTAATGAATGAATTTGAAGAAATGTTTTCACCTGCAACATGGTCCAAGAAATATACAAGAACTGTTGCAAGTAAGAGATATATCAAAACTCATATCACTCACACTAAGTATCTGTAACTGCGGATCGACATCCTTCAACCCAACAAACCCAAGATATTCGCAGCTAACTCTATTGAAGATATTACAAAGAAAATTTTCTTTCTTCAAGAGCTACGGTATGAAACTATGAAGTTCAATCTACTCAAATAACTTAAGCCATGGTAAGTAACTCCAAAAATTAGCAGCCCCCTTTATATTTAAAGTAAGTTCAGGAACCCATCAATCATAATGCCTTGACAACCAATAACATGCAACAAGAGTACTAAAGAAGGGGATATAATAGGAACCCTAACATCGATCGATTCAGCAAAGAAAATTACCTGAATCGGCTAGCGTGGGAGATAGCGGGGAGGAGAAGAAGACGTTCCGAAACCGTCACGGAGTGGTGGGGCTTCGGGGGGCGGGGAGGAGAAGAGGGTGTTGGGCGATGGTGGGTCTGGCTTCGGGGGGGCGGGGAGGAGAAGAGGGCGTTGGGCGATGGCGGGTCGGGCTTCGGGGGGCGGGGAGGAGAAGTGGCTTGGTGCGACGACAGGTCGGGGCTTCGGGAGGTGCGAAGGAGAGGAGATTGGGAATCGTGAAATAGGGTTTTTTTATTTGGAACGGTGGAGAATCAAGTTTGAGAGTTTTGATGGATTTTTTACTTAAAATTTTCTTTTTTGATCCTATCTATTCTGTTTATTTAGAGATATAATAGCGTTTCTAAAATGTCATAAATATTACAGCATTTTAAAAATGCTATCGTAACTATGAGTAAATTTCAAAATTAATCAAAGACAGCATTTGTTTCATAAATGCTATTATTGATCACTTTCAACAGCATTACAACTTAAATGCTATAATAAATCCGCTGTAGAAAGTGCTATATGTTGTAGTGAATAGGACTCTCAGCCTGAATTTCGAGAATTACTGTACAAGAGTTTAAAGTATAGTGGAACGCATGTGGCAGAAAATTGCTACAAGTAGGTGGTGTGGATGTAGACCTGCGGGTCGAACCACGTTATATCTATGTGTCTTGCGTGCTTGCTCTGTTTGCTTTCTCTACATCTAAAAAATTTGTATACGAAGGATACAAATCAATAAACCATCATAGTCTAATAGACGTAGGAGCAGATACTAGCTTATGCCGTGAAAATATACTACCAAAATGGAAACAAAATGGAAATAATAAAAAAGCAATAACTAGATTGACAATACAAACCGTTATACTTGACAGGTACCAACAAAATGTTACTATACACATAGAAATTACATCCAAAAAATACCGATAATATACTAATTTGATGATATGTATAATGATGAACTATTAGGAAACGACTTTTTCAAACAATACTTTTATATAACTGTATCAGACAAAACAGTTATATTTACAACACCTTGTAAATACCAAGCAACAGCAATTAGAATAACACAATTTATTGTAGGACGGACTTACCACATATCAGAGTTTGTTCAGCCTAGCATGGTGAAGACCAATATTTACCTAACAAAACCAAAATACAGTAAGTAGTAACAATTACACAAGAAATTTTACAAAAATAATTAGAAGATCTATGTGGAAAGTCCCTTTAGCAAAATGGAACTTAAGTAATCCCATAGCTCATATAGAATTAGTAGACAAGAAAAAAAAAACTTAGCATACATGGTCCAACAGATTTAAGAGAATTCAAAGTATATAAAAAAGAACTAATGGAAAACAATTGCATAAGAAAATCACAAAGTCCACATTCATCACCAGCATTCATAGTAAGAAAATATTCAGAAGAAAAAAGAGGTAAATCTAGAATGATAGAAAGTATAAGGAATTAAATATAAATACTAAAAGATTTGGTTATCCACTACCAGATATACAGATACTACAAAACACAGTAAGAATAAGAAAAATATATTCTAAATTTGATTGCAAATCATGATTTTCCCACGTAAAACTAATCGAAGAGTCAAAAAAATTAACAACATTTTGTTGACCCTATGTTTCTTGTGCACAAAACGTATTATTAAGATTAATATTATCAATTGAGATCTACATGATTTACAAAGAATATAATTCATATCAAAGAGCTAAAAAGAATAGCAATCAAGCAAAAGAGGAATGTATCAAAGAAAATTGCAAATATCAAGAAGATTTCAACTCAAGAAACATGTAATTCAAATCATCAAGAAAGCTAGCAATGATCAATTATTTATTTCTGTTTTTGTTAGAAAATACTTAGTAAAGAGTCATTGATTGATTGATCAGTATTTGGAACTAATATAAAGTAGATTCGCCAAATTAATGTTGAATCTGCACGATAGCGGTCAACCGTACAATATGTCGGTCGATCGTCACAACTGTAGACATAAAAGTGATTCAGTCGACCGGTCGCGTCTAGACTCTCGAGTTAAAAGGTGAATGGTCGACTGCTCAAAAGAGGGGTCGACCGTACTCATATAGTTTTGACTATTTTGGAAATATCTTTTCATTTTTGGAAAGATACGTTTCCTCGCTTTATAAATAAAGGCGAATTTACTGAGTATTCTTCACCCCTTTCTATCATTATTCTTCTGAACTAATCATTCAATCAACGATCTGAGTGTGTGAGCTTTTATATCTTTCTTTAGTCAAGATCGTTATAGATCTTGAGAGTTTTTCTTTTCTTCCACTTCTGTGAGTGTTACAGGGCTTATTCATAGGAGCCCTGTGGGTGTAATAGAACTTTCAGCCTGAATTCCGAGAATTACTGTACAAGAGTTTAAAGTATAGTGGAACGCTTGTGGTAGAAAATTGCTACAAGTAGGTGGTGTGGATGTAGACCTGGGGATCGAACCACGTTATATCGATGTGTCCTGCATGCTTGCTATGTTTGCTTTCTGTACATCAACAAAATTTGTATACGAATAATACAAATCAATAAACCATCATAGTCTAATAGACATAGGAGCAAGTACTAGCTTATGCCGTGAAAATATACTACCAAAATGGAAACAAAAAAGAAAATAATGAAAAAGCAATAACTGGACTGACATTACAAATCGTTATTCGTGCCAGGTACCAACAAAATGTTACTATACACATAGAAAATTACATCCAAAAAATACCGATAATATACTAATTTGATGATATGAATAATGATGTACTATTAAGAAACGACTTTTTCCAACAATACTATCATATAATTGTATCACACAAATCGGTTATATTTACAACACCTTGTAAATACCAAGCAATAGCAATTAGAATAACACAACCTTATTGTAGGACGAACTTACCACATATCAGAGTTTCTTCAGCCCAGCATGGTAAATATCAATATTTACCAAACAAAACCAAAATACATTAAGTAAAAGTAACAATTACACAAGAAATTTTACAAAAATAATTAGAAGATCTATGTGCAGAAGACCCTTTAGCAAAATGAAACTTAAGTAATCTCATAGCTCATATAGAATTAGTAGACAAGAAAAAATAATAAAAAGTTAGTATATATGCTCCAAAAGATTTAAGAGAATTCAAAGTATATAAAAAAGAACTAATGGAAAACAATTGCATAAGAAATCATAAAGTCCACATTCATCACCAGCATTCATATTAAGAAAATATTCAGAAGAAAAAAGAGGTAAATCTAGAAGATAGTAAAGTATAAGGAATTAAATATTAATACTAAAAGATTTGGATATCCACTACCAGATATGCAGATACTACAAAACACAGTAAGAACAAGGAAAATATATTCTAAATTTGATTGCAAATCATGATTTTACCACGTAAAACTAACAGGAAGAGTCAAAAATATTAACAACATTTTGTTGACCCTAAGTATGATGTGCACAAAACATATTATTAAGATTAATACTATCATTTGGGATCTACAAGATTTACAGAGAATGTAATTCATTTCAAAGAGATAAAAAGATTAGCAATCAAGCAAAAGAGGAATGTATCAAAGAAGATTGCAAATATCAAGAAGATTTCAACTCAAGAAACATGTGATTCAAATCATCAAGAAAGCTAGCAATGATCAATTATTTATTTCTATTTTTGTTAGAAAATACTATGTAAAGAGTCTTTGATTGATTGATTAGTATTTGGAACTCATATAAGGTGGATTCGCCAAATAAATATTGAATCTGCACGATAGCGATCGGCCGCACAATATGTCGGTCGACCGTCACAATCGCCGATCGCTCACTATAGTATAAAAGTGAGTCAGTCGACCGGTCACGTCTAGACTATCGAGTTAAAAGGTGAACGGTCGACTGCTCAATAGAGCGGTCGACCGTACTCATACAGTTTTGACTATTTCGGAAATATCTTTTCATTTTCGGAAAGACACATTTCCTCGCTCTATAAATAAAGGCGAATTTGCTGAGTATTCTTCACCCCTTTCTATCATTATTCTTCTGAACTAATCATTCAATCAACGATCTGAGTGAGTGAGCTTTTATTGTTTTCTTCAGTAAAGATCGTTATAGTTCTTGAGAGTTTTTCTTTTCTTCAACTTCGGTGAGTGTTACAGGGCTTATTCACAGAAGTCCTGTGGTTGTAATAGGACTCTCGGCATGAATTCCGAGAATTACTGTATAAAAGTTTAAAGTATAGTGGAACGCTTGTGGGAGAAAATTACTACAAGTAGATGGTGTGGGCGTAGACCTGGGGGTCGAACCACGTTATACTGTTATGTCTTGCGTGCTTGCTCTGTTTGCTTTCTCTACATCTAACTCCTTATTTTATCCATTTTATTAAGTTTTTAATTTCCGCACAATCACCCTATCCACCCCCTCCCCCCCCCCCTCCCCAGGTGATTCACAGTGGTATAAGAGCGAGGTTCTCATAAATAGCTTAAAAGCTTGAGCAAAAGGTCCAATGACCGAAATCCCTGCTCCCGAAAACTTGTACACATCGGAGGCATTCATCTCCATTGGAACAAGTCTAACACGTTCTCATTATTTTAATGGAAAATGCTATGATATTTGGAAAGTATGTATCTCTCGCTTTTTACCGATGCTGAGAGAAGAAGTACGGAACGTTTGTGTCAATAAAATAGAGATCCCTGTCAGTGATGGAAAGAGGACCTTCACAACAGCTAAACTATCATTGAAAACTGCAAACTCCTAAACCATGACAACACTTTATGCATGTCTGAATAATGAAGAAATGATGCGATGTGGATGCAACTGCAACCTATGAAATATGTTAAAACGTCGTGAGGGAACTACATCTGAGGTAAAGGCCAAAGTTACTTTATGTTTTTATAAATTTGATATTTTTCGTATGCTTCCAGGAGAGACCATAGATCAGATGCTAGCCCGCTTTGATATTATCGACATGAACTTTAGTGCTTAGGTAAGGGGTTGAATGATGACCGAAAGGTCGGAAAACTCATAAGTTGTCTCACACCTGAATGGGATATCAAATCTGCTGCAATGTGGGAGATGCTTGAAGAGAAATGTTTCGACTACTACACATTTCAAGAGAAATTGAAGACATATGAGATGGGGATGACCGAAACAAAGAGTTACCGGCCGAATATTGAGATTATACCCAAAAATGAAGAGAAGACTATTGCCTTGAAAGCATAAACTTCACGACCATCAAAATCAGAATCAGATCATGAAGAATCAAATGAAGATATCGCACTCCTAACTAAACAATTCTATAAGTATCTCAAGAGCAAAAAGTACGACAGGTCTCAAGGAGGAACAAGCAAAGACAAAGAGGATATATGTTACAAATGCAAGAAGCCAGGACATATCCATGTAAACTGTCCCCTTTCACAGGATAGGAACAAAAATTGTCATCACTCCAACTCAGGATCAGAAAGAAGGCATTAAAGGCAATATAGCTTGATCCAGATTCGAGTCAAGAAGAGCAAGAACACAAAGACTTTAGATTCATGGCTCTTGGAGATGGTGAGGTGCAATCACCACTCCAAGAAGAGGTAATCGAAGAATCCACCTGTGATGATCTAGTAGACATGTGTAATGGCCGAAAAGATTATACAAAAAAATTACGACGTGAGTCGAGAAAATATAAGAAAATGTCCAATGAATCACATGACTTCTGTATTGCCAAAAATAAAAAAGCAAAAAGATGCAAAATCCTTGATTATTAAAAAATTTGAGTCATTTAGGAAGGATCATGATGTATTGATAGAAGAAAATGAATGTCTAAAACAACATATTCAAAAATCTCTTGCAATACATAATGAAAATCTAAAGAAAATTCATGAGAAATCTGCTTATGTTGCTAAACTCGTAGATGATCTAAATGAATGCAAAAGAAAATTTGACGAGGTAGTCGAAGGTTGTAAGGAAGCATTCGAACAAAATAGGATACTTGATGCTACTCTAGGTACTCTTTGTTGGAACACTAAAGACGATGAGAAAACTAGAAAAAGACTTTGTAGTAGAATAATTGAGCTCGAAAAATTTGTTGAAAAATATGAAGGGCCCAATTACAAAGAACTCATGATCATAACATGATAATCGAGAACTTGGTTACAATGAGCCACTACAACGTCAAAGTACTAAGCAATCATGTCATACACATGTGCATAGCTATTCAAAATCTTGTTACACACATATGCATAGCCACCAAAACAGTTACAAATTAATACATAACTATGCAAATGTGCATGTCCCAAGGAATAGAGCATTACATGTCACTATGGCTGTAAATTAGGACATACATCTTATAACTATTCATTAAAAAGGAATACTAACTTTGTTTGGGTAAAAAAGAATGTAAGTGCAGGCACATTACCAACTTGGGCACCCAAAATTACACCTAATAATTTTAATTTAGGTGCATCATGGGCCAAATCTATTAAGCAATCATGTCATACACATGTGCATATCTATTCAAAATCTTGTTACACACGTATGCATAGCCATCAAACAGTTACAAATTAATACATAACTATGCAAATGTGCATGACCCAAGGTATAATCGCATTATGTCACTATTGTTGTAAATTAGGACATAAATCTTATAACTGTACATTAAAAAGGTATACTAATTTTGTTTGGGTAATAAAAGAATGTAGGTGCAGGCACAGTACGAACTTGGGCACCCAAAATTACACATACTAATTTTAAAGTAGGTGCATCGACATGCCAAATCTAAAGATCGGTAGTACCTTGATAGTGGATGCTCAAACCATATGACAGGTGACAATAAATACTTTGCATCACTATCAAGGGAAAGAGGGAAGGACAACATCTCTGGAGACAATAGCACTGGACAAACCATCGCTAAAGGTAAAATAAACTTTGGTCCATCATGCTTCATTGCTGATGCACTTTTGGTAAGTGGCTTAAAACACAACTTACTTAGCGTGAGTCAATTATGTGATAAAGGTTATACAGTTATTTTTGATAAAAATGCATGCACTGTATTAGATAGCAATAAATTTTGTTTACTTCTTGCTAATAGATGCAATAACGTGTATGTCATCAATTCTAATGAATTAGCATAGAAAAATATGAGATGCTTTGTTGCTCGAAACGAAGATGGTTAGGTATTGCATCGGCGACTTGGACACACAGGTATGGATAATTTCAACAAACTTTTCAACAAGGAACTTGTGTATGGAATTTCCAAAAACAAGTTTGAGAAAGATAAGCCTTGTGATTCATGTCAGTTCGGTAAGCATACTAAAAGTTCCCACAAGCCCCAAAAAATTGTATCAACATCTAGACCTCTTGAACTTTTGCACATGAAACATTTCGACCATCACGAACACATAGTAATGGAGGTGCACAATATGCTTTTGTAATTGTAGATGACTACAGTTGATTCACTTTGGGTTTTTTTTATCACAAAAGGATGACATTTCATATGTTTTTCAGAAATTCTGTCGTAGAGTAGAAAATGAGAAAAACCTTACCATTGTCAATATTCGTAGCAGTCATGGTGGGGTATTTCAAAATGGACTCTTTACGTCATTTTGTGATGAAAAAAAATGAAACATGAGTTCATTTTGCCTCGCACTCCCCAACAAACTGGGGTTGTTGAGAGGAAGAATCGATATCTTCAAGAAATTGCCCACACCATGCTTAGCGAAAATAATTTGCCAAAATCGTTATGGGCAGAAGCTGTCAATACAGCATGTTACACCATTAACCAAGTAATCATTAGGAAATATCTTGAGAAAATGCCGTTTGAACAGTATTATGGATAAATTCCAAACTTGAGTTATTTTTGTGTATTTGGATACAAAGTGTTTATTTTAAATACCTTAGATAACTTGGGAAAATTTGATCGTAATAGCGATGAAGACGTATTCTTAGAATATTCTCTAAGTAGCAAAGCATGTTGTCTATTTAATAAAAGAAGACGTACAATTCAAGTATCTATTGATGTTATATTTGATGAAACTAATCATCTCACAAGAGAGATACATGTTGTTGATGATGATGAGACAAGTATTTGCATTGAAAACAAACAGCTAAATAATAAAAAAGAGGCCGAATGAAGATCCTCAAAACAACTCGTCTCATCAAGATGAAAACTCATTACAACAATCCATCAAACAAAGCACTGAAAAGTCTATGTTGGACGAGATGCATACACAACAAATTGATGCCATGGATGATGATCACTTTCCTCCAACAACACAAACTCAACCTCCCTCTAGTGAAAAGCGTGCTACTTGGAAAATCATGTCTATTTATCCCTCAGATTTTATACGAAGTGATGTGTCAAAAGGGGTAATTATTCAAACTCAAGCTAAAAATTTCATGTGTTTTTCTGCATTCATGTCCATACTTGAGCCTAAAAATATTAAAGAGGTCATGTAAGACAACAACTGGATCATTGCCATGCAAGAAGAACTTAATCAATTTGAAAGGAATCAAGTATGGAGACTTGTACCTAGACTCGATAGCAGAGCCGTTCTTGGAACAAAATTTGTGTTTAGGAACAAGCTTGATGAATCTGGTACAATTGTTAGAAATAAGGTCTGTCTTGTTGCCCAAGGTTATAACCAACAAAAAGATGTTGATTTTGATGAAACTTTTGCACCTGTTACACGGCTTGAAGTCATTCATATCATACTTGCTTTTGCATCTTACATAGATTTTACTCTTTTTCAAATAAATGTCAAAAGCGCTTTTTTTAATGGTTTTATTTATGAAGAAGTTTATGTTGAACAATCACCTGGGTTCACTGACCCAATACACCCAAACCATGTATTTTGTCTTGATAAAGCACTATATGATTTGAAGCAAACTCCTCGTGTTTGGTATGAGCGACTAAGCTCGTTTCTTATTCACATAGGTTTTTTAAAAGGAAAGTAGACACTACACTTTTTATCAAACATGTTTCTAAAGATATTTTGATTGTTCAGATTTATGTTGATGATATTATATATGGGTCTACTAAAGAAAATCTTTGCAAGGACTTTTCTAAGCAAATGCATGATGAATTTGGAATGAGTATAATGGGAGAATTAACATACTTTCTTGGACTTCAAGTACAACAACGGCAGGACGACATCTTTATAAACCAATCTAAATATTCTAAAGAACTCGTCAAAAAGTTTGGCCTTGATATTGCAAATGCATACAAAACTCCCATGGCCACTACTACTAAACTATCCAAAGATGATTTTGATAACAATGTTCATATTTCTACCTATCATGGTATGATTGGTAGCTTATTTTATCTTACTGCATCTCGTCCTGAGATAATGTTTAGTGAATGTCTATGTGCTCGTTTTCAATTGTATCCAAAAGAATCTCATTTGGTTGCAGTTAAGCGTATCATTCGATATCTTAAAGACACACCAAATGTGGGTCTTTGGTACCTGAAAAATAGAAAATTTTCTCTTGTAGGCTATTCAGATGCCGACTATGCTGGCAGTTTAACAGATAGAAAAAGCACAAGCGGTACATGCCACTTCTTGAAAAATTGTCTTATTTCATGGGCATCTAAGAAACAAAATTCTGTCACTTTGACACCGCCAAAGCCGAATATATAGCCGCCAGGTCTTGTTGTGCGCATGTATTATGGATGAAACAAATATTAGAAGACTGTAACATATTCTTAGATCACATTCCCATTATATGTGATAGTACCAGCATTGTTCACATGACTAAAAATTCTCATCAACACAGTCGCACTAAGCATATAGAAATTCGCTACCATTTTATTAAAGATCATTTTCAAAAGGAGATACTTTTCTGATTATGTTTCAACGGATTTACAACTGGCTGATATTATTACCAAACCATTAGATGAAAAATGTTTTCACTTTTTAAAAGGATAATTAAATGTCATTAATATTTCAGCTTGAACAATAAATTTGTTCGGTCGCCTGAACAATCGACTGTCATCCTGTAGGGTTGTACGGTCGACTGCCTGATCGACCTTCTTTCTTACTATTTCTTTTACAGTCATATATTTTTTAATCACAGTTTGACCGATCGACTGAACAGTCGAATGGTCCCTATTATGTCATTTTGTATTTTTTAGGGTTTCTGGCATCTTTTGCGGTCGGTCGACCGTACCTGATCTTTTTTCTCAACTTCTCTACTTTGTTTCTTTTGCTCCCTCTTAGTGTGTTCCAAAAAGAGGGAGAAAATTCGAACTTAAAATTTAACTCTTAAGAAAAATCTTCAAACTTAGGAATTTAACTTTTCTATTACCCTTCACCAAATTATGTAATTTTTAAACCTCAAATCTATGATACCATGTAGAAATCTCACTGTATATCAAAGAGCTTCGTAATCAACAGTATCATGTAATAGATTTCTCTAGTGTTACCTAAAATGTTGTGTTCCTGTATTTCTGTATCTTAAATATGCATCTCCCTCAAAACAAATCTTTTTAACTAATATTTATGAATGCATGTTTTCACGCAAGACTTATTTTATGCATATAGGATGCATCATAAACATACACTTATTTAATTCTTATGTGCTTGAAGTTAGGGGGAGCAGTTGAATTTATTTTAAATTTAAATTCTAAGGTATGTTTTGTTCATACCAAAAGAGGGAGATTGTTGACCCTAAGTTTGGTGTGTAGATAACGTATTATTAAGACTAATATTTTCAATTAGGATCTACAGAATTTATAGAGAATTTAATTCAAAACAAAGAGCATGAAAGATTAGCAATCAAGCAAAACAGGAATATATCAAAGAAGATTCAACTCAAGAAACATGTTATTCAAATCCTCAAGAAAGCGAGCAATGGTCAATCTTTTATTTATGTTTTTTGATAAAACACTATGTAAAGAGTCATTGATTGATTGATTAGTATTTGGAAAGAATATAAAGTGGATTTGCCAATTAAATGTTGAATCTGCACGATAGCGGTGGACCATACAATATGTCGATTGATCGTCACAACCGCCGACTGCTCACTATAGTATAGAAGTAGTCAATCGACCGATCACCTCTAGGAGTTAAAAGGTGAATGGGTGACTGCTCAAAAGAGCGGTCAACCTTCCTCGTACAGTTTTGACTATTTCGGAAATATTTTTTCATTTTGAAAAGATACATTTCCTCACTCTATAGATAAAGGTGAATTCACTGAGTATTCTTCACCCCTTGCTATCAATATTCTTCTGAATTAATCATTCAATCAACAATCCAAGTGTATGAGCTTTTATTGTTTTCTTCAGTCTAGATCCTTTTAGATCTTAAGAGTTTTTCTTTTCTTCCACTTCGGTGAGTGTTACGGGGCTTATGAATAGAAGTCATGTGGGTGTAATAGGACTCTCGGCCTGAATTCCAAGTATAACTGTACAAGGGTTTAAAGTATAGTGAAACGCTTGTGGCGAAGAATTGCTACAAGTAGATGCTATGGACGTAGACCTGGGGGACGAACCACGTTATATCACAGTGTCTTGCGGACATGCTCTGTTTGCTTTCTCTAACTATATATACTTACTTTAAGCATTTTATTTAAGTTTTTAATTTCCGCACAATCACCCTATTCACCCCCACCCACCCCCCCCCCCCCCCCCCCCGGCCGCGTGCCTTAGTGAATGGAACGTATTACCATTCAGATATAAAAATAGTCCACGATTATTTCAAGAATATATGGATAAGATATTTGAAAAATATAATAATTTTATACTAGTACATGTAAATGATATTCTAATAGGATCCAAAAATTAAGAGCAACATAAAGAACATTTGGTAAAATTCATAGAAATAGTAAAGAATGCAGGTATTACACTATCAAAAAAGAAATTTGAATCATTCAAAACAGAGATAGAATTCTTAGGATAAATTTTATCACATGAAGGAATAGAACTACAGGCACACATAGCAGAAAAGATAATGACATTTTCAAATATCCTAAAAGTAAAAAAGAGAATTACAAGCCATAATTGGACTACTAAATCAAATAAGAGGATATATACCAAATTTATCAGCAAAAATAAATTGGTTATAACAAAAACTGAAAAAAATCAAGAAATTGGAATGGACCTCAGAGGATGAAAAAAACTTAAAATATTAAAACAATGAATTTCAGAATTAAATAAACTAAGACTACCAGTCAAAGAATGTACATGGATAATAGAAACAAATGCAATTAAAGATAATTGATGAGCAATATTACAAATTATTGAGATAGGTGAAAAAGAAGATAGATCATTTACACAGACCCAACAAAGTTACCCGATAAATAAAAATGAATTATTAGCAATCTTAAAAGCGTTAAAAAAAGTTTGGATTATTCATAATACATACAAAATTCACAGTAAGGACAGATAAAACCCAAGCAAAATCATGGATAAACAAACTAATTGATCAAACTATAGCGAATAAAAGACTAATAAGGTGGCAAATTGAATTAGCACATTATGATTTTACAATAAAAGTATATAAAATTTCCTTTAAAAAAATAAAAATATATAAAAGGGAAATATAACGTTTAAGCTGATTTTCTATCAAGCAATTAATCATTTTGTTTTTTGCAAAATGGAAACTAGAATTCAACAAATAGAAGAAAACATAATATTCCTCAATGAAAATGTGGAACAATTTAAGGTAGCTTGTAACCAATTACAACTACAAATATGCTGACTCCAAAGTCTGTTCTACCATCATATAAATTATCATGCAACTACAGAAAGTATGGTGGATAATGTTAGTGAAAAAATGAGTGAAATAGAGGAACCTTCTCATTCAATAAAGGAAGATGCAAATACATCTTCAAATAAAATTACATACAAGGATATATTACTCACTGAGAAATCTCCTACCAAAGTATCAAAGAAAACATTATTTTTACAATATATTGAGAAATTATGCCAAGTAACTGAAGTAAACCAGTTCATCAAGAACATATCAAAATAGCATATAAACAAGGTCATCATCCTACCAGGAGCTAATCTAAGAACAACAAGAGTACTATTTGAAAGAGGACATTCATTGAATCTATCTATCCAAAGAATGTGAACAAAATCCAATTACCCAGAGACATATATAATGCAGCCAAGAGCTATTTTGATCTCACAAAGGCCTCAAAGATATATGTCAGAATGTATTCAACAATCCATGAGTACCTAGAAGAAAAATAAAGAGCTTCCAGCAGAACATGTTATAAAAATGTTGATGAATGCCAAAGTAATATATGGAGCATCTAACATTGTAACATTCAAAGCTGAAAATTTTAAGAAGTTAATCCCAGAAAGGAGGGCAATAAAATTCAGAAACATGTATTGCGAACTAAAAGACATCAAGTTAAGAGACAACAACATATGGATCTATAACAGTCCATACCCAGAGAAAATAATAATATATAGTATAGCAAAAATAAAATAGCCATAAGATAAGCGTGAGCTATTCGACAGCTGGTACCAGATACTATCTACAGGAGCAATGACAATGACAGAATAGACAACTGGATACTACTATAGCCTGATGAAGATAAAGTACCAGCATAAATATGGAGCATGTGAAGATGTCAGCCATGAGCAGAGTAGTTTGTAATGACGTAAGAAGTGACATATTCACCTCAATTATCGGTCTATGATGTAAGAAATGAAGCAATCAAAATAATAATTGAAACTGATGTAAAGTCATCCCTTCCTCTCTAAAAGGGCAGGCTTAGTAAGGAACAAGGCAGATAATTTTAGAGGAAGCAATTTCATATAATCTTGTACGGAGAGTTTAGTTTGTAAGAAGATTGAAGGGAATAAAAAATTATCTTTCTACCAATTCTAGTATCTATCAGTTCTAGTACAATATAAAGTATGACTAACTAATCTTTTTCCCTCATGGAAAGTTTTGTAAGGCTCCACCCTGAAAGATATTACAAAGAGACCACTCTGCAACCTTCTATAGTTGAGCTATTACCCTAGTAGTAGGAAATGAGCTAAGTTGTGGTTGTCTGTACTGAAGTGCTACTAGTTGTTCCAGACATATCCCTTGGATGGAGCTCTCTTGAAAGGCATAGTAATCCTGGGATGGGAGAAACGTAAAAGGAGCAATAAAATCAGGGTGCATACAAGAGGTATTTATCCACTGGTAGTAACTGGTACATAACTTTGGTTTGATTTTTATGGTATCCTTAGAAACATCTCCCTACTCTTGGTTTCATAGTTATTGTTTCAAGTTTTAAATTCACAAAATCACTAAAAATAAGAATGGATAATAATAATAGTTCCAATCATGAGTTAATTTATGAATTAATGACTAACTATCAAGGAAGTGATAGAATGTGGGTTTTTTATGTTTATTATCCTCAAAGATTAACAAACATGTATAACTTTTACGAATTTAAATTATTTTTCTTTAGCGTACAGAAAGTAATAATTGTAACAATATATTATTTTAATCCTGGAAAAACTAGTAATATAAATGTCTAAATAATTGATGACCTAACTTTCTATGAAAGGTCTTTATTATTTTATGAAAGTGGAAATTTTAGCAGTTATATATGGAGTCCTACAACAACATATATGCAGTTATATATGGAGTCCTCTATATGTTCAAGAGGAAGAAAATGAACATATGGAAGAAAATGAACCTATGGAAGAACCCATATATACTGCTAACGGACATATAGAGGAAGAAAATGAACATATGGAAGAATCCCCATATGATAGTGATAGTGAATTATCATAAATAAAATCAGAAGCTATGAGAGATTTTGAAGTTATGCTTGACTATTGTCACGCCCCGCTTCCCAAAAATACGGAATATGAGTACATGACATTGGCCTAGCGAATGACTAACGTCACCCATAAGCTGTTTATCCGATCAACTCAACAATATAATCAATACAGAACAATTACGCAGACAATAATAATAATCTCATGAACAATAATACTTGGAATGAAGCAACAAAAATATTCAAATACAATAATAATCCAACATCTGGAACAATAATAAAATCCGAGACATAAGTCCAATACAATAATAATTCCCAATACAATAATAACAAGTCTCAATACAATAAGTGCATTAAAGCAATAAGCAATTAAAAATCATTAACTCTTTAATATGTCTGTTCTCCAATCCCAACAGGCAGTTCTCCTTCATTACCTGTGTACACTTCATCTAAAAAGAGAAGAAAAATTGTCCTTAGAGCAAGTCAATGACAACAAGTAGAAAAAGCAAGGAACAATGAAATAACAGTATAACAATGAATCAATGGATCAATAGGAATCAATAACACGGGACAATAATAATAATCGATATCATGATAATCGGTACAATGGCTATATACAATGATGCAATATTCGGTAAGGGTAATCAATGATTAATATCATGATAATTAATGGACATTTCGGTGAACGATAGTATCAATAGGGGAACAATAGGATGGTAACATGAAATAGGACAATTAGGATGATGACAATAACTCATTAGGATCACACAATACAACATACATACATTAATTCATACAACATTGCGATACAGGAATAATTAATTCATTAAAATCTGGATTATAAAATTCTGGACAGCAAGAGTAATCTGTACAAAAATGCAGTTTCTTGCTGTTTTAGAAATCACAAACTGAATCTGTCAGAAATTATAGAAACTAGACTTCCACATGGTTCCAACACATATTTAAAGTTCAAAATTTGACAACAGTAGATAGGTCGATCACCTTGTTCTTTACAGACTTCATGTTCAGGCAGAAATTTGACATTAAGTTATTATAATTTTAGAATCAGAAAAAACTCGTTATAAAATTCATTAAAACTTTTTTATAGATTCTCAAACATGTCAAGCAACAATCTAGAAATTATCAGAACAAAATTTTATCATTTGATCAACTTTTTTACTACTTAAGCATGCAAGATACAAGAATCTAAAAATCTGAAAGTAAAAACACAGTTGTAGTAAAACGGGCATAACTTTTGCTACACAACTCGGAATTCAAAAATTCAAGATGTTATGGAAACTAGAAAGTTTAGGCTACAATTCATATTCAGAAAGTAATTCATTTTAAGATCATTTACTAGTTCAAAAATAGGAGTCAACATACAGGTTAGCAAGCGATATACAAGTTTTGTGTAGTTTTCAATAAATAAATTAATTAAACATGATGGGTATTAATTATATTAGTCCATAAACTATATAATCAGCATGATGGGTGACAAAACATGATAAATAAAATTGGAACACACTCATACATCAATTTATCATCAACCAACAACAATCAATCAACCAAACATACAACCTAACAATTATTTCTACAATAATTTATTTGTGTGACAATTATATGAACAACCCTATTATCAATTCTATATGTATTCATGAAAGATTTCATCTTTGGAGTCAAAAGTGGGACGATGTCAAGAATATCGGGGTTAGCTCGTGTAAACCCTCAATAGACCCAACAAAGAGATGAACAAGTATAAAACGATAAGCAAGGGATCTACTTGCAAGAGTTTTAACAAAACCTGAATTTGATACAATTAACAATTCAAGACGACGGTGACTTGCCGTTAGACGGTGAAAACGAATACTAAGAATAATAGTATGTGGTAGGGTAAAAATGGCTTGGGGCCCAACCAGGGCCCAATACAACTCTCACTCAAAAATGGTAGAAACAGCAGTCTAGTTCGGCTTCGAGCCACTGCAAGGTCGGCGCCGAGCCTCAAGTTCACCCCCACAGATCTGGTCTCCTCGTATCCGATGAGCGGCGATGGCCCTCGGCCTCCGATCCACGACAGCCCTCCGGGCCGTCCGCCCATCCTGGTGTAGAATGAAGATGACTTGGCGCACCCTACGCCACCAGATTCTCCCAGAAGCACAGAAGCCCCATGATCTACCATGTCAGCTCCAAATACCACCAAGGGCTTTGCCGCGTCAGCCCTATACCACTCCTGGTACTGCCACGTCAGCCCTAAACCCCCTGGGCCTTCTGCCACGTCAGGCCCATGGGCTTTCGGGTTCAGACCCGGCCCCCAAGCGGATCCAAACCCAGTTGGAATTCTCTATAAATACTAGACCCTCACCCACCTTTTCAGGTAACCAATCTTTGGCCACTTAAATTCACCTAGTTATTGCAACTCTCTCACAGAGACTGACTAGATCGTCGGAGGGTCCGCCACCGGGATAAACCCCGGTGTTTCAGGGCCGTCTGCAGGTACACAAGACCTCGGATCCGAACCCTCTGATCCGAGACGAAGCATCCACCCCACTCCGAGCCCGTCGCAGGAGCCGCTAGGTCACTCCGAGGGTCGTCTGACAAGCAGCTTTCTCCTTCAATACAAATCGAGTCCGAACTCACACCTGGTGCATCCACACGTCTCCCAGAAATAAACCGCATCATAGTATAAGGATCCCGAAGCAACGAACCCACGAACTAATCAATTTAACACGTATAATACACGTGCAATAAAGATCCAAAGCAATAACAGCAATAAGGGAACTCAGCAACTGCAGCAATAACCACTACCAAAGAGACATCGGCAGCAGCGACCAAGACAAGGGGCGGTGGCACTGGTGACCAGCGGAGGTGGCATCGATGGCAAGGTCGATGGCACAACAAAGCGGCACTGCTTGGTCGAGGAGGGATTGTGGATTTGGCTGACGATCGAAAACAGTGGGTCGGGGCTTTGGTTGGGCGGCTGTGTGGGCATCGACGGGAGGGGCTAACGACCAAGGGGTTACCGGAGGATGGGGTGGATGAAGGGGCCGCCAGAAATTGGTTAGGGAAGAAGGTGCTACAGTGGGTTCTTAGAGTTGGGCGGGAAACCAACGGGGAGAGAGAACGGGGAGGAGAGAGAATAAGCGGCTAGGGTTTCGATTGTGCAATTTTTAGGGTTTGTAGTAGAGTTGTATTCATAGGGTATAATTAGGGTGTTGGATTAGCGGTTTAGGATCCAAGAAAAGCAGTTTTGGGTCAAGAATAAATGAAATTGGGTTTTAGGGTTCAATAAGAGAGAGATATAATTCAATAGGGTTCAAATAAAAATAACCACAATTAAATAGAAGAAAATAGGACCCAAAAAAATATCGCAATCACGGAGAACGAAGAATTCCACGATCAAGATTTAATTAAAAATAATCAAGGAACAAAAATAGGGTATTTTATTCAATTACAAAAAAAATATTACAAAAAGGGGGAAAATGAAAATAGCGAAAATGGTAGTTACAATCCTACCCAACTTACAATGAAATTTCGTCCTCGAAATTTAAGCAAATGATAGTAGGGTAACCCCGAAGAAAAGAAAAGAACAAGAACTACTCAAAAAGATAGGAAATCTCTTCCGAATCACACTTTTTAGCTCCCAAGTTGATTCACCAGGTGAGTGAGGATTCCAAGCAACACAAACCAACTTGATAACCATATTCTTCAAAATCTTCTCCTGCCGGTCCACAATCAAAGCTGGATGAATCTCACAAGACAAATCTGGTCGAATTGATAACTCCGAATAGTCAATAACATGACTATCATTCCGAACATACTTCCTGAGCTGAGAAACATGGAAGACGTCATGCACTCCAGGAAAAGCTGGCAGCAACGCGAGTCTATAGGCCACCTTGCCTACTCGCTCCACCACATCGAACGGACCAATAAATTTAGGGCTCAACTTGCCCCCACCACCAAAACGATCACACCTTTCCATGGAGGCACCTTGAGGAACACATGATCACCCAATTCGAACTCTAACGGTCTCCTATGCATGTCTGACCATTTCCTCTGCCTGTCCTGTGCGGCTTGCAAATGCTTCCTGATTTGGACCACTACATCAACAGTCCTCGTGATCAATTCTGGCCCCAAAAGTTTCCTCTCACCAATGTCATCCCAGCACACTGGTGATCTACACTTCCGACCATACAAGACTAGCTTGGTAGCTACTATTGTATGAAATCTCCACCAAGTGTAGATGATATTCCCAAGATCCTCCAAACTGAACCACACAGGACCTCAACATATCCTCCAAGGTCTAAATAGTCCTCTCTGATTGACCATCTGTCTGCGAATGGAATGCAGTGCTGAACTTCAGCTTACTCGAACTTCAGCTTACTCCCAAGGCTATTCGGAAGACTCTCCCAAAATTGAGATCTGAATCTAGATCTCTATCTGATATAATACTGACAGGAACACCATGCAATCTCACAATCTCATGCATATACCTCTCTGTAAGGCTCTCTGTAGACTGAACAACTCTGAAAAGGAATGAAATGAGCACTTTTCCGCAAGCGATCCACAATCACCTAGATGGCATTGTGACCCTTGGGACTTCTAGGCAAAGCAGTCACAAAATCCATAGTGATATTCTCCCACTTCCACTCCGGAATTGGAAGCGATTGAAGAAGTCCAGCAGTCCTCTGATGTTCTGCTTTCACTTGCTGACAGATTAGACACCGAAAACAAATCTTGCAACAGCTCTCTTCATACCATGCCACCAGAAATGCAACTTCAAATCCCGATACATCTTCGTACCACCAGGATGAATAGAGTATGATGAGCAATGAGCTTCTTCAAGTAACTTCTGCCTGACTTCTCCCTCCGGAACACATAGACAAGCCCCAAAACGGAGAGATCCATTCTCATGAATCACCAAATCTGTTCTCGAACCAGCTTCGACTTCAGTTCGAAACTTCTGCAATTGCACATCATTAGACTGTGCCTCCTTAATCTGATCTACCAAAGACGACTACAATTGAAGCACCATACAACTCTGCTCAGAACCACGTAATACCACATGCAATTCCAATCTCCTCATAGCTTCCACAAGCTCCTTCTGCTCAGTAAGAACCATAGCAACAGGTTTTTTGCTCAAAGCATCAGGTAACGAATTAATCTTGCCAGGATGATACTGCAAACAGATATCATAATCCGCCATCAATTCTATCCATCGCCTTTTCCTCATATTCAGCTCCTTCTGAGTGAACACATACTTGAGACTTTTGTGGTCAGTGAAAATCTTCACTCAGTCTCCAAGTAAATAATTCCTCCAAAGCTTCAATGAAAAAATCACTGCAGTAAGCTCCAAATCATGTGTAGGGTAAATCTTCTCAGGCGGCCTCAACTGTCTAAATGCATATGTGACAACCTTGCCTCGTTGCATCAAAACAGCACCCAAACCTCTACTTGAAGCATCACAATGAATTACGAAACCTCCTGACCTATCCGGTATAGTCAACACAGGTGCTGATGTCAACCGATTCTTCAATTCAAAGAAGGCTTCTTCACAGGGCTCATCCCATACAAACTTCTGATCCTTCCCAGTCAACTTGGTCAATGGCCCTGCAATCTTCGAGAAATCCCGAACAAACTTCCTGTAGCAACCCGCTAGACCAAGAAAACTCCGAACTTCCGATACAGACTTCGGCATCGGCCAATCCTTAACCGCGGAAATCTTGGACGGATCGACAGAAACACCATCACCAAAAATAATATGACCCAAGAAAGCCACATGATCCAACCAAAACTCGCACTTTCTAAGCTTCCCATACAACTCATTATCCCCCAAAGTTTGCTCATCCCAAAAAGTGCTCAGCATGCTCATCCCGATTCTGAGAATAGACAAGAATATCATCAATGAACACCACCACAAATTTGTCCAGGAAGGAAGAGAAAACCCGATTCATCAAGCTCATAAACACAGCTGGAGCATTAGTAACTCCAAAAGGCATTACCAAGAATTCATAGTGCCCATATCTTGTACGAAAAGCAGTCTTCTGCACATCCTCGGCGTTCACCTTAACCTGCTGATAACTAGAACAAATATCCAGCTTTGAAAATACAGAAGCACCTCCCAATTTATCAAATAGGTCATTAATTCTTGGCAACAGATACCTGTTCTTCGCTGTGAGATTATTAAGCTCACGGTAGTCAATACACAACCTCCGACTACTATCCTTCTTAATGACAAACAGAACTGGAGCTCCCCATGGCGAAACACTTTGCCTGATAAAACCTCTATCCAACAACTCCTGAATATGCTCCTTCAACTCAGCCAGCTCAACAGGAGCCATTCTGTACGGACTTTTAGAGATTGGAGCTGTACCCAGCTGAACATCAATAATGAACACCACTTCACGATCTAGTGGTAATCTCGACAATTCCTCAGGAAAAACATCTAGAAAATCCCACACAACCAATGGTGCGACAACATCATCAGCACACACTTCCTCCATAACTCCAACTTCCTGACTAGCCAACTTCTCCACACAAGCAAGCGGCGTTTCACCGGTACAGAATTCAAATTCCTGACATTCTGGCATTTGAAACACCACTTTCTTCTTGCGGCAGTCAATCACAACATGAGTAGCACCAAGACAATCCATCCCTAAGATAACATCAAACCCAGAATTGCTGATGACAATCAGATCGGCAATAAAATCAACACCACCAATAACCAAGGGACTCTGCTCACAAATCTAAGAACACATGACAACACCTCCACCTGTAGTAATGTTCCAAGCCATAGGCATAGCGTTGCTAGCCAAGAGATGCATATCGACGAAGCAGGAGGAAACAAATGAATGAGTAGCACTAGAGTCAAAGAGAATATGGGCAGGAAAGGAATGGACAAGGATAATGCCTAGAAAAAAGTCAAAGTGAAAACACAAAAGGCAGAAGCAAAATGTAAGAAACAGACATGAATGGAAGGCTAACATGAATAAACAACAGGATAGGAGAATAAAATAGCAAGGAAGTCCAAAACAATACAAGTGAAAATAGAATGAAAAACAACTAAATATATACCTGCAACAATGCCCAAAGCAGTCTCAACATCCTGTGTAGTCAAGTTGTATGCCTGATCATGACCTGCAGGAAGATTACCCTTAGGCATGGCTCTCCTCTAATCAAAGACCTGCCTCTGCGGTGGAAGAGGTGGTCCACCCTCACCACGAACAAGTGCCCCCTAAGGAGAGGAACCTCTAACTGGTGCAAGAGGTCTGGCTCTAAGGCAATCACGAACCATGTGGTCCATCCCTCCACATGCAGTGCACTGACAATTCACTATCCTGCAATCTTAGCGCAAATGCCCAATCTTGTGACAGTGCATGCAGACTATGTTCGGCATCTGGACAATAGGTGGGTAAGGCAATGCCCTGACAGGAAGGGGCGGAACTGGCCTCCTAATAGGCCCAACAGAAGGCTTAGCAGTAACAGAACGCTGAATAGCATGATTCCTTGAACTGGTCTGTTCCTGAATTCTTACAGCATCCAGGATATCAGCAAAAGAACGAAGTCGCAAGGTAGCAATATGGTCCTAAATCTCAATGTCCAAGCTCAACAGGAAACAACGGCCTCTATCTTCGTCATTTGCCACCATACTAGTAGCAAAACAACTCGGTCGGCCGAATTCTGTAGCGTACTGGTCCACGGTATGATTTTCTTGATTCAAGACAGTGTTTAGTTTAACATCGATACTTTATGAAATAACAACGAAAAAGCATGAATAAACACTATCTGACGAACCTGAGTTAAAGAAACAAACTGTCGTTCCATCTCATTCTTGGTGACATTAGGAAAGAACTTCGTGAGGAAGCTCTCAGTGAAAGCGGCCCAGGGAATGGTTCAGCCCAATTGTTCAACCTCAGTCTGCCACCAGATGTGGGCAAGGTCAACAAGTTGGATGCTCACTACATCCACACGATCCACATCCGCTATACGTGCTGCGATCAACTGTTCAGTCCTGATAAGCCATTGTTCGGCTTCAAGTGGACCTTCAGTGCCCGAGAATTTATCTGGGTGAAGCCCATTAAATCTGCCACATTACTAGGTCCCGGTGGCAGCAATACGGGAGCAGGCACAACGGGTTCTCTGTTAGCAGCTTCATAAGCCATTCTCAACTGTTCATTATGTTCCCATTGCATCCACATCATTAGTTCATTGTGCTCACACTGCATTTGCATTAGCTGTGCACCAGTGGGTGCATTAGACTAATCGTCCCCAGTACCGGAAGAAGAAGCACCTTTTCTAGCCATCGTCTGCAATAAGAATCAAACGTTTAGCATCCAGATTATAAGTTGGATATCAATTGTTCATGCAATTCCTGTATTGCACATACGGTTGAGTCAACTCGATAAAACCCAAATCTGATTAATATATCAATCAAAGCCAACTTTTTTTCGTTAGTCACGTTCGACTGATATATTATTCAAACCCGGGCTCTGATACCACTAAAAATATTGTCACGCCCCGCTTCCCAAAAATACGGAATACGAGTACATGACATTGGCCCAGCAAATGACTAACGTCACCCATAAGCTATTTATCCTATCAACTAAATAATATGATCGATACAGAACAATTGCGCAGGTAATAATAATAATCTCATGAACAATAATACTTGGAATGAAGCATTAAAAATATCCAAATATAATAATAATCCAACATTTGGAACAATAATAAAATCCGGGACATAAGCCCAATACAATAGTAACAAGTCTCAATACAATAAGTTCATTAAAGCAATAAGCAATTAAAAATCATTAAGTCTTTAGAATGTTTGTTCTCCAATCCCAGCAGGCAGTTCTCTTTCATTACCTGTGTACACTTCCTTAGAGCAAGTCATGGACAACAAGTAGAGAAAGCAAGGAACAATGAAATAACGGTATAACAATGAATCAATAGATCAATAGGAATCAATAACACGGGACAATAACAATAATCGATATCATGATAATCGGTACAATGGCTATAAACAATGATGCAATATTCAGTAACGGTAACCAATGATCAATAACAATAACAATTAGCCAATATTCAATATCAATAGAAGCAATGATGAACAATATGCAATGTTGGTGTCGTGTCAATTCTTAAGTCTATTAGTCATTTTTATCCTAACTAATGCATGTAGTATTGCATCCCATTCTATAGGTTCGATGCATACAATTAATTTCGTTTAGACTTAAGTGGTAGATTTTATAATTCATGTGCTGGGTATGATGACGATAACGGTAATAACACGGGCCATGGTGTAATTTCTTACACGATGACGATAATGGTAATAATACGAACCAGGGTATAATTCCTTACACGATGACGATAACGGTAATAATCATGGGTCATCATCCGAGTACAGTCTCTATATCATCAACTACTATAGTCAATCCCTTAAACCTCGGCTTATTTATTATTTCATCAATGCAACAATATAATATGCAATTAATGGATATTTCGGTGAACGATAGTATTAATAGGGGAACAATAGGTTGGTAACATGAAATAGGAAAATTAGGATGATGAGAATAACTCATTAGGATCACACAATACAACATACATACATTAATTCATGCAATATTGCGATATAGGAATAATTAATTCATTCAAAACTGGATTGTAAAATTCTGGACAACAAGAGTAGTCTGTACAAAAATGCAGTTTCCCACTGTTTCAGAAATTGAAAACTGAATCCGTCAGATTCTAGAAACTAGACTGCCACATGGTTCCAACACAGATTTAAAGTTCAAAATACGACAACATTAGCTAGGTCAATCACCTTGTTCTTTACAGACATCATGTTTAGGCAGAAATTCGACATTAAGTTATTATAATTTTAGAATCAACAAAAACTCGTTATAAAATTCTTTTAAAATATTTTCTAGATTCTCAAATGTGTCAAGCAACAATCTGGAAATTTTCAGGGCAAAATTTTATCATTTGATCAACATTTTTACTGTTTAAGCATGCAAGATACAAATATCTGAAAATCTGAAAGTAAAAACACAACTGTAGTAAAACAGGCATAACTTTTGCTACATAACTCAAAATTCAAAAATTCAAGATGTTCTGGAAACTAGAAAGATTAGACTACAATTCATATTCAGAAAGTAATTTATTTTAGGATCATTTACTGGTTCAAAAATAGCAGTCAACATACAGGTCAGCAAGCGATATACAGGTTTTGTGTAGTTTTCATGAAATAAATTAATTAAACATGATGGGTATCAATTATATTAGTTGATAAACTATATAATTTGCATGATGAGTGAAAAAACATGATAAATAAAATTGTAACACACTCTTACATCAGTTTATCATCAACCAACAAAAATTAATCAACCAAACATGCAACCTAACAATTATTTCTAAAATAATTTATTTGTGTGACAATTATATGAACAACCCTATTATCAATTCTATATGCACTCATGAACGATTTAATTTTTGGAGTCAAAAGTGGCACGATGTCAAGAATATCGAGGTTAGCTCGTGTAAACCCTCAATAGACCCAACGAAGAGATGAACAAGTATAATACGATAAATAAGGGATCTACTTGCAAGAGTTTCAACAAAACTTGAATTTGATACAATTAAACAATTCAAGACGACGGTGACTTGCCTGTTAGACGGTAAAAACGAGTACCAAGAATAACGGGATAAAATCCCGAAGCAACGAACCCACGAACTAATCAATTTAACACGTACAATACATGTGCAATAAAGATCTAAAGCAATAACAACAACAAGAGAACTAAGCAACTGCAGCAACAGCCACTAACAAAGAGACAGCGGCAGCAGCGACCGGGCCAAGGGGGCGGCACTGGCAACCAGCGGAGGTGGCATCGATGATGAAGTCGACGGCACAACAGGGCAGAACTGCTTGGTCGATGAGGGATTGGGGATTGGACTGACGACCGAAAATAGGGGGTCGGGGCTTTGGTTGGGCGGCTGTATGGGCGTCGACTGGAGGGGCTGACGACCAAGGGGTCGCCGGAGGACGGGGTGGACGAAGGGGGCGCCCTGAAATTGGTTGGGGAAGACGGTGCAACAGTGGGTTCTTGGAGTTGGGCGGGAAACCAACGGGAAGAGAGAACGGTGAGGAGAGAGAGAGAGAGAGAGAGAGAGAGAGAATAAGCGGCTAGGGTTTCGATTGTGCAATTTTTAAGGTTTGTAGTAGAGTTGTATTCATAGGGTACAATTAAGGTGTTGGATAAGCGGTTTAGGATCCAATAAAAGCGGTTTTGGGTTAAGAATAAATGAAATTGGATTTTAGGGTTCAATAAGAGATATATCTAATTCAATAGGATTCAAATAAAAACAACCACAATTAAATAGAAGTAAATAGGACCAACAAAAATAGCTCAATCACGAAGAACGAAGAATTCCACGAACAATATTTAATTAAAAATAATCAAGGAACAAAAATAGGGTATTTTATTCAATTACAAATAAAATATTACAAAAAAGAGAAAAATGAAAATAGCGGAAAACGGTAGTTACAATGATGAACACAATATTATTCACATTTTAGAGCAATAACTTTAGTGCAATTAGACATTTAAAAGCTCTATATGTGGTATTTAACTCTTATTTTCTCTTTTCCATAGGAAACAGTCTATAACAGCAAAACGAAGCAAATTCAGGATTGTAAGGATGAAACACAGGAAACTGAAGAGATCAGTCGACTGATCATGCTTACAGGCGACTGGACAGAGGGAATCAAGTTTACACAACAGTCGACTGGGCTGATGAATCATGAAAATACTAAAGTCTCGACACAGTCGACTTACATCCAGAGGCAGTCGACTGATAGGCGGCGAAGTAAACAGATAAGATATTCGAAGATTCATCCAAATCTAATTTCAAATCTATTTGAATCCAGATTTATGCAAATCAAATCTAGAGACTGGGGATTTCCAAGAGCACGTGGTTAGCAGATAAGGAATAAAAGAAGAAAAGAGAAAGATATAAATCAGCTAATCAAATAAGGAAAGAAATAAGAAAGGGACTTTCCTGAAAAAGGGGGGAAAACCCTAATTCTTTAGCCGCGCTCTATAAATATCAGTCAAGAGATATCGCATCAGCTCTCTCTCTTCGCTCTCTTGGCCCTCGTCATCTCCCCATCATCCACCACCGAATCACAAGAGTCTGCGCGTTCAAGTCATCAACAGGGGTATTAGTTCTATTGGCATCAAGGAAGGAGATAGGAGATCCAGTATTCGAAGGCAGTCGACTGTGTGACAGCCAGTCGACCTCATTGTTGGACTTCATTAGTTTATTTCTCTTCTCTTTATTATTTTATGTTGATCATGTATTCAAACTTGTTGATTAATAAAAGTACTATTATGTGGAACTAAATTCTACAGTTGGGTAGATTGAAGCCGTAGTTATGTAGTGCTATATTCTTCTGAACTCTTTTATTTTACTTATTGATTGAATCCGTTTGTATTGGTATAGATTAATGGTAATCAAACTTGTTCTCGAAAGTCTGAGAGCAGTCGACTGAGGTGAGAGCCAGTCGACTGACGTACAGAGCTTGAGAAATCCAAGTTTGCATTACCATCTATCTGAATCTGTTATATGAGCATATTGAGATGACCCGTATCTCGTGCCCGTAATTGTAACAAAGGAATCTTTAGGGGTTCCTGGTTCAATCAACTTAAGAGATCTAGATCTGATACCAATTTCTAGAACCTTGAGTGTTTGTTCGTTTCCACTGATCTTATGTTTTCTTTAAGCACAACTTAGTAGATACCATGCTAAACACTTAATGAAAGAAACGAATTAGAGTAGATACCATGCCTAATTCTTGGCCTAGGGAAACAGTACTTTAAGGAGTAGATACCATGCCCTTGAAGGGAACAAACATGAGTAATAAGAAGAAGTCCAGAAGGTGACTTAGCATTACTAACTATTGGTGGAGATCTAAACCCAACTACTTCATAAATATTTGTGATTCAACACTTCTTAATTTAGTTTTAATCTTTTTATTTCTTTTAGACTTTCAAAACAACTCTTTATGATTTTTATTCTTTTTATTGATTAGTAAGTTAAAGTCTACAATCTCTGTGGGATCGACCCTTGCTATTGCTACGCTTTTCTAAACGATTCGTGCACTTGCGAGGTTTATAATTTGTGTCTAGTTTGTCTATTTATTTAGGTGACTAGATTGCACAACAAGTTTTTGGCGCCGTTGCCGGGGATTGTCTAGTATTTTAACTTACAGATCAGTAGGAAGTCTTTATTTTCTTTCTTTTAGTTTATTAATAAGTTTTTCTTTTAGGTTACAGGATTTTGGTGGATGCACGGAAGGAGATCACTTCGTCCAGAGCTACTACCAATCGACGCAGAAACAGAGCGCACTTTGCACAGATTAGGTCGACTGATTGCGACCAACCAGTCGACTGCTGCACGAACCCAGTCGACTGCTCAGAGACTCAAATCACAAGCAGTCATGGCAGAAGAAATACCCAATCGCGTACCAATGCAGGATAAATTTACGCCTAAGAACATTGAACAACCCTCCTGCATTGCGTATCAACCCAATGTCACAGGGAACATGCATCTATCTCCTCAGTTACTTAGTATGGTTCCCCATTTCAGTGGCAGACCAGATGAAGAGCCTCATCTCCATTTACAAGATTTTTTCGATCTTTGCAGGACACAAAGCGTCCAAGGGCTTACCCCTGAGCAAATCAGGTTAATATTGTTTCCTTTTTCCTTAAAACTTAACGCTAAACTATGGTATAATTCTTTGGAACCAGGATCAATAAACTCATGGGAGCAATTGGCGACAAAGTTCTTAAAAGAATTCTTTCCAGCCCAAAAGACCAAACAGCTGAAAAGGGAGATTCAACTCTTCCAACAAAAGGATGGAGATTTATTTTTCGAAGCATGGAAGGATTTCAAGAACAAACTTCTCAAGTGTCCAACACACAACATGCCTAAAGATGATCAGGTACAAGCATTTTATGAAGGTTTAAATAATACTAACAAGGCAATTGTGGATTCAGCTTGCAACGGGATCTTAATGAGGAAAAGCGGCGAAGAGGCCATAGAACTATTTGAAGAACTCAGCGAGAATTCACAACAATTCTCAACAAGGAGGGGCCCGTCGAAAAAACAGGGAGTTTATGAAATTTCTAGTAGCAATAACATTCAATTGGAAATGGTAAACATGAATAAGAAAATTGATATGCTTGTTAATGCAATGTCTATGATGGGTGGAGTTAAAAATCAAACAAATGAAATTTGTGCAATTTGTTCTCATGTAGATCATACCACTGATACATGTCCCATGTCTTCTTTCACAGATCAGGAGCATGCAAACTATGTAGGTCGAGGAGTTTTTCCACCAAAGAACAACCCATTCTCGAACACATACAACCCAGGGTGGAGGAACCATCCAAACTTCTCATGGAGCAATAATCAGAATAATCAAGGGACTCAATTCACACAAGGACATGCACGGAATTTCCAAATGGGAAGTGGGATTGATAGGCCAGTTCAAGAACAGAACAAGTTGGATTTTGAATCCACCGTTCTTCAATTGCTCCAACAACAACATCAAACAAGCAACCAACAAGGGCAAGCAATTCAGAAGTTGAAAACACAGATTGGCCAAATTGCTAAAGAATTAAGCGAGCGAAAGGCAGGGGAACTTCCATCACAAACTATACCAAACCCTGGAGGCCAAGAACAGCTCAAGGCAGTCACAACATTAAGAAGTGGTAAGATAATTGACAACAAAGTTGGAACACACACCGAAGAAAAAGAAGAACACCCATCAAAAATTGTGGGGTCCAACAAGGTAAGTGAAAAAGAAAGAACAGTTTTGCCACCATTCCCTCAAAGGTTAGTCAAACAAAAGAAAGATCAACATTTATTTGACATCTTTGAAACTCTCAGAAAGGTAGAAATTATTATCCCCCTACTTGATGCTATTAAACAAATTCCTTCTTATGCTAAATTTTTGAAAGAATGCTGTACTCACAAAAGAACATTTCAGGTTAGGGAGGATGTGGCGTTGACAGAAGAAGTGAGCGCTGTTTTATTGAGAAAATTACCTCCTAAATTAAAAGACCCAGGTAGTTTTACCATTCCTTGCAGGATTGGCGAGCACTTCTTTGAGAAAGCACTACTAGACTTGGGGGCTGTAACCCCTGTTTTTCACTTTTGGTATTTTTTTTGAGGGTATTTTTCATTTTTGTGAATTATTATTTTCCATTGTATTTTTGGAACAATAAATTTAATTATTTTTATTCTATAATATTTTTCTGGCAGTTTCGACCTCCTTTTGCTATTTGTGCGCCGTTTGGCCGTTTTCCGCCATTTTGAATTCTTTTTCGTATTTTCTTGGTCTCATTCATAATTGTTAATTATTTTTGGGCCATGGTGAATTTTTAGAAGTGTTTTGACCAATTTGAGATTTTTGGCCCTTAAGGAGATTTTTAGGAGCCATAGGATTCATTGCATTTTGTATCCTCATTTGATATCTACCCAATATCCATTACCCAATTGTATACCCATTTAATCCTATTGATATAGACTACCCATTAACCCACTTTTGATCCCCTATAAATACCCCCTCATCTAATTAATCCCTAACCCTAATCCTAATCTTTTTCTCCCCATATTTGCAAGCCGGCTCCCTCTCTCCTTCTCTTCTCCATCCCGGTCTGCATATTATACCCCAGGCCGACACCCCCTCACAGCCCCCACTTCATACAAACTCGTCTCTCCTCCTTTCCTTGTGGCCGAAACCAACCAACCAGCACCACCATCTTCAAGAACAGCCTCTCCTTCATCTCTTCGCTGATTTGGTGAAGAGGGTATCGTCCGTTTGAGTTCGTGCTTCAAGAAGACGATCGTAGGCAAGATTCGGTTCGTGGGTTCGCTTGGAATCACGCGTGGAAGGACTTTTGCACGTGGGTTTTCATTGCTAGGCTTCGTAGCGCCGTGTTCATCATCAAAAAGGCAAGTAACTTGTACTTAAATTCCTTAGGTTGATACAAGTAGAAAGTTCACACATAGGATAGGTTGAGACTAGAGACGGACAAAGATCATGTTTTTAATTGTGGGTTTCGTCTCTATTGTTCAAAACAAGCCATAGACGACTTAGGACATGGAGTTTGATAGGTTTATGCCTTAGGATTCACCCTAACGCGATTTTAATCGCGTATGTGACATATTGTGTAACCGATATTTGATTGAACGCCCATATGAGAAATACTAGATTTTGACATGTTAGTTACCCTCTTTTATGACAATTAGACATTGGGTATACAGCGATTCGAATTTGGAAGAGTTTGGATTACTTTTGTAGAAGTTATGATGTTTTGAAGATTAGTTGAGAAATCTGGAAATTTGGATGTAACTGGATTGATGGTTGTTTTTACCTGGATTAAAGTCCGAATCTCAACATGACTATTTCTGAGAAATTTATAGATAACTGAATCTATTTTCTAACCCCACTGATTTCACCCTGTTTGGACTTCGTATGAATTAGTTATGATTATTTTAGTTCCTGTGTATCGGTAGTTTCCAGATTCAGTTCGGAGTAATTTTTGTGGACAAACTATTTTCAAGACCAAAGTTAGACATAATTTCATGCCACGAGATTTTGTCCAGTATTTCACTATGATGTTAGGTAGTTCCCTGATTTTTGTGGTAATTAAAAGATGAGTTTTGAGTGATGCCTTACATTCTTTTCTATAGATCGCTTTTGCTGTAAACTGCGTGTGATTGTATGTTGAATGCCGTGTTCACCTTGTTTTTAATTACTGTATGAATATTTTGTGTGAGATATGAAAGTTGGGTAATTGTATCTACTTTCACCCTGTTTCGGCGGAAGTGGATTCTGATGCGCTGTTTGCAAGATGTGTTCCATTTTGTACAGCGGTGTCGAAGAATTCCAGATCCATCAAAACTGTGTTATGTGTTATTTCCTATTTTTGAAAACATATCTATACTTTCTGGAAAAATATGAAAATACATATTTTGATACTATACATATAGAGGATTACCCCAGAATTTTCGTGGATTTAATTAATGAATTTGTATGCTGTTTTCATGTGGTTTAAGTTATTCCCCTGTTTTCTGGCTGTACTTGAAAACTGTGTTGGAATGTGTTTTAAGCCGTGATGTTGTGAACTAGTGTATATCTTCATTATAACCGTTAGAAGCGTGTGGATGTCTAAATTCCAGATCATTCGACGGATCATGATTTGCATGCCTGTAGATCTTTGGATCACTGATTATGTACAGACTGGTCTTGCTGTCCTGTTTATAAACCTATACCATTTTGCTCGTATTTGTGAATGTTTGGTACCTATACTTGCTGATCTAATTCCCTGAGTCTAAACCTGATTATGACCTGTTAGTTTGACATTATTTAGCACACTCTCATGCCTGTGGATGATCTTAATAATAAAGTAATTAAGCCGGGGTATATGGGACAGATCTAGTAGTGGATAGTGCAGAAACGTGTACTCGGGAGGAGACTTGTGTTTCCTTTATGACAAGTTACCGATCAAGTTACCGATCAAGTTTACCGATCAAGTTACCGATCAAGTTACCGATCAAGTTTACCGGTCAAGTTTACCGACCAAGTTCTGTGATTCTGTGAATACTGAGTATACTGCACTGCATGGTCCCCTACGAAATCTAAAGCGAAATTGTTTTGAATGTAGCAACCATGTGATATAATTTGGGGCACATGTCGTGCTACCTAGATAGTAATCACACAAGACTTACATTAATCTAAAATCTGAGATCTGATTATATTTCTGAAGTCTGAATCTGAATCTGATATATGGAAATCTGAATCTGAATCTGAATATCTATTATCTAAAACCTGTTATCTGATTTACCTGACATATCTGAATATCTGTTTACCTGACATTTCTGTTATATGACACTTGACACTTAATATTTGGGACATCTGCCAGGATACTATGTTAGTTGAAGTTACCATACCATATTAGGTCTGTTTCTGATGATTAGTTAGATCTGTTTAGTTTTTCCCAAGTGCTTGTATCCTATTCTATTTATGACCCGGACTTGCCATTGAGGGGTACTATGTTTTCTCTTTTCCTTTTTCCTGCATTCTATGAATTGCAAATTTTGGAGGACAGGTTCCTGAAGGTATTGGCGAGATGAAGTTCTAGTTGGTTGAAGCTTTGCTATCTATATTTATTTCCTGTTGCTCATTTTGAACATTGTATCTGTTACTTGTATTTATTTCTGGTATTTGGGCAATATGACCCAGGAATATTTGTGTATTTTCAGATCATGACTATTTGAGATTAATACATTTTATTTTAAGTATTCTGTTGGTATTTGGTTTATATGTGCATGTGGTTGATCTTTTTCTGGCTTCCGACTCTGATTTTTTACTGTGACATGTTGTAAAGATTTCTTGAAACAGCTTAAGGATGATAATAATCATTCGCTGGGCTTTTGTTACGTACTCGTATTCCGTATTATTGGAAAACGGGGCGTGACAGGGTTTTCTGTGGTATCAGAGCATCAGGTTCGGCTAATGTATTAGTTGACTAATATATTAGACAAGCTTGGCTCGATCTGGAATCTGCGCAATATTTCACCAACCATGCATGCATAAGTGAATTATTACCAACAGTGATCTGGGTACTAGTCTTTTTCCATTCATTTGATCCCTTCTTATTCGATTTCCTTGATTCCTTGTTTCTTCCGTTTGTTTTAGTCGTTCTCATTTGTTGATTCTTTATTGGGTATAGTTTCGTTCTTTTCGTACCCATATTTCTTTGATTCTTTCATTCGTCTTCATTGTTGACTCATTTGGAGTATCGTGCTAGTTATTTCTTTCCGGCCATATTCTCTTCAAATTCAGCTTGTACCTCTCGTTCCTCTTCTTTCATATTCAATTCTTTGATTCTTATTTTCCTTCATCTCTTGTAGTTGTTCCCCTTTGTTGACTCTTCATTGAGTATAAAATCCATCCTTCTCTTGCCTATATTTTCTTTATATTGTGTATATATTTTATTGAATATTTTGCGTATTTCAATTATTAATTATTATATTTTGGATCTTCTATAAAATTATTTTCTAAAATTTTATTATTTCGAATAACTTTGTATTTTAATATCACAGATTTTCAAAACGTATCTTCGTACATAAATCGAGCAATCAATATCTAAGTACGTGTGGAAGATCGCATCATTTCGTTCATCGTTTTGTTGCAACTGGATGTCGAGATAGCAAACATGCTACTAGACATCAATGGAGGCAAATTGCAACTGGATACCGGTGAGGCAAAATGTGTAACCGAATATCCAGATAGTAAGCTGCAACCTGTTGTCGGGATGGCAAACCTGCAACTTGATGTCGAGAATGCAAGACTACAGATGGATATAAATGAGGCGAACCCACATCAAAGGATTTCTACTATTATTATTATCGTTTTCCTTATTATTATTAGTATTATTATTATTATTAGTATTATTATTATTTTTGTTATTACTATTACTATCATTAGTGTTGTATTTTCTTACTATTTTAATTTTGATGTTGATGTTGAATTACTTTCACTAAATTGATGAACCCCAAATTATTTTCTGGCTTGTAATATTATCCTTACCAGTATTGTTAATATTTTATTATTATTATTTTTACCAGTATATTTATGATGATTATTATTTTTATTATTTCTATTATTATTATTTTATTATGTGTTGATTTTTGTATTTTTAATATTATTTTTGTTAATGCCCATTAGTTTTGACCTAATTATTTCAATTAAATCCCTCATCTCAACCCAATTGTATTCTGTTATCTCATTCTTTTCTTCCTGCTCGGATCGTTGCTGGGTGTCGTGTGGTCTACAACGATATGTCTGCGGCTTGGAACATCACCATCAGAGTGGCGCAGCGGAAGCGTTGTGGGCTCATAACCCACGGGTCCCAGGATTCTCTTGTTGCTTCTTTTCCTTGTATTGTTTACTTCCCCCTGTCTTTTGCACTCATTCTCACCCGTTGACTTGTTGTTTGATTCAATTCTTCTCTGTCATTTTACCCAGTTTGCTTTTGCCGTGTCCTATGTACCGCCTACGTAAATTTCGAGGACGAAATTTTGTTGTAAGGTGGGTAGGATTGTAACCCCTGTTTTTCACTTTTGGTATTTTTTTTGAGGGTATTTTTCATTTTTGTGAATTATTATTTTCCATTGTATTTTCGGAACAATAAATTTAATTATTTTTATTCTATAATATTTTTCTGGCAGTTTCGACCTCCTTTTGCTATTTGTGCGCCGTTTGGCCGTTTTCCGCCATTTTGAATTCTTTTTCGTATTTTCTTGGTCTCATTCATAATTGTTAATTATTTTTGGGCCATGGTGAATTTTTAAAAGTGTTTTGACCAATTTGAGATTTTTGGCCCTTAAGGAGATTTTTAGGAGCCATAGGATTCATTGCATTTTGTATCCTCATTTGATATCTACCCAATATCCATTACCCAATTGTATACCCATTTAATCCTATTGATATCCACTACCCATTAACCCACTTTTGATTCCCTATAAATACCCCCTCATCTAATTAATCCCTAACCCTAATCCTAATCTTTTTCTCCCCATATTTGCAAGCCGGCTCCCTCTCTCCTTCTCTTCTCCATCCCGGTCTGCATATTATACCCCAGGCCGACACCCCCTCACAGCCCCCACTTCATACAAACTCGTCTCTCCTCCTTTCCTTGTGGCCGAAACCAACCAACCAGCACCACCATCTTCAAGAACAGCCCCTCCTTCATCTCTTCGCTGATTTGGTGAAGAGGGTATCGTCCGTTTGAGTTCGTGCTTCAAGAAGACGATCGTAGGCAAGATTCGGTTCGTGGGTTCGCTTGGAATCATGCGTGGAAGGACTTTTGCACGTGGGTTTTCATTGCTAGGCTTCGTAGTGCCGTGTTCATCATCAAAAAGGCAAGTAACTTGTACTTAAATTTCTTAGGTTGATACAAGTAGAAAGTTCACACATAGGATAGGTTGAGACTAGAGACGGACAAAGATCATGTTTTTAATTGTGGGTTTCGTCTCTATTGTTCAAAACAAGCCATAGACGACTTAGGACATGGAGTTTGATAGGTTTATGCCTTAGGATTCACCCTAACGCGATTTTAATCGCGTATGTGACATATTGTGTAACCGATGTTTGATTGAACGCCCATATGAGAAATACTAGATTTTGACATGTTAGTTACCCTCTTTTATGACAATTAGACATTGGGTATACAGCGATTCGAATTTGGAAGAGTTTGGATTACTTTTGTAGAAGTTATGATGTTTTGAAGATTAGTTGAGAAATCTGGAAATTTGGATGTAACTGGATTGATGGTTGTTTTTACCTGGATTAAAGTCCGAATCTCAACATGACTATTTCTGAGAAATTTATAGATAACTGAATCTATTTTCTAACCCCACTGATTTCACCCTGTTTGGACTTCGTATGAATTAGTTATGATTATTTTAGTTCCTGTGTATCGGTAGTTTCCAGATTCAGTTCGGAGTAATTTTTGTGGACAAACTATTTTCAAGACCAAAGTTAGACATAATTTCATGCCACGAGATTTTGTCCAGTATTTCACTATGATGTTAGGTAGTTCCCTGATTTTTGTGGTAATTAAAAGATGAGTTTTGAGTGATTCCTTACATTCTTTCTATAGATCGCTTTTGCTGTAAACTGCGTGTGATTGTATGTTGAATGCCGTGTTCACCTTGTTTTTAATTACTGTATGAATATTTTGTGTGAGATATGAAAGTTGGGTAATTGTATCTACTTTCACCCTGTTTTGGCGGAAGTGGATTCTGATGCGCTGTTTGCAAGATGTGTTCCATTTTGTACAGCGGTGTCGAAGAATTCCAGATCCATCAAAACTGTGTTATGTGTTATTTCCTATTTTTGAAAACATATCTATACTTTCTGGAAAAATATGAAAATACATATTTTGATACTATACATATAGGGGATTACCCCAGAATTTTCGTGGATTTAATTAATGAATTTGTATGCTGTTTTCATGTGGTTTAAGTTATTCCCCTGTTTTCTGGCTGTACTTGAAAACTGTGTTGGAATGTGTTTTAAGCCGTGATGTTGTGAACTAGTGTATATCTTCATTATAACCGTTAGAAGCGTGTGGATGTCTAAATTCCAGATCATTCGACGGATCATGATTTGCATGCCTGTAGATCTTTGGATCACTGATTATGTACAGACTGGTATTGCTGTCCTGTTTATAAACCTATACCATTTTGCTCGTATTTGTGAATGTTTGGTACCTATACTTGCTGATCTAATTCCCTGAGTCTAAACCTGATTATGACCTGTTAGTTTGACATTATTTAGCACACTCTCATGCCTGTGGATGATCTTAATAATAAAGTAATTAAGCAGTAATTAAGCCGGGGTATATGGGACAGATCTAGTAGTGGATAGTGCAGAAACGTGTACTCGGGAGGAGACTTGTGTTTCCTTTATGACAAGTTACCGATCAAGTTACCGATCAAGTTTACCGATCAAGTTACCGATCAAGTTACCGATCAAGTTTACCGATCAAGTTTACCGACCAAGTTCTGTGATTCTGTGAATACTGAGTATACTGCCCTGCATGGTCCCCTACGAAATCTAAAGCAAAATTGTTTTGAATGTAGCAACCATGTGATATAATTTGGGGCACATGTCGTGCTACCTAGATAGTAATCACACAAGACTTACATTAATCTGAAATCTGAGATCTGATTATATTTCTGAAGTCTGAATCTGAATCTAATATATAGAAATCTAAATCTGAATCTGAATATCTATTATCTAAAACCTGTTATCTGATTTACCTGACATATCTGAATATCTATTTACCTGACATTTCTGTTATATGACACTTGACACTTAATATTTGGGACATCTGCCAGGATACTATGTTAGTTGAAGTTACCATACCATATTAGGTCTGTTTCTGATGATTAGTTAGATCTGTTTAGTTTTTCCCAAGTGCTTGTATCCTATTCTATTTGTGACCCGGACTTGCCATTGAGGGGTACTATGTTTTCTCTTTTCCTTTTTCCTGCATTCTATGAATTGCAGATTTTGGAGGACAGGTTCCTGAAGGTATTGGCGAGATGAAGTTCTAGTTGGCTGAAGCTTTGCTATCTATATTTATTTCCTGTTGCTCATTTTGAACATTGTATCTGTTACTTGTATTTATTTCTGGTATTTGGGCAATATGACCCAGGAATATTTGTGTATTTTCAGATCATGACTATTTGAGATTAATACATTTTATTTCAAGTATTCTGTTGGTATTTGGTTTATATGTGCATGTGGTTGATCTTTTTCTTGCTTCTGACTCTGATTTTTTACTGTGACATGTTGTAAAGATTTCTTGAAACAGCTTAAGGATGATAATAATCATTCGCTGGGCTTTTGTTACGTACTCGTATTCCGTATTTTTGGAAAGCGGGGCGTGACAGGGGCAAGCATCAATCTTCTCCCATACACCATCTATGAAAAGCTAGGATTGGGGGAACTCCAACCAACATCCATCACGTTGCAGTTGGCAGATCGCAGTATCAAAAGACCTAGAGGTATTTTGGAAGATGTCCTAGTTCAGGTAAACGATTTCATTTTGCCTGCTGATTTTGTCGTGTTAGATATGGAGGAATCTTCAATGTCATCTTCTCTACCAATCATTTTAGGTAGGCCCTTTATGAGTACGGCTGATATAAAAATTTGTGTCAAAAAGGGTACCATAAGCATGAAAATAAATGGAGAGAAGGTTGAATTTAAAATGTTTGATACACTGAAATTTCTACATGATGATCATGAATGCTATAATGTTGATGTGGTGCAGGATATTGTTGATCAAACATTTCAGGTACATAGCGTTGAACCATTACAGGCCATAATTACACAATCTCTAACTTTATCTAATGTCAAACAGGAATACGATGACTGGGAAATTGCAGAGACAGTACATCACCTTGACACTTCACAGTCATACTCAGGTAAGTTTGCACCAGTATTTGAAAAATTGGTGATTGATGAACTTTTTGTTTCTGCAGACAAGTCGACTGGTGCACTGGACAAGTCGACTACTGTAGAGGATCAGTCGACTGTCCAGACTGCTACCAGGGACCAGTCGACTGCACCAAGACTTACAGACCCAGAGCTTAAGCAGCTGCCCGACCATTTGAAGCACGCATATTTGGGCGAGAACCAGACGCTACCAGTGATAATTGCTGCGAATCTAAGTGCACAGGAAGAAGATAAGCTGCTGAGGGTACTACGAGAACACAAGAGTGCAATAGGATGGACCATTGCAGACATCAAAGGAATAAGTCCATCCAGATGCATGCATAGAATACTCCTTGAAAACAATGCAAAACCAAGCAGGGAGGCACAGAGAAGGCTTAACCCAAACATGAAGGAAGTGGTAAGAGCAGAGATTTTGAAGCTACTAGATGTTGGCATCATCTACCCTATCTCAGATAGCAAATGGGTAAGTCCTATACATGTAGTGCCTAAGAAAAGTGGAGTCACAGTGGTGACAAATGAAGAGAATGAGCTTATCCCTACTAGAGTGACCACAGGATGGAGGGTATGCATTGATTATAGGAAACTGAACAATGAAACCAGGAAAGATCACTTCCCTCTTCCTTTTATTGATCAAATGTTAGAAAGATTAGCAGGATATAGTCATTATTGTTTTTTAGATGGTTATAGTGGCTATAATCAAATTGCTATTGCTCCAGAAGATCAAGAAAAAACCACTTTTACATGTCCTTTTGGTACTTTTGCATACAGGAGGATGCCCTTTGGATTGTGCAATGCTCCAGCTACATTTCAAAGATGCATGATGAGTATATTTTCAGACATGGTGGAAAGGTTCATCGAGGTATTTATGGATGACTTTAGTGTTTTTGGATCTTGTTTTGATGAATGCCTTAACCATTTGCAGCTTGTGCTTAAAAGATGTGAAGAATGCAACTTAGTACTGAATTGGGAAAAGTGTCATTTCATGGTATAACAAGGTATTGTGTTGGGACATGTGGTGTCCAAAAGGGGAATAGAGGTAGACAAAGCAAAAAATCGATATAATATCAAAACTACCCCCTCCCACTACAGTTAAGGGTGTTAGGAGTTTTCTAGGGCATGCAAGGTTTTATAGAAGATTTATAAAAGATTTTTCAAAAATCTCCAAACCCCTTTGTGACTTGTTGGCTAAGGATGTTGAGTTTGTATGGACAGAAGAGTGCACAAATGCTTTTATGACATTAAAAAATCTTCTCATTTCTGCACCTATTGTCATGGCACCAGATTAGAGCCATCCTTTCGAGCTTATGTGTGATGCAAGTGATTATGCTTTAGGGGCTGTTTTAGGTCAACGAATCAATAAGAAACCCCATGTTATCTACTATGCTTCTCGAACTTTAAACGATGCACAGCAAAATTATTCCACTACTGAAAAAGAAATGTTAGCTGTTATTTTTGCTATAGAGAAGTTTAGATCATATTTAATTGGTTCTGAAGTTATTGTTTTTACTGACCATGCTGCCTTGAGATATTTGTTTGCTAAAAAGGATGCTAATCCTAGGTTAATCAGATGGGTGTTGTTGCTTCAAGAATTCGATCTTGAGATTAGAGATAAAAAAGGAAGCGACAATATTGTTGCGGATCACATGTCCAGGCTACTGCAAGAGGACGAAAGAATCGTGCCCCCACTTAATGAAACTTTCCCAGATGAACATCTCTTTGAAATAAACTTATGCTCGGGGCAGTCGACTGGTAACAGGACCAGTCGACTGGTACCTCACTGCTCAAATTTTCTATGGTTTGCTGACATTGTAAATTATCTAACCGCTCATGTTTTCCCTCCAGGTATGACAAGTCAGGAAAGAAAGAGACTGGTGGCTATGTGCAAGCACTACTACTGGGATGATCCTTTGCCCTGATCAAATTATAAGAAGATGTGTGGCAGACGAAGAACAACTGAATATTCTACAATATTGCCACCAATATGCATGTGGAGGACATTTTGGACCGAAAAGAACAGCACTCAAGGTATTACAATCTGGATTTTATTGGCCTAAAGTATTCAAAGATGCTTTTTCTTTTTGCAGGACTTGTGACAAGTGCCAAAGGACAGGCAATATCTCTTCTAGAAATCAAATGCCACTGCAAAACATCCAAGTAATCGAGCTTTTTGATGTTTGGGGAATCGACTTCATGGGTCCATTTCCTAACTCATTTGGTTATTTATATATACTTGTGGGTGTGGATTATGTGTCTAAATGGGTCGAGGCTGTCCCCTCACGAACTAATGATCACAAAGTTGTTGTCAAGTTTTTGCAGGAAAACATTTTCACTAGGTTTGGTACACCACGAGCAATAATAAGTGATGGAGGAAGCCACTTCAATAACTTTCCTTTTGCTTCTTTGATGAAGAAGTATGGTATTACACATAGAGTGGGCACCCCATATCATCCCCAAACTAGTGGGCAGGTGGAAATCCGCAACAGAGAAATCAAGAGTATTTTGGAAAAGACAGTCAACACAAGGAGACAGGATTGGTCGCTGCGCTTGAATGATGCCTTATGGGCCTACCGAACAGCATACAAAACACCCATTGGCATGTCACCATACCATTTGGTTTTTGGCAAAGCCTGTCATCTTCCAGTGGAGTTGGAGCACAAAGCATATTAGGCCATCAAAAGGTTCAATTTTGATATGAAACAAGCAGGTGACAAAAGAAGATTACAACTAAATGAGCTTGAAGAGTTGAGGCATGACGCTTAGAGAATGCAAAATTGTACAAGGAAAGGACAAAGTTGTACCATGACAAACAGCTAGCAAGAAAGGAGTTTTATGAAGGGCAGAAGGTATTGATATACAACTCAAGATTGAGACTTTTTCCAGGCAAGCTTATGTCAAGATGGTATGGGCCATACACTGTCACGAGAGTCTTTCCACATGGCGCTTTGGAGGTTCATAGCAAGGAAAAGAATCACACATTTAAGGTGAACGGGCATAGAGCGAAGCCATACATAGAGATGAGCATAGAACCGCAAGAGGAAGATGTGAATCTTCAAACCGTTCAATACATGGTATGACCTCATCAAGTCTAGCTGAAGACAAGAAACACAGCGCTTATTGGGAGGCAACCCAATTTTTCAGGGGAGTATTTACACTTTCCCTTTATTTTCTTTCAGTTATTCATTTTTTTTTCTTTGAGTTATTATTTATTTTTCTCTCCTTACTAGATGTGACATATGCCTATTTCTAAATTTTCTTTCGAACATTGAGGACAATGTTCCATCTAAGTTTGGGGGTATTGGGGTTATTTATATTTAGAGTCTTCTGAATTTTTTTAGAATAAACAATTTCTTATAAAGTAAGAAGAAGGATACTTATTTACTTTAGGATTGTTGAGTTTCATAAATTCCCTACAAGATTATATGAGTCATGCAATTATACATAATAAACAAATGTGATGCATTTTCTGTTGATTATTCCCTTTAGATCTAGTCCTAAATTGAGTTTAAGTAAATAGAGTGATAAAAAATATATATAAATATATATATTCAAATAAAGTCAATCTACTCCAATGTTTTGAGTGCTTAGTAACTAGGGGTATTCATCACCAATGTTTACCTTTACGTCAAACGGCAACTTGAAATATGAGTATGCAAAGCACTTTAGAGTTTGTGACTTGCTGAGTAACCGAGTGGATTCATCACAAATGTTTTGCATTCGCGTAAAAAGGTAAGTGACAACTTTAGAGAAGCGACTGAAAAAAAAAAAAAAGAAAAAAAAAAAAAAAAAAAAAAACCTCTAGTTTGCTACTCGGTTTGTAGTAGAGAAAAGGGGATAATCACAGATTGAGTAATTACATACTATAACTATAATTAATTGCATGACAAGTATGGTTGAGTTTGGAGTAATGAATAAACAATTGCACTAGAGAAAGTGGGTATGTTTAATTTTACTTTATCTGAAATTGTTTTAAGAACTCTTGGTGGTTAAGGCTGTCATTATTATGTTTCCCCTTGTTCATAATTTCAGTTTGCTTGAGGACAAGCAAAAATCTAAGTTTGGGGGTATTTGATGAACACAGTATTATTCATATTTTAGAGCAATAACTTTAGTGCAATTAGACATTTAAAAGCTCTATATGTGGTATTTAACTCTTATTTTCTCTTTTCCATAGGAAACAGTCTATAACAGCAAAACGAAGCAAATTCAGGATTGTAAGGATGAAACACAGGAAACTGAAGAGATCAGTCGACTGATCATGCTTACAGGCGACTGGACAGAGGGAATCAAGTTTACACAACAGTCGACTGGGCTGATGAATCATGAAAATACTAAAGTTTCGACACAGTCGACTTACATCCAGAGGCAGTCGACTGATAGGCGGCGAAGTAAACAGATAAGATATTCGAAGATTCATCCAAATCTAATTTCAAATCTATTTGAATCCAGATTTATGCAAATCAAATCTAGAGACTGGGGATTTCCAAGAGCACGTGGTTAGCAGATAAGGAATAAAAGAAGAAAAGAGAAAGATATAAATCAGCTAATCAAATAAGGAAAGAAATAAGAAAGGGACTTTCCTGAAAAAGGGGGGGAAAACCCTAATTCTTTAGCCGCGCTCTATAAATATCAGTCAAGAGATATCGCATCAGCTCTCTCTCTTCGCTCTCTTGGCCCTCGTCATCTCCCCATCATCCACCACCGAATCACAAGAGTCTGCGCGTTCAAATCATCAACAGGGGTATTAGTTCTATTGGCATCAAGGAAGGAGATAGGAGATCCAGTATTCGAAGGCAGTCGACTGTGTGACAGCCAGTCGACCTCATTGCCGGACTTCATTAGTTTATTTCTCTTCTCTTTATTATTTTATGTTGATCATGTATTCGAACTTGTTGATTAATAAAAGTACTATTATGTGGAACTAAATTCTATAGTTGGGTAGATTGAAGCCGTAGTTATGTAGTGCTATATTCTTCTGAACTCTTTTATTTTACTTATTGATTGAATCCGTTTGTATTGGTATAGATTAATGGTAATCAAACTTGTTCTCGAAAGTCTGAGAGCAGTCGACTGAGGTGAGAGCCAGTCGACTGACGTACAGAGCTTGAGAAATCCAAGTTTGCATTACCATCTATCTGAATCTGTTATATGAGCATATTGAGATGACCCGTATCTCGTGCCCGTAATTGTAACAAAGGAATCTTTAGGGGTTCCTGATTCAATCAACTTAAGAGATCTAGATCTGATACCAATTTCTAGAACCTTGAGTGTTTGTTCGTTTCCACTGATCTTATGTTTTCTTTAAGCACAACTTAGTAGATACCATGCTAAACACTTAATGAAAGAAACGAATTAGAGTAGATACCATGCCTAATTCTTGGCCTAGGGAAACAGTACTTTAAGGAGTAGATACCATGCCCTTGAAGGGAACAAACATGAGTAATAAGAAGAAGTCCAGAAGGTGACTTAGCATTACTAACTATTGGTGGAGATCTAAACCCAACTACTTCATAAATATTTGTGATTCAACACTTCTTAATTTAGTTTTAATCTTTTTATTTCTTTTAGACTTTCAAAACAACTCTTTATGATTTTTATTCTTTTTATTGATTAGTAAGTTAAAGTCTACAATCTCTGTGGGATCGACCCTTGCTATTGCTACGCTTTTCTAAACGATTCGTGCACTTGCGAGGTTTATAATTTGTGTCTAGTTTGTCTATTTATTTAGGTGACTAGATTGCACAACATACAACTATTTTAATATATTGGATAATAATAATGAATGTTCTCTTCAAAAATAGTATTTTACAGAAGGATATCATTTATGAAGTATTTGATATTCTTTTGTTCTTGTTTTACAAGTTATTACAACAATTTCACTAATTCACACTTTGCACCCTAATTGGTATCAGAGCTTTGTTGAAAAGTAAAACAAATTTCCATGTAAATACTTCAACCTCTTCTTGTTTGTCATTCACATCATCATCTTCAAACAATCCAACTTGTTAAATTCAAGAATTCCCTATCAAAACCAAGTTGTTTAGAGTTGGGAAAGAAAAGAAAGCCTGTAGAATGTTGTGGCAGTGGTGGTGGAGTAGTGGAGCTGATGACGGGAGATGGAGATGACGGTAGTAGATGTGGTGGAGGGGGTAGACGTACAACTCCAAAACTCAGTAAAATGTTCAAAAGAGTATTTTAGGTTTTTCGTAGTCCAAAATAAATAGAATTTAACGAGGATTGGCTGTGCTAAGAGCATCCACAATGATATTTGCTATTTTTGGCAAAATGGTAAAATGAGAAATGTTAGAATTAGGAATAGGAAAATATTCTTTTATTATTGATTGAATAAACTAAATACAATTGGCTCCTATATATAGGAGAGAATAGAAGACTAATCTGATACATAATCAATATGGGACTGTTGCCGCTGATTTCGGTGTGGGGGCAAACAGATGAGATTTGTGAGTTCGAGAAAACCTGAACAGCATATCCAAGCCTTCTGATTCCTGCCGCAACCTGCAAGGAAGTGCGAGACACCGGGGTTGATTCCGGCGACGCACCCTCCGATGCTCTTGTCAGTAACCAGTGGTGATTAAAGAAATAGCTTAAGGTGGAAAAAGAGTGATTACCCGATCACAGTGATAGAGGGGAGGTACTTATAGTCGCCAGGGGAGTGATTAGAGGCTTGATTCCCTGTGTAACTGCTAGGAGAAAAATCCTCACAGTCTGTTTAGGAAACTAACCCCTGATTCCCGGTGAGAGTAAATCAGGCCCGTTGACTTGGTCAAATCAGTGACCCTGATTTGTCTCCTTGCTGGTCTGGGTTTGCCTCGGGTCGGGACCCGTACCTAGTCGGAGTGGACCCGTTTGTGGGTTGTTGGATCTGTGAGAAGAAGACCCAATACCCGCTTTGGATCCATTTGTATGCGAAATTACCGTTTTACCCCCGAGCTTCAAGATTCGCGCCCAATCTGGACGGTTCCGATTTAACCCCATTTTTAGCCATATCACGAGCCCCCCACTCCTAAAGGTTGAGTGTGACCAGCCTTTAAGGAGTAGTCTGACTGTTTTGGTGGCTAGTGGAGTTGTATCGGAGTCCGAATGGAGGATTTTGAATCTCGAAGGGGGTAGTGAGGTAATCTTTGATGCCGTGTGCTGTTCTCTAGCCGTATCGAGCATCTGACGGTCTTTTATCTATTTTTTCGGAATATTTATTTAATTTTGCGATGTGTTTACTAATCGTTTGGGGGTTTTAACTGTATATTCTAGGCAATAATTGTTCGTTCAGGGGCTCAAAAATGTACCCCCAAATTTTTAATTATTTTCCAGAATTTTTAGTTAATTTTCCCGAATTTTTAGCAATTTTTTCGCAATTTTTAAATAAATAAATCGATTTAAATAAATAAAAAACGATTTTACATACCGATTTATGGCGTGGCTCGATCTGGGCCGTTGATCATGGATGGGCACGAATTTTTGAGAGATCCATCGGTTGCCACCGCTCGGATGCTTTTTTCTCCGTTTGCGAGCTCGGGAAGGCACTTGATCGGCCGCCGACCGGAGGGATAGGGGTTCGGCGGGCCGAGCGACGTGGCGCAATCTGAGCCACCGGATGATGGAGTGAATCCCAAAAAAAATGCTATCTTGTCTTTTAGCGCACGTGGCGCAATCTGGACCGTTCATCATTAGGAGCACGAATTTCTGAGAAATCCAACGGTCGTAGTTGCTCGGTGTCTTTTTTCTCCGTTTGCGGGATCGGAAAGGCACTTGCTCGGCAGCCGACCGAAGGCATGGGGTCTCGGCAGTCCGAGCAACGTGGCGCAATCTTGGTCGTTGGATGACGACGCGCATCTCAAGACGGGCACATTTCTCAAGAAAACACTATCTTGTCGTTTAGCGTCCTCGGCGAGATCTGGGCCGTCTGATTGAGATCCGATGGGAAAGTTGAGGAGAAAGTGAGTTTTCTCCGTTTGCAGGATCAGAAAGGCACTTGCTCGGCGGCCGACCAATGGCATGGGGTCTCGGCAGTCCGAGCGACGTGGCGCAACCTTGGTCATTGGATGACGACGCCATCTCAAGACGGGCACATTTCTCAAGAAAACACTATCTTGTCGTTTAGCATCCTCGGCGAGATCTGGGCCGTCGATGACGACGCGCATCTCAAGACGGGCACATTTCTCAAGAAAACACTATCTTGTCATTTAGCATTCTCGGCGAGATCTGGGCCGTCTGATTGAGATCCAATGCAAAAGTTGAGGAGAAAGTGAGTTTTCTCCGTTTGCAGGATTGGAAAGGCACTTGCTCGGCGGCTGACCGATGGCATGGGGTCTCGGCAGTTCGAGCGACGTGGCGCAACCTTGGTCGTTGGATGACGACGCGCATCTCAAGACGGGCACATTTCTCAAGAAAACACTATCTTGTCGTTTAGCGTCCTCGGCGAGATCTGGGCCGTCTGATTGAGATCCGATGTGAAAGTTGAGGAGAAAGTGAGTTTTCTCCGTTTGCAGGATCGGAAAGGCACTTGCTCGGTGGCCGACCGAAGGCATGGGGTTTCGGCAGTCCGAGCGACGTGGCGCAACGAGTTTCGAGACGGTCCTGTTCCCAAGGGCATTAATGGTGCCCCGTGATTTGCGCGGCGTTCCATCTTCCCGGGGTCATTAAGAATGGTGCCCCTCAATTAATGCGTGGCGTTTCAACTTCCGAGGGTCATAATGGCCGGATCCTGGAGGGTAGCTTATAAGTACCCCATTCCCTTTGTCACTTCAATCGCAACAATGTAGAGTTTCAGACCTCGGAGGTATTTGCCTTGGGTAACTTCTCCTTCGAGGTTCGGAAGGGTGGTCGCTCTTTTGCCTTGTTCTTCTCCCATTCCTGACGGCCCCAAAGTGAATGTCAGGGTCGGGGGAGAATAAGGCAATAGTGGTGACGACCGTAATCCGGACCCGAGGGATGAGTTACTTCGGAAGGACGGGTGGTCGTTCTTCCACCATGGTCCTCTCCTGACTCTGACTGCTCCAACGTGGGTGTTAGGGTCGGGGGGGATCATGGTGGAAGAGGTGATGATCCATGTCCGAATCCGAGGGGTGAGCCTGTTCGGAGGGACGGGTGGTCACTCTTCCACCATGATCATCACCCGATTTTGACCGGCCCGATGTGAGTGTCAAGATCGGGGGTGGTCATGGTAGAAGGGGCGATGACCCTAGTCCGGATCCGACGGAGGGGTTCATTTCGGAAGGACTGGTGGCCGTTCTTCCGCCCAAATCTTCTCCTGACTCTGGCAGCCCGGACGAAGGTGTCAGGGTCAGGGGAGGTTTGGGCCGAAGGATAGACCACCGAAGTCCGGATCCGAGGGACCGTGTGTTTCGGAAGGACGGGGAGTCGCTCCTCCGCCAAGATCTTCTCCTGACTCTGACGTCCCGGATGGAGGTGTCTGGGTCAGGGGAGATCTTGGCAGAAGGGTTGACTGCCGAAGTCCCGATCCGAAGGGGCGATCTGCCTCGGAAGGACGGGTGGTCGTTCTTCTACCATGATCTTCTCCCGATTCTGACGGCCCCGGTGTGGGTGTCTGAATCGGAGGGTCATGGTAGAAGAGGTGATGACCCAATTCCGGCCCGAGGGAAGAGTTGGTTTCGGGAGGACGGGTGGTCGTTCTTCCACCGTGATCTTCTCCCGATTCTGACTGCCCCGTTGTGGGTGTCAGGGTCGGGGAAGATCACGGTAGAAGAGGTGATGACCCTAGTCCGGATCCGAGGGACTGCAGTGGCTTCGGAATGATGGGTCTCTTCCCATCTCTGTCTTCCTTCTGGGCTGACGGCTTCCGATGGTTGCCAGCCCGAAGGAGTTAGAGATGGGGGGTGCCGATCTGATTCTGACCGGGCCCCATGGGTCGGCGGAAGGCCGACCGAGACCTGGGGCCTGGGGGGCTCGCCGAAGGCGGTGCCTTAAAACTTTAAATCGAAATTTTTCCCGGTTTCTTCAGACAGAGTTGGGATGCCCGAGGGTACGATTATCCCAGTGACGTGGCGCAGCCGGAGCCGTCTGATGACATGGGGCAAGTGTAGGCAGTCCGAACGACTTGACCCGATCTGGGCCGTGGGATGGCGACGCGTATCTCGAGACGGGCACATTTCTCGAGAAAACACTATCTTGTCGTCTAGTGTCCTTGGCGAGATCTGGGCCGTCTGATTGAGATTTTACGCGAAAGTTGAGGAGAAAGTGAGTTTTCTCCGTTTGCCAGCTCGGAATGGTACTTGTTCGGCGGCCGACCGGGCTATTCGTAAGTGGGGTCGGATTGCGTGAAGTTCGGATTCAGGTACCGTCGCGCCGAGCTAGTTGACTTGGTGAAGAAGACAGAGTTGTGTTGGGCCTTCGTGATGTTTCGAGAGCGGCCCAAGAGTCGCGCTCTTTTGTTTGGAAGTCCAAGGGACGTTCCTTTTTACTATAAATCTTCACCCCCCCATAACCCAAGTCTCATTATTCACTTTTACTATCTCTCACCAGTTTTTACTTTCACCTTCGAAGTTTTCAGCTCCTTGGTGGTGGTGCTAGCTGTTGCGGCGAGGCGTTCCCTGTCTCCGGTGAATTTTTCCGACCACAGCTGTCACTTCAAGGTCAGTCTCCTTCCTTTCTCTCTTAGAAAATGGTTAAGATTACATCCTCGGATGAGACCCCCGCCTCGGAGCAAGCCGTAGGCCGAGCGGGCAAGGGAAAGGAGGTAGTGGAGCCGACCGATCAAAGCGTCGTTCGGCCGGACAGAGAGGGTGCAGTAGCCGAACAACCTCAGGATGTCGCGGCGGTGTCCCATAAGGGTAAAGCGGTGGTCACGATCGTCGAGATGCCGAAGACGGCGGGGGCGTTCGGTCGGCAGCCCATTGCTCTGTCGAGCATTGGAGGCGTTCGGGACTATGCCGAGGATGTCTTGGAGAAGGTGACCCAAGGGACGGCCAAGTCGGTGGAGGAGAATGAACCGAGAGAGCTATCCGAGGTGGACCATACCATCTCCTCGCTTACGGAGGCCAATCTTCATTTGATCCGAAAGGGATTCCGGATCCCCACCGAGTACGGGCTGCTACTCCCCGGGGCAGGCTTCCGAGCCAATACGAAGTCTTCGACAGATGTGTGCGTCTTTCCTGTCGACTCCCTAATCGCCGGACTCCGCTTTCCCCTCCATCCGTTCGTAGTGGATGTCTTGAACTGGTACGGTTTAAGTCCCGCCCAGCTGATGCCGAACACCTGGAGACACGTCACGGGATTTGTCCTCCGGTGCCAAGAGGTCGGTGCCGAGCCGAGCATGTTTCTCTTTCGGAGCTTATACCGACCCTGTCAGCCAAGCCGAAACGAACAAAGGTTCTATCTTTCGCCGCGGACGGGCGTGAAGTTGATCGAGAATCCGGACTCGATCAAACATTGGAAGGAGAAGTATTTTATCGTCCGAGCCCCTACGCCGTGGGTGATACCGATAGTTTGGGCGAAGGGTGGCCTGCCCAAGCAAGCAAAGAAGGATCCGATGCTGAGTGACGAAGAAACCGAGGTCCACAATAATTTCCTCGCTCTGCCAGCGCTAAGCTAGAAGGATATTACCGAGGAGGTTCTGTTCTGAGGGGGTCTCAGTCCGATCGACCCTAGTACGCTTCTGGTATTCATACTCTTTGTTTAGAGTTTATGAAATTTTTTCTAAGATTTTTCATTCGGCTTGTGCAGAGATGATGAAGATGGACTATAAGGCCCTAATGACGAAGGCCAGGGCGGCGGAGCAGGAGACGAAGAAGAAGAGGCCTTCGACGGGGCCCCAGGGCGGCCGAGCCCCGAAGATTCCTTCGGTCGAGAAGGCGAGCGATCCGAAGCAGGCCGTTGCCCCGGTGGCCGGTTCCGAGCAAGAACAGTCTGCGGCTACTGACCCTCCAGTTTCCGGTGCGCCGGCACCTACGGTGGAGGGGGCTGCAACCGGGTCGTCGAGCGGTGCATTCGGCGTGAAGGAGGTGATGTCTCTCCCAGTCCCGCCCCTTACTGCCGACGCGGAGAAGATCTTGACCGAGCGTCATAAGCAGATCTTCGTCCCTGACTGGCAGGTGATGAATGTCGACGGCTTCTTGGGCGACGGCAACATCTGCATGGAAGCGGTGAGGCACCTGCCGACCCCAAAGGATCGAGCGACCCTAAAGGCCGGGCTTGCAGGGGACGCCGCGATGCAGATTGCTCGGAACACCATGTCGGTAAGTGGACCGAGCTCTTTTTCATCGAAACTTTTTCTGAGATTTTTCTAAGTTCTTGGGTTCGGGTTCTAATGTGCTGTTCTCTTTTTAGACCCTCTGCCACTTCAACTTCCTGCTCGAGGAGTTTGCGGACAAGGAACAGGAGCATGAGCGGGAGAGGGTGGAGCGCGTCAAGGTCGCGAAGCTGCTTGATGCCGAGCAACTCCTCTCGACAAAGAGGGGTGCCGAGGTGGCCGGGCTGGAGAAGCAGCTGGCCGACGCCATTCAGCTGTCGAAGGACACGGCAGCCAAGCTCGAGGCGTCGGAGAAGGAGGCTGCCGAACTGAAGGGGGAGCTGGCTAATGCCCGCTCGGAAGTGGAGAGGGCTCGGAAGAGGGCCGAGAAGATTATGGCCAAACACCGGTCCAAGGTGAAGAAGGTGAAGAAGGCCGTGCAGGAGGAGGCCGTCCAACACATGTTCAAGAACATGGAGGACGCGTACGGTCGGGCCCTGCTACATGTCACGGCCAGGAATCCGGGTTTCGACACGTCTTCCTACCGTTTCTACGACCCCGTGGAAGGGGAGGAGGAGGTTCCCCAGGGGATGCTCGAGCCCGAGGGGGAGACGGAGGGTGTCGAGGGCCCGGGTGAGACCGAGGCCGAGGATGAAGAGGAGGGCGACTCTGAAGAGGAGAGTGAGAGCGAAGACGGAGACGAGGGCGATGCCGAGGACAAGGCCGAGGGGTCGACGGATCCGAACGGTAAAAAGGTCGACCCCTGACTCGGTTGCCTCTTTTAGTGTTTCGTTGTCTCGTTTCTTCTCTTCCTCTTTTTTTTTTGTAAGCCTAACCGCGGACTGGCCACCGCTCTTGTAAAACCTTCTCCTTGATTTTGAATGAAAATATTTTTTTTGGCCAAAATTTGTCCAAGTGTTGAGTCTCGAATTTGTGTATGATTAGTTGTAGATGTTTCCAAGTGTTGGCCCATCGGATTCATCTCTGCTTTTCAGGTGAGGTTCGGTCCGATCACGGAGGTTTCGTACCTCCGTAAAGAGTTGGCCAAGACGAAGCGAGAGCTGTCACTGAGCCATGATAAGCGCTTTTACTTATTTCTGGAACTGGGGGAGATAAAGGCACTGGCCAGGGGGTAGTGTCGCGAGTTGACGCGGCTACGGAAATGACCCCTTGTTCCTATTCTTAGGGGCGAGGTCGAGCGGCTTGGTGGGGAGCTTGCCGTCGCCGAGCGGAAGAACGAAGAGCTCTCGGCCAAGATCCGACACTTGGAGGTAGCGGGGCGAAGTCGTTCGGTGGAAGAGGAGAGGCTTGCTTCTGAGCTGGAGAAAGTGTCATCCGAGCGCAAGAAGCTGCTGGCCGAGGTCGACAAGCTTAAGAGGATTACGATAGATAGGGGAATCGAGGCCACCCATTATCGACGGCTTGCGACCGATAGCGCCAACGTCTCGGGCTCGTCGAGGCTCCCGCGTCTGAAGAAGCTAGCGAAGGACGACGCTTTAAGGGATAGAATCATCGAACTGGAGGAAGAGGTCGCGTCGCTCAAGCCCCTGCCCGAGAGAGCCAACGTCCGCAGTACCTCGTGTACTCGCGAAGAGAGCGAGAGAGGAATTACATTTTACGAACTCGCGATACGTCCGCCCGTGGCTAGGCAGAGCCCTGCCGACGCTCAGAGTAGCGTGGCCGTCTCGTCGAGCGGAGCCTCGGTCGGCGCCACAATTAGGGTCAGCGGCGAAAGGGGATCACGTTTCGTTGGTTTAGGATCGAGTTCGGAGGGCAGGCCTCGTCGTCCTCGCATTTCATTAAACCGAAGCGTTCCCCTTCCGAAGAGGCCATGATTGTGTCGTTTTATGTTTTTTTTTTGGCTATTGTAAAGACTAAATTGTGGGGTCGGTCCGGCCGTCTGTAACACTATTATATCTGAATATGAATCTGAAAGTTTGTTTAGAAAATTCCCAAGTGTTGGACTTCGGCAGTGTATTGAAATTTTGCTATTCGTTTTCCCTTCTTTTCAGCTCGTGGTGACAATCCAGGACTCGGATTCCAACAGCTTGGATGATGCCGCTGAAACTGGGGTAGCTTCAGGGGCGATGAAGTCTCGCCCGTTGGAGTACCGAGAGTGGCTTCGTGGCGTCGAGCTGAAGCTGCGTCGAGCTGAGAGCGAGCGGGCCCACCTCCAGTCCGTCCTCGGCCAACGAGATGCCGAGATCCAACGTCTGGAGAATAGGATCGTCGAGGCGACTTCTGTAAGGGAGGACGAAGATTCGCAATCTGCTTTTAGCAGCGCTCTTCGGGTTCAGTGTATTCGGCACAATCAGTCGAAAATAATTGCTGAGCGAGATGATTTGGTCTATGAGATCCATCATTTGCAGACCGAGGAGGCGAAGCTTCGGAAAGAGGTGGAGGAGCTTTCGGCCGAAGTGGATGGGCTGGGGACCGAACAGATCAGTGAAGACATTTCTGTTTGAGTACCAAGTGTTGTGGGTTGGCGCTGTATTTTTGTTTTCTAATGCTTTGTGACCAATGAAAGATTGCTTTGTATTATGCCCAGATTATTAATAAAATTTCTTTCGAGAACTAGCGCTTTTCTTGTTGCTCTGCGTGTCTATCTCGCATGTAAGTGTGTTGGTCACTCCGAGAATTACGAGCCGAGCGTATTAATGCCGTCGGTAAGACTGTCGAGCCGAAGCAATTCCTATGAGAACACTATCTTGTCGTCTAGTGACTCTGACAAGGTCCGGACCATTGGATTATGGCACGAATTTCGAGGCAGTTCAGCCCCCGAGAAAATGCTATTTTGTCGTTTAGCGTTGGTGGCAAGATCTGGGCCGTTGGATGTTGGCGCGATTCTCGAGGCGGCTCAGTTCCCAAGAAAATGCTATCTTGTCGTTTAGCGATGTTGGCAAGATCTGGGCCGTCTGATCGAGATCTTACACGAAAGTTAAGGAGAAAGTGCGTTTTCTCCGTTTACAGGGTCGGAAAGGCCTCTGCTCGGTAGCCGACCGAAGGCATGGGGTTTCGGACTTCGGCTTCGAGACAGGATGACTCGGATTCGGGGCCGAACAGTGCTTCGGTCTAATACTTCTTGCGAAGTTGAGGGGTGAGCCGAGCTCTTTTTCCTTCGTGGGACTCGTCGGTCATAGCGCGCGTTCGACGGTTGTGGGAGCAATTCCAAATGGTGGTCCACTCCTAGTCTGCCGTGGGGCAAGCTTGGGGAGTAGAATGAAACCAAGTGTTGGACTCCGGAACCATCGGTGTAGTTCAACGGTTGTAGGAGCAATTCCGAACGGCGATCTACCTCTGGCTCGTCCGGGGGCGAGCCGAGGAGGTAAAGTCGAGCCGAGTGTTGGACTCCGAACCATCGGTGTTAGTTCAACGGTTGTGGGAGCAATTCCGAACGGCGATCTACCTCTGGCTCGTCCGGGGGCGAGCCGAGGAGGTAAAGTCGAGCCGAGTGTTGGACTCCGAACCATCGGTGTTAGTTCAACGGTTGTGGGAGCAATTCCGAACGGCGATCTACCTCTGGCTCGTCCGGGGGCGAGCCGAGGAGGTAAAGTCGAGCCGAGTGTTGGACTCTGAACCATCGGTGTTAGTTCAACGGTTGTGGAGGCAGTCCCGTACGGCGATCTACCTTTGGCTCGTCCGGGGACGAGCCGAGGGGGAAACTTCGAGCCGGACATTGGACCCCGAACCATTGGTTGAAAAAAGCAAAAACAAGGGATAGAGGCGGAGAGGTGCAAACAAATTTATAAGCATGAAAGGTCATTCTTTATTAATAATCGATGGCGAACCGTTTTTACATATTACAACTTATGAAATAGATTACAAGTTGGAGGAGAGGAATGGCTCGATATCCTACGATACTTAGAGTGGCGCCGGGGCGCTCTCTTGGTATTTCAGGAGGTGGTCGGCATTCCAGGTCCTCGGAATCTCTCTGCCTTCTAGATCTTCCAGACGATATGCTCCGGGCCGAACTACCCTTGTGATCTTGTAAGGCCCTTCCCAGTTCGGAGCCAGCTTGCTCCTCTAGTTGGGGAAGGATATGGCCAGTTTTCTCAATACCAAATCCCCTTGCTTAAGGTTGGTGGGTCGGACCTTCCTATTGTATGCCAACTCCACCCTTCTTCGGTAACCTTGCTGCCGAATTGACGCTCTTTCCCTGAGCTCATCTACCAGATCTAACCTCGAGGGGTATCACCGCCTCGGACCCATAGGTGAGGTTGAAAGGGGACTCACCTGTGGGGGTCCGCTTGCTCATGCGGTAGTTCCATAGGACGTTGGGGAGTCGGTCGACCCATAGGCCTTTGGAACATTTGTCCAGCCTTTTCTTGATACCTACGAGGATTTGCCGATTAGCGTTCTCTGCCTGTCCGTTCGACTGAGGGTGGGAGACGGACGAGAAGCGCTGCTGGATGGCGAGGTCGTCACACAGAGCTCAGAATGCCGCGCCAGTGAACTGAGTCCCGTTGTCCGTCACAAGGACACGGGGGACACCGAACCGACAAATAACGCTCTTCCAGAAGAATTGAAGCACTTTGTTCTCGGTTATAGTGGCGAGGGGCTCGGCCTCGATCCACTTCGAGAAGTAGTTAATGGCTACCACCAAGAACTTGAACTGGCCGGGAGCCGGAGGGAAGGGCCCTAGTAAATCCATTCCCCACATTGCAAAGGGAATGGGACTTGATAGGGAGGCAAGGTTGGCTTGTGGGAGCCGACGGACATTCGAATGTCTCTGACAGGGGCCGCATTGCCGAACGTGTCGCTCGGCGTCTTGAAGGAGGGTCGGCCAGAAGTATCCATAGTTCAGAGCTTTCCGAGCTAAGGCCCTAGATCCTGAATGTGCTCCGCTGATACCCTCGTAGAGCTCTTGTAGGGCGTAGTTGGCCTGTTCTGGGGAGAGGCACCTTAGGTACGGTCGGCCGTCTATTTGAGAGAAGGAACGTTTGTACAGGATGCCCTCGATCAAGACATACCGCTCGGCCCGGGTTCTGGCTCGGCGTGCTTCTTTGGGATCCTCGGGCAGGAGTCCATCCCTTAAGAATTCCACCAACGGCTTCATCCAATTATCTTGCAGCATGACCGGCAACGACTCCACCGAGCCGGATGTCTCGTCTTCTATGCTCGGCTTAGAGAGGACCTCGATCAGAACGGTCTGTTCAAGACCTTGTAGGGATGACGATGCCAACTTGGACAGGGCATCGGCCTGCGAATTCTCCTCACGAGGGACCCGTTGGATGAGCGCTTCTTCGAACCGGCTCATGAGGGCACGGACCTTAGCGAGGTACTTCGCCATTCGCTCATCTCGGGCCTCGTATTCGCCCAAGACTTGGTTCACGATAAGCTGGGAATCGCTGTGGATTCGGAGGCGCTACGCCCCAGCACTTCGTGCAAGTCCGAGACCAGCAATAAGGGTTTCGTACTCCGCCTCATTATTCGAGGCCTTGAAGTTCATACGTATCGCGTACTGGAGGACGAAGTCGTCAGGACCGTTCAGGATAATACCGGCGCCGCTCCCTTCGCTACAGGAGGAGCCGTCCACAAAGACCGTCCAAATGGGGGGTCCATTCAGGACGTGGCCGACTTCAGGGATGGTGGACTCTACGATGAAGTCGGCGAGGGCCTGTGCTTTAATTGCCGTCCGAGGCTGGTAAGAGATGTCATGTTGACTCAGCTCTATGGACCACTTCATCAGCCGGCCCGAGGTCTCAGGCTTGTGGAGGATTTGCTTTAGAGGTTGGTCGGTGAGGACAACGACCGAGTGGGATTGAAAGTATGGCCGGAGCTTCCTCGCCGCCATGACCAGGGCGTATGCCATCTTCTCTATCTTCGGATAGCGGAGCTCGGCGTCCCGAAGCACTTTGCTCACGTAGTAGATTGGCCTTTGGGCCCGGTCCTCCTCCCTCACCAAAACAGCACTCAGGGTCTGCTCGGAGGCAGCCAAGTAGATGAAGAGAGTTTCCCCCGAGACAGGTTTGCTGAGCAGAGGGGGGTTCACCAGGTAAGCCTTCAGTTGGTCGAACGATTCTTGTTGTGGTGGGCCCCATTCAAAACCCTTGGCCCCCCTGAGTGCCTTGAAGAAGGGGAGGCACTTCTCCCCAGACTTCGAGAGGAACCGACCGATAGCAGCGAGCCGACCCGTTAGCTTTTGCACCTCCTTGATGTTTCGGGACGGGGCCATGTCCAATATGGCCTTGATCTTCTCGGGATTGGCTTCGATCCCTCGTTGGCTCACCATGAAGCCGAGGAATTTTTCCGAAGAGACCCCGAACGCACACTTGTTCGGGTTCAGCCGCATGCTGTGCCTCCTCAACATGCCGAATGCCTCCTGGAGGTCGACCACGTGGTCAGTGCCTCGGATGCTCTTGACGAGCATGTCGTCAACGTACACCTCCATGTTCCGGCCTATCTGGCTCTGGAAGACCTTGTTGACGAGGCGCTGGTAAGTGGCTCCTGCGTTTTTCAACCCGAACGGCATGACCCGGTAGCAGTAGAGGCCCTGATCGGTGATGAAGGAGGTCTTCGGAATGTCCGGAGGGAACATTCGGATTTGATTATAGCCAGAGAAGGCGTCCATGAAGCTAAGGAGCTCATGGCCCGAGGTGGCGTCAATGAGGGTGTCGATGTTCGGAAGAGGGAATGGGTCCTTCGGACACGCTTTATTCAGGTCGATGAAGTCGATGCATATTCTCCAAGAGCCGTTGGACTTCTTGACCATTACAACATTGGAGAGCCACTCGGGGTAGTTTACCTCCTGTATGAACTTGGCCTTCAAAAGTTTATCCACCTCCTCTTTGATGGCCTGCTGTCGCTCGGGAGCGAATTTTCGTCTCTTCTGCTGAACCGGTTTGCACCCCGGTTCGACACTTAGGCGGTGGACTAGCAATTCCTTGGAAATACTTGGCATATCCGCGGCCGACCAAGCAAACAGGTCGCGGTTATCCCGGATGCATTTAATCAGGTCAGAGCACAGCGCGGTCGGAAAGGACTTGCTGATGAGGAATTTCCGGCTCGGGTCCTCGTCCGAGAAGAGCACCTCTTCTAACTCGTCCGCCGGCTCGACGTTGGCCGAACTTTCGGCTCGGGGATTTCTAGTGTCTCGAGCGAGAGCACCGGTCCCCCAGTGGAAGTCATGTAGCACTTCCGGACTGTCTCTTGGCTTCCCCTGACTTCCCCTACTCCCGACCGAGTGGGGAACTTCATTTTAAGATGGTACGCTGAGGGGACAGCTTCCAGGGTGGCTAGGCCGGGATCGGCCTAGAATGACATTATACGCCGCCGGGACGTCGACGACCATGAAGTCCATCGGCTCGGTCCGGGTAGTAGGGGTGTTTCCAGCAGTCACGTCTAGGGTTATTACTCCTTCGACAGTTACGGGGATCCCCGTGAACCCGTGGAGTGTGTAACCGGCCGGCTTGAGACGGTCCCGAGACAGCTGAAGGCCTCGGAAGGCCGAGAGAAAGAGGATGTTCATCGAGCTCCCGTTATCTACCAGGACCCTCTGCACCTTGAAGTTTGTCATGCGAAGGTCGATGACGAGGGCGTCGCAGTGGGGGGTTCGGACCCCTTCGAGGTCCTCATCGGAGAAAGTCACCAGGATTCCGAGGCCTTTGGGAGGAGGAGCGCTGTGAACTGAGTTGACCTCTCGGACGAAGGCCTTCCGAGAGGAGTTGGAAGAGCCCCCCATAGGCCCTCCGTGGATGAGGTGCAGGACCCATTCTTCCTCAAACTCGGGTGTCTCCTCGCGCCGTTCGGAGTGCTTGTTAGCCCCCCTAGGCGGAGGAGTGCTGCGATCCGTCCGATCGTTTGCCTTTACAAATTTGGCCAGTTGCCCCCTCTAGATGAGGGCCTCTATTTCATTTTTCAACGCCCGGCAGTCGTTGGTGTCATGGCCGTGGTCCCTGTGGTAACGGCAAAATTTCTCCTTGTTCCTTCTCTTAGCCGGGGTGTTCATCCTCGGAGCTGGAGGGATGACCCCCTCCTTCTCCACTTCCATCAGGATGGTGGAGACATTGGTGTTGAGGGGAGTGAACTTCTCGAACCTAGGGGGAGGGCGGCGCTGGCCGCCGTTGTCCTTCTGCATCTTCTTCGACCCCTCCTCCTCTGTCGCCTTCCTCTTCGACCCTGAGGCCGATCCTCCGAAGTTCGGGACGCACTCGGCCTCTTCCGCCCAGATATACTTCTCGCACCTTAGTAGAAGGTCGGCAAAGTTGTGCGGGGGCTTCTTGGCGAGGGACGACCGGAGGTTGGAGTTAAGGACGTTCGATTGGAACGCAACAGTCGCCACTGACTGGTCTAGGGAGGCGATAGACCTGACTTCTGCAGTGAATCTCTTCACGTAGTCCCTCAGTTTCTCTCCCCTTTCTTGCCGCAGGTTGAGCAGGGAAAGGCTCGTCTGCTCGGCTCGCCTGCTACTCACAAAGTGAGTTATGAACAGCGTCTCGAACTGCTCGAATGAGAAGATGGAAGAGGGGGCGAGGCTGGAGTACCACTCCCGTGCCGACCCCCGGAGGGTGGCGGGGAAGGTCTTGCAGAGTAGAGCGTCAGAAGCTTGATGGATCAGCATTAATGTCTTGAAGCTTTCGACGTGATCAACTGGGTCGGACTCCCCTGAGTACGTTTCAAACTGCGGAGGTTTGAAACCCCTCGGTATGGGGGCCTCCATGATCGTCCGAGAGAAAGGGGGTCTGCTGGGCCGGACGGTTCCTGCTCTGGACTCCTCCTCTCTGTCTATGCGACCAATGCGCCTCTCCACCTCATGGAGACGGCGGTTGAGGGCATCGTCCCTCCGCTGGTAATCATACGATCCCCCGGACTCTTCTTCATAGGAAGGGGAGCGGGGACTGCGGCGCCGGTAGTCCTGTGATCGGCGGGGACTATACTGCTGCTGCTGGCGACTGGGAGCCGGGTTAGGACTTCTGGATCGGCAACGAGGACTGGGAACCCTTGGGGGTGTTGGAGCCCTCTGGGCATTTTGGTTGTTCTTCCGAAGGTTGAGGGCCTGCAGCACGGTGTCCTGAAATTGTAGGAACTCGGCACGAGTGATAGGTGCCTCATTGTTCCTATGATGATGCCGATCCGTGGGGGAATGCGGCCTCCTCCTTCGGCGCTCGAGAGATGTCGCTCGGCCCCTGCGGTCCGGAGACCTCCTGCCGTCTCGGCGGTGAGGGGACCGATCCCCCTGGTGCTGGCGGGAGGCTCCCTCTCGGGCCCGCCTCTCATCAAGGTGGGTGCGGAGGTCCTCATCTTTTTGGCGGTTCAGGATTGTGTTGCGGAGGTCGGGGTGATGAGAAGCCATTGAATCCGAGGATTCATTGTGAACCGAGACGTGGTTCGGGTTGAGGGGCTCCTTCTGCCTTCGACCGTTGTGACCGGAAGGGCCATTGGGAGGTTGTTGCTTGGGAAGAGGTGGTTGGCCCTGCTGAGTCGGGGGAGGAAGTTCGGGCTGTGGAATAGGATTGACAGGCGCTTCCTCTGTAGGATCGGCGGGGTTGGGCCCGCGGTTGGACCCTCTAGATCTGACCTTCTTCGGAGGCATGGTTGCAGAAGACGACGAGGAAGAGGCTGAGGCTATTCGTGTGGTGTTTTCCACAGACGGCGCCAATCTGTTGCCGCTGATTTCAGTGTGGGGGCAAACAGATGAGATTTGTGAGTTCGAAAAAACCTAAACAGCAGATCCAAGCCTTCTGATTCCTGCCGCAACCTGCAAGGAAGTGCGAGACACCGGGGTTGATTCCGGCGACGCACCCTCCGACGCTCTTGTCAGTAACCAGTGGTGATTAAAGAAATAGCTTAAGGTGGAAAAAGAGTGATTACCCGGTCACAGTGATAGAGGGGAGGTACTTATAGTCGCCAGGGGAGTGATTAAAGGCTTGATTCCCTGTGTAACTGCTAGGAGAAAAATCCTCACAGTCTGTTTAGGAAACTAACCCCTGATTCCCGGTGAGAGTAAATCAGGCCCGTTGACTTGGTCAAATCAGTGACCCTGATTTGTCTCCTTGCTGGTCTGGGTTTGCCTCGGGTCGGGACCCGTACCCAGTCGGAGTGGATCCATTTGTGGGCTGTTGGATCTGTGAGAAGAAGACCCAATACCCGCTTTGGATCCATTTGTATGCGAAATTACCGTTTTACCCCCGAGCTTCAAGATTCGCGCCCAATCTGGACGGTTCCGATTTAACCCCATTTTTAGCCATATCAGGGACTAAACCAATATCTCATCTAATATAATATCTAACATCCTGTCTCAAACTCAAGTTGGTTCAAACAACAAGAGTTTGGAATACTGACGATATTCATATGGAAGAAACGACAAATTGTGATGCAGAAATGGCACTTGATGGCGCATGTGACAGAACTGAGAAGTAGAGTATTATAGAAGGAAGTAGTGGTGGCGCACTGTTGAGATCTTACCCCGAACAGTGGCAGGATCTCCATATCCCAATCTGTAATGAGATCTCACCCCTGACTAGAGACATAGTCGATGATGGGAACTCACCCCTGAACTGAAAAATAGACTGATGGGATCCCACCCCTGACTTGAGACATAGTCGATGATAGGATTTCACCCCAGACTTGAGAATTGTCGATGTTGTGATCTCATCCCTGAACTGAGAACTGGATGCTGATAACACCCCCTCTCAAACTCACGATTGATCAACTGGAGTGAGTTGACGATCTGGATGTAGAAGCACAAGAAACGATTGATCAACCGGAGTGAGTTGACGATCTTAATGTAGAAGCACAAGAACCTGCAAGATTTTTTTTTTCCCTTTGAAAACAGCAAGAAAAAAAATGGGTTTGAAAATAGAGGGTTGCGGGTGTAGGTTTGGGTCGGGTCGGGTCGGATCTGAGGTATTGGGTGGGGATATGGTCAGGTTTGGTTTGCTTTGTGGATTTGCTTTGGTTTCGAGTTGAAGTATAGGCTGGTTTGGGTGATTTTCAGGATGAAGTATGGGCTGGTTTGGGTGATTTGGAAGTGAGGTTTTGGATCTGGAAGTGGAATAGGAAATTTGGAAGTGGATTTTATATCTAGAAGTGGAGGTCGAGGTCAGTAGGTGGAGGAGTTAGACTGCAGGATTAGGTAGGAGAAGTCGCCGGGGGGGGGGGGGGGGGGGGGCAAGGAGGGTTAAGAACAGTGGCGGAGCCAAACAAATCAAAATGGGGGTTCCAATTTTTTTTCTTCCGGCATCGACATAATTGTTGCCGAAAATCTCTTACTTCATTTCTGTTTTGAAAAATTAAAGTTATTGGATCAAAATTAAATGATAATCAAAGTAAATATTCGAATTTATATTTTTAGTATCATGTATTTTTTAGCACTTGTACGGTTGTACTCTAAATTTGGTAAGAGTAATACTAATCAATAATCATACTACACTATTTATACTGTTATAATACTAGAGGCTAAGAGATACGACTTAAATGAATAAATATACTTGTAACTTGTGTACACACTAGTTTCTTATTCAAAATTTTATCCAATGATTATACATATCAAATAATAAGTATCACTGTTAATTTTTAGCCCAAAGCTCATACCACTATTTTGAGCCTTTAATAAGAGGTGGATTAGACATGGGGGTCCCAAATTCTTTTTAACTGGGGGGACAAATAAAAATTTTGGTCTATATTAAGAGGTTTTACAAAATTTTTGGGGTCCCAAATGTCCCCCCTACTCGCTTACTCCCTCCACCCCTGGTTAAGAAGAAGAAGATCTGATGGGTTTTGGTGGTGGTGGATTTGGTGGTTGGAGATCTTCGAGGGATGGCAGCGCGCCAAGGTTGGAGGAGGACTCATCCCCGAGCATGCGATGCTTGTGCCTGGAGCCTTGGATCTCTTGTTGTGGTCCCACTAAAGGAGGACGTCGCCGGTGATGGAGCTGCGGGCATCAACTTCGACTTCGGAGGGGTTTGTGGAGGTGTGTTGTCGACGATGGTGGTGAGAGGTGCTGCGGAAGCTTCGGGATGGAGGAAGTCGATTGGAGTTGATGAAGGTGTTATTGGTGGTGTCGGGAGTTCGCTGGAGAAGAGAGGATGTGAGTTGCTGTTGTTGTTGATGGCTAAGGTTTTGGTGAAGGTAGTTGATGACGGCTAGGGTTTTTTTTTTTTTTTTGGATCTTGTTGTTGATGACGGCTAGGTTTTTTGGTAGACTTGATGGATGAGAGAGAGGATGGGAGGTGGAGTGATTCCGATGAAGACGAGAATCACTCCACCTCAACAACGAGGACAAATTAGTATAGGCCTTATAGGATTATTGGCTCTGATACCATGTTAGGATTAGGAATAGGAAAATATTCTTTTATTATTGATTAAATAAACTGAATACAATTGGCTCCTATATATAGGAGAGAATGGAAGACTAAACTGATACATAACCAATATGAGACTAAACCAATATAGGACTAAACCAATATAATATCTAACAAGAAATAACAATTTTGAGAAATGTCACACTAGTTAATTTACCAAATTTTGATATTGCTATTTTTTTATCGGATGAAACATGTTGTTCCATCCGAAATGTATTTCTGTAATTTTTAGAAAAATTAAAATTGTGTTAGTTATTAAATAATCATTAGTTAATTAATTAGTGATTAAAATATTACTAAACCATATTTAAATTAATAAAGTAAGTGATTAAGGGTGATTAGTTGGCTTTGAAAGTGATGTTTTTATCACAAATGGGACACATTGTCCCGTATCTCAAATTTTTGAGCGCGGATAGGACAACATGTCACATTCGATGCATTTCATAACTTTTTTTGGGGACGGAACTTGTTGTTCCATCTGATATTTTAAATTTTTTTTAAAAAAAATTCACGGACGAAACAACATGTTCCGTCTGATCTTATTAAATAATAATAAAAAATTCACAGACGGAACAACATATTTCGTCCCCTATATTTTGAGAATGAACAAATAGTTTCTCAAATATGAGAAGCTACTGTTGCAATTTTTTCAAAATATAGCAAAATAGCAAACCGATGTCACTTTTTTTCTAAAAAAAAGGCAAAATGGCAAATATAGCATACCATTGTGGATGCTTAAGGGCCTAAATGATTATTTTTTTTTATAGCAATGAGAGTATTTCTAAATTAATCAGGTTAGTAATGGGGTTTTCTTTAACTTTTCCCCAAAAGGAACTATCGATAATGTGACACTTAAGGTAGTAAAGAGAAAGGTAGTAGATTTGGTAGTAGGTGTAGCATTAACCCTCTACTATTTTACTATGAGAAAAATATATATAAAAAAAACACCCCTAATGATTTGGATTTTTTTTAATATGCCACTTTTCAAAACTATTTGCAGAAAGAGAACAATTGTCAAAGTATTTGCACTCGTGGACTCGACAAATAAACTCGTCGTTCCCAATGGCGAGTTTAGTTGTTTCATGCTCACCGTTGGGACACGACAAATTTAGTGCTAATTTTTTGAGAAACTCTCCATTCCCAATGGTGAGTTCAGTTTAAAATTTTCATTGAAGACTTGCCCAGTCCCAATGGCAAGAACATTTACATTAGACTCGCTGTTGGGAATAGCGAGTTTAGTTCAAAATTTTCAATAAGACTCACCTTTCCAACGGCGATGACATTTATACTGAACTCGCTGTTAGGAACAGCGAGGATATAGAAAATTTAACAGAGAGTGAACACTCTGTTGGACTTAGTGAATTTCGAAAAAACTCTATAGAATTCTTTTTGAACTAAACTCATCGTTCCCAACAACGAGTCTAGTGTAAATGTTTTCGCTGTTGGGAACAGCGAGTCTTCATAAAAGAAAACAAAGTTTGAACTAAATTCGTCGTCCCCAACAATAAATCTAGTGTAAATATCCTAGCCGTTGGGAATAACGATTCTTAAAATTAAAAAAAAAAAACTGAACTCGGCGTTCCTGACAGCGAGTCAAGTGTAAATGTCTTCGCCGTTGGGAACGACGATTCTTCCTTAAAAATTTTGAACTAAACTCGTCATTACAGTGAAAACGTAACGGCGAGTTTCTAACAAAAAAAAGCTACACTCGTCGTTGGAAACGACGAGCATGAAACAACGAAACTCGTCGGTGAAAACGGTGAGTTTAGTTGTTGAGTCCAGGAGCGCAAATACTTTGTCAACTATTCTCTTTCTGCAAATAGTTTCGAAAAGTGACATACAAAAAAAAAAAAAACAAAAAAAATCAACTATTTGAGTTAGATACAAAGAACACCCAAACTTTACCTAAATTTGCAAAGTTGAACCAAACCATCAGTTTTTCCGTTAACTTCTCTCTCCCTTTGACACATATTGACCATGCTAAATGGATTTTAAAAATATAAAATTACTAAAATACCCTTCTATTTTACTAAGATACTATTTTAGATACTTTTATGGAATAAAATTTTAGTAATTTTATATTTTTTTTAACCTAGTCAATGGGGTCAAAAATGGATCACAGCTAAGTCAGATGAGAAAAAGTTAAGGAGTAAAGCATGCAACAGGCCGATTCAGAACAAGCTCGCATAATTTCCCTTCATGAAACCGATCGAAAAAAGAAGTGAGTGCAAGTGCATGGCTATGGCTTTCTTAGAAAATGTAAAATCCGTTTTTCGTTTATATGGATTTGTACTTATTTTCTTTTTCGTATTATTTAAATTTATTTTTTTCCAAATAAATCTTCATTTTCTCTGTAACACCCTGCAAAATTGAGTAATGGCAATTTTTTCCTCGTTTGTTACGCACTTATATTTTGTACCGTTACGAATAAAATTTGTAACATATTTTTATATAAATTTCATATTGTGATTATTTATATGTTTTCCGTTTTCTCAAAACTCATTTTTATCATATTCTTAGCCAACTCAAACATTTATTTAAATCTTTGTGTTTTATGTATATTACACATGCTTTCAATACACGTGTCAAATACGTATATTTTCCGTTACGTGAAATATCTGTAACAGTATTATTCTACGTATTTTGTATTTTGACTGTTTTTCTCTTAAATTAATTTTTATATTTTTGCACGTGCATTACACGCGCAAATTTTTAGCAATTTAGTCCATAAAGAATTTTCTAAGAATTATATATATTCTCATTTTATCTAAGATATTTATTTTGATTTTAAATCCATAGGCTCAAATCTATTTTAAAAGCATATAAGAAACTAATTGCAAAATAAAAGCTCATGATAAAATTGTATATTAAATGCACATTTAAATTTGTTATCACACTTGTCATGTAACAAATATATATATTTGAACTATGACCAAAAGAATGTGAAGTGTGCACATGTGGAAAATTCAAAGGGTTTTGGCCATGCATATGAAGGGGAAGAGATGGGGGTTTGTGTAGTAATGGTGAGTGAGTGATTAATTTTGTTAATGGGTATTTAATTTTGGGTAATGGGTGTCTCTTCATTCACCCATTTGACCCTATAAATAGCCCCTCCTAATTCAAGAACAAATACACCAAAAATCAAAATAATAATAATAATAATAATAATAATAATAATAATAAACAAAAAAAGAAAGAGAGAAAAGAAATAGTGATTGGATTTCTTCAAGGAGGAGGACTTGAGCTTGCTTTGCTAGAAGGAGAAGGCTAGCATCTTGTTGGAGCCCAGAGTAACATCCAAGTAGTTTTCTTCCATTTTTCTTTCTTCAACTGAGGTGGGTGACTTCTTGAACTTTCTAAAATATAGTATCATGCATGTGTAGGAAAATTGATATATAAAATTGATTATACATATGAGTATTGGTTAATTTGTGATGATGATATTTAGAATGGAAATACGTGTTAATTGAAAGATTGTCATGTAGATAAGTTGTTTTGATGATGTTCTGGGTGCATGGTAATACAACATGATTAGATTAAATGAATTGGATATAGATTTACACACAAAGTTACTAAATCATGTAAAGAAAGTTGTTGTTTTGAGTTTTGTTTGCACTTCAGAAAATCAGGTCTAATAAACTATATGAATTTTAAAGCTAAGATTTTTATGAGAGCATTTTGTATATATCAGGAATATCCCTTTAAAATTTCATAAGATTTGGAGGTCATTTACTATTTTAATAAAATCAAAACTTAGGACTAGTTGACAATCGACTAGTTGCTAGAAATCTGTATACATTTTGGTTTTTGATCATTTCAGTATCTTAGATAAAGTAATTTGAGAAAAGTCAAAACTAAGAACTTGTAGTAGACTCGTTAACCTTTCTGTAAAGTCTAAGAAATCAAATTTTAACGAAGAATTGAATTTATAATGAATTTTACAAGACTGTACAAGTGACAATATTTCAATATTTGACCCTACTGTAGATTTCGAAGAATTCAAGGATATAGATACAATATTTTGGAGAAACTTATAACTAATAATTGTAGTAGACTTGTATACCTTTATTTTGATATAAAGAACACAAAATTTCATGAAGTGTATAATTTTCTATGATTTTTACAAGTAACATGAACTGCAGTTTTCTGGTTTTGAACTTACTGTTTTGCAAAAGGAATTTAACGAAGTATTTGAGAATAATTCTAGGTGATTTTTTTACTACAAATATATAGTAGACTATGTTATAAAACTAATAAATCTTTCATTTGAATAGAATTGAGATTTATAATTATAATATAAATGAATATGAAAGGGGTTTTAATAATCAAAAGAATTTTGTATTTGGAAAATATTCTTGAAGAATAAATCTATGTGAAAATGAGTTTTTGTTAATCAGAGAGACTTTGTAATTTATTGTTGGTTGTGTGATCAACCAAGAAATGGTTACTTCATAGTTGGTAAATAAGAATGAACGAAAATATTTGAATGAAATATGAATACATGAAATTGAGGATATAAGTTATAAGGGTATGATTGACCCCAGTTGTTGAACATGAAAGATTTTAGTCTAGAGGCTAGGCGAGACCCTAGTAACTGGCATTATAAATAAAGGAAATTGAGAACTAACCAGTGTGGGTTAAGTATCTCTTCAAAAGTAGCCAGTTTGTGCTAACTTTCTCTCGTGTTAATTTAAGTCCGGTAGGGCAAGCTAGCTCTAGGTTATGATGACTTAAACTAAAACTTAAGGGCAGACACTAAGGGGAGATGTGATGAAGTATGAGCAAACATGAGTATGAGGGCAGAATTACCGGGGTTGAGGCTCGTGGTGGGGGATATTACTTCAGAATTACTGGGATCAAGGCGACGCTCATGGGGTGTTTGTGTGATGAGATATCGATGACAGCGCGGTGTAGATTTCATCTTCCGAATTATCGAAGTGTTAGGCATGATGGCCGATCATCACTCGCAAAGGGAGAACGACTTTCAATTACCGGGGTCATAGCTCGTGGTGTGGGTATTTGCCTCCAGAATTACTAGGTAAGAGGCAATGTATCCAAAATCACTTGAAGTGGGAGTGCGATACTCAAGAATTATCGAGGTGGTAATAGATACTCAAAGAATATCTAAAACATACACTAGTCACCGTAGTAGTAAATCATGGTGAGAGATTAAACCCTTTAATGTGGAGTACGTAGGTGTTTGCCCTCGGACCTATGTAGTATGGGGTGCATAGAATCTGAACAAGTATGCATTAATGTCATTGTAGTATAATATCTGCATTAGGCATTAAGTCATATCATACACTAACATGTTTAGGATAGTCACTCTTTACACTTTTATATGCATTCAAGTTTGTGATTAGTAAAGTAAGATTTTATTATAATACAGCATAGAGATGATCGATGTTTATAACATTACGTCGGTTGTAAGAAACTAACATGCCCACAGATTTTCAGTGCAGGGCTGGATTGGATTGGCAAGGACTTAAAGACGTTTGATGATAAAGATTATATTCATTATTAAAGCTTCTGATATTAGAGTTGTATTTCATGTTGTAGTTTATTTAACTTCTGCTATGTAACTCTGTAATAAACATTGTTGTGTAATAAAAATTTTTAATTTTCTTGTAAAATTGTAAGAATTGAAGTGAAAGATCATGTTGTACTACGAATTACATGTAAATGGAATTCGGGGTGTTACATTCTCCTGGAGCCAAACTGCTTTTATTTTGGATATCCGATCCATACTATTATTTATTACTATTTATTTTGTAAAACCTAGACACTTGATCTATTCTTTATTTATTTATTGTATGAAGCCCAACTTGATTTTAAACCACTATATATATATATATATGTATATCTTGTGTTAGGTCCATATTTTAGATCTCAATCCCTTCTGTAATTATTTTATCTTATTAATTGTTTAAGTTCAATGTTATTTATTTTTGTGTAAGCGCAACTATTAAACTGAAACCCGCATTGGTGTAACCAAATTCGTTAACCCAACTTAAACCCACTAGCACAATTTTCCCAGATCTCTCCAACTCCCCCTCACGTTCCCCTACAAATCCTCCATACTCTCCACTACTCATAATTTCCCCCTAATCTCATATTTCTTCTCAATAACTAACCACTAAATCCTTCTAAATTATTTCCCTAATCAATATAATCTATTATTAAACCACTCCCTCACTGTTTTTCTCTCTCCCCCACTCTCTCTCCCCGAATCTTTCTCTCCCTCTCTCCTCCTCTGTTTCTTCCGAAACTCGAACCCAACCTCGAGCTCCATCTCCTATCCTCACTCGACCACCAATGCCTTGCACCACTCTCCCCTCGCCTCGCGACCCCCCTGCAGCTCCGTCGACACCCTCGAGCTCCACCTTCCAACAACGCCGTAGCAACCCCTCCCCTGTCTGCCATCTCCACCGCAACTTCGCCCCGTCACCCTGATCACTCATCGCCACCATTGTTGTCTCCTCTATTGCGTCCAACTGCTCGCGACCATTCATCGCAACAACACATCGTCCTCGTCAAACTCTGCCATCCTCGTCACCATCCCCATCGTTTACACCGCTGCTCCCTCTCCACAGTTGCCGCCTCACCCCCGTAGCCTGTCAACCCTGCCTTCTCCAGAGCTCCATCAGCCCGTCGCCTTCTCCTTCCTCCACTCAACTTCCTCTCCGTCCTTTCGCCCTTGAGCACCTCCGACTGTCAAGCTCCACCTTCAGCCACAACTCCATCGCAGTCGCCATCCATACCACCTCATCACGCCTCTCCTTCCCGATGACTCCCCTATCCGCTGCCGCAACCACCGCAGAAGTCGACCGCCCTCGAACCCACCATCGTCCTCATCGCACCGTCAACCACCGCACCTCAGCCCCGAGCTATCCCTCGCCCCGGCTTCCACTATCGAGCATCCCCTGCATCCTCCGAACCACGCTACTACCATTGCCCTCCATCGCAGCTGCACCGCCATAGCCTCACCATCGCACTTCTTCTTCCTCGCCCACTGTAAGCACCTCGACGCTGTCGCCATCTATCGCAGCTGCCTTCACCCATGGCAGTCGCAGCCATCGCAAGCCCCTGTCTCCTCCCTCTGCCCCCTGCCTTTGTCTTTGACGCCTTCCATCGACAACAGCATCGTCGAGCCCCGTCATCGCTCGAGCCCTTGCAATCGCCACAGCATCATCGACTCCTCACCACCGAGCTCCTCTTCCACCATGCTGCTCACCCCGAGGCACCCCTATCCTGTCGTCATCCCCCTTCGCTGCTCTGTGCTACCCCATTGTGCCCTGTCTTCCACAACCCCTGCCTGCCATCCCTCGCCGCTGCATCCCCCTGCTGCCCCCTACCATAGTCAACCGCCCCGCTGTCCAGCCCATCGTAGCACCGCAGCCACTCCCCGCCATTGCTGCTGCCACTCTTGCCGCAGTTCTCGTTGTGTTGTTTCTCTCACTGTGTTGCTTGTTGTTGCCGCTCTCGCACTCGCCGTTGTTGTTGTTGATCTGTAATAACCTAATTTTTTATTTTTAATTAAATGAAGGTTTGTGAATTTTACATGTATTGATGTACTAATTCAGCTGCATTTTCTATAAGAATTATTTATTTTGTAGCATGAATAAACATTTTCCTATCTCTCTTTTATTTTTGAAAGCCTAATTGTTTATTTTAAAGCACATCCTAATTATTTGATTTATTTTAATTAGCCCGTTGGAGTTTGAGCCCACTAATTGAAAGCCCACTAGTTTATTTCCCTTTTTTATACCATGACTTGTAGTGTAGATCATTTTTTTAGACAATTAATTAAATGATCATGCACAACTAGTAGTTAGGGGTGCTACATTTGGCACGTGCATGCACTAGAGTGTGCATTGCACACCCTTTCTACCTAGGCCAAATTGGAGTCAAGGAGAGTGGAGGAGTGGCTTAGTGGATAGGTGGTTACTTGCTCATGGGTGGTTGCTACAACTTCCCAATGTATCCTAGCCATTTATCTACAACCACCTAATGCAATCTTAGCCCTCCATTTCACCCTAAAACTAGTATAAATACCCCTCCCTTGTATGCATACAACAAACTAGAAAATTTTGAAAAGAAAGAAAGGAAGAAATACATAAGAGAGTAAAAGAAAGATTGAGAGAGAGTTAGAAAAAGATTGAGAGTATTTAGTTTGTGTGTGTGTTCCATTCTTGGAGGCCGGACACTTCATCTAGGAGAGAGAGAGGCTCGTGTTCACTAATGCAAGGAGGAGGAGGCGATTGTGGTGGCTCAAACTAGGAGGAGAAGGACCGCTCGTGTGTTCAAGGAGATTCTAGGAGTTTTTCTAGTGTCTTCTTCAAATAGGTGGGTGTTTTTCTATACTTCTAATCTTAGACATCATGCTAGGGATTTTTGATACATAAGAATGCTAAAAGAACTAATAAGATAATCACTTGTTGGCTCTAAAAAGGACTTAATAGATGATTGAGTAAATGCTTGATGAATTGCATGCTATTGGTTATAATTCATGTCTAATGTAGTTAAATTGACTTATTGCCATGAAATTGTGAAATTAGAACCATGTTGATTGTAGAAAAATACTTATGAATGGTTAGTAGATGAAATTATTAATTTTGTGCTTATTGAACCAATGTAACACTTGTTCAAGGAATGCAACTATGTTTATAAATATTATGGATAAAGAGAAATCTTCGGTTGCACACTACTTTGGTGAGCACTCCGTGAGCACTCACGAACTAGAGACCCTATGAAAAATCCGAACCGCTCATATTGTTCTATATGCCTTAGATAGCATAACAATAAAAAATCAAGTAATTTGAAGTTCATTTGCCCATGATTTACATCATCACAAAATTGTATGGCTGAAAATTCTAACAGCTTGATGGATGGGCAAATGAACTTCAAATTACTTGATTTTTTATTGTTATGCTATCTAAGGCATATAGAACAATTGAAATTTTGCAAATTGTAGACATAGATTGCAAATAGAGTGAAAAATACTTGTTTTAATGTAAAAAAAAAAAATTCTTTTAAACACTGATTTGTTAAATAAATGTAAACTCATTATTCTAGAAATTTTAGGACTTTATGTGAAGAAAAAACGAAGTTATGATCTTCTGAATGATGGAATAATTTTAATAAACAGAGACTCGACATAAACCTATTTGAAACTAATCCTATATCAGTTAGTCACTATGGTCATACTGGTTATAGGGGGGTACCAGTTGTGTTACTGTAGTGGTGCGGTACCCTTGGTGTGTGGGTTCGAGTCTCGGCAGAGGCTTTTACTTTTTAAAATTTGATTTTTCCCAAATTCCGAGAACTGAACTCAAACCCTAATCATCCCCTTTTCATGACAGTTAGGCACTTTGTCCCGTTTGGCTAGTGCGCGGGGTTGGTTTCGGTGACTGGGCACCCTGGTTGTGTGTGTGCGGGTTCGAAACTGGCCAAGGCCAAAAAAAATTTGAAAAAATCTATTTTTTTTATACACTTGGTTATTTTTTAGCTTTAAGACATAATAAATACTGAAAAAAAATGTTAGAAAATTTCTGAAATACATAGACCTAATAAAATTATTATTTTTTACTTGTGGACCTTTAAAAAGAGAAATAAGAGTACAAAATTTAACAGGGAAGTATTCATCTTAGTTTTGATCTTTTGAAACTCTAAAAAAACAAAGAAATAAAATTTTTGATTATAGAAAAATTGCAAAGTGATAAATTTGGATTTTTCACTCATAAGTGTTGAGTAGGATTAAATAAGAATTTTGAGTATGCAAGTGGTACATGGAAGTATGAGAAAAGGAGAACTTGTCGAAACGTGCAATTTTTGTGAACAAATATGTTTTCTTCTATAGAAGTGAAAGGAGGACTTAGACTAGACTTTTTAGCTAAACTCTACGTCGGCAAGAATGAAAAATATGGAAAAGAGGATTTTGATTGTTTGAACATGTTTGGGTCATTGATAATGATTGATGTTGAAAAGACCGATGTAGGAGTAATGCTAGATTCTAGAATATTGACCTTCAATTGTACATAAGGATTAGATACATAGTGAAGACGTGACGAATGTAAGAGAAAAACATGAGTATGAGGGCCATTGAATTGACGGCGTGAGAGTATTCACAGGATGTCCCATGATACGTCACGATTAAAGCGTGAATACTACTCCAGAGTACCGTCCCGGTGGCGACGCTTATGGGGTGATCTAATGACCACGGGTGGTGCCATGTCTATAGTAGGAGGAGAATTGACGACAAGATGCCTGCATGATGAGACATGTGTCAGTGCGTGGGGTTCACTCCAGGGCACCTAGACGTGGGCTCATAACTCATAGAATGCCTAGGATACTTACCGTAGTTACAGTAGTAGATTAAGTCATGGCGAGGGATCGAACCCTACAAGATAAAGAACGGTTAAGTGCTTGCCCTCGGACCTATGTAGTATGGGCTGCATAGACTCTGAACAAGTGCGCATTAGTGTTATATAATGTAAACAACTACATTAAAGACTAAGAGCACAGCACAACATGACATCAATCGGATAGTCCCTCTGTAGCTTTGTCTGTGATCAAGTTTGTGGTTTGTTTAAATATGGAAAATCATTGTACTGTTCAGCATAGTGAGGATGGCCGTGTATAATATTTCGTCGGTTGTAAGCAATTGACGTGCCCACAGTTTTCTATGCAGGATAAAGAGATTGGCAAGACTAAAGTATGCATGCCACTTAAAGATTGATTCAAATGTTGTATATTTTTATTCATGTAATTATTGTAAAATTGCTTCCGCTATATAAATGTAATGTAAATGTAACTCTGATGTAACAAAAGTTTTTATTTCCTTATAAAATTATACGAAGAGAAGTGTAAAGATCCTGTGGAACTTTGAATTCAGTCTGTTTTGAAATTCGGGGTATTACAGAGTGGTATCAGAGCCACGCTTCCAAGTAGTACAAATTTATAAGGAACGACACCCTAGAAGTGGACATTAGAGCGTGTGTTGAGTCTAGAGATTTAAATGTAAGTCACTTACATTTGTGTTGCTCTATGATTTATGTTTCTTCTCCTCCTTTTTCTAAGATGGCGGACCACTTCGACCCAGCTGGAGGTGACGATTAGCACATAATTGAGGAGGATTACTACCCCAGGCAAGCTGATTTAGACGAAGAAGATCCTGAAGAATTCGAAGAGGAATGGCCTGAGTCCCGAGAGGTCACTCCACCTCTGGATTCATCTGATGATTCCTTCGACGAGGAAGAACCAGTTCCGAGTAGTCTCATTGCGGCTCTTCAGAGGCAGGTAGAGACTCAGAGGGAGAGAGTGGATCTGCTGCAGGCACAGTGTGCGAAGTGTAGGGAGAGCATTGCAACTCCCATTCATCATGTTTGGGAACTCGAGAAGAGGAAAAACATGTACGATGTACTGAAGAAGGAAGTGGCGGAACTACAGGAAGAGCTTCGAGAAGCCAAGAGGAACCGTAGGAACTAGACTGTTGTATCTTCTTACTGCTTTCATTTGATGTTAGAAATATTTTAAATTCGAATGTATAAAGTTTGAAATTCAATGAAATGAAAATTTGATTTAAAATTCATGTTTTATACTTCGAATTTAATGGATCTTTTGCATCAGAATATGGCTCGAAGAGGAGCTTGAAATGGGGAAGGTCTGGACTTGGAAACAGAGTTAGCAAGGGTCTATCAGACACTCAATGCCGTTACCATGAATCAGAATCAAGGAAGGATACGTACCTGCGAATCCAATATCCAAAGCAATCAAACTTGTGGAATCATTCAAGCAGATGAAACCACCGATGTTTGAGGGGAAGTCAGACCCTGATGTGACTGACAATTGGATCCGACAGGTAGAGACTATTTTCGAAGACTTGGAAACTCCGGACGGTAGCAAGGTGAAGCTGGCAGTGCTGCAGTTCAAGAAGGATGCGGTTGTGTGGTGACAATCGATGAAGCGGACGATGGGAGATATTGTTCTTGGTTGGGAGGAATTCTTGGAGGAGTTCCGCAATTATTATTTTCCATTAAACGTCCAGGAGAAGAAGGCCAAGGAATTTCTGGCGCTACAGCAGGGCTGCATGTCGGTTAGGGAGTATGAGACAAGATTCACTCAGCTCTCAAGGTATGCACCCGAATTGGTGATGGACGAGGCGAAGAAGGCTCGAAAATTCGAGCATGGTTTGAGGCCAAGTCTGAGATCCCGGATGATACCTCTCGGTATCAGTAGGTTTGACAAGCTGGTCAAACGAGCGGCAACCACGGAGGCGGACATGGAGTAGTTCCATATTGTTCAGAATCGGAGAAACAACTGGAATGTGGGGAAGAGGCCCGCAATTGCTAATGTCAGGGGACAACTGCCGGCTCAAAGGTTCAAGCCTACGGGTGCGAACACTGTTCATGTGGCAGGAAGACCTGAGAATACTTGGGTGAGACCTCCTGTGACTTGTTTCAACTGTGGAGAGACGGGCCACTACAAATCTCATTGCCCCAAGCTGCTGGAGTCATCCGTAACGGACCAACTTGGCAGGCCGGGAAGAAGCTGTACCAGCAGGGACGAGTATTTGCCTTGACTGAAGCTGATGCTGATGCTGATGAGATGGATCATGTCATCACTGGTACGAGTGAGGGTGTTTAGGAGTGCTTTTCTGTTGTTTCTCTTTTCCTGCTTATTTAGTAAACTGTTCTGTAACGAGTGTGTGTTATGTAACATGAGAACTTTATTTGAATGGAAAGAAAGCTGTTGTTTTGTTCGATACTGGGTCCTCTCATACCTTTATTTGCTAAAGTTGGGAGTCGAACCGAAGATATTTCCAGGAAAGGTTTTAGCAGTAGTTACTCCATCAGAGGAGACTTTAACCACTGATCGGTACTATACGGACTGCGAGATCGTGATTGGAGATAGAATTTTCAGGATTGATCTGATCGAGCTGAACATCTTAGGAGTCGATGTTATCATTGGCATTGATTGGATGTCGGTGTACAGTGTGAGCATCGAGTGCAAGACCAAGATAGTAACAGTGAAGGCTCCAAGTGGACCTGAAGTCACTTTCCAAGGGAAGAGAAGATGTTCAGATTTGGTGGCTGCTATCAGCTAGAAGAAAGGGATTCCTGTAGAGGTGCAGCAAATTTCGGTGGTTCGGGATTATCCAACTATATTCTTGGAAGAGTTGCCTGGGTTACTCCCGCATCGTGATATAGAGTTTAGCATCACTATTCAGCCAAGGAGTGCACCTATTTCCAAGGCACCGTATAGGATGGCGCCTGTGGAGCAGGATGAGATCAAAAGGCAGATTGAGGAACTGTTGGAGAAAGTCTTTATTCAACCAGTGCATCACCTTGGGGAGCACCGATGCTGTTGGTAAAGAAGAAGGATGGTTCAATGAGGATGTGCATCGATTACCGAGAGCTGAATAAGGTTACTATTCAGAATAAACATCCGATTCCAAGAATTGATGACTTCTTCGATCGTCTACAAGGAGCAGTTGTTTTCTCCAAAATAGATCTTCGATCAGGTTACCATCAAGTTCGAGTGAAAGCTGAAGATGTGCATAAGACTGCGTTCAGAATTCAACACGGGCATTACAAATTCTTAGTTATGCCGTTTGGAGTGACGAATGCACCTGCAATTTTCATGGATATGATGAACAGAGTCTAAGGCCGTTTTATTCGTCGTGGTATTTATCGACGATATCCTTATGTACTCCAAGTCGGAGGAGGAGCACACAGAGCATCTGGCAGCAGTTTTGAGGCAGCTTCAGGAGCATGGGTTGTATGCCAAGTTATCCAAGTGCAATTTCTAGAAATCTGAGGTGGCATTCGTAGGTCACATCCTTTCTAAGGAGGGAGTGGCAACTGATCTGCAGAAGATAGAGGCGGTGAAGGATTAGGCAAGGCCTACTACAGTGAAGGAAATCAGGAGTTCTCTTGGGTTAACTGGATACTACAGGAGGTTCATTCAGGGCTATGCTCAGATAACCGTGCCACTCACTGGTCTGACCAAGAAAAATGTGAACTTCAAGTGGACTGAACAGTGCGAGGCAAGTGTTTAGGAGTTGAAAGAGAGGCTGACTACTGATCCCATTTTAGCTTTGCCTAGAGTAAGTGTTGAGTATGATGTCTACAGCGATGCTTCACATCGTGGACTTGGTTGTGTCTTAATGCAAGAAGGAAAAGTGATCGCTTATGGGTCTAAGAAACTAAGACCGCATGAGAAGAATTATCCGACTCATGATCTGGAGTTGGCTGCGATTATGTTCGCCTTAAAGCAATGGAGACATTACGTGTATGGTGAGAAGCTGAACATGTACACAAACCATAAGAGCTTGAAGTACATCTATCAGTAGAAGGACCTGAATCTGAGGCAAAAGAGATGGCTGGAAGTACTTGAGGACATTCGTCCTAAGATTAAGTACCATTCGGGGAAGGCTAATGTTGTTGCTGATGCACTTAGCCGCAAAAGCAGTCTGGCTAGTTTGATTACAACTTCGAAGCATTTTGTAGAGGAGTTGGATCGGGCTGGTATTGAAGTCGTTCTACAAGACTTGGGATCATCTTTAGCTCAGTTGAGGCTTCAACCAACGCTGAATGAAAGGATTATCGCAAGTCAGAAGGAAGATGTAGAGATTCAGAAGATGAAGGAGCAGGTTGGTACTGGCAGGTTGGAAGAGTTTCAGATCAGGGATAAAGTGTTGTGGCTTGGGGAGAGGTTGTGTGTTCCGGATCAAGTAGAATTGCAAGAGAGTATTCTTCAGGAGACACATGCTACTCTTTTGTCTGTACATTCTCGGAGTACCAAGATGTATAAGGACATTAAGCAACATTTCTGGTGGTCAGGTCTGAAGCAGAATGTGGCCAAGTTTGTGGCGAGGTATGAGATCTGTCAGCAGGTCAAGGCCGAGAATCAAAAACCTGGAGGTCTATTGCAACCGTTACCTATTCCGGCATGGAAGTGGGATAACATCAGTATGGATTTCATCACGGGTTTGCCCAAGCGTTCCAAGGGCAATGATGCGATTTGGGTCATAGTCGATCGACTAACCAAGTCCGCTCACTTCTTGGCGATGAAACTCACTTCGTCTATGGACAAGTTGGCTGAGCTGTATGTTGGTGAGATCGTCAGGTTTCATGGTGCTCTGTTAACTATTGTGTCTGATCGAGATGCGCGGTTTACTTCGCATTTCTGCAGGAGTCTTCAGACAGCTTTGGGTACCAAGACGGATTTCAGCACTACTTTTCATTCCCAGACCGATGGGCAGACCAAAAGAGTCAACCGTATTCTTGAGGATATGCTTCGGTGTTGTGTTCTAGACTTTGGAGGCAGTTGGAAAAGGCATTTAGCTCTGGTGGAGTTTGCTTACACAACAGCTTTCAGACTAGTATCGGGATGGCACCGTACGAAGCTCTGTATGGCAGGAAGTGCAGAACGCCTGTTTGTTGGTTTGAAGTCGGGGAACGATAAATGTTTGGGCTTGAGATTGTGCAGCAGACCTCTGAAAAGATTTATCTGATCAGAAAGAGGTTGGTGGATGCTCAGAGTAGGCAGAAGAGCTATGCAGACAATTGGAGGAGAGACCTTAAGTTCGAGGTTGGTGACTTTGTCTTTCTAAAGGTTTCACCTAGTAAAGGTGTGATCTGATTTGGTAGCGGTGGGAAGTTAGCCCCAAGGTTCATAGGCTCGTACAAGATATTGAAGCGGATTGAGAAAACTGCTTACCGGTTGGAGTTGCCAGAGGAGTTGTCTCAGGTGCACAATGTCTTTCATATGTCTATGCTGAGAGGATACATTCCAGATCCAAGTCATCATTTGCCCGAAGTGCCGGAGGGTTTGCAATTGGATCTGAGTTACATTAAGCTCCCAGTTAAGATTGTGGACCATCGGGAGAAAGTCTTGAGGAACAAGATGATACTGATAGTCAAAGTAGTCTGGAGAAACCAGTTGGCTGAAGAGGCTACTTGGGAATCCGAGGAGAGGATGATGAGAGACCATCTTGAGCTCTTTGTTTGAGTTGTATTTTCTTTTCTTTTCTTTTCTCTTTCCTTCTTTTCTTCTTGTTATATTTCTTTTCTTCTCACTCTGTAAGTGTAGTTCCGGGGACGGAACTATTCTAAGCAGGGAGTGTTGTAATACCCAAATTTTTTATTTTCAATTAAATGAAGGTTTGTGAATTTTACGTGTATTGCACGTACTAATTCATGTGCATATTCTATAAGAATTATTTATTTTGTAGCATGAATAAACATTTTCCTATCTCTCTTTTATTTTTGAAAGCCTAATTGTTTATTTTAAAGCTCATCCTAATTATTTGATTTATTTTAATTAGCCCATTGGAGTTTGAGCCCACTAATTGAAAGACCACTAGTTTATTTTCCTTTTTTATACCATGACTTGTAGTGTAGATCATTTTTTTAGACAATTAATTAAATGATCATGTACAACTAGTAGTTAGGGGTGCTACATTTGGCACGTACATGCACTAGAGTGTGCATTGCGCACACCCTTTCTACCTAGGCCGGATTGGAGTCAAGGAGAGTGGAGGAGGGGCATAGTGGATAGGTGGTTACTTGCTCATGGGTAGCTGCTACAACTTCCCATGTATCCTAGCCATTTATCTACAACCATCTAATGCAATCCTAGCCCTCCATTTCACCCTAAAACTAGTATAAATACCCCTCCCTTGTATGCATACAACACAATAGAAAATTTTGAAAAGAAAGAAAGGAAGAAATACATAAGAGAGTAAAAGGAAGATTGAGAGAGAGTTAGAAAAAGATTGAGAGTATTTAGTTTGTGTGTGTGTTCCATTCGTGGAGGCCGGACACTTCATCTAGGAGAGAGAGAGGCTCGTGTTCACTAATGCAAGGAGGAGGAGGCGATTGTGGTGGCTCAAACTAGGAGGAGAAGGACCGCTCGTGTGTTCAAGGAGATTCTAGGAGTTTTTCTAGTGTCTTCTTCAAATAGGTGGGTGTTTTTCTATACTTCTAATCTTAGACATCATGCTAGGGATTTTTGATACATAAGAATGCTAAAAGAACTAATAAGATAATCACTTGTTGGCTCTAAAAAGGACTTAATAGATGATTGAGTAAATGCTTGATGAATTGCATGCTATTGGTTATAATTCATGTCTAATGTAGTTAAATTGACTTATTGCTATGAAATTGTGAAATTAGAACCATGTTGATTGTAGAAAAATACTTATGAATGGTTAGTAGATGAAATTATTAATTTCGCGCTTATTGAACCATTGTAACACTTGTTCAAGGAATGCAACTATGTTTATGAGTATTATGGATAAAAGAGGGGAAAACAGAATTTAATACTTCTTTAATAAAGTTATAAAGCAAAAATTTGGTAGAGGGTTGTTCAACTGAAACTTTGCAAATTGTAGACATAGAATGCAAATAGAGTGAAAAATACTTATTTTATTGTCAAAAAAAAAATTCTTTTAAACACTGATTTGTTAAATAAATGTAAACTCATTATTCTGGAAATTTTTAGGACTTTATGTGAAGAAAAAACGAAGTTATGATCTTTTGAATATTGGAATAATTCTAAAAAACAGAGACTCGACATAAACCTATTTTAAACTAATCCTATATCAGTTAGTCACTATGGTCATACTGGTTATGGGGGGGGCGACAGTTGCGTTACTGTAGCGGTGCGGTACCCTTGGTGTGTGGGTTCGAGTCTCGGCAGGGGCTTTTACTTTTTAAAATTTGATTTTTCCCAAATTCCGAGAACTGAACTCAGACCCTAATCATCCCCCTTTCATGACAGTTGAGCACTTTGTCCCGTTTGGCTAGTGCGTGGGGTTGGTTTCAGTGACTGGGCACCCTGGCTGTGTGTGTGCGGGTTCGAAACTGGCCAAGGCCAAAAATGTTTTGAAAAAATCTAATTTTTTTTATACACTTGATTATTTTTGGGCTTTAAGACATAATAAATACTGTAAAAAAAATGTTAGAAAATTTCTGAAATACATAGACCTAATAAAAATTTTTTTTTTTTTACTTGTGGACCTTTAAAAAGATAAATAAGAGTACAAAATTTAAGAGGGAAGTATTCATCTTAGTTTTGATCTTTTGAAACTCTAAAAAACAAAGAAAAGAAATTTTTGATTATAGAAAGAATTGCAAAGAGATAAATTGGGATTTTTCACTCATGAGTGTTGAGTATGATTAAATGAGAATTTTGAGTATGCAAGTGCTACATGGAAGTATGAGAAAAAAAGAACTTGTCGAAATGTGCAATTTCTGTGAACAAATATGTTTTCTTCTATAGAAGTGAAAAGAGGACTTAGACTAGAATTTTTAGCTAAACTCTATGTCGGCAAGAATGAAAAATATGGAAAAGAGGATTTTGATATTTTGACCAAGTTTGGATCGTTGATAATGATTGATGTTGAAAAGGCCGATGTAGAAGTAATGCTAGATTTTAGAATATTGACCTTCAATTATACATAAGGATTAGATACATAGTGAAGACGTGACGAACGTAAGAGAAAAACATGAGTATGAGGGCCATTGAATTGGCGGCGTGAGAGTATTCACAGGATGTCCCATGATGCATCATGATTAGGGCGTGAATACTACTCCAGAGTATCGTCCCGGTGGCGACGCTTATGGGGTGATCTAATGACTACGGGTGGTGCCATGTCTATGGTAGGAGGAGAATTGACCACAGGATGCCTGGATGATGAGTCATGTGTCAGTGTGTGGGGTTCACTCCAGGTCGCCTAGATGTGGGCACGTAACTCATAGAACGTCTAGGATACTTACCGTAGTTACAGTAGTAGAATAAGTCATGGCGAAGGCTCGAACCCTACAAGATGAAGAACGGTTAAGGGCTTGCCCTCGGACCAATATAGTATGGGCTGCATAGACTCTGAACAATTGCGCATTAGTGTCATATAATGTAAGCAACTGTATTAAGGACTAAGAGCACAGCACAACACGAAATTAATAGGATAGTCCCTCTGTAGCTTTGTCTGTGATCAAGTTTGTGGTTTGTTTAAGTATGGAAAATCGTTATACTGTTTATCATAGTGAGGATGGCTTTGTATAATATTTCGTCGGTTGTAAGCAACTGACGCGCCCACAGTTTTCTATGCAGGATAAAGAGATTGGCAAGACTAAAGTATGCATGCTGCTTAAAGATTGATTCAAATATTGTATATTTTTATTCATGTAATTATTGTAAAATTGCTTCCGCTGTATAAATGTAATGTAAATGTAACTCTGTTATAACAAAAGTTTTTATTTTCTTGTAAAATTGTATGAAGAGAAGTGTAAAGATCCTGTGGAACTTCGAATTCGGTCTGTTTTGGAATTCGAGGTGTTACATGTTCTTGTTGTTGTCGTTGTCTCGTGTGTGCTGCTGATTTTGTGACATTCTCGTTGGTTGCCCATGTTGCCACTCCGAGATTTGCCCGTGTTACGGTGCACGTAGGTTGCACGTATTGCCGTCGGGACGCTCGTCCCGTTATTCTCATTATTATCGAAATCATCGTCATCTCTAAGGCAAGTAGCTTGTAGAGTTTATTGTTCCGTACAAGAAATTTATTTGACCGCCCGCAATTAGTAGTTATATTTGATTATCGTGATTGAACCTCGTCACCCGTCCATGTTCATGAAAAATGACTTTACAATTTCATTTGATTGAACCATCGTATTATCTTGCTCTACAATATTTTCATGGTTAAATCAGTCGTTATATATTGAATCGAATCATTCTATTTGCCTCTATGGTTCGATGCCCATCATAGGATTATAAATATCGATTTGTATGTTCCTGCCATGCTATCTGTTCTGATTTGTAACTAGATTTTGACCTAGCTACTGTTTAAATTAATTAGAACTTTATGAATAAGAGTTGTAGCACCCTGAGTCTATGTTTTAGAACTTCTGATGGATCTGAAATTCAATGTGTAGTTTGCAAGATATATTGTTTTTAGTGTTGTGACGTTTTTAATTCCATATCACTATTTTGAAGTGTATCTTCTCGATTAACTAATTTAAATATCATGCTAAAGTATAATTCAAACTTGATATTTACAAGTATGTTACTAAACATGTTTTAAAATGTATTTATAATTTTTATAAGATTCTTAAATGAATTTACAGTCACTTTATACATATAAGAATTTGACCCCGGTCTGCTACCTGAACAGTAAATCAGTAAAGAACTGTCTGGTTGACCTAGTTTCTGTTTTTAATAATGTATCGTATAAATATGCGTTGGAACCGGTAGGGAGTCTAGTTTCTAGAATCCCTGATGAAACCTGATTCGCCTTTCCGTAGCAGCGGAAAAGTTGATTTTTGTACAACAATGTATTACTGTCCAGAATTGTAAATTTATGTTTTTAAAATATAAACAGCTTATTTTGGTAATTAATGAATTGAATTGACGCAGTAGATTGATCGAATGACTTCATATCATGTACTACATGGTTTATTATTTCACTGTTTCACTGACTATACCGACTGCCTGTATACCGATTACATGTACACGACCGAATCACATTAAAAGAATGACAAGTCGGGGTAATAAGGGTACGACCTAGTAGTGGATAATATAGGGGACTATACTCAGAAGGGAGCTCGTGGTTTTCCTATCATCAATGAATGACTGAATGACTGAATAACTGAATAACTGAATGGTTGAACACTGTATATTGTTCATTGAACATGGATACGAATACTGAATAACTGAATAACTAAATAACTGAATAACTGAATCATGTTTTCTGTCTACATGTTTTCCCGAGTACATGACCTATAGCATTCACCACTAGAATCGAAATGTTCACTTGATTGTATGCATCCGAACCTGTAATATGGGACACAGGATTGCATGCATTAGTTAAGACTGATAAAAGAATGATAGACTTAAGATTACACTGAGCACGTGCATGATTCCTGATTACAGATTACATGATTCTAGTTTACAATTTTACAAGTTTACATGAATCCTGTCTACATGTTTACACTACATATTTTCCCTACGTGATTCATTGTTCTCGATTAGTCATATTTCGTGACCTGTTCAGTTCTTGTTCTTTCTTGTTACAAATAGTGTTCCTCGTTTTCATGCTTGTTCGATAATTGAATTGCCAGTTCTTATTGCTTTTCCTGTTATACCTTGTTCTCGTCCCTATTTTGCATGTACTACTTTCAGGCCCGTAGCTTGCTCTAACGGGTACTCCATCCACCTTTCTTTTGAGTTATGTTATACAGGTACAGACGATGGGTTACTGAAAGAACTCGTAGAACTGTTACTGCATTGCATATTCTAGGGCTATTTTGTAAGATCTTGTATCTCAGTTATTGGTTATTGTGTTATATTCTCATTTATGTGATCATTATTGACATGTTGAACTACCGGCATTGTACAGTTTATAGATGATATGAGTTGACATACTTATATCATTCGCTGGGCCTCAGTTACGCGCCTGTGTTTCCGTATAACAGGAAGCGGGGCATGACACAAAATCAAATAAAATAAATCCACCGCCTCCGCCCTCGCCACTATTACCAAATCCACTCCCACCATCTCTAGCTCCACTACCAAAACCTTCATTGCCTCTAACCCCACCACCGATTCCACTGCCAAATCCATCACCACCACCAAGGAAGTAGATGAGCCTAAAAAATCCATTAAAACTTTATATGGACAATTTAGACATTACACAGTTGGATTTTAACAGCAAATTGAAATTACACAATTGTGATCTACTATGAAATCGTCGGGGGGGGGGGGGGGGGGGGGGACTTTTTTCCTTCGATTTCTCTTGAAGAGCAATGTTCACGAATATTATAAGCATATATTTCTCTCAATTTTTTTATCTTCTAAATTTACAAAATTTTATTTAGACCAATTACCCTCCCTCCTCCTGACCGATGTGGGACTAAAGTCCTTACATCTAATATAGAGCAACCTGTATTAGATGTTAGGTTAGGTTTAAGTTTAATTTTAATTAATTAATTAGTTTTAATTTTAGTTTAATAATTAACTAGTGTTACCATGTGCAAATTGCACAGCCTACAACAGTTTTGAGGGACTCATACAATTATATAAAATTCCAAAAAAGTGGGAGTGAATTGAGAAAAACTTATGAATATCATCCATACTGTAATTACTTAAATCTTCATTATCATCCTCATATAAGTAAATTGTTTAGAGAATCACTGTCAAACCATAATGTTACCCAATTGAATATTACTAAAGCTAAAAAATGCATGCAATGAAAAGTTGTCGCAAATTCAATTAATTTATGTTAACAGTGTTGGGATTGGGGCATATCAACCAACGCCCGTTGTCGCAACGGAACTAAATAGAGCAATGAGGAAGTCGAAGTAGATGAGACGAATAAATTGAGTAAGCAAGTAGATCCACCAAACAAACACAAACACAACGATGACTTATCCTGGTTAGCTTTTGTTTAATCCGAGGAAAAATATAGGGAGATCTGATATTCAACTAGAAGAGATTACAAGGAGTTATTGATTCACTCAATACAAGGAATTAAACTCACTCACCAAGAACTATCTCTCTCTCGAGCCTCTCTTTGCAATGAGAAAAGAATTTATGAAGTGCTACCTCTCATATTGGAGAAGTTTATAATATATATAGAAGAATAGAGAGAAACCTAGGTCTAACATTGATTCTCAGTCGTCCGATATAACCTGCAAAAGAAGTAACTGAATAGGAGTCGCACGGTCTAACTTGGAGTTGAAGATTTGGCTGAAACGACCTAACAAATCGAAGCCCAAAAACGAACACAGCACCGCGGTCAGTCGACCATCCAATAAGACCGGTTGACCGTACCACTCTCTGACAATTCCTGTACTACGAGCGATCGGGGGGTGCGGTCAGGGGTGCGGTCGACTACAACATAGGACAATCGACCACAACTATACCTGCACCTTCTTGCTGCTGTTTTCCCTTCTACTCACTGCGATGCTTCGACCTCCTGCTTCATCTTACCTTCTTCTAATCTGAACAACGAGTATTCAAGACACAATCCTAACAAACTCCACCTTGGATTGCATACGAGTGTTATCACATGATGTGTTACTCATATCCAAACTCTAATAAATTTCACTTGCAAAAAAAGGACTTAGAACAATAGCTTCTTCTTTTAGTTGAAATGATCTCTACCCAATCTCACCAATTCAAGTATACCCCTTCAAGGGTACACCTCCGTAGATGTACTCACGAAGTTGCCAAACTCCGCATGAACTTCACCTACCATATGGCTTTCTCCACCTCTCGATGATATTCAAACGCCGTGGTCTCGTCTCGATGAATCTAGTAACGGCAAACTAGCTGAGCTTCCAGGAATAACGGGAAAATGAGAAACACTTGCACAAGTATTTCGGATTCCCCAAAGCTTGTAGAGATTGTTTTTGCTTGGCCCAACCACTCTCATACCTCTAATCACCTTACGACGACCTTGAAAAATAGACAGAACTCTACCTCGAGCTGTGTACCTACAACCCCATGCATCAAGAGTTCCCAAGGAAATCAGATTCCGTTTCAGCAGAGGAATATGAAAAAACATCTCTTAAAGTGAACATGTTTAGACCTGGCATCTTCAACTCAACTGTCCCCTCACCTACTACTTCACAAATCTCCCCAGTTCTTGTTGTCACACAATGTCCCACAGTAGACTTATAAGTAGAAAACAACTCCCTCTCGGAGCAAATATGAGAAGAACTCTCTGAGTCAAGAAACCAACTAGAATCCACTTCTAAAGAATTTGAAATAAGAAGACACGAACCACCTGAATCAAAGACACTAACCACATTAGCGGCTGAACTCCCATTCTTGGTTCTCTACTGATTCTGTAATTTCCAACAGTCTTTCTTGATATGCCCTGGTCTCTTGCAATATCGACAACGGATCGAATCCTTTTGCAAAGCACTTTGTCTTCCCCCTGAAGGACCATCCACTGCTAGACAACTTGGGAAAGGCGATGATTTCTGAGTCTCCTTCCTAAGTTGATTTTCCTTCAATGCTTTGATTACACCATCTACCGAAATACTCTCCTTGGCAGATCTACCGTGTAGCATGGTAGTGATCAAAGGCTCGTACGAATCCGGCAGTGAATATATCAGTTTGAAATCTTTATCTTCCTCACACACATCTGCGTTGATCGCCTTAAGTTCAGATAGTACCTTATTGAACTCTGTAATGTGGTCTTGGAGATCGGTACCTTCCTTCATAAATAAACGGAACAACTTTCTCTCCCAATGCATCTAATCTAATAACGACGAACCAGAGTAGTCAGCTATGAGTTTTTCCCACAAACTCGTCGCATCAGTTTCTTCAAGAAATCTGCACTTGACCTCATCCGCCAAGGATAGTCGAATCAGATATATGGCTCTTTCACGAATATCTTCCCAACTATTATCCTTCATATCAATTGGCTTTTCTTTCTTCTTAACGGCTAACTGCAACCGTTCTTGAACAAGAACATCATACATGTCAGTATTCCAAAGATTGAAATTGATTTTTCCATCGAACTACTTGATCTTCACAATACTATGGCCTGTCATCTTAACCAAGGAACTCGGCAACCTGAAGCTCTGATACCAGTTGTTGGGATTGGGGCTTCAACTTACGCCTATTGTCGCAGCGGAACTAAATAGAGCAATGAGGAAGTCGAAGTAGATGAGACGAATAAATTGAGCAAGCAAGTAGATCCACCAAACTAACACAAACACAACGATGACTTATCCCGATTAGCTTTTGCTTAATCCGGGGGGTAATATAGGGAGATCTGATATTCAACTAGAAGAGATTACAAGGAGTTATTGATTCACTCGATATAAGGAATTAAACTCACTCACCAAAAACTATCTCTCTCTCGAGCCTCTCTTTGCAATGGAGAAAAGAATCTATGAAGTACTACCTCTCATATTGGAGGAGTTTACAATATATAAAGAAGAATAGAGAGAAACCTAGGTCTAATCTTAATTCTCAGTCGTCCGATATAACCTGAAAAAGAAGTAACTGAATAGGAGCCGCACGATCTAACTTGGAGTTGAAGATTGGGCTGAAACGAACTAACAAATCGAAGCCCAAAAACGAATACAGCGCCACGGTCGGTCGACCGTCCAATAAGACCGGTCGACCGTACCACTCTCTGACAATCCCTGTACTACGAGCGGTCGGGGGGTGCGGTCGACCGCAACATAGGACGGTCGACCACAACTATACCTGCACCTTGCTGCTGCTATTTTTTCTTCTACTCACTTCGACGCTTCGACCTCCTGCTTCATCTTACCTTCTTCTAATCTGAATAACGAGTATTCAAGACACAATCCTAACATACAGGTATATTACAATATCATTAACATTCAGTAAATAGGTTATACATTATAGCACATGTATTATAGCACATGTTATAGGATAGATGATAGACTAAGAAAATCATATAAAAATAATTTTATGAATTGTGTTTGCTTAAAAATCTAATTCTAAGCTAGGGGGTGGGGGTGGGGGTGAGTTTGGGAAGATACGTGAGATTTTTTGAGATTGAGAAAGTGGAAGGATAAGAGAATGTGTTTGAGGGATTAAGGCTTTTATTTTGTTTTAGGTTTTTAATAAAATCGTGCGTAGTGCGCATATTAGTTAAATAGGAATCCCTATTTTTCCTTTTTTTCTCTATGTCAAAATAGAAAAAGAAGAGAGAGGGTAAAATAGGGGGAAAAAAAGGGGTAGACTCTCTCTCCTATTTGTATAATATTTAGATATAATTAATTAGTTTAAGAGTTGAATTAATTTTTTTAGTTTAATTAATTAGTTTAAGAGTTTAACTAAGGTTTCAGTTTTCAGGCTTTAGTTGGGGGTAGTTTAATTTAAAAAATTTAAAAATTAACATAGAGTTAAGCTTTCGGTTTATTTTTTATTAACATAGATTAAGATCAATTAAGCCCGGTAATTAAAGTTTATTTTTAATTAAGCCCGGTAATTAAGCTTTCGGTTTGTTTTAACTTCCATTTTTTTGGGGTTTCGGTTTTTTTGAGTTTCGGTAAATTTTTGTACTTCATTTTTTGTTTGGTTTTTTTTAAAATTTAATTAAAACCAATCTATAATCTCTATCTAATCTCTAATATTATAATGGGAGAGGGGAGAAGACCTTAGCGTCATTTGTAAATGTTTTGTCAATCTACCAACCCGTGTAATATACGTGCATAACTATTATAATGAAGGTTCTAAATTCAAATCCAGACTGTCTAAATTTTTATTTTAAAAAACTGTATTTATTAAGACGTGCATCGCACGTGTAAATTACTAGTTTAGTTTAATTAGTTTAAACCCTAATTAGTTGAGATTAATTTCAAATAAAACTAAAAGTTAAAAAGTATTTTAAATTACTTTCCCTACAATGTTCTTACAACTCAAATAAATCTAATCCTTCATAACAAAACTATTCCTTCTATAGTAAATTTACATCCAACCAAACCATTTTTTTTCAAAACTCATTTCCACTGTTTTCATTTCTCTACATTAACCTTACGATTTGAAATTTTTTTACAGCCAACCAAACAAACCCCCCGTAAGAGATGTACCTGGAATACTAACCCAAATAAAGTGTTCCCCTTTATTTTTACTGCGGTAGCCTGGTCTCCGATAATCTCCTTCTATCCCTCCCCAACCCACCCTTACCATCTGAGCTACAACTCTGTGGTGCTAATTTTAGAACTGATTTCTAACTAATACTATTTATTTTGCTAACTAGACCTGCAGTCTGTATAAAAAATTTTAAAAAACATTAACATAAAACTGTTCATGCTGCCTATTTTCGAACAATGTATTGAACAATTAAATAGAAGTTATAACATAAAAAACTGAAAAAATGTTTATTTCTTGAAATTCCTTCTATTTGGATATTTCACAAATCAATACCCAATTACATGAAAGAATCCGGTAACAAATGTGAGGGGAAAAATCCTCTAAGAAACATTTTATATGAGTATAGTTACTGGATGGAGCTGGTGCACAACTCAAAGCATGAGAATTTAGAGGAGCATGCTTTGAGATGCATGTCCTCAGAAACTACAAGTAACAGCAGCACTCTATATATTCTGAAGACACTGCCTTCTCTCATCGTTCATCTGTAAAAAGGCAACAAAAGCACACTAGAAACTCAACCCCGAGTCACCGAACACTAACCCAGCTTTGCAGATACAAATAATAAATAATGATGCTAAAATAAGATGAGAAAGAGTAACATCATAGAAGGTCAAATGGTTCGGGCAATGGCTCAAATCTGTGGTCAAACACGGGGCTCTGGTCTGACTTGTCTTCCACACTGTGCAGCCAGTTCATATTCTTTGAATCTTCCTCCTTCAGAATGAAGGCATCATAACGGAAGCTTCCGTTGATGACTGCCACACTTTCCAGAGGCTTGGATGTTGCTATCAAATCTCCATTCTCCGAGGGAATGATGCTGCTCCTGCAATCTGGAGAAATGGCTCCATTGTAGCTTCCAATCTCGGTCATTGCCTTGTCATTAACTAGTGGAACTACAGGGTCTGACTTGAGAGATGGCCAGTTTTTTATGGTTGTAGAACGGATGCTCTGAGGGAAGATGGAGGAAGCTCGGATGCCACCCATGCCTTGTCGAATGTCCTAATATGAGAACAAGGAAGGGAGTAAGAAGAGTTTCAACAAGTGGGCAATCTTAATTCCTAGACCAGATGAGGGGTTTGATCTGGGTTTAATTGCATAGCATCTAAAGCCACCTACTATTTAAAAACTATGTAAATAAAATGTAGATCAAATTAAATTTTAGAATATTCTAATATTTAGTATTTATCTTAATAGTGAGCTAATTAAGATAGAAGATATCAGTTGTTTTATGCATTCTGCTTGAAGAAGGTTAGATATGGTAGGTAATATTGGGTTTTCCCTGGCTCGAATATTCTAATATTTCGTATTTATCTTAATAGTGAGCTAATTAAGATAGAAGATATCAGTTGTTCCTCCATAGTCCTAGCGGTTGTTAACCACCGGATGTGGCCAAGCGGTAGAGTCCTGGGGCTTGGAGTGTGCTCCTCCATAGTCCTGGGTTCGAAACTTGGCATGGTGGCCAGTGGCCGTTGGCTATAGATGGGCCTTCGCAAAACCTAGCCACGGGACTGGGATTAGTCTGACCCATAGAGGGGGACGGGATACCCAGTTAAATCAAAAAAAAGATATCAGTTGTTCCATGGCTCGAGTTGATATAGTTTTGTCATACTATAGACAGTTGATTTGATTTGTGTCCACTATGTCTCCTTTTGTTCTCTTCGTTTCTTTCCAATTATCCATCTCCCCTACGCCTACAATTTTCCTTGGTTCTACACCATCTGATATGTATACAGGGCCAGCCCGGAGATCCAGGTTGCCCTAGCCAAGCCCACATTTTGTTGCCCCCTAGTAACTCGGACAATCTTCATATAGTCCTACTAATATCGAATGATTTGGTACATCATACTGATTTTCTAGTTAATTAGCATTCACAATGAGTAAAAAACTTCAATAATTTATTCAAAAATTTTATTTCTGCTAACAAAGACATGTAATTTTTGGTTTGGCATGTAATCTACAAATATGTGAAAGAAAATCAAGAAATGTCCGAGACTTAATCTTCTCGCAACAAAGACATGTATACTTGGTTTCATTTTAATATTTATTTCCTCTGATTCACAAAATTAGAAAGAATGGTAGAACTAGCTTGACTCAGTAGTTAATGTCAATGTCAATTATCATATCCTTAATGATCATGGTCCTTCATTAGGCACCTAAGAACAATACCTTTATACAATCATTAATATTTGATATTGCATATTAATGATTAGCTTATTAAGTAGGCATTTGGTCATAAGAGAATTTCATCAAACACTTGTCAGACATAAGTCAAACTCAAACGCACAAACAATCTGAGACTTATGCACATCGAAATCCCATAATTTATAAATTATTCCGGCCCTAATTAGAGGACTAGGGTTTTGATTTTGAGTTTGAGAATTCAGATTGAGGAAGGAGTTAGTAACTTAGCCCTAATTCCTAAATCCAAACACTCAATTTCAATTTTAGACATAAGCCAAACATTCATTTCTTTTTCGAACTCAAAATGAAGAAATAGAGAGAGTACCAGCGATGTGAATAAAAATGGCGAGGAGAGAGAGTGAGGATTGAGGAGTTGCTGGCGCTGCGCCGCTGCCATTGGGTTCGTTCGCTACTGGCCCGCTAGGGTTTGGATTGCAAATTCGAATGAGATGAAAAGGGAAACGTGGAAGGAGGGTTTCGGGGGTTGGGATAATTGGATTGAAGAGTTGGCATTTGGGCTGTTTCGAGGGTTGGGATTATTGGATTGGAGAGTTGGCACTCGGGCTAGAATGAATAGTTGGGCTTGGGCCAAAATATATATTATATAATATCAAAAAAAAATTGCCCCATAAAAGGGGGTTGCAAGCCTGCTGGCTTGTTGGGCTTACCCCTGGGCTGGCCCTGTACGTATATCAGGATTATATTTCATCTCAGTCAGGATTTGAAAGGTTCGGGCACAAGAGCAACTGAAACTGGGCAATGTGCATCGATAGGGCCTCATGCATGACAATTTGAGGAATTATCTTTACAAAATATTAAACCAGTATATTTGCATATATGTTAGACATTATATTAGATAGTTTAGTCCCATATTGGACTATATATTAGTTTAATCTTTGCTTTTCTCATATATATCAATCCAATAATCTTATCCCAATCTCTGTTATAATCAATCCAATAATCTTATCTCAATCTCTCTCTCTGTTAACCTTCACATGGTAAGAGAGCATATATCCCAAATTTCCCTTCCCATCCTAAACCCTAACCCTAATTACACAAATCCCTATTCTTGTTGTCTTCAACAACAACAAGAGCAACATAAATAACAGCACGCGCCAGCAACAAACAACAAGTGCAGCAACAACAACAATAAGAACACCTTAACCCCTCTTCAAGAACAGCAACAATACCCATCCCTCTTCTTCTCCCCCCTCAAGACAACAAAACCCACCCAACAACCCAAAATCCCATATACTCCTGTCTTCATCCCCGAACACCCTAACCCTAACCCTGGCGGCCAAATCCCCAAACACCCACTCTTCCAAATCCCTTCTTTGCAGTGCAAACACCCTGTTACCCAAAACCCTAGCCGCCCACCATTCCCCTCTTTCAAAACCCTAGTTGCCCTCTTCTTCCAAATCCTTTCAAACTCTAACCCTACCCGACCATAAATACTCACTCTTTCAAACTCTAAAACCCTTCAACCCGTATATACCGTACCCGACCTGTTTCCAAAAACAAAAAAAACAAAAAAACAAAAACCGACACGACCCAACACCAATCCTACAACCCGAAACCCAAATCCAAACCCAAACCCTAAATTTTTTTTTTAAAAAAATGCAGGTACTAGTGTTTTCTCCATGGAACCCCAATTTCGCCAGTTTCTTCCCATTTCCACCGACTTCCCTCTTTCATCTGTAGGGGACTGGACAGATTGGTCTACCTTTGTTGAGGGCACTCTTCTCGGCCATTCTTTTAGGATCACATTGATGGCTATACTACTCGTCCCAAAGATCCCGTCGATTTTGCTACTGAAGCCAGTAAGAAACTCATCCACACCACCCAAGTCACTTGGGATGATCATGATCGTCGAATTATCGCCTTTATCATCTCCTATGTCGACCGCTCTCTTCGTGCCGATCTTCGTGTTCGTCCTGCCAAGACTCTTTGGCTCCAGTTGACCACCCAGTATGTTCAAGCTAGTGGAGCCCGTGAGTACCAGCTCCTTATTCAGTCCGTTCTTGATCATCAGAGTGCAGCATTCAGGATCATTAAACAGCCATGCGCAATATCTGGTGCAAGTTACAGCAATTAGAGGATAGTGATGTTCGTATCACACGTGAACGATGCCAGTTTATGCTCTTTATGATGGGCCTTCGAGCAGAGTACCAGTCTCTATGTAGTCAGTTGATCCATCGAGATTCGAATCCTCATCTTGAGGCTGCAATTGCTGAACTTGTTGCTGAAGAAACCCGGTTACGCGCTCTCCATACTCCTGACTCTACCCCGACATCAAGCAATGAGCATTCTTGTTGTCGCCCCTCGTGTCACCTCCTCCCACAAGCCTCACACCAGTCTCATGCCTCCTTCTGACCGTCGCAGCATCTCTAATCGCCTCAGTCACCTTTGCACTATTTGCAAGCTGATTGGCCACTTTGAACGCACATGTCGTCTCCATTTTTGCAACCACTGTCAGCAGACCAGCCATACTGATAGTGAGTGCTTTATCCAGCATCCACAACTTCTAGTTCAGACACGACAACGTAGGAAGTAACATGGTTTACCTCCTCTCAGTATTCCTTCTCGTCCACCTCGAGCAATGGCCGTTACTCCAGTCCTGCCTTCTCCTGCTGCTTATGACATTCCGCAGCGACGTCTTACTCAGCTGGAACTTCAGAACTCGGGTCAGTCTATCAACACTAGCTCCCTTGCTCCTGCTTTCCCTGTTAATCCTGATATAAATTCGTCCAGGCTTTTAGATTCTGGTGCATCACATTATCTAACTAGCTGTAATACCCCGCAAAATAGCATATGGCTATTTTGCATAGTAATCTGTGCACGTCAGAGTATTGCACACGATTACATATTTTTCTAATAATTATCAGTTTTAATTGAGAGATTTTCAGATATATGAGGCATTCTGAACCCGATGAGATAGACTCGGGATATCTTCTCAATTTAACTGCGGATTTGTCCCGATTGTTTTGACCAGACAATTGTCGGGAGAAAATTTAATCTCTATAAAATATATATTTTATAGATTTTAAATTATATGTACATTGGTCATTTTTAATTTAAGATGGTGCACTAATCGAATGTAGATCCTATTGTGCACTAAGGTTAGAATTAGAGCTTGGTAGCCTAGGGTATGGTGACCTAGGGTTAGAAGCTAACCCTCACCATGATCAAACCCTAGAATACAATCTTGATGAGATCCAAGGGCTCAAACATTAAGCCATGTGTGATTTCTTGAACAAGTAGGAAGCTTCCATGAAGTTTCCAAAGAAGCTTCCAAGAAGTCTCCACTTGTGGTGTTGGCTTCATCTCATCCACACACTCCCCCAAACCCTAGCTCCTCCCATCCTAGCCCTCCACCTCACAAAATCCGGCCAACAAGAAACCCAAGCTCTCCTTCTCTTTATAAAAACCCCCTCCCACTCCATTCACCTCTCATTTTCATCTTATGTTCTTCAAAAAAAAAAGTAGAGAATGAGGAGAGAAAGGAGAAGTCTTTGAGTAGGGGGAGAGGAGAGTAGTAGGGGATTTGAGGAGGCTAAGTTCTTCAAGAGCAAGGAGCAAGGAGCAAGGATAAAGGAGCCAAGCAACAAGGAGAAGTTCTCTTGCTAAACTACATATGGGTGATTCTCTAAACTTAAAAAGATTTAGTCTTTCTTTTGTATGTGATGATTAGCATGTAAAAGTAGCTAAGAAAACTTGATTGGCCATGTATGAGCATGGGCATGTTAAGAAAAGAAAAGTTGTATTGTAGAATAACTTATTTTCTAGACTTTTGTTAGAAGCTTGTTTGTGAGGGTAAGTTTGGAAATTTCTTGCTCTCAAATGGCTCGGAATTTTGAGCTCAAACTTTGGGAAATTGTTCCTCTATGTATGTAGAACATCCGTGATTTTTTTCATAATTTTTAGAAGCAATTTAGTAGCCAAAACACCGAGTCAAACTCAGGGCAGTAAGTGGCTGCTTGTTGTGTGAAATTTGCGGTGTCTTTCCGATTTTGTAACTCATTGTAGGTTGGTAATTTTGAGCTGAAAATTTTTTTTGGACACTCTTGTATGTGTCTACAACTATAGTCTTAAATTTCGTAATTTTCCAAGGTCGTTTGATACCTCAAAGAAATTGTTGAATGCGACTGGTCTGGTTAACAAAACAGAGCTGACTGTTTTTTTGAATGAAGTTCACCTGACCATAACTCCTTGTGTATACATGAGTTTGCTATGAAACTTTGGGAGTAGCTTATGGTATGAGTCTATTCGATGATTCTCAAATTTTAGAATTTTTAGAGGTCATTTGATGGGGTTTCTAAAATTATTTAGTAAGAGGTAGTAAATACCCTGCGGAAAGAGCAGCTGAAATTTGTGCATTGTTTGAGGAGTCATAACTCATTGTATGATATGAATCTAAATACAAATTTTGGACACAATGAAATGATATATGTGTGGATTAAGAATCTCAAATTTTATGAGCATTGGAATTAAGGTGGATTTGTTATTGAATTTCAAAGTGGGCTAGGTTCAGCTGAGTACAAATCGACTAGTCTGCGAAGATGGAAATTTCTGGAATCATTTGTTAAGAATTTGGGAAATGACCAACTAGAGATTCGTAGTAGGGAGTCATAGCTTTCTAACCCAACTGGAATTTTGTGATTCCAGTTTGTAGGTTGAGAGTTATGATTTTTCAAAGATAAGGGCAGATCCAGTATAGTCGATGCCCCGTTTATTGAGGAATCAATTTTTTCCCTGTTTGTATACCTGATAGAATTTGGTGTTTTTTAGAACTGTAATGATTGAATCTGTGGATCTAAGAAGTTGTAGTAGACATTCCCACCTTCCCATTGAACCCGGAATCAAGTAATTCCGATGAGTGTGCAAGTTTTTATGATATCGGAAAGGTGCAGCGAGTGCGTGAAGGAATATACTATTGAGAGTATATGAGGTTTTATAGTATCAAGATGATTGAATTTGAGAAAATGGTTAACTAGAAAATTGTAGACTAGGGTCTTAGCTTTCCAGAATGGGTAGTATCCAGCAATTCCGGCTTGTGTGCTGAAAGTTATGGACGTTGCAAGTTAGCAACCTGTTAATTAAACTAAACTTCAAGCTTAAGTTGACTCGGGGACTTGAGTTCCTTAAGGAATTTGAAGGAGTCGTCCACTAGGGGATTGCAGTGGATCTCCCTACCCTTCTAGAAAGTCTGATTGTGTTGGATTCCGATGAGCATAGCTTGGGTCACATCTTCTGCTATTTCTTGAACTATTTTATCGGATAGTGAGAGGAATCATCTGCATACCGCAGTGTGGTGATCATGAGCTATTGTGTTTTTAAAGATGTTTTAGCATTCATCTGGAACTTAGCCAAGTTCCTGTGCTTAGTACTCATGGTGGATATAAGCAAGTTGGGTTATAGCTCTGGTCGGGTTGTGATTGGTGTCTCGATGCCTGAGTCTGTCAATGGTCAAGAATTTGTGATTATGTGTGTGCTTACCTTCATTTGAATTATATTGCATCCTTGGGGCGCGTTGGACTACTCGCTGAGGGTCACGGGCCGGGATTATTTGGTCGCTGACCTGTGAAGATATTGAGAATCAGTGGATGTGATTCCCGTGACGATTGTTATTTTGACAGACCAGTCAGGCTCGGCATTGTTCGACACCGCGTGTGATTTGAGTGACAACATGTTTTCGTTAAATTGTATTGATTAGATTTCCTTTATTGTTTCGCTCGAAGACCGAATTGGTGTTAGGGGTAATTCTCTATAATCCAACTCGTTCTGAGAGTTGGCACTAGGTGGTGATAACCGTAGGATTGTCTCTTCCTGTTATTAGGGATACGTGCTGTGGTGCGTATCTTGCACTGTTGATTCCTAAAGTACCGTAGTAAGAACGGGATGTCGATTTCCTGGTGGATAGGCAGTTTTAGACCTTCGAGGTCGTCATGTTCTATGCGGTGTATTGTAGGTTCGTCATATTGGATCTTCTACACAATGGGTGTGCTGCAGTGTATTGTAGGTTCGTCACGGCTTTTGAGTGGGGTCCGGGCACCGGGCACTAGTGACAAACTGAGACACCACTAAGTGACTGCAGAATGGATGAGACCGATTAATCTGCAACCTCCTCAGCCACGCTCTACTATCAGGAACAGGAAGTGTACAATAATAGAATGCATTGCATGGCTAGGGTTCGAATCCCTGAAACTGGAGAAACAGCATAATTTGGGGCACATGTTGTATGGGATGCATGTGTGTCCAGAGTCTTACTGACATTAGAATAAGTGCATCTGTTCTATACTCTGTATTTTTGCATAAGACTCAGGTCATGGCATACACGAACACTAGGAAATCAGGATACAAGTTTATTTTCCATACAAGATGAATTGTGAGTGTGATAGTTGAAGATCGTTGTTTTCTTATCAGCATTGCGTCGGTAGAATTACTGACGTGCCCACTTAATTAGGTACTGGATACCGGGTCGAGAAGGTAGGAGAACCAGACCAGACCAGCAGGGCATCAAAGTAGGGGCAGTGTGCATGCCTACCATTCGAACGGGTGCAGAAATATCAGAGTCGCGCAGCAGAAGGCTCAAGCCGTGGGACAAATCCCAGGGAGGCAGATAGACCACTCGGCGGAATTTCGGCAATGACCAAATGATTGTCTATCTAGAAGACAGCTGATAGCTTCTCAAGAGGATACTGAATATTTTTGTAATCAGTTGTAATAAGTTTATGTAATTTGTATTCCTTGTTCAAGGACAAATTGATATTTGTAAATTTGATGTAATAACTCTGATAGCAATAAAAGTGTTTAAATTTCCTATGTTATTTACTGTGTTGAGATGCATTTGAAGGAAAAGATCTTGGTGATGTCACGGATATCCCGTAATGGGGATCCGGGGCGTTACAGAAGGAAATATATATATAATAAATAAAGAATGAGATGGTTGATTGGTTGTTGGCCCATAGGAGGATCCTATAGGGCTTGATCAAGGGAATTGATGATGGAAGCCTATAGGATGGTCTATGGGTCTTAGCATGCATTAAATGATGGAAAAATGAGTGCATGCATGCATGGGATGGAGTGACGTGACCTTGGCTTGCTTGGGTTTAGAAATCCCATATCGGAAAAATATATGAAGGAGTGTGAGTATATATATAGGAAACCAAATGATAAAGGTTACCTATAGGGTTAACCCACCTTTTGATGGTGCCTGTGGTGGGCATGGTTAGAGTTTTGTGTCCGTTCTTTCGCACGTGCGCACGCATAGCCATGTACGCAGCTGAGCCGGACTCGGGGCGTTACACTAACAATTATACATTCCTCACCACAAGCACTGCACTTCCCTCTCACTCTCCGTCACTATACACTACCAATGGCTTGCTACTCCTCACTACACTCAAATACTATTAGCACTCTCACCCTTACATTATCTTTCGTACTTTAAACCCCCCACTTATCCATGAACCTTATTTCCATTAGTGCTTTATGCGATAGTGGCCTCACCATTACCTTTACTTATTTGGGATGTTCTATACAGGATCCATAGACTGGTCAAACGATTGGGCGGGCTAGCCGACGTGGTCATCTATATCATCTATATTTTCTTCATGTTCATGATTCTAGTTCTAGTTTTGCTAGTGCTATTTATTTTGATGTCGACTTATGGCATAGATGCTTAGGTTATGTTAGTGAGTCTCATTTGAAAAGTTTAGTCTGTAGTTATGCTCTTGGTTACTTTAATTTCACTCATTTATCGGTTTGTCAGTGTTGTGAGTTGGCAAGACACTTAGCCATTCCTTTTAATAATAAAAGTATTTCACAGTCCACCCACGCATTTCAACTTATTCACTGTGACATATGGGGACCATCTCCTGTACCTTCTAGCAAAGGCTATCTATATTATGTTAGTTCTATCGATAACTTCACATGCTACACATGAGTGTTCCTTATGTGCCAGTGATATGAGATTCTTGCTATTTAATAAGTCTTTACGACCATGATTCATACTCAGTTTGGTATGCGCATCAAGATATTTCGCTCAGATGGTGCTTGTAAGTACACTTTCACTACAATGAGATCGATTCTTCAATCTCACGGCATACTTTTTCAGCAGTCATGCTCTCACACATGAACAGAATGATGCAGCTGAATGAAAGCATTGTCACACTCTTGAGACGACTCGCGCTCTTCTACTCTCTTCTACTGTTCCTCGTCTTTTCTAGGTTGAAGCTGTTATGACTTCCGTCAGCCTCATCAACATCACTCCCTCGACTACCCTATCAGGTACAACACCATCTGAGGCTCTTCATCACTCACCTCCGAACTATAGTATGCTTCGTACTTTTGGGTGCACCTATTACGTCATTCTCCCTCCTACTGAGCGCACGAAGTTGACCGTCCGAACTGCTAAGTGCGTTCACTTAGGTATCATTTCTGAGCACAAAGGATATCGTTGTTTTGATCCCTTGGCGCATCGTGTCTGTATTTCCCGTCATGTCTCCTTTGTGGAAGACTTTCCTTACTAACTATCCTCCCCTGAGGATACTAGCTTTCTCTATTCTCCAGCTCCCTCATATATATCCCCGAAAATATCTTCACGCATTCCCTTTGATCTCACATCTTTGGCTCCTCTACTATCTCATACAGTCATTACGACTCTTGCCCCTCCTACAGTGGCCCCCATCACACCACCTGAATCCTCACGGACACATTGATGAGGACATCTTATATGTTTAGTTTAGTATTTTATTTCAGTACCATATTTGTTTTTGGCAATTATAGTCATATGTAATCTTTTTTTTTATTTTTTAGATTTTGAGAATATTTTGAGATTTGTATCTTGATTTGTTTTGAGCCTATATATATAGGCCTTGAGGCTAATGAGAAAGATGTCATTCTGGATTAAAAAAATTGTGTTGAGTTTTTGCTGCTCCTCTCTCTTTGTGTGATACAAGTGAGATCCAAATTATTAGGGTTTGTGATAAATCCTAATACAATTTTAGGGTTTGTGATAAACTCTAAAATCTACCTCCAAATTAAAGATTCCCCAAATACAAATTCCTAACCCTAAATTCTCAAATTAAAAAAACAAAAAAAAAGAAAATCAACCCTAAACCCACACAGCCGCCACCTGCCCCTATTCTCCCCTTCGTTCTGCTTCTTTCCCCATCTTCCCGCCTGAACCCCTCTGCCACTCAACCTCCAACAGCCCAGTCCCGTTCCACCTCAACGTCCCCATCTACGACCTCCTTCCAAATCGAGATCACCGACGCCTCCATAAACCGACCTCGCCACCCTCCTAACCCTTCCCTCATCCAATCGAGCGCCAGCCAGATCTGTTCAATCCCGCCCCAGATCGAAACCCCTACTGCTCCTCCCTTCCGTCGACGACCAGCGGTGTCATCGACCCCCAGTCATCGACACCCTCGCCCAGACCCAGCGCGGTCAGCCGCCCCCTTGGCCATTGCTCCTCTTGCTGCCGAGCCCCTCTGTCTCGCTGCCAGTGCTGTTATTTGAGTGTTGTACTCTTAGTTGCTATTCAAATCCGAGATCTACGCTGAGTTCTTCGAACCCTCGGTATACTCTTTCCACTTTTAATATTTGTAATCTACTGCTCTGTTATCTAATATATTATCTGATTTGCCTGTCGTCCACAAAAACAATTGAGATTGAGTGTTCCACTTGCTTGATTAGAGTACGAACCAAAATTAAATCTTTTACTTGCTAAAAATACTTAGGGATTTAATTATTGATTGTAAAGTTGAATTATTAATTGGGATTGTTAAACATAATTCAGTTCTTGAAAATCCATCAAACTAATTAATTGTTTTAAAATTCTAACTTTGATCCGCATTACATGTTGGTAAAATTAACCCGTTAAGATTCTTGAAAATTCTCTATTTAGGGTTTGTTTTACATCATTTTGGTATCAGAGCCAGGTTCTTAAAACCCTAGTTCTTGCATCATTTAGGCATTATTTTTACATTCATTTAGAATCATTTAGAGTCTTTTATTTTATTTTCTTTCGTTTTTTTAGATCACTTTAGGTTTATTTTTTAAAAAAATAAAAAAATAAAAAATTAGGACACACACGACCCCTAGTTTCCACTTTTGGTAAATGCGTCTTCGCAGCACCATTACAGATCCTGAAGAGTCTTTCTTATCCCTTCCACATCACCCAATTAAGAACCATAGACTTCCCCGACCTGAAATGGACAACTCTGATATCTCCGCTACCCTAGCTGTCATTCAAGCAACTCTTGCCAATATCAATCAGAGGCTTGAGAAAGTGAAATTAAATCAAACCGTTGTCCCTGAGCTTCATGCCAATCGTCAGATCCCTCAAGGGAATGTTCGTGACGATCAACGTCAAGAACGTGACCCTGACGAACAATATAAGAAGAACGTTAAGGCCGACGTTCCCCATTTTGAAGGCCACATGGAACTCCAAGCTTATCTTGATTGGATCCGTGCGATGGACCACTACTTCGTGTGGTTTAACATGAGCGAAGCCCTGAAAGTTAAATTTGCCACAATGAAATTAACTGGAAAAGCTCAACACTGGACCAATCTTGAACATGCCCGCAGAGGCCGAGGCCTGGCACCCATATCCACTTGGGAAGCCATGAAAGAGAAGCTTACTGAGAGATATGTACCGTTATCGTTCCACACCCGATTGCTAGATTCGTGGAACCAACTGTATCAAGGAAGTAAATCCACACAAGAATATGTTGATAAATTTGATAACTTCCTTATTCGGTGCAATACTTTAGGTAAAGAGAGTGAAGAACAAACTCTCTCTAGGTTGAGGGCTGGATTACGAGCCGATCTGAGGAACGAGCTAATTCATAGAAATGTGAACTCATTAGCGGCAGCTTATGCTCTTGTCCTCGATATGGATTCCCTTTAAGCAAGTTCTCATTACAAGTTCAGCGATTCGATGGATCATTCCTCCAGAATGAATCCTCCTGACCCCTCTAGACCTAAGCCCTCCTCTCCTCAGTACCCTAACAAGTCTTACCCAAATAAACATACTTCAAATTCCTATTCACATAGAAATGACAACACGAGTAAGAACACTGAAAGAGACTATTCTAAGATTGATCCTCTAACTAAGTGTTATAAATGTAAGGGATATGGCTATATTGCTGGCAACTGTCCCAGCCCAAGTAGGATCAATATAGTAGAGGGTACCGCAGTCATCGCTGAGGAGCCCGACAATGAGTTTACCTATGAACATAATGTAAGTGATGACTTTGATGAAAAAGAGAATGACCAGTCTCTTAATTGTATTCAGTCTGTCCAGTCACCTCCATTGAGTGTACCTGTGTCACCCATCATTTCCCAAGTCACTTGGCAGCCAATAGATTTTATCCAGGTATTAGAACATCCTAGAGTCACAGAGTCTGCACCCACATTTGCATATCACATTCATGACTTGCATAGAGAAATTTTCAAGAAACTTAATGAGAATAATTTTAACTACAAGTTAATAGCAGATACTAGAAGAAAATTTATAACTTTTGATATTGGTGATGAGGTGATGGTTCGGATTCATCCGGAACGGTTTCCTGTTGGACCCGTTAAGAACTTGAACATACGTGCTGCAGGTCCATTTAAGATTCTACATGCAATCAACGATAATTCCTATGTCGTTGACCTTCCTGAAGGTTTTGGCATAAGTAAGATTTTCAATATTGAGGATCTAGTACTTTATGAAGGCTCAAAATTCAACCCTAGAAATTTTTTTATAGATGAGCCTACCCTGCAGCCTAATGGTGAGATTTCCACATTTACCCCTCTACCTGATACTATTCACCCGTCGACAGAAGAATTGAATAATATTTTAGATGACCAGATAATCTCTACAAGAGATGGTGGTATGCACAAGTATTTGGTGAGGTGGAAGAACAAGCCGAAATTGGATGGCACTTGCAGTGATCGTGAGGAGCTCCCGCAACTGGATCCAGATCTTTTGGAGCACCATGACAAGATCACTGGTTTTGACTCGACTGGGTCGAGCTCTCTCCCACCTGGAGAGAATGATGAGGACATCTTATCTGTTTAGTTTAGTATTTTATTTCAGTACCATATTTATTTTTGCCAATTATAGCCATATGTAATCTTTTTTATATTTTTTAGATTTTGAGAATATTTTGAGATTTGTATTTTGATTTGTTTTGAGCCTATATATAGGCCTTGAGGTTAATGAGAAATATATGTCATTCTTGATTTAAAAAATTGTGTTGAGTTTTTGCTCTTCCTCTTTTTCTTTGTGTAATACAAGTGAGATCCAAATTATTAGGATTTGTGATAAATCCTAATACAATTTTAGGATTTGTGATAAACTCTAAAATTTACCCCCAAATTAAAGATTCCCCAAATACAAATCCCTAACCCTAAATTCTCAAATTAAAAAAACAAAAAAAAGAAAATCAACCCTAAACCCACACAGTCGCCACCTACCCCTATTCTCTCCTTCATTCTGCTTCTTCCCTCATCTTCCCGCCCGAACCCCTCTGTCACTCAACCTCCAACAGCCCAATCCCGTTCCACCTTAACATCCCCATCTACGACCTCCTTCCACATCGAGATCACCGATGCCTCCATAAACCGACCTCGCCACCCTCCTAACCCTTCCCTCATTCAATCGAGCGCCAGCCAGATCTGTTCGATCCCGCCCCAGATTGAAACCCCTACTGCTCCTCCCTTCCGTCGACAACCAGCGCCGTCGTCGACCCCCCAGTCGTCGATGCCCTCGCCCAGACCCGGCGCTGTCAGCCGCCCCCTTGGCCATTGCTCCTCTTGCTACCGAGCCCCTCTGTCTCGCTGCCAGTGCTGTTATTTGAGTGTTGTGCTCTTAGTTGCTGTTCAAATCCGAGATCTACGCTGAGTTCTTCGAACCCTCGGTATACTCTTTCCACTTTTAATATTTGTGTTCTACTGCTCTGTTATCTATTATATTATCTGATTTGCCTATCGTCCACAAAAACAATTAAGATTGAGTATTCCACTTACTTGATTAGAGTACGAATCAAAATTGAAGCTTTTACTTGCTAAAAACACTTAGGAATTTAATTATTGATTGTAGAGTTGAATTATTAATTGAGATTGTTAAACGTAATTCAGTTCTTGAAAATCCATCAAACCAATTAATTGTTTTAAAATTCTAACTTTGATCTGCATTACATGTTGGTAAAATTAACCCGTTAAGATTCTTGGAAATTCTCTATTTAGGATTCGTTTTACATCAAACATGCACCCACACCATCTGCATCCCCACAACCGCATGCACTCACCTCACTGACTTCACCTCCACACCCTGCACATCCACCTCCTGCACATCCACCACTGGTTCGTCAGTCTACACGTTCCACTTCGGGCATCCTGCCGAAATGTTATACACCTGATGCTACTAGTCCTTTTGATCAATTTAGCTTTGCCACCCTGGCCTCTTACTCACCATAGTTTCATACATATTTCACCGTTATACACTCCACATGTGAGCCCATAACTTATCAGGAAGCGATTCAATATCCCGAGGGGCGAAAAGCTATTGCAGAGGAGTTCCATGTCTTAGATCAGACTGACACTTGAGATGTTGTTCCATTACCAGCGGGCATCAAGCTTCTTAGTTGCAAATTGATCTTCAAGGTCAAATATCGACCTGATGGCTCCATTGAGCGGCACAAGGCTCGTCTAGTTAACAGAGAATTTACTCAGGAGCATGACATTGATTATAATAAGATTTGTGCTCCAGTTGCCTAGATGACTACAGTTAGCACTCTCCATGCCATTGCCATCATCCGTCAGTGATCATTATACTAGATGGATGTGAAAAATGCATTTCTTCATAGTACCTTTTCTGAGGTTGTTTACATGCAACATCCTCTTGGTCTTACCATACCTCCTCGTCATGTTTGTCGTCTCCATCAAGCTATCTATGGTTTGAAATAAGCTCTTCGAGCCTGGTTTGAGTGTTTTCGCTGTATCATCACCCAGACCGGTTTCAGTCGGTCATCACCGCAAGGACCATTTTGAGGCAGGGATCATTTCACTTCATTCTGTTACCTCTTCACAGCAGACAGCAGACTTCTTTACGAAATCTCACACTGTACGGAGGTTTTGATACTTGGTGGGCAAACTCACATTGGTGGATCTACCGTAAGTTTGAGAGAGGGTGTTGGATATTATATTAGATAGTTTAATCTCATATCGGAATATGTATTAGTTTAATTTTTGCTTCTCCTCTATATATAGGAGACATTTTTACTCAGTTATAATCAATCCAATAATGTCATCTCAATCTCTCTGTTAACCTTAATATTGCATATTATGTTTTGATATAGTTGTTTATTAATAGTTTAAAGAATGATAACATGTATGTATGATGCTAAATTGCTTGTAACTAATGTCTGAGAATTTTATAATTCATCTGGTATGATATGATTATTGAATCAAACCCTTACTGTTTTGATAGTATGTTCAAGGGGGGAAGGAAAGAACTAAACAATACAAAAGTGGAGAAGATGCAAAGGGAGTACCATATGCCTTAAAGCCATGTCAAGTGACTTCTTGGATATTGTCCTTCCAAATCCTGTACTCTCCGTTGCAGAAGCTGGCTTGGCTGGCTTTCTCAATACTCCTTCTGAACCCGCCAACTTTTGAATCTCACTCACTGAGTCTTCCTCATGCCCATTGTTTCCATTTGATTTAAAAGTATCCTTTAGTGAATTCTCTGGAACCCTGCTCCTATTCATCACTGGCATGTAGGTTCTTCGGTTTGAATTAGCAGGACGAGCAACCTTAGCTGGGGACCCTGCATTAGAATTTGAATTAGCACGCGCATCCAATGCTGCCCCTGGGCGTACGCTACCTGCTGAAGCTGGTCTTTCGGGCATTTTTGTTTTCAAATTTGGTGGAGCATCTACAGGGAAATTTGGCAGGTCAACTGGCCGAACTGGAGCCCTAGCACGTAGACCCGGGGAGCTTGGACGTGAAGGGACCCGACTACCAACATTTGAGACAGGAAGGCCAGCTGACGAAGTGGGACGACAGGTTGGGGTCGACGAACGAGAGCTGGCACGCGAATTAGGGTTTGGATTGGAAGGAAGTTTGGGTTGAGAGGAGGTCGTAGTTGAGGGTCTGGAATTGTTAGTACTGGTGGTTCTCTCTCCAGAAGTACTAGGATTAGATTGGGTTCTGGGAGGAGTGGTCAAACGTGATGGAAGTGAACGTGAATTTGAAGAGGGCTTTGAAGTAGTTGAGTTTTGAGAGGGTCTAGCAGTAGTAGTTGAAGTGGAAGTGGATTTTGCAGAGGGTCTTGAAGTGGTGGATCGATTAGGTGTTGATGATCTGGAGGATGTGACAAATGCTGAGCTAGTGTTAAGGACTGGTATTCTGTTATTGTTGGAAAGAGAGCTACGGGAATAGGTGTTTGAGATAGAAGGACAGGTAACTGAACTGCTTCGAACTGGCCTGGCGGAATGCCCATTCTCTTTTTGAGCTGCTGACAGCTGCATAGAGAAGGTATTACAAATTTTTACTCAAAATTGATTATAAAAAAAAGAGAGGCAGGGCAGATTGAAAACAAAGGGAAAGAACAAAGGAAGTATGAATTGATACAGAAAGAAATTCCTTCTGCTAATTTGCCAAGGTAAGTGAATAAATTGGTTACCAGTCATTGGGTAAGCATTAAAGAGCAAACATCTTGCATATCAAAATAAAACCCAAATTAAATTTTTATACCAATATCAATGAAGGCACTTGTGCAGAAGGAAATTAGAAAGTAAAGACTTCCGCACACTCAATGGACATTGCCTCTTAAACCTTGTTGCACCCAGTGCATGTCTTACTCTGAGCAAAATTATAATACAGACAGGTTTTTTTTCCTTTCTTTCTCCAACATATCATCCACACCTCCACCACCAAATCACCAATCCCAGTTCCTTCTACAGGCCTTTGGTGCCTTGAACTTCAATCGGCTATACTATGCTTTTGCAAAATGAATCATACATAAACTAGGAAAGATCTGTAAATTGCTTTTCTGAAAGCTGCTGGGGGTATTTGGATTGATGTAAGATGTAGGGAAATGTGGAAATCATGTTTTCATGCTTATTTTTTTTTGTTTGGATGGAGATAAAAAATAGCAGAAAACTTTTCCACCATACGACATGGCATGCCTTATTTTAATCAAATGTTTTCTCCTAATTAGGTGCAAATGCACATCATGGTTGTGAGTTTCCTATTTTTGTTATCTCTTTAAACTGCAATCCCAAAGAATTTGTAACTATATAGCATTTAAATGCCTTCCCACTGTACTACACCCCCTAACCCCTTATGTGCTAATAGGTGTATAAAATAGGTTCAATGTCGTCATGTCTCTATGTGCTAGTTTTTAAGGAACAGCGGTTGTCTACGTGTTTGTGCCATGTGATGCCTCTGTAGATTTCCGTGAATTATTTTAATCAAATGTTTTCTCCTAATTAGGTGCAAATGCACTTCATGATTGTGGATTTCCTATTTTTGTTCTCTCTTTAAACTGCAATCCCAAATAATTTGTAACTATATAGCATTTACATACCTTCCCACTGCACTACACCCCCTAACCCCTTATGTGCTTATAGGTGTATAAAATAGGTTCAATGTCGTCATGTCTCTATGTGCTTGTTTTTAAGGAACAGCCGTTGTCTACGTGTTTGTGCCATGTGATGACTCTGTAGATTTCCGTGAACATGCTTTATAGTATCATTTTAATTTGTTTGCATTTGCACTGAATACAAAAAATAAGAAGCAAATGTTGTCACCAACAATGGTATCAAAACAATTGACCATATTGAATTAACCATAAATGCAACGAAAAGATGGTACATACCCTTGAAGCTCGTGTATTTGAGACCGGTCTAACATTGGTTCTTCCTCCAGGTGCTGTTGAAGAAAGAGGGCTCTGAATAGTGGCTGAAGAAAGAGGGCTCTCCCTAGCCACCGCAGGGTATAGAGGAGTTTCAGGGGGAGTTAGGAGCCTACTCAAAAAGAATTTGAACCAACAGGTAATGAGGTTACAGAATCCAATTGAAAATTAGCAGGGAGATTGACCTATAAAGTGCATAGAGATGAGAGGATCTACTATAATTATCAAGGAACAACGAAGTAAATCAATGTGAAATGAAGATATATTGCCTAGCTGTCCAGTGACAAACTGAATTAAAGTCATAGTTACAAATTCTTCTCCCAAAAGGTCCATAGTCTTAGTGTTGTCAAATACCCAATATTGAAAACTGAGACTGTAAATATTTTGCAAGTTATACTTCCTACAGCAGCAATGAAGGATTTCACTACTGAAAATTATATCCGGAAAGGAGGTGGATTATCTGCATATATAATCACCAGCTACATTACGTTTTGCTGAGCAACTTTCAGAGTATGGTAAATAAATCCCACTAAATACAGCCACCAATGGAAACAATGTCAGTTTGTCAAAATTTAGAATACCACTATTGCAGAAAATTAAGTAAAGATAGCAGGCATACTTGAGCAATTATTATTATTATTATTATTATTTGACTCAAAGATGGCTAACTCCACCGTGTCTCATTAATGAGAAAATAATGAACTTGAGCAAGTAAACTAATAAATGTTACATTAAAGTTACATTTAACATTCTTCGAGGCACTTTGCAGTTTAATCAATTAAAAAATTGAGAAAAGCATTCGCTTGCTAATTTGCAGTAATAATTGTTTGAGTCTCATCTCTTCAAATTAATGCAATCTACAATTAGACAAGGTGTAGATATAACAGTGCTTAACCAATAATCACTTAATCAGTACAATAAATGAAGGGGAGAACATCAAATTTCTGCCACCAATATGCGCTCGACTGTAGAACCAACTATTAACTAGAAAATGATTTGAATATGAAGGTGCACTGGTGTAGGTTTCAACTAACAAAATTCAGGACGTAGCTAAAATTTATAAATTTTTAATTTCGATGCCAAAAAAATAAATAAATAAATAAATCTATACAACTAATTCAATCCTCTAAAATGCCACATTACCTCCCTCAGAAAAAAGACAAGAAAACTCCCATGCAGTCTAGAAGACAGTTATGCAGAAGCAAAACCCAACTGCTGGGTCACGTAGTTTAAAGGTCACAGAACAAAGAATAAATCCTAAAGGGACAGTCTAAATGGATATCAAAGTCCAAGCTTTTCCAACAGAAAAATGCAGAATTTGCCAATTACCCAAATCCAAGTGACAAAAATATGATTTCTTTTATAGGTACATACAAAGATATAACAGAAGTCGGTTACTCTGAACTCTTGAAAAAAGAATACAATTAGGTCATGTTGGCAAAGTAATTACAATGTGAAATTATAAAAATAATTGAAAGTTGCTCCAAAGGTGCCTCTGATATTGACTTTCCTTGAAACAATATTTGCACCCACCAATTAAGATAAGGAATAGGTTTGTGGCAAATTCATTCCTGGAAACAATGAAGCAGAATCTTAGAATATACCTTTGTTTGTGGTGTACACTCTCAAAAGAATATTCCTTTGTTTGTTGTGTACACTCCAAAAACAAAGACACAGAATTGAACGTATGAGAATAGTCTGGCCAAGAATTGCAAGTTGTTAGTTAAACCAAATAACAACTTGATTTATTGTGTACAATAGATTTTATTTGTGAAGAGAGAGAGAGAGAGAGAGAGAGAGAGAGAGAGAGAGGGCCAGTAATAGTCACGCCACAGCTGACTGCGTAGCCTTCTGCCACACAATACAAGTCAGATTTTTCGGATGATCTGATTGGAATTAAATGAAGATCATCTAGTCTCTAGTGCCTCTTGGGAAAAGTCACTCGTTTATACCCTAAGGTCATTGGTAGATGTCCACAAGCAGTTGCTTCCTCTGAAAATTACACACTTGATGATACCATAAGGTCATTGGTAGATGTCCACAAGCAGTTGCTCCCTCTGAAAATTACCACCTAATGACTATTCACTTGAATGTTTGAATTTTGGCTGTTACTTGATCATCTCAAGCAAATTCAAACACTAAGGCATTGGTTGACCTTCAAAAGCACAAACTAACTTTGGCTAACATTTAAGTAAGAGCAATTAACAAAGTATTAAATCTTATAGTTTTCACCTTAAAGTTCTTGCTACTAGTCCTTGGTGGCTTTTTCACATCTCATCTTATAGTTTCACCTTAAAGTTCTCTTTTATATTAGTCAGAGCAATTAATAAAGTACTAAATCTTATAGTTTTCACCTTAAAGTTCTTGCTACTAGTCCTTGGTGGCTTTTTCACATCTCATCTTATAGTTTTCACCTTAAAGTTCTCTTATATATTTCTTTCATTTTGCCTCAAAGCTTGTGAATTGTGAAGCTTCTCTATCTAGGTATATGCAATCCTCTTCTCCTTTCGCAAGAATTTAGGTTTTCTTCCTCAAATATAATATAATAATTTTAATATTCTTTATATTTATTCCTTAGCTTATTAATTGTTTTTCCCAAATAATGATTCCATGTAGAATTTAGGGACTTTTAAGAATTTGGGGTTGGCATACTCTGTGATGAACATCGTAGAGACTCATTACAAAACAGAATAGCCAATGTCTGGATGAATAATTGTTCGGTGATTTATATGCTAGAGTCACAGACTCACAGGTTGCTTAATGTATGTCATGGATTCTTCAAGGCCAGATATTCCTTTTTGTTGTAGAAAAAGCTTATTAGATATACTGGCAACTCTAGAAATATTCATCAGATTATTGTATATGGGGTTCCAAAGTGTTTTAATAAATAAGGGCTGTGGCTTATGTGTTGGGTTTGTCTTGCATACTAAGTTAGATACGAAGACGATAAAGCGATGGAGGAATCGAAGCGATGGAAGCAGAGTGGTGGAAGCAAGCAGAGCAAAACAGTAGCAACAGCAGTAGATCGTGCGGCTCTTATCGTAGGGTTATCTCTTTAGGAATATCTAATGGCTATTGTATCAAGATATCAAACTAGGGTTTCTCTAGATCTCGATATATTGTTATAATTGGCCTCTATTAAAAGCCAAGAGAGAGAGAGAATACTTCATTGAAGAGAGTTTGAGAGGTTCTCAATAAGAAGAAGAGACAACGAAGCACAGAGGTCGAAGCGTCAACGAGAAACAAAGATGAAAACAGGGCAGCAACCAAGGCATAGGCATGTACAGTCGACTGTGCAGTCAACCGCACACCCCTCGGGTCCAGGCATGATGAGTCGTCGTCGGCCGTACTTGGGTGCAGTCGACCGCCCGCGACAGATTGTAATGTTTTGGGCCTAGGTCTTGGGGATCGTTTCGGCCTAATCTTCAACTGGTCAGATCGTACAGCTCCTATTCAATATCTTCTTCAACAAGATATATCGAACGACTGAGATATCAAGACTACCCTAGGGTTCTCTCTATTCTTCTTCTATTTATTGTAATGACCTCCAATATGAGAAGTCAAGTACTTCATTGATATTATTCTCCATTGCAAGTAAGGTTTGAGAGATAGTTCTTGGTGAGTGAGTTTAATTCCTTGTATTGAGTAAATCATTAACTCCTTTTAATCTTCTCTAGTTGAATATTATATCTCCTTATACTTCCCTCCGGATTAAGCAAAAGCTAACCAGGATAAATTCTTCGAGTGTTTTGTGTTGGATTGGTGGATCTACTTGTTTGGTTGTTCCATTGGTTTGTTTCATGTTTTGCTGCGCCACAGGTGTTCGGCGAAATTCCCTAACGAGAGTTGTGGTGAGATTCCTTTCCCTATCACTACGTGCCAACAATTTCTTGGGGGTCGAAAAAGCAAACATGTATTGCAAATTTTACTATAGCGGCCAAGTTTATAGCAATAGCTTCTTATAGTAAAAAGGAGGAATGACTTAGAAATTTATCATTAGAAATTTTTATTTGGCCTAAGCCTATGCTATCAATCTCTGTGCACATAACACCCAATCCACATTGTCACAGGCTTATAATGAGCTATGATGGTAAGTCTATACATTTTGCTCTGAGACATACTTCTAATAGACAATTTCTTATAGATGGTGTAATAACTATTTAGTATTTACTATGTTAAGTCGTGTGAAAACCTAGCGGGTTCTTTAACTGGAGATTTGGTTCTTCGGACTTTTAGAGAGATCGGGTTAAAGCCCACTATGTTTAATCAACATGAAACATCGACAACACATGATAGATACATCAAGTCTTGAGTTCAATGAGTGAAGTACAGTATATAAGTGATTGCAAGCACTAAAATTTTAAGCAAGTAGTCAGAGAATTTATCATTGATCCATCTCGATGTTTATTGTCCTTGTCTGTAATGAATAAGGGGATGATGAGAAAATTTAAATTAAGAGCTATTAATATGCTTATCAGAGTTAAGCATTGAAGTATTATAGTTACAAAAATGCTTCCAATAAGTTTGTCCATGTAAGTGTAGGAAGTGGTGCCTCTTTCTGTGAAATCTCAGGCTAAACTCTAAAGCACTCGTGAAAAAGAATACAGACACAAGTCCTAACCCCTTGCCGGCTATTTCAGAATCTTAACATATGCAAAACTTTTGTGTGAGAAGTTCACATAAATAGGAGGACTAGTTCAAAGGTAGTTAATGAGGACATCAGTTCGAGATGATGTGAGCGCTTCTATCAGCGCAGACATCGTCTAGGATGGCTACTCCAGTAGGATAGTTATCTTTATTTCAGCAATTTTTTATTTGTTTTTGGGCATTTTAGCCATATGTAGTAGTTTTGCAATTTGCACCCTTTATTTTATGCATTAGAATATTTTGGAGATTTTTATTGAGATTTTGTTTTGAGTCTATATATATAGGCCTTGAGAATATTGAGAAGGTATGCTATTATTGATTTAAAAAAATTATTGTGTTGAATTGTTGCTCTTCATTCTCCTTTTGTGTGTGTGAGACCATAAGAGAACATTAGGATTTGTAAGAAATCCTAAGAAAATATTAGGGTTTGTGAGAAATTCTAACTACACCCTCAAATCCCCAATTTTATTTTTAAACCATCACCCTAATCCCCCAAATCCACTTCAACCTTGAAACCCTAAACCCTAAATCCTCACCTAACCCTAACCCTAAATCCCTTCCTTCACAACCTCGCCATCACTACACTCACCCACCATCGACGGCGCCAGCCCCGAGCACCACCCTCCTACCTCGCAACACCGCAGCACCCCGACTGTATCCCACCGCCACGGCCTCCTCCATGCTGCTTGCATCACCACAGAGACCAACCAGCAACCTGATTGCTCATCAACTCCACTCCAAGCCGACAGCACTTCCTCTCCATTGCTACGCTTTCTTCGAACTCCCGGTAACTTCTTTCCCCTTCTCAAATATTTGTAATACTACTTTATCATCTCTAGATTATTATCTGAATTTACTATCGTCCACAAATATTGAGTGTGTGTGTTTCTACTTGCTAATTAGCGTACAAATCGTTATTGAATATCTTACTTGCTAATCACACTTAGGTATATTTGTTGATTGTTAGGCTTGAACTTTAATTGGGTTTGTAAACATATTTTGTCTCTTGAAAATCCATCAAAGTAATAAATACTTTTAATGTCTAACTCATCGGCATTACTTGTTGGTAAACTTAATCTTTAATACTCTTGGAAAATTTTCTACCTAGGGTTAAGTTACATCATTTTGGTATCAGAGCGTAAGTTTTTTAAAACCTTAGTTCTTGCATTATTTAGTCATAATTTTTGCATTCATTTAGAATCATTTTATGATTATTTTTAGTTCATTTCATTTTATTTTATTTTTAAATTAGGTGCATTTAGGACACGTTTCTCCAAATTCCAGCAAACACACGTCCCCACAACCCCCACCATTGGTGAATGCGTCTTTGCAGCACCATCATGAATCCCTAAGAACCTTTTTTGTCTCTCCCAAACCATCCAATCAGGAACCCTAGAATTCAGCGAGCCTCACTTTAAACTAAGATGGACAACTCTGATATTTCCACTACAATCGCTGCCATTCAAGCAACTCTTGTCAATATCAATCAGAGGCTTGAGCAAATGGAATTGAATCAAAATATTGCCCCTGAGCTTCATCGTCAGATCCCTCAATGGAATGATCGTGATGGCCGATGTCAAGATCGTGACCCCGACGAATAATACAAGAAGAACGTTAAGGCTGACGTTCCCCACTTTGAAGGTCGTATGGAACCCCAAGCAAATCTCAATTGGATCCATGCCATGGACCACTACTTCGTATGGTTTGACATGAGTGAAGCTTTGAATGTCAAATTTACCACAATGAAATTGACTGGGAAAGCTCAACAACACTAGACTAATCATGAACACTCCCGCAGAGGCCGAGGCCTGGCACCCACAGCCACTTGAAAAGCCATGAAAGAGAAGCTCACCGAGAGATATGTGCCCCTATCATTCCACACCCGAATACTTGATTCGTGGAATCAACTCTATTAGGAAAGCAAATCCACCCAAGAGTATGTGGATAAGTTCGATAACTTTCTCATTCGGTACAATGCTTTAGGTAAAGAGAGCGAAGAACAAACCCTCTCTAGGTTCAAAGCTGGACTACGAGCCGATCTTAGGAACGAGCTAATTCATAAAAATGTGGACTCCTTAGCAGCAGTTTATGTTCTTGTCCTCGATGTGGAGTTCCTTAAAGCAAGTTTCCACTATATGTCCAGCAATTCGAGAGATCATTCCTCTATAATGAGCCCCACGAATCCTTCTAGACCAAAGCCTAGGACTGACAACAAAGGAAAAAACATCGAAAGATACTACTCTAAAATTGATCCTCTTACTAAGTGTTATAAATGCAAGGAATACGGCCATATTGCTGGCAACTGTCCTAGTCCCAGTAGGATCAATATAGTAGAGGGTACCGCTGTCATCGCTGATGGTTTCGACAATGAATTTTCTTATGAAACTAATGAAAGTGCTAACTTCGGCGAAGAAGGGGATGACCAGTATATCCACTGTATTCGGTCGATCCAATGACCTCCTTTAAATGTAGTCAGATGTGCTTTGTCCCAACTAAAAGAAGAAGATGATTGGAAGCGCACTGCTATATTACACACCTTCACGACAATAGGTCGCAAAAACTGTAAGGTGATTGTTGACAGTGGAAGTTGCGTCAATGTTGTTGCTTTAGCGGTCCTAACCAGGACTGGACATAAAGCTGAACCCCATCCACACTCATACAAATTATCTCGAATTGATGCGACAGCTCTCCAAGTAACACAGCGATCACAGAAGAGATTGACAAAGGGACAACAATTCTTCCACTCGTAGCAAGAGAAGTTCCTAACGAGTCTAAGTCATCCATCCCTCCTCAAGTTACTCCTGTCCTTCAGAAATTTGCAAATGTGTTTCTTGCTGACCTCCCCAACCAGTTGCCCCCGCTACGTGACATCCAACACGCTATTGATCTAGTTTCGGAAGCGAGTCTTCCTAACTTGCCACACTATTGGATGAATCTGACGGAACATGCTGAGTTGAAAAAGCAAGTTAATGAGTTATTGGCAAAGGGCTTCATCAGAGAAAGCTTAAGCCCTTGCGCAGTCCCTGCTTTGTTGACGCCAAAAAAAGATGGAACATGGCGTATGTGTGGACAGTCGTGTCATAAACAAAATCACGGTGAAATACCGTTTTCTCATTCCCCGTTTGGATGACATGTTGGATATGATGTCTGGTGCCACAATCTTTTCCAAGATTGACCTTAAAAGTGGTTACCACCAAATACGTGTTCGTCCTGGTGATAAATGGAATACCGCCTTCAAGATGAAGGATGACCTGCACGAATTGATGGTCATGCTGTTTAGAATGACGAATGCCCCGAGCACATTTATGAGAATCATGATGCAGGTACTCCGTCCCTTTATAGGCAAGTTTCTTGTGGTGTATTTTGATGATATTCTCATTTACAGCCGATCCGTTGGGCAACATCTTCACCATTTGAGATAGGTCTCCGATGTCTTGAGGAATGATCAAATTTATGCTAATCCTACCATATGTACCTTCCTCTCCGATCAAACTATCTTTCTGGGATTTATTATGTTTGCCAGAGGAGTATCTGCTGACCTAGAAAAGATACGAGCTATTACCGAATGGCCTGAGCCCCATAACATTCGTGATGTGCAGCGTTTTCATGGTCTTGCCACCTTCTATCGTCGGTTTGTGCAAGGATTTAGCACAATCAAGGCTCCGATAACCGACTGTTTGAAGAATGCTGAGTTTGTCTGGTCGAAAGCAGCTACGAAAGCCTTCGACTAGATCAAGAAAAGAATGACTCATACACCTACCATGAGGTTGCCAAATTTGACTAAAGTCTTCAAAGTACCATGCGATGCTTCTGGTATTGGTATAGGTGGAGTCCTCAGTCAAGAGAGTCATCATGTTACTTATTTCAGTGAAAAGCTAAATGAAGCAAAACAAAAATACTCCACTTATGATAAAAAATTCTATGTAGTAATTCAGTCACTTCGCTATTGGCGACATTATCTCCTGCAACAAGAATTTGTCATTCTCTCAGACCATGAGGCCTTAAGATTCCTTAACTCTCAACAAAAGTTTAATGCGAGACATGCTCGATGGGTAGAGTTCTTACAATATATTCGCATACCATTGATGTGCTAAGTCGTTATCACAAGATCTTATCTACATTGCGCACCAAAATTATTAGTTTTGAGAGATTAAACGATGAGTATGCCTCCTGTCCAGATTTTTACAAGATCTACACCTCTTTAAAGGATGGGCATCACTCGAGTGATAGATGATTATTTCCTGAAAGATGATTATCTCTTCTATCGCTCCAAACTGTGCATTCCTAGTACATCATTACAATAGTATCTTGTATGGGAATTGCACGATGGTGGCCTTACTGGACACTTTGGGCATAGCAAGACCATTGATGTTGTGGAATATAGGTTTTACTAGTCTAAGCTTAAAAGAGATGTTGCGAGACTTGTTAACAAGTGTCATACTTGTCAACTCGCTAAACAACAAAAACAAAACACAGGCATGTATACTCCATTACCTGTTCCCAGTCACCCTTGGAAAGATGTCAGCATGGATTTTGTGCTTATCGAAAATACAAAAGAAACATGATTCCATTCTTATAGTCGTGGACCGTTTTTCTAAAATGGCCCACTTCCTCCCATGTTCGAACACTTTCGATGTATCTCTTGTAGCTCAGATCTTCTTCGATAATATTGTGAAGTTACATGGGTTGCCAAAAAATATTGTGACTGATAGGGATGTGAAATTCACGAGTTACTTTTGGAAGACCCTATGGTACAAGATGGACACGAAATTGAAATTCTCTTCAGCATTCCACTCACAGATTGATGGACAGACTGAGGTTGACAATCGGAGTCTCGGCAATCTCTTACGTACTCGTATGGGAGAGAACTTGGAACTTGGAACTTGAAGTTAACTATTGTTGAATTTGCCTACAACACATCTAAGAATAGAACCACTAGCATGAGTCCACATGCAGTATATTTTTTCAAGTTGGATTTGAGAGCTGGGTATCATCAAATAAGAGTGCACGTAGAAGATGTAGGCAAGACAGCTTTTAGAACTCACAAGGGCATTATGAGTTCCTTGTCATGCCATTTGGGCCGTCCAATGCGCCTTCAACCTTCTAGGTAACTACGAATGATATTTTCAAACCATTTTTAGGCGATTTATTTTGGTTTTCTTCGATGGTATCTTGATATACAGTAAGGATTGGAGTTCTCATCTGGATCATGTAGTTGCAGTGTTGAGGATTCTTGAGCAAAATCATTTCTTTGTTAAAAGATCCAAGTGTGCATTTGGTCAAACAAAAATAGGTTACTTGGGTCATTTTGTTTCTGCGAAGGGGGTTGTGTGGATCAGGAAAAGGTTCAGGCAGTCATGCAGTGGCCTAAATCCTAATCCAACCTCTCTCAAATAGTTAAAAGCCTTTTGGGGATTAATTGGTTATTACCGAAGATTTGTATAAGGGTATGCTACTATTGCAAGCCCACTTACAGATTTGCTAAAGAAAGATTCTTTCAAGTGGAGTGAGGAGGCAGAGTTTGCGTTTCAGCAATTGAAGAAAGCCATGTCAACCACCCCTGTATTAGCTTTACATGATTTTAGCAAACCACTCACTATTGAGACTGATGCTTCGGGGTCAGGTATAGGTGCTATTTTATCTCAAAATAGACATCCAATAGATTATTTCAGCAAGAAGATGTCCAATGGGATGCAAGGATCTTCAGCTTATGTGAGGGAGATGTATGCTATTACAAAGGTAGTTAAGAAGTGGAGGCAATACATACTGGAAAGGGAATTATAGTTCAAACGGATCATAAAAGCTTGCATCATATGATACATCAAGTACTCCAAACACCAGAGTAGCAAATATGGGTACAAAAGCTAGCAGGATATGATTTCGAAGTAGTCTAGAAGGACAATAATGCAGCTCATGGATTGTCGAGGCAATTTTCAACTGAAATGCAAGCTATAACGACTGTATCTTTTCCTAAATTTTTTATTATAGATCAGTTGAAAGCAGAGTACTTAAAGGAGAGCAAATAGAGTGAATTAATGCAATCAATCAGTATAGGAAAGGTGAATTCTCAAGATTTTAAGTATAGAGATGGTATTTTTCTTTTCAAGCATCGAATTATGGTGCCACTATCTATGAGAATGCAACTATTGCAAAAGTATCATTCCAGTCCTATAAGTGAGCACTCTGGTATCCAGAGAACCTTATTTCGATTGAAGGAGCAATTTTATTGGGAAAAGATGGCAGAGGATGTTAAACAGTTTGTGTGTGAATGTGTGGTTTGCCAACAAATGAAACCTGATAACATAGCTCCAGCGGGTCTTCTTCAGCCATTACCTATCCCTAATCAAATTTGGGAGGATATTTCTATGGACTTTATAGTTGGATTGCCTCTTTCGCAGGGTAAGGGAGCTATATTGGTGGTTGTGGATAGGTAGAGTAAGTATGACCATTTTATTCTTTTGTCTACAACTTTTTCAATCGCGAAAATTGCAGAGGTGTTTGCTAGCAATGTGGTTAAAATGCATGGATCGCCGAAGTCAATAGTCAGTGATCGAGACCCAATTTTCATTAGTAATTTTTGGAAGGAGCTTTTTGTGTAGCAAGGAACTACAATGAAAATGTCAAGCGCTTATCATCCACAAATGGATGGACAAACTTAGGTCTTAAACAAATGTGTGGAACAGTACATCGGTGTTTTGTAATTGAAGAGCCCAAGATGTGGAGCAAATACCTGCCATTAGCTGAATTTTGGTACAATACTGCATATCAATCTGCAATTGGGTTAACTCAATTTGAAGTGGTGTATGGGCATAAGGCTCCTACTATAACTGCATATTTGGAAGGGAATTCTACTAATTGGGAGGTGAATGTAGAGATTGTGAAGTGACAACAAGTTATTCAATTGCTTAAAGTGAATTTGAGTAAGGCAGGGATGAGAATGAAGAATTTGGCTGATAAGCATAGAACATATCGAGAGTTTGTGGGGCTTGGGTATTTGTCAAGTTATAACCCTATAGACAGCATTCGGTAGCGCAATGCAGTTTCCATAAACTATCCAAGAGGGTTTATGGACCTTTCTTGATGAGAAAGAGGATTGGGGCAGTAGCTTATAAGTTGGAATTGCCATCGGATCAAAGATACACTCAGTTTTTCATGTATCATTGTTGCGATTGTGGAGGGGGGATCCAAATGAGGTGCAAAGTGTGCAATTGCCTGAAGATTTAGCTTCGCCTATTCCTGCAGTAGCTCCTGTAAGGATATTACAAGGTCGAAAGGTGAAGCAAGGTGGTGGCTATGTGGGAACTGTTGATACAGTGGGAAGGGTTATCTAATAAAGAAGCTACATGGAATAATGCTACAGCGTTCGCCAAAGCTTTTCCTTATTTCGACCTTGGGGACAGGGTCAGTTTCGAAGGGGAAGTAAATGATGCAAATGCAGGGGAGAAGGCATCGGAAGTGAGTCGATCAAGGGAAAAACGAGTGAGGAAGAGGCCAATCAGGTATGAAGAATGCATTAACCACGGGTTTTGCATGGAGGATAAAAGAGTCCAAGAAAAGCGAATCAAAACGGTTAGGTGATTAGAGGCCTATGACAGCTAGAAGGCTGTGGTTGGTGGTCCATATTTCAGGTGTGAGTGTGTGTATAAATAAAGAGATTGTAAGAGAAAATGAGATAGCTAATTCCTGAGTTGTAATACCTTTCCCTTCATCTTCTTCCTCTGAATTCCTTTCCATTTCCAGTTCTTGATCTTCCTGTAATTCTTCCATTTCCCCATTTCCCAAATTCTTTGTTCCTTAATTCAGCTGTAATTCCAAGTTTAATGCAATAAGAAGAGAAGCGAGTCTTTGGTTGTTGGCTCCTATGGGCTTGGCCGCATTCTTCTTAAGCTTCTGCAATTACGATTGTAAATTTTGGAATAAAGAAAGGTTCAGTAATGTTCGTGCTATGCAACATTTTTTCCTTTCTTCAATTCATTATATCAACCAATTGGAGGAGTTAGGCCCCACTTCTGACTTCGATAGGTTAAACAGATTGAATTCAAAAAAGATTTCAATGCCATTCTACATCTTGAGCATATCAAATGGGCTCAACGTGCGAAAGTCAAATGAATTAAGGTCGGTGACTATAATACCTCATATTTCCATAATTTTGTCTCTTACCGTCAGAGAAATAGCCGTACCCCCTCCATCATGGAAGATGATACTGAATTGCACTTTGATCAAGAATTCCATAGGGCGTTCCTGACTTTCTTTAAAAACCTAATGGGCCCCTCAGCCACGTCTCCCATACATCTTGACTGGCACTCCCTGTATGGTATGGAATCACAAGATCTTTCTAGTACCGAAGCTCCATTTTCCTTAGACGAGATTAAAGTGGTGGTGTTCTCCATGCTAGCGACTCCGCTCCCTGGTCCTAATGGATTTCCTTGCTTTTTCTTTCAAAAATTCAGGGATCTTCTAAAAGATCATCTTCTCGACATATTCTCCGATCTTTTTCTTGGCCGTTTTTCCTTTTGATAGGATCAACTACGCGCATATTGTTCTTATCCCCAAAATGTTGGGCGCCAATAAAGTTTCGGCTTTTAGATCGTCATGAAAGTGCTGGCTAATTGCCTCAATTCCGTTATTTTTCCTTTAATTGATCGCCCAATCGGGTTTATCAAAAATAGATTTATTCTTAATGGTGTGGCATGCGCTCAAGAGATCATCTTTGGGTGCCACCATTCGAATTCGGAAGGGGATTCTCTTAAAACTTGACTTTGAAAAAGCCTATGATAAGGTGACTAGAAATTCCTTTTTGAAATTCTGTTTCACCAGGGTTTTTGCCTCTGGTGGATCTCTTGGATTAAATCCAGTCTATTCGCTGGTACTTCGTCGGTTTTAATTAGCGGTATCGAAGGCAAGAAATTTGTTTGTAAACACGGTCTTAGGCAGGGAGACCCCATTTCTTCTCTTCTCTTCTCCCCCGAATAATGCCCACATTATTGAAGGTTTGGGAGGTTTCAGCGGTTTTAGGGGTGTTCTTAACCTTCAATACGCTGATGACACTGTTCTCTTTGCCAAACCTAATGACATTACTCTCCGCAATCTTAAGCTCCTTCTCTATATCTTCGAGTAGGCTTCCGGTTTATCGATCAATTTCAATAAAACTTCCGTTATCTGGTTGGGTGGTTCTGATAACCGTAAACTGGAGATTTCCCAATTTTTAATTGCACAGCCGCTTCTTTTCCTATATCTTATCTTGGCATTCCATTAAGATGGGGTAAATTGCACAATAATGATTGGGTCCCTATGATTGAGCGGGTTGAATCCAGACTCAACTCTTGGTCGGGTCGCCTATTATCTAGAGTCGGCAGACTTATTCTCATTAATGTTGTTCTTTCTTCCATTCCATTATACATGATGTCCTTTTATGTTCTAGCTCAGGTGATCAAGCGGATCGATTGTATTAGACGGAATTTATTTTGGTTTGGTTCCTCAGTCTTGAAGGTTGGTAAACATTTGTGCAAATGAAAACGTTTATGCAAATCCAAGCATGAAGGCGGTCTGGGTATCCTTAACCTTCGTCATCAAAATTTAGCTCTTCTTGGTAAATGGTTATCGAAAATTCTCAACTAAGAAAATTTAACCTAGTGTCATCTTGTTACCGATAAGTATCACCGTTGTCACAAAGTTTGGAACTTCATCCTTCCATCCATTCATAGCGTCTTCCTTTTAGAAAGGGATCTAGAAAATTACTGAATCGTTCATGTCCGATATTTTCAAACTTTGTGGCATTGGGGTTTCCATTTATTTTTGGACCGACCTTTGGATAAGCAACATCCGTTTAGCTTCCAATTTTCCGGAACTCTTTCATTTGGCTGCCAACCATTCTGCTACTATTGCCACCCTCAGGATGGGATGATCTAGAGATGGAGTACCTCCGGAGTCTATTTGGTTAAGTCCTTTTATAATTTCCTTAATTCTGGTTGCTTATCTTCTCCATTCTCCAAGATTATTTGGAAGTGCTGTGCACCTCTTAAGGTCAAAATTCTTTCTTGGTTAGCTATCCATAATAAACTTTTCACCGTTGAGAATCTCAACAAAAAAACCCTTGCTCTTGGCCAAAAATGTGTGTTTTTTAATTCTGGTCATGAGGATTCCTAGCACTTATTTATTAATTGCCCGTTCTTTCTTCCTTTATGGTCCATTTGCCAGAACGCTTGGCACGTTCATGGCAAACCGAGTTCCGTTTCCTCTTGGTGGGGGTAGTGTAGATACCGTAGACAGTGGCGGAGCCAGACGATTCAAAATGGGGGTCCCAAATTTTTTTCCCCCTGATATCGACATAATTGAGTCTTTAGTAAGAGGTGGATTAGACTTGGGGGTCCCAAATTTTTTTTAACTGGGGGGCCAAATAAAAATTTTGGTCTATATAAGGGGGTTTTACAAAATTTTTGGTCTATATTAGGGAGTTTTACAAAATTTTTGGGGTCCCAAATGTCCCCCCTCCCTCCTTCCTCCCTCCGCCACTGACCATAGAGTCAAGAAATCATTTCTTGCCTCGTGGGACTTAGTGACTCTTATTTGGAATATTTGGAAAGAAATAAATAATAGGATATTCTCCAACCAATTTCGTATGATTAATTGCTTAATCGGTGATCTTCTTTTCTACTCAAATTTTTGGGCTAGTGTTCTCCCACCTCGCAAACTTGCCAAGTTGCATCTAAATCATTTGCGCACGGGGGCATATCTGAGTTTCAGGGGGTCCTAAGCAAGTTTTCAAATAGGGCTTTTTGCAAGTTTACAAAATAAAAATGATAACTATTTAAATGCAAACAAATTGGGAGCCTTGGAGGAAACTATTTAAATGAAAACAAACTGATATATATGCTTCAAAAAAAATATATGATAAGGTACACATTTTACATGAAATGCCTTATGGCAAAAAAAACTCAGACAAATTTCAACAATAAAAACAAAATATTTCATCTCAACTATTTTAAAAAATCCTGCTACATTTAAATCTTTAACATCGCATACACAATCCATGTTCTCCAAAAATACTAAATTAATAATTAAATAATTTTGAGACAGTAAAAATTGTACTTTACTAATCACCTACACTTAGACACTTATTATTTCACTAACAAATGGGCCAAACTCAACATAATCTCAAATACCCAATTACAGTACAAATTATTCAGTGAATCAGCAGTAAGCAACACAATACAAATTTTTTTGAATGTTTGATTTGGGACACAACACAACAAATTAATTGACCAACTACAGTACAAATTTTTTGATGTTCTCAAGTACTAATTTTTGCAAATTCACAAGTAATTCTTTTAATATTTTTTTAATGTTCCCATCAACACAATAGCTCAAAAGTCAAAACCCACCAAATGGGTCAGCACTCAGCACCAAAATGGTTTTTTTTTTAAATCTAGAAGAAGAACCCAAAAATTTAAAAGAATTACTTTTGGATGACTGGATCAGTCATTAGTGGATGCGGGATCGGGATGCCATCCTCTGATCCTCGTTGGTGAGGCTGTGAGGAGGGGGATGGTGTCGGCGATGGGCAACGGTGAAGGAGGAAGCGCGGGCACCGATTGTAGCCTCACTTTCTGGGTTTGGTTTCAGAGATATAGCCTATCTTTACTGCTTAAGTATTTGATTTAGGAGAAAGTTGATTAAGAAGAAGAACCCAAAAGGCAAAAGTTGGGATGAAGAGAGAGAGAGAGAGAGGACTGGAGGAGAGGGATCAAAAGCCTAGATCTCGTTCACTGTGAAAGCTAGAAATGAATGCGTGAATGCGAATCGTTCACGATCAAAAAGGTATCGTTTTTGTTTTTTTTTATTTTTTTATTTTTTTTGTTTTTTTGTCCTCATTGTATATAATTAAAAAAATGGGGCCCAATACAATTTGGGGGCCCAAAGCGGCCGCTTGGGCCCAGATCCGCCTGTGTTTGCGTATTGCTGTTTCAATATCGGACTTACTACTACTACCCCTTAATTTTATTTCCTTTTATCTCCAAACTTTGTTCTGGCATCCTAGGCAGATATAATTACTAGCGTACCTCTCTTGCGCTTTTGGCTCTTAGATTCTCTCTCTCGTCTTGCTGTGTTCTGGTGGTGTTCTCTAAAGTTTTTTGGGTGGTTTTTTGGGTGCGCTTGCATGCATGTTTATTATCTCTTATCTTTCTCCTTTGTTGTAATTACCTATATTCTTATGCTTTGTGATGTATGGTACTCGCTATGTTCTTTTGCTTTGTGGTGTATGATTCTGCTCTATTTTATTTTTCTGCTTCTATGCCTTTTTATTGTGCTTCGTTTGTATTGGGAAATTTGACTGTGTTTGTGGTGGCCTCCTTTTCGCTGGTGGAAAGGTCTTTAATGCGGGCCCTTTCCTTCATGATTCATTTTCGGTGTTGTGCAGTGGCCTCCTTTTCGCTGGTGGAAAGGTATTTAGTGTGGGCCCTTTCCTTCATGATTCATTTTCGGTGTTGTGTGTTGTCTTGCATTTTTTCCTATTTCCTTTTCTATGTTCCTTTCTGTATCATATTCTCGGTCTGTTTTTTGGTAGTGATTTCGCTGCGGCATTCTTCTCTTCTACATTGTATTGGATGCGGGTTTGTTCCCGTTGTGCATGTGGGTTTTGCTTCCCACTATCTATGTCGATGCTGCTCTTTTCAGCGATTGGTTTTCTTTCGTTTCTGATTCTGGATTCGTTTATGTTGCATGCTATTGCCACTTGTGGTGTGCGGTCCGTTTTTGGCATTCTCTCTTTTGCGCTGATGTGGTGGTTCTGGTGCTTTGTTCTTTTGGATCGATTATGTTCTCGCTATCCCTAGCGCCGCTTCCACCACACTATTTGTTTGTTCATTTTTTTGAGTATGGCAAATTGCTTATCTGTCTGCGTTTTCATCCGTTTTGTACATTATTTCTGTATTTTCTCTGTGTTTTACATCTTGTAAACTGTTTGTACATTTGTATATAACTCTATTCATTCATTCATTCATTCATATATATATATATATATATATATATATATATATATATAGAGAGAGAGAGAGAGAGAGAGAGAGAAATCTTCGGTTGCTCACTACTTTGGTGAGCATTCCGTGAGAACTCACGAAATAGAGCACCTATGAAAAATCTGAACCACTCATATTGTTCTACATGCCTAAGATAGCCTAACAATAAAAAATCAATTAATTTGAAATTCATTTGTCCATGATTTACATCATCACAGAATTGTATGGCTGAAAATTCTAACAGCATGATGGATGGACAAATGAATTTCAAATTACTTGATTTTTTTTATTGTTAGGCTATCTTAGGCATATAGAATAATATGAGCGGTTTGAATTTTTCATAGGGTCTTTATTCCATGAGTACTCACGGAGTGCTCACCAAAAGTAGTGAGCAACCGAATGAGACTATATATATATATATATATGTATATTATTGTAGGCTGGAGTCATTTAACTCTATCTGTTTATCAAAAAGAGAGAGAGAGAGAGCGGGAGAGAGAAGCAAGTCCATGAGCTAGGATTTGAAGAAGCTTGCTAGAATTCTTGAATGCAGCAGATACGATAGCATATCAAACTCCAAACTCTAATTAAGTGGATTGAGAGTATGTGAAAACATACTTTTGTTAAATGCTCTATTTAAATTATAGTCAAAGTTAGCTTTGTGCTTTTGAAGGTCAACTAATGCCTTAGTGTTTGAATTTGCATGAGACGATCAACCAACGACCAAAACTCAAACATCCAAGTGAATACTCACTATGTGATTATTTTCAAAGGAAGCAACTATCTGCAAGTAGTTATCAATGACCGTTAGCTATGAAGGAGTGTATTTTCCAAAGACATAGAGACTATGAATGATCTTTATTTACCCCCAACTATACCATCCAAAACATCATACTTTTCTCTATCCGTCTTCATACAATAAACTCCTTTTTACACAAATAAATCAAGTTGTTATTTTGGCCAAATAACAACTTATAATTCTTGGCTACACTATTGTCATCCGTTCGATTTTGTGTCTTTATTGGCGCAATCTAAGATTGAGCTTAATTCTATGTCGGGGTGATATTGCCACAAAACTAGTGCATACCATAATTGATGGGTGCAAACATGGTCTTAAGAAAGTCTCCACCAAAGACAACCTTCAGAGCAACCCACGATTCAATTATTTTTCTAATATTCACCTTTTAATAATTTTGTAGATCTCAGTGGCTCCATATCCGCAACATCAGAAATCTAACTGAAAGTGGTGAAATTGTGACTAAATTCGCTAACATGAAACACGGAAACTCACAATGGCCATGGATATGCATATGTATCATTCATTCATTAACCGCATAATTTTCACTTAATCTAATTTGAAATATTCTACTTCTAGTTGCACAATATCTGCATTGATATCAGTTGTTACACATCTAACAAAAAAAAAATTCTTTAAAGATTGAGTTTGACAAAGAAATTTACCAGTCATAGTCATTCTTCCCAATCTCAGAATTTAGTAGATCCTCCATCCCAATCCTGGTTATGGGTCCACCAGATACCTCCAACTCTGCAACATTATGACGACAAAAACATCACTTTTTTTTTAAATTTCAAATAAATCAAGAATCGGATCGGAACACCTCCGGCGGTGAGCCTACCATCGTTGGATCTGTGGGTACCAGAGAAGAGACCCAGGCTGTCTTCGGCGGCAGATGCAGCATCGCCGGTGACGTCACCGATTCCGGTGTTCATCGCTGTTGCATTCAATTCACGGGCATTTTGATGAGAGAGTAATAGATGAAGACGGTGAGAGTGTCGGAATATGAGTAGTTGTGGAACGTGGGGGGTTACTTTTTGGATCTATATATACTAGTAATTTACACGTGTGATGCACGTGTTAATAAATTTGTTTTCTTTTTCAAAGTAAAAACTCCGATGTAGTCTCGCCTCGAACCTAAGACCTCCTTCATATTAGTTATGTACGCGTGATACACGTAAGTTGGTATATATACAATATGTTATGCTAAACTATTTTTGTCTATGATTTTTTTCTTTTTTTTTTCTTTTTAATATAAAAAAGGGAGAGCCAATATAGGAGACAACTCACCACTCCTGTTTCATCCAAATTTTGAATTAGAATTTTATCCATTAATCAAATCTCAAAAATCGTGCAATAATTTATAGATGCTATTAGATTTATTTTTCAAAAATAGTTTTATTATTTTCTCATTTTTAAAAGTTATGTGCAATATTGTACAACGTTATACTATCTATACAATATATTATGCTAAGACCACTTTTGATTTAAATATTTTTTCTCCTTTTATTTTTTTAAAATAATTTGTAAAAAAAAAAAACAAATGTAGGAGGTAACTAGCACTGTCACAAATTTCTGAAACTCAGAACCGACCAGGACATGATATTGGACTGAAATCGACATGGTATATTGTTGATAGGGTTTGGGTCCTAAAATATGACTCGTTCATATTTTCAGATCGGGTCTAGGTCCAAAAAAAATTGGACCCGACCCGTACTCGGACTTGGTTAACTACGGGTAAGGTCCGGGTCCTAAAATAAGACTCCTTCATATTTTCAGGGTGGGTTTGGTTCAGTTCAAAATGGACCCGACCCGTACTCCGACTTGGTTAACAGCCGGTAGGGTCCGGGTCCTAAAATAAGACCCCTTCAAATTTTCGGGGCGGATCTAGTTCAGTTCAAAATGGACCCGACCCGGACCCGGACCCGGACCTGGACAAAAAAAAAACCCTAACCTCCCAATTAAACCAAAAGAAAAAGCAGGGCGAAGACAAGAAGCAGCAAGCCCAATCTCCCTTTCCTGCCCGACACCACCCGCTCGTCGTTACCTGGACCCGATGAGTAGCATTTTCTGTAACAAGGCCCGAATCCAATTCTCACGGGTCGGGTCTGTGTCCAATATTTGGACCAGTAGAGAAGCAAGTCGAAATTCGGTAGTACAGGACCCGACCCGACTGACTCGATAACAATGCTAGAGGTAAACCTCCCACTTGCTCTTTACCCTTACAAAATTTAAAAGAGAATCATATATGTTAATCAAACCAAAAAATAATGTGATATTGTATATACGTTATTATATGAATTTTTCACACACAAAAAAAAGTTTTGTTATTTCGATTTTTTATAAATTTTGTACAGTATTGCAGATTGTTATACTAGTGTTTATAAAAGACAACTCCAACTCTTCCATTATTATATTGGAGAGATTCTCAAGATTCAAAGTTTCTGCTTTGATAGTGATTTTGACTGTTCTGCCCTTCCAAATTTGAAAATTTTGCCATGCTGCCCCACATTTGAAAATGTTTAGCCGTCTGCCCTACTTCCTAAAACAATTAGCGATATGCCCTTGTTTAGGACACGTCAGCAACAAACGTTATTGGGACAAACGGCATAGGTTATTTCGATGCCGTTCTTTCCAATAACGGCATCTGTTTGGAAAAAAAATTGCATGCCGTTATTTGGAATAACGGCATCAGTATATTTGTCTTATAAGTGTGAATCTTCTGACTTTAAAAAGTTCTAAGTGCGAAAAAAACTTATAAACAATGCCGTTATCCTGAATAACGGCATTCAAATGACTAATGCCGTTATTGAAGATAACGACATCAGTTATATATCAATATGCACTCTTGCCGTTGTTTGGAAAGAATTAATAAAAAGTAAAAAAAAATTATAACTGATGCCGTTATTTGGAATAACGGCATCAGTTATCATTTTTTTTAACTTTTCAATGACCAAACTTCCATTGACTCTAGCATATTTTGCAATCAACTTTGAAGGATAAGTTCAAGCTCTTTTAAAAATGTCTGCACCAATCTGCAGAATAACAGAAGGTATGTAAGACAACGGTTTACTAAAGTGAATATACTGCACCTATATGATGAATTAATTGAACAGATGGGCAAAATAGGATAAAAGTATATTCATGTATTTTGTTCAAGCTAGGTCATTGGTTGAAGTGGAAACCCAAGCATACCTCAAACCGATTAGGATAACACAAAAAACTCCTGAGCAATATAGTTATCCTACATACTGTATACATTATTATTTACATAGATTACTTATTCTTCACAATGATGTAAAATCACACGATAAAAACAGCAGAATGCAAGGATTATACATGCATACTGTAAATTAAAGTTATTAAACAACACGGTGAGAATAAAATATAGAAGAAACACTTAGAAGGACAATTTTACATGGTTCTGTCAACAACCACCCACGAAGATCTCTCCACTACCAATCAAGGTCTACAAATAAGGTCTACAAAAAAAGTTTAAAAAAAATTATAACTGATGCCGTTATTCCAAATAACGGCATCAGTTATAATTTTTTTTTACTTTTTATTAATTCTTTCCAAACAACGGCAAGAGTGCATATTGATATATAACTGATGCTGTTATCTTCAATAACGGCATTAGTCATTCGAATGTCGTTATTCAGGATAACGGCGTTGTTTATAAGTTTTTTTCGCACTTAGAACTTTTTAAAGTTAGAAGATTCACACTTATAAGACAAATATACTAATGTCGTTATTCCACCGTTATTCCAAATAACGGCATGCAATTTTTTTTCAAACAGATGCCATTATTGGAAAGAACGGCATCGAAATAACCTATGCTGTTTTTCCCAATAACGTTTGTTGCTGACGTGTCCTAAACAAGGGCATATCGCTAATTGTTTTAGGAAGTAGGGCAAACGGCTAAATATTTTCAAAAAGTGGGGTAGTACGGCAAAATTTTCTCCAAATTTGAGTTTTACCTCAGAAGCCAAACATGGATTGTGATAGGGATGGCAACTGGGCCGGGTCAATCGGCGACCCACCCGCGACCCGTCCCACCAACCCGGCCCGTTAAAATGCTTCGCAGGTTCAGGTCGAACCCGGTGAACAGTACCGGGTCGACCCGGGTCGCATTTTTCGCGAATCGAATTCGCGAAACCCAGCCCATGAACCCGGCCCAACCCATGAATTTGACCCGCCAACCCGCGGGTCGACCCGCGGGTTTCGACCCGTTCGACCCGTACGGGTCGAACGTTCGACTCGTGACGAGTCGACCGTTGACCCGTACGAGCCGAACGGTCGAAAATCTGGCCATTTCACCGTTTGGGGACAGAGCCGTTTACAACGGCTCTTTGAGCCGTTGGGCTATTTTATTTTATTTTATTTTTTCCCCACTTATTTAGCCTATAAATATCCCCCAAAAATCTCAAAAAAAAATCACACCTCACTCTCTTACTCTCTCTACTATTATACATCATTTGTAAAGAATTTTTGAACAATTGTAGTATTCATCAAACAAGTGTACAAGGAGGCATATACACGATCAAATTTCGGTCGTATCGGAAACAAAATTCAACGTCTTCAACTCTCTTCAACCCTCGTCAAATCTACTTCAACCTCTTCTCAACTCTTCAATTGCAGAATCGGCAAAGCGCTCCTCCATCTTTTCTATTCTATTCTTATTTTAGCGGTTTTTTTTACATACGCGTATTCCACGGTGAACGGTATCAAAATATCTCTATCTCTCTCGTTAATTTTTTTTTGCGTTGTAGTTAAAATTATTGTTCGTTTTTTTGAACTTCTCTATCTCAACCCTCTTATTTTTTAGATTTTTTTTTATATAATTCACCGCTCCTACATTGTATATTTTTTTTTACATACTTTACTTTAGCACATTACTACATTATGTCTAGATCACGCGGTAGCGGTCGTAGCGGACAAGATTCCTCCTCCTCTTCACGTAGGCCACCAATTGTCCCAACTAGTGAGTCCACCCAAGATTACATTGATCCTACTATGGAACAATGGGGTACACACGACATGGATGTTGTAGGTGACATTCAATTAGAAGAAGAAGAACAACAACAACAACCCGAAACCACACAACCCCGTAGTAGTAGGAAAAGTAGAGGAGAAACTAGCGATTGGCATAAGTTTTATGATTATATCCCGGACGAACATACTCCGGGTATAGGTTTGAAAGTGTGTAAAATATGTAGTAAAACATACAAATTCAAGAGGGGTGATGGCACCGGTACAATTAGTAGGCACATATAACATAATCATAAAGAACTTCTTGATCAAATACAAGGCCAACAAAAAGTCAACCCTAGGACCGGTCAAGTAGATAGCCACCCTTATGATCCCGAACTTGTTCGTCGGGAAATGGCCCGATTAGTCATTAAGGAAGAGTTGCCATTTTTCTATCCCGAGAGTAGGAACTTGGAAAATTTTAATCAAACGGCCTTAAACCCTCATTTTAAAAGAATTCCGAGAAATACTTGCAAATCGGATTGTTTTAAAATGTATGTTGAAATGAAGGACGCGTTGATTGCAATTTTATGGAGTTTAACTTGTAGGGTTAGTTTAACTTCAGATTGTTGGACGGGTGTCAACAATATTCCAACGATGGGAACAACCTGTCATTGGATCGACAATGATTGGAATCTTCAAAAAAAAATCATATCACTTGCGGCGTTGCCGTACCCCCATAGTGGCGCTGAAATAGCAAACCGTATTATAGAAATTTGTGATGTTTTTCATATTCGCGATAAAATTATGGCTATTAGTTTTGATAATGTATCTAACAACAATGTAGCAATTATTACTTTAAAATCTGTATTAAACCCTCCATCTGACAATATTTTTCATGTTAGATGTGCATGTCATATTATAAATTTATGTGTTCAAAATGCATTAAAAATAGCTGATCCATATATACATAAAATTAGAAATTGTGTACATTTCATTGCATTAAGTCCAAGCATTTTATAAGAATGGAAAGCTTGGTGTAGGGTTAGAAATGTTCCTTTTAGAAAATTTCCAAAGGATGTTAGACACCGATGGAATTCTACTTTTGATTTACTAAATATTGTCACCAAATATAAAGCAGTTGTAAATGATTTTTGTATCGCAAAAAATATGTACAATTTTGAAATGACTCCCCCCGATTGGTTTTTTGCCGAATCTTTATTGAAATTTTTAGAACCTTATAAAACCGCAACTTTAAAATTTTCAAAAATATATGAATCTACTTCTAGTAGCATTTTTATTGAATTAGTTAGCATGATGCAAATATTTAACGAAATGTTAAATGATGCCTATATTAGTGAAATTGTAATACCTGCATTTCAAAAAATTTTGAAGTATTATTTTCTTCCTCCTATGTTGATTTGTGTTGCTACTGTTATGGATCCCCATATCAAATTAGAAGGTACGAAGAATTTGATACAAATATTTTTTGGATATTTAGAGGACAATGTAGAATTAACAATTGATTGCGCTACTTTTTTAGTTCAGTTTGAATCTACGTTAAATAACTTATATGATTATTATGATAGATGTTTTGCTTCTAGTAGTACAACTTCTGTAGTTAGTTCTTCTTCTGGTAGTTGTAAAGGTAAGGGTAAAAGTAGAATTGGTGATAGAACATTTAATTTACTTGAACAAATTCAATCTAAAAAACCTAGGACTAATCAACCAAATGAATTAAATTGGTATAACCAACAGGATACTGAGCCTACTCTTTCTCCACTAGATATTTTACAATGGTGGAAAGAACATGAACACACTTTTAGTATTCTGTCAATTATGGCTAAAGATTTGCTAACTCCTCCTGTCTCTACAGTTGCTTCTGAGAGTGCATTTTCTACAAGTGGCAGGGTTCTATCTGATTACAGGAATCGGTTGAAGCCCGAGGCGTTGGAGATGCTCGTTTGCACAGAAGACTGGCTAAAGGCTGAAGATAGGACGCAAGGAAAAGCACTATCAAGTTCCACAAGTGGGAGCAACTCGCCCGAAGAACAACAACAACAACAACAACAACGACAACAACAATAGCTTTGCTTGTTATGTCAAATTAGAAAACTTGTACTCAATTAAAATTGTATATAAGAAATATGTTATTGTATAAAACTTATTTGTGAATTGAATTCTTCATTTCGTTGTAAATTGTTAAAATTGTATAACTTAAATTCATATGAATAATATTTCAAAATTTGTTGTCAATTTCACTCTTTCAATCTTATTATTATTATTACGATTTTTATTGTTTATTAGTACTATTACTTACTTAGTATTATAATTAAACATCATTTGGGGATATTTGAAGAATTGTAGTATTATTACTTATTAGTATTATTACTTACTTAGTATTATAATTTTTGAAGAATTGTAGTATTCATCAAACAAAGATATGGTTGTTTGTATACATCATTTGTAAAATTATTATTATTATTATTTTAATTTAAGCTACCAAAATATAATATATATATATATATATATATATATATATATATATATATATATATATATATATAATTGAACGGGCCAACCCGCGGGTCGACCCGGCCCAACCCGGATTGAACCATAAAGGATATATATATAATTAAACGGGCCAACCCGCGGGTCGACCCGGCCCAACCCGGATTGAACCATAAAGGGTTCACGGGTTGGGCGGGCCACCCAAACGAATACTTAGCCCGGCCCGGACCGGCCCGTATAAAATTGCAACCCGGCCCGGTCCGGCTAAGCATTCGTGCCAACCCGTACGGGTTGGGCCCGGCCCGGCCCACTCAACCCGTTCGCCCTCCCTAGATTGTGATGTGATCAACTGGAAGGAATCCCTAGATTGTGATGTGATCAACTGGAAGGAATAGTCTCTCCATATATATATATATATATATATATATATATATATATATATATATATATATATATATATATATATCTCTCTCTCTCTCGAAGGAAAAGGTGAAATAGTCTCTCCATATATTAATCTGTCTTTATATTGGTGATATGAATGGTATATGCGTAATTGATAGACAGAGACCTGGCAGACGAGTGGGGACAGAAAATGTCGATGCGAGTCTAGCATGTCATGGGTACGAGAGGTGAAGTAGAAATTGTTAATCAGGGTCGGCCCAAGAAAAAAGCAACCAAAGCTAGGACTTTAGGCCTCCAAAAAAAAAATTATCTAAAGAATAAATGCCTCATCATAAACCAAAAAATCCGAAATATGCCTTCTCACATACCAAAAAGCCCGAAATTGATTAGAATAATATAATAATAAATGCCTCCTCAGAGCATCTGTAGTCGTTCTTGCCAAATTTTGGGTAAATAGCAATTAGAAATAGGAAAAAAAGAATGTTGCTGCAGTCGTTCAAAGCTATATTCGATTCGTCGTTTGTTTTTTTTTTTTAAAAACGGAAGATTGTCTATCGTCTTGGAGTGTGCGGTTTGAAAAAAATTTGCGACGCAAAATAATGTACCGTCTTCCAATTGGAAAAATATTAAAAAAATCAAATTGAAGTACGGACGGCGTATGATCAATCGTCTGTTTAATTTTTTTTTTTTTTTTATAAAAAAAACAGCAAGGACGGGAGATAATCTCCCGTCAATCTCACTTCCCCAATATGTGGACGGCGTATGATCAATCGTCAGCTTCAAATTTTTTTTTTTTTTTTTTTTTTTAAATAAGCAAGGACGGGATATAATCTCCCGTCAATCTCCTCAGACGGGTTGTAATCTCTCGTCCCAAATTTTTTTTTAAAAAAAATTTTTTTTTTTTTTTTAAGCACTAAAGGACGAAAAAAAAATGGCAAAAATGCCTGGGACGATTCATAATGCATCGTCAATTACATTTTTGTCATCTAGCCAATTTTTGCATTTGACGATGTATAATCTTTCGTCTCTGACAATTTTTAATTTTTTTTTCTTTTTTCAAACGATGTTTAATCCTTCGTCCGATTGTCTTTTTGTACATCTCACCTACGAGACGATATTTTATCCTTCGTCAATTCTTACGGACGAAATATAATTGTTCGTTAGCTATATTTTGGTTATGGCCAAATCGTCTACTATATTTGGCACGGAACTGTTCATCGTACACCCAAATTTTGCAAATTTGGACGACGACTGCAGCTCTTTTTTTGGATATTTTTCCAAAATTTGGGTATTTAGCCCACGACTGTGGATGCTCTCACATATCAAAAAGACCGAAATTGATTACAATAATATAATAAATGATTTTGCATCTCAAAAAACCCGAAAGATAACATTTAAATAAAAATATATTAATTTTAACAAAATATTATTATAAACTTATAAAATGTCTCATTTCGGAATTCGCTTTAGGCCTCAATAACTATTGGTCGGCCCTAATGTTAATATACCCTTATTGCTTCAATTCACAGTTATAAATCATGTATTGATCGTGGATTTTACATAATTGTGTTTAGAAGTGATTGTTCATAGATGGCAGTCATTAGATAAGATACTATAATTTAGTGAAAGCGGATTGATTGTAGGTTTCTTAAACGATAACATATCAACAAAAAGAAAAGAAGCAGTTATTGTTGTTATTATCAGGAACATTATCTCACACTCTATATAATTACTAGTGAAAAAACTCACCAATAGTCCATCAGCACTTGCAATAACTAAACATAAGTCTGATAGCTAGGAGTATCACTTCTACGTGATAAGATGATTCTATCCCTTCGAAGCCAAGCTATACATTATTCATGTGGATTCCGTTAAGTTCCGGAAAGAAAGTGCACTCTCTTAAACCAATCATTCTATACAACTGGTCAGTTCACACAACAATTGGGAAGTCAAGCAGTGCACGTGATATAACATTGACCTTTACCCAAGTATTCTCTGATAAAAAGGATGAATCATCTATAGGATCTTATACTTGGCTCAGAATGTTTTATTAACTCTTTAATAATGAAAGAGGGTGGCTATACTTTACCTTTATATTCCAAAAAAAAAAAAAAGATGAATCATCTCGACAATCTATATAATAAAATACGAAGAAAATCTATTAAGTGACTCTCAGTAAGGAAATCAATGGTCGATCCAGATCTAAGTTCCTAAAAGATATTTTTAAAGTTTCCCCCCAAAGGTCAAATTCAAATCCCCTCCCAAAACAACTCCTCTACTTATTTAATTACTAGTATTTTTCACGTCAATAATATTTAACACGTGCGATGAATGCTTTAATTTTAAAAAAATGGAGCTGAACAAACGATACACGTAATTCTTAAAAATTAAGAAGGAAAAATATTGATGCGTACGTGCGATGCATGTGCTGACAAATGACACTAAGGCCTTTTCCCATTATAATATTAGAGATTAGATATCTCTCTCTCTCTCTCTCTCTCTCTCTCTCTCTCTTCCTTCTTCTATTCAGATCAGTTTGCTCCCTCTATTCCTAAAACTAGATAGCTCCAATTTCTCTCTCTCTCTCTCTCCCATAAGGTTTTTATGTCGCTAACTCCAAATCCATAAAACCATTTTCTTAAACCTTCGCTTCCATTCCACTGGCGAAGCCTCCATCGTCCTCTCAAGCGCGAATCTCAAAACAAATTCATATCCAAATTTAGTGTCGAACCCCAATCAAGAGGTCATCGCGGATATCTGATCCGCTGCTGATTCCGTATCGGCGACTCCCCTCCACCAAATCGAACGCGAATATCAAGCGACTCCGTATCGGCGACTCCCCTCCATCAAATCGAGAGCCTCTACATGCGATGCAATGACTCTAATTTTATCTCATTAACCAATTTCTCATTCTAATTTTTAATTTTGTGTGTGCAGGGGATTACTCAGTTTTTTGCTTACTCGAATTTTGTGTGTGCATGTGATCTAAGTTCAGAGAGGTATGATTGTTTTATTTTTGGGTTAAAATTTTTTTAATTTGGTGATTTATTTGATGAGTTTTTTGTTGGTTTTGATTTAAGGTGTACGCAAGTGAGAGATTGATTATTGGGTGGCCTCAATTTGGGCTTCCAAACCATAGCACGACAGGTAAGCTGATCAGCAACATAAAATAACTTGACAAATATACAACATTAATTTTCTTACTACAACAGAATATACTATCGTGAAGTGTTCCATTCACTGGTTATTAGAAACCTTGGATAACATAACATATAAGAACTTTTAGTTATGTTTGGATATATAGGATTGGGATGACTAGAGTTTACCAGTGAATGATGCAAACTCTTCACTCAAGAAAGAGCTAAAGTAAATTTGTTATTGATCAATTTTTGGTTTTTTTTATAAAGGTACAATGGGAAGACAAAGTGGAGATAAAAAAAATGATTAGCTTGAATTAGAGTTTTGAGAACTTCATGTATTACATTTTGATTGAAATAATAATAAGAAATATTTCAATTGCAAACTAAGTCTCAGACAAACAAATATTTAATTATTGGTATTGTAGATACATTTACACCTGCACTTTAGTTACCATTGTATTTAGACATGCTCATAGCAGTTATAAAATTATAGTAAGATCTATAAAACCTATATGATCATGTCCTTGCAAAACTATTACAAGCATCTAAAAGTGATGTTGAAATTTAAAAAAACTCTATACAGTGCTTCTAACAAACTATATGTATTCCAGGTAAGTTCAAGCTAATGATCAAGAAGGTGATGGTTGAGCTTAAAAGTAGATATGCTGCTTCCTCAAATAATATATTTCCTACTTCAATTAATTTACTGGACCTCTAAAACTATTTTATATAATCAAATCAGGTGCACGGTTCCAAAGACGTGCCGTAGACACGTGTCAACAGACAAAACTAGCATGTTAATAAATCAACAAGCATGTTAAATTACAACTGAACAGTGGCCTATGAAGTGCTAAAAAAATCACTTTTCCAAGAGAAAAATAATTATAATTCCCAGAAAAGTAACACACAAGCACACAATTAAAAGTCAGTAGGAAACGTTCCAGTCATAATTGTAAAATTGTGTTTCAAGTGCTAAATTAAAACAAGCACATCCAACATTCCTGTGGATGGAACTAGCGACAGGCAATTATAGGACCAAATAACCAGATCAACAATATATCCAGTCACTTGTAAATCATCAACTACAGATCCCATAGTCCTTGAAGTTCACCAATTAGATTAACGATGAAACAAGTTTGTAACATAATTGTTTTTATAGCTTCACATCCCATCCTACCCTTGAGATTTGAATCAGGTGAAGATATATAAATATAACTTCTGGGTGCCTCACTTGTAGAAATCAAAATCCGTGTCAGGCTTCTTCACATTAGTCCTGTAACCTTTTTCAAAATCCTTGGGAAGGATCACATATCTGTTCTTCCGGACAGCATGCATTCCAGCTTCCTGACATATAGCTGCAATCTGTAGAACCATTTGTAAATAAAAGCTTAGTTACAATCTTCAAGAAAAATTGCACAAAGTGTCAGGTATATAGCGAGCATCAAACTAGCTTAAGGAACCAATGCTATTGAGTCAAGAGAGGATATAACTTCTATTTGCAAGCAAAGGGAATATTATTAGGACTCAATTCTTCATTTGCATAAGAAAAGACCTCCTAATGTAAGTATATTCTAGTGTGTGAATGTGGGATGTTCAAGCATCGATGTGCAAACTAACAAACACAAATCCGTAATGTGATTGAAGCTTCACTGGACGGACAAAATATTTAAAAAATAGTAGTCAACAAATAATGTAATTCTACAGAGTGACAAATTTTCATCACAGATGCAAGAGTCCAGAGTAAAATCCAATAGTAACAAGAACTCAACATGAGAAAACAGAGATCTTGCAATCCAATCCAAAATCTGAAATTTAGATATAATCATTTTTTTAATGAGTTTCCAATCCAAAAGATCTTTAGTTTTGCAAACTTCAATCACCTTTAGCTGGGTATTGTCTAAAGGAGCTAACTAAGATGTCGAACTTGTTTATTTGGGCTCTTGAAAACCGGCTTATGTGGCAGAAAGTAAACAGGGTCATCGCGTGTTAACGGTCTATTAGGTGGAAAATGCGGGATGAACAACATAAATCTAAATGGCTTCTACTTGTTGATAGGATAGCAAGATGTTGCGGAGGAAGTTGATCAGATGCAGTGGAGCGAGTTGGAAGGGTTTGGCTTTAACCATAAAACAAATAATAAAATAAACAAATCAAGGTAGGTACAAGTGCATTGGACCACAATTGAGTTGGAGTTAGGGTTTAATCATAATGTTCTGTTAAAATATGCAACCCACAATAATGATTATCAATTTCCGATATATGATATATTACAAAAAAGGATAACAGACGTGTGCAACACGTGGTCTACATGTTCACGTGAACCCCGTTCAATTGGAGTTGAAATAGGAGGAACTTTTTCTGCGGTGACTAATTTATAGAAAAATAGACTCTAGCTTCCTTCCATGGCTGATGAGTTGTACACTACATACATGCTAACAAATGAAGAGAGAAAAATCATGTGAAACTAAGCACAACGTAGAAGCATGGGAGAAATCGCTGCTTAAAATTAATTCAAAGTTTAAGCTAGCCAGTGAACTATTAGAACATGTCAAGATTTTACAAAATTTATTTATTTAAAAGAGAACTTATCTTTCAGGGAAAATCAAATTATCCACACAAAATTATATACTCCAATCCTAATACCCCAAAAAAAGAGGGGGGGATGTGCCGCCCACATGGGGAGAGAAGGATTCTCCAATCCCTAATTAATTCCGTTAAGGCCGGAATCGAACTGCGACCTCTCACTTAGGAGTAAGGAGTAAAAAGTCATGCCAACTGCACACTAGAAGTGCTTGGTCTGATACTGATATGTTCAACCTTAGTATTATCTCATAAGAGCATCTGTAGTCGTTGGCTATATATCCAAAAAAATGGATAAAAACCGCTGTAGTCGTCATCTATTTACCCATTTTTTGGGTTTGAGAAGAAGAGTAGACGTCTATATTTGGCAGCGAAATTGGCATTATGCATATTATAGAAACCGGAAGATGATATGCCGTCTGAGGAAATATATTGAGCGGACAGCAAATGATATGCCATTTGGAAAAAAAATTTAAAAAAAACGAAAAAAAGGGGAGACGGTAAATCAGGTGCCGTTTGAGGAAATTTACCACTGCACACGTGTTGGGCGGGAGATGATTTCCCGTCCTTCACAAACCCATTTTTTTTAAAAAAAAATCATCTTTTTTTTCGAAAAAATTTCGGACGGTAAATCATGTTCCGTTTGATATTAAAAAAAAGCCATTTTTTGAGTATTCACCACTGCAGCGCTACCCCTATTTGCTATTTCTATATTTTCCATATACCCATTTTTTAACTCAAACGACTACAGATGCTCTAAGGCTTGCAAAAAAAGGAAAAAAACATAAAAGCTCACAGGAGCTGTAGAAAATTACAAACGCCACTAACCTCGGCAGCACTGATTTTATCTGGTCTAGAAACATAATCTTCCAAATCAACCTCGTCACTGAGATTCATTTTCGCTGTGCACACCTGAAAAAGCAAAACATTAATACAGTAAGCAAAAATTTAATACAGCATGTAGTGAGCGTGTACTTCCACTTGCTAAATAGCGTACGAATCATTATTGAATAAGAATGCTGAAGTATGACCATTGATTCTAAGCTTGAATATTTAATTGGGGCTGTTAATTGATTCAATTTCTTGAAAATTCATCAAACCAATCACTAGTTTTAATTTCTAACTTAATCGGCATAACTTAATCGGTACTACTTGTTGGTAAACTTAATCTTTTAATATTCTTGGAAAGTTTACATCACAATCACAAACACCCTAAGTGACTTCAACATAAGTACTTCATCTCTTTCCTTTTATAATTCTCTCAAAATTCCAGAATCCACAATTATTACCTACCATTCATTATTATCTAAAATGACTCGTTGTAAACTTGTGAGCTGATGACTGTAAGAAATTTACAGGTTGCAGCAAAATTAGCTACAGAAGAAATGCAGCACAGAATCTCATTCGTATGTAGAGTCCAAGAACACAATTTATTGTAAAGAAGTGAACACATGCAACTACAGTGTGATAACAAAACCAAGGACCCTAGTGAAAGTAAGAAAATTTATGTTTCCTGAATTAACTAATGTCCACAACTCATATCTGCGCACCATTGGGCAATTCTCTTTTTTAGCTTCTTTGGGTTCTGACAATTGCCCATTTGGAATTTTTCCCCCTCTTCCCTCTCCATTATCGTTAATATTACCTAAAAACAAATTCTACGGTGACTGGCTGAACGCGAGTCTAACGAGAGCAAATTGGAAATCACACCTAATCAATATCATGATGATGTCTGGAAATATATCCCTCAATAACTATGGAGCCCTAATACAAACAGTCATACTCAACTTATAACAAGTGACAACAAGCTAAGTACAATTCTCATAAATTTTTGAAAAAAAAAGAAAACAAATGAATGCACCAAGAGAATACTGTTCATATAATATTTAGTAACGAATCCATAATTAGAAAGCTAAAGGCTTGCCATGCACAACACAATTTTATGAATAAAGAAATGTCAAAAACAGTAATATTTATGTATACAAAGTAAAATGATTTTGCAGAAATATCTGCATCAGCCCATTATTGATACCCATTAGGTTACAACTGAGGAGGATACTGAAAATTCTCACTTTACAAAGACCTATACAAACTTACAAAGAACACGTCAAAACGGGGAAGACCAAATAGAGTAAGGTAAAAAGAAATTCTAATGATATACACTTTGGAAATAAAAATTCAGAAGCCACAGTATAAAACGTTTCCGGTTCGAAGTGATACGGAAGTAACATAATAAATCAATAGTGCAAACATTCATGAACTACAAATTGAAGATAGTTAGCCACTCCACCAGGAAGTTTATCTAATAATGTAAGTGTGCACTTAAAGAATTTTATCGTCATACCATGGCAAATATTCTGTCAATGTCCTAAACCAGAAGAACATGTGAATGTTGTAAGTAGTACATCACCCTCTACATTATCATCATTTTGATGAAGCTTGTCTCGTAAAAAAGTAAGCAGTTCAACCTATATATAGACAATTAGGGAGAGTAAAGAGCATTTCTGCAAAACTCACCTGGAAGACAAGCCTCTTTTGTCGCCGGTCAGGCAAAGGGAATTCAATTTTTCTATCAAGTCTTCCTGGACGCAGAAGAGCAGGGTCTAGTGTGTCTGCTCGATTTGTTGCCATGATAACCTTTACGTTAACTGTTTGGTCAAACCCATCCATCTGCAAAAGCAACCAATATAAATACCTCTCATGAAAGAATGTTTTTCAAAACATGCACAAAAAACTAAAGTCATTATTATAATCTTATAACAAATAAAATTGTCTGCTATTGGCAATCCCATTAAAAATATAATGTCATTTGATGAATTCATGTAACCAAGACTCAGATGTGTATATACAACAATGTTGAAAACAGCACGCAATAGCTGGATGATGACTATAAGTAGGAAAAGAACCACGATAGTGCAATATATCACAGAAGAATAGAAGATCATAGCAGTTTACTATTTTAGAACAGTGCTATTTGCACATTGCTAATAGCAAGAGAGAGTGGGGTGAGGTGGGGTGGGGGGGTGTGAGTGTGCGTTGTGTGGTGTGTGTGCGAGAGAGAGAAGATGCATCATGACAATTTACAAAATCCATAAAGAGATTGAATAAGGTAGTGTGTGTGAGAGAGAGGGAGAGACAGAGGAAAGAGGAACTCTGACAATCTACGAACCTATAAATAGAATAAATAAACAATCTAGGTTGGTGCATTTATCTTCCCCAACCACACAAGAAGAATAATAATCAAAAAATTGGTGCTTTTATCTTCCCCAGACTCATAAGGGGAATAATAATCAAATGATTGCTTCGTAATAATAATCAGTTACCAATATGTTCTTGGAATTGGGAGGGGGAAAATGTGCATGCACATGCAAATAATTCTAGTTAAAAGGAAGAACAAAGTACAAAGAAACTCTCACGTGCATGCTCATGAATTAAAGAAGAAAGAAGAAAATGGAGAAAGAGACATAAATCCCTCAAACTGTCCACTTCAATCAGAACTGTAGAGATAAACAGAGCTGATAATATCAAATTAGATTGCTATTTCATTACCAATTAATCTACTGAAATTAATATGCTTTACAAATTTATAAGATAGAAACTGCTTAAGCTTTTCTACAAGTGTTTTTAATCCCCGGTATCTTCGGCCACGTTTTACTTAAACTAAGAGAAGGCAAAGAACTCTTTCAATAAATTTAAATTCCTATTGTATCTTCTAGTACATGCAACTATACCTGATTTAGTAGTTCCATAAGGATACGCTGAACTTCCCTATCAGCACCAGTTTGAGCATCAAAACGTGCAGTAGCAATAGCATCAACCTCATCAATGAATATAATTGCAGGGGCATTCTCCTTAGCCAGACGAAAAACATCCCGAACCATTCTTGGACCCTATATTACGCCAAATAACACATACTATTTGTTTAGATATGTGATAAATACAGTCAGCTAAAGATCTCTTGAGAAATTAATGTGTATAAATAAAAGATAAAAGCAACTATGTAAAAATTATCAGTGAGAAAATAATTTATAGGATTATAAGAGGGCAATAAACGAATAATTAATAATTTGTAGCAAACGGAAAAGCAGTCAGCAGTAAAAGTACACAGATTGATACACTAACATACCTCACCCAGGTATTTCTGAACAAATTCTGAGCCAACAACTCTTATGAATGCAGCAGTTGTATGGTTAGCGACAGCCTTTGCAAGCATGGTTTTACCTGTACCAGGAGGTCCGTACAGAAGCACACCTCTAGGAGGATCTATACCAATTTGTTTGTATAACTCATGATGAGTAAGTGGCAACTCTACTGCTTCACGTATTTCTTGCTTCTGAATATCACAGCCTCCAATATCCTGCAAATACAAAGCAAAAGGTTTAGAAAATGGTTCTCCAACTTTAAATTATGGATCGTCTGAATGACAGATTTTACATTAAAACATACAGCTAAGATAAAAGCTTATAATCTGAAAATATACGTGGCTTTTAACAAAACATTCCATAAGCAAGAAGCTCCACTAAATTGTGATTCTTGAGATAGATCAAAAAAGTAACTTAGTACGGTACCATTTAACAGGGAAAGAAGGCAGTGACTGAAGAAAAAGACAAATAGCACAATATGACACAAAAAACGGGACGAATACTCTTCAGATGGTCCTGAATTCTGACATCTTGGATCTGTATGCAAGAGCACAGGCAGAAACTATATCAATGAAAAAGATAATCCAAAAAACATTGTAGAACAATTGTCTAACAATTGGATAACTGATATTCTGTACCGATTTCATATCACTATCAAATAATACTAATTTATTTTTATTTCTCATACATGCAATATTAAATATTATTTATTCAATTTTCTATATCACAAAATAGCCATCTAGCAAGTTTATGCCGAAAGTATAAATATAATATCTACTAATCATTGGAAGTTAGCTAGACATTTAGTGAAAATTACTGATCAGAAATGTAATTATTTAGGTGTGAGTATGAGTGTGAGTGTGGGTGTGGGCATGAATGTACAAGGGAAGGAAATGACAAAGTGAAGAGGGTGCAGTTAATTTCTTATAGAAACACAACCATCAACCCCTTTGTCCCCCAAGGAAGAACACTTCCACAATCCACCACCTACATGCACATTAACTTAATCTCCTTCAGTCGTTAGAAGTATCCCAATTAAAAAACCTAAAACGAGTTGGACTTAATTAAGCTCTAAGCACACAACGCTTAATACAGCTCTAAAAGAGCCGAGGTCAAATAGATCATGTCCATGTATGTTCATTTAATCAATCAAATTAAACAACAACTTGGGTTCAAGCTTATTTCATTTAGTAAATAAACGGGGCCAAATAAGCCTTTACCAAGCCTACGTTTGGGCTTACTGAGCTCGTTGCAACCTAAACCACATTCTACAGAATAAATTACCACCCAACGAATCAATATATGTCAAAAGATAAATTAATTAGACTTCAACAAAGAAATACATGCACATGGCATGATGAGGACATCAGGTTCCAGACGATTTGGGCGTTTCTATCAGCGCAGGCATCATCTTCATCAGCTGTTTTATTCAGTTTAGGACTTTTATTTTATTTCCATTTTTATGTAATCTTTTTTGTAATTTTTAGATTCTGAAAATATTTTGGAGATGTGTTTCAAGATGTAATTGAGCCTATCTAAAGGCCCTGAGATGAATGAGAAAGACATGCCATTATTGATAAAAAAAAAAACCTGTGTTGAGTTTTGCTCTTCATTTTCTCTCCCTTGTGTGATACAATCGAGATACAAATTAGGATTTGTGATAAATCCTAATCTAGTTTTAGAATTAGTGATTAGTTCTAAAATTTATCCCCAATTAAAAATCCCCACAAATTTCCCTAAATCCCCAAATACAAAAAAAACCCTAATCCTATATCCCCTCATCAGCCGCCACCATCATCCCTCCTTTCCCGAAACCCCCCAAAACCCCGAACCCATCCAAATCCCACATCCGGCCTCACCCTTCTTCTTCACCTTCGTTCTCTACCATATCCCGATCCAGATCCTCAACCCCAACGCCGCCGCCCAACTTTCCTTCGACGACCCACCGCCCTCGTCACCTCCCCTTCCTCGTCATCGCCTCCACCTTCCAGCGCCGACCTAATCCCCAAACCACCTCCCTTCCAAACCCTAAGCCCCAAGCTACCAGCCCACGACCCCTGGCACCCGGTGCCAGCATCTCGCCATCCCGACGCCAACCTCCCGTCGCACCTCCCCGACGTCGCCGCCCTGCTCGCCGTCGCACCTCACCGTCAGCCAAGTCGACCAGCCACTGCTCTTGTTGCTGCCGTTCCCCCACAATTACTGTTGGCTACCGCGATCGTAGTTGTTGGTCCAACTCCGAGATCTACGCTGATTTCTTCGCATTCGGTATACTCTTTCCACTCTTACATATTTATGTTTTACTGCCTTATCATCTAGTATATTATCTGATTTGACTGTCGACCACAAAATACTGAGATTGAGTGATCCACATGCTAGATTAGGGTACGAATTGATATTGGACTTATTACTTGCTAACATATAGGAATTTAATTATTGATTGAGGTTGAATTATTAATTGGAATTGTTAGCATAATTCAGTTCTTGAAAATCCATCAAACCCGTTAACTGTTTTAAATTTCTAACTTAGATCAGAACTTTCATGTTAGGTAAAATTAACCCTTTAAAATTCTTGGAAATTCTCTATTTTAGGGTTGGTTTTACATCATTTTGGTATTAGAGCGAAGGTTCTTAAAACCTTAGTTCTTGCATCGTAGGCATCATTTTTGCATTCATTTAGTATCGTGTAGTCTTTTATTTTATTTTATTTTATTTTTATTTTTTATTTATTTTAGTTTAGTTCAGAATCATTTTTTTTTTTTTAAAAAAAAAAATTAGGACACACACGACCCCTAGCTTTCACTTTTGGTGAATGCGTCTTCGCAGCACCATCACAGACCCTGAAGAGCCTTTTCTATCCCTTCCCAATCACCCTATTAGGAACCCTAGACTTCCCAGACCTGAAAAGGACAATCCTGATATCACCGCTACCCTAGCTGCCATCCAAGCAACTCTTGCCAATATCAATCAGAGGCTTGAGAAAGTAGAGCTAAATCAAAACATTGTCCCTGAGCTTCATGGCCATCGTCAGATCCCTCAAGGGAATGTTCATGACGATCGACGTCAAGAACGTGACCCTGACGAACAATATAAAAAGAACGTTAAGGCTGACGTTCCCCAATTTGAAGGCCACATGAAACCCCAAGCTTACCTTGATTGGGTCCGTGCCATGGACCACTATTTTGTGTGGTTCGACATGAGCGAAGCTCTTAAAGTTAAATTTGCAACTATAAAATTAACGGGTAAAGCTCAACAGCATTGGACCAATCTTGAACATGCCCGCAGAGGCCGAGGCCTGGCACCCATAGCCACTTGGGAGGCCATGAAAGAGAAGCTCACTGAGAGGTATGTACCGTTATCGTTCCACACCCGATTGCTAGATTCGTGGAACCTATTGTATCAAGGAAGTAAATCCACACAAGAATATGTAGATAAATTCGATGACTTCCTTATTCGGTGCAACGCGTTAGGTAAAGAGAGTGAAGAACAAACTCTCTCTAGGTTCAGAGCTGGACTACGAGCTGACCTTAGGAACGAGCTAATCTATAGAAACGTGGACTCAATAGCGACAGCCTACGCCCTAGTCCTCGACATGGATTCTCTTAAAGCTAGTTCTCATTCTAGGTCCAGCGACTTGAGAGATCATTCCTCTAGAATGACCTCTACTAACCCACCTAGACCTAAGCCTCCCTCTCAGCACCCCAACAAATCTTACCCCAACAAACCTAATTCAAATTTTAACTCACATAGAGATGAACATAAGGGTAAGAACACTGGAAGAGATTACAGTAAGATTGACCCTCTCACTAAGTGCTATAAGTGTAAGGGCTATGGTCATGTTGCTAGCAACTGTCCCAGTCCTAGTAGGATAAACATAATAGAGGGTACCGCTGTCATTGCTGACGACTCAGACAATGAGTTTTCTTATGAGCCTATCGAAGGCGATGACTTCGGTGAAGAAGAGGATGACCAGTATCTCCACTGTATTCGGTCTATCCAATCACCTCACTTGAATGTAGTTAGATGTGCTTTGTCCCAACCAAAAGAAGAAGATGATTGGAGGTGCACTGCTATATTCCACACCTTTACGACTATAGGTGGCAAAAACTGCAAGGTGATTGTTGACAGTGAGAGCTGCGTCAACGCCATCTCTTCTGCGGTCTTAGCAAAGACCGGACTTAAGGCTGAACCCCATCCACGCCCATACAAAGTATCTTGGATTGATGCAACAGCACTCCAAGTAACACATCGATACTTAGTCCCTGTGGACTTCAAAGCTTACAAAGAGGAAATTTGGTGTGATGTGCTTAAAATGGATGTGGGTCAAGTCATTTTAGGGAGACCTTGGTTATACGATCACGATGTGACTATATATGGTCGATCCAACCAATGTGTGTTCCAGCACGATGGACTAAAAATAAAGCTCATTCCCGTGAGGCCACGAACTAGTCCAGCTGAAACAACATCGGCTCCCTCGAGAAAGGGCAAGGAGGTAACGTATATGGGTGAAAAGGAACTTACAAATGAAATTGAAAAGGGGGCTACCATTCTTTTACTCACAGCGAGAGAAGTCCCTAAAGATCCTAAGTCACTCATCCCGCCCCAAGTTACTCCTGTCCTTCAGGAATTTGCAGATGTGTTTCCTACTGACCTCCCCAACCAGTTGCCCTCATTGCGTGACATCCAACACACTATTGATCTGGTTCCGGGAGCGAGTCTTCCCAACTTGCCACATTATCGGATGAATCCCACAGAGCATGCTGAGTTGAAGCGGCAAGTTGATGAGTTATTGGCGAAGGGCTTCATCAGAGAAAGTTTAAGTCCTTGCGCTGTTCCTGCTCTATTGACGCCAAAGAAAGATGGAACTTGGCGTATGTGTGTGGACAGCCGTGCCATAAACAAGATCACGGTGAAATACCGTTTTCCCATTCCTCGTTTGGATGACATGTTGGACATGATGTCTGGTGCCACAATCTTTTCCAAGATTGATCTTAAAAGTGGCTACCACCAAATACGTGTTCGTCCTGGTGATGAGTGGAAGACCGCCTTCAAGACGAAGGATGGCCTGTACGAGTGGATGGTCATGCCCTTTGGAATGACAAATGCCCCGAGCACGTTTATGCGAATCATGACGCAGGTACTCCGTCCCTTTATGGGCAAGTTCCTTGTGGTGTACTTTGATGATATTCTCATTTACAGCCGATCCGTTGGGCAACATCTTGACCATTTAAGACAGGTCTGCGGTGTTTTGAGGAAGGAACAGTTTTATGCTAATCCTACCAAATGTACCTTCCTCTCCGATCAGACTATCTTTCTGGGATTTATTGTGTCTGCCAGAGGAGTATCTGCTGACCCAGAAAAGATACGAGCTATTACAGAGTGGCCTGAGCCCCGCAATATTCGTGATGTGCGGAGTTTTCACGGCCTTGCCACCTTTTACCGTCGGTTTGTGCGAGGATTTAGCACGATCATGGCTCCGATAACCGACTGTTTGAAGAAAGGTGAGTTTGTCTGGTCGAAAGAAGCCACGATTGCCTTCGAAGAGATCAAGAAGAGAATGACTCAGACACCTGTCATGAGGTTGCCTGATTTTACTAAAGTCTTCGAAGTAACATGTGACGCTTCTGGTATTGGTATAGGTGGAGTCCTCAGTCAAGAGAGTCATCCTGTTGCTTATTTCAGTGAAAAGCTGAACGAAGCAAGACAAAAATACTCCACCTATGACAAGGAGTTCTATGCGGTCATTCAGTCACTTCGCTATTGGCGACATTATCTCCTGCCGCAAGAATTCGTTATCTTCTCAGACCATGAGGCCTTAAGATTCCTTAATTCTCAACAAAAGTTGAATCCGAGACATGCTAGATGGGTAGAGTTCCTACAAGAATATTCATATACCATTAGGCATACAAAAGGGATTGATAATAAGGCCGCAGATGCGCTAAGTCGTTGTTACATGATTTTATCTGCACTGCGCACCGAAATTATTGGTTTTGAGAGATTGAGAGATGAGTATGCCTCCTGCCCAGATTTTCACGAGATCTACACCTCCTTGAAGGAAGGCATAACTCGAGTGATAGATGATTATTTCTTGAAAGATGATTATCTCTTCTATCGCTCCAAACTGTGCATTCCTAGTACATCCTTACGAGAGTATCTTGTTTGGGAATTGCATGCCGGTGGCCTTGCTGGACATTTTGGGCATAGCAAGACCATTGATGCTGTGGAACATAGGTTTTACTGGCCGAAGCTAAAGAGAGACGTTGTGAGACTTGTTAACAGATGTCACACCTGTCAACTTGCCAAGCAACAAAAACAGAACACAGGCCTGTATACTCCTTTACCTGTTCCCAGCCGCCCTTGGGAAGACGTGAGCATGGATTTCGTGTTAGGCTTACCGAAAACACAAAAGAAACACGACTCCATCCTTGTCGTCGTGGACCGTTTTTCTAAAATAGCCCACTTCCTCCTGTGCTCGAAAACTTTTGATGCATCCCGCGTGGCTCAGATCTTCTTTGATAATATTGTGAAGCTACATGGGTTGCCAAAAACCATTGTGTCTGATAGGGATGTGAAATTCACGAGTTATTTTTGGAAGACCCTATGGCACAAGTTAGGTACAAAATTAAAGTTTTCATCAGCGTTCCACCCACAGACAGATGGACAGACTGAGGTTGTCAATCGGAGTCTTGGCAATCTCTTACGTACTCTTGTGGGAGAGAACTTGGGAACATGGGATTTGAAATTAACGGTTGCTGAATTTGCATATAACACATCTAGGAATAGAACCAATGGCATGAGTCCACACGAAGTTGTACACGGTTATCGTCCTAGGCAGCCGATAGATCTTGCCCCCATGTTAGAACATCACCGAGTCTCCGAGTCTGCATCTGCATTTGCATCCCGCATTCATGACTTACATAGAGAAATTTCTAAGAAAATTAATGAAAATAATTTTAACTACAAGTTAAGAGCTGATATTAGAAGGAAATTTAAAACTTTTAATGTGGGTGACGAAGTGATGGTTCGGATTCGTCCGGAACGGTTCCCAGCGGGATCCGTTAAGAAATTGAACGCACGTGCTGCAGGTCCATTTAAAATTCTTCATAAAATCAATGATAATGCCTATGTTGTTGACCTCCCCGAAGGCTTTGGCATCAGTAAAACTTTCAATATTGAGGATCTAGTACCCTATGAAGGCCCAGAATTTAACCCTAGAAATCCTCTTATAGATGAGCCTACCCTGCAGCCTACTGGTGAGACTCCCCCATTACCCCCACTACCAGATACTACTTACCCATCGACAGAAGAGTTGGATAATATTTTAGATGATCAGATAATCTCTACTAGAGATGGTGGTATTCATAGATATTTGGTAAGTTGGAAAAACAAGCCGGAGTCGGAGAACACTTGGATAGATCGCGGAGAGCTCTAGCGCTTGGATCCAGACCTCTTGGAGCACTATGACAGGAGGACTGGTTTTGACTCGACTGGGTCGAGCCTTCTCCCACCCGGGGAGAATGATGAGGACATCGGTTCCAGACGATTTGGGCGTTTCTATCAGCGCAGGCATCGTCTTCATCAGCTGTTTTATTCAGTTTAGGACTTTTATTTTATTTCCATTTTTATGTAATCTTTTTTGTAATTTTTAGATTCTGAGAATATTTTGGAGATGTGTTTCAAGATGTAATTGAGCCTATTTAAAGGCCCTGAGATGAATGAGAAAGGCATGCCATTATTGATCAAAAAAAAACCTGTGTTGAGTTTTGCTCTTCATTTTCTCTCCCTTGTGTGATACAATCGAGATACAAATTAGGATTTGTGATAAATCCTAATCTAGTTTTAGAATTAGTGATTAGTTCTAAAATTTATCCCCAATTAAAAATCTCCACCAATTTCCCTAAATCCCCAAATACAAAAAAAACCCTAATCCTATATCCCCTCATCAGCCGCCACCATCATCCCTCCTCCTTCTTTCCCGAAACCCCCCAAAACCCCGAACCCATCCAAATCCCACATCCGGCCTCACCCTTCTTCTTCACCTTCGTTCTCTACCATATCCCGATCCAGATCCTCAACCCCAACGCCGCCGCCCAACTTTCCTTCGACGACCCACCGCCCTCGTCACCTCCCCTTCCTCGTCATCGCCTCCACCTTCCAGTGCCGACCTAATCCCCAAACCACCTCCCTTCCAAACCCTAAGCCCCAAGCTACCAGCCCACGACCCCTGGCACCCGGTGCCAGCATCTCGCCATCCCGACGCCAACCTCCCGTCGCAACTCCCCGACGTCGCCGCCCTGCTCGCCGTCGCACCTCACCGTCAGCCAAGTCGACCAGCCACTGCTCTTGTTGTTGCCGTTCCCCCACAGTTACTGTTGGCTACTGCGATCGTAGTTGCTGGTCCAACTCCGAGATCTACGCTGATTTCTTCGCATTCGGTATACTCTTTCCACTCTTACATATTTATGTTTTACTGCCTTATCATCTAGTATATTATCTGATTTGACTGTCGACCACAAAATACTGAGATTGAGTGATCCACATGCTAGATTAGGGTACGAATTGATATTGGACTTATTACTTGCTAACATATAGGAATTTAATTATTGATTGAGGTTGAATTATTAATTGGAATTGTTAGCATAATTCAGTTCTTGAAAATCCATCAAACCCGTTAACTGTTTTAAATTTCTAACTTAGATCAGAACTTCCATGTTGGTAAAATTAACCCATTAAAATTCTTGGAAATTCTCTATTTTAGGGTTGGTTTTACATCATGGCAATTTATCAATATATGTCAAAAAGTAAATTAATCAGACTTCAACAAAGAAATACATCACACCGCAATTTGTCTTCATCATTGCCACATGGAAAAATTGTTCAGAGTTGTTACAGTTAAATCGCTAACAGTAAGTTTGTTCGCTGGTTAGCTAATTACTTTCTTAATAGTACAACAAAAACTCTCATGTGCACATGAAATCCTTGATGTTGATCAGCGTTATATGGTTAATTACCTGGTTTAACGAGCTACACTGATGTGAAACTACTTGTGAGTATGATATATCCAAGTAAATTAAAGCAAGTACTATTCACCAACACGTTTAAGCACAATTATAGAATGAAATTTAAAACATTTACGGTTAATGGATTTTACAAGAGTCACATGTTCACTAACAGTTCTATTTAATAACCGTGATAACATTATTAACAAAGCTAAAGTTGTGCAATTTAAAACCGACAATATAAAAGTTTATAAGCTACAGGCATGTAGAAACTCTCACTCTCATATATAGTAGCAGAGTCAACAGATGATAATTTAGAGATAAAGAAGTGAAATTCGATAGACTTAATTACCTAAAAAAACTTACCAACTATGGGCATGGAGTTATGTTGGATGAGAAAAGGAATGGTAGAGAAGAACCTTGACGATGATGAATCAACAGAAGAAAGAAGGATAATAGTCGGTTTCACAGCCTTGCCATAAAGTTTCACACATTCAAGACATGAACATAGAGACTTTCACATTCTCTTTGTTTGATTTTTTTCATTCAACAAATCATCTCAAGAATACAACAACCCAAGCCTTTATATAGGCTACTACCACACATACTCACACACACACAACTATACACAACTCACAACTGACTGCACACAATTGCAGTGACTGCATAACTACTGCACACACAACTGCAGTGACTGCATAACTGCTGCACACACAAATGACTGCATACACACACTGACTGCACTGCATACACACACTAACTGCTACATAACTGACTGCATACACCTACTGATGTCCACATCATTCTCTCCGGGTGGGAGAGAACTCGACTCTGTCGAGTCAAATCTGATACTGCTGTGGTGCCTGTTCTGTTTCAGAAATATATGGGAACCATATGTCGCCGGCGCTGATAGGTCTTGCTAAATCTCTGGAATGAACTCGGTGTCGGTGCATCAAAGCTAGGGTGGCTCTCATACTGCTCCAGCCTATATGGACCAAGTCTCTGAAGATCTGAACGGTCCAGCCATGTGTCCTCAGTCTCTGGTTTGTTTTTCCACCTAATTAAGTACCTGCGAATTCCACAATCTCCTATAGAGATAATCTCATCATCTAAAATATTATCAATATCCTCTGTTAAGGGGTATGTGATGTCGGGGAGTGGGGGTAGTGAAGGAATCTCACCATTAGGTTCTTGGGAAGGCTCTTCTATCAATGGGTTGCTAGGGTTAAAATCTGGGCCTTCGTAGCCTACTAAATCTTCGATATTGAAAGTTTTGCTAATGCCGAGACCTTCGGGAAGGTCGACAACATAAGCATTGTCATTAATTTTCTCGATTATTTTAAATGGACCTGCACAGCGGGCATGCAACTTCTTAATGGCTCCGGGGGGAAACCGTTCTGGACGAATCCAGACCATTACATCATCATCCACCTTAAAAATTTTAAACCTCCTTCAAGCATTTGCTCTCAACTTGTAGTTAGCATTACTTTCTTCAATTTTCTTGGATATTTCTTTGTGTAATTCGTGTATGCGAGATGCAAATGCAGAGGCAGACTCAAACTCTGTGTGGTTCTAACATAGGTGCAAAGTCTATAGATTGTCTAGGTCGATACCCAAAAACTATCTCATGCGGACTCATACCAGTGGTTCGACTCTTAGATGAATTATATGCAAACTCAGCAATAGACGATTTCAGGTCCCATGTTTCCATATTTTTGCCTACTAATGATCTCAACAGACTTCCTAGACTCCTATTCATAGCTTCGGTCTGTCCATCGGTTTGAGGGTGGAAGGCTGAAGAAAATTTCAATTTTGTCCCCATCTTGTGCCACAAGGTTTTCAGAAGTAGCTGGTGAACTTAACATCCCTATCAGACACAATAGAATTGGGGAGTCCATGAAGTTTAACGACGTCGTCGAAGAAAATTTGTGCAACACGTAAGGCATCGTAGGTCTTAGAACAAGCCAGAAAGTGGGCCATTTATGAAAAACGGTCCACAACAACAAGGATGGAGTCATGCTTCTTTTGGGTCTTTGGGAGATCAAACACGAAATCCATACTGACATCTTGCCATGGGCAGTTAGGGACAGGCATTGGAGTATACAAACCAGTGTTTTGCTTATGTTGTTTGGCTAATTAACAGGTATGACATCGTTTAACAAGCCTTACAACGTCTTTCTTTAAACCGGGCCAAAAGAAACGATATTCGACAGCATCAGTTGTCTTGCTATGCCCAAAATGTCCAGCAAGACCACCAGCATGCAATTCCCAAACAAGATATTCTTGAAGAGAGGTGCGGGGAATGCATAGCCTAGATAGATAAAATAAATAACCATCTCTAAGAAGGTAGCTATTTATCACTCGAGTTACGCCATCCTGTAAAAGAGAAAAAAATTCTTGGAAATCAGGGCAGGATGCATACTCATCTTTGAATCTCTCAAAGCCAATGACTTGGGTGTGCATAAAAGATATATGTGACAACGACTGAGTGCATCGGCAGCCTTTTTTAACTCCCTTTTTATGCCGGATAGTATAGGAATATTCCTGAAGAAATTCAACCCATCAGCCATGTCTGAGTCTCAAGTTATGTTGGGAGTTTATAAACCTCAAGGCTTCGTGGTCAGAAAAGATAACGAATTCTTGCGGCAGAAGATAATGACGCCAGTGCTTTAAAGACTGTATCACCGCATTGAATTCCTTATCATAGGTGAAGTAATTCTGTTTTGCTGTATTTATTTTTCGCTGAAATAGGAAATGGGATGATTTTCTTGGCTAAGAACGTCACCTATGCCAATACCAGAAGCATCGCAAGTCACCTCGAAGACTTTTGAAAAGTCAGGTAACCACATAACAGGAGTTTGGACCATTCTTTTTTAAATCTCATTAAATGCTTTTGCAGCAGCTGGTGTCCAAACAAACTCACCTTTCTTCAAAGAGTCCGTGATAGGAGTTGTTATGCTGCTGAAGTCTTGTACAAACCTTCTGTAAAAGGTTGCGAGACCATGAAAACTTCTGACATCTCTAATATTACAGGGCTCGGGCCTATTGACAATGACTTTCACCTTCTCTGGGTCAACTGATACACCTTTAGCAGACACTATAAAACCCAGAAAGATGACGTGGTCCGTAAGGAAAGTACATTTGGTAGGGTTAGCATAGAGTTCTTTCCTTAAGACACTACAAACCGACCTCAAATGATCCAGATGACTCACTACAGATCGGCTGTAAATGAGAACATCATCAAAATATACAACGAGAAATTTTCCCATGAACGGACGGAGGACCTGAGTCATAATTCTCATAAATGTACTCGGGGCGTTGATCAGCCCAAAAGGCATAACCATCCATTCATATAAACCATCTTTGGTCTTGAATGCAGTCTTCCATTCGTCACCTGGACGGACACGGATTTGATGGTAACCACTCTTAAGATCAATCTTAGAGAAGATAGTGGCACCTGCCATCATGTCTAGCATATCATCCAGTCGTGGAATGGAAAAACGGTATTTCACTATTATCTTGTTAATGGCACGACTGTCCACACACATACGCCAAGTTCCATCTTTCTTTGGCGTCAAAAGTACAGGGACTGCGCAAGGGCTTAGGCTTTCTCGGATGAAGCCCTTCTTGAGAAGTTCATCAACTTGTCGCTTGAGCTCAGCATGCTCAGTTGGGTTCATTCGATAATGCGGCAAGTTGGGAAGATTTGCTCCCGGGACCAGATCAATAGCGTGTTGAATGTCACGCAATGGGGGTAGTTGGTTGGGGGGTCTTCGGGGAAGACATCAGAAAATTCCTGAAAGACAAGAACAACTTGAGGAGGAACTGGCACCACAATTTTCTTAGGGACTTCTCTAGTGGCGAGAAAAAAGACGGTGCCCCTTCTTGTAGTTGTTGACTTAGTTCTTTAACGCCAATATAAGAAATTCCTTTTCCTTTATTGTCAGTGGGTTTTGAAGCCACTAGACCTGTTTGTGGTTGGGAAGGATTAAGAAAGGTTCTTCGGGGTCCTTAACAGTACTTCGTAGTCTCATGTGCTAGGCAGGGACGAATGAGGGACTGAGGGGAAAATCCTAAAGTATCTAACTGCTGAAATTCCCTAGGAAAATGGCTAAATGTACTTAAAACTAAATGAATTTAAGATCTAAAATGAATGCAGAAACTAGAAAATAAATCAACCTAATTGAATTTTTTTTAATACTAAATGTTTGCTGAAATTGAAACTAAATGACATAAACGGAGTGATGCAAGAGCCGAATTACGAATAACCTAGCTCTAATACCAAAATGATATGAAACTACTTGTGAGTATGATTTATTCAAGTAAATTAAAGCAAGTAGTATTCACCAACACGTTTAAGCACAATTATAGAATGAAATTTAAAACATTTACGGTTAATGAATTTTACAAGAGTCGCATGTTCACTAACAGTTCTATTTAATAACCTAGATAACATTATTAACAAAGCTAAAGTTGTGCAATTTAAAACCGACAATATAGAAGTTTATAAGCTACAGACATGTAGAAACTCTCACTCTCATATATAGTAGCAGAGTCAACAAATAATAATTTAGAGATAATGAAAGTGAAATTCGATAGACTTAATTACCAGAAAAAACATACCAACTATGGACATGGAAGAATGTTGGATGAAAAGAGGAACGGTAGAGGAGGCTTGTAACCTTGAGGATGATGAATCAACAGAAGAAAGAAGGATAATAGTCGGTTTCACACCTTGCCTTAAAGTTTCACACATTCAAGACATGAACATAAAGACTTCACATTCTCTTTGTTTGATTTTTTTCATTCAACAAATCATCTTAAGAATACAACAACCCAAGCCTTTATATAGGCTACTACCACACATACACACACAACTATACACATCTATACACAACTCACAACTGACTGCACACAACTGTAGAGACTGCAGAACTACTGCACACACAACTTCATCTCTGTCGCTGAATAATTTGTTGAATCTTAAGGTTGAAGATTATTGTGGTGAGAAGTCGTCAAATGTGTTTGATGAAATGCATGAACACGAAAATGAGGAGAAGCTTATGATTGAAGTTTCCACCATCTTTGCTTCATTTCCTAATCTTCAACCAAGTGTTTGTGGTAATGTCTCGAAGACAATTTTCCTTTATCTTGAACTCTTATTGAGTGTTCGACGAAATGTCAAGAAGATGGAGATGGAAGTTCTTAAGGTTGTAAATGGCAATGACAAGATAGTGCTTAATGGATGGCGGCCACCGATTCAAAAAAATGTTGTTGTATCAATCTTCTTGCAAGATAAGGAGGATGAGACGGTGAGCGAGGAAACAATGAAATCTAGGACTTTCGCTATGACCAAGTCCTATAGAAATCTTCATATTGATGAGAAAATTGCTAAATCTATGCCATTTGAACAACTTGCCCGTCCGATGGAATCATCCATAATAGTTCAAGCAGTATATGCTTTACTCAATCGAACTGAAAGCCACTTCTTACTGTATCAGTCATCCAGTTCATCAAAACCGGAAAACATAGATCATTTGCTTAAGCATCTAGCATGCCCAAGTAAAAGAAAGGTGTCAACAAGGGGTTCAATTAAGGAACTCAAATGTCATGAATCAAATAAACTCTCAAGGTATCCAGCGAGAATAGTATTATGTGCTTACATGATATTGGTTCATCCAAATTCAGTTTTTTGAGGGCAAGGTGAGCTTGAGATTGCACTTAGGGAGTCAGCTGCGAGCTTAATTCAGGAGTTTAAACTTTTGATCAATATCATATTGAATGGAAATGGTCGTGATAACCGTGAACAGTCTTTTGCCCAATTTCCTACCTTTAGAAGCCCGATATCTGCACTGGAAACTGCATGGTGTTCTTACCTTATTGCCTTGTGGCTTGGAAGGTCAAATATGCAAGTTCTCTGGAGGATATTCTTGTAAGAACAACATGCCAACTTGAACTCTCCATGTTGCAGACATGCATGCAAACCTCTGAAGGACAGACATGTGAGTTCACTCATTATATGATGGTTAGTCTAGAACAGGATGCTAAAGTCCAGTCTTATGAGAGAGAAAGTACAACACTTAAGTGGCATTGCTGGACTTGAGCGGATGGAGTCTGCTTTATCAGATACAAGATCAAAATATTTTGTAGCAAAACATCATAGGTCTCATTCAGCAACCCCTGGTGCTAATATTTTAGTTTCTTCAACTTCAAGCTCTTCAATGCATCCCTGGGAATCTGTCTCCTATGAGAAGTCAAATAGTGAATCTTCTTTGCCAACTGAAGAATTAGCAGTACAATCAAACCTTCATGAGCTATATGCAACCAGGGTGAGTATTCAGCGAGCAATTTCTTCATTTAATGAAGGAATATACTTCATTGACAAAAAGGGCCCTGAGCTGGAGGCCGAGAAGAATGTTGCAGCTGCTGCGTATCGTTGATACTGGGCATAAAGATAGAAGGTTTGAAAGAGGGATGGTATTATGGTGGGAGTATTGCTTTTGCTATTTTTCTTGTTATCACAGTTACCGTTACCAGCAATTATAAGCAATCTCTTCAATTTCAAGACTTGAACAAGGAGAAACATAATATAAAATTGGAGGTACATGCTGATGGAGCATTATTTTCTAGCCATTCCCTTTCCCTTGATGAATCCAATGTGATGGGAGAAAGCAAGCTTGCTCACAAGGATCAAAAGGAATTAATACTGAGTGGGGTCTATTAATGGTCACTATCTCAAAGGATAACAGTGAAGAATCTCCATTACAAACACAAGCTAGGCAATCATCATATGGCCTACGGAGATGTTTGCCTCTGTTCCTGACCCTGGTGCCATGGTTGCAGCTACCAGGGAGCCCCTACTCTTGAACTTGGGACAAGTTCAAAGTGAGGGGGATGGAGTTGTTAGGGATCCAGTAGGTCTGCAATGGTGTTTTAGGTTGTAGTGGATGGAGTATTATAGGATCTAGTGTTGGTATCAATTGTATTTCAGTTGTATCAGCTAGTTAGTATAAACTGTATGTGCATTGCGCATAGTTTTTCATATGACTATAGGGCGGGAAGTGTAATGGGCTGTTATATAAAGTCTATTAGTAACACGCACAGTGCACGTGATTGAGTCTGTAACTGCCAATAAAAGGCTATCTTCAAATGGAATAAATCATCAAGCTTTGAGTAAACAGATTCTTCCCCAAATTATCTCTTTCTCCTTCCTCTCAAACCCTAGTTTTCACTCCAATGGCTGAAATCAACCGAGCTCGAAATTCAGTCCACAACACCTCCATCGAAATTGGCTTGTTCCTACGGCAAAAGCAACATCTCTCTCTAAAAGCCCTAAAACTAACCCCAACCTAATAAACCTAGGGTTTCCACAACTAACCTCTCAAAACCTAGGGTTTCGTTTCCTCACCACCTAATAACTCCGATCTAAAATCCCCCCCCCCCAAAAAAAAAATGATGCGACTCCCTGAGCTGCAGGAGCCACATCTCTGTTTGGGTTCATACGGGTGTTCACAAGGGCCATGGATTCGAAGGAGCAATGATCAAGCAAGAACAAACACAAAATTAAAGTAAACGTAGAGAACAAGGAAATAAAGAAACTAAGGAAAATTAAGAGAAATAGACTCAATCTTCATTCATAGATTCATCGTATTTACAAGGGACTATCTATATAGCTGTAAAAATGAAGAAGTGCGCTATGCGCGTGCTAGGAACGCTGCCAGCTGCCAACTGCCAACGGCTGAACAGTAATACCTTCCACTCATTTCTTCTCCACTCATAAGCAGCCACGTGTCACGTGCGCTGCCCATGAGAAGCAAACGAAGGGTTTATTCCGCAATTTCTGTTGTCTTTTTGCAAAAAAGTCCCTTAAAGAAAGAAAATGACTTGGGACTGATACGCCACTTTCTTTAGAGCTGATACGCGCTATTCTCGGAGAGACGATGCAGTTGGCTCGACTGCATCAATCCTCCCTGCTTTAAAAGGAGCTTCCATAATGCCTTGGAAGTTAGGGAAGCGATTGTAGATGTCCCAAAACTCCTCCCAAGTAGCGCTTTCCTTCTCTTCACCCTGCCACTGCACCAACACCTCTGTTACTGCCACGCCCTTTTTGCCGATCATCCTCTTGTCGAGTATGCAGAGAGGCTCAGCTAATTCCTCATGAAAGTAGGCTGGGAAGCTTGGGGTCACCTTATCTCCCGATCCTATGCACCATTTGAGCAACGAGACATGGAAAACATTGTGTATTTTGGCTTCGGGAGGGAGCTGGAGCTTGTAGGCTACTGAACCCACCTTGGCAAGCACTTTATATGGTCCATAGTACAAATGAGACAACTTCTGGATTCTTTTACCTCTTACGAAGCTGTCGATAGGGTTGCAACTTAAGATACACCATATCCCCTTCCTCATACTCTTTATCAACCCTGTGTAAGTCTGCAGCAGCTTTCATTCTTGACTGGGCTCACTTTAGGTTGTCTTTAAGCAACTGAAGTGTAACATCGCTTTCTATCAAACATCTTTCGACCTCTGGTGACTTTGCTGTTCTTGGCACATAGGAAAGCATGTTGGAGGGAGGTCGACCATACAAAATCTGATAAGGAGACAGTCCGCTAGAGCTATGCACGCTAGTATTATACCAATACTCAGCCCAGGGTAACACACTCGACCAAGAGTTGGGTTTGTAGGCGCAGAAACACAAGGTTGTAAACGGCGTCAGGCGATGGCGGTTCGGCCAAGGACCGCCTACCGCCTAGGACGCCTAGGCGGCGCCTAGGCGTTTTGTTTTTATTTTTTAAATATTCATATATTAACCTTTTAAAAGATACATTTCTCTATTTTTGCTTGTAGTCTAAATCTTTTAAATGCATCACAATTCACAAGTGATGCTAGGCCAGAATGATTTTAGAAGTTCAACAACGATTATGGTGTAAACTTTAGATTCATAATAACATAAACAATAATCAGTCATATAAAATTTAAAATATAACGTGAACCAGTAACACCTTAATGTAAAGATGTAGAGGCTTTTTACTGTTGAAGATGAAGACGAGTCTTTTTTCTGTTGAAGATGAAGAGACTATTTTAAGAATTTAAAAAAAAATTACAAAAAAATCTGTCAGCCGCCTGATCGATTTTGGCCGCCTCGGCCGCCTCGACCGCCGCCTCGGCCGCCTCCTCGGCCGCCTCGACCGCCTAGGCGCCGCCTTGTACGCCTAACTGCCATCTCAACGTCTAGAGTACCGCCTATTGCATATGCGGTTCGTTCTCCTCTTTTTGAGCGCCTAGGCGCCGCCTAGGCGTCCGAGGCGGACGCCATTTAGAACACTGCAGAAACATCTCAAATGTCTCGAGGGTCCTATTAACCACTTCACTTTGGCCGTCGCTTTGAGGGTGGAAGAAAATGCTCAAGAACAGCCTAGTACCCTGTAAATGGAAGATTTCTCCCCAAAATTGGCTTGTAAAAATGGCATCTCTATCGCTGACTATCGTCGCAGGTACCCCATGCAGTTTGATGATGTTGTTGATGAAAATCCCAGTTACTTGCTTAGCAGTGTACGGGTGTGTTAAGGCTATAAAATGGGCATATATAGAGAGGCGATCTACGACCACCAGGATGGTAGTTTTCCCCAAACTTTTAGGCAGGCCTTCTATGAAATCCCATACTAGAGCAGGGATAGGGAGTGGCTGCATTAGCCCTGCAGGGGCTTGAGCTGAGTACTTGCACCATTGACACACCTCGTACTCCCTTATGTATGCCTTTAACATGGCCTTCATCCCCATCCAATAAGCTACTGTCTTCAACCTCTTCCAAGTTTTTTTCAAAACCTGAGTGCCCCCCTTCCGAGAAGTGATGGTGAAGTTGCAAGAGTTGCTTAGCTATTGATGAAGCTGGATCAATTAGAACCCTGCCGTTATAATAGTATACCCCATGCTTATGTGTGTATTTGGTGGCCTCACCTCCCTCTATATCAATTTTCTTTTGAATTTCCTTATAAAAGTAACTATGTTTTACCTCCTCCTTCAAGGTTTCTAACCAAATGGGTTGGATCACTGTGATAGCTTGCATCTTTGCCTCCTTAAACATTCTAGATAGACCATCAGCTCCGGAGTTATCCCTGCCTCTTTTGTACTCCACCTTGTACTGGTAGCCATGCAATTTCCACAACCAAGTGTGTTGTGCCTCAGTATCGAGTCTCTGTTTTAGAAGGTGTTTGAGGGGTTTGTGATCTGTGCGGATTAAAAATTCCCTTCCCAATAGATAATGTCTCCATTTCCTTATGGCTAGCAATATGGCCAGTATTTCCTTCTCGTAAGTAGATAGGTGTCTGTTGCGCCCCTTCAATTCCTTACTCAAGAATGCAATTGGGTGCTTATGTTGCATGAGAATAGCTCCTATCCCTGTCCTAGCAGCATCGCACTCTAGGATAAACTGGTCTCAAAATTGGGTAGAGCGAGCACCGGAGGTGTTGTCAAAGCCTGCTTGAGGGCCTCAAATGCAGCCTGAGCCTTGGGTAACCAATGGAATGCTCCTTTCTTTGTGAGAGCCATTAATGGTGAGGATATAGTAGCGTACCCTTGGATGAATTTGCGGTAATAACCTGCCAACCCCAAGAATCCTCTTAGTGCTCTGTGAGTTTTTGGAATAGGCCACTCTAACACTGCCAAAATTTTGCTTGGGTCAACTGATACCCCTTCATTTGTTACTATGTCCAAGGTAGGCCACTTCTGGCACCCCGAACATATATTGGATGAGTTTGGCTCTTAGGGAGGGTAGTTGGAGCTGTTGTAGCACCATCTTGAGGTGCTCAAGATGATCTACAGTCGACCTTCTATAGATGAGAATATCGTCTAAGAAGACCAACACAAACTTCCTCAAAAATGGTTTGAACACTGAGTTCATGAGGGATTGGAATGTAGAGGGGGCATTGGTAAGGCCAAAAGGCATGACTACGTATTCGTAGTGACCCTCATGTGTTTTAAAAGCAATTTTATTGATGTCTTCCTCCATTCTTACTTGATGGTACCCACTGCGCAAATCGAGCTTACTAAAGATAACAGAACCCTGCAATTCATCTAACAATTCATCTATAATGGGGATAGGGAACTTATCTTTGATAGTCATCTTGTTTAGAGCCCTGTAGTCGACACACAACCTCCATGAGTGATCGAGTTTCTTCACCATTACTACAGGGGATGCAAAGGAACTGAAGCTTGGTGTTATCACTCCCGTATGCAGCATTTCTTTGACAAGCCTTTCAAGTTCACTCTGCTGTTGCCAAGGGTGCCTATAGGGCCTTAGATTGACGAGATGAGCCTCTGGGATTAAGGGTATTTGGTGATCACAATGTCGCTTTGGAGGCAGCTGCACTTTTGCATTGAAGACCTCCTTAAACTCCCCTAACAAGGGCAATAATTCTTGCTGCAGGGGTGGGGGGTAGTGTCAAGGTCTGTGGTGGTGGTGACATGCATGATCAATCCTCTCTTCATAGACATCGGGGACCTTATGATAGCCTTAGGTGAAGAGACATCAAGAGTTCGGCTATTGAAACCTCGCAACACCCTGACTTTCCCCTCTAACTCAAAGTGCAAGGAGTAGTCTTTAAAGCTTACCCAAATCCCCTCCAGATCTTAATCCATTGAGCTCCTAGCACCAACTGATTGGTGCATAAGGGGAGCACATAGAAATCAGCCTATATAATTACTCCTTGCATGTAAATTCTACATTTTCACAGAGACCTTCGCGGAGCTCAACTTTTTCCCTCCTGCAACAGTAACTTAAAACTGAACTCCTCTGGTGACGGGGAGTTTTACCCTCTTAACAATCTGAGTATCCACAAAATTGTGAGTTGAGCCGGTATCGAAGAGTGCATACACCTTTCTTGGCTATTAAGCCTTGAAGCCTCAGTGTTTGGGGTGCATCAACACCTGACATAGCCTCCAAGGATACCGTAGGGTGTAGGTTCTTGTGGGTACCATTCTGCAGAGAGTCGATACTGTATAAATCACTCTCCTGCTTGTGCTCAATCTCATTGGGCTCTTCTCCAGCTATTTGATCTTCCAAGGTTCTTGGCAATCTAACTCATCTTCGATTTGCATTAGGGACCTTCCCTTGCACCTGTGGCCTTTCACCCACTTCTCATCACACTTAAAACACAGGTTCTTTGCCCTTTTCTCAGCTAGCATTTGATCAAATTGGGACAATTTGGGCCCTTCAACTGTTGTTGTACCTCTGCCTTCCCCTGCTGAATTGATCTTCACCCCTGCATGATTAACTCTGGCCCCTTGGCCCTGTGGGTAACTACTTGGCTTGGGAGCAAACTGAGGGAATCGAGCAGCTCTCCTTTGTGACAATAGAATGGTCTTCCTAGCTTGAGCTTCCCTATAGGCAGAAGTCACCGTGAGAGGATGCTTAAGTATCACTTCTTGTTGGATGTCATTTTTCAGCCCCGATATGAAACAATCTACCAAAACTAGCATCGTTAAGGGTCTACTCAAGTGGTTGTATTTAATAAACTCCTTGTGAAACTCCTGCACCGTGCTTGTCTGCCACAACTTGAGCGAGTTGCAGTTGGGTTGAGGAGTTCGGTCGGCCCAAATTGGAGTGGCATTTGTCTCCTTAGTATTTCCCAGCGCACTTCCATTCCATACTACCGTTTGAACCATCTCCACCACACTGGTGCATCATCCCGCAAATAATACACAGCGAAATCCACCTGGTGCTTCTCTTCTATTCTTTGGGTATCAAAGTGATGTTCTAGATGGAAAAACCAATTGCTAACATCCCCCGTGCCATCAAAGATCTCCAACTTGGTGTGCCTTGGGAAAATTTGGTGATACCTTTCGTAGTTTTCCTCTTCTCGTCTTCCCCAGCTCCTTTCGTCGGCTCTTTCCCATGGAGGGTTAGGGTTTAGGAGTTGGAGAGGTATCGTTGGAGGTGTAGGAATCCTCTGTTGGGCCAACACAAAATTAAAGTAAACGTAGAGAGCAAGGAAATAAAGAAACTAAGGAAAATTAAGAGAAATAGACTCAATCTTCATAGATTCATCGTATTTACAAGGGGCTATCTATATAGCTGTAAAAGCGAAGAAGTGCGCTATGCGCGTGCTAGGAACACTGCCAACTGCCAACAGCTGCACAGTAATACCTTCCACTCATTTCTTCTCCATTCATAGGCAGCCACGTATCACGTGCGCTGCCCGTGAAAAGCAAACGAAGGGTTTATTCCGCAATTTCTGCTGTCTTTTTGCCAAAAAGTCCCTCAAAGAAAGAAAATGAAGCGAGGACTAATACGCCACTTTCTTTAGAGCTGATACGCGCTATTCTCGGAGAGACGATGCAGTTGGCTCGACTGCATAAAAAAAAACCTAACCTAATCAAGAAACCCTGAAGGAAAGGAAAGAAAGCCCTTACATTATAGGTGACATCGGGCTTCTCGCTCTGGCTCAGCAGCGATATACTGGAATCCGCCTCCGGGGGCAGCACATCCACCAGCGCGTTGGAGTGGCGGTGCAGCGCCACCGACGCACTGGGCTTCAAGAGCTCGCGGTTGATGGTGCTGAGGATGCGAACGTAGTAGTTGGATCCGGTGGTGGACCCCACAATCCCGTTGTTCTGGTCAACCATCTCCATGAACTGGCCGATGACGAGGGGGACGGACTGGATCCGCTTGACCTCCTCCTGGGCGCGGAGGAGCTCGCGCTTGAGGTTCTTGAGCTCGTCCTTAACGTACTCCTCCTGGATGTCGATGAACTCAATCTGGCGCTGGAGGGACTTGAGGATTGAGTAGAGGTCCTCGTCGGCGGTGGCGGCAGCGGCGGCGGCCGGGATGGCGGAGAAGGACCGGGGAGGGGATGGGGGGGAGGGTTTGGGGTCCAAAACCATCGCTGATGCTGCCATGGTCAGGGTTGAGAATGGGCTTTGAGAGGAGAAAGGGGGAGGGTTTTGTTTATGATGATGTGCTTGGGAGAAAGGTAGAAACGGGAGAAGAAGCAATGAAATGGGTCGGGTTTGGGTTGAGGTTGGGGCTAGTTTGGGCCGTATATGGGCTGAAGGTTTTGTCTATCTGTAACGTAAGTCCTTTTTTATCTTTCCCTTTTTTTAGCGAGTTCTAGGGGGTTCGGATCGCGAGATATAGGGTTCGAATCGCGAGATCGCAAGATTTTTAGATCTCGTGATCTCAGAACTTGTAATTTTGGTAGTCTTGGGATGGTGACTGAAGGTAGTGAATCCAGCAAATCTGATGACGTTGGGGCAGTGGTTGATACATGGAGGGCTTTTCCTTTCAAATTTGGAGTCCAAGGTTTTCTCATAGCGGTTCTCTCAGGAAGTTCTAAGGTTTCTAGTGAACATAGATCTAAGACGAGTCGAACGGATCAGAGGGTTTCTACTTAAAAACTTGCTCGTTTGGAAAAAGTTTTCACTGAAACCCTAGAGTCCGATCCAGTGAAAGTTTACGCTTCATGCTCACTTTGGAAAAATTCCTTGTGTGGTTAGTTCTTGGGCTGCCAATTTGATATAAGTTTTGTAAGCCGTGTGTTGGGCCAGAGTGACAGCGCAAAGGAGAGTTTGAGGTGATTCTGATGTGAGGAGGCTTTTCTTATTCAAGTTCAGTGGTGAGAAGGATATGAGATCTGCCCAGACTGGAGGTCCATGGGTTATTAGTGGAGCGATTTGGCTATACAGGAGTGGGGACCACATTTTAGTCCCTCCATGGATGTCATTCAGACTGCTGTGTTGTGGCTGCGATTACTTGACCTTCCTACTTAGTATTTTGAGAGAGAGATTGTGCTCGATATCGTGCATATTGCTGAGAAACCTCTTAAAATTGATGTTTCTATGATTTCATTATTGCGGGGTGTCACGTGCTTGTGTGGAGGTTGATCTAACAAAACCACTCATTCTGAGGAGGTTCATCGGCCCGTGTGGTGGTGCAAGAATATGACAATATTTTATATATCAAAGTGTGGGTGTCTTCTGCTACATGTGTGGCCTTGTTGGCCATTCTGCCTTAGCATGTCCTTGTTCGGAGGTGAATGACTGTGTTGTGGGTGTAGCTAAGGTAGCTGATAATCATGGTGCTCTACTCACCAATAATGACAATACTACTATGCAGAGTGAGATATCTTCGGCAACTAATGATGTTAACATGACATCTGCGACCGCTGAGTTTGTGAATGAAGTTAAAGAGGATTCTTTGGTCCATTGGCAGTAACGGTATGTAATGTTAGTAAATCTTGGTGGGGGGGGAGCATTTGTGAAATTACCGGAGCTCGTTAGTAAGAAATCTGCACAGTCAAGTTCGAGTAAATTCAAAAAATCATATGGAAGTTTCCATGCAATGGGGGGCGATATAGAGACATTTGTAACACCTTTAATCTTTAGGGCAATGGCGTCAAAGGAGCACGTAGGTGAGGATAATTTGAAAGTAAATCATTTCAGTGTTGGGCCTGATTTAATGGACCAATCTAATAATAACCTGAAAGGGGCTTAATCTATGGATGGGCCCGTTAAATCTCCAGACAAGACAAAACTCACTCCAAAGTTCCAAGACATAACTCGAGTGGAGCCCATTCCAAAAGGCGGTGTTGTTGAGCTTGTGGATTTGTCTAGCGAAGGGCCGTCAAATTTGGCAAAAAGATTGATACAGCCACAACAAGTGGGCCCCAGATTGTTGGAGTTCCTAGTGCTAAAGATGCAAGATTAGTTCCTCCTCCGACGGAGAGCGTGATAAAGGTTATCAAACTCGGTGAACCTTTTAATCATAGAAAGCCAACACTTGTCATGCTGAATTCATAGAAACTAATGGTCTTGGACACTGGTGGAGTGCCTAAGTTGGTTGTGGCATCCATCCTACCACCGGAATGGCAGATAGTGCTAGTTTTTCCATCAGAGGGGCCTCTCTATAGGTCTTCTAATGGAGATAGTTTGAAGATGAGACGTGGTCTCAGTGATGTCTCCAACCACACAAAGATGCAAGTTGATGGCGGTCCTGAATCTTCTTAGATAATTGGGACTAATGATCCAGCGATGAGTGAGGTCTCTTCTACTTCCACAACTATTGCCCAATGTTAGTCACCATCTGGAATTGTCGAGGAATTCTTAAACCTCAAGGTCTTAGTGTTTACAAGTCTATGCGAAATTACAAACCAGAAGTATTACTTCTTCTCGAAACTCATGATGATATTGGCAAAATTGATCCGACTCATATGAAGCTTGATAGGAATATGCAAATAGTTGCTCAACCTGCTTTAGGTCATCCCGGTGGTATTATTCTATTATGGAATGATAATCATGTCTCCTTTCAGTGTCTCTATAGTGATTCTTAAGCTATTATAGGTCTTATGAAAGTTGGGGATAAAGAATTTGCTTTTGTGAGTATTTATGCAAGTACTTGTATTATCACTCGTAGACAACTTTGGGAGGTTATTCGTCAGATTGTTAGTGGAGGATTTCTGGTGATGTGTGTCAGTGACTTCAATAGTATTCTTGATCCTTCTGACAAAAGAGGTGGGTCTTCCGTTCAGGGTTCAAACATGATTGAATTTCTAGAGCTAGTACGTGAATGTGGTTTATGTGACTTACAATGCTCTGATACCCATTTCACTTTGTGTAATAATCTGGTCGCGGAGGGGAGCTAGAATTTGGGAAAGAATTGATTGATGCCTACTTACAGTGGATTGAATTGAGCTTTTTCCCTCTGGTCTCCATGTCTCATCTAGTTAGAGTAGCATCAGATCATTGTCCACTATAAATTATTACAAAATCTATTGATGCGTATGGCTCAAAACCTTTTTCATTTTGAGAATTTTTGGACCTCAACTCCAGAAACTGAGGAGGTTTTGGGGTCGGCGTGGAACACATGGTACTTGGTGATAATTTTCATAGAGTATTTCTTAAAACTTGTAAAGTGAAGGTGACTCTTAAGATATTGAACCATAATGTGGTCGGTAATATCTTCACTAAGGATAAATCTCCTATTAAGGAAGTGGAGGTTGTACAGTTCAAGAATTATATAGGACAACTCTCTTCGGGGGAGGTTGATATGCTGAGGATTTACTTTTGTAAGCTTCAAGAAAATCTTAATATGCAAGAGAAATTCTGGCATAAAAAATCCCGAGTTGATTGGATTAAAGGTCGGGATAGAAATTCTAGCTACTTCCATCGAGCCACGCTTGTTCACCGAGCTAGGAACTCCATTTATAAGGTAAAGTATATCAGGAGTTCAACATACTGGAAGAGTGGATTTGTATGTATTTTGTTGATTATTTTAAGGATAAGTGGTTACCCACTTTTGACCAGCATCTTGATTCTTGCATTGGTCCCGAAGTTACTGAGGATATGAATGATAAGCTAATCCGCCCTTTTTTAGTCAGCTCGATCTATGGTGTCATTCACTTATTGTCATCTAATAAATCACATGGTCCTGACGGTTTTTCTGGAATGTTTTATAAGTGCTTGCGGAATATCATTAGTGGTGATTTTGTGAAAGATTTGCTGTACTGACCCACTTTTTGAAAATATTTGGGGGGCCTGACCCACTTCCGAAAACAATTAGCGAACTGACCCAGTTTTGGACACGTCAGCATAAACCGTTATTGGAAATAACGGTATAGGTTATTTACGTGCCGTTATTTTCAATAACAGCATCTATTTTACATTTTTTTACCGTGCCATTATTTGGAATAATGGCATCAGTATATTTCGCTTACAAGTGTGAATCTTCTAACTTTAAAAAAAATTCTAAGTGTGAAAAAAACTTATAAATAATGTTGTTATCCCCAATAACGGCATTCGAATGACTGATGCCGTTATTGGAGATAACGACATCAGTTATATATAAATGAACTGTTGCCGTTGTTTGGAAACAGAGAGGATGAATAATAAGTTAATTTTTTATATATAAAAAAAATTATAACTAATGCCGTTATTTGGAATAACGACATCAGTTATAAATTTTTTTTAAAAAAATTTACTTATTCGTCAGAGAGGATGAATAATAAGTTACTTTTTTATATAAAAAAAGCTATAACTGATGTCGTTATTCCCAATAACAGCATCAGTATTGAGAATGCTGTTATTTGAAATAACGGCATCTGTTATAAGGTTTTCACTCTTGCAACTTTTTCTCTAAGTGGAGACTACAAGCTGTCGAAAAACAAAATAATCTATGCCGTTACTCCAAATAACGGCATGACACTTTTTTTAAATATAGATGCCGTTATTGGAAAAAATGGCATACTGTTTCCCTCCTCCAAAAATATTAAATATAGATGCCATTTTTGTTGGTTGGAAATATTGTTTCTCTCCTCCAAAAATAACTTTCAGGTCATTATCTTCATAGAGATGTCTGTCTGGAGATCTTTTATTGGAGCTAGTCCATCTGTTTGGAAAAACCTCAAAAACCCAGTACTGACCAAGTGTTATGTTGATTTAATAGGAACTCTCCTGGTTATTATAACTTTATGTGTTTTGAATTGTTTTTTAAATAATATCTGTTTATTTTTGTATATGTTACTGTTTACTGAATTTGCTTAAACAAGAAAAACAACTGATTTAAAATGTCCTTAGCTGCAAACACGATGCATTTGCCATTACGCCTAGGAGATGGAGGTCTTGCTTGGTCAAGTTGATGTATTTTATTCTTTCCATCGTTAATCACATTCCTATCTAGCCACGATGAAGCATGCATAGCAGTTCTTTCATTTGTGCTTGGAGAAGACCACATACCGTATCACATTACTCTGAAAAAATATGTATATTCTGTATTGTGGTCCAGTATTGAACTAAATTATTATTATTATTTTTTTTTTGCACAGAGCGGTCCGATCAATCCATCAAATGTGAGTCGTGCAGATCAAAGAAATTCAGATGATGGGAACTGAAGCGACTCGAGGGGTATGCAGTAGTGGTCGGCCTAGTCTAGATGTCCTTGTTGTTGTTATGTCCTTGTTGTTGTTATGTCCTTGTTGTTGTTTTAATTACTTGCTGAGATATTTGGATGTTCATTACTGTACCTGTTAAGTATGACACTTTGTGTTAATATTGCGGTGAATTTGGACCGTTAATGGAATGTGTGACACTTTATTATCTTTAATTCTTGTGTTTGGTTGTGAATTGCGCATTAATATGCCTGAAATTGGTTGAATTAGTTTACAGGTTTTTGAAATGAAATTGTGAATTGAATTGTACTATATTTTTGCTGTTTTGGCAAAAACTGGAGGGGAAAAATTAAACGATCATACACCGGCGTTTTATAAAACGCCGATTTATCCAATTGATCAGTTTGAAATTTTGATAGAGAGGCGTTTGATACACGCCGGTGTACCCATAAGCAGCAACAGCAATAAGACACTGGCGTTTTATAAAATGCCAGTGTATCTCAATATTAATTTCGGAAGTACACTATAGCGACATTTTACGACACGCCGGTGCATGTATATAGTGGAAAATAGGGCACTCAGAAACAAGCATACACCGACATTTTTAGACCGCCGATATATATTCAATATACACCGGCGTTTGACAAAAATGTCGGTGTAAAGCTATATAGAGGCGTTTATTGACCGCCGGTGAATGTATATTAAGGAAAAGTAGGGCACTTAGGAATACCCATATACCGGCATTTCTTGGCCGCCGGTGTATATTCGAGATTTACTGGCGTTCCGTAAAAATGCCGGTGTATACCCCCAGTATTCCGCGATGCACGCTTCGACGGCATTTGCACCGGCATTTTTATAAACGCCGGTGGATTATCCGGCGTTTTTAAACGCCGGTGAATATTCAAAAAAATGCCGGCAAATGTATTGTGTGTTGTAGTGCATGTAAATAATCTATGCTGTTTTTCCCAATAATGATTTTTGCTGACGTGTCCAAAATTGGGTCAGTTCGCTAATTGTTTTCGAAAGTGGGTCAGAGCGGCAAATATTTTCAAAAAGTGGGTCAGTACGGCAAAATTTTCTGATTTTGTTGCAGTTGTTAATGATTTCTGGCTCATGACTTCCTTACCATCCCAATGGATGCCAAATTTCGCTACTTTAATTCTTATGGTCTCTTGTCCTTCAAGCACGAAGGACTATTGACCTATTAGTCTTGGAAACTTCCACAATAAAGTTATTGCAAAACTGTTAGTTAATCATTTGATGTTTATTCTAAGCTCCCTCATTTCTCTTGAACATAGTGTCTTTGTTCCTGAGCATTTGATTTTGGATAATGTGTTTCTTGCTCATGAAGCTTTTCATATCATGAAGAAGACAAAGAAGTGTGTAGGGTTTATGGCCTTGAAACTTAACATGGAGCGAGCTTACAATAGGAGTATGTGGGATTCTCTCTCAGCTCTTCTTTTACAATTTGGGTTTAACACCAAGTTTATTAGGTGGGTCATGGCTTGTGTTGAGAATCTGTGATTTGCAGTGCTTGTCGATGAGGTTGCAACAAGGTTGTCTTCTCCCCCCTATCTCTTCATCCTATATTCAAAAGTGTTATCTCATCTTGTTAACCAAGAAGTGGCTGATGGCAGACTCTCAAGTATTATTATTGACAGTCAGAATACCTCTCTCAACTCTTTACTTCATGCAAATGATAGTTTGCTTTTTTTTTTCTAGAGCTAATGTGTCTAAGTGTAAGGTGATTAAAAGGCTACTTGATACATATTTTTCTCTCAGCGGCTAGAATGTGAATCTTATGTATGAAGTCCAAGGTTTTTTTTGGAGAGCGTGTTGGTTTGATTAAGCGATGCGGTGCACTTAGACTTTTGTAGATGGAGGTGGGTTCTATGCCGTTCAAATACCTTGGTACTATGCTTAACTCGTTTCGCATCCCCTATAGTAATGTAGTGGTGAGAGTCCGTAAATGTCTATCTGGTTGGAAGGCTAAGACTCTTAGCTATGCAAGTAGGTTAGTTGTTCTGAAATTAATTGCTCAAGCTCTCCCAAAGTATACATTAGCTCACAGTTGGGTCCTGAAATCTTTTATTGATCAACTTGAGCAAGAAATTTGTGGTTTCCTTTTGGATAAAGGTAATGGTGTTAAGGGTTTGCATATGATTGCATGGGATAGAATTTGTAGACCCATAGAGTTCAGTGGTGTTTGTTTGAGATGATTGGACACTCTACAGGTGAGCTAAAAGTTTGGCTCGAGTTTTTAGTAAACCTCAGTCATTATTCTTCCCATGGACCCGTAAAACAGCCTGAAACACTGGGGTTGGCCCCAGCAACAGACCCTGCGATGCCCATGTCAGAAAACTCATAAGATATGAAGAGTTTTGAGAGCAGAATTTCCAATTACCTAGTTTCTGATGAGGTCAAGAGGTATATATACTCGCTGGGGTGGGGGGGGGAGCAGTTTCAAGATATTGGATTTATCTCTTCCCGGTGTATTGAAGAGGAGCTTTGCCACTGGGGAGCTTTGAAGATAAGCTTCGCCCCAGAGGAACTACGAAGAGGGGCTTCGCCCCCACGAAGCTATGGAGAGGTGCTTTACCCCCAAAAAACTAGGAATAAGAGCTTCAGCATCAGAGAGATACGAAGAGAAGCTTTCTCGCTAGAAGCGTCGAAGAGGAGCTTTGCTCCCGAGGGGCTAAGTGCCTGTACTGGAGGGTTGACAAGGATTTCCGAAGTATTGTTGTTTCAACTCTTGCATCCTTTGCATTGCCACCTACTGAGTTAAGTCAGAGAGTTTGAGGGAGCAACTCTAGGGAGTGGTTTGGACTTTAAGCTTGTGTCTTGGAATGAGAGGTTTGGGAGCAGCTCTAGGGAAGAGCCAGACTCTAAACTCAGTATAGGGATCAAGTGAGTTGATAGAGTAGCTTGAGCAGCAAGCCGAGCACATAACTCATTGTACAGAGTTAATGAATTGTTGGAGGAGCTCGAGCAAGGAGCAGAGCACCAAAATCATTACCTTGAGTTGATGAGTTGTTTGTGTTCTGAGTTTTTTTAACATTGGATCGAAGTCATTGGTGTTTGCTAATGTTGTAGTTGCTCCATCCCTCTCTTTATTGACATATCATCGTATATACAGGGGGAGACCCTTGGGATGCTGAGCATGCTCTACCTTGAAACAAGTTGCGTGTGATGGAGTTGGAGCTCGCCTGGCTAAAGGCAGTGTTGGTTGGAAGAGACTCGGAGTTCGCCCATCTAACGTCTTGATGGTTCAAGTTGTCTTGTCTTTCGGGGCAAAGGACATCAGGAGAATGGATCCCCGTGGATTCATAATGCAAGCAGTAAGGATCTTGAGCATGAATTCTAGCGAGAAGGCGGGGGGCACTCGTGGTAGTGTGGCCAGGACTCGATCTGAGGGGTTGGAACCCTTCTTAAGCAGCTTGGGCGACCGAGGTGGCTCTTTAATGGTGAAAAAGTGTCTCAAGTGGAACACATCTCTAAACTGAAATTTCCCTCTTCCTTGCCGTTGTGAGTGATTGGAGTGGAGAGACCCGAAGTATTTTGGTTTTGGTTTGTGCCAGAAATAAGGAACTTACTCCCTGCGTCATAGTAGGAAATTGATATGAAACAAAGGTCTTCCAAGGGCATTTGTCTTAATTGTTGGCTTCTTTGTGTTGTGATTCATTGTTTGGTGCAAGTCGTGGGAGTATCCCCCAGGGAGGGCTGTGCTCCGGGCTTGCTTGTTGAAAAGTTAACAAGTTTCAAGAATAGTTGGAATGGTAGCTTCGAGCTCCGAACTCGCATGCTTGTAAGTTTTTGTGGGAAATTTCGAGCCATGATTGTGAACTCCGAATCTATTTTCAAGGTCTTTAATGAGTTGCAGAAGCAATTCTGAATGGTGAGCCCTGCTCGGAGCTTGCTTGCTTGCAAGCTGCTAAATCAGCATCGAGCCAAGTGTTGGACTCCAAACCTATTATTTGAAAATTTCAACGAGTTGTAGGAGTAATTCTGATTGGTAAGTCATGCTCCGTGCTTGCTTGTTTGCGAGCGACTAAAGTAGTGTCGAACCAAGTGTGGACTCCAAACTTGTTATTTGAGCGGGTTAACAAGTTGTACGAGCAATTCCGAATTGTGAGCCCTACTTTTCACTTGCTTGTTCACAAGCGAATAAAGTGGCTTCGAACCAAGTGTTGGACTCCAAACTTATTATGTGATCCTAACTAGTTGTAGGAGCAGCCCTTGGGGACAAGCTGAACTCTGAACTTGCTGTTTATCGAGTCATTGGTGTGACTTAGTGGGATAGCTATGAGGCAAGTGAAAAGATCTTTATAAGAAAAAATGCTATGTTTTATTGAAATAAAAGCTAAGTGGCTACCTTGATGGTGCCTTCATTACATGTGTTGGCCGTATCACAAGTGTTGGCCTTATTGAAAATTGAAAACTTACTTCTGTTAGAGGGTGTTAAGCACCTTCGTGGTAATTTAGCAGATGCTCGGTATTCCGGATCCTTGATATCTTCTCGCCCCCAATGGCCTCCCCGGAATAGGGGATCTCCCTGAGTTCATCAAATGGCTCGGAAAGGACTTGAATGTTCCGTTGGGGGAGCTCTAATGTCTCGAGTGGGAGGACCAAGCCCCCCATTGTAGTTGTGTAGCACCTCCGAGCAGTCTCTTAACCCCCTTTGGCTTCTCCTACCCTTGCTGGCATCGGGAATCAAATAAATAGCTGAGGTCATGACATGAAGTGCTGCTAAGCTAGGTCAGCCAAGAATGGCGTTGTAAGCAACCTTCACGTTGACGACCATGAAATCCATTGCCTCGGTTCGGGTTGTTGGGGCCTTTCCTGCATTCACATCATGGGTGATAATTCCTTCGATTTGGGTTGGGACCGCGGAGAACCCATGGAGAGTGTAACCGACGGGCTTGAGACAGTTCTGGGAGAGCTTGAAGCCTTCGATGTTTTCAAGAAAGAGGATGTTGACAGTGTAATGCCCCGAATTCCAAATAAGACCGAATTCGAAATTCTACAGGATCTTTACACTTCACTTTGTACAATTTTACAAGGAAATTTAAACTTTTCAATATACATCAGAGTTCTTTTCGTCATGTTTACACAGCGGAAGAATAAAAGAAATACAACAATGAAAATAAAATACAACTTATGCAACTTTATCAATGTAAGTCATCAACTGCAACATAACATCTTTACTTCTTCATGAAAATGTCCATTACTTGCATATTAAGCTGTGGGCACGTCAGTCATTTACAACTGACGAAAATGTTATACTCGGTCATCCTCTCTATGTCGTACATGTAACGATCTCAATACTTTATCAAACCACAATTTGAATGAACAATAAAGTGTCAAAAGTGATTATTCTAAACATGTAAGTGTATGCGATGTCTTAATGCCTAATGCACATATTTTTATACTAAGATGACACTAATGCATACTTGTTCGGATTCTATGCATCCCATACTACATAGGTCCGAGGGCAAGTACCTACGTACTTCACAATAAAGGGTTCGATCCCTTGCCATGACAAACTACCAGTAGTAAAACAAGGTTGAGACGTTCCACGAGTATGGATCCTAGTCCCGGAGAACCACAGTGATGTGTCGAATTTATATACAAATATTTGTACTCATTTACCAATAAAAATGGCTTGTTTTCGCTGATATTATCTATAATTCATCTTATTTCTTTATGATTTGATTTAATTAATTATTTTTGAAGAAATAATATTTTTGATGCAAAAAGTAAAAATTTGTGAAAGAAAATCAACAAACAAAGTAAAATAATTGATTTATCATTTTTTATTGTTTTGTTGACTTAAAAGTGTGACAAATAAATTGTAAAAGGATTTTTATACGCTAATATGATATATAGTTAGTTTAATTAATTTTAAACTAATTAAATTTATTTTATTAAAAAATCCTAATTTCAGGTATTATTTTGTGTATGCAGAAGCACGTGGTGAGCAGAAAAGGCAGAAAAGAAGAAAAGAGAAACAAATAAAATTCTGCATTATAAAAGGAAGGAAATAAAGGAAGAATGTGGACTTTTCTGCAAAAGTGCAAACCCTAAAGCTTCTCTCCGTTTCCCTATAAATACGAACCAAAGAGAGGGTACAAACTCAAGAGGTGACGGCTACAAATACAAAACATATTAAATAAAGAAAAGTCAGAGAGAGAGAGAACTACTTCTTCCTGTTGTGCACGGCATCCAAGAGGAACAAGGAGAATACTGTGCGGGCAGTAGCAATCCTCTTCAATTGGGGTTTTCGAAGTGCACCCGACAGCTCGACTTGGACCCTGACACTGACGTGCGACCCTGCTGATCTGGCAACTTCTTCATCTTCTTTCTCCCTGGCGCACACGGCTCGAAGCACTCAAGGAGAAGGTACTGGTTTGACTGGGTTCTTCTTCGGCCCGCACTCCAATACACAAACAAACAAGAACAGCACGTGCGACAGGAGCACACTTGGGCTCTTTTTTTCTTCTTCTTCTCTGGCGTGGACAAAGCGACAAGCGCATCACAGGCTTCGACAGCTGACCAGGCGCAGTGCACGCGGCTCGAGGAAGACGTCAGCGTGCTGACGTGGCGTGCGATTCGACTGCTCCTTCGACGCAGTATTCACAGCTTTTGGGGTTCGGTATTGTTGACAGGGGTTTGGATTATTTAATTTTTTTTTATTATTATTTTGTGTATCTCATGTTCTTCTCCGGATATTTTTAGATGCAATCCCAAACAAACATGAACTGAATTTATTTATTGTTCTAGAGGCTAAGATGTAGCCGAGTTTTGAACACAAATTTTAATTCCTTCTTATTTCTCTATTTTTCCTGATTGTGTTTTAATTTTTATTATTTATGCGTACAACATGGTGGATAGACATTTGTATGATTTTTCAAATCATAAAAAGACCGAACAGGTTATTTGTGATTAATAAAAATTAAGACCGTATATTGGAGGACGTGACCGTTAAGAGATCCAATTTCTTAATTAATAATTTGGTGGATAGACGAATGATTAATTGAGAATAATTTTTAGACTACGTTGATAGAGTGGTTAATATCTTTAGGATTTTGGTCGACAATTGGGAAAGATAATATTTTTATTTATAAGGAATTATAATTTGTGTGTGTGATAAACGAGGTGAACCAAGAGCCCTAGAACAAATTTTACCCTTAACAAATTACAAGAGCTTCATCGTTTCACAGCCCTCTCCCTCTTCACCAATTTAGTTAGATTAAATTAGATTAGAATAATTTAGTTGTTTTATTATTCATAAAATTCGATCTTCCAAATAGTGATTCATCTAGCGATATCGGTACTCAGTAAAATATCTAGTCCCTGTGGGTTCGACACTCTACTCATCTATCTATATTACTTGTGCGATTTTGTACACTTGCAAATATCAACACCAAAAACTTGTAGTATAGTGGTGAGTATTCCCGCCTGTCACGCGGGTGACCCGGGTTCGATCCCCGGCAACGGCGCCAAAAACTTGGTGTTGATATTTGCAAGTGTACAAAATCGCACAAGTAATATAGATAGATGAGTAGAGTGTCGAACCCACAGGGACTAGATATTTTACTGAGTACCGATATCGCTAGATGAATCACTATTTGGAAGATCGAATTTTATGAATAATAAAACAACTAAATTATTCTAATCTAATTTAATCTAACTAAATTGGTGAAGAGGGAGAGGGCTGTGAAACGATGAAGCTCTTGTAATTTGTTAAGGGTAAAATTTGTTCTAGGGCTCTTGGTTCACCTCGTTTATCACACACACAAATTATAATTCCTTATAAATAAAAATATTATCTTTCCCAATTGTCGACCAAAATCCTAAAGATATTAACCACTCTATCAATGTAGTCTAAAAATTATTCTCAATTAATCATTCGTCTATCCACCAAATTATTAATTAAGAAATTGGATCTCTTAACGGTCACGTCCTCCAATATACGGTCTTAATTTTTATTAAACACAAATAACCTGTTCGGTCTTTTTATGATTTGAAAAATCATACAAATGTCTATCCACCATGTTGTACGCATAAATAATAAAAATTAAAACACAATCAGGAAAAATAGAGAAATAAGAAGGAATTAAAATTTGTGTTCAAAACTCGGCTACATCTTAGCCTCTAGAACAATAAATAAATTCGGTTCATGTTTGTTTGGGATTGCATCTAAAAATATCCGGAGAAGAACATGAGATACACAAAATAATAATAAAAAAAATTAAATAATCCAAACCCCTGTCAACAATACCGAACCCCAAAATCTGTGAATACTGCGTCGAAGGAGCAGTCGAATCGCACGCCACGTCAGCACGCTGACGTCTTCCTCGAGCCGCGTGCGCTGCGCCTGGTCAGCTGTCGAAGCCTGTGATGCGCTTGTCGCTTTGTCCACGCCAGAGAAGAAGAAGAAAAAAAGAGCCCAAGTGTGCTCCTGTCGCACGTGCTGTTCTTGTTTGTTTGTGTATTGGAGTGCGGGCCGAAGAAGAACCCAGTCAAACCAGTACCTTCTCCTTGAGTGCTTCGAGCCGTGTGCGCCAGGGAGAAAGAAGATGAAGAAGTCGCCAGATCAGCAGGGTCGCACGTCAGTGTCAGGGTCCAAGTCGAGCTGTCGGGTGCACTTCGAAAACCCCAATTGAAGAGGATTGCTACTGCCCGCACAGTATTCTCCTTGTTCCTCTTGGATGCCGTGCACAACAGGAAGAAGTAGTTCTCTCTCTCTCTGACTTTTCTTTGTTTAATATGTTTTGTATTTGTAGCCGTCACCTCTTGAGTTTGTACCCTCTCTTTGGTTTGTATTTATAGGGAAACGGAGAGAAGCTTTAGGGTTTGCACTTTTGCAGAAAAGTCCACATTCTTCCTTTATTTCCTTCCTTTTATAATGCAGAATTTTATTTGTTTCTCTTTTCTTCTTTTCTGCCTTTTCTGCTCACCACGTGCTTCTGCATACACAAAATAATACCTGAAATTAGGATTTTTTAATAAAATAAATTTAATTAGTTTAAAATTAATTAAACTAACTATATATCATATTAGCGTATAAAAATCCTTTTACAATTTATTTGTCACACTTTTAAGTCAACAAAACAATAAAAAATGATAAATCAATTATTTTACTTTGTTTGTTGATTTTCTTTCACAAATTTTTACTTTTTGCATCAAAAATATTATTTCTTCAAAAATAATTAATTAAATCAAATCATAAAGAAATAAGATGAATTATAGATAATATCAGCGAAAACAAGCCATTTTTATTGGTAAATGAGTACAAATATTTGTATATAAATTCGACACATCAAATACCCCCAAACTTAAGATTTTGCTTGTCCTCGAGCAAAAAGTAGAATAATAAACAAGGGAATAATAATAGTAGACTCAACCCATCACACCAAGAGATCTTATCATGCAAGCATCAAAATTGCAATTAAAATATAAACAATTGCAAATAAAGTCAACCTAAGCATACCCACTTTCTCCAGTGCAATTATTTATTCATAATTCCCAAAAAAAAATCGCATTTGTCATGCAATTAATGTAATTATAGTATGCAACAACTCAATCTGTGATTATCCCTTCTCTCTACTACAAACCGAGTAGCAAACTAGAGTTTTTTTTTTTTTTTTTTTTTTTTTTTTTTTTTTTTTTTTTTAGTCTCTTCTTTAAGTTGTCACTTGCCTTTTGACGCGAATGCAAAACATTTGTGATGACTTCACCCGGTTACTCAACAAGTCACAAACTTAAAGTGCTTTGCATACTCATATTTCAAGTTGCTGTTCTACGTAAGTGTAGACATTTGTGATGAATACCCCTAGTTACTGAGCAACTCAAAACATTGGAGTAGATTGACTTTATTCAATTTTTTTTTTTTTTTTTTTAATTATTACTCTATTTACTTAAACTTTGTTTAGGACTAGATTAAAGGGGATAATCACAAGAAAAAGCATCACATTTGTTTTTTTTTTATATATAATAGCATGACCCACACAATTTTGTAAGGAATTTTGAAACTCAATAATCCTAATGTAAATAAGTATGCTTAATATTGCTTTATAAAAAAAATTGTTTATACCAAAAAAATTGTCTTTTATGCTTATCACCATAAAGAACTCAAAAGTGTAATGGTGAGCCCAATTATAATCCGTTTGTTTTGTTTTTCTTTTCAAAAATAATAAAAATAAAAATAAATTTGTAAACCTTCCCCCCAAACTTAAATGTCACATTGTCCTCAATGGGAAAGAAAAAGAAAAACAAAAAGAATGCAAAAAGTTTAGAATATCTCCCCTGATTCGTCTTTAAATTTCTGCACGCGCAGCCTTCAGTATTTTGGCGATATCTGGAGCTGTAGATGTCGAAATGGGCTGAATTGTTTTTTGCTGGAAAGCTAAGACAATTGTCTACAACTTCTCTTTGAATCAGTTTTCCAGATTTTGACTCTAAACTGCTCGAAAACAGCCATCAATGCAGGTGTTCAAAACAGCTCCGTTTGGCGACTTTCAAAATTGATGCAATCCTACAAAATAAAATCAAAAATTAAAATAAAATAAACTACAAGATAATAAAAAATGAATGCAATAAAATAAAACATGGGTTGCCTCCCAAGAAGCGCTAAGTTTTAAGTCTTCAGCCAGACATGGGGGTGAGATGGTTATGTAACGCCAAGATCCAACAACATTAACACATCTTTTCTAATTTTTCTCTTCAGATGTGGATCAGGTTCAAGTTCCAATTTGAGGCGTTTCCTTCGTGATGATGCTGTCTTTGATTCCCCCACCTCTTTGAATTTATGTTGAATAGATGACTGTTCTTCGGGAGGAAAATTTGTGGAATTATAAACATCATACATTACTTGTTCATGTTGAATTTGTTCCTCCTCAGTTTGTTCAATCTCACTTTGCTTTTCAACCACATCACCATTTTCTTCTTGTGGTTGCTCAATTGTCCTCCCACTTCCTAGTGTTATAGCCTCAACATGCTCCATGGGATTGACAACTGTATTGCTTGGTAATGATCCTGCAGTTTTGTCATTAAGAATATTTAAAATTTGACTAATTTGTACCTCAAGATTTTGGATGGAAGCCGAAGTTGAATTTGCAACATTTTGAATTGCCAAATCTGTCTTTTGCATGTAGTGCTCAAACATGTCTTCAAGTGTCGACTTCTTTTCTTGCTGTGAAAAATGTTGAGGTTGTATAACTGCTCCTTGATTATTGTTCCATGGATAATTGGGGGTGTTTCTCCATCCTAAATTGTATGTGTTTGCATAATGATTGTTTTGCATTTGAAAGTTTGACACAAAATTTTCATATTCGGCATTTGATGGAGCAAAAGGGTTCCCCACTTGACAATCTGAACTTGCATGATTTCCTGCACAAAGATCACAAATCATATTAGATTGCATAACATTAAAATTTGGATTTTCTACTTGTTTATATAAAATATCATTTTTTGCATTTAAAGTAGAAAAAGGATCAAGTTCACAAATTCCAGCCACTTTTCTTGGCATTGTTCTCTCTGAAGGCCACTGGTAATGATTTGATGCCATCTCCTCTAAAAGATCATAGGCTGCTTGGTAAGTTTTGCTCATCAGTGCACCACCAGCTGCTGCGTCAACCATAGATCGATGTGTAACTCTCAAACCATTATAGAATGTTTGCATTTGCAGCCATTTTGGTAGTTCATGATGAGGACACTTTCTCAATAACTCTTTAAACCTTTCCCATGCATCATACAAAGACTCGGTCTCAAATTGAGTAAATGTGCAAATTTCCTTTCTTAGCTTTGCTGTCTTTGCTGGAGGAAAATACTTGGCTAGAAATTTTTGGGCAAGTCCCTCCCAAGTAGTAATACTACCGGATGGTAGATAATGTAGCCAAGCCTTCGCCTTATCTCGTAGTGAAAAAGGAAAGAGTCTCAATCTAATCGCATCATCTGATACTCCATTGTGTTTAAAAGTGTCACAAATTTCTAGAAAATTTGAAATGTGAGCATAAGGATCTTCGTGTGGTAGTCCCCAAAATTGAACAGTCTGTTGAATCAATAGAATCATCTCCGGTTCAATCTCAAAATCATCAGCTTCAATAACCGGCTTCTTTATGCTTGACTCATAAATTGAGGGCATAGCATAGTCTCTCAAAGGCCTATTTTCATCGTTCGCCATGATAATGCATGTGTATGTCCTGCAATATAAGTATCGAAAAAGAAAGAAAAAAATAGAAAAACTAAAAAAACTAAAATAAGAAAAATGAAAAAAAGTTAAAGTTAGTCAAAAGAAAATAAAGATGTAAAATGATAATAAAATAAAAATAATTACAAAAAATCCAAATTAGCAATAATCTAGCAATTTTCAATATCAATAAAAGAATAACTAGACCCCCACCCGACTGTTATACAGACTTCTTGTCGTGCGAACCTCCCGCAAGTGCCCCTCTAGCCCCGATATACGTATATACTTTGGAGAGCGGCAAACTATCCGCCCGACTACGCATAGTTCCGGATTTAAAATAAAAGCTCGTCTCCTACGAGACACCAACAGTTCCGGAGTACACCGCCCGACTGGGTCTATAGTTTCCGGTGAACTGCCGCAGCAAGACCACCGCCCGACTATATAGAAAACCCCACTTACGTTTGCCCAAGGTTTACTACATCTTCACTTATGTGCCTAATTCTTAAGTTCAAGACATGAATAAATTTCCACACCTAGAATTAGTTTTACCTCCTACCGGACTTAATCAACAAAATACGAGATAGCTCCACGGCCATATCTCAAATATATCTCAACTCTTTTCAATTCAATAGTGCCGGTACCCGAGGTCTTCACAACTTTTTCATGTACAAGAAACCATGGGTACACATACCCTTCAATAAACATGTCTTAAAATCTCTCTATATTCATATCTTCAACTTATTCATAACTTAATCAATTTCTCATGTTTGCATTATTCTAATTCATTCATTTGCTCACAATCTTTCACAAAAAAAAAAACATTTCTCTTCATCAACATAGATTCATTTACTTCAAATCTCATTAGCAAATTAACCACATACAATATCTCGAACCACAACAAATATTTCTTATATAAACTCATCAAGAGAAATCAATTGATCATAGTAATATTCTCATTCTTCTTCTAAAATAAATGTCACATTATTAAATAAATAATTTCGAAGTCAACAACTCTTTTTCTATATCAAAATCACCCTTATTTCCTCACAAAATACTTGAAATATTATGAAACTATTTTTAGTAAATCCCAAACTATTTTTGTAACCCCTGTTTTTTGTTTTTCGTATTCTTGATGTATTTTTCTTCTTCTTGAGTATTTGTACTCTTTTATATTTTTCTTGGACCGTATATTGGAGTTATTTTCAATATATATTCATCTTATTTCATTTTGAGCTCCTTGTGTTTGATTTGTTCGTCTTTTTGCTTCATTCTCCATCGATTGTTGTTCTTTTCCTCTTTACTTGATTATTATTTTACTTTATTTTGCTCTTGGGTATTCATGCTGTATTGGTTGGCTACCCTAATCCTAATCCTATTGCTTTTTATCTCTAATTGATCACAAAAGCCAAATTAACCTACAATCCTATTTTGAATCCTATACAAATTGACCCTAATCAACCCTATTTGGATAAATCCAATTTCTACTCCTATTGGATCCAATTAAACCCAAATACCCAATTACCCACATCCTATTACTAACCCTAAACCAAAACCCTATATAATCTTTCATCTCTCTCCCTAAAACGCTAACTCTCCCTCACTCGGTCTCCCTCTCTCTCTCCCCGACTGCGCCACAACCCCAGCTGACCCCACCTTCGGCTGTACCACCCTCTCTCTCTCACTGACTGCACCCGACCCCCATCTCGACCATCTCCACCCTATCGAATTCTCCCTAGCTGATCGACCACCATAGCCCGAGCACCTCCATCCACCATTCATCCTCGTCTCTCTCTCCCCCCTTGGCTGTCCGCCGGCGTCGACCAGGAGCAGCAGCCAGCAGCCAAGAGGCAGCCGCCCGACGCTCTCTCTCTTGGTCTCTCTCTCTCTTGCTTCGTCTTTGCATGTGCACGCGATTTGCACGTGGGTTTTTTTGGTTAGTGGATTTGTTCGTTGCCGGGATCCGTTCCCGTTATTCTTGGTGTTCTTCGTTTTCGTCTTCGGTTAAGGCAAGTAACTTGTACTCAAAATTCTTTGTATGATACAAGTCAAAAATACCACTTATAGTGTAGTTGGGTTCTAGAGACAACTCGTGTGTGATGTATTTTGATGAGTATTATCTCTATAGTGCTATTTCACCATAGTTGCCTCATGACACAAAAACCGATATGAAAACAACTAGGTTTGACCATTCTTGATCTATTCATATATGTGAGATAATTAGGTGAAATTATGTGTTTGATGAGATCTATGTGATATGATAGTTGTGAATATGTTATATACTCTATTTCATGATGTTTGGACACTTAGTAGAGTCTATACCATGTTTGATTGTGATTGAAACATGTTTCGTGTAGTTTATGTTGATTTTGTTTTCAAGAGAAAATATGTATTTGTCGATGATCAGTTTTGATTTATATTTTAGACCCTATTAAAGTCAGAATTCTTAAATTTTGTATTAGACATGAATTGTAGAGAAATATGTCTTCTTTCCAAATTTTTTGACAGAGATCGATTTCGTTTTCGTATGAGTGAGTTATGGCTATTTTACTACAGAGGTGTATTCTATTTCAGATTTCGTTTCTTGATGATTTTGATGATTAAACTATTTTGATACTAGTCCTAAATATATTATTTTGATCTAAAACTTTGCACAGTATTCCTATATCTATCTAGGGATTAACCAGAATTTTGGTGGATTTTATTGATGAGTTTTATATGCCGTTTCATGCTTGTTTACGAAAGCTATACTTACTGTATTTTGCTTGTTGTTCTGTAAAGAATCATATTTTCACCCCATTTTCTTTTACTGTATGGAAAATATTTATAAAATATGAAAGTTAGCTTATTTTGTCTATTTTCATCTTCCTTTGATGGATTTGGATTTCGTTTCACGGTTTGCGAGATATTACAGTTTTCATACAGCAGTGTTGGGAATTTCAGATTTGCCAAACTATCGTTTCTTGATGTTTTTTGATTTTTGTTGACTAAACTAATTTTACTGGAATATTATGAAACTTTATATTATGATACTAGACATATAGGGGGTTACCCCAGATTTTTCCTGGATTTATTTGAGGAGTTTTAGTGCTATTTTTCTATCATTGAATACGATTTACTGATTTCTGGCTGAACGTATTTTCTGGATTCAAATCAGTTTTGAGTTATGATTTTGTGAAATACTATATGGCTTATATATAATCTCTGGATTCATGTGGAATTCTATTTTCTAGATTCTTTGAAGGATTTAGATTTGAATTTCTGTAGTAACAGAAATCACTGTTTTAGTACTGTACTGTCGTGTTGTCCTGAATATGAACATACACTGTCTTGCTCGTTTATGTGACCGTATATCATCTATGCATGTTTATTTATTTCCCTGAACCAAATACTCATTATAACATGATAGTTTGACACTATTTTATGCACTATCATGTCTGTTGATAACCATAATAAAAGTGATCAAGCCGGGGTTTCTTAAGGGAAGATCTAGTAGTGGAAAATATGGAAACGTGTACTTGGAAGGAAACTAGTGTTCCATACTGTTACTGTTACTGTTACTTTTACTGCTATTGTTACTGTTATTTTTATTGCTACTGCTACGGTTACTGATACCTGAGTACACTGCCCCATTATAGTCCACTATGAAATCTAAACTGTTTGTTGTAGCAACCATGTGTTATATTTTGGGGCGCATGAAGTGCTACCTAGCTAGTAATACACACAAGACTGTAAGAACATAAGACTGATACTGTTATACTGTTGCGCTGATATACTGAGCTTACTGTTACTGGATACTGTTAGTTGCCATATGACATTATACTTGACACATTCATTTGTACTGTTAATATACCATACTAGTTGACTTTGTTTTACTGATTCATGCTAGTTATTACTGTTAATGCGTTATACCATGCTATATTTATTTCCGCTGTTATTTTAGATTTGACTATTCCATGAACTTGTATCCTACATTATAAGTGGCCCGTAACTTGCATTGACAGGTACTTGTTTTCTCTTTCCTTCTCCTGCAATTATTAATTGCAGATCAGGATGGTCAGCTGCCCGGCGGCATTGGCGAAATGAGATATTAGTACTTGATTTCTTGCTTATTAGTATTACTATTATTGTTGCTTTGAATAATGTGTTTTGAGTACTTGGATGATTACTTTGTATTTGGGCGATGTGACTCAGGATATTTGACTTGTCTAGACTCAGATTTATTTGAGCTCAATATATTTTGTTTCAAGTAAATTCTATTGGTTTATTAATTCAATTTTGCATGTGTGGTTGACTCTTTTACTTCCAACTCTGATTATTTTGTGAGATGTTGTAAAGATTCTTGAACAGCTTATGGATGATGCAAATCATTCGCTGGGTTGAGTTGCGTATCCATATTCCGTATTCTTTTTGGGAAGCGGGGCGTGACAAGGCTTTTAGTGGTATCAGAGCCCAGGTTTGGCTAATGTATTAGTTGCCTAATATATTAGATAAGCTTGGCTCGAACTGGGATCGGCTCAATATTTTACCAACCATGCATGCGTAAATAAATTATTATCAACTTTGATTCTGGATGCTAATTGTTTTGATTTTTGTACAGACTATGGATCGTGGGAATTCTTCTCCGCCTGATTCGATTGAGGCTATCACTGCTGTGCTTGAGCGGCTGATTAATCAGCAGCAAAACCACAGCGATCTGGTGATGGCTGCTCTTGAAGCTGTCTGGGTTTCGCTTCCTGTTGTGCCTGTGCATGCAAATCTTCTTCCTCATCCAGGAACAGTTACGGATTTTATGAGGCTGCATCCCGACCATTTTTCTGGCACTGAGATGCCTTTGGAGGCTGAATAGTGGTTGATTCGGACCGAGCGCTTGCTCTTGGCGGCACGTGTTGCCGAGGCTAATAGGATGGACATGGTTTCCATCCAGCTGGTGGATTTGGCTCATATTTGGTGGATGGCCGAGTCCGAACGACTTGAGAGGCCTATTGCTTGGACTACTTTCACTCGGGGATTCTTGGAGAAGTTCTTCCACAGTTGTACTCGAGTTGAGCCAATTCCTAGCCCTAAAACAGGTTAAGTCATCATTCTATTTTGGAATTTTGTTACATAATTGTTCAAATAATGTTGTAACATGGACTTCTTGAAACAGGACTCCAGGCCAGTAGATGAGTACGTAGCTGAGCTTACTAGACTTAGCCACTTCGCTGCCGTTCTTGTAGCAACCGAAGATGATAGGGCTCGTAGATTCACAAATGGCCTTGAGCAGGATATCAAGAGGCATCTTGTCTCTCTCTGTTTGCGTACTTATGTTAAAGCCCTTGAGGCAGCTCGATCTCAGGAGCAGGCTCGTGGTGGTTTGGTTCTTTCTCCGCGGACTGTTTTGCATTCTGCTGCCAGGCCTTCTGGTGGTCCTGTTCGGAGGCCTGTCCCAACCCATTCAGTCAGGGCAGCTCCGTATCCTTCTGCTGGTTTCCAGAAGGGTGGTTTTTATGACTTCCGTCAGATGTCTGGGTATGAGCGTAAGAATTGTTGGCATGTCAACCGCCGATGCTTTAGGTGTGGCACCGCTGATCATTCAGTACGCGATTGTCCGCAGCAGTAGCAGGTGGCTCTTCCAGCTAGGGGTCCTGTTTAGCAAGCAGGCCCAGCTCGTGGTCCAATTAGGCCTCTGCTTCCTCCTCAACATCAGATTGTCGGTCAGAGGATCGCTGCTCCGAGGAAAGGTCAGGCTTTCAACTTGACTGCTGCAGATGCCGAAAGAGCTGAAGGAGTTGTGGCAGGTATATTTTGTTTTGTTGTTTTTTTGTCTTGCTTTATTTTTCTTCTGTTGTTTTTTCTTCTTCTGCATTTTTGTTTACCCCTCACCCTTGATTGTCTGCTTTCCTTCTCCTTGTCTTTGGATTCCTTAGGTGTCGTCATTGTTTGCTCTTTTCCTGCTCGTGTTCCCTTTGATTCTGGGGCAACCCATTCTTTTGTCTCCTCACGATTTATCGCTCGCCATTAGTTGGAGTGTAGCAATATGTCTGAGGCTTGGAACATTGTGACAGGTGGTGGTGTTGTCATTTGTTCCCGTGAGTGCAGGCAATGTTCCGTTGTTATTAGGGATGCAGATTTCAAATCCAACCTGATTATAATTGGGAATTCGGGATTCGACGTTATTCTGGGTATGGATTGGTTGGGTGAAGCCCATGCCATTATTGATTGCCGTGCCAAGAAAGTTGTTTTCAGAATTCCAGATCAAGCGGAATTTAAGTTCCATGTCGAGGAGTCTTTTCTTGACTGAACAAAGACTGCAGTTGAACAGGTGGATTGTGCGATGGAATTGCATTCAGGCTGTGAGGCTGTGGCTCTAGTAGTTCGGGATTTCTTGGATGTTTTTTCCAGATGAGTTTCCTGGCTTACCCCCTGATAGGAAAGTGGAGTTCGGTATTGATGTTCAGCCTGGAACGATACCGATATCGAAGAGTCCCTACAGGATGGCACCAGTTGAGCTAGCAGAGCTTAAGGTGCAGATTCAGGAGATTTTTGATTTGGGTTTCATCAGACCAAGTGTTTTTCCTTGGGGTGCTCCGGTCTTTTTTGTCAACAAGAAGGATGGTAGTCGCCGACTATGTATGGATTATTGGGAACTAAATAGTGTTACTGTGAAGAACCGGTATCCTTTACCTAGGATCAATAATTTGTTCGACCAGTTGAGTGGGGCTGCTGTTTTCTCGAAGTTGGATCTTCATTCTGGGTATCACCAAGTCAAGGTGAAGGCTGCTGATATACAGAAGGCTGCATTCAGGACTAGATACGGGCACTATGAGTATCTTGTGATGCCGTTCGGGGTCACTAATGTGGCAGTTGTATTCATGAGTCTTATGAACCGGGTTTTCTCTCAGTTCTTGGATAGATTTGTGGTGGTCTTCATCGATGAAATTCTGGTATATTCTCGGAATCGGAAAGATCATGCTGAGCATCTTAGAGTGGTTCTACAGACTTTGAGAGAGAATCAGCTCTATGGAAAACTCAGCAAGTGCGAGTTTTGGCTCAACAAGGTTTCTTTCTTGGGGCACATTATTTCTGGCAATGGTCTTTCTGTGGATCCAGCCAAGGTTGAGGCTGTGAAGGATTGGCCTATTCCCAAGTCAGTTTCTGAAGTCAGGAGTTTTCTCGGTTTGGCTGGCTATTATCAGAAATTCGTTCAAGATTTTTCGAAGATAGCATGACCGTTAACTAAGTTGACTAGAAAGGATCAGATGTTCTGTTGGTCTGATGAGTGTAGTTTGGCTTTTGTTGAGTTGAAGAATAGATTGACGTCAGCGCCTGTGTTGACTATTCCAGACGATTCAGGCGGATTTGTAATTCATTGTGATGCTTCTGGTAGGGGTCTTGGAGCAGTTTTTATGCAGAAGGGCCGTTTTGTTGCGTATGCATCAAGAAAATTGAGGCCGCATGAAAAGAACTATCCTACTCATGACTTGGAGTTAGCGGTAGTGATCTATGCTTTGAAGTTGTGGAGACATTATTTACTTGGAGACCGCGTGGAGATCTTTACAGACCACAAAAGTCTCAAGTACGTTTTCACCCAGAAGGAATTAAACATGAGGCAGAGGTGATGGTTGGAGCTTATGGCCGATTATGACATCAGTTTGCAATGCCATCCTGATAAAGTAAACTTGGTGCCAGATGCTTTGAGCAGGAGACCGGCAGTTATGTTTCTTACTTAGCAGAGTGATCTTGTTGAGCAGATGAGGAGGTTGGATTTGGAGGTTTTGTTGCCGAGTTCTGGTCAGAGTTGTCTTGCGCTCCAGCTTCAGTCTTCCCTTGTTGATCAGATCAAGGAGGTTCAGGCTGATGATGCGCAGTTGCAGGGTTTTCGAGCTAAGGTTGAGTCTGGGTCCAGAACGGACATGGTTATTCATGCCAATGGTTCGCTTCATTTTGGTTCCCAGTTGTGTTTCCCTAAGGGTGAAGTTCGTCAAATGTTGCTTGAGGAAGCTCATCAGTACTCGTATTCTATCCATCCTGGTGGTACTAAGATGTATCGAGATTTGAAGCTTCATTTCTGGTGGCATGGTATGAAAAGGGCTGTAGCTCGGTTTGTTGCTCAGTGTTTGATCTGTCAATAGGTTAAGGCAGAGCATCAGAGAACCGCTGGACTTCTTCAACCGCTTCCTATTCCGGAGTGAAAGTGGGAGCATATCACCATGGATTTTATGACCGCTTTGTCGAGGAGTCCTAAGGGTCACAATGCTGTTTGGGTGATTGTCGACCGTTTGACGAAGAGTGCTTACTTCATTCCCTTTCGTGTCGGTCAGTCTACTGAGAGCCTTGCTAAGAAGTACATGCAAGAGATTGTCAGGCTTCATGGGGTTCTAGTTAGTATTGTATCCGACAGGGATACGAGATTCAGATCTCAGTTTTGGGAGAGTCTTCAGGCTAGTTTGGGGAGTAAGTTGAAGTTCAGTACAACTTTTCATCCCCAGACTGATGGACAGTCAGAGTGGACTATTCAGATTCTTGAGGACATGTTGCGATCCTGTATGTTGCAGTTCGGTGGATCTTGGGAGGACCTTTTGCATCTCGTAAAGTTCTCGTACAATAACAGCTTTCAGGCCAGTCTTAAAGCTGCACCATTCGAGGCACTTTATGGACGTAAATGCAGATCACCAGTGTACTGGGATGACATTGGTGAGAGGCAGTTGTTGGGTCCGGAGTTGATCACCAGGACAGTTGATGCTGTGACTCAGATCAGAAAGCATCTTTAGGCAGCTCAGGATAGGCAGAGGCGATGGGCTGATGTCCATCAGAGGGCTTTGGAGTTTGTTGTTGGTGACCATATTTTCCTTAAGGTATCGCCGTGGCGTGGTGTCATTCGGTTCGGTGGTGGGGGCAAGCTTAGCCCTAGGTTTATTGGACCGTTTAAGATTTTGGAGCGAGTAGGCAAGGTGGCCTATCGTCTTGTTTAGCCGCCAGCGTTATCAGGAGTGCACGATGTTTTTCATGTCTCACAACTCAAGAGATATATCCGCGATGAGAGTCACGTAATTGACTACTCTGAGTTGACCGTGCTGCCGGATTTGACTTGTGACTTGTGAGATTCCGCCAGTTGCTATTGTGGATCGGCAGTAGAAAGTGTTTAAGAACAAGGTCATCAAGTTGGTTCATATTGCTTGGAATTCTCACTCGCCTAGTGAGTCGACTTGGGAGCTGGAGGAGGAGATTCAACAGAAATTTTCTCATTTATTTGAGTAGCTTTTTGTTTTGTTTTGTTTCTTTTCTTTTGGGGTTACCCTATGTTTTTTTCTTTTTGAATTTCGAAGACGAAATTCTTTTTATTAGGTGGGTAGGATTGTAACCCCTGTTTTTTGTTTTTCGTATTCTTGATGTATTTTTCTTCTTCTTGAGTATTTGTACTCTCTTATATTTTTCTTGGACCATATATTAGAGTTGTTTTCAATATATATTCATCTTATTTCATTTTGAGCTCCTTGTGTTTGATTTGTTCGTCTTTTTGCTTCATTCTCCATCGATTGTTGTTCTTTTCCTCTTTACTTGATTATTAGTTTTCTTTATTTTGCTCTTGGGTGTTCATGGTGTTTTGGTTGGCTACCGTAGTCCTAATCCTATTGCTTTTCATCCCTAATTGATCACCAAAGCCAAATTAACCTAAAATCCTATTTTGAATCCTATACAAATTGACCCTAATCAACCCTATTTGGATAAATCCTATTTCTACTCCTATTGGATCCAATTAAACCCAAATACCCAATTATCCACATCCTATTACTAACCCTAAATCAAAACCCTAAATAATCTTTCATCTCTCTCCCTAAGATTCGGACTCTCCCTCACCCGGCCTCCCTCTCTCTCTCTTCCCGACTGCGCCACAACCCCAGCGACCCCACCTTCGGCTGCACAACCCTCTCTCTCTCACCGAATGCACCTGATCCCATCCCGACCATCTCCACCCGATCAACTTCCCCTGTAACACCCCCCCCCCCCCCCCCCCCCGTTTTTTTTTGAAAAGTAAACCACTAACTTCAATTCTTTCAATTTCTATATCACTTTAAACATAAACTAAGATAGTTATAATTCAAATAAAATTTTGGCAGAGTTTTCCCTGTAACTTCTGCCCCGAAACACAATTAGCTTACAGAATTCTGCTCAAAATTTCATAGCTCACAACACATACAATAATTTCACGGGTTCCCCAGGCCAAAATGAGCAGAAACATATAAGCAATCAATATATATGCTCTAGGGGCCAAACTCATAATGGAATATCCAATATCAAATAAAAACCATAAATTTCTTTGAAAACGAAGTAAATTTTTTAGAAAAACCATTGTATAACATACCACAGGGCCCGGTACACCACAAACAGATGGGTACGGGTCAAGAACATACCACACTACCCCATACTTTACTCATCATCGACATCCATGTACTTATACATTCAAATTATAATTTAAACCACAAAATTTACTATTCACATAACTAATTTATACATAACTTTTAAAGAATAAAAATAAATCTATTCAACTAAGCTCCATGTCTCACCTGGACACTGCCGAGCACCTGCAATAGTAGGGGATCCAGGGTAGTCCTAGGACTCCCCTTACCTCCCAAACACTAAGGGGTTAGCCATTTCTGGTCTGAGTATAATTTACTGACTAAGAAAATAAATTAAACTTTATAAATAAAATAAAATAAACTTACAAATACCAAGATAATAAAATTCCATTTGAAGTCTGATCATATAAACACCATAAATGTAGCTTTTCATCAAGTACTCTTTGGACCATCACCTGTTTATTTAAATATATATATACGCATGCTCCCACTCTACTTATCATCATTTTGAAATCAATCGCAATTTAATTGCTTAACACGCAACACTTTAAGCATTATACTAATATCACCTATAATTTTTTTATTTTCCCATATAGTTTTATACTCCACATAAACTTTACTTTATAACCAACAACATAACACGGTAATACCGCACATATATAATTCTTCTACTTTTCACACTTAATCACATAATGCCACTACCTCGTTTTCTTCATATTTATTCAATTCGGTACTTCATTTACCAATCATTTTCATTTACAAGCTCACGGCTCATATTCATTCATACTTATCTTAATTCATACACATTTCTTTCTCATTCTTATATTACATACATCACATTCATACAAGCAATAATATCATCTTCATCTCCATAATACCTCACTACGGGTACTTATTTTTTACCGCAATCCCTCCCATGTATCTACTCTCATGATATCACATTCACAACACATATTGTTGCATTCATTCAATCTCATAATATCATCTTTATCAATACCTTATAACACATATCATAACATCTCGTAACACATTGATTCCCACTCTCATAATAACTTACAACTATCTTCTTTTTACTCTCAATACCTCATCATACTCATCATCAAACTCATCATTGTTTAACTTACTTTCATTTTCCCTAATAGCATATTTCAATTTACTTCACTTTTTATTTCCAACCCACAATACCGACATCATATCAACAACTTACCCATTCATCCTGAAAGTCATGCCAAGGCAGGTAGGTCCCACCATTTCCACGGAAATAGCGGGCGAGTAGTTCCTTGACATACTTCCAAGGTACACAAACTCATAGCCCAACATATTTTTCTTTAATAACCATTTCTATGACAGCTCTCTTGTTACAGGTATTTGTTTATTGTATTACATCACGTATCGCATCATAAACACATTAATTCATGTCTTATAACACAAAACATAACATCTCATTACACATTGCAATTTACTTGCATTTCATCACATCATTATCATATCACTGATTTGAATGCTCATTCTTATTGCATTAAAAGCATATTTTATAACTCATTCTCATCCGGTTATACCACTTTAGTTACTACTCAATCTTATTGATAATTTAACTTACTATCATTTTCATTCATATCTCAAGTTACCATTAACTTTACTTTCATTCTCATCAATTTATATTCCATATTCCAAACATAGTTTGGGAAATAATATATCACACCCCAAAGTTAATAGCTTGGGTAATAATCACCACACCCCAAGTTAAACTTGGGTAATATCACATCACATCCCAAGCCGATAGCTTGGTTATTAATTTACTTCAATTACGTTTCATCTTACACTTTAATTCATTCTTCCTTTCCATTATACATTACCGATATTTAATTAACTACTCACCAACTCACCCTGCGAATTATGCCAAGGAAGGTAGTTCATACCATTTCCACGGAAATAGCGGGCAGGTAGTTCCTCGACACAATTCCAAGGTGTATCAATTCATACCATATCGTATTTTACTTTAATAACCATTCTCATAGTATCATTACTTCATGCTATTTATATTAGCACATACTCCCTTCACTTTTTCATTTCATTGTACACCAAGTATTTTCTTCTCTTTCTCATTCACATTTCACATCATGTTTATTTTATTAATTAGTCGACCTGTGAGCCACAGTATCCCAAATCTATCCTAGAGTATCGACTCTCTCTCAGGTCTACCCTGAGGTATCAACTCTTTCTCCAGTCTATCCGGAGGTATCTGCTCTCTCTCTGTTCTATCTGGAGGTATCTGCTCTCCCAGGTCTATTCTGGGGTATCAACTCTCTCTCCGGCTTATCCGGAGGTATCTGCTATCTCTCCGGTCTATCCGGAGGTATCTGCTATCCCAGCTCTATCCTGGGGTATAAACTTTCTCTCAGGTCTATCCTGAGGTATCAACTCTGATCGATGCAATTGTTGCTATTAACATTTTCTTTTCATATTTTCATCTCCTTTTATCATCATAGCATCTCATCTTTTCGACTCTCTCTCAGGTCTACCCTGAGGTATCAACTCTTTCTCCAGTCTATCCGGAGGTATCTGCTCTCTCTCTGTTCTATCCGGAGGTATCTGCTCTCCCAGGTCTATTCTGGGGTATCAACTCTCTCTCCGGCTTATCCGGAGGTATCTGCTATCTCTCCGGTCTATCCGGAGGTATCTGCTATCCCAGCTCTATCCTGGGGTATAAATTTTCTCTCAGGTCTATCCTGAGGTATCAACTCTGATCGATGCAATTATTGCTATTAACATTTTCTTTTCATATTTTCATCTCCTTTTATCATCATAGCATCTCATCTTTTATTAGAACTTATTAACACATAAACAATGATCACCATCTCACTTACCCTTTCAATGCATCACATATAAGAAATATCACTGTAATTAACATATAAAATCATTACATCATATTATTGCAAATCACCAATGTACTGTATTATTTATTTATCATTACCTCACACATCATGAGTATACCATACTATTTATTATCTCATTATCAAATGTTTGCATACGTCTAGTAGCTCAACCCATCCTAACATCATATATATATATATATATATATATATATATATATATATATATACACACACACACACACACACACACAATACATTACCATCACACTGAATATTCAAATTTACATCACTTCCCCATATACCGACATCCTTATATAAATATAACTCATCCCCATATATAACTAATCCATCATCTATAAATTTGTATCAATACACAAGAGACACGAGTATTTAATCGTCATATAACACACCAACACCGAGCACTAATTCCCATTTATACATACACCTTATTCCGTAATTCATACCAATCATTCAGATGATACTAAAATTTTCTTAAAACAACATATACGTAAATACATTCATACTCACCTAACAGCCCGGGAAGACTTGAAGCATCACTTCTCCATCCCGCACCCAAAGCCATTAACATCTCCTATTATCAAGTTTCAAAGCAATTAAGGCTCAAAACATCCAAATCATCCACAGAAAATAACAACACTAATCCTAATATCACTCAGGCGTTTTATTGAACACCTAGAATGCACACGTGCATTGGACGTAATATTCTAATGCCTATGAGATTTTTATCCCCCAAACAATAACTAAAACCACTTCCAAATTATTCTAATGGCCCAACTATACTTTCCACTACCAAACATGAACTAATTCTTACATATATACTTTTCTTTTACAAACCCAAAATTCTAATTTATTAACAACTTGCAAACTCTCTAATAATCTGCTAATTTCTCGCATCTACCATTCCCAACATCTCTTAACCTTCCTACCATAATACTCTTAATAAAAATTAATCACACTTAATTTTATACAATAAAATAAAGTAGGGTATACCTTCCCGAAGTCCTCACCAAAAACCGACGCTACCACGAAGTAGAGGACCCTTCAATTAGCCTATCCCTCAATTTAATTTGAAAATCATGGAGAGATGGAGCGGATTTGGGCACAGAGAGAGAGAGGACCGAAAGATGGGTCGGTTTTTGTCGGGAGGAAACAGAACGAAAAGAAAAGGAGGAGGAAGGGAATGGGGGGTTTAAAAAAAAAAAAAAAAAATATATATATATATTTATATATATATATATTTATTTATATAATAATAATAATAATAATAATAATAATAATAATAATAATAATAATAATAATAATAATAATAATAAGGTATAATAACATAAAAGCCCCCCAAATCCAAAACATTGCAAATAAACCCCCAACTCTTTTCTTTAATAAAACAGAATACAACATAATTATCCCATACTAATCCACCAAAATTATAAAATAAAATAAACAATATTTTTTTCACATAAATCAACTCTGAGCTCTAATATATCAATAATACCAATCTAACACAAATATAGACACCAAAATCAGTACTTAAAATAAAAATACACCAAATAAAATTCTCACGGGTAATTTCGGCATTTAACAAATTCGAGATGTCACATCCCCTTAGCCGATCGACCACCATAGCCCGAGCACCTCCATCCTCCATTAATCATCGTCTTTCTCTCCCCCCTTAGCTGTCCGCCGGCGTCGACCAGGAGCAGGAGCCAGCAGCCAAGAGGCAGTCGCCCGACGCTCTCTCTCTTGGTCTCTCTCTCTCTCTCTCTCTTGCTTCGTCTTTGCACGTGCACGCGATTTGCACGTGGGTTGTTTCGGTTCGTGGATTGTTCGTGCATTTGTTCGTTGCCGGGATCCGTTCCTATTATTCTTGGTGTTCTTCATTTTCGTCTTCGGTTAAGACAAGTAACTTGTAATCAAAATCCGTTGTATGATATAAGTCAAAAATACCGCTTATAGTGTAGTTGGGTTCTAGAGACAACTCGGTGTGATGTATTTTGATGAGTATTGTCTATATAGTGCTATATGACCATAGTTGCTTCACGACACAAAAATAGACATGAAAACAACTAGGTTTGACCGTTCTTGATATATTCATATATGTGAGATAATTAGGTGAAATTATGTGTTTGATGAGATCCATGTGATATGATGGTTGTGAATATGTTATATACTCTATTTCATAATGTTTGGACACTTAGTAGACTCTATACCATATTTGATTGTGATTGGAACGAGTTTCATGTGGTTTATTTTGGTTTTGTTTTCAAGAGAAAATATGTATTTGTCGGTGATCAGTTTTGATTTATATTTTAGACCCTATTAAGTTCAGAATTCTTAATTTTTGTATTAGACATGAATTGTAGAGAAATTTATCTTCTTCCTAAATTATCTGACAGAGATCGATTTCGTTTTTGTATGAGTGAGTTATGGCTATTTTACTACAGAGGTGTATTCTATTTTCAGATTTCGTTTCTTGATGATTTTGATGATTAAACTATTTTGATACTAGTTCTAAATATATTATTTTGATCTGATACTTTGTACAGTATTCCTAACCTATCTAGGGATTACCCAGAATTTTGGTGGATTTTATTGATGAGTTTTATACGCCGTTTCATGCTTGTTTATGAAAGCTATACTTGCTATATTTTGCTCGCTGTTCTGTAAAGAATCGTATTTTCACCCTACTTCCTTTTACTGTATGAAAAATATTTATGAAATATGAAAGTTAGATTATTTTGTCTATTTTCATCTCCCTTTGATGAATTTGTATTTCGTTTCATGGTTTGCGAGATATTACAGTTTTCGTACATCAGTGTTAGGAATTCCAGATTTGCCAAACTATCGTTTCTTGATGTTTTTTGATTTTTGTTGACTGAACTAATTTTACTGGAATATTATGAAACTTTATATGCTGATACTAGACATATAGAGGGTTACCCCAGATTTTTTCTGGATTTAGTTGAGGAGTTTTAGTACTATTTTCCTATCATTGAATACGATTTACTGATTTCTGGCTGAACGTATTTTCTGGATTCAAATCAGTTTTGAGTTATGATTTTGTGAAATACTATATGGCTTATATATAATCTCTGGATTCATGTGGAATTCTATTTTCTAGATTCTTTGAAGGATTTAGATTTGAATTTCTGTAGTAACAGAAATCCCTGTTTTAGTACTGTACTGTCGTGTTGTCCTGAATATGAACATACACTGTCTTGCTCGTTTATGTGACCGTATATCATCTATGCATGTTTATTTGTTTTCCTGAACCAAATACTGATTATACCATGATAGTTTGACACTATATCATGCACTTTCATGTTTGTTGATAACCATAATAAAAGTGATCAAGCCGGGGTTTCTTAAGGAAAGATCTAGTAGTGGAAAATATGGAAACGTGTACTTGGAAGGAAACTAGTGTTCCATACTGTTATTGTTACTGCTACTTTTACTGCTATTGTTACTGTTATTTTTACTGCTACTGCTACGGTTACTTATACCTGAGTACACTGCCCCATTATGGTCCACTATGAAATCTAAAAGCGGAACTGTTTGTTGTAGCAGCCATGTGTTATATTTTGGGGTGCATAAAGTGCTACCTAGTTAGTAATACACACAAGACTGTAAGAATATAAGACTGATATTGTTAGACTGATACTGTTGGACTGATACTGTTATACTGTTACACTGATATACTGAGCTTGCTGTTACTGGGCACTGTTAGTCGCCATATGACACTATACTTGACACATTCATTTGTACTGTTAGTATACCATGCTAGTTGAATTTGTTTTACTGATTCATGCTAGTTATTACTGTTGATGTATTATACCATGCTATATTTATTTCCTGTTATTTTAGATTTAACTATTCCATGAACTTGTATCTTATATTATAAGTGGCCCGTAACTTGCATTAACGGGTACTTGTTTTCTCTTTCCTTCTCCTGTAATTATTAATTGCAGATCAGGATGGTTAGCTGCCCGACGGCATTGGCAAAATGAGATATTAGTGCTGGATTTCTTGCTTATTAGTATTACTATTATTGTTGCTTTGAATAATGTATTTTGAGTACTTGGATGATTACTTTGTATTTGGGCGATGTGACCCAGGATATTTGACTTGTCCAGACTCTGATTTATTTGAGCTTAATGTATTTTGTTTCAAGTAAATTCTGTTGGTTTATTAATTCAATTTTGCATGTGTGGTTGACTCTTTTGCTTTTGACTCTGATTATTTTGTGAGATGTTGTAAAGATTCCTGAACCGCTTATGGATGATGCAAATCATTCGCTGGTTTGAGCCGCATATCCGTATTCTGTATTCTTTTTGGGAAGCGGGGTGTGACAATTTTAGACGAATATTAGAATTTTTCCTCAAATTTTATTTGATTTTTAAACTCCAAAAATTTATTAAAACATCAAAAAAAAAAACAATGTAGGGACCAGGTTTTGAACCCAAACACACCCGGCCACAAAGTGGCACTACAGTATCTGAACGCCCCCCCCCCCGGTGCCTGACCAAGATGTCCAAGTGACTACTTCGTCACAAAGTCAAACCGAAAACCCTTTGTACTAGCTCTCGGGTTCTGGGTTGTTTTGAAACAAAATCAAAATAAAACGAGGCTATTAAGTTTCGAACCCATTACCTCCGACCCAAACACAGTGACAGCCTTATGGCTCACTCGCTAGAAAATAATTCCAAGTGCAACTACTTGTTGAGAAATCAGTCTAATGTAGTTTTGTTCATACTGTTCTCTGATTAGTTATTTTTCACAAAATCGTTTAATCAATCGATCCAATTTTTCAGTGTACTTAAATGAATGTTTCTCTAACTGAGATTAATTTAAAACAATAACCCACAAATTTTAATTCCATTTTACAAACAATATCTCAATTCTTTCAATTTATTTTTCTCTCAATTCCACACATAATTTGCATTTTTCTCAAACTTGAAATTAAGAAATGTATTTGGTAAAACTAGTTCATGCATTCGATTACACTAGTTAAAATTTCAATAACAAGGCCAACCGTGCCTCTTAATTACTCATGAGCATCTCTAAATTTCTTTATGCAAAAAATTATAATTTGACATATCATAGCAACATGCGTAAACTAACATTTTTCGTGGCAACATTTTAATTAATATCATGGTATGCAATCATTATTTCTACAATTTCATGGTGTAAACATAATAGCATGGATTGATCTATATTCATCACATCACATTTATCTACTCTACTCATTTATCAAAAGTTAGCATGCTCAACCTATGAATTAGAGTATGCTCCAAGAAATGAGTAGGTTGAGCATGCTTTCTAATTTAGCATTCTCAACCTATGAATTAGAGTATGCTCCAAGTTAGCATGCTCAACCTATGGATTGATCTATATTCATCTCATCTTTTCTTGGAGACACCGAACTCCAAGAAAATCACGACAAAAGCGAACTTCGAAATCCCCGAATGCAACACAGCGCCTCTCCTCTCTCTCCTAATTTGCTCTCGGCCAAAAGAGAAAATAGGCTCTACTGGTTTTTTTGTTTAACAGTGAAGGGATTTAGATGGAGTGTTAATGGATTAAGACTTAGGGGTATATTTATATACAAAACTAAAAGTCAGTTACCCATGATTTCCTCCCCACTTTGTCCCTACCCCATAACTCCAACTCTTCATCTATTCCTAACTCCCGGCCCATACACTTCCAAACCGACCATCCCTTTCTCTTCCAAACCGAAACCAAGCAGAAAAGCCCAACCTCCAACTCTTCCTGCTGCTCCAACACACGATGGGCCCCTCCATCAAATAAATCCTATAGACAGCCCCCCCATAGGAAGCTCCTATAGGCCACCTACCTTTCATATAATTCATATATATACATTACCATATGCCATCTCTTATATATCATTTATATATTATCTATATATACTGTATGTAAGTAAAAAATAGTTTACTTAAAATCTAAAATGTATCATGCACAAATAAAATAAATAAACACACTCCAAAAATTTATTTTTAAAATGGATACGCTCAAATACGCGTACCGAAACACGTGCGTCGCACGTAAAACGCCGAAATACGAAAATGGATTTTATCAAATGGAAAATTATTAAAATATAATTAAAAAAAACATAAGAAACAATATTTACTAATTTCGATATATTTCACGACGTAGTCACTACGTGTGTACAAAATTATCTTAATCCAAAATAGGAGAAAATAAATTTCCGTTTTATAAAAATGGATTTGAATACATAAAATAAATAATTTAAACACATAGAAAATATTGTACATAGTGGTGGAAATACATAATCGATACGTGCATCAAAAACACGTAAAAAGCACGTAAAACCCATAGATTGAAATTCAATATTTTAGTTAACCCAAATAGGATAAAATGTACGGAAAATGCATAAATAGTTGGTAATTAAAATACGTAGTGAAAACACGTTACAAAATACACGTGCGTAACACACGAGGGCAAAATTATCATTTTCAATTTTGCAGGGTGTTACACTCTCCCCCCTTAGAATAGTTCCGTCTCCGGAACTCGCTAGGATAAAGGTTGTATTTTGTATACGCCAAAGAAAATATTGTTATTGTATTTAGAAAACTGCAAATTTTTTTTTAAAATTAAATATAGTATAAAAATACGCAACGAGGAAAAACAAGACAACTCTATATAAAAAAATTATGAGTATCAAATTTTTACAAGAACGGAACAAGAAAACTAGGAAAATAGCATCAGAAAATAAGTATGACAAAAAGACAGGATGGGTTGAGAGGGATTTTCATACAAAATAATATTAGGTAAAGCATTAGAAAAAAATGGAAAATCAATGAAATCTTTAATTTTAAAATAGTTCGGAAAACAATGCAATAAAGGGAAACATAGTCAATAGATAATTTGTAAGTAGGTTTAGTAGTCAAAATCTTTCAATGTAATAAGCAGTAGAAAAATCACAAACTGAATTGTTACTGTATGACGAAAACTGAATTAGCAATATAAAAGAAGACTATTGGATAAGAGTTTAAAAAATAAATGAGAATGAAATTTAGTTAAAAGTATAAAAATGAATTTGTATACCAATTAATAAAATAGTTTGTAAAGTAACTATAATCATTATACATACGATTTGAAATTTAAAGATATAGAAAGCATACATCGAAATACTTTCGAATTGTTAAGTAGAGCCAGAAAACCAATATACAAAATTATATATGTTCTTAGGCATAAAAATTATAGGGTGAAACAATCAATAGCATGATACGAAAATATTATAAATAGTTTGTAGGAGCAAAATCACACATTATAGTAGAATAATACATCATTGAAACAATACGAAAATAATTATATAAAAATAAATTATGGATCATAGACAAAATATAATTTATAAGATATGTATATTTTGTTAGGTGAGTAGCCACCAAATCTAAGATAAGTTAATAGCAATACACGGTGAAGCGACATGAAATACTTACTCATGTAAAGATACAAAATAAAGAAGAAGACGGCAAGCTAGTTGAGATTTAGTAGTAAATACACAAGTAGGTTGGATATAGAAATCAGTATAAATATAATGCTAGGTGTAAAATTGTATAAGCTAGTGCAGAAATAGAATAGTGGTATGTAAGTATTATAGAAAACAAGTGGGGGTTGTCAAAGTAGAAAATCTCCTTCTGGTGTAGGTTCGCCTCATTGGTGTCCAACTGTAGACTTGCCTCTACGATCTCAAGTTGTAAAATTGCCTCTATGACATCCGATTGCAATTTGCCTTTTGCACATTCGGTTGCAGACTTTGCCTCCCCGACGTCCAGTTGCAGTTTGCCTCTATTGATATCTAGTTGCAGATTTGCCCTCTCGACGTCAGGTTGCACCAAAACGGAAGATGAAAAGATGTAATATTGTGCTGCTGTTGTCTTCAAGTGGCGTCAGCAGCTTGCTGACATGGCTTCATAGGGGCCCACCGGCTATAAGAGAAGCTCTCGGATGAAAGAGTACGAGAGAAATGTATTTGGGAAATGTCCCATATCGGATTTCAAAGTGAATATAATAATATATAAATAATAATGCCTATGATCAAGAGTCACCAATTCAGTTAACCACCTTTTGAGAGGCAACCTATGGTGGGTAGTTGTACTACATAATATCTAATTTGTCTTCTAAATTGTTTAAATTATCTGTGCTAGGGGCAGGGGCGTTACAAATGGTATCAGAGCCAACTTTCGACACCGAGTGTGGGGCATGTCTATATAGTCGGGCGGAGAATTCCGGAACTATAGACCCAGTCGGGCGGTGTATTTCGGGACTATGGTGTGCCCTCAATTAAATTCGGGACTGTTATTGATCGAGTGGTGGATTTCGGGATCATGATTAGTCGAGCGGATAGGAGGGTGGCTCAATTAAATCTGGGATTATAATTGAGCTGGCGGTGGATTTTGGGATCATGAATAATCGGGCGGATAGAAGAGCAGATGCTCCACAACGGCTAGAAAGTAGATCCTACACTAGATTGTGCATGCCCGTGCTTAGAGAGGATACTGATTTCTGAAGGGGGTGTCTGTAAACACCCCGTGTTAAAAAAATATAATATAATATAATATATATATATATATATATATATATATATATATATATAATATTCAAAAGTAAAAATAGTTGACTGTTTGGTTTAGAATGATGCATGATGGAATATATGTATATGGTATTCATGGGGGGCCGCATTTGAAAAGGCAAAAACAACATGAATTCAATATTGTGCTGCCGTTGTCTTCAAGTGGTGTCAGCAGCTTGCTGACGTGGCTTCATGGGGGCCCACCGGCTATAAGAGAAGCTCTCGGATGAGAGAGTACGGGAGAAATGTATTTGGTAAATGTCCCATATCGGATTTCAGAGTGAATATAATAATATATAAATAATAATGCCTATGATCAAGAGTCACCAATTCGGTTAACCACCTTTTGAGAGGCAGCCTGTGGTGGGCAGTTGTACTACATAGTATCTAATTTGTCTTTTAAATTGTATAAATTGTCTGAGCTAGGGACAGGGGCGTTACAGACAGAACTTCCGTTGTCTACTAGGATGCGACGTACCTCGTGATTTGCCATGTATAAACTGATTACAAGTGCATCACAGTGGGGCGTTCAAACGCCATCTAAATCCTTATCTAAGAATGTAATTGAAACCCCCATACTCTTGGCTTGGGAGAATTATACACCTAATTTACCTCTCGGATGAAGGTCTTTCAGGAGGAGTTTGATTCCCCAACAATAGGCCCTCCGTGGGTGGAGTGGAGGACAACCACATGATTTGAGTCTTGGGACTCGAATTCCGTCTTTGCTAGCTTGTTAACCCCTCGAACTAGTGGAGGATTGGCTATGTACTTTCGGACAAACTGGGATAGATGCCCTCGCTGGATAAGCTCTTCGATTTCTTCCTTGTGAACCGGACAGTCATCTATGTCGTGGCCATTATCTATAATGAAAACAACACCACTTATCTATGTTCCTCCTCTTCCCAGAGTGTTCATTCTAGGGGGTGGGCGGAGTAGCATTTCCTTGTCCACCTCCATGAGGACTGCCGATATGGTGGCATTAAGAAGGGTGAACTTCTCGAAATGAGGAGAATGAGGGCGGTGCTGACCATTGCCGTCTTTCTAGAATTATTGGGATCCTTCTTTGTTTGCACTATCCCGTTTGTTCTCGGAGGAGGGCTCCTCTCGACCGGAGGGTTTGAGAGCCTCTTTAGCTCGGATATACTTCTCGCTCCAAAACAGGAGTTTCGAGAAGTTCTGAGGAGGCTTATTGGCAATGGATGCCTTGAGAAGGGCATGGAGGATCTCATCTTTAAAGTTTTGGAATTCTGCCTTGGTGACGGGAACCTCTCCTTCTCTATTGTTCCTGTGAACTAGTGGACTTGCTATAGTCGAGCTTCTTCGCTCCTGAGAGGAAGGAGATCTTCGTCATTCCTTAGGAGAGGGAGATTTTCATTACCCCCTGTGAGAGGGAGTTCTTATAGACCATTGTCTTCGAGGAGAGGGGCTCATCTTGCTTCCTCGACGCTCTAGACAAGGGACTTCGTCATGGACTATCTTTTGTTCTGGCGATCTCATAGGTCTAACCCCTTAGGTCGACTCATGATGACCTAACGGAGGTCTTGCTGCGGCTGAAGCACCACCGAGGGCACTGCAAAGGGGGTCGAGGTACAGACAAAACCCCTGTTTTTGACCATGCGCTGCGCAAGGTGCTGTTTCAGACGACTTTGTCGGGAGCCCCTTGGTGCGGCCCCTTTGGAGGGAGGCTGAGTTGGATGATGATGAGGCTATTATGGTCGAGGATGTTGATATGGTTAAGTAGGTTGAAGGGGGGTCCTCCGTATGAGGAGGAGGTGAAGGAAGATGGTTGACTTGTTGGCTAGTAGCCACGACCTTCCCTTTCCCTTCTGGAAGCGTGCTGAGAAGGTAGTTTTTAACTAGCAAAGTTGGATTAGAGAACCTTTCTATTTCCCACAAAAGATGTCAATCTGTTGCTGCTAATTTCTGTATACGAACAAACAGATATTGTGAATTCTTTTGATGAAAATAATAAAGATCTGACATTTACTATTCGCCAATGGTGATCATCGCAAACTACTGCTAACTCTGAGATCTAATTGTCGGGGATGGATTTAATCACTCACGTGGACTTGCAAAACAAGCTAAAACACCGAGGTTGGCCCCATTGACAGACTCTCCGATGCCGAAGTCAGAAAACTCAGAAGATGTGAGGAGTTTTCAGAACGAAATTTGCAATTACTTAGTTTCTGAAGAGGTCAAGATGTATATTTAGTATTTATCTCTACTTCCATCATTTTGATAAAGTTGATTACCCTCTACCATGTAAAGAGATCGAGTTAGGACACTTCTCTTGGTAAAGAGATAGAGTTTTCAAACCTTCTCTAATGCATGGAGAGATAGAAATAATTACCCTGTAGAGATAGGGGGTTTAAAATTGCTTCTTCGGATGAACCTGGACTCCTTTGAGTTAGAGTTGCTTTGAAACCCCCTTGAAGCCAATCCCAAAAAGATCCAAATAACTAGCAACATGTCTCCCCCAGCCACAGTTAAAGAAATGCAGAAACCCACCAGGTGTTTAGCTGCTATCGGTCGATTCCTGTCTAAGTCAGTGTTTGCCGTTCTTCAAAGTCTTCTTAGAGAAAAAAAGTTTTGAGTGTGTGTGTGTGTGTGGTGGGGGGGGGGGGGGAACAGCAAGTCACCTTCGAACAACTCAAAGCATACATCATCAATCCACCACCATCGACAACGTCCTCGTCGTCTTCGACCCTCCCAGCAACCCCGATCACGTATGAAAATCAATCTGTCTCAAATAAAGATCCTTTCTTACTTTACTTTAATGTTTTAGATTCTAATTCTTGAATTTTGGATTTTTGTGTTTAGGATTCCATCTATAAAGGCAGCCAAGCTCTCTCAGTATCTCTCATCTCATTCTCTCATGTCTCAACCCATAATTAAGGTAACCTTCTAAATTCTTTTTTTTGTGTAGAATTAGGTTATCAATTTGTAATTGTGAACTTTATTGAAGTATAAATTTTTGGTATAAAGATATATTTTAAGGTGGAAAGTTTAGTCGGTTGAAGTATGATTTAGTTACTACTAGTGTTGCTTACCGTGGACTGGATGGTTTGGTTGCTACTAATGTTGCTTCAATAGAACAGTATCATCACTAGTTACTTTAGGTCCCATTTCTTTTTAACACTAACTATTATTGTAGAAGTTGTTACAAAAATGACTCATTGTAGTGACAGTTTGAAGCTCATCTTTCATTCTTACATCAGAGAAGACAATTAGCAGTAAATAATTTTCCTTGTGTCTATGAAGATTGAAGGGTGGAAATTTCATCCATTTTTTGTTGCGTAATTGTAGATGATGATTTTAAAGAAGGCAATGTAGAACTGTTTTTTTCGTAGTTTTTTTATAGAATTTTATCTACCAGAAAATTTTAAATGTCTGATGTAATCAATTACATGCTTCGAGACATGTCTGTTGAAAGAAAATAACCTATCTCTTAGTGTATGGCGGTATCACTTGTGAATGAGCTACATATTATTTAAACAATATGGATTAATAATATTGTATTGTTATATTTTGTAGATAATAAGAGCAAACAAAAAGAACTATCGATTTCTTTTTCGGGAAAAGAGATAGAGCCGTTAGTAGTAGTGAATCATCTCTTACTCCAATTTTCGAAGAAGTACCACTAGTCATTGACGAAGAGGTGCCCCTTATTGATGAAGAAGTATTATTGGATGTTGAACAAGTACCATTTGCAAATGAGGATCAACAATCTAGTGCCAGTAACATTAATCCCTCAAGCTCCAAGCATCCAAGATTAATTGATCCTAAAAAGATGGATGCATCTTCTTTGGTACATAATTCAGGATTACGTCCAAGCATATGGAAAATTCCACCTAACAAGAGGGATGAAATTCGACGGGTTTACTTAGATGTCGAACTGTATCAACCTAAGCTTTCACATTATAAGCCTTCAGAAGGGAAATTCCACCTAATAAGATTGATTTGGTTACTACAAGCAAATAACTTCTTCTGAAGATGAAAGATGTCGGTTGTGAGCCTTTACTAGCCAAAGTTCTATCGTTTTGTGAACAGAATAATATAGATGTTTCCAATTTATCCAATCTTTGCTCTAATGGGCGAGGTCTCCCCCAAAAAAGAAATCAAAATTCTATCACATTGGAGCATCATTTGATGATTGATTTGTTTATAGCTTCAACCGACTTCCAACTACGAGAATTGAATAGTATGTATTCTGATTCTTCTTTAGAGATCCTTATCCTCAACTCAGCATTAAATCCAACGGATGAGTTTAAGTCATTTGAGGTCAACAAGCTATGCATGTTGGCGGATAAGTTCTATCCTGAAGATTTCAGTGAACAAGAGAGAGTGCAATTAAGATTGCAATTGGAGTATTATGGTTTTGATGTCATAAAGCATCCAGAATTCTTGAATTTGTCTTCAACATCTGATTTATGTCATAAATTATATATGACAAAAAAATCAGTTAACTATCAATTAATTGAAAGATTGATCCATTTGGTGCTAACTTTACCTATTTCTACAGCAACTACTGAACGAGGCTTTTCAGCCATGAGACTTGTGAAGACAAAACTCTGCAATAGAATGGATGATGATTATTTAGCTAATAGCCTCATTGTTTACATTAAAAATAACATTTTTCGTAGTTTTATTTGTGAGATGAGTTTTATTCTATGATATCTCGTTGGTAGGGATAGATTTGTTGATTGTAATTTTTGAAAACTTAAGTCAAATTATTGACGTTTTTTAAAAATATTTTTTTTTATTTTTTATTTTTACTAGAAAATTATTTTCTTGTTACTTTTTCAAATTCATATGTGGTATGTAGTTTGGTTTACAAATTTATGGATTTTATGATCATATTTGATCAAATTACTTTGATTTTTAAAAACAAAAATAAAGTGGAAAATTTTCGGCAACAATCACGATGTTGCAGAAAAAAATAGGACCCCCATTTTGATTTGTCTGACTTCGCCACTGGCTCTTTTCTATGCCTTCAATTTATGCATTGATAGAGTTCTTCAAATTTTCAACTAGTTGGCTACTTTGAATTATTGAAACTAGTAATTCAAGTTCTAGTTTCACTTGATAATTAAGGATTAAAAGAAATTTTAGTTTAATTAGGATTGGTTAGTTTTAAAGTCTAAGTTAAAGATTGACTAGTAGTTAGTTCGGATAACTATGATTTTGATCTCATCAATTTATTTTTACAAGAGTTTGAATTAGTTTAGCCAAAAAACATAAGAGTTTGACTTAGACTTGGATTCTAAGTTGGTGGTGATATAATGTCTATATATATAACATAGCATGAGTTGTGCAATTAAGTACAGAAAGAATAAGAAAGAATAAGAATATTAATAAAATTTGAGATTTCCATGGATTCCTATTAATTAGTTGGATCCTTCTAGCTTCAATCGATCTTCATGCGTTGATAGCACTGTTGAAGTTTATTAAAATTCCCTCTTTTATCTGACACTACTGTTGGGTTTATCAACCCAGTTCTTACAAACACAAAATATGGAGGAATTAATTATCTAATCTGAAGTCATGGAAATCTCAAACTTTGTTATCTTTCCTTAACAGTATCTACCATGTTACATAAACTTTACTATTAACTCTCTCTAATTATTATTTCTCTACTGATTATAAAGCCATCCTATGCACTTACATATAGGCTTAATTTGATGCTACTTGACAAAAATTATGGAATTCAACACAAAATCAAAACTCTAACTAACCTCTGCATAATCTCTACTATTTTAATGGGAGAGTTGGAGTTTGTAACCAAACAACCCTAACTTTGTAACCAAACAAACACGTGTAATACACGTACAAACTAAATTCAACAGATACGTATATCTCTAATCTCTAATATTATAATGAGAGAAGGCCTTAGTGTCATTTGTAAATCTATCAACACATGCAACACACGTTCATAACTATTATAAAGGAGGTCTTAGGTTCAAACCCTGACTACTTCTGAATTTTTATTTTAAAAAAACTATATTTATTAATAAGTCTTCCTACCAAACCTTTTTTTTTCAAAACGAAACTTATTTTTAATTATTTTCTAGTTAAACTAGAATTTGATTACTAACTATTTTCAACAATTGAGACTTGAGACTCGAGAGTATTATCTATTCCCTCAGGGGGCGTTTGGTACGCGGATTGGAAAATTTCCAGGAATTGGTGGATTCCCAGGAATATGAGGGTGAGAATGAAGATTCCTGAAAATGTTGCAATACTGTGTTTGGTATACGACATTACATGCCTGGGAAAACTTTATTACTGTGTTTGGTATAGAACAATTCATTCCCATCAATTCATCTCTATAGTAGACATTACCGAAAATACCTTTTTGGCTTTATTTAAAAATAAATAAATATAAAAATTATCTAATTAGTAATTGATGTATATGCATGCATGTGCAAAAGCAATACTGATATATATCTTATAAAACTTTATATTAAATTAACAAATAGAATACTAAAAAAAATTACACTATGATTCAAATATATTTCAACTAGTTAGATGAAGAACATAACAAAAAGGAAAAATGAAAGTGAACTCCGTGATCTGCTTACGAAGGTTCATGTGGATTGCCGATAGTAAATGGTCATGGCTCAATAAGTGCCAAGCTTTTTTTTTTGTTGAAGGAAAATGTGGAATATGGCCACCCTGTTTCATTAATCAGAAATTAACAAAACATACAAACTATGAACAGAAAATAAAATACGAAGCAACATAACCCGTACAGATAACAGATCCCTTCAACAACCCTAAAGGGTGGGCCGACAAACCGATAGTCACACACTATCGAAGAGGACAAACCTACTCCTCTACTATTGATTCCAAGCTTTGCCTCCACAATTTATTCTCTCTGTTGGTAGTCTATGGTCAATCAAAGACTTTGCAAGTCACCCCCAATTGATTCCATCCAAGTATTTTAGCTTCTCTCTCTCTCTCTCAAAACCACACTTTGATAGTACTCTTCCCATTTTCCTTTAACTTACTCGATCAGTGGCTCCTCTCCTATTCTATTTCTTCCTACGGTCAATCAAAGACTCCGCAAGTCGTCGCCCCCCCCCCCCCCCCCCCCCCCCCAAATGATTCCATCCAAGTATTTTAGTCTCTTTTTCTCAAAACCACACTTTAATAGTGTTTAACGTTGAATATACAGGGAGGGATACTTCTGATTCTAGATAGATGGAAGAGAAAGAAATGGTTATAATGAAGAGAAGAGATGAACGCGGTAGTGGGTAAATTTGGTTGGAGGGAACAAGAGCGTGTTATATGATAAGTCAGAAATCTGAAGGGTGTTTTGGGTATGCAATAATCTCACTCATTTTTTATGTGGAGGAATTTACAAATCCCACCCTTTTCAAGGGAAATGTTTATCCTTCCCAACTAATGATTTTGATAACCCTGAGAATTTAAAATTATTTACAAAACTATACCTATGTCTTACCAAACCAGGTAATCAAGAGGGTAATCCTAGATTCCCTTATACATTACCGCGTACCAAACGCCCCTCAGTGTGCAAGATTCGAGGTCAATGAGTACATAATAGAAGTATAAAACAACATAATACACTTTTAGTGAAAAAAAACCTAAGCAATATACATGTGACTACTGTTTTATATAATACCTAATTGCGATCATAACTTTCTAGCATTTTTGTGATGCCCACGGATACATGCCAATAGTACAGGTTGGAGAACACTTGAAGTTTGAGCTTTTACAATTGCCAAACATAGGTAGAGTACGGGCAATCAAAATATAGATGATTCAATTTTCTTCACTCGAGCTACACAATGTGCATGTAGAATTTCTGATTAGTTCCAGTTGGAGGAGCTTCGGTTTTACTGGTAGCTTTTATTAGGTAGCTTTCTAATAAAGCTCGAGGAATGCATACACTCATTTTGGGAGAGTGGTTGGGAAGCCACACTAACTGGAACCATTGGCTATCTCCCATGCCAATTTAAAAGTAAATCGTGTTAGGGTTTACGTCTTGCATGCTGGGTTTGATCAGAAAAGAACATGGCGAAGCGAGAAAAGGTTCGAAGCGAAGATGAAGGCAAGAGGAATTGATGTTTCTGGGTTGTCGAGGGGATGATAGTCGACTACTATAAAGATCAGTCAACCGCAAGTGTCAGAATCTCCTCGACTCCCATAGCAGTCGACTATAATTATTAGCAGTCTTCCGCAAGTAGTTAGCGGCATCAAATAGGCATGTTTCTTGAAGAATTGTTTGAGTCCAAGTTTGTGCTCCAAGTAATACAGTATGTCTCATATTGTGTGGCTTTCTCTTTAGGAAATATCAGACAGTGAAGGATCAAGACTACAACCTAGGGTTAATTTAGATCTCTATAAATCATTGTACTGGCCTCAATGAGAGGTAGTCCCTCATCTGAGAGTTTTCCATTGTAAATGGCAGAGTATTTTCTAGTGAAGCTTGAGAGATAAATACGTTCTTGGTGAGAGTATTCTAACTCTTTTATCTTCTCTAGTTGAATAATATCTCAACTATATTCCCCCCGAAATAGGTTTACCAAAGCAGGATAAATCTTGTGTACTTTTGTGCTTGGTGTGGTCAACATTTCTTGGTTGTTCATTGTGATCAGTCGTCACATCTCGCTCTAACTTCTGCCGCGCCGATATTCCCTAACAAATCGCCTATCCCTAGTTCCAAGCCAAGTGTATGCATCCATTTTGTCTTGATCTCTAATAGGAGTGGCATGTATTTGGTTTTGCAATCCAGCTAGATATGCTTGGTAAACATCCCATTGTCCCCCACTCACTGGTGTTGAAGCCCCACCAAAAAAAGATAAGGTCGACCACCCTAACTGATAGACAAGGTGTCCTCTAGCTAGCCATGGGTCAAACCAGAGTGAAGTACTAGCGTCATTATTGATTTGAACTCACAAAGTTTGAACCGCAGTTTCACAACAACGAAGCATAACCTTCCAAGTCCCTGAATCTGTTAGGTTTGGTTGCACAATCAAAAAACATTTGTCCCCAAGATAATGGCCTTTGAGAAATTTTATTAAGATTGATTCAATAGTTAGAAATCTCCAAACCAATTTCAACGTGGCAACAGCACAAAGGTCCTCTATGCTATTAAGGCTGAGGCCACCCTCTAGCTTAGATCTGCAAATCTTGTTCCAACTCCAAGATGGCTGCATATGATTCCAAAAATAGTTCATCCTCTGTTCCTGATAATTTCTGTATGAGAGCAAGCAGATGATATGAGTTCTTTTAAAAGAAATAAAAAGCTAACCTTTTTGACTTTCGCTGGTATTGACTGTTTTTAGTTGTTGTTGAATGTTGAATCTGACTCGTTTACATCGTTGGATCTAATCTTGATGGTGACGATCGCTCCGATTGACCTGTAAAAATCTGAAACACCGGGATTGACCCCGGAGACAGACCTTCTGACGCTCAGGTCAAAACTCAATAATAGAAAGAGAGTTTTTAGAGGCAAAATACTGATTACCTGGTTCTTATGGAGGTAGAGGGGTATTTATAGTCGCCTTGGGGGTTAGTTTCAAGATAATGATTTATCTCTACTTTCTGGTGTTTTTGTATTGAATTAGTTATCTCATCTTCATGAAGAGATAAGAGTAGTTGAGAAGATTTGAGTTTTAAACTCTTCCCTAGATAAGAGATATGATTTTTGAACTGTCTCTTATAGATAATCACGAGTTTAAATCATTTTAAAATGATCTGGACTCATTTGCATAGGGGTGTTATGACAACCCAATAAGACAGATCCATTTTTGGGTTATTGGGCTTGAAAGATGCTTAATTTTCATTTATGGACCTGTTTATATGCAAAATTACCGTTTTACCCCTGAGAGCTTTAAGATTCATGCCTGATTTGAACGGTCCCAATTTAGTTCTATTTTTACTCATATCATAAGCTCCCAACTCCCGAAGACCGAGTTCGCAGCTTTTGAGGAGTAGTTCACTCGTTTTTAATGGTTTACATAACTTATCGGAGTTATCAGAAAATTTTGGATCTTGCTCAAGGTGTAACAGTGTTATTCTGAGCTTTTAAAATACCCAGAATTATTTTTTAGAATTTTCTGGATTTTTAGTGATTTTTCCAGATTTTTTTTTCAATTTATAATCATTTTTTGAAATTTTTATACAGTTTTCTAATTTTAATAATTAATTTTCGAAAATTTTAATTAATTATTCTTGATTTAATCACGACCATTGATCATGATTGAGCACGAATTGGGAGGTCGATTTTTTCTCTATCTTTTCGTTCTGATCCGCTGTTGCTCAGCGCGCGCCGAACGATCGATGCGATCATTCAGCCCGTTCACACGTGGCGGTAAATGATTGATCATTGACCGGTGACTTTTTTGTATCCCAACCATTGATCAAAATTAGGCACGAATCGAGAGGAGAGCCATTTCTCTCATTTTTCGATTGGTTTCCGATCTTCTCAGAATGCGTTGGTGATCGATGAAGGTTCATTGGCGAACGATGCTGGTGAACAATAGGGCGAGCACTGCAGGCGAACGATGCTTGTGAACGATGAGGCTAGCGCTGGTGAATGTTGTTGGTGAACGATGGGGCTAGCGCTGGTGAATGCTTCTGGTGAACGATGCTGGCGAACGATGGGGCGAGTGCTGGCGAACGATGGGGCAAGCACTGGTGAACGATGACGATGAATGATGGGGCAAGTGCTGGTGAGCTATGATGAGGCAACACATGGTGTTTGACCATTGACTTTTCAACATTGACTGTTGACTTTTAGATGCCATTTTGGCCTCTTTTCGTTCGGTTTCTTGTTTGCTCGGATCCGACCTCCGAACATTGGAGTTGCTTCGGTGAGCTGCATTGTAACTAGTTTTCCTGGTGCTACAGAGATCTGATTGGAGCGTGTAACCTTTCGTTTCGAAGCTGACTCGAAGTTCTACAATTTCTCTTTCAGAAGTCTGTTGAAGATCATCCTTCTTCAGGATCAAAATAGGCCCGTAATATCTTTGCCTCCATGAAGTTGAAAATAACTTTGTATGACTCTTGGGAGGATCCGTTCTTTGAGGCGAGTTTGGGGAGCATCTCTAGATAATTTAGGCTCTGAACTCACTATTGGTGAAGAAGGGGGTCGCTCAGGGAGCGAGCACAATGAAGAGTATCACCGGGCTCTAGGTGAGAGCCGTTTGGGAGGCGAGCTTTGAGGAGCAACTCTAAGGGTGAGTTGAGCTCCAAACTCATTTGGAGAAGGCCGCTCGAGAGGCGAGCGGACCGAAGAGCATCACTAGGATCTAGGAGAGAGCTGTTCGATAGGCGAGTTTGGGGAGCAACTCTAAGGGTGGGTTGAGCTCCAGACTCATTTGGAAGAAGACTGCTCGGGAGGCGAGCGGAACGAAGAGCCTCACCGGGCTCTAGGAGAGAGCCATTCGGGAGGTGAGTTTGAGGAGCAACTCTAGGAGTGAGTTGAGTTCCGTACTTGTTTGCAAGAAGGCCGCTCGGGAGGCGAGCGAGATGAAAAGCATTACTAGGCTCTAGAAGAGAGCCATTCGGGAGGAGAGTTTGAGGAGCACTCTAGGGGTGAGCAGAGCTTTGAAATTGTTTGGAAGAAGGCCGCTTGGGATGTGAGCTATATGAAGAGAGAGCCGTTTGGGGTTATTTTGGGAGCACTCGAGTGTTGAGCCAAGCTCCGCACACTTGCTCGGGGCAAGAGGCTAGAGCGGCTCTGCGAGTCATTAGCGGACTTCGAACACCAGGACGACAAGTTTTAGGAGCACTCGAATGACGAGTCGTGCTACGCATACTTGTTCGGGGGCAAGTGGCTATAGAGATCCTATGAACCATAAATGAACTCCACACTTGTCCGGGGTTGTTTTAGGAGTACTCGAAGGGTGAGCCATGCCATGCACACTTGCTCAGGGGCAAGTGGCTAAAGCGACACTATGAACCGTGAGTGGACTCCAAAGAAGGTGACAACTATTTTTGAGAGCACTCGAATGGCGAGCTGAACTCCACACACTTGCTCCGGAGCATATGACTAGAGCAGCTCTATGAACCATAAATGGACTCTTTACTTTTTCGGGGTTGTTTCAGGAGCACTTAAACGGTGAGCCGATCCCGCATACTTGCTTGAGGGCAAGTAGCTAAAGTGGCCCTATGAATCGTGAATGGACTCCAAACAAGGTGACGATGAGTTTTTGGAGCATTCAAATAGCGAGCTGAATCCCGCGCACTTGCTCGGGAGTATGTGGCTAGAGCGGCTCTTTGAACCATGAATGGACTCTGTACTTGTCCGGGGTAGGAGAACTCATACGGTGATTCAAACCCCGCATACTTGCTCAGGAGCAAGTAGGTAAAGTGGCCCTATGAACAGTGAATGGAATCCGATCAAGGTGACGATGAGTTTTTGGAACATTCGAATGGCGAGCCGAACCCCGCGCACTTGTTCGGGAGCATGTGGTTAGAGTGGCTCTATGAACCATGAGTGGATCCCACACTTATCTGTTAGAGTGCTTAGGGAAGGGATGGTGTGGTTCGGGGGTGAACCATGTGTTTAACTCATTGTTTGCATCCAATGGACTTGTACAAGAATTTTGCGAAGGAAAATACTAAAAATTTATTGAAGAATAAAACTAAGTGGCTGCTTTGATGCTAGCCTTTATTATATGTTTTGACCGTTATAATTGTCGGCCTTTATTACATGTTTAAAGCTAACTACTTGGAGAGGGCGTTAAGCGCCCTCGTTGTACTTCATCGGGTGCTCGGTGTTCCGAACGAAGAGATTTTGGTTCTCCCTAATGCAAGTGACGAGTTGGTCCTTAAGTTTATGTGGGAGTGCCTTGTTCACCCGAAGACACTTGGCTTGATCCTCTTGGGAGAAGGGGATTTCTTCTAGTTCTTCTAAGGGTTCAGAGCTGGCTTGTTCCCGCCCTTAGGGGAGCTCCATAGTGTCAAGGGGAGGACTGGGCCCCCTATTGTGGCGGTATAACATGACTGAGCGGCTTCTTGGCTTCCTTTGGCTTCCCCTATCCCTACTGCTGTAGGGAACCTCATCTTCATGTGGTAGGCTGAGGCAACCGCGTGAAAGGCTTCTAGCTCCAGGCGACAAAAAATGGCATTGTAAGCGGACTTCATGTCGACAATCATGAAATCGAGTTCTTCCGTGTGTGTAATTGGATTTCTCCCCACGGTTACGTCAAGGGTGACTATTCCATCGATTAGAACTGGGGTTCCGGAGAATCCATGGAGAGTGTACCCCGTGGGCTTAAGGCGGTGGTGCTTCAGCTTGAGGCCCTCGAATACATTCAGGAAGAGGATGTTTACCGAGCTGTCGTTATCTACCAGGATGCATCGCACCTCATGATTGACCATACATGTGTTGATTACTAGCGCGCCACAGTGAGGTGTTCGAACACCTTCAAGGTCTTGGTCTGAAAATGTGATTGGGACCCCTTAGTTCTTCAGATGGGGGATATTATACACCGAGTTAACTTCTCGGAGAAACGCTTTCCTGGAGGAGTTAGATGATCCCCCCATAGGTCCTCCATGGATGGCGTGGAATATCTCCATGCCCCCCAAGCCTTGGGACTCAGATGGTTTCTCTGATTGCCTATTAGCTTCTCTTGGAGGAGGTTCGGTGCCGTTCCTTTGGGCGAAGTTGGTGAGGTACCCCCGTCGGAGCAGAGCTTCTAGCTCATCTTTGAGGTCTTAACAGTCTTCAGTGAGATGCCCGTGATTTTTGTGAAACTCGCACTACTTGTTCCTATACCTTCTTCCACTTGGGGCTTCATCTTAGGGGGAGGTCGAAGGAGTCCCTCATTGTCAACCTTCATGAGGATTGTAGAGATGTTGGCATTAAGCGGAGTGTACTTCTCAAAACGAGGCATTGGGGGTGGACGACGCTGGCATGTGGAATCCTTCTGGGACTTACTAGGTTCATCTTCGTTAGTGCTCCTCCATTTATTCCCGGATGAGATCACCTTCTGTTTTAGAGGTCGAATGACATCCTCCACTCGGATGTACTTCTCGACTCTTTGAAGGAAGTCGGAGAAGTCCCAGGGAAGTCTTTTGACAAGAGAGGCTTTGAGGTAGTCATGATTTACAATGTGCCTGAAGGCCGCCATGGCTATGGCTGAGTTGAGTGAAGGGGATGGACCGGGACTCAGTTGTGAAGCGCTGAACATAACTCCTGAAGGACTCTTCATCCCTTTGTTTGAAGTCGAGTAAGGAGGCACTTGTCTTCTCTGTCTTGCGGCTGGTGATGAAGTGCGTGAGGAAGAGCTCCTCAAGTTGATCAAATGAGAAGATGGACCTTGGAGAGAGTCGAGAGAACCACTCTCGTGCGGATCTCTTCAGGGTTGCCAGGAAAGTCTTACAGAGGAGGGAGTCAGATGCTTGGTGGATCATCATGAGGGTTTTAAAACTCTCAATGTGATATACTGGATCGGTTTCCCCATTATATGAATCGAAGGTTGGGATCTTGAAGTTAACAGAGACAGAAGCCTCAATAATCTTCTTGGAGAAGGGGAGTCTGACGGGATGATATATTCTTTCATGGTTTTCTTCTTACTACTTCAGTAGTGCCAGACGATCTTCCATCATTCGGAGGTGTCGAAGAGCGGATCTGGTGGACCCATGAGACACATCGCGTTGCGGAGTTGAGTGGTGAGGACTGGTTCGTCGGGTCTGGAGGAACTATGTCAAGGTCCTGAAGAATTTCATCTTTGAACTCTCGGAGTTCTGCTCTGGTGACGGGTACTTTTTCTTCCTCCCTCTTCTATGGGTTGTTCTACTAGTTGGAGTTGGATGCCTCCTCTCCCAGGGAGGAGTTCTTCTGCGGTCCCTTGGGGAGCGGTGACTTCTTCGCCCCCTAGGAGAGGGGGATCTTCTTCGCCTTCTGGGAGAGGGAGTTCTTCCGCACCCCCCTGGAGAGGGAGCTATTCGAATGCGGCGTCCAAGGAGAGGGACCCCTCACGCCTACCTGATGCGATGAATGTGGCCTGCTTGAATGGCCCCTACGTTCGGACTCCTGTTGTCTGGAATTTATGAGATGGCGAAGATCTTGTTGAGGTTGAGGTTGAGGTGCTTCGAGAGGCACGGTGGAGAGTGTAGTACACTGACCCTCTATTCTTTCCAATGTGTTGTGTAGGGGGTTGATTTCTTCGGGAGCCCCCCGGTGGAAACTCTTTGGAGCGGGCTTGAGTAGGTTGTTCTGGATGAAGAGGTTGATCCACTTGAAGGGTATGAAGGACGTCTTCATGAGGAGGAGGTGGAGGAAGAGGGTTGGCTCGTCGGCTTGAGGTCGTCACCTTCCCTTTTCCCTTTGGAGGCATGGCTAAAATTTGTTGTTACCGGCGAAGTTTGGTCAGACTGCCTTTTAAAGTTCTCATAGGCGGCGCCAATCTGTTGCTGCTAATTTCTGTGTGGGAGCAAACAGATGATATGCGTTCTTTTAGAAACAATAAAAAGCTGACCTTTTTGACTTTCGTCGGTATTGACTGTTGAATCTGACTCGTTTTCACCGTTGGATCTGATCTTGATGGTGATGATCGCTTTTATTGACCTGCAAAATTTTGAAACATCGGGGCTGGCCCTGGCGACAGACCCTCTGACGCTCAAGTCAGAACTCAAGAATAGAAAGAGAATTTTAAAGGCAAAATTCTGATTACCTGGTTCTTGCGGAGGTAGAAAGGAATTTATAGTCGCCTTGGGGGTCAGTTTCAAGATAATGATTTATTTCTACTTCCTGGTGTTTTTAGATTGAATCTGTTATCTCTTCTTCATGAAGAGATAAGAGTAGTTGACGGGATTTGAGTTTTAAACTGTCAACTTAGATAAGAGATATGGTTTTTGAACCATCTCTTATAGATAATCACGTGTTTAAATCATTTTTAAATGATCTGGACTCATTTGTATAGGGCTGTTATGACAACCCAATAAGACAGATCTATTTTTTGGTTATTGGGCTTGAAAGATGCCCAATTTCCATTCATGGTCCCATTTACATGTGAAATTACCGTTTTACCTATGAGAGCTTTAAAATTCGTGTCCGATTTGAACGGTCCCAATTTAGTTCTATTTTTACCCATATCATCCTCCTATATCGATCAAATAGCCAAAAGTGAGTATAGGTTTGTTTTTCTCTTCCTTCTCATCTTCACCTATCATTTTGTTCTCATATTGTTCTCAATTATAAATAAATAGTCATCAAAGATTTAATAAAACCTTCATTTTTTATGGTCTCCAACACCCAAATTAAGTAGAATCCAGAAACTTAGCTAACTTGTTCTCTCTTGAATGAAAGACAATATATAATAATATAATTTTAACAAAACAGAAAGAAGGCTTAGCGAGGTTGGACGACTCCTCAAGTCCATCTTTATTATGAAATGCTTAAAGTTCTTATAAAAAATTTCACAGCCAAAAGTATATCCTTCCTTCCTGTATTGGAGCATGTCGCATTCAATGCGCTGCCATTCTCACCCTCTCTTAGCATATATTAACTCTCCATCCAAACCGAAATTCATTTGGAGTCATGAAATAGAGTAGGTGAATATAGGAGAAGGATCAGACTCACCCATAGGATCTACTTGTTCCCCTTCCAGTCATAAGAAAAGCTTAGCTAATAATAAGCATTAAGGAATGAGGAAACTAAACGAAACTGATAAATACATATTTAAGCACCATAAGAAATATCATATATCTTGTCATATGGAATGTATGATAATCTCTAATCTCTAATAATAATAATATAATAATAATAATAATATTATAATGGGAGAAGGTCTTAGTGTCATTTGACATTTTGTCATTCTACCAATATGTGCAATGCACGTATATAACTAATATAAATGAAGTTTCCCTTTATGTCAGAATATTTATTTTTATTTTTTGAAATTATTAAAACGTGCATTGCACGTGTAAATTACTAGTATCATATAACCATGGTAATTGTATGAATTATCTTTGGAAAAGAAAGGTAAGAAACTCAAGATTTGTTTGAACCAATGGTTACCTATGCACATGCAAAGGCCAAAATTCTATTCGTGACCTTTCATGTAAAAGTAAGAAGGTTTGCCACTTATACTGCAACTACTTGGCATGCCGGCACCTATTGTGCAATATCGCGGAGGCATCATCGGCTAGTTGTTTAACATAAAAATAGAAGATGGTGTGCCTATTGGTATAAGTGAATTCAATAGTTTATCCCTAGGAGAAACATGGTTATCCGTTCTAAGTTCTAATTTACTGGTGGAATTTCCAGTTATCGTGACCTAATTAGGGACTCCAGTCTTTACAAAAATTTATCATAATCATGACCTGTTGCTACTTATTTTGATGTGGGAGCAAACATATAGTGAGTTTATATTTGAAGAAAACTACAAAATATCTAACCATTAATCGTCGCCGTAAAAAAATAGTTAGAGCTCTTGAGATGCGATCTGGATCGTTGATTGAATACCACGATCTGAATCTGACGGTTGCTGATCGGCTGATGGCCCTGCAAAAAGCATGAAACACCGGGGGTTGCCCAGGTGACAGACCATCTGACGTTCAAGTCAGAACCAGAGAGATAAAGAGAGTTTGAGAGAGAAATTGTAAATTTATTCATTCCCTTCTAGCTGTGGAGGGGGAAAGTTATTTATAGGTTTGAGAAACAGTCTAGGACATTGATATAAATCCATTATCTCCTGTTGAATCTTCCCCTCAAGAGATAGACTCTCTTGTTTGGGAATAAGAGATTTGACTTACAGCCCTTAATGGGCTGGTCGTCTCTCCTAGTGGGCATAGTCGCTTTTAATGGGCTTGAGAGCGGCCCATATCTTATAGATAAGCCTAAATAATGTCCAGACCTGTTAAAGAGGCCCGTTATGACTATTCTGCTTGTAGAAGCTTTAGGATCTGTACTGGAATCTTATGATCCTTATTTTCTCTAATTTTTACCATTATCATCAACCCTCCACTCTCAGAAGATAATTTTCTTGGCTTTCGGAAAGTAGTTCACCTTATTTTAGAGTTCTGTAGTACAATCATAGCTTTTAGGGACAATAGGAGATACCTGGAACTGAAGCTTCTGGAGGCGGCATATATTTTTCTGGATTTTTCCAGAATTTTTAGGAATTTTCCATACTTTTTTAATTTTAATAATTTTCCCCCAATCAATAATTGATTTTTCTAATTTCCTAATTAATTATTCCAATTTTTAATTATTTTTCTGAAATTGTAATTAATTTGTGAATTTAAATAATTATTTTTGAAAGTTTTAATTAAAATTCCAAATTTTAATTTATTTGTGGGGAATTTTAATTGAATTATCAGATTTGACATGCTTTTTGAAGCGATCTGGAGTGTTGATCACGCGAGGCTCTCCCGCTGAGTTGAATCAGAGGTTGAGAAGAGAGCGGACGAGAAGCGGGTGACGTGGCAAAGCCTGGCGCGTTCACATCGGGGAGCTATCTTTTTAGAGTGATCAAATGGCTGATATCTGAAGCAGAGCGGCAGGGATGATATGGGCGACGTGGCTTCATCGCGTGCGCCCATCGCTTGTGCACTCGATTTGTTGAGAGATCCATCAGTGGTAGTCGACTACGGAAACCCCCTAGCTCGCCCGACCATTTGGGCGAGCTACTGTTTATCTTCCCCACTTCAGATTTTTTGGTTTGGGCGACCCAGGCTTTGGGCAACCTCCAAGGTGCTGTCGACCAGCCTCCTTGATCGAGCGCGGTGGTTCAGCAACTTCGGAGTTTCATCTTCTCCGTTGAACTAGCAACTTGAGCAACCAAAGCTTTCGGCGAGCAAGATTATGGGCGAGCACTACTTCTTTTTCTTTGTTGAACTGAGCTACTGGTCGAACTAGGGTATGTGGTGAGCTACTATTGGAGAGCTTGCTTTCGGCAAGCTACTGTCTTCGTCGAGCTGAGGTGCTTTGGTTGCAGCTCGTTTTAGTCGAGCTTCTCTTCTCGGCGAGCTATGTGTATTCGTTGAGCTAGATTGGGTCGAGCTCTTATTTGGCCGAGCTATTTTTTGGCCGATTCTCCATCTAGCTACAACTTCAGGTGAGCTATGGTTTTCTTCGTCGAACTACAACTTCTCGTCGAGCTACAGTTTCTCGTCAAGCTACGACTTCTCATCGAGCTACAGCTTCTCATCGACCTCGAAGTTGTGTGAATTAGACTCTTAGCGAGCTAAGGGTTTGGTCGAGTTACTCAGGGCATCGTTGAGCTAGGGGAGTCATCGAAGAGCTCCTTCACCATGCTCGACAGAGCATTGAGCCAACGATGGGTTGGAGTTGAGTTTTGAAAAAGAGTTTTTGGATTTTTGGGTTTGGGTTTTGAAGTTGAATCGATTTTGAACCCGAACCCTAATCCTCTCTTGAACTGAGCCTTAGTCCTTTTTTTTGGGGGGGGGGGTTGGTTGGTTTCGGGTAGCGAGTTTGTGACCCGTTTGTCTGCTTTAACACCCTAAAGGATCTAAGACCTGATCAAGTTCGTGCTCCTTTTGTTTAGATTTGAAGTTTTCGAGGTCGAGGCTACAGTCTTGTTGGATTCTGATTGGAGGAACTTGGGTTGTGTGGTGTTAGACTTGATCAGCTAGGAGCTTGGTTTGCATTAGGTTTCTTTTCATTCAGGGTGATTTTTGTGCCCACCAAGTGTTTGTTGATTTGTCTACCCCATCGAACTCCAATTAGTTGGTCATAAATTTATCAAATTCTCGCTTGTCGAGTGTTTGTTGAACAGTCTATCCCTTTGAACTGTTCTCTTATCGACCAAGAATTGTGTCGTTCACCTATTTTGCTAATCGACTAGTTTGCTACTAGGATACTGGTTTTACTGATTCGGGTATTGTGTAATCCGACTGTTGGATCTTGTGGGCTAACCTAGAAGAGCTGTTGTAGAGACAGAATCCAAAAGGCGGTCAAACTGCGGACTTACTATTTGATCCCAGCGTGTTTGTGGAGACAACTCTAGGATAGAGTCGGTCATTGAACTTGCTGTTTGATCCCAGCAAGTTTTGTAAAGGTAACTCTAGGACGGAGTTGATGTTGAACTTGCCGTTTGATCCCAACAAGTTTGGAGAAGCAACTCTGAGACAAAATTGATGTTGAACTTGCTGTTTGCTCCCAGCAAGTTAATAGAGAATACTGGAACGGAGTTGGACATTTGAACTTACCGTTTGCACCTAGAAAGTTTTGTAGAGCAACTCTTAGATGGATTTGGACGTTTGAACTTGTTGTTCGTGCCCAACAAGTTTTGTAGAGACAACTCTTGGACGGAGTTGAACGTTGAACTTACTGTTTGCGCTTAATAAGTTTGGTGAGGCAACTCTTGAACGAAGTTGATGTTGAACTTGTTGTTTGTGCCCAGCAAGTTTTGTAGAGGACGTCCCAGGACAGAGCTAATGCTAAACTCATCGTTTGCGCCCAACAAGTTTGTAGATGCAACTTCTGAAATAGAGTTGGATGTCAAACTTGTCGTTTGCGCCCAATAGGTTTGGAGAAGCAACTCTGAGATGGAGTTGTTCGTAGAGCTTGTCGTTTGATCCCGACAAGTTTGGAGAGACAGCTCTGGATAGCGTTGAACGTAGAGCTTACTGATTGATCCTAGCAGGTTTTGTTGAGACAACTCTTTTATCGAGTTGATGTAAAGCTTATTGTTTGATCCCAGCAAGTTAATAGATAACTCTTTCACGGAGTTAGACGTTGAACCTGCAGTTTGCACCCAACAAGTTTTGTAGAGCCAACTCTAGGACGGAGTTTACGTTGAACTTGTTGTTTGATCCTAACAAGTTTGGAAGGGAAACTCTTAGACGGAGTTGAAAATAGAGCTCGTTGTCTGATCCCAGCAAGTTAATAGAGAACTCTATGGTGGAGTTGGTTGTTTGAACTTGCCATTTGCACCCAGCAAGTTTTGTAGAAATAACTATGAGGTGGAGTTGGATATAGAGCTTGCTATTTGATCCCTACAATTTAATACAGAATTTTGTGACAGAGTTGGACGTAGAACTTACTGTTTGCGCCCAGCAAGTTATTAGAGAACTCTGCGATGGAGTTGGATGTTAGACTCGCTGTTTGCGCCCAACAAGTTCGTGGAAGCAGCTTGAGAGCAGAGCTAGATGTTGAATTTGCCGTTTGCACCCAACATGTTTTTTAGGAGCAATTCTAGGCAGGCGTTAGTCCTCGAGCCTATTGCATGAAGATAAGAGGTTGTTGGAATGACTCGAACAAAGAGCGGGGCACCGAACCTATTGTATGGTAATTAGCGAGTTGTTGGCAGAACTCGAGTAAAGAGCAAGGTGTTGAACTCGTTGTACGGAGTTAACGAGTTGTTGATAGAGCTCGAGCGGAGAGCAGAGCATTGAACTTGTTGTTCGAAGTCAACGAATTGTTGATGGAGCTTGAGCGGTGTGCAAGACGTCGAACTCATTGTTTCGAGTCAACGGGTTGCTGATGGAGCTTGAGCAAAGCACAGAGCATTGAATTCTTTGTACGAAGCCAACGAGTTGCTGATGGAGCCTGAGCAAAGAGAAAATGGTTGAATTCGTTGTATAGAGCTAACAAGTTGTTGATGGAGCTCGAGCGAAAAGTAGAGCATGAACATGTTCTTTGGAGTCAACAAGTTGTTGATGGAGCTCGTGCAGAGAGCAGAGCATTGAACTCGTTGTTTGGATTCCACAAGTTTTTTACGGAGCCTGAGCAGAGAGCAGAGCGTCTAACTTGTTTTTTGGAGTCAACGAGTTGTTGATGGAGCCTGGGTGAAGAACAATGCGTCGAACTTGTTGTTTGGAGTCAACATGTTGATAATGGAGCTCGAGTGGTGTGCAAGGCATCGAACTCGTTGTATGGAGTCAACGAGTTATTTAGTGTAGCTCGAGCGGAGCATAGAGCGTTGAACTTGTTGTTGGGAGCCAACGAATTGTTAATGAAGCACAAGCAGAGAACGATTGTTGAACTCATTGTTTGGAGTTAGCGAGTTGTTGAAGGAGCTCACAGTGGAAAGCAAAGCATTGAACCCGTTTGTTTGGAGTCAACGAGTTGTTGATGGAGCTCGAGAGGAGAGCAGTGCATTAAACTCGTTGTTTGGAGCCAACCAGTTTTTGATGGAGCTCGTGCGTGCATTGAACTTGTTGTTTGGAGTCAATGAGTGGTTGATGGAGCCTAGGTGGAGAGCAGAGCATTGAACTCATTGTTTGGAGTCAACGAGTTATTGATGGAGCTTGAGTGAAGAGCAAGGCAGCGAACTCGTTATTTGGGCTCGAAAAGTTGCTGATAGAGCCTGAGCGAAGAACAAAGCATTGAACTTGTTGTTTGGAGTTAATGAGTTGTTGATGAAGCTTGAGCGGTGAGCATGACATTGAACTCGTTGTTTGGAGTCAATGTATTGTTGATGGAGCTTAAGTAGCGAGCATGGCGTCAAACTCGTTGTTTGGAATCAACGAGCTGTTGGAAGTACTTGTTTTAAGTCTTCTTAATATTGAAATCCTTTGTGTTTATTCAGTGTCGAAGTAATTTCAAATTTTTTTTTGCTGACAAGTAGTCATGTACACCGAATGATATCCTAGGGATTGCGAGTTTGCTCTTGTTCGCTTTATGTTTTGCTTGACGGAGTTAAGACTTGTCCATTTGCGCGGCGTTTTATGCGGGACAGAATTGGAGCTTGCTAAGGTGAAGGTGGTAGAAAATACTTAGAGCTTGTCCGTCTATGGAATACTTGTCTTGAATTTTATCGTCAAGAGTTGAGGCAGCCCTGGGGAGCTGTTAGCTGGCAGAAGGCCTGTAAAGAGGTTTGTGTCCCTTAGGTGGAACATCCCTCTACCATATAGCTGGAAGGGCGACTTGTAGGACAGCTTTTGGTATAGTATTTGCAAGACTTTTGTCGTGATGCGTAGGTATGAAACATCGGGTCATTGTAGTTCGACACTTAGAATATGGGCCATAGTTTTGTTCTTGTAAATATTTTTACTGGATCTGAATACATATATTTGCGATAGTTCCATGATTTGGAGTATTCTTTCATATGCTTGATCCTTGCTGTGTAACTTTTTGTAGAAGTTGATGAGCCGTCAACGGGTTCTTTGTAGCTAAAAGAACAGGACCTAGATATTGTTGTCTGTAGCTATCGAACTGTCGATGGTGTTCGCATGAGGTGCGCAGTGTTTGATAGAGTTAGAACTTGTCTGTCTTGTACCCAGCTAGTTGTAGGAGCAACTCTAAGGAAGTGTCCTTTTTCAAACTTGCTGTATGGGTGTTTAGCTAGTTGTAGGTGCAACTCCGAGAGAGAGTTGTTTTTCAAACTTGCAATGTGGTTCCTCCAACAAATTGTGAGAGTCACATCGAGTGGCGAGTTGAACCACAAATGTTGCTTTTACAAGTTTTATTGGAGTAACTAAAATCCACGATTTTGGACCTATAATATGTCTTTAAAGAATTTTAAATAGTTTCAGGAACAAATCGAATGGCGAGTTGAACACTAAACATGCTTGGTTGCAAGTTGCTAAAATAACTATGAGCCATGGGTATGGATTCTGAACTTGTTAGTTTAGGTATTAACATGTTTCAAGAGCAGATCGAACGACGATTTGAACTCAGAACTTGCTTTGTTGCAAGTTGCTAGAGTAACTCCAGCCATGTGTATGGACTCCGAACCTGTCGTTGTGGCATTAACGGGTTGCAGGAGTAGATCGAATGGCAAGTTGAGCTCTGAATGTGCATCATTGCAGGTTGCTAACGCAACTCCAAGCCATGGATATGGACTCCAAACTCATCTTATAATGAGCTTATAAAAAGTTTTGGTGCCATTTTTAGGTGTAAGCTTGATATTTAACTCATTGTATGCATCATTAGAGTTGTACAATGATTCTTCAAAAATAAATACAAAATTTTATCAGAGAATAAAACTAATAGGTTTCTGTAGTGGTTGGCCGTTATTACATGTATTGACCAGTAATGAAAGCAGTCTTTATTGAAAAGTAAAACTAAACGGCCGCTCTAGTGGCTGGCCTTTATTAGGAAATATTGAAAAGAAAATATAGAAGAGGCAGGCGATAAGCGCCCTTGTTGAAGTTCATGAGGTGTTCACTTTCCAAGTCCCTGCTAATATCTCCTTGCCCCCCGGGTCTTCAAGTTGATGAGCCACTAGGCGTTCAACTTGGTAGACCCTGCCTGGACTTGCATATTTTGGAGCGAGTCTCCTTAAGTTTTGCATAGAGAAGAGGAGATCTTCAGGTTCGTCAATGTGTTTTGCATAGAGAAGGGGATTCAGGCTTATTGTTGTACTAGATTTGCCTGTGGGCACGTACCTACGACACGTCTTCGGAACGATACAACATATGAAAAGCTTTGTAAACAGTAAAACAACAATTATGTAGCTCAAGTTTGAATAGTATGACAATAATTAGTTGTAAATAAAAATCCATGTTTCCATTAGTATATGTTGAAAAATAATTATAAATGATGTTATAAAATCCAACTTCTTAGAACATTTTCGGGTGGAAAATGATGAAATTTAACTACTGAAGAGATATTTGCTATTTTCAATGTAATATGAAAAATGAAAAAAAAAACATAAAAAATCTAAAAATTTACAAACCTGAAATCTGAAAATCTAAATTTGTGAGTAAATAGAGAGAGAATGAGAGAGATACAGAGAGAAATAATTAAATAAATAAATGAGTTGTTTTTTTTTGGAGGGGGGGGAGGGGAGATTTGAATTTGAGGTTTAGGGTTTGAAATGGAGGGGGGGGGATGTGTTTTGTGAGGTTAGATTTGGACCTTTGATTTTGAGGGATTGAAGGAGAGCCACTTGATAGCTTTCTTTGTGTTTTATTATATAGATTATGATGAGAACGAATTTGGAGTTGGTGGGAGATGATTTGACATGTTTGGAAGTTCCTGGCAGGATTTCTATGGCAGTGACTTCAAGCTTGTTTACGGTCTTGGGGTTACTGTGATGGTTTTTCGGTGGTAGCTTTATGGCGTCGAGGGGGAGAACCGCGCACCCATTATAGCGGTGTAGCATGCTCATGCTGCCTGTTGGTTCCCTACAACTTGGTCTACGTCTATTGCTGTTGGGAACTTCATTATCATGTGGTAGGCGGAAGCAACTGCATGGAAGATCGCTAGGCCTGGACGACCGAATATTGCGTTGTATGCGACTTTGACATCTAATACCATAAAGTCCAGTGCTTCCATTCGAGTAGCGGGAAATTTTCCTGCTGTTACATCGAGTGTGATGATTCCTTCGACTTGAACAGGGACACCGGAGAATCTATGGAGTGTATAACCGGCTGACTTGAGTCAGTCTCGGGAGAGCTTCATGCCGTTGAAAGTGTTCATGAAAAGAATGTTTACTGAGCTGCCGTTGTCCACCAGGATGCGGCGTACCTCATGGTTTACCATGCAAAGCTTTATGACCAATGCGTCGCAATGAAGCTTTCAGACACCTTCTATGTCCTTGTCGAAGAAAGATATCGGGACCTCGGTGCTATTAACGGTGGGATGTTATATATTGAGTTGACTTCCCTGACAAATGCTTTGCAGGAGGAGTTGGAATCTCCCCCCATTGGTCTCCTCCCATTGGACCTCCGTGAATAGAGTGAACAATAACCATGTGTTCTAAGTCTTGCTATTCGGAGTGCTTCTCTCGACCCTTATTAACCCCCGTGCTAGAGGGGTTTCGACATTCTTGTTTGTTGGACAAATTGAGAGAGTAGCCCTGACGAATCAGGCCTTTAAGTTCTTCTTTGAGGGCTCGGTAGTTGTCAGTGGTGTGTCCATGGTCTCTATGAAATGCACCCCACTTGTTCACGTCTTTTCTTTTGCTAGCTGTGGACATCTTGGGGGGAGGGCGGATTAATCCGTTCTTCTCAACTTCCATTAGGATGGCTGATACGCTTGTGTTGAGAGGACTGAACTTGTTGAAGCTTGGCGCTGGAGGTGGACAACGTTGACCTGCGCCGTCTTTCTGAAACTTCTTGGGTTCTTCTGTTTGTTCCCGAAAGATGAATCGTTCTTTCCTTGAGGACAAAGTGCTTCCTCGAATCTGATATATTTGTCACTCCTTTTTAGGAGCTCAGTATAATCTTTAGGAGGCTTTTAGGTCTTTGTGAGTGACGTTGTGGTGAAAAGTGGCAGCCGTTACTAATGAGTCTAGGGAAGAGATGGACCTTACTTCGGTTGTGAAGCGCTTAATAAAGTCTTTCAGCAGTTCTCCGTCTCTTTGTTTCAATTTCTGTAGGGAAGCACTTATTTTTTAGCCTTGCGGCTAGTAATGAAGTGCATTATAAAGAGCTCCACGAGATGGTCGAAGGAAAATATTGACTCTGGTGTGAGGAGGGAGTACAATTCCCTTGCTGATCCTTTTAGAGTTACAGGGAATGTTCGGCACATGAGTGCAGCGGTGGCATTGTAGATCATCATGAGAGTTTTAAAACTCTTAATATGGCCAGCCGGGTTAGATTCACCATCACATGACTTGAATTGTGGAGCTTTGAAGTTCTTTGGAATTGGTGCATCAAGGATGGTTTTGCTGAAGGAGGTCGACTGGGGCTGCAAGTCCTGCTGGAGCAGTTCCCTTCATTCTTCATCTGTTCCAGACAATCTTTTAATTCTCGAATGCGGCAAAGGACCTTGTTGTCCCTCCCCTTCGATCAGATTGATTTGCTGGATTCTTCTTCTTTCGAAGGGGTAGAATGGCGGCTCCGTGAGCGTTGATCATGGTCATGAGTTGCTCGTATAGCTTGGAGGATGTCATGCTTAAAGTTCTCCAATTCGGCCCTAGTGACTAAGGCCGCTTTCTCTTTGTTTCTCTCAAGATGCTTTCGACTCTTATGAGTCGGGCTTCTTTCTTCAGTGCACCCCCTATGAGAGGAGGCGTATCTTGATCTCTGCCTTGGCGGAGAGTTGCGTCTTCATTTGACGTTCTGAGCGGGAGGCCTCGATTTGGGCGCCCCTCTCATCCAAATGGATGCGTAAATCGATTCCTTGTTGCCTAACACTGATGATTTGGCGAAGGTCTCTCGACCCCCGAGGACCTCACGAGGCCATTGAATCAGTGGAAGCATTATGGACTGAGATATATGGTCATGTGGAGGGCGCTGTTCATGATGGCTTTGTCGAGAGCCCTTGGTACCTCTCTGTTGACAGGAGCTTGATCAGGCTGTTGGGGTTGATATGGCTAATGAGGATGAATAGGGTCCTCCACTGGAGGAGCTGGTTGACGAAGAGAGTTGTTGCGACAGCTTGAGGCCGCCGCTGTCCCTCTTAGTCTCGGGGGCATGACAGTAAGTCTGATCTTTTTTTTATGTAGATCTGTATAGTTTTCCACATTCGGCACCAATCTGTTGTTCTTATTTTGGTGTGGGAGCAAACAGATAGTGAGTTTATGTTTGAAGGAAACTACTAAGATATGACATTTGATCGTCGTCGTAAAAAGTAGTTAGAGCTTCTGATATGCGATCTGGATCATTGGTTAAACACCTTGATCTGAATCTGACGGTTGCTAAAGTGGCCGTTGGACCTGAAAAAAGCCTGAAGCACCAAGAGTGACCCCGACGATAGACCCTCATATGCTTAAGTCAGAACCAGAGAGATAAAGAGAGTTTGAGAGAGAAATTGTAAATTTATTCATTCCCTTCTGACTAAGGGGGGGGGGGGGTATTTATAGGCCTGAGAAGCAGTCTAGGAGATTAATATGAATCCATTAGATTGATATGAATCTCTTATCTCCTGTTGGATTTCCCCCTCAAGAGATAAACTCTCTTGTTTGGATATAAGAGATTTGACTAACAACCCTTCATGGGTTGGGTGTCTCCCCTAATGGGCCTAATCACTTTTAATGGGCTTGAGAGCTGCCCATGTCCTCTAAATGAGCCAGAAGAAAGCCTGGACCTGTTAAAGAGGCCCGTTATGGCTAATCTACCTGTAGAAGCTTTAGGATCTGTGCTGGAATCGTACGTTCCCGATTTGGTGCAATTTATACCATTATCATGACCTAAATAGGGATTCCAGTGTTTCTTTTTTGTTGGGGGGCATCAAATATGCAGTCTCACAATCACATGTGCATTTCCTTTTCATTTTTTATTGAAAAAAATGTAAAATTATAACAATTATAATGTTAAAAACTTGGTCATTGCATGATTTAATAGTTTGAAACTCATAAGATGTCAATTATGGGTGTATCCAAATATGTAACAACCCTCCCAAGGTTGTTGGAGGCGCATGTATATTTTTAACACATATTCCCGTAACAAATATCACAGTATCATATATACCTCATACAAATGTATATTTTTAACACATATTCCCGTAACAAATATCACAGTATCATATATACCTCATACAAATGTGTTTTTTCATATATGACCCTAATAATTTGGGCTTTATTTCATATTTACCTCTATGTTAGACATCCCTAAGTTAGCGATTAAATCAAATTAGAAAATAAAATGAGAAAAATTTAAGAATTTCAAAGGAAATAAATGAGAGTGCTTACAATCTATTATTAAATAGGGAAAAAAAAACTAATGGAAAATTTTGGAGAAGTAACGTGATGAAGATTATGCAATTTTCAAAGATGGACTGCTAGTTTGTCCTTTGCATGAAAAAAAAAATAAATTTTGAAAATAGTTGATGGGTTTCGGTTGCATACAATTATCTGGTTTACAAGGAGGAAGAAGATAAATTTTGACCAGTGGAAAAGATGATATTTCAGTTATTTTTCATTCAGTCCATTAAAAAAATTTGAAAATTCTCCATTGTTTTTGAGTTTTTTTAACTATATGGGTAATTAGAAGATTTAGCACATATTGTCGTGACCAAATATGAAAATACATATTTCCGAGGGACATGTGATATTCACGTATTGTTGGGGGTATACATGTTAAAAACCCTTTTTTCTATTGTTGGATTTGGTTTTGCTGAGACTAGTTCCCTCTGCTACTTGGGTTAGAGAATAAGCTAGTGATGTTTTCGGCTACTCAACGTTGCCATCCAGAGTCCAATGCTCTACTGTTTCGTCAACAACATGACCCTTGTATTACTCTTCGATAACTCAATTTTAATGGTTTAGGATGCTCTCATTTCGCTTGTCACTACTACGAGAATTGCTTTTTCTTTCTTGTTCTGTAACTACTGAGTTATTCAGTTTGCCGCCCTTATAGGGATGTTGAAGATTTCAAGTTATTTTTCCGCACTTATCTTTCTATACTTGTTTGGCATCCTAGGTTTGTTTCATTAATTCTCATTAATGGAGCACAATGTAATTACTTCAGTTTCCTTTTCTAAAAAAGAATTTTTTTCATGGAGGTCCCCAACAATGATTGAAATTACATATTAGTCAATTCTATATTAGTCCCTTAATCAACTTCAAAGTGAATAGTTAGTGACTCAATTGAAGCATTATAGAAATGCTAATCCATTGAACTAACTTATGAGAAAAAATCTTAAGTGGTATGTTCTAATGATTTCAAAATAATCTTAATATCCTTGTGATCTTATTCTCTTGTAGACCATTTTGCTTAAGATTTTCCCCCCCAAAATTGGTTGAATAATTGATTATTTACATAACATTGCAGTTGACTCTCAAATTGATCACTTTTGATCACTTTTGATCACTTTTGAAATCAATCGATGGACTAATACGGAGTTAGCAAATTGTGAGAGACTAATATGGAATTTCAATATTTTTTGGGGTCCTGTGTTGAAAAAACCCTAAAATTTATTTTTTGAAGCCCAAATTCAATTGTAGTTCAAGAATTGTATTCTCACCATTGCTAAGTATACTACTCTTTATTTATTGAGTAATGCTTTAGCCACTACCAATTTCACTACCATTTTCTTCACTACCTTAGGTGGCATACTCCTATTGAAGAGTTCTCCCACCTACTCTATCATCCCCTACCTATTGGAGTGTGCCACCTAAGGTAATGAAGAGAAATGTTGTGAAATTGGTAGTGGCTCTAGCATTACTCTTATTTATTATGTTGGTACTACTAAATTCAGTGAGATGGAGCCCCCCACAAGCTATTATTATAATAGTTTTTCACACGAACTTCACCTCCATGAGTTCAGTAGTACCAAAGTAGTAAACAAAAAGTAGTACACGTAGGCTATGTTTTGGTATCGCTCTCAAAAGTGCTATTACCGAACATGCTTTTAAATACAATTATGTTTAACTTCATTTTTTTTTCCTAGTAAGTAAACGTACCTTTTGAAAAGCTCAACACACTAATGAGGAAAAATCTTAAAATATTAATTTTAGAAAAAGTATTTTTGGGTAAACACACTTTTAATTAAGTTTGTCAGACAACTATTTTGAGCTCAAATAAGCTTTCACACCCAAAAGTACTCTCCAAAAAGCAATACCAAATGAAGTTTTCTTTGTTTGGCATTGCTTTTGGAGAGGCTAAAAGCTTTTTTAAAGGCCTAAAAAGGTTTGGGTTAAAAATTATGTGTTTGACAATTTTTCTAAAAAACTCGTTTGGGCCAAAGAGATTTCAAAACCTTCATTTTCTCTCCAAAATTCCACAATACAAATTTAAAGCTTTGTGTTTATAAAAGAGCTCTTTTTTGAAGGAAGATCTTAGGTTTGAGGCTATGCTACATCGTAATCTTTTCCCAATAAATAAATAAATAAATAAATAATAAAAAATAAAAGCTTTTTAAACCTAAGCCACACCAAAATATCAAAATAAATAATTTTGTATGGAAACAAACAAGAATTAATATTTTCACATCTTTTTTTTTTCAATAAATATTTTCACATCTTTTGTTCGTTCATTTCTTTCACCCAGCGCCATCTCGTTCTTCATCACAAAAAGATGAGAGAGAAAGTTCTCACTCCCACTTTCTCCCCTCTCGTCTCTTTTTCGTCTCTTTCTTCAGTGTTCAGGGCTTGTTCTTCCTCGTCTCAGTACTAAAATCAGAATTTTTTGTTTCATCATTTTCAATGGATCCACAGATTTGACCCTTGGCTAGATAAAATATTCTAAACTATTTTTTACATTTATTGAGTGTATATTCTAAACTATTCTTTAACATTTCAATTCTTTTACAAGAGGTTTTTTAAATTTTATCATTAGAGAATTTTTATAACCACACAATAATTTTCTAAAAACAAAATTACCAAACAATCATTTATAAAAGGAAAATTTTCACTAAGTTTAGGTGGTTTGACACAAAACCTGCCTAATTTTTTCATCATCAGTGAGTCACCCAATTTGAGCTTTCTTACAATAACCACCCTCCACCGTTATAACTCGGTTAATTTTTGAGTGAAACGTCCGAAATATCCCTATCTTAATTTCGCATCTTCTTCTCCAACCAAATTGGATAAGAAACCTGTAAACAATCCACCTTCTTCTCTAACCAAACCAATCTGAAATACATTAACTCTCCACCTCCTTCTCCAACAAAATTAAACCTAAAACTCACTAACTCTCCACCTTCTACTCCAACCAAATCAAACCTGAAACCCATCAATCTCATTAAATCTATACCTAATCAAACCCAAAACTCATTAAATTTACACCTAATTCTTTAATGAAATCTAAAACCCATTAACTCTTATCCTCCTTCTTCAACCAAATCAAATTCAACACATTTACTATCCACCTTCTTCCAACTGCTGTTAGTAAAAATATCCACCACACGATTCAGGAACGAGAGGGTAAAATAATAATTTCACTATAATTACAAGCCCAATTGAGGAACGCGGGCCGCATCTAGGCCCACCAGTCTGACCATGTCCGCAGATAAGGCTTGCTTACAATTTAAGAAGGAGGGATTTCCAACTAATTACAGCTGGCAATCAAATCTCCCAAATTAGGAATTAAATAACTAATTTTATTCTTTAACTGGAAAAATCTTCAACCAAATCTTAGAAAGATACATTCTCAAAATCTTTCTTATAAATGCTCCCCCCCCAATTAGTAACAAGTAATCAACATTCTGCCACTAAAAACTCTCCTTTATTTCTGAGTTAATGACTTGAGCGAGGATCTATCATCTGGGCCAACCCTGGTGTTTTAGACTTATTGCAGATTTGTCGACGACATCTCAGTCGTCCAATCCCGATCGAGACACTCTTAACAGTTTAGATTCAGATCAAGAAGTTATTAACCATATTCCCAACCAAGATCGACAGTTAGATCTATAGTTTCTCCCTTAAAATCAGAACTAATCATCTGATTGCTCCCACACATAAAAACGCAGCAATAGATTGGCGATATCTGTGGGAATCAACAGATTTAACTTTGATCAAATCCACTGGTAAAAAATTGATTTCTCCAACCATGCCTCCCAAGGCATAGAAGACGACGGACGCCAGCCGTCAACCCGAAGTTCCTCCTCTTCCTCCTCCTTCTGGGTTGCCTCCATGCCTATTGTCACAGGCCCTCTGCCTACCACTGCAACCTCCCCTTAGTACGACTCCTAATGATGATACTTTGAACACCATTCTAAATCCATCCCCAAATATTACATGATTGAAGACAGTTTCTCCATCCACACAGCCTCCTCTTCCACGATGCCCTTGACTCTGTTTGATCTCCGTGTCATCTTCAACAACATCCAACAAAGGAAAAACCTCCATCAATGCTTTGAAGAAAAGCATACCCGAGATGAGGTCCCTTGCTCAATGAAACAAGGAAGCAGGAGAAGCCCTTCTCCCCGCTGACAGAAATCCTGACGACCACTCTCACCGCATGGGCAAAGAAACCTTAGGATTCCAACTCTAGTTAGTCTACAGGCTCCTAAGCATCACATACAAGAAGAGGCACCCATTACTAGGGAAAAGTTCCGAGACTTCAAGGATGAAATCGTCCAAGCCCTCCAAGTTGCTCCAAATAGGAGATGACAGACAAGTAATCACCCACATTCCACTGTGTAAAGAGAATATTTCATGGGTTGACTCATCTGAGGGACAGGAAGACCCAGTCTTGCGTCATCTCCAAGAGATGGAGGACCACTTACCCTGAATCGATCAAGAGCAAAGTTATTGCGGTAAAGCATACCACCCCTCCCAACCTCCCTTTACCAGGTCCATTTTAGAAGCCTCTATTCCCGAGAACTTCAAAGCTCCTCACTTTGACTCCTATAATGGTGATCCTAATCCAGTAGACCATATCGAAAGTTTTAAAACTCCCAGGATAATCTACCAAACCTCTGACTTGCTTCTCTGCATTACTTTCCGAGCAACCTTGAAAGGATCTTCCCTTTCAACTTGCTCGAGTAACTCTTCTTTTCCCACTTTCTCACCAGTCGCAAGACTGAAAAGACAAGTGGCTCCTTACTTGAGCGGAAACAGACGGAAAAAGTGTCCATCAAAGACTTTGGCAGGCACTTCATAGCTGTGGTAATATCCATTTCCTCACTTGATTCAGCTGTAGCAGTAGCTTCCTTTTAGCATAATGTTACCCACAAAGAGCTCAAAGCATCGCTCGCCAAGAGGCCTCCTTGGGACTTCACCGACCTCTAGGAAAGAAGCAATAAGTACATCTGAGACGAAGAGGGCCTTCATCCTGAGGGCCAGAAAGAGTCCCCATCTTGGGGAACAAATGAAAAAACACGAATGAAAAAGTACCTAAGAAGGCCCAGAGGGATAATTCTAGCCAACGTCGTGCTTCTCTAGCTCCTCACTTTGACATGTTCACTCCCGTCGATGCCAGCATAGCGGCCATCCTCATGGAGATTGATAAAGAATGATTGCTATGCTATTCTCCTAAGATGTAGACACAAAGTAGAAGAAGGGACATGAACTTGTGGATCCAATTCCATAGGGACCATGACAAAAACACCGACGATTACTGAGCCCTCAAAGAGGAGACTGAGGTCCTTATTCGCCGAGGTTACCTTTCAAAATTTTCCCAGAGAGACAAAACCTCCCCTCTTCCTGCTCAGGAGGCAAATAAACACCTAGAGAAGGAACCCGAGTCCCTAAGATAGGATCACATGGCAGTCCACCACTCCATCCATGGAGGACCTATGGGTGGAGAGGCTAACTCCTCCCGAAAGGTGTTCATTTGGGAAGTAAACATCAGTGCATAACTTCCCTCCTGCCAAAGGCTCCGTAGTTTCAATAACTTTCTCCGACGCAGATCTCGAAGGTGTTGGAACACCTTATTGTGATGCTCTAGTGATCAGCCTCGCCATTGAAAAGCATGAAGTGTGTTGCATTCTAGTAGAGAATGGGAGCTCATTGAACATCCTCTTCTTGGAGGTTTTTGAGGCCCTCAAGCTCTCTCGGGACAGTCTCAAGCTAGGTACACTCTCCATGGGTTCTCTAAGGTTCTGGTCCAAATAGAAGGTGTAATGACCTTGGATGTAACTGCAGGAAGAGCCCCAACCACTCCAACGGAAGCCATGGACTTCATGGTTGTCATTGTTAAGGCAGATAACAACATTGTCCTCAGATACCCCAGTCTAGCAGTTCTTCACGTTGTACCTTAAACCTTCCATATGAAGATGAAGTTAGCCACAGCCAAAGTGGTAGGAGAAGTCAAGGGAAGTCAGGAAGCCACACGGGCCAACTATACAGCCATAGTGGGGGGATAGGCCCTCCCGCTCGATGCCAAAGAGCTCCCTTAAGAGAGGAACCAAATTAATTCAGAACTCATAGATGAATTGGAAGAAGTCCCATTCTCCCAAGAATATAAGATGAATTGCTTCCGAGTATGCAAAACTCTCCCCTCCCCCCACCTACCCACCCTGTAACACTTATCTTTTAGAAAAAAATCCTTAAATATTTGATTTTGTATTTTTCTTTTCTTTTTTCTATGATTTTGAGTATATTTTCTTATATTAATTAGTTTTATTCTATTTTATAATGATTAATTTGGATGTTTGGGGTTAAACAGAAAAATCTGAGATATAAGAGTTTTGAGGTGAGTTTTCTCGGAAGAGACGATTCCGATTTAACCCGATATTTTTCCTTGGCATACATATGTAATAGAGGGTTGGATAATTGATGATTTGAAGGAGTTGTTTGGTAATATCAAGAAGTTGAAATTTTTGGAGTTCGGGGTTGAAAATAACCCTTGAATTGTTAATTTTATTTGATTTTGGGCTTCAGCCCATAACCCTAACCCCTCATTATTTAAAACCCTTCTTATTTACAATAATTCCACTCTCCATTTCTTTTCTCTTTCTTTGTTTCCTTCTTGGCCGAAATTCACCCACGACCCAAACCTAGGGTTTGGTTAATCAACCTTCTATTCCACTTCAAGCTTTGATTTTTTTTGGAGATTCTAGTAGAGTTTTGGGGTGCTATTCTGCTTACTAATGTTAATTTGTGGAGAGAACTCCATTAAGGTATACCTAATTGTATATTTGTATGTTGAATTATATGCTTTTTATTTCTTTTTATAAAAACTATGATAGGATGATGCCTAGAGTATGTGTAACATGCTTAGGGAGAATAACTGCAATTTTAATGGTGATAATATAGAAATTTTATAAAAACTAGGGTTTGAGATTAGGGAATGAAAAGAGAATTGTATATCTATTATGCTAGTAATTGCTTTAATCTGTGTGGGATATTATGGGATTGTTTAGTAGCATTTTTGACAAATTTTAATAATTATATGTCATTGTAGGGAATTTTCCTGGTATCTGGAAATTATAATAATGGAGTTTATTGGTATAATAATATGATAAATTGTGGGAAATATTTACAAATAAAATACATCATTCTTGAGGTGTATATTTAAGTTAATTTAGGATAGAGAAATTTATTTGGAGTATTTTTGCCCTTAAAATATAAAATATCGATTAGAACTCCTCCGATCGAGGGGTAAAATTTTGAGTTGGTTGTAGAGTTAGAGATTTGTTGTTTTGGTATGCTTACGTGGGTTGTTCATGACATGTGAATAGATACCGATGTGAATTTGGGGGTAGATAAAGTGGTTTGGGTTAATGGATAATGGGTTCTATAATTTCATTAATAGGTGAAAGAAAACAAATTTTGATTGACGACTGGGCGAGCGTGGGGTGTATTCCTGTCGGTTCGTCAGGTGAGTATGATTATACTAGATATATCTTATGTTGTGGTAAAATTTTAGGATCATCCAATGTGTATTGTGATGGATATGGCCGGTGACGACTGAATGGAAAATACAGAATTTCAATAGTTTAGATTGTAGTTCTGTAGTGTTTGTGCATGGTTTTATATGTTTGGTGCTTTCAGTGATAAATTGGATTTATAAATGATAAGATGATGTGATTAATGACATGGTGTATGTATGATATGTAGGTAAAGATGATGGGTGATATTGAGTATTGGTGGGTACGTATTGCACAAGATAAATTGAGTATATAATTAATGTGCTTTGAAACCGTGTTTTATTGACGAATAGACCATAATTGGTGTTATTAATGGGATGTATATTTTATTTATACTCTCATGGGTGTGTTTGAATGAAAAGAGATAGTTATGTGATTAATGTATGGTCAATTTTTTTTTTCTGATTTATCATTGCCTACAGAATCCATGGGGTTTGGGCTAGACTCATAATACCATAGTTATCAGCTTGGGGTGCGATGTATATTATCCAGTTTATCTGAGATGCGGTGTATATTACCCAGTTTATCTTTAGAGTGCGGTGTATATTACCCAAGTTATCTTCTTAGGGTGCGATGTATATTACCCAAACTATGTTTGGGGTGCAGTGTTATATATTATCCGAGTTATCGGCTTGGGGTGCGGTATATATTATCCAAACTATGTTTGGGGTGTGGTGTATATTACCCAGTTTATCTGGGGTGCGGTGTATATTACCCAAGTTTCACTTTCACTTGGGGTGCGGTGTATTCCCTTGTTGGTATAGGGCCGGGAGGAAGGCGTAGGCTCGGACGTGTAAGACTCTGTGTGAGCATCGATCCGCATGTTTATTCTACTGGGCTATCGGCTTCTGTTTGGTGATGATGTGGGCACTAATCAATCAATTAATAAAATGAGTATTTATGTGAGAAAAGTGAAAATTTTTAATGGTAAGTTCTATTATGAGATGATAATAAATATTAAAGTAAAAACAAGATATAATATGAGATTGATAAAAAAAGAAAGGAAATGATAATAGAGTTAGAAAAAGGGGAATTGGTGATGCTTATGTACATATCAACTTAGCAAAGATAAAGTAAATGAAAATATATTGGGTGTGGTATTATTACCCAGTTTATCTGGGGTGTGGTGGTTATATATATATATATATATATATATATATATATATATATATATATATATATATATATATATATATATATATATATATATATATGTGTAACCCAGTTTATCTGGGGGGCGGTGTTATATTACCCAAACGATGTTTGGGGTGCGGTGCAACAATAGAGCAGGTGCGTCGCCCACAAAATGTAATGGTTACTGTATGGTAAGTATATGGTTAAAGTAAGTGTAGTGATGTAATCAAAGTATCTTTACCTTGGTATCATGTCAAGGAACTTCTGCCTACTATTTCTATGAAAATGGTGGGAACTACTTGCCTAGGCACGACTCCACGGTAGATCGGGTGTGGTGTTATATATATATTACCCAAGTTATCGGCTTGGGGTGAGGTGTATATTACCCAAGTTTCACTTGGGGTGTGTTGTATTCCCTCGCTCGTATATGGCCAGGAGGAAGATGTAGCCTCGGTAGCGTAGGACCCTTGGTGGGCGGCGATCTGTATAATCATATAACGTTGGAAAGATATCTATATACATATGGTGTTAATATATATTGGTGATATTTATGATTGGTGACATTCTTGTTAATGTTATATTAATATATTGGTGATATTTATTATTGGTGAAATTCTAGTTAATGTTGTATTAATGATAATGGTGATAGGATATCAGTGATGACGTTGAGATAGTTTTATATATATTATTGGTAATACTATTTTACCGATCGTTTTATGTATCCATATAATGTTACAGAGAATTGGGAATTTGAGTATCTATATAATAAAACATAAGGCAAAGCTATCAAGTGGCTCTCCTTCAATTAGAAGGAAATCAAAGGTCAAGATTTGTGCTCACAAAAAATATTTTCCCGCCCGCTACAGTAACATGTACTGTAGCTAGCTACAGTAACAGGTACTGTAGCTACAGTCCGTGTTACTGTAGCTACAATAGCCTCATTCAGTTTTTTTTCCTTTTTCTTTTATATAAGGATAATGATCAACATTTGAATGAGGCTACTGTAGACTCATACGTAGTATACTCATATATGGTTGAGATCAAGCCTGAGATGATTGGCCACTACCTTGCTGTGTTCTCCATTTCATAAAAGCCCGTCAAGCATGGTAGACCTGATATTGGTGCTACTCACTCTTCAGGGTTCATTCCCCTCAAGTGAAAGCCACAAAGATGTCTTTGAGAGTCTGGAAGCTGGACTGCTAGGCTATTTAATTTTGGAATATGAGGTTCCGTGTAATCTGCTGTGAACTTTACTAAATTTTGACTCATGTAGTTGATATTTGTTTGGGTTTTAAAATTAATTAACCTTTAATCCCCACTTTTAATTAATTAAGAAAAGACTAATTAAAATCACACTAATCTTAATTAAGAAAATCTTTAATTGTTGTGGTTTAATTAGTCTTTTTTTAATTAATTAAAATTTAGGGATTAAAAGTTAATTAGTTTAAATCTAATTAACTCATCCAAAACATTAGGGATTAAGCTTAAATAAAATTAATAATCCCTAATTTTGTATTAATTTCATGTAAAAATAAAATAAAAAAGTGTTTTAAATTATTTTCGTTACAATATTACTACAACAAAAAAATAGCTAACATTTAGTTATTGCTACAGTAAACCTCTATTCAACTAAAGCTACATTTCAGAAATCAAATCTAAGGAATTGCTTTCGCTACAGTGCTTTTCCCTCTCATCATTTTTTTTACAACCAACCAAACCACCCCTAATTATTTTAGTATGTAATTATTTTACGACATCTAATTATTTTTTATAACTTATCGTGTAGTCACTAACAAGATGGTATTGCATATAAATGTTGACCTATGTGATTTTTTTAGTAAAATAGGATTGCATATATTTTACTGTTTACAGTGTTTTTCATATATTGCATCGTTTAGAAAATGTGCCGTAGGCACGTGTCCACAGGTAAACCTAGTATGTATGTATATATATATATATATATATATATATATATATATATATATATATATGCAAGACTGATGATGATAATATGGTAGCTGATAGCATAGTGGTAATTTGATTAATGTAGGGGTGATATAATGTCTTCTTACGCGATAATAGACTGATGCTTGATATATATATGTAATTTGTTGACTTGTGTATAAGAATATGAGTGACTTGGGCAAGGTTGGTGAATTATAGGAGTTTACATATGTAGGAGGTTTATTGGCGAGATGAGTTAAATTATAGTGGTGATATTGTTCTAATTGGTGAAAAAAATGCAATTGACGAAAGAAGCTTTTGGTAGTGTGCCTAGGAACTACTGCCCCCATTTTGATAGAAATGAGGGGAACTCCCTGCCTGGATACATATCAGAGGCAAGGACTTGTCCCGGAGTAATGTGTAATAGTTATTTTTATTTATAAATGAATTGTCCTTTATTTATGCTTTTACTTCTTTAATCAAATTCGTATATGTTATTTTTAACTTGGTAATAATTCCTTGTGCTTTAAATTTATGTTTTCATTCTTTTTGGGATTATACTCACATCAGTATTGGCTGACCTTTGTTGTTTTGGGGGTTAGTGGAGTCCCTTCCTGAGGGTGGATGTCCCTAAACTTCCTTTTTGCAGGAATTGAGTAGCTGCGAGGTGAGATACCCTGGATTCCATAGTTTTGTAATTTTACTTTCTCTAGTAGTAGGGTTGATGGATCATTTATCAGTTATATACATTTTATTAACTTATGTTATGTATAATTGTGGGGTAGAAAATAAAATCTGTGTAATATTTTGTATTTTGGAAGATTATGCATGTATCACTATGGGATGATGATATATAGTGATGATAAAGTATGTGAAACCTCATACCCGCCTTGTTGTGGAGTATTGGGCTCTGTGTGTGGTTTCCTAAACTTTTTCTAAAAATCTAGTACGTTTTCAAGAAAAATTTTGATTTTTATTGTATATCTTGTGTTATATGATGATATTTACCCCCGAGCCCTATATTTATGATGTCTGTGTGATGTTGCTTGTTTTGGCCTGGGAAGGATATATATATATATATATATATATATATATATATATATATATATATATATATATATATATATATATATATTGCCCGTGTTGTGATATTTTTAATTATTTGCAAAATCCTGTAAGGAATTTCTGAAAAATGGTTAATATTTCAGGGGAGACTGTCCAAATTTTAATTGAAATCCACTAAGATTATTTTAGTTAGAAATAGTTTAAAGTAAGAAAACAAATTTTGGGGGGTTGTTACACCCCCCCCCACCACCACCACTGCCACCAAGTAAAAGAGCAAATCGTTCATTGCATATAGGAGAACCAAGACTTGTTTGCTTGGATCCCTGCAGACATGCCAAGTATCTCTGAAGAGCTTACCATACATCGTCTGACTATGAACCCATACATCAAGTCCGTCCAGCAGAAGCGCTGTAAGTTTGCCCTCGACCGATAGTAAGCCATCAAAGAGGAAGTTGACAACTCCTAGCCATCCACATCATCCAAAAGGTTAGCTACCCCGAATGGCTAGCCAATATAGTCATGGTAAAGAAAGCCAGGCAAGTGGAGAATTCGCATCAACTTCACCGACCTCAGCAAGGCTTGCCTGAAGGACCCTTCCCTCTTTTCAGCATCGACGCCTTGATCGATGCCACATCCGGTCACGAGCTGCTAAGCTTTATGATGCCTTCTTGGGATATATCCAGATCCGTCTTTGTATTCTAAACTACCCTTCTGTATTCTCTCTTCCATGCATACATTCTTTTCGTTGATTTGTATATGTTATGTATTTTGACCAAGTATTCACTTATTGTTTAATAGTTTAAATTAAAATTTCTATTTATTATTTTTTATTATATTTTATCCCATTTCTATTTTCTTCTTCATGTCTATTTATTTAATATTTTTTTAATGTCCGAATTCGTATCATATCCGATACATTGTATCTGATTTGTATCAGTATCCAAAATTTGTGGATATAGCTATAATTTTTTTTACCTATCCATATTCGTATCAGCATTCGTATTCGACTTTGGAGTGGGGATACGGATATTGGTATTGCCCATATCCGAATTGTATCTAATCCGAAAGAATCCATACTATAAAGTAATGAATTTTATATTTTACATCCTGAAATCTTGAAAGCATCCTTCATTATAGTTCATGGCCTTTACTATTACTGGGTCAATCCCTTTGGGCTAAAGAATGTAGAAGCCACCTACCAGCGATTGGTGAACAAAGTCTTCAAAGAGAAAATCTGGGAAAACAAGGAAGTTTACATTGATGACATGCTCGTCAAGAGTTTTAAAATAGAAAAGCATGTGCCCGAATTCCAAGAAGCATTTGATTTAATGCGAAGACACAATATGAGATTAAATCCTTCGCAGTGCACCTTCGGGGACTTCTCGGGGAAAATCTTGGGTTCGTGGTTAGCCAAAGAGGAATTGAGGCAAACCCTGAGAAGATCCAAGCCATAATCTACATGGCTCCCCTGACACCATCAAGAAAGTTCAGAAGCTTACAGGAACCTTACCGCCATCATTCACATTCTCTCCAAGTCTTGAAAGAGGTGCCTTCCATTCTTCAAAGCCCTCCGAGGGGCAAAAGGTTTTGAGTGGGGAGAAGTATATCAAGTAGCCTTCCAACAGCTCAAGGCACATCTTGTCAATCCAACACTCAGCAAGCTAGAGTAGGGTGAGGTTCTCTACCTCTACCTGGCCATTTTCGATCAGACCCTCAATACCATCTTGGCAAGATAAGAGGACAAAAAACAAAAGTTTAGCTACTAAGTGAGCAAAATCCTTCATGACGTCGAGCTCCGTTATTCCAAAATGGAGAAAATGGTTGACGCTCTGATCATGGCAACTCGTAAGTTTTTCCCGTACTTCCAAGCTCATTCCATCTCTGTCCTTACTGACCAGCCACTCAAGCAAATGCTCCATAAGCTGGAGAACTCTGGACGACTTATGGAGTGGTCCATCGAGTTGAGCCAACATGACATCAACTATCGACCAAGGATGACTATCAAAGTCCAAGCCTTGGCCAAATTCATAGTTTAAAGCAATATCCTTGATCCCCCCTAGGAAGCCAAAGAGCCCCCTAGTCTGAAACGTTTATGTTGATCGGTCCTCCTACCTCGAGGGGAGAAACCAGAGTCATCTTGCTCGGATCCGATGAGTTCACTCTCTAGTATTCACTGCGCCACAACTTTCCAGCCTCCTAAAATGAAACTGAATATGAGGCACTGATTTTCAGCCTCCTCCTAGCTCGGAAGGCATGGACACAAAGGTTCGAGGTGTTTAGCGACTCTTAGTTTGTGGTGAACCAAATCAAAGGAGACTATGAGGCCAGAGATGACTGAACGGTCAAGTACCTAACTTGTGTTAAGAAACTACTGGCCGCATTAAAAGAAGCAGAAGTCACCCACATTTCTTGCTAGGAAAATGGGCCAGCAGATGCCCTCTCTAAGTTAGCATCATCTACTTTCGATGAACTTGGACAAAGTGCTTACTGAATTCCTACTCAAACCAAGCATCGAAGATGGAGCATTAGAGCTCATGTTCATCACCCCCCAAACACCCGGAGATTATTAGATGAGAACCTTGATCTACTTCCTCGATAAGGGAATCCTCCCGGCGGATCCCAACAAAGCAAGGAAGATCTGGGTTAGAGATGATTGATATTTACTTGTTGAAGGGATGCTCTACAAGCATTCCTGCACACTAGTAGACGGTTGGCCTTACTTGCAATGCCTCACCCCCGAGAAGGCAAAATATGCCCTAAGAGAAGTACACAAAGGAAATGGTGGTAGCCACCAGGGAGCAAGTTCCCTCGCACAGAATATTCTCAACCGCGGGTATCATTGACCCACACTCCTTGGTGACGCCCAAAAGTACGTCCGCCAATGTACCTCTTGCCAGAAGTACCTTTCTATCAAGCAAGTGCTCCAAACCAACCTTAGCTCCATGTCAAGTCATATTCCCTTTGCCATGTTGGGAATGAACTTACTCGGACCATTTCCCCTCGTTACTAGGCAAATAAACTTCCTCGTGGTAGACATCGACTACTTCACAAAGTGGATTGAGGCAGAACAACTAGCTTCTATCACCGAGCACAAAATTCATCATTTTTTTTGAAGAACATCATGTGCAGGTTCGGGATCCCTTGAATCCTTGTCAAGATAATGGAACACAATTCGTCGGCAAGGAATTTCCGTAAAGTTTGCACTGATCTAGAGATCAAACAATGCTTCTCCTCCATCTCACATCCCTAAACCAATGGTCAAGTTGAGAATACCAACCGAAAGATTCTTGATGGCCTAAAAAAGAGGTTAAATGAAGCCCCCAAAGGAAAATGGGTCGAAGAGCTCCCAAGTGTACTTCGGTCTTACATAACCTCAAGAGAACTTTAACAGGGAGTCCCCTTTAACATCACCTTCGGCTCCAAAGAGTTGATCCCCTAGAAGTTAGACTTCCTCCCCCCTGCCTTCTTTCTTTCAATGAGGACCAGATTATTTCTGAAGCAACCTTGATCTCATTGAGGAGGTCCATGCGAAATTTGCTCAACAACGAAGTATCTACAATAGCAGGTGGAGAAGTGCTACAACAAGAAGGTTCGCCCTTCAAATGTTAAAATGGGGGACCTGGTCCTCTAGAAGCTCAAAATCTCCAATCTGCGCAAGAAGGGGAAGCTCACTCTAAACTGGGAAGGACCATACAAGGTCCTTCTGTAGTGCCCCGAATTTCATACATTGGAAACTAAGAGTGGGTGAGATGTATGCCTGAGATGGAGCAAAGATAGTACGCTGGTCTTGGGTCAGTACGCTAGCAGAATCAGGGTGCTGCACTCCACATCGGCTAAAAATGCAATCATGTATTAGCTTAGTTTCCCGATTTTAGCGAGGAAGCTAAGTCTTAAGGGGGGTGAATGTAATACCCCTGATTTCCTATATATATATATATATATATAATATGTTGAATGAAGGGCTTGGCTTGGATGGGCCTAGAAGAGATTATATATATATATATATATATATATATATATATATATATATATATATATATATAATATGTTGAATGAAGGGCTTGGCTTGGATGGGCCTAGAAGAGATTATATATATATATATATATATATATATATATATATATATATATATATATATGTATGCATATATGGAAAGGGCCGAGGATATATATGGAGGGACCAAGAGAATAATGTTGTGGATGTGAATATGAGGGTGGGCTCGGGTTCATGTGTGGAGGTGCATGCATACTTGCATGTGAGTGGAGGAGGTGCATGTGTGAGTGTGCTTGTCACGTGAAAGAGAGTGAGATGAGTGTAGATTGTCCCATATCGGATGTGTGAGTAGGTGTAGGATTGTTTATATTAGGGTGCTTGTGATCCAAGAGTACTTACTAAGCTATCTCTTTTGGTGAGGCTGTGCCCTGTGGTGGAGCCGTAGTTAGGTTTTGTTTTACCCGTATGCGCGTAGGCACGTGCGGAGCTGAGTAGGGCTTGGGGCGTTACACTCTCCACCGTGGGGCTTACCAACATGAAGATCTTAGGGGAAAGAAGATATCCAGGACTTGGAAAGCGAAGTACCTCATGAAGCACGACAAGGGCACTTAATGCCCTCCACCCGTAGTGAATTTTCAATTTGTAATAAGGCCGATTCTTATAATGGCCCAGAGCATGTAATAAAGGTGAGCCATCAAGACAGCCACTTAGGATCGTTTTTCATAACAACTTAGTATTTTCTTTTGCTAATGTACAACTCTATGGATGTGAACAATGAGTTAGGTGATATCCCTCTCTCGAAGCCCCTCTAACAGCTCATTAACTCTAAAATTACTAAGTTTGGGGTCCAGCTCTTCCCTAGAGTTGCTCCCACAGCTAGCTAACTTTTAAAATAGCAAGTTCGGAGTCCATTTGTTCCATAGAGTTGATTCCACAACTAGTCAACTTTAAACAACAAGTTAGGAGTCCAAACTCATGGCTCAAAGTTTCCTGCCAACTCGCTAACAAGCAAGTTTTGGAGCTGGGCTCACCACTCAAAAAAGCTCCCACGACTTGTTGACTTCCCAAATAACAAGTTCGGAGTCCAACACTGGTGGCTCAGAGTCACTCTCGCGAACTCACAAATAAGCAAGATCAGAGCACGACTCGCCACTCGAACTACTCCAAAAACTCGTTAAAATCTCCAAATAGCGGGTTCAGTGTCCCAAATCATGAATCAAAGCCGCTCCCTAGCTCGTAAATTTGCAAGTTCGGAGCTCGGCTCATTGTTCTAAATGTTGTTGCAACCCGTTGATTTGCCAGAGAGACAAGTTCAGGGTCTAACCCACCCCTCCCATGGGGGCTACCCCTACAACTTACTAGAATAAGACAAGTTGGGTCTAGTTCTCGAATAGAGCCGTTCCCCTAACTCGACAACATCAGACAAAAAACCACAATACAAGGAATGCAAGAGACAATACTCAAAACAGTTAGAAAGATCTTTATTTGATAACAAATATCTTATTATTAGCTTGAGGATACATTTAAAATATCTTCATTCACTTTTACATAAAAGCGTGAATAACCAAACGTAAGGTTGGCATTCGGGTCGATCGAGCCATGTCGGGCCCAAACCGCCGGGTTTGCCCAGGTTTCGGGCAGGCTCGGGTCAGGTTGGGTCATTAACCAGGATGGAAAGGGGCCGGGTTAAGAAGTTCAAAAATCGACCCGTTCGACCTGCAAACCGGTACGGGTTGAACCCAATTCGGGTTGGCCTGGGTCGCGGGTAGGCCTGGGATTCTGGTGGGTTGAATTTATTTATTTTTAACTAAAAGAAAATATATATGTACAACAAGATTAAGAGTTGAACATAATTGTATATTCATTTCAACTTCTATGAATTTTTTACAACTTTTTTGCATATAAATACATGTAATAAAAACAAAAAAAACATACAATTTTCTAGAATTACATGTTTAACTAAGGGGATAATGTAGAATTTTGAGATATTCTAGAGTTAAATTCAAAAGAGGGCATTGGACTACTGTCATGCAACTCTACTTAACCTAAACCTAGGATCTCATCACCTTAAATTCCCTACTCTTGTTGTTGTTCTTCAAGCAAGTTTCTTCCACTTGTTGAGGTAGAGACTGCTTATCATTGAGTCCTGTCTTCAGCCTTCATCCAATTTTTTGTGCACATGAGCATCTCCAACGAATCCAGCTTCAAGTGATTCCTATAATCTGTTAAAACCCTACCACTTGTAGAAAAATACTTTCTGAAGCAACTATAGAGACATGAGGGGTTAGTATATCTCTAGCCATATATGAAAGAATTGGAAAATGATTTTCATGTTCTTTCCACCATTGTAGCACTTCAATCTTACAACTAGAACTCTCACTATCATGTTAATTATACCAGTTTAATTCATTATGTGCATTAGTCATAGGTTTTTTGATTGAATACGAGCAAGTAAATTAGCAGTGACATCTTCTAATGTACTCTTACCCTTACCTCTAGAAGTTGAAGAAGAAGTAATTATACAAGTTGTATTACTAGATGCAAAATTTCTATCATAATAATCATACAAGTTATTCAATTTCGACTCAAATTTAGCTAAATATTCATCACAATCATAAGAAGATTTGTTTCCAAGTATAGTAAAAAAATTCAATCAAACTCCTCATACCTGCTAATTTGATACGAGGATTCCTAACAATAGCAATAGAATACAATATAGGTGAAGGATTAAAATACTTCAAAATTTTAATATAAGAGGGTTCGACTATATGGCTAATGTAAGGGCCCGAAATCATGTCTAGAAAAGTTTGCATCATAGTAATTATTGAATTAAAAATACTACTAGATGTAGAATTATATGATTTTGAAAATTTCAAAGTTGCGATTTTAAAAAGTTCAAAAAATCTTAACAAAGCTTCAACAAACTGCCATAATTCAGGAGTCATTTGAAATTTTTTCACATTTTTGCAATACAAAAATCATTTATAATCGCTTTATATTGAGTAACAACATTTAATGAATCAAACATAGAGTTCCATCGGTGTTTAACATCCCTAGGAAATTTACTAAAATGCATATCCCTAAGATTACACCATTTTTTAAATTCTTGAAGCATAATACCACTTAAAGTGATGAAATGTCCACAATTTCTAATGTTATGCACAAACGGATCGACTACTTTCAAGGCAGCTTGTACGCATAAATTTAAAATATGACATGCACATCTAACATGAAAATTTCAAGACATAGAGGAGCAAATTGATCTTTTAATGCACTAACCGAACTATTGTTGTTGGAGGCTTTATCAAAACTAATTGTAAAAGTTTTATTGCGAATTTGAAAAAAATCCCAAACTTCTAAAATGCGAGTTGTGATAATCATACCACTATGAGGATACGGGAAGTGATATGATTGTCTCTTGAATTATCCAATCACTATCGATCCAATGATAAGTTATGCTCATCATCAGAATATCTTTACAACCTTTCCAACAATCGGAAGTTAACGATACTCTACAATTTAAAGAATACAAGAGTGCATTTAAAGCGTTTCTCATTTCGTTGTAAAGTTTAAAACAATCGGCCTTGAGTGTGTTTCTAGGAATTCTCTTAAAATGTGGATTTAGTGCATTTCGATTAATGTCTCTACGTTCGTACTCTCGGAATATAAAAAAAGTAATTCATCCTTAATAACTAGTTTGGCCATTTCCCGACGAACAATTTCCGAATCATAGGGGTGGCTATCTATTTGTCCGATCCTAGGGTTGATTATTTGTCTTGTACTAGTGCAGGGTGTACATTTAAAATGTGTCATTTAATTTTACTCGTTCCCTCGCCCTTCTTCCATTTGTAACTTTTTCTACAAGTTTTACAAATCTTATGTCCTATACTAGGATTCTCCCCGTCAGGGATATAAGTCATAAAATTTGTGCCAATCACTAGTTTCCCCTATAGCTTTTCTACTAGAAGTTGGTTGCTTGGATTCGGTTTTATGTGTTTGTGTGTCACTAGTATGCATTTCTTGTACTATGTCGTGTGGAGAAACATTGTGAGAACCTATGTTAAGCATAGAGTTATATTCGGGCTCTAATTGTGGGATTGTTGGAGGCCGACGAGAAGAACTAGTGGAATTTTGTCCACTTTGGCTACGGCCGCTACTTAGTGATCTAGACATGATAAATGGTTTGTATTAGTAGTGTATGTACAAAAAAATGATTTCTAGTGTTTTAATAGGGCATGTGAAAAAATAAAAAAAACAATGTTGTAGGTAAATATTGAAAAAAAATTCTGAAAAACAATAGGCGGGTTGAGAGAGAGAGTAGCGAAAAACCAACAAACAAATATGATCAATTTTTTTTTTAAATCTACAACAATAATAAAGAGCTAGGAGGGTTGAGAAATTTTGGTACGAATAATCGTATATAGAGTTAAGAGAAAAAACTAATAGTAGAGAGGTTCTAGAAGTAGACATAGTCGATGAAGTTTGTAGTAGATGCAGTCATATAGTCGTAGAAAGAGAGAGATACAGAGACAGAGAGACGGAGAGAGAGAGAGAGAGAGAGAGAGAGAGCTTCTTTGTTGAGAGAGTTTGTAACAGACGTAGTTGAGAGTGTTGAGTGAACACGAATTCGATACGATCGAAATTGTTCACTTATTTGTTGCTTACTTCTTTGTTGAATGAACTTGATTGAATTGAGTAGTAGTAGTACAAAGTAAGAGAGTTGATAGATGGAGGTGTGAAAAGGCCGGGTTAAGCGGGTTTGTTTTTTATCTTTTTCAACCTGGGTCGACCTGGTAAGGGTTTCGTGTTTGACCTGAAAGTCGGGTCGCGGGTTGACCCAAACCAGATGCCAACCCTAACCAAATGTATGTCGGGGCGCTCTACTTTCCTCCTCTGCTCTAATCACTTATGGCCACTCAGGCGAGGAAAGTTTTGGTTAAGAGGTATAGTTCATTTCCTCCTCTGAGAGAACTCACCCAGACCACCTAAACGGTCGGAAGGAGGGACGACCCCAATTGAACGAGTTTGAAAGTTGTGGTGGCCTAGGCAAAGCCCACTCCTTATAGACCTATGCTTGATGAAGCATCCACTCCACTCTAGGCATCCCATGGGTTTCATGGTGCCACTCGCGCCCCCGTGGACGACTCTTTAGGTGTCACCCAATCATTTGGACGAGGAGTACCCCGCATTCACAATCCCCCAGCTTCGCCTCCAGACAATAAATTGTCAAGTCTCTCTCGATGAATAACTCCCTCAGCAGGTCTTCCTCACTGTGGCAACCTCTGTCTACCGAGGGAGGCAACGACATATCTAAGGGGCAATTCCCATGCATGAGAGCGAGCTCCTGGTCCTTCACGAGCAACATGGCTGTCAAAATCTTGATCTCGAGTGAAGTCTCTTGTGCGAATCGTTGTGGAAATGAACGAACTCAGCGTCTCTCTCAACCAGTACAACCTTCAATTGAGAAAGCAATACGGATACATGACTAAGTCCAGCGAATGGCTTTCACCATTCATAAGCTGTAAGGATTTTTACATCACTATACAAGAATAAAAGGAATAAACAAGAAAGAATCATCCACGCATGCATGAACAAGTTGATATAACCAACAGAATTACTTGAAAACAAAAATACTTAATCTCAAATAATCAGGTCTGGAAACAAGACTTAAATCTTGGGACAAAAATGCCCAATACAAAATCCATGTAGCAATTACAATTTATTCAAACAGGAAATAAACTAATGCAAGAAACTCCAGCAAGCCTAGAATACTTGGTCACTTACTCCCTGGGCAGCTGGTCACCAAAGTCTGCAAATTTAACAAATTGCAGGAAGAGGAAAAAGAAACAAAACGTATGTCAATGCAAGTTACAGGCCGCTTGTAGTGCATGCAACAAGTACAAAAATAGATGGACAAGTATAGAATAACAGTAAGAAACAAGTATTAAATATGCATGGAATGGACGTGACAGAAAAGTAGGGTATCTAACTCCTAATCAAGAAACAGAATCAAGTAACATGATGAGATAACAGGGTGCATGTAACATGTGACAGGTATCAGGTAGCTTGCAAACAGGTAAACATGTAACAGGTTTCAAGTAGCATGTACACGTAACAAAAATATGCAGGTGATCATGTTATTCTCAAGTCTTGTATTTAATCCTATCTAGATAGCACTTCATGCGTCCCAAATTTTACCACATGGTTGCTACTTACATGCAAGTTACGTTTAGATCTAGTGGTGGGTTTCTATAGGGCCGTGTACTCAGGCATCATGCACAGGTAACAGGTAACAGGTTCATGAATAAGGTAGTAACAGGTAACAGGTTCATGAATCAATAGGTACATGAATCAAAGCATAAAGTACATCAGGTTCATGAATCAACATAAAGTAAAACAATTTCATGAATCAAACATAAAGTGGGAAACATGGGCCTCCTTCTGAGTACACATACCTATATTGTCCACTACTAAGGTCTTTCCTTTAACCCTGGCATGATTAATTTTTTATTATTAACCAAACATGCATACATGCACAAGACAGGGCAAGAAGAACTTGGTAAGAAAAAGAGACAGGTTCAGATCGGACAGAAACATGCATGGGTGACAAACAATTCATCAAGGCTAGGACAACGGGACTTTCAATTCTGGACAGCAAGACATGACTGCACCAAAACCAAGATTCTCGTTGCCAAAAGAATGCAAATATGGATCTGTAAGAAAATCTAAAAAATAAACTCTCGGAAGAATCCAGCACATATACAAAATTCATATAAAAACTACAGAAACAGGGCTCAAAACAGCGTTTACTACAGAATTCATATTCAGCCAGAATTCGCAAAGTTGTATTTAAGCATAAAAATAGCATAAAAACTTACTGATTAAATCTAAGAAAAATCTGGAAGATTTCCTAGTATGTATAGTATCAGCATATAAATTATCATAATATTCCATTACATATAGCATAGTCAAATAAATTCGGAAAGCAGAAAGATACAGCAAGTTTACAAATCTGAAGTTTTAGACACAGCAGTACTAAAACAGTGATAGATCACAAAGCATAACTCGAAATCCAAATACGTCAAAAGGTTTGTAAAATAGACACAGCAGGATACGTTTCATATTGACAAAGTTTTAATCAACATCAACTGGAATCTGGTTGAAAATATGGTTCTTTACTGAACAGCATGCAGTTTGAAAATATATTGGGTTGTTCACAAACTTGGAATAATTCATAAAAGTCATTAAATAAATTTACAAAAATTAGGGATTGATCCCAGTCATGTTTAGTCATACCCAGAAAAATATTAGATCCAAGTATTACTTTTAACACCAGTTTTAAAATCATATAGCATTCAGCGATCTCAGTCAACAGAATCTGAAAATTACGACACAGCTCCAGTAAAATGGCGAAAACTCACACATCAAAAATCAAAACTGAGTTTAAAAGGGTCTAAAATATTGAACCAAAATAAGGCAACAGCAAAACAAAAAATCTTCTCATGCATTTAATCAAACAACTCATATGCAATAAATCAAACTTAGAATATAATGCAAAGCATGGTATATTAGATATTCAAAACAATATGGTATGGGCATTTAACTAATCTACTACAAGATAACACAACTAATACACCAAGCATGCAACAAATACACCACATATCATGAATCATGAAGCAACATACATATATGTATCTAGATTATTTTCATGTCGTGTGTGTGACAACTAAGTATGATGGATCAAGACTAAGAATGGATCAACGGATGGATCAAGATTTAACAAGAGATCTTTTTTAGAACGAATCCAAAAACAAAAGCGAGACTACATGCGGTATTTTGTACTTGTATATACAAAAAAAAATATACAAGTTACTTGCCTTTGAGGAGACAACGAAACCGACGAAAGAACAACTGGAATGGATCCCGGGCGACGAACACGCGAACCGAGCGAGTCTGGATGAGATGATCACGATAATGATCGGATCGAACGACCAATGATGGTGATGATGATGATCAAGATGATTGACGATCGGATGGCTGATAAAGATCCGAGTGCACTGCTTGGCATAAGCACACAGAGACAGCGGCAGTGCACCGGCGGATGATGGCTTCAACTACGATTTCAAGGGCAGCTCGATGGAAGGATGGAAAGACACCGCCAATGATGGCAGGCGGCAACAGCAAGGACAACTGTGACCAGGGGGGGTCGTCGAGTGCTGGGTCGATGGAACACAGGGCAGTAGCCGAAGAGGCACAGGGCGGTTGGCTGGATACCGTCGACAGGGGCAGGGCTTCGGAAGGGCTAGCTGGCATGGCTGAAGGGAATGGAGATGTAAGCCCTATTTTCATTTTTTTTGTATTTTGTACTCTTTTAATTATTGTGTTTGAATTCATTTATTATGGTGCATTTTTGTCTTTTCTTGTGTTCTTTTGCTCTTTTTGGATCAATCTGCATTCTTTTGATTGGATTCTGTCTTTTATGGATTTGGCTCTTTTCTATTTTGAATTCGATTTGTTCTCCTTTGTGTTCATCTCATTTTATTGCTTTGGTTTGTCTCTTTTTTGAGCCAAAACCGATACCCAGAACCCAATAGTTTGACCCTAAACTCTAATTTCCTAATCCCTATAAATACCCCTCATTATTAACCCTAATTAATTACCCCCCCTCTTTCACGCCATTTCTCTCTCCCCGTTTCTATTTCTCTCTCTATTTTTCGTAACCCAAACCCAACACCCTTAACCCCGATCGCCGTCCATCCCTCGACCCTCGTCCATCCCCGTCATCACCACCGTCTTCGTCTACATCTCCTCTACATCGTCATCACCGTCGCTCGCTTTCCCCATCCTTGCCATCACCGTTCGAACCCAACCACCGAGAGTTCGCCATTGCCGTTCTCTCTCACCGTCGCCCTAACCCATCGCCGTGCACTCCTATCATCTTCGTCATTCTTCGCCGCTCACCGTGATCCCCTTGCGACGCCGTCAAGACGTCGAGCATGTCATCGTCTCTATTTTCGACCACAAGAAAAGAGCTTTCGCTCGCCGGAGTTTCGTCGCTGTCGTTGCTACCCGACCGTGGTGCTGTCGAGATCGCCGTGGTCGCGCCGCCGTGCCGCAGCCGCCACAGTCGCGTCGCCAGTCGCCGCACCGTTTTTTCTCTCTGTGGCCGAAGGTTGAAGAAGTTCAACTAGTGGTCAACTTTGGTGTTTCGTGTTCTGGCCTCTTGGATCCGAAGTTGCCGTTCCGTGTTTGGCTTGGATCCGGTGTGGGATCCAGGTGTTGCTGCTGTGTTCGTTTGTTTGCTTGGCTGTTTCTTCGCCCGGTCTTCGCACGTATATTTTGGGAGATTTTCGCCGGGATTCTGATCCCGTTATTCTATTATTTTATTAATATCTGGAATACAAGCAAGTCTCTTCTTGAACCCTTTCATTTACTTGTGTTCAAGATTTCTTTTGATCTCCTTCAAGTAGATCCTGTCCTTTTATTTATCAAAAAACTGCGTTGACAATTCCGTTAAGATTATCGAGGGTTTATACGAGCTAACCCGACATACTCTTAACTTTGTGCTTCTCTTCGATCTAAACCTAGTCCCCAATGTTTCATGCATTTGCACATTAAACAACTAGAATCATGCATAGGATTACTTGTTAATTGGACATTGAAATGGAACATGCTAGTATTGGAACTAATTGATGAATTGACACCATGACCATGATAAATATATCTTAGACCTTAGAATTTTGCATGTTGACACCTAGAATTGCTTTGAATTCCAATTTGTATGCTATATGTGATCGTGTGAATTAATTGGTATCTTTTTATGTTAAGTTGAATTCTGGACTGCTGTATGTTTCACTTTGAATCAGACTTTTAGCCCTGTTAATGACATAATTTGAGAAAACTTAATGAACATAAAATGTAGCCCTTGATGTCTAGATAATTTTTCCCTACTCTGGATTTAAATTCCAATTTGTCATTTATTAGATATCAACAATTTACTGCAACTGTGTTAGCAATTTTCAGACTCACAATTTCATGCGTATTCTGCTGTTGTTTATTTTATTTGACCCTGTTATCAATAAAGGAAAAATATGAAATAATTCATGCTGAACCTAGACATATATAGATACTTCCCTGAATTTTGGTAGTTTTTAATAATGAGTTTTTTGGTCCAAATTAATTAATGGAACATAACCTACTGCATGCTGACTGAACATAAAACGTGATTAGATTAGAACTTTCACCCTAGTTCCCATGACTTTCATCTCTAGTACTATAATGGGAGAAGGTCTTAGTGTAATTTGTCCATATCCCACCCGTGCAACGCACGTCTATCTCTATCTTTTCAGTCTTCATATATCTCTACATATATAATAGGAAAGGGGTGATGACTGATGAGTCTACAGTGTAATTCATTTTTTCTTTTTTTTTCCTTTTCAATTTTTCCCCAAAATTTCCCCCACGTGCATAGTACGTGTAAAATACTAGTATACCTTAATTATACTCACTGGAACCGTATGGAAGTCTACTTTCCAGATCTTCTGGCGGATTCAGTTTTGCTATTGTGTAGTGACCCTGACCCATGATTTAGTACAGCAAGGTCATGCTTTCCTGATTTGTGGAATGTGTTAAATGATGTGTTTTACTTCATGCTTTGTTTGTAGCGCTTGGAATTAGTCACACATAGTAAAATACAATATTGACACCCTCTTGCATGCTCACATAGGATGAAAATAAACTATTAACAAGCCGGGGTTATTATGGGTAGATTTGGTAGTGAACAATCGAAAAATGTACTCGGTAAGGCCTTATCGCTTGCACGTATACTTGACATAAAAGGAGAAACATTGACTACAATAATTGATTGATGGATCTTGCATGCAAATTCTTAATATCAATGTCGAGTATACGAACCTTGAATTCACCATCGGTCTAAAACGATCATTGTACTTGCATGGAATCTGTAGTATGGGATGCAGTAGTACGTGCACTAGATAGGTTAATAAAATACTTAACAACCTGCGTAATTGATCTTGTATTGATATTGACTTGATATCACGCAGTTCATGTGTGATTATTGTAACCTTTTGATATTGCCTACTCTTTGTTTTGTTCTTTGTCTTTGACCATGTTCCTTTCCTTTGATATTCATGTTTATCCTATTATCCTTTGTTTTTTCTACTTGCCGCCCACGACTTACTCTAAGGGAACTATTTTATTTCTTTTTAGACCAGGAATTTACAGGTACTGAAGGATCTGTTGCCGAAGGAATTGGTGAGCAACATTTCTAGTGATGGATCCAGTTTTTTGCTGCGTAGTTTTATAATTGTTGCTAGATTTATTTTCTGAACTCTGTTATCGCTTGTACTTTGTTTTGGGCTCTATGACCCGTAGTTTTGTTTTTTCAGATGTTGGATATTTACATTGTTGGTTTATTTCATTATTATTGGAACTTTATCATTGATTCAGGTGGTTATATTCTTGCGTGGTTGTATATTTGTTGATCTTATTGCTGAGTTAGTCTGGTACAGCTTATGAATGGTGTTTACATCATTCGCTGGGCCTACGTTACGTACTCGTGTTCCGTATTTTGGGAAGCGGGGCATGACAGGAGGGAAGATGGTGGTCGGGTGGTCTGCAGTGGATGGAGGATGGGTGCGGAGCCGGTCGGAGTGGGCGAACGGGTATGAATAGTTGAGGGGGAGGGTGCAGGTCGAGGCTCGACTGATGGGTGCTCGAGCGGGATGGGTTTCACGAAAGGCAGGGGAAGGGGAACGGAGTTATAGGGATGAAGTTGGCAGCTAGGGTGTACAGGGTAATTAGAGTTTTTGAGTTAATTAGGGTTAACAGTGGGTTATATATAGGATTAAGAATTAGGGTTAAGGGGGTATGCAGGTTGTTGGGCTATTGGGTTAACCATCCAATAAGAGATATATGATTATAGGGTAGGATTGGATCCCAACGGGTAGGAAGCAAATGATAATAAATTTGGCCATGAAATAAATAAATTTAGAAATAAACAATTCATCTGGAGACAATAATTTAGTAGACGAATATAATCAGAAGATCGAAAATCACAGAATTGAATCGAAGGCAAGATAGCTAGATTTATTGTGAACAAAGAACAAATACATGGTTCAGAGAGAACAGAAGAATACAATTAAAACAAATACTCTGGAAAAGAAAAATAAATGCATACAAAATACAGGAAAGGAGCATAGGGGTTACAAATCCTACCCACCTAACAAGAAGAATTTCCTCTTCGAAATTCAAACAAGAAGTACATAGGGTAACCCTAAAAGAAAAGAAAGAAAAACAACAAAACAAAAGCTACACAAACAAATGAGGAAACTTCTGCTGGATCTCCTCCTCCAGTTCCCAAGTCGACTCACCCGGCGAGTGAGGATTCCAAGAAACCCGAACTAGCTTGATGACTTTATTCTTCAGCACTTTCTCCCGCCGATCCAAAATAGCAACTAGCGGAATCTCACAAGTCAGATCCGGCTGCACGGATAACTCTGAACAGTCGTTCACGTAGCTTTCATCATGGATATATCTCCTGAGTTGTGAGACATGGAAGACGTCGTGCACCCTAGATAAAGCCGGTGGCAATGCAAGACGATAGGCCACCTTGCCTACTTGTTCCACGATATCAAACGGTCCGATGAACCTAGGGCTTAGCTTGCCCCCACCACCAAACCGAATGACACCTCTCCACGGCGATACGTTAAGGAAAACATGGTCACCAACCTCAAACTCCAAGGCTCTCCTATGGACATCTGCTCATCTCTGCTGCCTGTCTTGTGCTGCCTGAAGATGCTTCCTGATCTGAGTCACCACATCAACAGTCCTGGTGATCAACTCCGAACCCAACAACTTTCTCTCACCAATGTCATCCCAAAATACTGGTGATATGCATTTCCGACCATATAGTGCCTCGAACGGTGCAGCTTTAAGACTGGCCTGAAAGCTGTTATTGTACTAGAACTCTACAAGATGCAAATGGTCCTCCCAAGATCCACCAAACTGCAACACACAGGACCTCAACATGTCCTCTAGAGTCTGGATGATCCTCTTTAACTTTCCATTTGTATGGGGGTGAAAAGCTGTACTGTACTTTAGTTTACTCCGCAGGCTACTCTGAAGACTCCCAAAACTGAGACCTGAATATCGTATCCCTATCGGATACAATAATGACTGGAACCCCATAAAGTCTGAAGATCTCTTGCATGTACTTCTCAGCTAGGCTTTTAGTAGACTGTCCGACTTTGAAGGGAATGAAGTGAGAACTCTTCGTCAGTCTGTCCACAATCACCCTAATGGTGTTGTGACCCTTAGGACTCCTTGGCAAAGCGGTCACAAAATCAATCGCAATGTGTTCCCACTTCCACTCCAGAATAGGAAGGGGTTGAAGAAGTCCGGTGGTCCTCTGATGCTCTGCCTTCACCTGCTGGCTGATCAAGCACTGAGAGAGAAATCTAGCTACACCCTTCTTCATACCATGCCACCATAAGTGAAGCTTCAAATCCTGGTACATCTTAGTACCACCAGGATGAATAGAGTACAATGACTGGTGGGCTTCCTCAAGCAACCTATGACGAACTTCACCCTTCGGAACACACAACCTGGACCCAAAACGAAGCGATTCATCCTCATGAATGACCATATCTGTTCTGGAACTTGCCTCAACCTCTGCTCTGAATCCCTACAACTGATCATCACCAGACCGAGCCTCTTTAATCTGCTCAGCAAGAGACGGCTGAAGCTGAAGCATTATGCAACTCCGATAAGAACTCGGCAAAAACACATCCAATTCCAACCTCCTCATCTGTTCAACCAGTTCCCTCTGCTGAGTCAGGAACATTGTTGCTGAACATGGCTGCTGCTCAAAGCATACGGTACTAAGTTGATCTTGCCTGGGTGATACTACAGATTGATGTCATAGTTGGCCATCAGCTCCAACAAATGCCTCTGCCTCATGTTCAATTCCTTCTGGGTGAAAACATACTTGAGTTTTTTGTGGTCAGTAAAGATTTCCACTCGGTCCCCAAGTAAATAGTGTCTCCATAGCTTCAAAGCAAAGATCACCGCTGCCAACTCCAAATCACGAGTCAGATAGTTCCGCTCATGCGGCCTCAACTGCATTGTGCATAAGCAACCACTCAGCCCTTCTATATCAGAATTGCACCAAGACCCTTGCCAGAAGCGTCACAGTGAACCACAAATCCGCTTGAACCATCCGGAATAGTCAACACCGGTGCGGAGGTAAACCTGCTCTTCAACTCTGCAAAAGCTTCGATGAAAGCCTCATCCAAACTGAACTTCTGACCCTTCCCTGCCAGCTTAGTCAATGGCCCGGCTATCTTCCAAAAGTCTTCGACGAATTTTCGATAATATCCAGCTAGACCAAGGAAACTTCTCACCTCTGAAACTGACTTGGGCACTGGCCAATCTCTCACTACAGCAACCTTGGACGGGTCAACTGAGATTCCCTCACTCGAGATAATATGCCCTTAAAAGGTAACTCGGTCGAGCCAGAACTCATACTTGCTGAGTTTCCCATAGAGCTGATTCTCCCTCAAAGTATGTAGAACCAACCTTAGATGCTCAGCATGCTCCTCCCGGTACCGAGAATACACCAGAATATCATCTATGAAGACCACCATGAATCTTTTAAAGAATGGGGAAAAAACCCTGTTCATCAGACTCATGAATACAGCTGGCGCGTTCGTGACTTCGAAAGGCATCACTAGGAACTCATAATGCCCATATCTGGTCCTGAACGTTGTCTTCTGTACATCATCCACGTTCACCTTGACCTGATGATACCCTGAGCGAAGATCCAACTTCGAAAAGACCAACGCTTCGCCCAACTGGTCAAACAAATCATCGATCCTGGGCAGTGGATACCGATTCTTCACAGTAACACTATTCAGTTCCCGATAATCGATGCACAGTCGACTGCAACTGTCCTTCTTGCTGAGAAAAAGAACTGGTGCTCCCCATGATGAAATGCTGGGTCTGATGAAACCCAAATCTAGCCGAACCTGAATCTGCACCTTCAGCTCTGCTAGTTCAACTGGTTCCATACTGTAGGGACTCTTCGATATCAGCGCCATACCAGGCTGAAACTCAATACCGAATTCCACATCCCCATCTGGGGGTAGCCCAGGCAACTCTTCTAGAAACACATCCAAAAACTCCCGCACTACTAGAGGCGCAGCCTCACAGTCTGTGTGCAACTCCATAGCACAAGTAACCTGATCAACTGCAGTCTTGGCTCGGCCAAGGGGTGTCTCCCCGGCATGGAACTCAAACTCTACGCGACCTGTGATCCTGAATACAACTTTCTTGGCTCGACAATCTATGATAGCATGGGACTTACCCAACCAATCCATACCGAGAATGAAGTCGAATCCAGAATTCCCAATTACGATCAGGTCAGCCTTGAAATCTGTGCCACCAATAACCACGAGACTCTACTTGCATTCTCGAGAATAGATGACAACACCGCCACCTGTAGCAATGTTCCAAGCCTCTGGCATGACACTGCACTCCAACTGATGTCGATCCACAAAGCGAAAAGAGACGAAGGAATGGGTCGCCCCAGAATCAAAGAGGAAATGAGCAGGGAAAGAACGAACTAGGATAAAACCTAAGGTAGAGTCAAAAAGCAAATGGAAAAGGAATGACGGTTAAGAAGTAAGGAAATAACAATGCAGAAGGATAACATGAATGAATAGTGCAAGATAATGAAATAAGCAAAGGAAATAATCAAAAAAAATATTGCATAATACCTGCAAAGCCTCCTTCTGCCGTCTCAGCTTCTATAGCCATCAGGTTGTAAGCCTGACCTCTGTTGGAAGCCGCGGTCCTCTGACTAATGATCTGGCACTGAAGGGGAAGCGGTGGCCTGACCGGACCACGAGCTGGCGCTTCCTGCTGAACTGGACCCCTGGATGGTAGAGACATCCTCCTCTGCGGGAAATCCCGCACTGAATGGTCACTAGCGCCATACCCAAAACATCTGCGGTTGGCTCGCCTGTAGTCTCTGTGCACATGCCCCGGTATCTAGCAGAAGTCACAGAAACCATCACCCGGTGGGGCAGAAGGTGGATAGGGAGCCGTCCTGACAGGATGGGCGGAACTGGCCTCCAAATCGTGCTGCCAGAAAGCCTAACAACAACAGTAGCAGGATGCTGAACAGTCCGCTGGGGAAGTGCCAACCTGTTGCGGGCCTGCTCCTGAGCTCGAGCTGCCTCAAGAGCCTCACCATAAGTACGAAGCCGCAGGGAAATGAAATGCATCTGAATATCTCGCTCAAGCCCTAATAGGAATCTCCGAGCCCTATCCTCTTCGTTCGCCACTAAAGCGGCTGCGAAGCGGCTAAGCCTGGTGAATTCAGCCGCGTACTCATCCACTAATTTGGCACCCTGTTTCAGGGCAAGGACCTGCTGCTCCATCTCAACCCGAGCTGCTAGGAAAGAACTTCTCTAAGAAGCTCATGGTGAACATGGTCCAAGCAACGGGCCGCTCGAGCCTTTCGGACTCAGCCCTCAACCATATGTGGGCAAGGTCCACCAACTGGATGCTCACCACATCCACACGATCGGCATCAGCAACTCTCGCTGCCAACAACAACTGCTCTGTCCTGATCAACCGCTGCTCGGCCTCAAGCGACGTCTCAGTGCCAGAGAATTTGTCAGGGTTCAGCCTTATGAAGTCTGCAACTATACCCCGACGAGGAGGAAGAGCTGCCTGCGTAGGCACAACGAGAGTCGGGTTCTGAGCAACCTCCAATGCGGCCATTACGAGATCACTGTGATTCTACTGCATGTGGAGCAGCCGCTCCAGCACATTCGTAACAGCCTCTAATCCAGGCTGTTCCTCCTGTGGATGGGAATTGGAACCTCTGCATGCCATGGTCTGCAAAAAATAAAAAATAATTAGTATCCAGATCAAGTTGATTATTATTTGTGTTGGATCCTGTATGCAAGGCAAATAACACTAAAGGGGGGTGAATAGTGTTGAATAAAAATTAATCAATAAATTGAACTTTTCGCACTGTTAAGTCGAATGAAAATAGAAGGCAGTCGACTGAAGCATCAGATAAGAAGAGTATTTTAACTGAAGAGTTACATGTTTGTTAAGTCGACTTAGAGAGTAAAGCAGTCGACTGAACAGAATCGATTTACACAAGAGAATCAGAGAAATTAAAAATGCAAGTTTAGAGAATACAACCATAGAGAGTCAACACAGCAAACACCACGATGTATCCTGGTTCGGTCATCCCGATCTACATCCAGTCCCCAAGTAACCCACTTGAGATTGTCCACTATTCTTGAAAAAATACAAGAATACTCTACGGCCTTTGACAACAACTATGTCAAATCTGTAGACCTTTCTCACCACTAGAGAGAGCAAAACTCACTCTACAACCTAGAGTGAAACCGACTCTAAACCAAGAGTCCAACTCTTCAACCGAGAGGACCACTCTCGCAACCCAAAAGTGAAACAACAACAAAAAGAGATTTACAACAACCTAAAGCCTTGTATGTGAAAGTGCTTTTTGTATATTGGCTATAGGTCGAAATCTGACTTCAGTCTAGAACGAATTTAATGTTATACAAGACTGAAAATTAGAGAACCAAGTCTTAAAGAAAGTATATGTTTTTTAAACTTGTTCATTTTTTTTCTCAAAAGCAAAAGACTTGAATCAAAAGTGAAGGAACCTTTTCCAATTGAAATCTATACTCTATTTATAGAGTTAGATTCACTGGACGTTGAGAAATAGTTCCATAAACTGCCATAAATCGGTAGTAAGAGTTTGAATTAGAAAAACGAATTTGAAATTCAGAAAAGTGTCAAAAACTGCTTGAACAGTCGACTGGGTTGCCATATGAGTCGACTGGTCAGAGGTTGTATGAGTTTAGTCAGTTTCGTACTATAACAGTCAACTGGTTCCAAGAATAAGTCGATTGGTACTCAATCAGCTGAACATATACAAGCTTTGTTTTGACATTTTGAGTTTGTAAAATATTTTCTTTATGTAAGGAATGTGTGAGTATGTGTGTGTGACAAGGCTTTTATAAGATTCTAAGACTCACAAATAATACAAGCAATATTACAAGACATTTGTTCAATGTAGCTAATCACTTGAAGCACTTGAAAGTTTTGAATTGAAAGCTCTTGAAAGTCTTGAACTTGAACTTGAGTCTTTGTGGCTTGATTTTGCCAATGTGGCTTGAGCAAATACTTTTGAAAGCTTTGTCACATTGTATTGGCTTTGAATGCTTCATCTTGGTATTGACCTTGAACACTTTTGATACACACTACAAAAGATATGTAATATAAAACAATTGTGTATTGTGTTGTAGTCATCAAAATCAAGAATCCACAATTTGTTCATGTAATGCATGGTCTGTTTACTGTTGAGCCAATCCTGATCGAGCCAAACTTATCTAACATATTAGTCAAGCTAATACATTAGTCAAACCTGGGCTCTAATACCACTAAAAACCCTATCACGCTCCGCTTTCCAAAAAGAAATACAGAATACGGATACGCGACTAAGTCCAGCGAATGGCTTTCACCATTCATAAGCTGTAAGGATCTTTACAACAATATACAAGAATAAAAAAGGAATAAACAAGAAAGAATCATCCACGCATGCATGAACAAGTTGATATAACCAACAGAATAACTTGAAAACAAGAATACTTAATCTCAAATAATCAGGTCTGGAAACAAGGCATAAATTCTGGGACAAAAATACCCAATACAAAATCCATGTAGCGATTACAATTTATTCAAACAGGAAATAAACTAATGCAAGAAACTCCAGCCAGCCTAGAATACTTGGTCACTTACTCCCTCGGGCAGCTAGTCACTAAAGTCTGCAAGTTTAACAAATTGCAGGAAGATGAAAAAGAAACAAAACACCCGTCAATGCAAGTTATGGGCCGCTTGTAGTGCAGACAACAAGTACAGAAAACAGATGGACAAGTATAGAGTAACAGTAAGAAACAAGTATTGAATAAGCATGGAATGGACGTGACAGAAAAGTAGGGTATCTAACTCGTAATCAAGAAACAGAATCAAGTAACATGATGAGATAACATGGTGCATGTAACATGTGATAGGTATCAAGTAGCATGCAAGGAGGTAAACATGTAACATGTGTCAAGTAGCATGTACAGGTAACCGATATATGTAAGTGATCATGTTATTCTCAAGTCTTATATTTAATCCTATCTAGGTAGCACTTCATGCGTCCCAGATTTTATCACATGGTTGCTACTTACATGCAAGTTACGTTTAGATCTAGTGGTGGGTTTCTATAGGGCCGTGTACTCAGGCGTCATGCACAGGTAACAGGTAATAGGTTCATGAATCAAGTAGTAACATAACATGTTCATGAATCAACAGGTTCATGAATCAGAGCATAAATTACAACAGGTTCATGAATCAAACATAAAGTGGAAAATACGGGCCCCCTTCTGAGTACACATACCTATATTGTCCACTACTAAGGTCTTTCCCTTAACCCCAACTTGATTACTTGTTTTTATTATCAAAACATGCATACGTGCACAAGACAGGGCAAGAAGAATATGACAAGAACAAGAGACAGGTTCAGGTCGGACAGAAACATGCACGGGTGACAAATAACTCATAAAGGCTAGGATAACGAGACTTTCAATTCTGGACTGCAAGACATGACTACACCAAAACCAAGATTCCCATTGCCACAAGAATGCAAATCTGGATCTGTCAGAAAATCTATGAAATAGACTCTCGGCCGAATCCAGCACATACTCAAAAGTCATATAAAAACTACAGAAACAGGGCTCAAAATAGCGTTTAATACAGAATTCATGTTCAGCCAGAAATCGCAAAGTTGTATTTATAAGCATAAAAATAGCATAAAAACTTACTGATTAAATCTAAGAAAAATCTGGAAGATTTCCTAGTATGTCTAGTATCAGAAAATAAATTATCATAATATTCCATTACAGGTAGCATAGTCAAATTCGGAAAACAGAAAGATACAGCAAGTTTATGAACTGAAGTTTTAGACACAACAGTACTAAAACAGTGATAGATCACGAATTATAACTTGAATAATAAATCCATAAAAAGTGTTGTAAAATAGACAATGTAGGCTACGTTTTATATTCACAAAGTTTTAATCAACAGTGACTGGAATCAGGTTGAAAATATAGTTCTTTACTGAAAAACATGCAGTTTGGAAATATATTAGTTTGTTCACAAGCATGGAATAATTCATAAAAGTCATTAAATAAATCTACAAAAATTAGGGGTTGATCCCAGTCATGTCTAGTCATGCCCAGAAAAATATTAGATCCAACTCTTACTTTTAACACCAGTTTTAAAATCATATAGCATTCAGCGATCTCATAAAACAGAATCTAGAAATTACGATATAGCTGTAGTAAAAATGGGATAACCCACACATCAAAAATCGAAACTGAGATTCCTCGAAAGTTCTAAAAAATAGACAATGAGGCCTACAAATCATATTCATAAAATAATTTATTTTACTGAACTTAACAGGGTCGAGAATACTGAACCAAAGTAGGGCAGCAGCAAAATGAAAACTCTTCTCATGCAATAAATCAAAATAAGAATATAATACAAAGCATGGTATATTAAATATTCAAAACAACATGGTATGGGTATTTAACAAGTCTACTACAAGATAACACAACTAATACACCAAGCATGCAACAAATACACCACATATCATGAATCACGAAGCAACATACATACATGTATCTAGATTATTTTCATGTCGTGTGTGTGACAACTAAGTATGATGGATCAAGACTACGAATGGATCAACAAATGGATCAAGGTTTAACAAGAGATCTTCATGAGAACAAATCCAAAAACAAAAGCGAGACTACATGCGGTGTTTTGTACTTGTATATACAAGTTACTTGCCTTTGGGGAGACGACGAAACCGACGAAAGAATAACGAGAATGGATCCCGGGAAATGAACACGCAAACCGAGCGAGTCTGGATGAGATGATCACGATCACAATCAGATCGAACGGCCAAGATCACCCTGATGGTGATGATGATGATCAAGATGATTGACGATCGGACGGCTGATAAAGATCCGAGTGCACTGCTTGGCGGAATCACACAGAGACAGCGGCAGTGCACCGGAAGATGATGGCTTCGACTACGATTGTGGTGGACGAGGGCAGAGCGCAGCGTCGAGGGGATGGAGAGACACCGGCGACGATGGCAGGCGGCAACAGTAAGGACAGCAGCGGCGAGGGGGGTCGTCGAGTGCTGGGACGATGGAACACAGTGCAGCAGTGGAGGAGGCACAGGGCGGTCGGCTGGATGGCATCGACGGGGGCAAGGCTTCGGAAGGTCAGGCTGGTGAAGCTGAAGGGAATGGAGGGAAGATGGTGGTTGGGTGGTCTGCAGTGGATGGAGGATGGGTGCGGAGCCGGTCGGAGTGGGCGAACAGGGATGAACAGTCGAGGATCGATTGATGGGTGCTCGAGCAGGATGGGTTTCACGAAAGGCAGGGGAAGAGGAACGGGGTGATAGGGATGAAGTTGGCAGCTAGGGTGTACAGGGTAATTAGGGTTTTTGAGTTAATTTGGGTTAACAGTGGGTTATATATAGGATTAAGAATTAGGGTTAAGAGGGTATGCGGGTTGTTGGGCTATTGGGTTAACCATCCAATAAGAGATATAAGATTGTAGTGTAGGAAGCAAATGATAATAAATTAGGTCATGAAATAAATAAATTTTGAAATAAACAATTCATCCGGAGACAATAATTTAGCAGACGAAATTTAATCAGAAGATCAAAAATCACAGAACTGAATCGAAGGCAAGATAGCTTGATTTTATTGAGAAAGAAAAACAAATACATGGTTCAGAATGAACAGAAAAATACAATTAGAACAAATGCTCAGGAAAAGAAAAATAAATATATACAAAATACAGGAAAATGAGGACAGGGGTTACACAAAACGTCAAGGAACTAATTAGATAAGTCAAATAATTAGATGAACAAGAAATAATTCTGCAAGAAATCTCTTTATTAATCGAAAAAAATGGGTACATAGTGGTGGCCAGTCTGCAGTTTGGCAAAATAAAATAAAAAAATACAAAGGTTTAAAAGAAAACTCATTTTCGACCCATAAGGCGTCGGTGCACCTCTTTGCTTGTGACGGAGGACTTTGGGGGCTCTCTCGTCCCAAGGTCCCCTTCTGGAAGAGTTGAGGTATCTTCCTCCCTGTTGACCTTGGGCGGTCCTTCTGATTTGACCTAGCTAGCTTCGACCCCCTCGACCCCCCCTCCCCCCAACCTTGAGAAGGAAGTTGTAATGCCCCGTAATTTTTAATACAATATTTTGAATTAATGAATAATTTTTAAATCAATTTATTTAATTTTTTTTAATTTTTTTAAAATTGACATTTTCACACATGCAAATATTTTTGAGGTGCAAAATTTTCACTTTTGAATTGCTGAATAAATTCTCCTATTAATAATTGAGTATATTCTAAATTTTGGGATTTTTCTGAATAAAGAAACTATTTTTGCAAATACTTTGAAAGAAAAGGGGTTTTGTTCAAAATGTCGTTTGGAGGTAAAATTCAAATTCAAATTTTTGTTGTGCTATTTTGGTAGGCCGATGTGGTAGTGGAGAGATTGGGGGGAGAAATTTTATCCCTCTAGTTTGATTTGATTTGATTTTATTGAGTAAATATATAATTATTCAATTTTGGGATTGTTGGGAGACTAAACTGCAAAACTGCGATCAAAACCTTAATAATTCAAACCCCGGTCATATAAGACAGGGCTAGAACAAAGGATTTCGGCCTTCTTCTTATTTTTTCTATTTTTGGTGATTTCTTGAATTTTTGGAATAGATCTTTGCTTGGAGGAGAAGGCTACTAGTTGCATCAATAATTCTTCTCGAGGTCGACGCCTTTCTAACTCTCTTGTATGTTTATTTTCTACATGATTGATTTAGTATCATGCCAGGGTTGAATTTTATTAATCTATGATTGTGATCTAATATGAATCTGATGTTTGTTATGAGATATTGTAGAGATTGATTGTTAGATGAAGTTTGATTGATAATATAAGATAAAAATTAATTCTTGAATGCATGATGATCTTGTTTGGTTTGTTCTTGAGTAATGAATATCATTGTGAATGAAAGACCATGTCTTTATTTGTGGAAATTGATTTTTATGAACCCATATACTGTTGTAGATGATTAGATCTTGTCATATGTTCTAAATATTCATGTTGATAACTTAAATATGAGATCTTTAAGTTTAATTCGCTGTTTTTATTGAGTAAAATTCTTATAAATTTATTTCCATTGATTGGAGCATGAAATAATGGGTTTTGAAATCAAAAAAAATTATTTTGGTAAGATGGGGTTTCGGCCATTCAGGGTTAGGGATTGAACAGTGGTTCGGGTCGAGGCTGTTCATCTAGATTCTCTGAATCTAGAAGATATCTGGCGCATTGGACTTCCTGGTCGTCACGCGCGCGCTGTGTGTGGTCACAGGTTCGAACCCGAGGCTTGGACATTTCTTTTGGGAAAGATATTTAACATCCAATTTTTTATTTATAAATGGTTATAAATAAATGTTGGATTCAACTCAATTTTTTTTTTTTTATATTTTTGGATTGATTGAGATATCAAACCATAGGGTGGATATATATATATATATATATATATATATATATATATATATATATATATATATATACACACACACACACACATGTTTACATTTGGTAATAATGTGAAGTTTTTGAATGAGTTGTTGATCACGAATTAAAGTTGCAATTTTCAGATTTTATTAAAGAACTAGTTTCAGTTTATTGATGATCTGAGACTTCTATTTTGTGCAAATGGATTACAAATTTGGTGACATGGTCTATATTTATGAAGTAAATATAAACTCAAAATTTCAAAATTTAATATTCATTTTTGAATGGACTGTTTTTAAGGGTAAGAATGTATAAGTTTCAGATTTTAAGAGAAATGAGTTTCCAGTTTTGGCAAGTTTGAGTTGTGAGTTCGAATGTATAAAACTATAATTTCGGGAATGAAATTTTCTGTTTTGAGGAAAGTTTGTGTTTCAGTTTTGAAGGATCAATGCTTCAAACTTTACAGAATTATTTTCAGTTTTAAAGATGTGTGAAATTCAGATTTTGAAAGTATAAAATTTCAGATTTTAGGGATAAATCCCAGAATTGAAAGATGGTTATTTTATTTTTAAAGTTGACAAATATCCCAGAAATTTGATTAGGTTTTCAAATATGGAAAAGAGTGTTTTAAATGGACAATGAAGATGTTTGGAAAATTATTTTGTTTCTATAGATGAAGTGGTCTTTATGAAAGTGAATTGCTTATTAAATGAGGAATGAGATATGATAGAGTGAATGTGGATAAATAAATGCTTACATTTGATATGAGACGATCTTAAATGAGACAATGAAATTATGTTTGAGTACTAGTGGAAAAGTGGTGATTCCACGTACTAATAAAAAAAAGAATGTTTTGATGATTGAACCAAGTGGTGGTTCATATTTGAATTTAGGGTTATTGTGAGAACCCTAGAAAGATGTGATTGAAAAATTTACGTGGTGAACACTAGAGGCTGAGCAGGAACCAGGATTACCGGCAGTGAATTATTTTAATTATGGGAATTAGCTAGGGAGGGCTAGTGTTCCTAGTTTTGTGGATTTAAGTCCGGTAGGGTGGAGCTAGATCTAGGTGGCTCAGGCTACTCCTATTTACACATAAGGACAAACACTAAATGGTGATATGATGAAACAAGAGCAAACATGAGTATATGGGCCCCAGGATGATCTGCGAAGCGGGATTATTTCCAGTATTCCAGGATGAGAGCGATGCTCATGAGAAATTTATGCAATGAGGGTTCCAGGATGACCTAAAAAGTGAGTTCACTACAACAAATATGACATTTTATAGCATTCATAAAATGCTATAGTAGACCTACGATAGCGTTTTACAAACGCTATCGAAAGGCCCGCTATAATAAGTCTATAGCGTTTTGCCGAAACGCTATAGATTCTATAGCGTTTCGGAAACGCTATAGTTTCTATAGCGTTTTGTAAAATGCTATAGAATCTATAGCATTTGGCAAACGCTATAGTTTCTATAGTATAGCGTTTTGTTAAAACGCTATAAAGTTTATAGCGTTTCGGCAACGCTATCGTTAGACAATCCAGTAATAGAATCAAACATACATTACATTTTTAAAACGCTATCGTTTTGATATTTGTGGTTTTTTACAGCATTTTAGGAACGCTATTTCGTTTTAACTGTATACAAAAAAAAATCTACGGATACAAATTAAAATCAATTTATCGAAAATGTCAATACACCATTATAACTATAAAAGTTTCGCAAATTTGTGTACAAATATATAAAAACATACCAACATAGAAATATGTACACAATAAACTGATACAAAAGTTCATCCAATAAACGAAAAAACTGACGACAAAAAATTCTTGAGTGCCTAACATCAACACAACTCGTAAACTTAAAACTGACGACAAAAAATTCTTAAGTGCCTAACATCAACACAACTCGCACTCTTCGTTTCATCCATGACGTCTCCAATCTGCAAATGTAGAAGAAAAAATGTCAGACATAAGATTCATGTAGTCATAACTCCTAACTCAAGAAGGTTGATCTAATAGTTAATTTGGTTATAAAGGATATACTCAATCATTATCAAATGCTTTCAAAGAGCTTGTGTTGTTCACGCTAGCTCTCTGCTTATGACAGTGATATTAAGGATTACTTAGCATACTGGGCACTGTAATTAGTCTTGAACTTATATTTTGTTTCCCCACTCAATGCCAGTCTTTGCGATGGTAATATATTCAAGTGTCCCTCCCTATCAGTGTTTTAGTATAAAGAAAAGGTTGATGGAAGAGTAATGAATGGTTTGAGGTGTGATAATTGTTCCCATTTAGATAGGGAAGGAATCTGTATTCTGAAGTGGGCCATTCTTCCATCTGAAGTGGATTTTACATTCTGAAGTGGATTATACATTCTGAGATTTTCATGTATAGTAGTAAGTGTTATAGAAAATATCAAGAGAGTGCATTGTTCAGATAACAACAGTAACCAGTGCTCGTTATGCATGTAAAATGCCATGATCACATGGATTGCTGCAATTCCAAGTTTCTAACTGTCATTTATCATAGATATTTTTTGACTTTCATTCAACTGAGACTTTTTAAACATGTCACCAGCCAGGTAGAGTTATATGGTTGTGAGTAATGGTCCAAGAAGGGTCAGAGGCTTACCTAAATGGACTTGATGAGAAAAGTCGAGAAAGATAGTACAGTTGCTAACGTGATAGGGAAGCTGACCCTTTGATAGAGTTTCAACAAGAGGTTCATGTGGCAAATCTTGATTTAGGATAGAGGCCTTGGTGTCATTATCGTGTGCTTATGTGAAATATATAATTGAATTTAGTAGGTTTTTAGGACATGTGCAATGCATGTACAATTTCCTCATCAATGTCACTGCTGTCTTTTAATCCTTATCAAAATTGAGTGACTTTGCAGAAGATGTGATTAATGCATTTTGAGTGAAGTGCACAGAATGCACCAAATTCCTGTGCCAATTTTCATCTCTTTAGATATGATCAATCCTTTGATTTATAATTAATTTAGCTGGGCCTGTTTTTTATGATAAAAATGGCTGTAGTATGTTGTTTTAACAGAATTCCAATATGTAAATTATTACCTTGATCATATTATCTACAGTCTGGCGGGTGAGGTCCAGTAAACTCTTGATATTCAGGTAGTCAGCAGCCTGAAAACAAAGGAAGATTCTTCAAATCAGTCGGTAAGCATGCTTAAGGGTTTTTCTGCACAAGTGCCACAGAAATATTGAAATTCCATATAAATCTCACACAAATCGCTATTTCCAACACAACAAAACATCATTGTCTATGAGAAACGTCATAACAGATCTTCAAGAAAATTAAGGATATTGTATTACAGGTTGTTAGAAAATAGGGAAATAGCAAAACTTAGCTACACAATATGAACAGATAAAGAGAAAATTGTTAGAAAGTCAACTAAGTATGTATGTTTAAAACATATATATATATATATATATATATATATATATATATATATATATATATATATATATATATATATATATACTTTTAGTAGAGAGACTCAGTTCATGCAATTCCGATATCACCCAATATTATAACACTTGAATTGTGAAAGAGCAATTTGAAATGGAAAATAATAATTAAAATGATTTACTATTATTTCCTTGTAAAAATTAATCAGGCTTTTCAAACTTTTTCAGCCTTCTATTACTTTTAGATTACTATAGTAACAAGATGAGCCATCGCATTAATTATTTAGTGACTAAAAGCTTATAATAAAACAAATATATCCTTTTTGTAATGAGGAACTAATTTTTCTCAGTTCAAATATCACATTTCCTAAATGTCACCTGTAAATTGTTATGTAAAACTATTTTATGCTTCATAGTTTCTTATATAGGATCTGAACACAGATCATACAGTTCAATCACTTTTTTGGCATAATATTTTTTCTGTAGAAATTAATTTTCACCAATGTCTACTGAACAGCAAAATCAGTTACATGTGTTAGTTGTAGTAAAATAAAACTAGTTCTAAATGATTCACATTCTATGTTATGGTGAAATATGCATGAGTATTTGCTTGTATATCTATTATTACTTTGTACTTTTCCTTTAATCTCTTCAATCATAATTCGTTCATTTATTTTTTTATTTGGTGCTAGAATTTTAGCACATGCCAATGCATTTTTCTCTCTTTATAATGTTTAACTATTTGGAGACTCATTTATTCCCCATTGTATAATGATACATGTAAATGAACACGTTAATACAAGTTTTAGGACTCTGAATAGAGATGCCGTGTAAACACACCAGTCTCCGATTATATTGTAGTATAGATTAACCATTTTGTTTACGTTCTGTTTCTGCATTATGTTATAGAGGGTGTAAGCCACTGACCTCCAAATAAAAATTTAAAAAGGTTGCATGACTTTCATGAGTTAGAAAAAGGAAAAGAACAAGAATTTCTTCTTCATGATCCTTATACCCCTTCAATGACTAGCAAAACATGCAATTGAGACAGAATTTCAGATTACAACTAAAGTATAAGGTTCAATATCAAAACCAATTCTAACTTATTTACTATGTGTAACAACTTTTTTTCCATTTTTTAAAAAACCAAAAATCATGAGTACTCATAGACTCACAAAGAAAAGACAAGCATAATTCATGACCAATGATGAGAGATATATTAAATTTTGAGCGAGAGAGAGTGAAAGAGTGGTCATAGACGAGTTTTGCAAAGGCATCCAATCAATTACTCAGTAAATAAAGCGATAGAATATTGGCATACCCTGCCTAGCGCTGCTTGAGGAACCAGTAGTGTTTGCCCTTTTTGCTTATGATCTTTCCTCTAATGATTTTCCAGCGGATCTGCAAATTTGGAAGGCAAACTCTACTGTTAGGTTGTTAAGTAAAAGATCTGAATATCAGATAGCATACAGATAAAAGGTTTAAATAGTCCTACCAACAAATTAAGGAGAAATACAACATATATCTGATATTAAGATTTGGCAATAATGATGTATAAAGCTTTGTACTTTACTATTGTATGGAACTGCAATAAAAGTAATGTTTTAGGAAGTAGATAACACCAATCACATCCATTATACCTAGTTAATATATGTGTACGGGAAAATGAGATAATAGGCATACTTCTTGAGTCGTATAAGAGAAAACTTCAACGAAGTGTTTGAATTAGATGGATACTTTTTCTACATTCATTTCGTGAAAGCTTATTTATCCAGTTAAATGAATAGCTAACATATTCTTTTTCCGTTATGTTTTTTATTTATTTGGTAAGGACCTCAATCTATGCTTGCGAAAGATTACCCCCTTCAATCCTTTTTAACTAAACATATGTTTCTGCAAATCTACCTAGTCCTCTGTACTAAATATCTCATCACTTTAAACTAGCATGACCTTTTGGTATCAGTAGTGCATGCTCAAAATCTAACTGATTTTCGCTCATTTTCATTCTCAACCGGAGCTAGTTCTAACTTACTGAATATACAAAAAAATCCGTAAAACACATATTACAACCTGCTTCTCTTACAATTTACTAGAAAATGTACACTAGTGCTTCTAACACCTAAAAAGTGTAGTTCAAATAATCACTAACAAGAAACATTAGATAGAGAAATTTTCTTCTCCTTTCTGCCTTTTCATATTGGCTTGAAGTTCCTTCCAGAGATTCTCTTCAACAGATACCTTTAAGTTAAATCAAATAAATTCAAGAAGAAAACAACTTTATTTTTCTACAATAATTTAAATTCCATCTAACCAGAACTTATTTATCATCAATTTTCCTTTAAAAAGTAGCACTTTAATATTCCCAAATGATTAGTATTCCTGCTAGTATGTCTTAACTTCTACACCATAAAAAACAATAAGAAAAGAATCTCATCTCAATGTGTAATTGAAGCTCTGCATAGGAATACTCAAAAGTTCAAATCATATTGCTTATCTAAACCAATTATAAAAGTTTCTAACTTCAAAGCGGTTATTGAAAACTTATGCAAAAAACTTCATATTGAAGTTAAATATATAAGAAAATATTCTACAATAACAAAAAATAATTTATTTTTCTTATATTGCTAAATTTATGAGGCTGACATCGTGAGTTCAAGGCATCTGACAAGCATGGGACCAAAACCAACGAAGAGGTTATTGTACTACCAGCTTAACACTTTAGAATAAATTCGTCATAACTATTACCCTTCTCGAAAGAAAAAAATATGTTTGGCGGAGGGAAACAAATTATATATTTCCAATGTTTGGCGGAGCCACGCAATGACAGCATCAGCATGCTTGCCAAATTCTGTCACAAAGATGAATTGCTTTTAATGATTAGCAATGAATCTGTAGCCAACCATTTTTAATTTGGTGTCAAATTAATAGCCTAAAATGACTAGTTGATGTTCAAAAAATTATCCTACACAAAATAGATTATTCAAAAGGAAAAACGGTTAAGTTTTCCATTGGAAATATAACACACTAAAACGAACACTGATTGTAACTGTAATTGCAAATATAACAAGATTCAAAAGATAAGATATTGAGAAGCTGAGTCAAAAACATCAAGATGTCCATACCACAAACGCATATCCTCTAGAAAGCCTAAAAAAGAAATTGAACACCAAACTCACAGAACACATTCTGTATAAACAGTATTGGAATTTTAGATTTATGTACCACATAAATCTAAACTCATAGCAAGTATAAAGTATAAACAAAATTACCTGGAATCAACTAGCGTGGGAGATAGCGGGGAGGAGAAGGGGGTGATCCGGTACTGTGACGACGTGGTGGGACTTCGGGGGCGGGGAGGAGAAGATGGTGTTCAGTGACGGCGTGTCTGGCTTCGGAGGGCGGGGAGGAGGATAGGGCGTTGGGCGAGGCGGGTAGGGCAACGGGGTCGCGGGATAAAAGATGCTTCTACGGCGGGTCGGGGATTCGGGAGGCGCTAAGGATTAAAAACGCTGTAAGATGCTTCTAATAGCGTTTCTAAAATGTTGTAAATAATATAGCGTTTTGAAAACGCTGTCATAACTAAGGGTAAATTTCAAAATTAATCAAAGACAGCATTTTCTTCAAAAATGCTATTATTGATCACTTTCAATAGCATTAACATTTAAATGCTATAATAAGTCCGCTGTAGAAAGCCCTATATGTTGTAGTGGTTATTCTCTAAAAGAGTTCCCGGACGAGAGGGGAAGGCCTCCAAGAAGTTCCGTTTATAGCATCTGACCTCCAGTATTTCGGGGCGAGAACCAATACTTGTAACTAAATCTCGTAGTAGTCATGGTGGTAGGTTGCATAGAGTGGGATTGAACCCCAAAATGTGGTGAACGCTAAAAGCTTGCCCTCAGACCTATGTTGTATGGGCGAAATAGAATCCGAACAAGCATGCATTAGTAAGCATCGTAGGCACTTGTGTTTTTCCTTGAATTTGTCTTGTGCATTTCGATGTTTCCTGTCGTATATTTTATCCTTGCAATTTTAGTATTTATTGTTAATTTATGATTCTTTTAGTATCACTTTATTTGTGCAACAAGTGTGTGGTTGTGAGATTTTGGAGCGTCGTTGCTTTTATCAGCATTGCGTCAATTGAATTCAACTGACGTGCCCACTTTTCAGTTTATTTTGCAGGATTGCAAGTGAGTAGCTTAGCAGGGGTTGAAGTTGGAGTTACGAGAAGATTGAATTTTAGTTATTTATTTGAGATGTATTAAAAGTGTTGAAACATTTCCGCTGTGCATTGTAACAAAGAACCGTTGTAAAGAAAAGTTTTAATTTTCCCTGTGTTTTATATTGTGTTTGGATTACATTGAAGTAAAGATTCTGGAGTTGTCTCTTATTTCTATTATTGAAATTTGGGGCGCTACAGAAGTTGTACCCCATACACCGGAAGCCAAGCACACGCTCCTCGAAGTCTTTTATTGCTTTCTTGTAACCCCTATCCTCGGTGGCTATTACCATGTCAAGGACCTGCGCCCAAACCACCGCCATCTCTGCCATCTTCATCTTGGCCTCCAACTCCCCCCCCCCCCAACACCAACCTCCTCACTCGACAGTGCTCCAGCTGAAGGGCCCTTCTCCCTTTCCACTAAGGCATCAAGGGCCACATTAGTGTTGAGATACTTTTTCTCGACCCCCGCAACCCTGCTCTGGAAGCGCCTCATCTTATACTCATGTTGGAGCTTCAACTTTGCCTCATAGAGAGCTGTTTGCAAAGAGAAAATGCCAATCACTTAAAAAAATCAGATAAGTAAGAACTAAAATGAGCGAAGAGGTTGACTACTCACCACACACTTGGCCTATGACCACTTCAAGTAGATGGAATCGAATGTCTTGTGAGCTAACTTCTCCTAATCTCGGGGTGGGGAAAATTTGTCCATCGCATCAACAGCAATCCTGACCTCTGTCATCGAATCAGCGACCGTCATCTTCCAACCAGGCTTGCAAATCGGATCCTTGGTGGTGGAAATGAAAGTCTATGCCACAGGAATCATAGGGGGGAAAGGTCTTTGGACTAGTTCAGTCACGACGAGGGCTGAGGGGCTCGGAGGAACCCTCGACGTCTTGGCAACACTTTTCTTGGCCGCCACAAGTGCCATCTTCGATGGCAGGGGAGTTGAGGTCAAACTAGCTGACCTTTTACGGCTCTTCTTCCAGCCCTCTAGCTTCTTCCTCGCCAGTTCGAGTCTCTGATCATTGATCTCTTCTTTGTTGATCATGCATGCGAAGAAAAGAACAGTGTTGAACATAAATCAAAAGATTACTATAAACAAAATCCACTAAGGTCCATCGGACTTAGCCACCAGTCGACACGACCGCCCTCAGAGCAAGCAGACCTTCGAACACCTATAACTTCTCCTTTGTGTACTCCCTCTCATTGGGGGGCTTGGCTTTCAGGATATTGAACTCCTACTGTGTGGGGATGCCCCATGGTTCAGCACCGTGAACCACGAATTACTTACACCTCCAGTCCTTGATCGAGTCGGGGTGATCCTTGACTGCATGTTTCTTGGTCCGAGGGGACAAATAGTACCGGCCCGATCACACTTGAAGAGAAAAAAAACCTCTCCTCCCGCATAGCAATAAGAAGCTGACCATATGCTTCCATGAGTTCAGACCCAGTTGCATCGGGCACATCCCAAACTAGTTCAACACCTCCTTGATGAAGGGGTGGATTGGCAGACATATGCCCGACTGAATGCGTAGAAGAGGAACAAGAAAATCCCGGTTCAAGGGATGTAGTAGGTTAAATGTCGGGTTCAGGAGGGAAGAGCTCAAACTCCTTCAGAATAAACAAGATATTCCAATCATCAAGAGGTCGGCCCCATATAATTGATTCAGGATAGGATTGGCTTCGATGAGTAGCTGCCCAGGAGAAGGAGGTCGATCCCCTAACCGAATCAAGTTTTGGATATCTTGAGGGTACACCTGAACAAGAGAAGGATCTGGGAAGTAGGGGTGATCCACACTGTGGCTATCCTACTTGTTAGGCTCTGGTGGCGACAGCTGGTTGGCCTTAGAAATGACTAGTTTCTTCCTCTTGCGCTTCAGAGACTTTGGAGGCACATGTTGTATCGGGATATTGTCCCCCTATCCAGGGGGAGACACTTCAACTACATTATCTGTAAATCACCCTGGGGGGGGGGGGGGGGTGAACAGGGTGATTGTGCGGAAATTAAAAAAAAATTAAAATTATGTTGCAAAGTAAATGAGAAGAGATAGAGAAAGCAAACACAACATGCACAAATGACGCAGCGATATAACGTGGTTCGACCCTCAGGATTACGTCCACACCACCTACTTGTAGCAATTCTTCGCCACAAGTGTTCCACTATACTCAAAACCTTGTACAGTAATTCTCGGATTCAGGCCGAGAGACCTATTACACCCACAGGACTTCTAAGACAAGCCCCGTCAATCTCACCGAAGTGGAAGAAAAGAAAAACTCAAGATCTTTAATGATCCTGACTGAAGAAAGCAAATAAGTATCACACACTCGGATTGATTAGTTCAGAAGATTTTTCTCAGAGGAATAGGTGAGGAATACATAGTCGGTTCGTCCAAACATATAGACTGTAGCGCCCCGAATCCCTATACCGATTCGTGACACAAACCAGAATCTTTCCTTCAAACAGTCACAATACAGGAAAAATACAGGAAAAATTTAAACAAATTTTATTCCATGATGTTACAAGTTCAAGTGTTACAAATATACAATGTTCCAGAAATTACAAATCAGAGTTTACCAAAAACAATAGAAGATGTAAATAATGAACACTTGATACTATCACTCGGATGCTCCAACTGGCTTGAGCTTTCCTGGGCTCCATGGATCGGCAATCTAGCATATAAAAGAGTGGGCACGTCAGTAATTCTACTAACTCAAGGCTGATAAAAGAAGCGACCTCCAAACTTGACAATCAAGATATAATGCAATAGAAAAGTGACTAAAAATTAGGAAAGTGGAATTAGGTCTGTGTATGACATGCCCTAGTAATCTAATGCATAGGTCAAGATGTACTTAATCTAATGCAAGCGAGACTTTTGAAATTTATGCATCCCATACTACATACGTTTCAAATCAAGCCGTTGTCTCCAAGTTCAGGGTTTCGAACCCCTGCCATGCATCATACTCTTGTACTCAACCTGTTCCTAATAGATACAATCGTGGCTGGTGAATCTTGCAGTTACCACTGCTAAACACAGTGGTGTCTATATTTGCCACTAGTGCCCAATCTGGTCTAGATTACACCAAATGCCGTGACGATCTTACAGATACACAACCGCATATCTATGGCGCCGAAGATCCATAGGACAACAGCCCCATGGTCCGTTCATGTACACTTAACATAAGAACTTGATGGCCTTGAAGATCTAAGCCTCCTATCCGACAAGAATCCCCTCTCTTTCTTACTACGGTTCTTCAGGAATTAATAGTGCGAGATACGCACCGCAGCACGTATCCCTAATGACAGGAGAGTACAACACCTGACTACTAGTTGCTAGAAAACTAATGCAATCTACAGGTGTCACTCCCGGCTTCCCAAAAGAGATACGGAATACGGATACGTGACTAAGCCCAGCGAATGATTTTCATCATCCATAAGTTGTCAGGATCTTAACAATATTTCACAAGAATAATCAGAGTCGGAAGTAAGAAAATTCAACCAAGCATGCATATATGAACCAATACCAATAGAATTTACTTGAAACAAAATATATGAATCTCAAATTGTCACGCCCAGCTTCCTAAAAAGGAATACGGAATACGGATATGTGAATCAACCTAGCAAATGATTTGCATCATCCATAAGCTGTTCAGGAATCTTTACAATATCTCACAAAATAATCAGAGTCGGAAGCAAAATGGGCAACCACACACATGCAAAATTGAATTAATAAACCAACAGAATTTACTTGAAACAAAATGTTTTCATCTTAAATAAATCAGAATCTGGATAAGACAAAATCCTGGCTCACATCGCCCAAAATACAAAATAATCATCCAAGTGTTGGATCCTGTAGGCAAGGCAAGAAACACTAGAGGGTGGGGGGGGGGGGGGGGGTGAATAGTGTTGTATAAAAAATAAAAATGAAATTGAACATTTTCTTCTATTCAGTCGACTTGAAAAGAGAAAGAAGTCGACTGAGGCATCAGAACAGAAAAGTATTTTAGACAAGTCTGATCAGTCGACTTGCCAGACAAGTTTTCGAAGAGTATATATACCAGTCTGATCAGTCGACTTACATAAGGGAAGAAGTCGACTGTCCAGACAAGTAAAAGAAAATGCAAGTTCAAAGAAATACAACCACAGAGTAGACACGATGTATCCTGGTTCGGTCCTCCCGACCTATGTCCAGTCCCCAAGCAACGGACTTGAGATTTTCCACTATTCTTGAAAAATTACAAGAATACTCTACGGCGTTTAGACAACAACCTTGTCGAACCCGTAGACTTCTCTCACCACTAGAGAGAAAAAACCCACTCTTCCACCAAGAGTGAAAACCTGACTCTACAACCTAGATCCCTACTCTCCAACCGAGAAGACCACTCTCACAAACGAGAGTGAAAAGAAAACAACAAAATGTTACAATCAACTTATAGCCTTGTTTTGTGATTGTGATTTTTGTACGTGGCTAATCGGTCAACTTCTGAATTCAGTCCAAAACGAATTCACTATTATATTAGACTAAAAATCAGAGAACCAAGACTTAGAAGATTGGAGTGCTAGTTTAAATGCTTGTTCTTTTGAAAGCAAAAATCCTTAAACTTTTTTTTATTATCAAATGCTTGAAAAAGAGAGTATATCCTTTACCAAGTGATTTCTACACTCTATTTATAGAGTTAGAATCACTAGACACTGAGAAACAGTTATACCAACTGTCAACCAACGGAAATAAAGATTTTGAAAAATCAAAAAATAAGTTTTGATATCAGTAAACTAGTAAAACTATTTGAACAGTCGACTGGATTGCCATGATGAGTCGATTGGCCAGAGTTTGAAAGAGTTCAGGCAGTTTCGTACTGGTATAGTCAACTGGTGCCATAAGGCAGTTGATTGGTACTCAACAGCTGATCTAATTCAAACTGTTTCAACCTTTAATCTTTTGAAAAACACTCAATTTTAAAGATGTGTGTGTGTGTGTGTGTGTGTGTGTGTGTGTGAGTGTGTGTGTGTGTGTGACAAGGCTTTTACATCAATCTAAGACTCAAAAAGGAAAATTACAATTGTTTTACAAGACATATAATATAACACATTGAAGCATAGGTCTTGTCTTGAGTCTTGAGTCTTGAGATGGAGCTTTAGCCTTTGTCTTTGTCTTTGAAGCTTGCAACCATGTGGCTTTCTTGATCAATTTGCTTTAAGAGCTTTGTTTGTAGCTTTGCTTGATCAACTTGCTTTGAGAGCTTTGTTTGAATACTTTGTCTTTGTGTAATAAAACCTGCAATATATAAGATGTAGCACAATAACTTTGCATTGTGTTGTAATCATCAAAACCAAGAATCAACATTCTCCCCCTTTTTGATGATGACAACACAATAACTTACAATAATAGAAATATTACACATGCTCATTTCTTCCCCTAACTAATGTACAATATGCATATGTGGAAAAACATGCACCAAATGAAAAATATGCACCAAATACACAAACATGCACATATAACTAATTTTCTCCCCCTTTATAATCAACAAAAAAAATTGGAGGATATAACAAAAGCAAAGTTTATACATAGAAAGTTAAAGTGCATTGTTCAAAAATTAAAAAAAACAGAAAATACAATAATAAGTAGAAAAATACATAAAGAAATAAAAAAGGTAGGTAATCAGTCTTCTTCATCTTCATCTTGGGCACCTTGAGAGGGAGGAGGAAACTGAGAGGTGAACAAGTGAGTGAGATGGGAAATACCGGCTTCAAGAGCATCTTTAAGATCCATTATATAATTGACAGAAGTGTAAAGACTCCTAGGATCATCAAAATCAGCACGAGGACGAGATGAACTAGAAGCAGAAGACCGACGAGCTGAAGTGGCTAAAGGGATAGGAGGTGCATTCCTATGAGGTGACCTAGGTGGATAATTAAGCAACTTCATACGTGCTAAACTAGCACGATCAAACGAATCAAAGTGTTTTACAACATTCATCTCAGAATCGAGATCAACATCATGAGCATAGAAGATGTGAGTAAGTAAAGCACCAAAAGGAAGAAAAAATGTATGAGCCTTATGAAGACGGTTAAAGATGACTAGACCCCAATTTATTTTTATGTTGCCAAAAATTGCATAAACGGCTTGTTGCAACTCAAAGGAATACTGGTCATAACTCCATGTTTTGGGAATAATGATATATGACAGTATGCGTGCAACTAGCTTAGCAATAGGAGTAATCGATCGATTGGTCATAGGAGGACCATGATTTGGCAAATAAATTCTAGGAAAAATGGTGTCATCATCCATATCAACATCTCCTAAATCACACCCTTCATCAGACAGACCCAAAATAAGACTTAATCTAGCAGGGGTGATTTTCATGCGTTTATTTTTAACAGAAGATAGAATAGAAATCTCATTACCATCCTCTGATGTAACAACCTTCATATTTGTGTAAAATAAATATATAAGGTGAGGGTAGTAAGAGGGTTGCTTTACTAAGACAATAAATCAAATAACCCACATTGTTTAAACAATGGGGTTAGAGGAAACCTATCAAGATTCAGAAAGTTTACAAATCTACCCGGAAAAATGATAATGGAACAAATAATGTACCATTTATCAATAAGACTAGGGCTTCTTAAGTATTGAAGATAGTCTCTAGAAGATTGTCCCTCCTCTACATTAGAGGTACGAGATCTTTTAGGGGCCATTACTCAAGAACTGTAAAAAATAAAGAGAGGGAAAGAGTCTAAGAAGATATACCAACGAAGAGAGTAGAATAGAGGCACTGATCTTAGGAAAAAGGACTTCGAATGGGAAAATCCACTGAAGTAGAGCTTTGATTTGGGTTCAAGATCTGAAATCGCCAAAGAGCAGCAGCACCAGCCGACTTAGGGACCTCAGAATTGAGAGGGACAGTGAAATAGAAAAAGTGAAAAAGAGAGGTAGAAGTTAGGGTTTTACACAAAGGTGAAGGGTTAGGATCAAATCTGGTGAAAAAGTAAGGGACGAGATTGGTCAAAGGGGAAAAATAGGGCAAAGAGTTGCCTCAAAAGAAGTGCCAAATTCGAATATGAAAGAAGAGCTGATTCGCGACAGTCGACTGGAGAATAGGATCAGTCGACTTAGTCGAGAGCAAAATAGATAAACGAAGATAGCAATAATACAACTGGTAGTCGACTGTATTACTTTTCACAGTCGACTTCCAAGAGTATAAAAACTCAGGAAAATAAATATAACGAAAAATACTTGGTCAGTCGGCTGCGATAAAGTTATAAGTCGACTTACCAAAGTTTAAATTTCAAAAAACATCATGAAAACTACAAATTCAGAATTCTTTTCTTAAAGTGATAAAAGTGTCTTCCTTAAGTGGTTTAGTAAAGATATCTGCTACTTGTTTATCAGTAGAAATAAAGTCTAAAGAAATATCTCCCTTTAAAATATGATCACGTAGAAAATGATGTCTAATATCAATGTGTTCCGTACGTGAATATTGAGCCGGATTTTTAGATAAGTTAATGGCACTAGTAGTTCACACATTATAACAGGTTTTGAAAAAAAAATACCACAGTCTAATAGGGTTTGTTTCATCCACAGAATTTGGGCACAAGCCAAACTTGCAGCGATATATTCAGCTTCTGTAGTAGATAGGGATACCGATTTTGCTTCTTACTGCACCAAGATACTAGGGAGTGTCCCAAAAAGTGACATGTTCTATTAGTACTTTTCGGTCAGTTTTACTACCGGCAAAATCCGCATCGCTATATGACAAAAGTTGAAAATTATTGGTGCGTGGATAAAATAAACCATACTCAGATGTGCCTTTAATGTATCTTAAAATACGTTTCGCGGCTTTTAAGTGAGATTCTTTAGGACTTAACTGATATCTAGCACACAAACATACACTCAACATAATGTCTGGTCTACTAGCAGTTATATATAAGAGTGAGGCAATCATACCTTGATAGAGTTTTTGATCGACACTCTTACCTAATTTATCTTTGTCAATGTTAGTGGTAGTAGCCATAGGCGTGGTTTTACTACTTGTGCTATCCATGCCAAATCGTTTGAGTAATTTCTTAGCATATTTTCCTTGATTAATAAATATGCCATTTGGTGACTGTTTAATTTACAGTCCAAGTAATTGAGTTCACCCATGTGACTCATCTCAAACTCATTTGTCATGATATTATAAAACTCTTGACATAGATTACTATTAGTAGAACCAAAAATTATATCATCTACATATATTTGTATGATCAAAATATCGGTCTCAATTCTCCTAATAAACAAAGTAGTATCTACTTTACCTATTTTAAAACCCGTTTATAAAAGAAAAGTCTTTAATCGATTATACCAAGCACGAGGTGCTTGTTTAAGACCATATAAAGTCTTTTTCAATTTAAAAAACATGGTTTGAGAAATGTTCATGTTCGAAACCAGGTGGTTGCTTAACATAAACATCTTCCTTTATAAATCCATTAAGGAAAGCACTTTTAACATCCATTTGGAAAAGTGTAAAATTCATCAAACAAGCAAAAGATAATAAAATATGAATTGATTCTAGTCTAGCAATAAAAGCATATGTTTCATCGAAATCTATGCCTTCTTCTTGATTATACCCTTGAGCAACTAGTCTAACTTTGTTCCTAACGACTTGTCCTGATTCATCTAACTTATTCTTGAATACCCATTTGGTACCAATTATAGTATGATCAGGAGGTCATGGAACTAAATCCCATACATCATTCCTTATAAATTGGTTTAACTCATCTTGCATGGCATTCATCGAAAACGCATTCTCACAAGCTTCTTGTATATTCTCCGGTTCAAAATCCGACAAGAAAGCCGTTTGAGAAATCATGTTAACATGAGATCTCATCTGAATACCATGTGAAATGTTACCAATTATTAAGTCAGAGGATGATCTCTAACTTCAACAAAAGATTTTGGTAAAGTTGGAGACATCACAATAGGATCAGTCGACTTGACTAGTCCGTTAGTCAACTGTTTCACATCAATCGACTTGACTTCCTTATCAGTCGACCTATCCACAAGAGTAGTTTGCTCTAAAGATGTAATAATCTTATTTAAAGTTGATGAATCAGTTTTATCATCTTCAATTAAAGTTGATGAAGGCAGAGATTTATCAAATGCAACATGCATGTATTCTTCAATAGTCAATGCTGACTTGTTGAATATCCTATATGCCTTACTCCTATTTGAGTATCCTATAAAGATACACCCATTAGATCTAGGATCAAACTTATCTAGATTATCTTTAGTGTTCAGAATATAACACATACATCCAAATATTTTGAAGTAAGATACTTTAGGAATTCTATCAAAAAATAGCTCATAACATGTTTTCTTAAGCTTAGGCCTAATCAATATTCTATTGAAAACATAACAAGCTGTAGCAACGGCTTCAGCCCAAAATTACTTAGGTAAATTGCTTTCAACAAGCATGGTACGTGCACATTCTTGCAAAGTCCTATTCTTTCTTTCGACCACTCTATTTTGTGTTGAAGCTCAAGGAAATGCAAATGAATGACTTATATCATTCTTGTTGCAATATTCTGCAAACGTTTCATTCTTAAATTCTCTACCATGATCACTTTTAATAGTGACTATGGTTAGAGACTTTTGATTTTTGATTCGCTTACAAAAATTAGCAAATTCAACAAAAGCATCACTCTTATGTTTTAAAAAGAAAGTCCAAGTGAATCATGAAAAATCATCTACTAAAATAAATACATACCTACTTTTATTTAAAGAAGCAACTCTAGTAGGGCCAAATAAATCCATGTGGATTAATTCGAGAGGCTTACTAGTAGAAATTACTTCTTTTGTTTTAAAAATAGATTTAATTTGTTTACCTAGTTGACATGCATCACATAACTTATCATTTTTATAGGATAGTCTTGGCAGCCCTTTAACTAGATTGTACTTAGACAATTTAGCAAGAGTTTTCATATTCACATGGCCAAATCGCTTATGCCATAGTCAAGAATCATTATTAGAAGCTACTAAGCAGAAATCATTCGAAAACTCATATGACTTTAAACACAATTCATAAATGTTATTCTTCTTACATCCTTGAAAAATTATATTTTGCATGGTAGAGTCAGATATTAAACATGAATCTTTTTCAAACACGATTTTATAACCCTTATCACATAGTTGGCTAATACTTAACAAGTTATGCTTAAGTCCACTAACTAGAAAAACATTTTCTATTGAAGGATTAGTGTGCTTACCGACCATGCCTATTCCAATCACCTTTCCTTTGTTGTCGTCACTGAATGTGACTGTTCCTCCATCAATTTCTTCTATGGAAGATAAGAGGTTGGCATGACCAGTTATGTGCTTTGAGCATTCGCTGTCAAGTATCCACCGATCTCTTTTAGGTACCTATAAAATTTTCAATGTGAATATGGTACCCTTTTTCTTGGTCCAAAAGAGATTAGTTTATAGGAAATCAAACCCAGAGAGAGTTTGATTTTCCACCAAAAGCAAAAATATAATTAACAGAATTACATACAGAAAGAATGTATGAATTAATGTAAGTAATTCTATCTTTCGGACTCACATTGACTGGAACCCATATATTTTTGCTCTGTCCAGTCGACTTTATCGAACATTTCAGTCGACTATTACTAAATCCAGTCGACTGGGAGGTAGAGTAGGTCGACTTATTTGTGGTTTTCGTTTCTTTGAATGAAACTCAGAATCCCTGGACAGGCAATTGATACTTGGGTTCAGTCGACTGGTCTGAATTATAGATTTACCTTTATCATTAAAACTTACAGTTTTAGGCTTTTCAAAAAATTCATACAATTTATTCTTAACACTAGAAATAGATATAGATATATTTACACTAGTGTTCTTAGAGACATGAGGTTTTTCAAGAGACTTTTGAAAACCAAGTCCAAACCTTTTATTGGATTGCACTTGATTTAGGAGAACATCTTTTAAATTCTCCTTTCCTTTATTAAATTTAGATACATTCTTGGATATCTCTTCATAATTTTTCTTTAGAGACACAAGAACTATATCTAAACTAGAAAGACGAGAATTTAAAGATTTCATTTCTTTATCAAGGTCAAGATTCTCTTGGGAAAGTATTTGATTTACTTTCTCCAATTTATTAACTCTAATTTTTTCTTTAAGCTCTAGAAAAATCTCGTTGAAAGCATCAAGTAAATCATTACTATCATAATCATCACTTACTTGATTTTGAGATGCCATATAGCAAACATTAGCAACCTCGTTTGTCTCTTCATTTTCTCCTTCCGATGAAGACTCGCTATCATCCCAAGTTGCTTGGTATGCCTTTTTGTTATTCATGAACTTGTTCTTTGTGTACTTGTCCTTCTAGAAGTTGGAAACCTTTCCTTTAGATTTAGCGTTCTCAAGTGGGCAATCCTTCTGCATATGACCTGTTTTGTTACACCTGAAACAAGTTGGTAGTTCATTAGTATCCTTAGATGTTGAATTGAACTTACATTTCCTTAAGAACTTTTTGAACTTTCTCGTGAACATGGCTATCTCTTCCTCATCTTCTTCTTCATTCTCGGAGTCTGACATAACTTTGAATTCTAGTGTCTTCTTCTTTGATTGTTGAAGTTTTAGATCCTTCTTGCGTTCTTCAAGTTGTACCACATACGCCATAAGATTTTCCACAAGATTCTCAAGAGAAAGTTGTGTTAAATCGTTGGCCTCTTCTATGACGGTGGTCTTCTTCTCTCATTCGAGGTTAGTGCGCGAAGAACCATCCTCACCATTTCAGCTTGAGTGTACATCTTTCCAAGCACCACAAGTGAATTTGTAATGTCCGTGAACTTTGTAATCATCTCAGACATATTCTCGTTTTCCTTCATGCGGAACATCTCAAACCTGTGAACAAGAACATATATTTTAGATTCTTTTACTTTATTTGTTCCTTCATGAGTTACCTCGAGTGTGTTCCAAATTTGATGTGTGGTTGTTGCATTGGACACAAGGTTGAACTCCTCCTTTGTAAGAGCACAAAATAGCGCGTTCATCGCCTTTCCATTGTTCATTGTTTGGCTCTTCATGTCATCGTTCCATTGTGCATATGGAATGGTAGGAGCGGTGTACTCGGTCTCCATCATGTTCCATATCTCATAGTTGATGGAATGAAGGCAGATCTTCATTCTACACTTCGAACAGTTGTAATTGGTTCCATCGAAGAGGGGTGGCCTTTGTGTGGATTGGCCTTCATGGTATTGGTTTGCATTAGAGGTAGTTGCCATTGCACTCAACCAGACATTGATACCAGGTGTTGGATCCTATAGGCAACGCAAGAAGCACTAGAAGGGGGGGGGGAGGTGAATAGTGTTGTATAAAAAATAAAAATGAAATTGAACTTTTTCTTCTGTTCAGTCGACTTGAAAAGAGAAAGAAGATGACTGAGGCGTCAGAACAGAAAAGTATTTTAGACAAGTCTGATCAGTCGACTTATAGCGGAAACCAGTCAACTTGCCAGACAAGTTTTCGAAGAGTATATTATACCAGTTTGATCAGTCGACTCAAATAAGGGAAGAAGTCGACTGTCCAGACAAGTTTCACAGAGTAATTAAAAAGCAAATAAAGAAAATGCAAGTTCAGAGAAATACAACCACAGAGTACACACGATGTATCCTGGTTCGGTCCTCCCGACCTATGTCCAGTCCCCAAGCAACGGACTTGAGATTTTCCACTATTCTTGAAAAATTACAAGAATACTCTACGGCGTTTAGACAACAACCTTGTCCAACCCGTAGACTTCTCTCACCACTAGAGAGAAAAAACCCACTCTTCCACCAAGAGTGAAAGCCTGACTCTACAACCTAGATCCCTACTCTCCAACCGAGAGGACCACTCTCACAAATGAGAGTGAAAAGAAAACAATAAAATGTTACAATCAACTTATAGCCTTGTTTTGTGATTGTGATTTTTGTAGGTGGCTAATCGGTCAACTTCTGAATTCAGTCCAAAACGAATTCACTATTATATTAGACTAAAAATCAGAGAACCAAGACTTAGAAGATTGGAGTGCTAGTTTAAATGCTTGTTCTTTTGAAAGCAAAAATCCTTAAACTTTTTTTTTATCAAATGCTTGAAAAAGAGAGTATACCCTTTACCAAGTGATTTCTACACTCTATTTATAGAGTTAGAATCACTAGACGTTGTAAACAGTTGTACCAACTTTCAACCAACGGAAATAAAGATTTTGAAAATCAAAAAACAAGTTTTGATATCGGTAAACTGGTGAAACTACTTGAATAGTCGACTGGCCAGAGTTTGAAAGAGTTCAGACAGTTTCATACTGGTACAGTCGACTAGAGTCATAAGGCAGTCGACTGGTACTCAACAGTTGATCTAATTCAAACTGAAAAACACTCAATTTTAAAGATGCGTGAGTATGTGTGTGTGACAAGACTTTTACATCAATCTAAGACTCAAAAAGGAAAATTACAATTGTTTTACAAGACATGTAATATAATACATTGAAGCATAGGTCTTGTCTTGAGTCTTGAGTCTTGAGATGGAGCTTTAGCCTTTGTCTTTGTCTTTGAAGCTTGCAACCTTGTAGCTTTCTTGATCAATTTGCTTTGAGAGCTTTGTTTGTAGCTTTGCTTGATCAACTTGCTTTGGGAGCTTTGTTTGAACACTTTGTCTTTGTGTAATAAAAACTGCAATATATAAGATATAGCACAATAACTTTGTATTGTGTTGTAATCATCAAAACCAAGAATCAACACCAAGTACTCAAAATACATTATTTAAAGCAACAATAATAGCAATACTAATAAACAAGAAATCTAGCACTAATATCTCATTTCGCCAATACCGTCGGGCAGCTGACCATCCTGATCTGCAATTAATAATTGCAGGAGAAGGAAAGAGAAAACAAGTACCCGTCAGTGCAAGTTATGGGCCAATTATAATGTAGGATACAAGCACATGGGAAAGGTAAACAAATAGCATGGAATGTTGTATCAACAGTAATAACTAGCATGAATCAGTAAAACAAAGTCAACTAGCATGGAATACTAACACTATGAATGTGTCAAGTATAGTGTCATATGACAACTAAAAGTGTCCAGTAACAGTATGCTCAGTATATCAGTGTAACAGTATAACAGTATCAGTCCAACAGTATCCGTCTAACAGTATCAATCTAACAGTATCAGTCTTATGTTCTTACAGTCTTGTGTGTATTACTAGCTAGGTAGTATTTCATGCGCCCCATATTATAACACATGGTTGCTATAACAAATAGTTTTGCTTTTAGATTTCATAGTGGACCATATTGGGGCAGTGTACTCAGGTATCAGTAACAGTAGCAGTAGCAGTAAAAGTAACATTAACAGTAGCAGTGAAAGTAACAGTAGCAATAACAGTAACAGTAATAGTGTGGAACACTAGTTCCCTTTCAAGTACACGTTTCCATATTTTCCACTATTAGATCTTTCCTTAAGAAACCTCGGCTTGATTACTTTTACTATGGTTATCAACAGATATGATAGTGCATGAAATAATATCAAACTAACATGGTATAATCATTATTAGGTTCAGGAAAACAAATAAACATGTATAGATGATATACGGTCACATAAACGAGCAAAATAGTGTATGTTCATATTCAGGACAGCATGACAGTACAGTACTAAAACAGTGATTCCCGTTACTACAGAAATCTAAATTTGAATCCGTTGACAAATCTGGAAAATAGACTTCCACATGAATCCAGCAATTATATATAATCCATGTAGTAATTCACAAAATCATAACTCAAAACTGATTTGAATCCAGAAAAAACGTTCAGCCAGAAATCAGCAAATCGTATTCGAAGTCAGAAAAAAAGTATTAAAACAGCTCAAATAAATCCAAAAAAAATCTGGGGTAACTCTTATATGTCTAGTATTAGAGTAAAAAGTTTCATAATATTCCAGTAAAATTAGTTTAGTCAACAAAAATCAGAAAATATCAACAAACGATAGTTTGACAAATCTGAAATTCCCAACACTGCTGTACGAAAACTATGATATCTCACAAACCATTAAACGAAATCCAAATTCTCCAAAGTGAGATGAAAATAGAAAAAATAATCTAACTTTCATATTTCATAAATATTTTCCATACAGTTAAAGGAAATAGGGTGAAGATACGATTCTTTACAGAACAGCAAACAAAATACAACAAGTATAGTTTTTATAAACAAGTATGAAACAGTATATAAAACTCATCAATAAAATCCACCAAAATTCTGGGTAATCCCTAGATAGATATAGAAATAATGTGCAAAGTTTCAGATCAAAATAATATATTTAAGACTTGTATCAAAATAGTTTAATCATCAAAATTATCAAGAAACGAAATCTGAAAATAGAATACACCTCAGTAGTAAAATAGCCATAACTCACTCATACAAAAACAAAATCGATCAAGGTCAAAGAGTTTAGAAAGAAGACATATTTATCTACAATTCATGTCTAATACAAAAATTACGAATTCTGACCTTAATAGGGTCTAAAATACAAATTAAAACTGATCATCAACAAATACAGATTTTCCTTTAACAACAAAACCAACATAAACCACATGAAACTTGTTCCAATCACAATCAAACATGGTATAGAGTCTACTAAGTGTCCAAACATCATGAAATAGAGTAAATAACACATTCACAACCATCATATCACATGGATCTTATCAAACACATAATTTCACCTAATCATCTCACATATATGAATAAATCAAGAACGGTCAAACCTAGTTGTTTTCATGTCGATTTTGTGTCGTGAGGCAACTATGGTCAAATAGCACAATAGAGACAAAACCCATCAAAAATAAGATACACACGAGTTGTCTTTGGAACCCAACTACACTATAAGCGGTATTTTTGACTTGTATCATACAAAGGAATTGGAGTACATGTTACTTGCCTTAACCGAAGATGAAAACGAAGAACACCAAGAATGACGGGAACGGATCCCGGCAACGAACAAATCCACGAACAAGAATCATGAACCAAATGACGATTCTCACGTGCAACCTCAAGCACGTGAAATACCAACAAAGGTGAGAGAGGGCAAGAGAGCATCGGGCGTTGGGAGTGGTGGCTGGCCCTTACGGCTGGCTGCTACTCCGGATGCTGCTGATGATCGGTGCACCAGCGACAGAAGGGACGAAGAGAGAGATATGGAGATGAAGGAAATGGGTGTCGGCCTAGGGTGATGGTCAGGGGAGTTGATGATCGGTGTGGGTGAGGTGCAAGCTGAAGGTGTTGGTCGGCCAGGGGAGGTGGGGCGTCGGCTGGGGTTTTGGGGTGTCGGCGCGCACAGGAAAGAGAGAGAGAGGGGCCGAGAGATTAGGGTTAGGGTTTAGGGAGAGAGGGTTAGTTTATATAGGGTATGATTTAGGGTTTGTAGTAGGATATGGGTAATTAGGTATTTGGGTTTAATTGGGTCAAATAGGAGAAGAAATAAGATTAGTTTAATTAGGATTTGATTAGGATAAATTGTATAGGACTCAAAATAGGATTGTAGGTCAATTTGGCTTTGGTAATCAATTAGGGATCAAAAGCAATAGGATTGGGAATAGGGTAACCAACCAAAACACCACGAGCACCCAAGGACAAAATAAAGAGAACAAGAATCCAATGAAGAGAAAAGAACAACAATTAATGGAGAACGAAACCAAAGACGAACAAATCAACACAAAGAGCTCAAAATGAAACAAAATGAATATATATTGAAAACAACTCCAATATACGGTCCAAGAAAAATACAAGAGAATACAAATACTCAAGAAAGAGAAAAAAATACACCAAAAATACAAAAAATGAAAACAAGGGTTACACAAATAATTCAGATATGAATAAGTCAAATATCCTGGGTCAAATTGCCCAAATACAAATAATCCAAGTACAAGATACATTATTCAAATAGCAACAGGAAATAATAATAATAGCAGAAAAATCATGATACCAAAACTCCAGCATCTAGTATCTCATCTCGCCTATTCCATCAGGCAACTAATCTCTAAAATCTACAATTTAAAAAATTGCAGGAAGAGGAAAAAGAAAACAAACTCCCGTCAATGTAAGTTACGGGCCGCTTGTAGTGCAGAATACAAGTACATGGGAAAAATAACTAATAACATGGAATGTGCATGATAACAAAATATAACAACTAGCATGGCAAGATCAAAAAGTGTAAGTAGCATGTATCAAGTGTCAAGCAAGTAGGTAAACATGTAACAGGCAAGCATGTAACAGGTATTCATGTATGTCAAGTTATATCATGTCAAGTCTTGTGTTTATTACTATCTAGGTAGCACTTCATGCGTCCCAGTTTTTATCACATGGTTGCTACATTCAAACAAGTTACGTTTTAGAATTCATACTGGACCATAGAGAATAGTGTACTCAGGGACAAGCTCTCAAGTATCAATTATCAAGCTCCAAGTAACCAGATAAACAAGCCCCGAACCAGCTCCACATAACCAAATAACAAGCTCCAAATACCCAAAATATCAAGCTCTGTGTCAAGTGTGCAATTGCAAGTAATCACGTGTCAAGCTCCAAATATCAAGCTCTGTGTCAAGTGTGCAAATGCAAGTAATAATAGATCTCCTTCCGAGTACACGTTTCTATATTATCCACTACTAGATATTTCCCTTAAACCCCGACTTGGTTATTTATTATTATTATCAAACAAACATGTAAGTATACAAAACAAGGTAAGAATAACATAGCATGAACAAGGAACAGGTTCAAGTCGTAAGATAAGCATGTACAGGTGAAAGATAACTCATAAAAGAATAGAACAACGAAAATTCTAGTTCAGGACAGCAAGACAGTACTGTACTAAAATAGGAATTCCCGTTGTTAAAAAAATGCAAATCTAGATCCGTCGAAGAATCTGGAAAATAGACTTCCTGCCGTACCCATAGAACATATATAAGTCATATAGTGTTTCACAAAAACATAACTCAAAACTGATTTGAATCCAAAAAACATATTTAGTCAGAAATCAGAAGATGGTATTCAAAGTCAGGAAAATAGCATAAAAACTCATTAATTAAATCCACGAAAAATCTAGTGTATTCCCCTATATGTGTAGCGTCAAAATATAAAGTATCATAATTTTCTAATATAAATAGTTTAGTCAAAGAAAATCAAAAAATATCAAGATGTAGTAGTTTTGTAAATCTGGATTTGTAAACACTGCAGTACGAAAACAACAATATCTCACAAACCATATCGAAATCGAAATCCGCCAAAAGGGTAATAAAATAGATACAGTAGGCTAACTTTTATATTCAGATCTAATTTATAAACAGCAAGTATAATTAGGTCGAAAATCAGTTTCTTTACTGAACAGTATAAAAAATCTATTAAAATAGTAGTTGTTCGAAAGCATAGAACGGTTCGTAAAACTGATCTAATAAATCCACAAATATTCTGGATTAATCCCAATCAGGTCCAGAAGTACTGAGAAAAGTTTCAGATCAAAATAATAATTTTAACACCAAAATAAAAATATATTACTCTTCTGAATTCATCAAAAATAAAATCTGAAAACCTTTCGACACCTTTGTAGTAAAATCAACATAACTCACAAACCAAAAATCGAAAATGAGATCCATCAAAAGGGTTGGAAAATAGATAGAATTTTCCACAAATTATTTTCACAAAATATTTTCAAATACTGACCTTAATAGGGTCTAAAATACTGATCAAAACAAGAAAAACCGGCAAAACTGAAAATATTGCATATGCACAAAATCCACTAGTTCACAAAGAACTTATCCAAAACATAACCGAACATAAAATATGGTGTACAAGATATCCAAGCAACATGATATTGGGTATTTCACAAGTCTATAACAAGTATACCATGAATAACACGAACGAGCACAAGATATCACAAGTAGTATGAACATACTCATCAAAAGTGGTCAACCCTAGGTTAATTCATGTCATGTATGTCGTGAGAAAACTCTGGTCAAATCATAACTATAGAGACAATATCAACAAGAGAATTCACATACAAATTGTCTCTAGAACCCAACTATACTACAGGCGGTATTTAGTACTTGTATTTATAAAGGAATTTAATACAAGTTACTTGCCTGAGAGACGATGACGGAAACGTAGCAAGAACAAGAATAACGGGAACGGATTCCTGGGCAATGAACACAACACCACGAACGAACGATAGCGAGCACGATGAAGACGATGATCACGAACACAATTGGATGGCTGAGATCGAAGATCAAGATTAAGATGATCGGAGCAGATCGGATGGTCAAATTTCCTCGATGATGAAGATAATGATGAAGATCAAGATCGATCGATTGAACGGCTGTGATCAAAGAAAGTTGATGATCATCATGATCCTGATGATCAAGAAGAGATCGGACAGCTAGGATCTAATCGGATGATCAAGAGGAGATTGACGGCCTACATCCAATCAAGCATGATGATCAAGATGATCACGACGATCGACGACTCACATTCAAAGTGATCAACTCACATACAACCAGCAATGGAGCTGCACTGGCTTCTCGGACGGCGGATGGCGGGGAGGTGTGCACGGCGACAGCAGGGAGACAGGCTGTAATGCCCTGATTTTTCATTTAATGAAAAATTATTTTATTTTGCACGTAGTGTGCATGTGCAATATTTTTGGTAAATATTTATATTTTCATCATGATGAGTATAGATTTTTAAATATGTTCTTTTTAATTATTTGTCTTACAAAGCCTTCTTTCAATTAGACAAAAAGCCTTTTTCTTAAAGCCCAAAATTTAATTCATTTATTTTTATTTTAAAATTATTATTTTGGCCCATAAACTAAAGCCCATGAGTTAATTCATTTTTTAATACAACTTGTAATGTTGGATACAATTTAAAGGTTATTTTTATATAAAATTTAATGTACAAATTTTTGGAGGCAAATGCTTGCACGTGCATTGCACGTACACGTGCAAAGTGCACTTCCTATGCATGGCCGGTTGTGAGTTTGGAGGGAAACCAAAAATTTGAGTGGGATCATGGTGTGGTGGTTAGTATAACTCCTTAAATCTAAGCCATTTGCTCCTAACTCCTACTTCAATCTTAGCCATCCATTCTCCCATTTTTTTTAGTATAAATACCCCCCTCCCATGGCTAGTATTCTTGTGCAAATTAATTCTTCCAAATCTATATATAGTTCAATTACATTATCTAGTAGTTAGTAAGTGAGTAAAATATTGAGAGATTGTGTGGGTTTGTGCTTGCAACAAGAAGAGAAGGAGAGGCCAGCATCCAAGAAGGGGAGCTCTCGGTGTGGTGTGCTTGGAGACTTGTGTGCGCGTCGACTAGGAGGAGGAGCACTCTCATTGCAAGGACATTCGTTTAGGAGGTTGCAAATTGTACTTTCTTCAATAAGGTGGGTAAATTTTTCCTATTTCTAAATAGGAATGCATGCTAGATTTAATTAGAAAAATGATGCATGAAAATTGATTAATAAGAATGCACATTTAATTGGAAAAATGATCTATAATTGATTGAATTGTTGATGTGCAAATTGTATGTGTTTCTACAGTTAAAATTCAAGTTGTGTGCGATATGATTACGGCTATGAATTTTGTAAAGAAACCTTCGTTAGTAGCATGAAAAATTATGTGCAAAGATTAGTATATTGATAATATCGCTTTATGTGCTAAATTGGAAAATTTTCGTTATGACGTTGTAACGAATGAATTAAGATGCAATTATTATGTTTGGGAAATGAATAAGGGCAGAAAATTAGTATAGGGATTAATCAAAATTATAATGTCGAAAAAGAATGTATTAGTGGTAGTATATCAAATTAACCAAATTGTATGGTAGAAATGTGTTAATTATTGAAAAATATGTTTAATTATTTGAGAAAATTATTCTCATATACTGGAGTGTAATTTATGATGGAAATGATTAATCTGGAATTTTTACAGTATGTTAGTAAGAACAACTTGAAATGAAATTTTCATGAACATCGATATATTTTAAATAACAGAGAGATTTGATTTAAATAAAGTTTAAGTTGTAATGGTGACAACCCGAGCCCATAGCTCGAGTGGTCGGATCATTCTTAATCGCTACAGTATGTGTGGGGGTTTTCTCTGAGGTTAAGGGATCGAATCCCGTTGACACCATTCTTTTTATTTCGAACATTTAGAAAGAATCCGTTCGGCCGAAGAGCATTTAATGCTTTTCTCCCTTCTTCTAAACGGGTGTAGCACTCGGCCTAGTGGCTTGTGCCTTTGGTTGTTTCTCCTGTGGTCGCTGGTTCGACCCTGGCTTTCGGCAGTTGTTTATGTTGTGGGAAAACAAATTTTTTTTGGATGTTTTGATAATCAAAAAATATGGAAAAAATATATTTTATTATCTTAAAAGTATGGGGAGTTTATGAAAAATAAATTGAGGATTATTTGCATGAAGTGGAGCATGTTTAGAGAATAAAAGTAGAATTTAGAACTATAAATTCTACACTTGCATTTGTATAAAGTTGTAGCTTACAAAAGATTTAGAATGGAATATTGGAAAGAAAATACGAATAAAAAGGAATTATGTGTAGTAATGTGAATTATTCTCGTTGGAGAATAATGTGACAAATTATGAAATTTAAATATTCATCTTTGATTGAATAACTAGTGATGTGGTTTTTAATGTGAAAATAATATTTCATGAGTTACATGATGAATAGTTGAATTTAATGTATAATTATGGACTATTGAACGATTTAGAAATCATGATTGGAAAAGAGAAATACTTTTGAGTATGATAACTCAATATGTGAACTTATGAGTTGAAATACTCAACTTTAGAAATTATGAATGGGAATTGAAACGAAAGAGTAGCTAAGTCTCCCCCGGCATTTGGAAAGAAATGGAATGAAATTTGAAATGAAAGACCAAGGTTGGTCATGTTTGAATGAATGAATAAGTCCGATTTAGTGGAGAGGCTAACTCTAGAGCTTTGATATTGTTCATGATTCTGATAAAAACTAAGGATTAGTACATAGTGGAGACGTGATGAAAGTAGGAGAAAAACATGAGTATGAGGGCCATTAGATTGGCGGCGTGAGAGTATTCACAGGCTGTCTTCATGATGCGTCGTGACATGACGTGGATACTGCTCCAGAGTACCATCCCGGTGGCGACACTTGTGGGATGTTTGGTGACTGCAAGAGGATCGTGTGCCATGAAGGAGGCTGAATTGCCGTAAGCTGTCTTCACGATGCGTCGTGACATGACGTGGGGTTCCCCTCCAGATTTTCTGTACATGTGCTTGTACTCATAGATCATCTAGGATACCTACCGTAATTACAGTAGTAGATTAAGTCATGGCGAGGGAATGAACCCTACAAAGATGAAGAACGATTAAGGGGTTGCCCTCGAACTTATGTAGTATGGGATGCATAGAATCCGAACAAGTGCGCATTAGTGTCATGTAACATAAATAACTGCATTAAGGACTAAGTGCACAATCACAACATGACATCAATAGGGTAGTCCCTTTAGTTTGATATATGACAAGTGTGTGTTTGCTAAATATGGAAAATAAGTTATACTATTCCCGGCATAGAGAGGATGGCCGTGTATAGTGTTCGTCGGTTGAATAAACTGACGTACCCACAGTCTTATATGCAGGTAAGTGACATGATAAAGATTAAAGAGGAACAGATGCTTAAAGATTATCCAATGTTGTTGTACATTCATATAAATGTTGTAATTTTACTTCCGCTGTGCAGTGTAAATTGTAATGAATTTATGTAAACTCTGATGTAAAGTGAAAAGTTCAAATTTCCTTGTAAAATTGTACTAAATGAAGTGGAAAGATCCTGTGGAACTCTCGAATTCAGTTTTATTTGGGATTCAGGACGTTACAAAGGCGGGGGGGGGGGGGGGGGGGGGGGGGCTGCTACGGTCGGCGCAGGAGGTGCAACTAGCTGAACGGGGCTTTGCTGACGTCTGTGGCTTGCTGGCGGCGGGACGACATGTCGGTGATGGCTGCGGCTGGCATTGCTGCTGGCTAGGCGGGGAAACATAGCGTGAGGAGCACTAGGAACAGAGGCTAGGGCTGCGTAGGCGTAGGAGGATGGAAGGGCGTGCACAGGGGAAGGTCATGACTGCTGTCGCTGTGGTCTGTTGGAGACGAGCGGAGGACGGGGGGTGAGGCATAGGGCTAGAAGGGGAGAGAGGCAGTGGCAGACGAGGTCGGGGGTGCAATGGAAATGAAGGTAGGGATGGGTTTTAGGAGGTGCAGGGAGAGAGAGATGAGAAGGAGGAAGGCGGCTGTATGGGTTTGGTGAAAGGAGATGAACAGTCGGCTGGGTCAATATATAGGGGAGGTGTAGTATATGTTAGGGTTTAGGTTGGGGTGAACAGGGTTGGGGAGTTAACGGGTTCAATAGGTATTTGGGTTGAGTAGGGTGACGGGTATAGGATAGGTGGATATTTGGGTTTGGGTGTTAACGGGTTGGGGATTAAGAGAATGGGTTTTTAATGGAATATAAGGTAAATAATGGGTATGGTTTAATGGGTTGAAGACTCAAGGTCCAATAGGGTTTTTAAAATTTCAATAGAAAAAAAATAAAATAACTGATAAAAATATTGTTTATAATAAAAATATATTGGCACTACAAAATATAATTTATTTAAAATATTAAAAACACAGTTAGTAAATAAAAGTGGATTTTTAATACCTAGTCAGAAATATCAATAATAACCATATTACTAATAACATTAATAATAATAATAAGACAATGATAAAATAATAATAATAATAATAATAATAATAATAATAATAATAATAATAATAATAATAATAATAATAATAATAATAATAATAATAATAATAATAATGATAACAGTAATAGTAATAATAAAAGTAATAATAATAAAAATAAAAATCATAGAAAATGGTTACAAATAACATTATTGATCAAAAACAGATTTTTAATAGGAGATCCAATAATACAACTTGACAAAAGAATTTGAAAGCGGTAAAAATAATTTACGAAAATTTTAAATACAGAAAATATACGGAAAGTACGTATTTTGGGAAACAGGGGTTACAATAGGTTTCGGCAATCCTAACTAATACTGAGCCTACCCAGACATGTTATAAGGATATGATTACAAACTTGATCCATAGTCTAGGTTATACCTAGTCTCAAGCAGTTTCCTAATGAAAACCCTAGTTCCCGTCTATCAACCTGTGGCTCTAGCGACGTGATCATCTTACTTATGTAGTACCCTGTATTTTCAAATAATATTTTAAAGATTTGAAGATGAATTAAAATGATTTTCTGGAGATTTAATAAATATTTTCTGAAGGTTTATTTTTTTACACGTGCGAAGAACCTGCAAATATTTTTGGTATAAATAACCAATTTTATATTTTTATTAAATTCTCCTAATTATAATGGAGTATATTCTAAATTTTGGGATTTTTCTGAGTAGAGAAACTATTTTTATAAATATCTCGAAAGAGAGGGGCTTTTATGTAAAAAGCCGTTTGGATCTGAAATAAATTATGAAAATTCATTTTTACTGATTTTTGGGCTTTCCATGATCATAATTTAAATTAAAGTAAATTTAAATTTTATTTGGAGTTGATTTGGTAAAGATTTATACAAATATGGTGTTTTTGCAAATATGAAATTTATGTTGGATCTTGTGCAAATGTTTTCTGGAAAGTAAAAGTCAAATATTTTGATTGGAAAATTTAATATGTATTATTAGATATTATTTCTGATTTTTCTGAATTTTTATGAATATTTTATGATGTATTTGCAATTATTACAACAGGGAGGGCTTTTGTGCAAAATTGCCACCCTGAGTTGTAAATCCAAATTTTTCTTATTTACTGGGATGTACTGGATTGCTGGACAACTCAGTGATAAAAAGATTTGATTTGGTTTGATTCAGTTAACCTATTTCAACTAAGAAAGGGGTTATATATATAAAGTTATATTTGGAAGGATTCTTTTGCAAATATGTTTCTAAAACCCTAATCTTTCAATCCCGGCCTGTATAAAGAGGTTGTGCAGCCGTCATTCACTGCACAACACAAATTTTATTATATCTTTTATTTTCTTGGTGATTGAAGAGGAGGATTTTGGATCTCATAAAAAGGGGCTTTCTTGTTGGATCTTTCATTCCTAAGGTGAGTGACATTGTTTTGTTTTATTTGTTTTGTGTATGTTGTAGGTGAATGACATAATTGTTGTTGTTTTGTATGCTTTCTTTGATTTGTGTATGGCGTATGAGAATGATATGAATGTTTAGATTGATTTGGATGTTGAATATGTTGGATGGATGAAAAATTAGATCTTTGAGAAGAATCCTAGATATTTGTATGAGAATGATTTTAGATTTGTTGAGAACTTAATATAAATTATTAGTAGGCTAAAAATGTTGGATTATTGCTGATTAGGTTGAGTTTGATAGATGTTATGCATTAATTAAATTAAAGATGAGATTTTTGGATTATTGGTGAGTTGGATAAAAACAACTTGATCATGTTGAGGATAAATTTGTTTTGTTTATGAATCAACTATAGAAATAGTTGAGATTGAGTTGAGGAATTTTGTGAATGATTAATGGTTTAGAGGACCATATTTTGAGGATTTGAGTTATGAGGATTTGAATTGGGGATTTGTGATTTTTGTAAAAGATGTTGTTTGAATTTAGATTTCTCAAATGCTAAGTTTAAATTTAATTATTTTGGTATTAACAAGATTTGGAAAAATAAAAGAAAGTTATTTTGATATATGACTGATTCGTAAAAATCCTAGTTTTGACATATGTACGACCTAAATTCTGCAAACTATAGGCCGACAGTCGACTGGTAGACTTTTCAGTCGACTGGTACGACCCAGCTACTGTGTCTTTAGCTTTTTGAAAATCCGTTCTGGACAGTCGACTTAGACCTTTATTCAGTCGACTGGTGTACTTAAAATTTATTTTACAAAGTTATTGCAGTATCTTTTCTGGGCAGTCGACCCCTATGACCCATTAAGTCGACTTATAACACTTAGAATATTTTCTTAAAGATTTTCTTTGGAATTTCTCTCTGGTAAGTCGACTTATGTTTTTATAAGTCAACTTATGATCTGGTAAGTCAACTTATGACTTTTATAAGTCAACTTATATTACTTAACTTATTTTCTTAAAATCATGGATATTTTTCCCTCCGGACAGTCGACTTACTACAGTAATAAGTCGACTGGTACTGATGAGTTTTCATAAACTTGAATGTTCTTCCGAATGATTAGTCTTCAAATATTTTAGTCTATACTTTGTCTTCTGTTAAGCATATGATTTTAAGATATTCAGTTGAGCTATTTATGGTGGAAAGTTGGTTTAGACATTTGAGTTTGAGTCTCTAGAGGATGTGTGTGACCCTAGCGTACCGGTGTTTGAGTTAATTATGTTTGGGTCTGTTGAGGCATTTAGTTTTTCAGATATTGAGTAAAGTCCAGTAGGGTACACCGACTCTAGGAGATTCGTTGAGTAATTAAATAATCCAAAAATGATAAGGACAGACACTAGTGGTGATATGACGAACGGGAACATGGGTTATGCACCTCAGTATGTCTTTCGGTGTGGGATTTAATCTCCGGAATTATCCAAGTATCTTACTTAGGGTGTGGGATGTATCTATGGAATTATCTCAGGTAAATTACCTGCGGTGTGGGATATATCTCCGAAATTATCCAAGTAGTTACTTGCGGTGTGGGATTGATCTCCGGAATTATCGGAGTCGAGGCGACGCACATGGGGTAATCATGTGATGAGGGTCATTGTTTCGGTGTGGGATTTAATCTCCGGAATTATCCAAGTATCTTACTTAGGGTGTGGGATGTATCTCCAGAATTATCTCAGGTAAATTACCTGCAGTGTGGGATATATCTCCAGAATTATCCAAGTAGTTACTTGTGGTGTGGGATTGATCTCCGGAATTATCGGGGCAAGGGCTAGTACTCACAGTTTATCTTTATCTCGTTGTAGTCATCGTGTTAGGATTAGTTGCATAGCGAGGATTGAACCCTATAATGTGGAGACGTTAAGGGCTTGCACCGAACCTATGTAGAATGGGATGCATAGACTTCAACAAATACGCATTAGAGAGTCCGCATATAGAAATTGTGTTTTCCTGACTCAGTTTTATGCACGTGGTTTTCTTGTTTTCTACACTTGACACTTAGTTTAGTTCCACTTGTTGTTTACATGTTTCTTTGCTACGTCATATTTTAGATATTCTTGTTTATTACATGTTGTTTAAGAATCCATGCTTAAGTTTTATTTATGTTATTTGTTGTTTTATGTCACTCACACCATTTATGGCTGACCCCTTTAGTTTTGGGGGTTAGGGATCATCTCTAGCCTCATGTGTTACAGGTTGTTGCTTAGAACTTGGAGGTTTGGATGTTTGAGATAAATTGATGTAATAGAGCTTTTGTATAATATTTTGTAAAGAAAAGTGTTGTAAAAAGAAAGTTGTAATTCAAGGTGTTTTGTATTCTGCTGTGTTTGTAATGATTGATGTAATAAAAGTTTGGAATAAAATTATTTGTGTTTTTGGGCTATGTGTACTATTATATTGAAGTTGATGCTGGGATTGTGCCACGTATTTTCTAAGATATTATATTAGAAATTCGGGGTGCTACAACTTACCACTTCCCCTATTTGAGTTTCGTCCTCAATCTCAGCCTGCAATCATTCCTTATGACCCTATCGGCGCCCGAGTTAGCCGCTTCTAATCATCGTGGTAGAAGCTCCAATGCTAGCCTAACGGTTGATAGGTATAGGGCAACTAGCTAGACAAGTCAATGACTCAAATGTGAGGTTCAAGTATCCATCTATGTCTTAGCAAAACAAGACACCCAATAAAAACAAGCATTTGGGGCATAGAAATACGCCTAACTCTCAATCCAAGCTTAGGAGTTGAGGAAAAGTCATATACATGCACAAAGTGACATCTTCTAAGAAGACTGGATCTTTCCAGTACTTCCGAAAATCATAACTATTACTACACAACTTGGAATTACATGATTCTATGATTTTTGGAAAGGTAAGAGTCTCTAATCTAAGTTCCTAGTTAATTACTTTTGCATATTCCAAACACATTACTCCAGAAAATCACAATTTTATAGATCATGCAATCTAAGCTAGGTACTGGACACAGTCTAGTCTAAATTCAATATAAAATCAACCCTTTGTCCAAAGAATATGAAATTTGAGATTCTGTAACTATACATATACCATTCCATTTTGTCCAAATATTGAATCTAGATTCATACTACACAGAGAGTTATGACCCTTCAAACATAGCACAAAAATTCTACTGCTTTTCAGACAGGGTCTTTATCTCTATACACAATTTATTTTTGAAACTTCATCAAATATTATCTAAAAAAATCTAAAATTTTAGAATAAGGATTTAGACTCATACTAAAAGCTACTAAATAAATTTCATTACAATATCATGCACACACAAGTAGTTATGAATAGATGAATTTCAGTATTAAAACAGACAGATTCAGCTTCTAACTTCTAGACCAGTTGCAACTTACAATTTTTTTGAGGCATCAAACGATCTCAGAAAAATATAAAATTAGAAAATATGGTTTTAGACACATACAAGAGCATCCAGTAAAAATTTCAGCTTAAAACACTACCAACAGTGAGTTATGATTTTTGAAAGAAATATCAAGTTCTCACACAACAATAGCTTTTTCAGCTTATCTCTGTCCGAAAATGAAGTTATTGTTTGGGATACTAAATGGAACCCAAATATTATGAAAAAAATTCATGTGTGCTTTAGATTCATAGAATAACAAGTCCTAAAAATTTTAGTCCAAAATTCCAAGCTATTTGTGAGCTAGAAAATCCTAAGCTACACATCACATACATGTTGTTCAACAAAAATATCATGATAAGAGTTGTTCTATCATACAATCTATTTTTTTCTTAGCATGTCACAAGTCATACATGGTAACCAAACTTTTCTTAACTACTACTACATGCTAATTTACATACAAAAAAAAAAAACTAAGTTTTAGAGTTTAGAGATTCACCCACATCTTAAGTTTGGAAGAGGACTCCTACTAGCTTTAGCTTGCTTCCTTCCACTTCAAGTTGCACACTCACTCTTCTCTTCTACTACTTCTACTTTAAAAAAATCTCTCCTTTATCTCCTTCTCTTTTCTTTTCTCCTTTTTTTTTGAACAAGTAGATGAGAAAAGATGAGAAGGGGAGTGAAGGGAATATTTATAGAAGATGGAGGTGCTAGGGTTTTGGATTGGGGGCCGGCCAAGATGAAGGGTGGAGATGGGCTAGGGTTGAGTGAGTGGAAGTGGGTGGTGATGATGAGTGCCAACACAACAAAGCTAGAATTTTCTTGAGTTCTCTTGGAAATTTCATGAAGAACTATTCATTGCTCAAAATCAACCATTGGATCTCATCAAGATTTGCCTAGGCTTTAATCAGGATGAGGGTTAGCTCCTAACCCTAGGTCAAGAGAAATAACCCCAACCCTTGCGCACAAGTATGCATGGTTAATTAATTCAATAATCATGCACCAATTCAAATCAAGTACCAACTTAGTTTTAAAATAAATTATATATATATATATATATATATATATATATATATATATATATATATATATATATAAAATTTATTTTAAAACAAAGTTGGTACTTGATTTGAATTGGTGCATGATTATTGAATGTATATATATGTATGTATATTGTAAAATATTTTATCTTATTCTGAGGTATTACATAGACTAGGAAGTGTATCTCTCAAAAATAGAAACGATACATTCCGAAAGAGTAATCTGCACGAGGTACGATCGACCGCAAATATGGACAGTCGACCGTTCATCTTTTAATCGAAAAGTCGAAAGATTAATGGTCGCCTGTCTCATCATTTTGACTGTGATGAGTGGTCGACTGTGGCACGGTCGGCGGACAATATGGTACGGTCAACCGCAATCATGCTGATTCTGACGAAACCAATTTATATTCTTACCATATACTAATCAATCAATAATCAATCAATTACATATAATATTTCGCATATATATAAGTACAGAAATTGATCTTGCTGGCTTTCTTGGGCTCTAATCAACAAGTGCTCTTTTTGAATAATGTCTTCTTTTGCTTGATTTTGTAATCCTTCTTTATTACTTACCTTCCTTTGCTCATTTTTGAATCTTTTTGACTCTCTTATTGATTTATTTATTCCTGAAAATCTGAACATCTAAATTGAAATTTATTAGTATTTGTAAGTATATTTCGTGTACACCAAACTAAGAGTTAACAATCTCCCCCTTTTGGTGTAAACAAAACATGCCTTTGAATGTTGAAAATAAAGTATATAAATGCTCCCCCTTAATTCAGTACTTCCTGTATCAAAGATTTTCATAAGAGATATATAGTATAGATGAAGAAAGAAGAACATTCAAGAGAGATTTTCATAAGAGAGATTTTCAGTATTTATTTTCAGTATAAACATTCAATCAGTATTTATTTTCAGTCAAAACATTCAAAAAGATTCTTCCCCTTTTTGGAACATACCAAGAGGGAACTACAAATGATAAATGATATATAAACAATACTCCCCCTAAATTCATGCATGGAAAATATAAATGAATAAAAATGTGAGTGAAGAGCAAACGGAGAATAAGCAATTTTGGGGAATATTTCATTTTTGAAAAACATCAAGGAAAATTTACTTACATGATACCGTTGATCACGAGACTCTTTGATATACAGTGAGAGCTCTTCAAGGTATCATGGATTTGAGATTTTCCCAATACAAACGGGAGACATGGAACAAAAGATTAAAGAAATAAATTTCAAGAAATTAGAAACCATAGAAGAAATGTAAATATATTTTCCTTACACACCAAAAAAAACAAGCCAGAATCCAAAAGGGCAGAGGCAAGACCGGTCGACTGCACGGTCGACCGCAAATATACATACAGAGGGTAGTTTGACTAAGACCAAAGAAGGAACCGGTCGACCGCCCGGTCGACCGAAATACTGATACGGCATGATTATAAAAAAACAGAATCATATAGCCAGATATGTGAGAATTTTTCAAGCATTTAAAAGCGATTTCTGGATAGATGAATTACATAGCAAAAAGGTTCATACATGAGAATACTGGTTCATATTACAGTTAACCAATTACAATCTAATCACCAAGGATCTATTCCTCATCATCATTATCACCACCATCATCTTCATCTTCATTGTCTTCATCATCTTCATCATCATTTTCCTCATCACTAGGAGGAGAAAGAAGTTCCCAGTCATCTTTGTCTTGCAAGTATTCAATAGTGTTGACATAGTAACCATATACTTGCATTTGATTAGCGACAAATTGCTCATGAGTCACGAACGAAGATGAGGAAGGAGTAGTATTCTTGCGACGAGAGGAGGAAGGGGCTTGTGGGGGTTGTTCGGCTTGGCGCACTTGTTGAGCTTGACGATGGTGAGCCCATTGGGTAGACGGAACATTAATGCCCATTTGCTGAGAAAAGATTGGCATAGGATTTTTGCTCAAAAGAAAATTCTCAACATCAATACAGGAGTCAATAGCTAGATTGTAAATAAGAGAACTCTAGGGAAGGCCACGATTTCGAGAAGTTGCAAAATTCATGGTGTGAATAATAAATGTGGAAAGATCAAATTTATATTCGCCAAGAATGAGAAAGATTATGAACGATTGATCAACCTGTATTTCAGACTTGTCATTCTTTTTGGGCCATATATTTGCATTGACGAATTTGTTCAAAACACGGGCAATTCGGTAAAATTTGTGTGAGCGGGACGAGGAAGATGAGAAAATTCTGGTTGAACAATCATGGATTTGACGGTATTTTTATCATGGTCGGATTTATAGTCAAGTGTTTTGAAATCAAGATGATAAGCATCAAATGCTCCTTCGGGAAATTCATATCTCCTACGAAGATTTTCGGGAGTAATTTTGACTCTTTTTCCAAGAATGATAGAAGAGAGAGTGAGATCATTGTCTTGAAAGCCTTCAAGATTAGCATAAAATTGACGAGTCAATGACTCGGAGTGGGAGCTTGGTGTAGCAAGATAATTCTCTCACCCAAAATCTTGAAAAATCCTAACCATAACAGAGAATTGCCCACCTAAGGATGCTAAATTTATCTCACGGTTGGCAACAACCAGAGCATTCCAAAGTGCAAAAAAATAATGATCAGCGCAATTAGAATTACTGTAATACCTTCTCTAGTGACAGATTTTGAGGCTATAGCTTTCTTACCCTTGGATCTGTGAGAGGAGGAGGCCATGGAGAAAGAAAGAAGATAACACCCAAAATTTAAGAGAGAATCGCAGAAAAATATGAAGTCTATTTGATGGGTTTTGGGGGAGGGAGGCTAGGGTTTTCCGTGAAGATTGAGGGAGAGAAGATGGAAGAATATTTATAATAGATGTGTGGGACCTAAATGTCATAGAAGGAAAGAGACCTGAGCAGCCGATCGAATTGGTCGACTGGTACAAAGAGACGGTCCACCGCACCACAAGAGAAGAGGGGTTTTGATTTAATAAGTTTTGGCAGAGGTGGACGGTTGACCGTGCGGTTGACCGGTCCACATTCGGTTGATACCAATCCTACGTATAACACGGTCGATCGAACATGCAACTGACTTTTAATTTTTGAAAGTCATTTGTCTTCGAATCAACATATTAATTTTAGATCAGGTTATAACATATTAATTTTTGAAAGTTGTTTTATGTTGTAAAATTCACACAGTACATGAATTTCTTAGATAGATAACTGATGTTTTAGAAATTTTACTTTGGAAATAAGTCATCTTAATATAAATCAACGCTAATTTAGATTTTCCCAATGCTGTACTTATCTGAAGAACTAAAGTCCTTCTCCTTCTTCCTTGATAGAGATGCAGATTTTTTTATTATAGCTCGTTGTGACTATCAAGCATCTTCTATCAAGGTCCCTGCTGTAACACCCCGAATTCCAAAGCAGAGTGAATTCGAAGTTCTACAGGATCTTTACACTTCTCTTCGTACAGCGGAAGCAATTTACTACAAATTACATGAATAGAAATGTACAACACTTGAATCATTCTTTAATCAGCATGCATTCTTTAGTCTTGTTAATCACTTTACTCTGCATAGAAACTATGGGCGCGTCAGTTGCTTACAACCGACGAAATATTATACACGACTATCCTATCTATGCCGAACAGTATAACGATTCTCAAATACTTAAACAAACCACAAACTTGATCACAAACAAAACTACAAGGGACTATCCTATTGATGTCGTGTTGTGCGGTGCACTTAGTCCTTAATGCAGTTATGTATGTTACATGACACTAATGCACACTTGTTCAGATTCTATGCATCCCATACCACATAGGCCTGAGGGCAAGCCCTTAACCGCTCTTCATCTTGTAGGGTTCAATCCCTCGTCATGACGTAAACTACTACTATAACTACGATAAGTATCCTAGATGTTCTATGAGTTACGAGCTCATGTCCAGACAGCCTGGAGGGAAATCTCACGTCATGTCACGATGCATCGTGAAGAACCTTTGGACAATTCAGCCTCCGTCATGGGATATGACACCACCCGTAGTCACCAAACACCCTACGAGCGTCGCCTGCGGTACAGACTCCTAGAGACATATGCACGTCATGTTACGACGCATCGTGAACATAGCCTGTGAATATTCTCACACCGTAGCTCCGAGGCCCTCATACTTGTGTTTTTCTCTTATTTTCATCACATCTTCACTATATATCTAGTCCTTAGTTATTTGAATCATGAACAAAATCAATTTTCTAGAGTTAGCTCTTCCACTATACCGGTCTTAACCATTTATATAACATGACCCAATCTTGGTCTTTTCATTTTAAATTTCATTTCAACATATTTCTTTCCAATGCCGGTATGAGGCTTTGCTACACTCTAGTTTTCAATTTCACTTCATAATCACAAAATTTGAGTCTTCAAACTCATAAGTTCTATTTCACAATTATCATGATTTTCATTCTTTTCTATGAATCAAATCTCATACATAAAGTTCAATTGCAATTCATGCATTTCATTCAAGCAAAATACGTTTCACTAATTCCATGTAATTCCTTTTTCTCCCAAAATGAAAATCCATAATTGAACACGCTTCAAGTTCTTTTTATACAAAATTTTCTTTTATAAGTTTAGTATAACTCTTCATGGATAAAAATTCTCTTTTTTTTTTTACTAATGCAAATATCAACTTTACAGAATTCTACTCAATTTTACTTCTCACACTATTTAATCTACGTCAAAATAGTGTGCAAATATTTTTCATGAAGTCCATATATTTTTATAATAATTATCAAAAAATTTCCTGAATTTTTCGAAGTCAAAATTGCCAAAAATGTTAAAAAAAATTCAAAAAAAGGTTTAATAATGCCTAGCTCAGGAATCGAACTAGCGACCAAAGCTAAGCCCAGCGCTACAGTGCAACGCACTGTGGTGCATGCGCTAACCAGAAGGGACAGGGTGCAACCACGTCACAGAGAGGGTGCAAACTCTTATGAACCCATTTCCACTATTCGGATTTTCTCAAAAATTTAAAACAAAAGCCTCTTGTTCGGTTTTGAACCTGAGACCCAAGACCAGACCCACGCTACAGTAAGCGCACCCAACCGCACCCATTAGCCAATAAGCCCAAGTGACTAACCTGATTTGGTTTAGGTTTTGAGGGTTTTGATCCGAATTTCAGTTTATTCGATTTTTATAAAAAAAACTAATTCCAACTTCGTTTCTTCTCCAATTTCATTCAAAATTTCCAGAATATAAATTTTATGTATTTCTAAAATATCAATAACTAAAAACTTAATTTTTGGCATAAAAATGTGATTCTCCTCTCTAAAAACGATTTTGTCTTATAATTTCAAATAAGCACATAAAATGTAGTTTCTTTTATAAGTTTGCATTCAAACTTCTCATATATCTCTCTTATTATTTTTATGATTATTAATTAATCATTTCAGTAACAAATCTCTCTTTTTCACATCATTAACAAGGGAATTAGCAAAAAAAATCACCTTTAGGCATGGTTATTGTTTCGACCAATTTAAACATACAATCATGTCTCCTTAGCACAATTCATCAATTAAAGCATGGTAGCATAGTCAATATTAAACTAACAATCATAATTTGCAATTAATTGCCATTCTTTTCACACACAATCAATCATTTCAATTTGTCCCATTCTCATAACACATGGCTAAAATAGCTAAGTTTCTTTTGAATTTCATCAACCATAAATGAAACCTAATTAGAAGTGTAAGAGAATCACCCACCTTTAATGGAGAGAAAATCAAATAAACTCCTAGAGATCTCCTACAAGGAACAAGTGAAGCCTTCTCCTAAATCAAGCCACCAAGTTTACTTCTCCTCCTATTGAGCAAGAAACCCGAGCCTACCCTTCTTGTTCCCTAGTGTAGTCCGGTCTCCTCTCCTTGGTTGAAGCACACACACAAACACTCACTCTTTTCAACTCACAAACTCCTCAATCTTTTGTCTCACTAAATTGCCTCTCTTTCTTTTCTTTCTGTTCTTTTCTTTAAAAAATTTCAAGTGTGAGAATGAAGAGTGTAGGGAGGGGTATTTATACAAATTTTTAGGGTGAATGTAGGGCTAGGATTAGATCAAATGGTTAGAGATCAAGGGTCTAGATGAACTAGGGAGTTATAGAAACTACCCATGATGAACAACCAACTCTCCACCACTTCCATCTCTCCCACTCTCCATCCTACAATCTGGCCTATGGTGAAAGGTGTGCAATGCACACTCTAGTGCATGCACGTGCCAAATAGTACCCCTCCTTACAAGTTGTTCATGTGCATTAAAATTAATTGTTCATGAAAAGAGTCTACACTACAAGTTAGGCTATTTTAAAAGAGGATTAAGTTAAATGGGCACACTAATGGACCAATTTAACAACGGGCTCTCCTAGTTAAATTAATTAATTAAGAGTGGGCTTAAAAGAGACAAATAGACCTAGAATTTAATTAGGCTCTTAAAATAGTCTTTTGGAAAATAAAGAGAACAAACTACTTGTTCTTTTAAAAAAAATATTTTTATAGAATAAATTATACATATGAAATTGTACGTGTGAAACACGTAAAATCACAAACTCTACCTAAATAGAAATTTAGGGTGTTACACTTGCGATCTTTTAAGTTGGGGGCATCGAAGCACCTACATGAAAGTTTGTTGATGTCCAAGTTTGTTTTGGACCTGCATTTACATTCTTTCTTACCCAAACAAAATAAGCATTCCTTTTTAATGAGCAATTATAAGAAACATGCCATAGTCTACAGCAGTAGTGACATGTGATACGATTATGTCTTAGGTCATGCACACTTGCATAGTTTTGAGTTGATTTGTGATTATGTTGGTGACTATGCATGTGTGTATGACATGATGATTTAGATTTTTGATGGTGTATTGGCTATTCGTAACCAAGCCCACGATTATCATGATAAGATCTTGAATTCTTTGTAATAAGGTAACTGAGCCCTTCATATTTCTCAACAATTTTCTTGAGCTCAATTACTCTTTTACAAAGTCTTTTTCTAGTCATTTCATCATCTTTTGTGTTCCAACGAAGAGTTTATAGGGTACCATCATGTATTCTACTGTATTCAAGAGCTTCATTATAGCCTTCCACTAGCTCATCAAATTTTCTTGTGCATTCTTTTAGATCATCAGTGAGTTTATCAATATAAACAGATTTCTCATGAATTTCTCTTAGGTTTTCATCATATGTTGCTAAGGATTCTTGAATTTGTCGTTTTAAATACTCATTTTCCTCTATCAACACATCATGGTTTTTTCTAAATGACTCAAATTTTTCCATAATCAAAGTATTTTTATTTTCAGATTTTTATTTTTAGCGATGCAACAGTCATGTGATTCATTTGAGATTTGTTTATATTGTCTTAATTCACGACTCAATTTCTTAGCATAATCTTTTAATCCATTACACATGTCTACTAAATCATCGTAAGTGGGTTCTTCGATTACCTCTTCTTGAGATGATGATTGCACATCACCATTCCCAAGATCCATGAAACCAACATTGTTGTGATCTTGCTCATCTTCACTTGAATCTGAGTCTAGCCATGTCGCCTTCAACGCCTTCTTTCTCAATCCTAGATTGGAGTGGTAGTAGTCCTTGTTCCTGTCCTGTAAGATGGGACAGTTTGCACGAATGTGTCCAGACTTCTTGCATTTGTAGCATATGTCGTCTTTGTCCTTTTCTCTTTCTCCTTGGTACCTACCATATTTTTTATGTTTAAGATACTTACGAAATTGCTTAGTCAACAAGGCGATGTCTTCATCTGACTCCTCACGATCTAACTCTACTTTTGATGATCGAGAATTTTCATCTTTCAAGGCGATGGTCCTCTCTTCGGATTTTGGTTCAATCCCAATGTTCTGCCTGTATCTTTTGGTTTTGGTCATCTCCATCTCGTATGTCTTCAGTTTTCCTTAGAAGGTGTAGTAATCGAATCCCTTTTCCTCAAGGGTCTCCCTCATTGAGGCAGCTTTTACGTCCCATTCCGGCATGAGACAGCTTATGAGTTTTCCGATCTTTCGGTCATCATCCAACCCCTTACCTAAGCTCTCAAGCTCGAGTGCGATAATATCGAAACGGGCAAGCATTTGATCTACGTTCTCTCCTGGCAACATACGAAAAATAGCAAACTTATAAAAACATAAATTAACTTTTTCTTTTACCTTAGATGCGGTTCCCTCATGCCGTTTCAACATGTTGTTCCAAATTTCGTATGCCTTCTTGTAGTTTCGCGCACATCGCATTAATTCTTCATTATTCAGTCCTGCATAAAGAGCTATCATAGCTTTGGAGTTTGTGTTTTTTAGTGCTAGCTCTGCTTTTAAGAAAGCCTTCTTTCCATCGCAGATAGGAATATCTATTTTTTTATGCACGCATTCCATACTTCTTCTCCAAGCATCTGTAAGAAATGAGACATACGAACTTTTCAAACATCATAGAATTTTCCATCAAAATATGGTGAACGTGTTAGACTTGTCCCATTGGAAATGAATGGCTCCGATGAGTACAAGTTTTAGGGAGGAGGGATTTCGGCCATTGGACCTTTTTCTTAAGCTTTTAAGCTCTTAGTAAGCACCTCGCTATGATACCACTGTAAATCACCCTAGGGGGGTGAATAGGGTGATTGTGCGGAAATTAAGAAAAATTAAAATTAAGTTGCAAAGTAATTGAGAAGAGATAGAGAAAGAAAACACATCAAGCACAGGTGACGGAGCGATATAACGTGGTTCGACCCCCAGGTCTACGTCCACACCACCTACTTGTATCCATTCTCCGCCACAAGCATTTCACTATACTCAAACCCTTGTACATTGATTCTCGGATTCAGGCCGAGAGACCTATTACACCCACAGGACTTCTAAGACAAGCCCCGTCAATCTCACCGAAGTGGAAGAAAAGAAAAACTCAAGATCTTTAATGATCATGACTACAGAAAATAAATAAGTATCACACAGTCGGATTGATTGTTGAATTGATTAGTTCAGAAGATTTTTCTCAGCGGAATAGGTGAGGAATACACAGTGGGTCGTCCAAATATATAGACTAGTAAGTGTATCTCTCAAAAATAGAAACGGTATATTCCAAAAGAGTAAACTTAGCGCGAGGTACAGTCGACTGCAAATAAGTACAGTCGACCGTTCATCTTTTAATCGAAAAGTCGAAAGATGAATGGTTGACTATCTCATCATTTTAATTGTGAAGAGCGGTCGACCGAAAATATGGTATAGTTGACCGCAATCGTGCTGATTCTGACGAAACCACTTTATATTCTTACCATATACTAATCAACCAATAATTAATCAATTACTTATAAAATATCACATATATGGTAGAACAGAAATTGATCTTGCTGGCTTTCTTGGGCTCTAATCAACATGTGCTCTTTTTGAATAATGTCTTCTTTTGCTTGATTTTGTAATCCTTCTTTATTGCTTTCCTTCTTTTGCTTATTTTTGAATCTTTTTGACTCTCTTATTGATTTATTTATTACTGAAAATCTATACATCTCAATTGAAACTTATTAGTATTTGTAAGCACGTTTTGTGCACACCAAACTAAGAGTCAACATCTTCTTCATAAAAAAAGGACCATTGAACTTCACCATCTTCCTCGAATGAAGATGCTTGACACACTACCTCCAACCGCTTGGAGTGAGCCGACTCTATTTCACTCTTTTCTCAGCTAAACGTAAAGGTCGAGTCACTGGACCGCGCCTTAGACATAATTTGAGGAAAGATAAATTACCTGAGAAAGAAGATGACGAAAAATTAGATAGAGACATCGAAGAGGGAAAAGAAGATCTGAAGGGAAAAATGACCAAATAAAGAAAAGAATGAAGTGGAGTGGAGAATTTATATAGAGATGGGGGGGGATCTGAATAGACACCTTGATAACCATAAGCAACGACGTGGCAGTATCTCTGTCATCCACGCATCACTTATCCAACCGTAGAAACCAACAGGCGAGGGAAATGCCTCGATAACTGCATTGTTGACGTGGTATGCCACCAACAACTACGTCGATGGTGGGACATGACACATTAACTACATTCATGACGTCGCACCTCACCTACCATTCAGATGGTCACCCACAGAGAATTTCTGTGAAGTGTGAAAAAATTGCCCAACAGATATCTCGACACTCTGCAACGCCTATCTCCCTAAGCTCTGCGTTTGATGTGACGTTCGAGCCCCCCCCCCCCCCCAACCCTAAAAAATGTCTATTCTTTCATAGGCTCGGTACTCGGCATGTCGTTCGAGCCCCCATAAAAAAATGCGTATTTTTTTACAGGCTCAATGCTTGATGTGTCGTTTGAGCCCACAATCAAAAACGCATATTTTTCATAGGCTTAATGCTTGATGTGTCATTCGAGCACCCCCCCTCGCCCCCCCCCCCCCCCCCCACCACACACACACACCAGCAAAAATGCCTATTTTTCCATCGGCTTGGTGCTCGACATGACGTTCGAGTCTCCCATAAAAAACTCATATTTTTCATAGGCTTGATGCTCGAAATGTCGCTCGAGCCCCCCATAAAAATTCTTATTTTTCATTAGCTCGGTGCTCGACGTGACATTTGAACCCCATTAAAAAACATTGATTTTTTATAGGCTCGGGTGCTCGACGTGTCACTCGAGCCGCCATAAAAAAATGTCTATTTTTCATAGGCTCGGTGCTTGACGTGTCGTTCGAACCCCTCAGCAAAAATGCTTGTTTTTTGTAGGTTCGGGGCATAACGTGTCGTTCGATCCCCCTCCAGCAAAAATGTCTATTCTTTCATAGGCTCAGTTCTAGACATGTCGTTCAAGCCCCCACCAAAAAATGCCTATTCTTTCATAGGTTCGATCTCGACATGTTGTTCAAGCCCCCCAACAGAAACAACTACTTTTCATAGGCTCGATGCTTGACGTGTCATTCGAGACCTCTGATGTGTGTAACTTTTACATATTTTTTATTACTTTTTTATGTATCAAAATTGCAAGCTCTAGATTATTTCTTTAAAATTTATCCTTTTTCAAGTTATTCTTATTTATTTGTTTCATTTTGAAGGAATGAGATGGATAAGTGCAAAAGGTGGACGTTTTGGTGAAATCAAGAAAGAAAGCAAGAATAAAGATTTCAAGAATTCAAAATTGATTTTACGTGAAGATTTTCGAAGAATTTGAGCACTCAAATGCACGATTTTACAAATTGGCCTATTGAAGAACTATTAGAAAGTAATATGGTTAACTAGGGGGTGGAATGAAATTGTGTAATAAAAAAAAGTTTAACAAAGAGAAACAGTACGGATGGAGGTGGTTGGGATAAGATTAGTTGGTTCAAAAGATTGATTTTAATAACTGGGTTTCAAATAATTAACTAATTTAATTAATCATAACAATATTAACATAAAACCTACTCTTTCACCCTATAAAAGGTGGGGTACAGAAACCAAGAAGAAGGTGAGAAAGTGGCGATTGGCAAAGAAAAAAGAAAAGAAGGAGAGAGGATTGCGGCTATGAGTTGCAGGAAGAAAGAGAAAAAGGAAGGCAGCACAGACCCCGAGAAGAAACTACAGCCAATTGATTTTGGGAGAAATCACGACTTCAATTTCAGCTTCCAACAAAAATTAGTTCTTTCTTTTTCTCATTTATTTTTTTTTTTATCATACAATCCAATAATATGTTTATTAGTTACAAATTTATCATGAACTAATTTTATTCTTCTAGTTCTTCAATGTAGCCTAGTTTTGAGAACACAATTCGAATTTCATATTATTTTATTTTTCTACTTTCCATGGTTGTGTGTTTAATTTTTGTTCTTAATGCTTACAATTGTATGACCAACTATTGTTTAATTTATTGAATCACAGAGAGACCGAGGTAACTTGTGATTAAGAGTTAAACAAAATTGATTGAGCGAAATTAGAGATGATTTACTGCGATTAATGTGACTGAAAAGAAATCCACAGAACTTAATGAATCTTCAATTAATAAAATGTATAAAGAAATATGCCAAACGATTACTTGGATATATGTTTGGTGTTGTTCGAGAGAAAACATTAAATAAATAGGGGATTTTGGTCTAGAACTTGGAAAAGTATAATTTCTAGCTACATGAAATTATGAATTGTGTGGGATTAACTAGGTGAATTCAAAAGCCCTAAAACTAGCTTTGCTATTAACAAACAACAAAATTTTGGATTTTCATTATTCTTAATTAGATTAGCTTTTCCTTTAGTTTAATTTAGTTTAGTTGCTATTTTTATCAAAATTTCAATTTTCCAAATAGTAGTCTATCTAGTGAATTTCGGTACTCAATAAAATAATTAGTTCTTGTGGGTTCAATACACTTTTCTTTTAAAACTATAATACTTGTTGTGATTTTGTAAACTTGCAAAATATTCCATCACCCATTAAAAAATGCCCACTTTTCATATGCTTGATGCTTGACGTGACATTCGATCCCCCGAACAAAAATGACTATTTTTCATAAGCTTGGTGCTTGACGTGTCGTTCGAGCCCTAGGGTTGACCAAGCCGAGCCCCTTTAGGGGTCGGTGCTTGATGTGTCGTTCGAGCATCCCAGAAAATTATGCATGCTTTCATGACCAGGAAGAACATGGCGAATTACTCCTTGAAGGCTGAGAATTCCATCATTCAGGAGTGAGGGGCTTATGATGTTGGTAAAAATTTCTACTGCACGATTCATGCATGAATCTTTAACCTTCCAAGGGCACAACAGTAATTTCATGATAAGTACAGGCCCATTAGAGGAACATGGGCCACATCTAGACTCACCAGCTTAACCATACCAACAAATGAGACTTGCTTAAAGCATAAGAAAGAGAATTTCCAGCTAATTACAGCTGACAATCAAATCTCCCAAATTATGAATAAAATAATTGATTTTATCTTAACGGGGGAATCTTCAACCAAATTTGAAAAATATACATTCTAAGATCTTTCTTATTGAGCAAGACACTTAGCCTATAAATACTCTTCCCTCTCAATCAGTTACAAGTAATCAACCTTTTGCTACTCTCTAATTTATTTTTGAGTTACTGACTTGAGTGTAGAGGGTCTATCGTCGGGGCAAACCCTGGTGTTTTAGACTTGTTACAGGTTTGCCGATGACATCTCAGCAGTCCCATCCAGATCTAGAATGCTCTCAATGGTTCAAATTCAGATCAAGGAGTTTTCAACCATGTTTCTTAGCCAAGATTGACGGTTAGATCTATAGTTTCTCCATCAAAATTCTAACTCATCATCTGATTGCTCCTATATCGAAAAAAGCTGCAAAACCAACCCAATCAAATCTGAAACCCAACAAGTCTCCATCTTCTTCTCCAACCAATTCAAATAAGAAACTCAATTCTTAATAAGATAATTAAAGTTAATCAGAGGTACTTTTTTTGGGAAAAAATCTAATTAACCAAGTGACATCATATGATCGATTTAAGTATGAGGGGGTGATTTATTGATTAACAGTGCTAACGAAGGATGGAACTTTGATAACAGAAAAAGAATATGTATGTTTTGTGTCAAACCACCTGAGGGTAGTTAACTGAACTTTATCCTTTATTAAAAAAAAGAATTGTTTTTCGAACAGCAATTTTACAACTTTCGGCTGGTAGCTCTGATGTAAATTTTTTGCAAGTGTACAAAATCGGAATAAGTAGTATAGTTAAGTGAAAAGAGTGTCGAACCTACAAGGACTAATTATTTTATCGAGTACTGAAATTACTAGATTAACTACTATTTGAAAAATCGAAATTGATAAAGAAAACAACTAAATTAAATTAACCTAAAGCACTTAACTAAATTAATTAAAAGGGAGCGGAATATAAAAATTTTGTTGTTTATTAATTGCAAAATTAATTCTAGGGCTTTTGATTTCACCTAGTTAATCCCACACAATATATATCTCCATATGAATAAAAAGATTATTTTTCCAAGTTGTAGACCAAAATCCCCAAAATATTCAATATTCTTTCTCAAGCAATATCAAAAAATATTCTCAACTAATTATTTGTCATAGTTCATGCACAAATTACTAATTGAAAATTCATTAAGATCTATGGATTTCTTAACAGTCATATTAATAGTGGTTCACTCTTGTAACGGTGTTTAATTTTATTAATCAAAAATTACCAGTTAGGTCTCTCCATGATTTAATAGATCATACAAAAGTCGGTCAACCAATTGTAAGCATTAAGATCAAAAATCAAACACACAACCATGAAAAATAGAAAAATAATATGGAATTAAAATTGTGTTCTCAAAACCAGGCTACATCAAAGCCCTAGAAAATTAAAATTCGTTCATAAGAAAATTGCAACTAACAAATACTGTCTTGGATTGCATAATAAAAAAAATCACAGAAAGAAACGAGATACAAAAAGAACTGTTTTTGTTTGAGAAATTACAAACCGAACGCCTCGAAATTTGCGCTGCAAAGTAGTCTTTCTCCTCTAAAAGTTGTCCTATTTTGTCTTGAAAACCGAGCCAGCAAGCCCACTTCAGCCTTCGCCACGTGCCGTTGACGTCACGCCCCGCCACATGCCGCTGATGGTGCGCTCGAGAACCATGCCGCATGTCAGCGTCACAAGCACACGCCTCCTCTCTATTTTTGCTATTTCGTCTTTGAGCACTGCGCCCAGAGACAGCTCCCCTGTCTCTCCCCTGACTCTTACTTTTTTTTTATATTGAAAGTAGACATCGCTCTCTTTCGTATGGGGTGCCCCTGTTGCTTCTCTTTCTCTTGTATTTATAGGAGCATGGAAGGGAGATTTAGGGTTTTTTTGTAGAAAACCCCCTCATCTTTATTTATTTCTTTCCTTATTTGATTCCATCTTTATTTCTTACTTCTTTTTCTTCTCTTTCGTTTTCTTGAAACGCGTGCTGAACTCACACAAAATAAATTTAGAAATTAGGATTTAAAAATAAAATTAATTAGTTTAAATTTATTAAAATAACTAAAAATTATATTAGCACAATTAAACCCTTTTAAAATTGTTTATTTCAATTTCACCTCTATTGGCACTTAAAACATCTATTTTGCTTTTCACATTGCCAAATTGTAAAATTTAAAATTCAACAAATCAATAAAAATTAATAAATCATTCTCTTTGTTTTGTTTATTGATTTTTGGCAAAAAATATTCACCTTTTGCATCAAAAAATCCTATTCCTTCAAAAATAATTAATTAATTGAAATATATAGAAATAAGATAAATTATAAACAAGATAAATGAATACAAGCAATTTTAATGGGTAAATGAGTACTGATATTTATATAAAAAATATACACATCAAGCTCTTTTGACCCACACAGCTGACTCATAACAATACCAAACATAGTCTTAGTATTAGTAAGGGTGCAAAGGAGATTGACAACAAAAAGAAGACGAAAAAGAAAACATGGAATAATTGAAAATAAAAAATTGAAATTCCCAGTCTTTTAAGCTAATTGCTAGTCAGTGAGCATTAAAGTTGTTACTTTGACCCGATATCCGAACCCGACCTGGACCCAATCCGGACCCGGCATTGGACCAGAATCTACCTGATCTATACAGGTCCAAATCCGGGTCCTAAAATAAGACCCAACGCATTTTCGGTTCCGGTTCCGAGTCCGAGTCCGCTCAAAATAGACTCGACCCAGCCACAGACTCGGACTTGTTAAGAAATACCCCCAAAAATATGGAATTTGAATACTAGAGTTATAATAATACTAGAATTTGAATGCACTTAAGTGTAAAAATTGTTGGAACCGTAGGGTATCGGGTGCAAAATACTTAAGTGCAAATATTTATTCCCCACTACCGGACCCGATGGGTAGGTTTTTTTTTAACAAGAACCCGGACCCAGACCTGGACCTGATTCTCACAAGTTCGGATCCAGGTCAAATTTTTGGACCCGTGAGGTACCGTGTCCGAGTCCAAATAGTGATAGAACCCGATACCAGCTTTAGTAAGCATTATGACGCACACACTGAAGTCAATATTATTCAACCCCGAATGTGAAAAGAATGCAGCCTGGTCCAACAACGCGGTTTTAGCCTAACTTCCAGTCTCCTATAAATAGCCGGCCCATTCCCCCAGCCACTTGTACTTTCACTTAGGGTTGGCAACCGGGCTGGGCTGACCCGCGACCTACCCGCGACCCGCTCGCCAAACCTGGCCCGTTAATAGATGGTTCAGGTTCGGGTCGAACCCGCGAACCTAAGCAGGTCGACCCATGTCGTCTAAAATGGGTTTCGAACCCGTTGAACCCGGTGAATAGTGCCCAACTTGCCCACGAACCCGCGGTTCGACTCGCGAGTTTTGAATCGTTTGACCCGTACGGGCTAAACGTTCGACCTGGACTGGTCGACCGTTCGACCCTCGGATCGAACGGATGAAATAGACAGCCAATGACTATTTTAGCCGTTTTTTTTTTGTTTTTTTGTTTTTTTTTTCTTTTTCCCCTATAAATACTATCACACCCCGCTTCCTAAAAAGAGAATATGAAATATGGATACGTGACTAAGCCCAACGAATTATTTTTATCATCCATAAGCTGTTCAGAATCTTTACAACATCTCACAGAAATAATCAGAGTCGAAAGCAAGAGAATCAACCACATATGCATAATCGAATCAAATATACCGACAAAAATTTACTTAAAACCAAAATATAATAATCTCAAATAAATCAGATCTGAACAAGTCAATAATCCTGGGTCACATAGCCCAATACAAAATTCAAGTAACAGATACATTATTCGAAATAAGCAACAAGAAATAATAATAATAGCAAAACTCCAGCAACTAGAATCTCATATCACCTACTCCACTAGCAGCTGATCTCCAAAATCTGCAATTTAATAAATTGCAGGAAGAGGAAAAGAAAACAAAATTCCCGTCAATTCAAGTTACGGGCCGCTTGTAATGCAGACACAAGTACATGGCTAAAGACAAATAAGAATAGAGTAATAGCGGAAGAAAGTACAAAATACATGGAATAGATGTGACAGCAAAACAGAAAAACTAACATAAATCAGAAATAGGATCAAGTAATGTGATGAGATAATAGGGTGCATATGACATGTGACAGGTAACAGGTATCATACAAGCAAGTAAACATGTAGCAGGTGTCAGGTAACATATATTAAATGTCAAGCAAGCAGGTAAACAGGTACACAGATGAACAGGTAAACAAGTAATCAGGTATACAAGTAACATGTATCAGGCAAGCATGTAACATGTATTATGTCATGTCAAGTCGAGTCTTTTGTTTATTACTATCTAGGTAGCACTTCATGCGTCCATCCTTTTACCACATGGTTGCTACATTCAAACAAGTTTGCATTTAGATTTTGTAGGGGATTCTATAGGTCATGTACTCGGGTATTCACAAGATCACAAAACTTGGTTGGTAAACTTGATCGGTAATATAAAATTAACTTGGTCGGTAACTTGGTCGGTAAACTTGATCGGTAACAGGAAATTAACTTGGTCGGTAAACTTGATCGTTACACTTGTCATATGGGAAACACGAGTCTCCTTCCGAGTACAGGTTCCTATATTGTCCACTACTAGATCTTTCCCTTAACACGGCTTGGTTATTTGTTATTATTATCAAACAGGCATATACATGCACAAAACAGGTCAAGAATAACATGGCATGAACAAGTAACAGGTTCAGGTTGCAAGATAAACATGTACAGGTGATAGACAACACATAAAAGGAAGGAACAATGAAAATTCTTCAGGACAGCAAGACAATACTGCACTAACTCTGGAATTCCCGTTGCCACAGACATGAAAAACTGGATCCGTCAAAAAATCTGGAAAATAGACTTTCGGCCAATTCCAGCAAATATATATAAGTCATGGTATTTCACAACAACAAGTCACAAAACAGATTTGAATCCAGAAAACGTGTTCAGCCAGAAATCAGAAGTTTGTATTCATATACAGGAAAACAACATGAAAACTTGATAATTAAATCCATGAAAAATTTGGGGTATTCCCTAGTATGTTTAGTAATAGAAAATAATTTTCATAATTTTCCAACATAAATAGAATAGTCAAGAAAAATCAGAAAACATCAACACACGACAAATTTGTAAATCTGGAATCTTAAACACTGCAGTACGAAAATAGTAATATCTCACAAAATACAAATCAAAATCCAAATCCATCAAAAGGGTGATAAAATATATACCGTAGGCTATCATTCATATTCACAAAGTTTTTAGAGAACGCAAGTAGAATCAGGTCGAAATTATGAATCTTTACTGAACAGTATGAAAATTCTGCAAATATAGTAGTTGTTCAAAAGCATAGAATAGTTTACAATAGTTATTAATTAAATCCACAAAAATTCACAGTTAATCCCAATCAGGTCTAGTTATGCTCAGCAAAATACTGGATCAAAATAATACTTTTAACATAAAAAAAAATAGTTTACTCCATAAAATTCATATAAAACGAAATCTGGAATTTGTCTAGACCACTTTAGTAAAATAGACATAACTGGCAACCCATAAAACAAAACTGAGATTTGACAGAAGGGTTAGAAAATAGACAGAATTCTCTACAGTTCATGTTCACAAATAGTTTTAATATACTGACCTTAATAGGGTCCAAAATACTGATAAAAAATGGGAAACCTGCAAAACAGAAAATATCCTTCATGCACATATCAACTAGTTCATACGGAACTCATCCAAAACATAACCGAACATAAAATATGGTGTACTAGATGTCCCACATGGTCTAGGGTATTTTGCAAGTCCACGACAGGTTATAGCACAAATAACACATCAAGCACACGATATCACAAAATAGCATGCATATATACATCCAAAAAGTAGTCATCCCTACTTGTTTCATGTCATGTAAGTTGTGAGGCAACTATGGTCGAATCAACACAATAAAGACAATATATAACAGAGGATTCACACACGAATTGTCTCTAGAACCCAACTATACTACAAGTGGTATTTAGTACTTGTATTACACAAAGAAAAGAATACAAATTACTTGCCTAAGAGACGATGAATCGAAACAAAGAGTAAGAATAATGTGAACGGATTTTTGGGCACGAACACAACGAACGAATCACGAACCAGTCACGAACACACGATCACAATCGCAATCACGAACACCAAGCACGGATCTCAATGATCAAGAGGATGATCAAGATGTGATGATCGGACGGCTGAGATCGAAGAGATCAAGATCAACAAGATCGGACAGCTGGGATCTGATCGGATGATGAAGATGATGATGATCGGATGATCAAGCGGAAATCGGACAGCCCAAAACACACTTGATCAAAACTTGATCAAAAAGAAACAACCCATCAATGGGGATCACTGGCTGGCTAATGCGACACAGGGAAGGGGCTGATGGCGGACGGGCGGAGTTGGCAGCGGAACATAGCACCAGGGAGACACACACCCGAGAGCTGCTGGCCGAGAACGGGAGAGGCAACACAAGGGTGGGTTGTGTATATATATGGATTGGTGTTAGGGTTGTAAACGGGTTAGGATAAATTGGGTATTGGGTTTAGGGGTTTATTGGGTTAGCAGGTAGAGAAATGGGTATGGGTTAAAGTGTAATAGGGTTTTAAAATCCAATAGGAAAAATAAATGGGATTTAGGGTGTTAAATCCAATAGAAATTAATGAATAGGTTTTGGGTATTAGGAAAATATAATAACCAATAAAAATATACAATTAGGATTTTATAGAAATACTAATAATAATAATAACAACAATAACAATAACAATAATAATAATAATAGTATTAAAAATAACAGTAATAATAATAATACTTATAACAATAACAATAATAATAGCAGAACAATAATAAGATTTGTATTACAATATTCAAAAAATCATAGAAAATAGTTACATGTAAAATTATTGATCGCAAATAGATTTTAATAGAAGATCCAGCAATACATTTTGACAAAAGAATTTGAAAGTGGAAAAAAATAATTTACAAAAATTTCAAATACAGAAAATATACAGAAAATACATATATACGGGAAACAGGGGTTACAAATACCCCTTAAACCACTCAAAACGTTTCACACCTTACTCTCTTACTCTCTCTGCTACTACAACTACTCAATACAATCTCAATTGATTCAATTTTTTTCAACAAAGAAGCTAACAACATAGAAGAAAAAATTTCTGATTGTATTGAATTCAACTTACAACTACGTCTACTTCAAGTCTTCAACTCCTCCAAGGCTCCAAGGCTCCAACAAAGAAGCTCTATTTCTTTCTATATACGAGTCCGGATTTTTACTTCTACTTCTACTTTTATTTTCACTCTCATTCTATATACGAGTATCTGCGAAGTACGGTATCAAAATTTCACAACCCTCTTATTGTGTTGATATTTTTTTGTAGTTATAATTGTTTTTATCATATTTGTTTGTTGGTTTTTTTATCTTCTTTCTCACAACCCTCCTATTATTTTCTAGATTTTTTTTTAAAACTTATCTCACCTAGATTGTATTTAACTTTTTCACATACACTACTTTATCAACATGTCTAGATCACGAGGTAATGGTTGTAGCCTAAGTGGATAAGATTCCACCGGCACTTCTCGTAGGCCTACAATTGTCCCACAAAATGAGCCCGCCGAAGAGTACCCTATGACCGGACATATTGGTACACACGATGTGTTTGTAGAAGACATAGACATAGAAGAAGAATCACAAACACAAGCAACCAAAACAACACAACCGGGTAGTAGTAGGAAAACTAGAGAGGAAACTAGTGATTGGCACAAATTTTATGATTATATTCCGGACAAAGAAAATCCGAGTGTAGGTATAAAAATTTGTAAAACATGTTCGAAGCCATACAAATGGAAGAAGGCTGAAGGGACGAGTACAATTAAATGACACATCCAAAATGTACACAAAGAACTTCTTGTAGACCTACCCGGCCAACAAAAAATCCACCCTAGGACCGGTGTAGTAGATAGCCACTCTTATCATCCCGAACTTGTTCGTCGAAAAATGGCCCGACTAGTAATTAAGGAAGAGTTACCATTTTTCTATTCCGAGAGTAGGGACTTATAAACTTTTAATCAAGCCGCATTAAACCCGCGTTTTAAAAGAATCCCTAGGATTACTTTGAAGTAGGATTGTTTTAAAATGTACAGTGAAATGAGAGAAGCTTTGATTGCCAGTTTATGGAGTTTAACTTGTAGAGTTTCTTTAACTTCCGATTGTTGGAAGGGTTGCAACAATATTCCAATGATGGCAATAACTTGTCATTGAATCAACAGTGATTGGATTCATCAAACAATGATCATATCACTTGCCGCATTGCCCTATCCCCATAGTGATAATGATATTGCAAATCGTATTTTAGAAATTTGTGATGTTTTTCATATTCGTGATAAAATTATGTGTATAAGTTTTGATAATGCATCTAACAACAATGCATCAATTAGTATATTACAAATCGCATTAAACCCTCTAACTGACAATATTTTTCATATTAGATGTGCATGTCATATTTTAAATTTATGTGTTCAAGATGCATTAAAATTAGCCGACTCATATATAGTTAACATTAGAAATTGTGTACACTTTATTGCATTAAGTGACCCTAATTTCAAGAATGGAAAGCTTGGTGTAGGCTTAAAAATGTAGATTTTAGAAAATTTTCAAAGGATGTTAAACACCGATGGAACTCTACTTTTGATTTGCTACATGTTGTTACTGAATATAAAGCATGTATAAATGATTTTTGTATGGCAAAAAATATGCCAAATTTTGAAATGACTCCCCAAGCTTGTTTTTATGCCGAATCTTTGTTAAAATTTTTAGAACCTTGTAAAACCGCAACTTTAAAATTTTCAAAATCTTATAAATCTACTTCTAGTAGCATTTTTATTTCAATAGTTACTATGATGCAAACTTTCAAATAAATGATCGATGGTGCTTTTATTGGTCATATTGTGAAACCTGCATTGTAACGCCCTGAACTTCCTATATGGAGAATTCGAGACACAAGCCAGGACCTTTACATTCAATTAGTCATAATATACAGAAAATAGAAAAATTTTAAAAACTTTTTATTAATACAATATTACAGGCCGAGTGTTTCCATTGATTCAATATATTACATCAGAGTATACATGAATGAAAATGATAAACATTGGGCTTTTCACTTGTAGACCATGCCTTGATTAGAGTCCTCCCGGTTCGTGATCCTGTATCCACAACCTATTAGAGTGGGGACGTCAGTACATATAATGACGCTTAAAGGCTGATGACTATCAGCGAATCTCCAAAAACAAACATATAAAAACATGGTAAAATATGTCGATGTAGTTTAAGTGTTCGTGAGTGCAATGACTAGAATCTAATGCAATGTCAACCAAGGCTAGGATGCTCCTATTCTAATGCAAGCAAGAATCTGGATTCGTATGCATCTCATACTACATACGTCCATATCAAGCCGTTCTCCATATTTAGGAATTTGAACCCGCGCTATGAAATTCTAATTTGTACACAACCTATTCCTGACAGATACAACGTGACTGATGAAGTTACAGACGTGGTCAAATCCCACCAACGCAGTATGCTCATGGTGTCTATATTTACCTCTACTACCCGGCGGACCGGACCTCACTCAAAAACTAGACGAACCCTTGGGGTTACCGCAACACAGGTTAGCTTGAAGCATCCCCTGTGGCCCCCTAACTCACAGACCATAGTCTATGGCCTGTTCGCTTCCCCGGTATAGAACATGACGGAGTTCTAGGGTCCATCCCCTAGCTCCGCCCGCCCTTATCATGACACTTCAGGAATTAACAGTGTGAGATACGCAACTCGTGCTCCCAACTCGTGAGAAGGCAATGTGCGTATCCCTTTGACAGGAAGGTACAACCCAATAACACCACCTAATGTCGGCCCAAAGGACGAGTTGGTCATAAGGTGTCACCCCTAATACCAACTCCTCTCTTTTGGCAAAAATGATTAAGTAAAGATCTTTGTATGTTACTACCCTAATGATGTCACTAATCCTAAACAATCTTACAAGATTTTCAACTTAGATTATCATGGTCCAACTCGTGGTCCCTCGATCCAAGACACTAGTAACGAGATCTCCTTCACTTATTACTACCCCTAACTTGGATTCTATCAATACTCTCGGCCCACGATCAACCCACACCGGTTAAGATCCGTTGGTGCCCGAGGTGAGATCTATCCATAGTCTCTAAGGTGGTAGGATGCAGTCTTGATGGTCGATGACCCCTAGGGTAATTAGAAGACCCTAGACTAGCTTTTATCAAGCTAACAATTATTAGTGACTTTCCCAACCCCTATTACCCATGAAGATGAAGAATGTCCACATGATATGGTCTAATTTTAATGAGAACCTTATACAACTAGAATCCATGGGTTCTTTTTCTCAAATTGAACTAGAACTACATGCAACTAGATTCTTGGGTTCGTTATCAAGTTGAGCTAGAATCACCTAGAACTAAATGCATGGGTTCTCTCATCAATTGAGCTAGAACTGTGATGGTTCTAGTTTCATGGGTTTCTTTTTGAAGTTGACTAGAACAACATAGAACATAGGTTCATTTCAATAGTTAAACTAGAACACCTAGCTCAAGCACGGGTTCATGGCTTCTTTTTAATCTTTCACTACAATACTACCATATACAATTCAAGCATGGTTCTTTAACTAAGATACTACAACAACTCAAGCATGATTCTTAAACCCAAGCATGCATTCTTCATATAACTCAAACATGATTCCTTACTATACTTAAGCATGAATCCTACATATATTCAAGCATGATTCTTTACTACAACAAACCTACAACGTGGTATACACAAAAGCATGGGTTTCCTTGTTACATTAACCTATAACAATTTAAGTTTGGTATAAAATCATAAGCATCAACCTACGACAATCTAATCATGGTATATAACATGAGTATCAACCTACAACAATCTAAGCATGGTATCTAGCATGAACACCAACCTACAACAATCTAGTCAAGGTATATAACATGAGTATCAACCTACAACAATCTAAGCATGGTATATAGCATGAATATCAACCTATAACAATCTAAGCATGGTATATAACATGAACATCAACCTACAACAATCTAGTCATGGTATATAACATGAACATCAACCTACAACAATCTAATCATGGTATATAACATGAGTATCAACCTACAACAATCTAAGCATGGTATATAGCATGAGCTTCTACTACTACTTTAAGTATGAATATCTACTACTAATCATGAGTCTTTACTACTCTTTATGCATGGACTCTACTACTAAGCATGAGTCTTTATTACTACTTAAGTATGGATTCTACTACTAAGCATGAGTCTTTATTACTACTTAAACATGAATAACTACTACACACTAAGCATGGATATCTACTACAATTTTTTTTAAGAATGAACATTTACTACCATTCAAGCATGAGTAACTACTACACACTAAGCATGGAGGTTTACTACAACTAGGCATGAAAATTTATTAGTTATTACAAGACTACTTCTCTTTAAGAATTATAAGTCTTGAATTATTACAACATTCTAACTTTATGAACTACAAATTACATACAATAAATTACAAGTCCTACTTAATGCAACCTTCTTTCCTTTAACCTCTTAGTTCTTACATACAACAAAGTTTACCCTTTTTATAAGCAAGAGTTAGCAAGACTTGATAATTAACAAGTAGAGAGCAATAAATAAATAAAGGCTTATTTTTGATAATTATTGAGTTCTACAACCCAAAGATGGGTATGTACACAAATCTCCATATGCTTAAGTCCATTAGTCCAAGTTGTTCATTTTTAACAACATAAACAAGATTCTACCATCCATCCTTCTCATGTGATCATACCATCATTCATATGCTTAGGAAATTAGTCCAACTTAGTTTCTTTTATTAGCCAAAAATAACAACAATAACAACAATAACCATAACAATTATTAAAGACTCCATCTTTATGTGTTTCATTAAGTTCTACCATTCTACATACTATTATTTATGCTCATGATGTTTAGTCCAAGTTGTTTAACACAAAACAACATATACAACAAGAGCACAAACAAACATACACCACAAAAGAACAAACAACACAACACATACACAACAAAGAAACAACATACAAAATAAGATTAGGGAGAGATCCCCACCTTGATTTTCCTTGAAGGAAGAACTAGCCTAAATACCTTCTCCTTCCCCTAGCTCCTATGAAAATCTCTTAAGAACCTACAAGGAAAAAACTCTCTAGTTAGGGCTTTCTCTCTTTCTTTTCCTCTCCTTTTTGGTTCTTGTAAAATGAGAAGAGATGAGGGGAGGGGGTATTTATAGGGTGGAAGCGGAGGGGGGAAGTGTAAAAACTCCAAGGGGATTTGCACAAACCCCCTTGAGCAAAAAAGGGTCGGCCATATCTAGGTGAGGGTGGGGTGAGGTGGATGTATGGTGTATGGGTGAGGTGGAAGCATGGTGAAAGAGAGAGGTCTTCTAGAAGAACTCTCCTAATACTCTTATGCATTCTTAACCCTAGGTTTAATCCTCCATCAAAACCTAACTATCTAATTAGGTTGTCATGACAAAAAGGATAACTCCAACATGAAAAGAAATAAAATAATTAAATAGTTAAATACTAATAAAAATAATATTATTAATAATCGATCGGGATATTACATGCATACACCAAATTTGTGAAGTATTTTAATCCTCCTTCTATGTTGTATTGTATTGCTACTGTGATGGATCTCCGTATCAAATTAGAAGGTTCGAAGAGTTTGATTGAAATGTTTTGTATTGTACTTGGGGAAGATGAATCTGAAATTGATTGTGGAACATTTTTAGCTAAATTTGAATCGACATTAAATAACTTGTATGATTATTATGATATAAGTTTTTCCTCTAGTAGTAATATTACTTTAGTTACTTCTTCTTCTGCTACTTCTACAGGTAAGGGTAAGAATAAATTAGATGATGCCACATTTAATTTACTTACAAAAATTCAATAATAAGAAAACTATGACCAATCAACCAAATGAATTACATTGGTATAATCAACAAGATTCTGAAAGTTTTACTTCTTCACTAGATAATTTACAATGGTGGAAAGACTATGAACATACTTATAGTATTCTTAAATATATGGCTAAAGATTTAATAACTCCTCATGTCTCTACAGTTGTTTCAGAAATTACATTTTCTACAAGTGGCTGGGTTCTAACCGATTACGGGAATCGCTTGAAGCCCCAATCGTTGGAGATGCTTGTCTGTACGGAAAACTAAATGAAGGCCAAAGATAGGACTTAAGTAATAGGGATCGGCACGTCTACAAGTGGAAGGAACTCGCCGGAAGAACAGCAACAACAACAATAACAACCAACATGAAGAATTGAAGACCAACAATAACAACAAATTGAAGACCAACATATGCAAGAAATTTCTAAATGTATAAAAAATTGTAATAAATTTTTGTTTCTTATAAATAAGTTGAGAAATTGAAGAAAATTGTCATTTTATAGAAGAAAATTGTAATTGTATAAAATCAATTTATAATAATTCTTTGTTTCTTATAAAAAAAAGTTGGAAATTTGTATAAGTTGAAATCATATGAATAATATATACATTTTTTTAGTAATTTCACTCTTTAATTATTATTATTATTATTATTATTATTATTATTACTACTACAAATTTTTTAAAAGTTAAAAAAAAAGTTCAAACACATGGGCCAACCCGTGACTCGACCCTGGTTGAACCCGAATGGGTTCACGGGTTGGGCGGGTCGACATATTGCAAATCCAACCTGGCCCGGCTCGACCCAGCTAACCAACCGATCCGACCCGGAACCGCCCAACTTCGGTTCCATCCCAGGCGGGTCCGACCCCACCCGGCCTTGTCGACCCGGTTGCCAACCCTACTCTCACTCCATTTTCTAGGGTTTCCGCTGCTGCTCCGTTCTCCGTTCCCGCCGTTCGCTGTCATGGGCCGCAGTACGCAACTTCAGCCTTCATCCTCCAATTGTTCATTTTCTTCTTCATATGGAATTGAATTCTAGCTCTGTTATTTGATTAAGTATAAGATTTGGGTCCAAAAGAAATTCTAATTTGTGAATTTGGGCTCTTTTTATAGATATTTACTGGGAATAAAGATAAACGAGGGTCTGATTTTGGATTTAGAAATATTTTTTCCCGATTCTTTATCGTGTTCAACTAGTCGGTGGATAATTATGTCTGTGTTTGTAAATGTTGTTTATGTTTGAAGTGAAATAGCTTAAATCTATGTTATAGACAACATACCATTTATGATGATTGTTACTACCATATTTCACAGTATCCATGCTGTGCTCTGTCACATATGGTTTAGCTAACTATTATCAATCTTAATTCCATATGTTGAGAAACCCAAGTAGCCAAGTAGCTGATTTTTCCCTTCTATTTGACATCATAAACATAAAGGTTGCTCATATCATAGTCATAGGCCACTCAAAAAATCTCAAAATTGCATAAAACTCATATACGCCACTAACAAAACAATGTGGGGGTCCATTTAGAAATAGCCTATTTTCTCTCCAAATGAGGAGAATATTCATTTTTTAATAACAACATTATATTATTTTGACCATTATATCCATGTTCCTTCATCATTATCAACGACACCGGATTTCTTCTATTATGAAACCGGAGTTTAGAATCCTTTCTTCCTCATCTTCATTTATTCTATACTAAATGAAACCCAAATGGAATCTAGGATTAATGAAGATGAAGAAGAGGGGGTTGAGAACTAGGGCTTCACAATATGTCACGCTCCGCTTCCCAAAAACAAAATACGGAATACGGATACGTGATTAAGCCCAGTGAATGATTTTCATCATGCATAAGCTATTCAGAATCTTTACAACATCTCACAGAAATAATCAGAGCGGAAGCAAGAGAAATCAACTACATATGCATAATCGAATCAAATATATCAACAGAAATTTACTTGAAACCAAAATATAATAATCTCAAATAAATCAGATCTAAATAAGTTAATATCCTGGGTCACATTGCCCAAATACAAAATAAATTCAAGTATCAAATACATTTGTTCAAATAAGCAACAGAAATAATAATAAAAACATCAGCACTAATATCTCATATCACCAACTCCATCTGACAGCTGATCACCCTGGTCTGCAATTAATAAATTGTAGGAAGAGGATAAAGAAAATAAATTTCCGTCAATGCAAATTATGGGCCGCTTGTAATGTAGGATACAAGTCCAGAAAAAGGGTAAACAAATATGTAACAACGGCAAAAACTAACATAGCATGGAATAGGCATATTAACAGAAATATAATATCTAACATGAATCAGGAAAATAAACCAGGTAGCATTGTATACTAACAGATACAGATAACATGTGTCAAGTGTCAACAGTATACAGACATATATACAGATAGCAGTATAAGGTAACAGTCAGACAGTAACAGATAACAGTGTCCAGTAGCATCATCACACCTCGCTTTCCAAAATACGGGAATACAGGCACGTGACATGGTCCAGCGAACGATTTTAATATCATCCATAAGAAGTACCAGTCTTAACTCAACAACATGAAAAGAAATAAACACAAACACGCAGAAAACATAATCACATAAATGAGAATAAAATTTAATAACCAAATCTGGAATACAAGAACTTACCAAATAGTTCGAGAATATGCAATGCAATAACAGTTCGACGAGTTCCTTTCGGTTACCCATCACTGTACGTGGATGACACAACTCAAAAGAAGAAGGAAAAGAACCCGTTAGAGCAAGCTTCGGGTGACAAGTAGTAGAAAGCAGTAAATTAAATAGGAAATAAGGGACTATATAACAAGAACAGAAATTGGAACGATATCGGAGTCAATAAATGATAAACGGTAACAAAATCAAAAGTTGATAATCAATAAATTCAGGAATCAGGAATCAAAGTTTAATAACTAGTATTCAGTATTAGTGTTAATGTTCAATGTTCATTTATGTCTATAAGTCTATTATTCATTTTAATCCTAACTAATGCACGTACTACTGTATCCCATACTACAGGTTCCATGCATACAATCAATTTCGTTTAGACCAAGGTGGTAGATTATATAGATCATGTACTCGGATACAATATTCAATAATGACCGATGACCGAATCAATCGAGATACTGTAGTCAGTAATCTACAATTAATCGATGACCGATATGACCAATAGACCGATAGACCGATAGACCGATAAATAGAGAAACATGGGCCCCTCCTCCGAGTACAGTCACTATGTCGTCAACTACCCTAGTCAACCCTTAACCCTAGCTTGTTATCATTTTATTAATAATCATTCATGGACATGCCTATGATCAATGTGGACGATGGTATCAATACTCATGTAACAGGTACGATCGATGAGACCAATAGCACTAGTACAATTTCAAGATGATATTAAGACCATACAATAAATGAAATATACATGATCCAATTCATTAAATATGGAAAACACGATCTACATGCAAAACATGACCATATATGGACTAAGTGTACTATGATTTCTATATGTACGATTTTAAGTTATTGTGTCAGGAACCGGGTTGAAACCTCAGTACGAACTCGGTAAATGACAACGCAGTATATTTGAAAGTTCCATAATAAAATAAATTTACGGTTCAAGTTTTATTTCAATAGCAATAGCACGATAAGACAACTATAAATCAATAGCATTATGCAATAAGAAAACATCGAGTTCAATTAAATGTGATATTCAAATTGATTACCACTTGCCGGATTTCAATGAGTGTTTTCTTGAACTAGAAACAATTAAAAAAAATAAGTTCAAGAGACACTTGCCTGTTAGGAGACGATTCTAAATAAATAGAATGACGGGATTAGAATCCCGAGCAACGATCCACGAGAACACGAGAATACGTGCGAGGCACATGCGAAGCCAAAACAGCAAGCCCAGCATACGACAGCAAACAGGATCCCAAGTAAAACAGCACACAACGAAAAACAGCAAACCAACTCTTCTCTCCTCTACCCAAATAGCAAATAGCAAGAGTAGATCCCCTTCTTCCAAACACCAAACAGCCAAACCACCCACTCCTGATCTTTCTTCTTCAGTCGACATAGAGAGAGAGTTGGTGTGAGAGACTTCAGCGACTGCATTAGTCACGGCGAGGGTGGTGATGACTGGCGGCGGAGGCACTGTGGTCGAGAAACGACGACAGCGACCATGGGAAACGGCAAGCTCTGTTTCTTCACCGAAATAGAGGAAGAAGACGAGATGGCGAAGGCGATGGGAATGGAGATGGCAATGGGTGCTGGCGGAGGGCGATCAGGGACCAGGATGAAGTGAACAGTGAGGTGAGCGGTGGGTTAGAGATGGCGAGGCGATGAACGGAGGCAGAGTTTCGATGGGTTCAATGGGATTCTTCGGAGTTAGGCAATGGCGGAGACGAGGAGAAGTTCGAGTCGAGGGAGGCTCGACGAAAACAGGGGGGTGGCATTGGGTTGCAGCTGCACTCGAAGAGAAGGAAGAAGATGAGGACGATTCCAATGGCGGGGGTGATGTAGGCTCGACAGAGCGACTGCGAGATGGGGATGACGAGGTGGCGGCACGGGGATGAGAGTATAGTGGTGGTCGTAGATAGGGTAGCGACGGGATGAGGGTGGCTCAGAGTGGGTGAAGGCAATGGGTAGAGGGGTTCGGCGATGAAAACGGTGGTGGAGTTTGGGTGAATCAGAGGTAGGGGATGACAGGGTGAGGGTTGGCGGCGGGTTAGCACAGGAATAGGGGGTAGGATTATTAGGTTAGGGTTAGGTTATAGGATTAGTATATATAGGGTGTTTATGAGTAAGTTTTGGGCTATTGGGTATACGGGTTAGATCCAGTAAGAGAAAGTGGGCTATAGGGTATTTAAAATTCAATAAGAAATTAGGCCAAGAAATGGGCTATAGGGTATTTAAAATTCAATAAGAAATTAGGCCAAGAAATAGGCCATAGGGTTTTTAAAATGTACATATAAACATGCATTAAAACAATTAATGAAATACAAATAGATAAGTATGTTCGGGCTTTACAAAAGAGAAAATAATAATAATAATAATAATAATAATAATAATAATAATAATAATAATAATAACAACGATAAAAATAATAACAATAATTATAACAAAATAATAATACTAATAACAATGAGAATAACAATAATAATAACAAAAAAAATAACGATAATAATTACAAGGATAAAAATATCAATAACGATAATAATAATAACATTATATAATAAAATATAAATTCATTAAAATAACCCAAATAGCAGTAATACTAAATATAATAGTCGATCAATAAGAATAGAAAGATAGAAATTAAAATATACCATTATTCGAGATAATTAAAATTTTCGATTAGAAAAATACTTTAATAAAAATTCGAAATGAATTTAACACAAGATAAATTATAATTAATCGAAATACAGAAAATATTCGGAAATGTTTATTTACGAAAACGGGGATTACAATCCTACCCACCTTACAAGAAAACTTCGTCCTCGAAATTTGCGTAGGCAGTACAGCAACTCTTATGCGGGTAACAAAATATGGGGTTCAAGGGGAAAGACAAAATGGTGGCAACACCAGAATAAGAAAATCATATATAGGAATGGTGATCTAGAATGATGTTGAATAAAGATTCAGCGAATGAAGACAATGCAAATGTATGAAGAGAAAGCAAGAGGTGCAAGGAAAGAAAAGAGATAAGAGAATCCTGGGACCTGTGGGTTATGGGCCCACCACGCTTTTGCTGCGCCACTCCGATGACAACGTTCCAAGCTGCAGACATATCGTTGTAGATCACATGGCGCCAATCGATGAACTGAGCAAGAAGAAAAGAATGGAACACCAGGATCAAAGAGAGTATAGGAAGGAGAATTTGGGTTACAAATCAAATAATAGGTTTAAATCAAATAGGAAAATAGGCTATAGAGTTTTTAAAGTATACATTAAATCAAATAGTGAAATGCATATAAAATTGAGCATGTTCGGGCTCAAAACAAAATAATAATAATAATAATAGTAACGATAAAGATAATAATACCAATAACAATAATCATAACAAAATATTAATACTAATAACAATAAGAATAACAATGGTAATAACAATAATAGTAGAAATAGATATAACAATAATACATATATGTCAAAAATGGAAATTCAAGTTTAATAGATTTATTAAAATAATCCAAACAGTAGTAATATATAATATAAATATTCGATCACTTAGAAATGTAAAATAAAATTAAAATACACCGTTATTTGAAATAAATAAAATTTTCGAATAATAAGTGGATTACATTTTTTTTTTTGAAACCAGAATAATATTTTGTTAAAATTCGATCAATTGAAAATGTAAATTGTTGAAAAAGAATTTAAAAGCGAAAGAAAGTTATAAAATTTCAAATACAGAAAATATGTGGAAAGATACATATATACAGGAACAGGGGTTTGGGTTGGGCTCAAGTCATATATAAATAAATAATTCAGTCAAATGAAAATGAAATTGGGCTTTAGATGATGGTCTTCAATTTAAATAATTAAATAATATAATATAGATCAAAACTAATGGGCTTTGACAAAAATACTAATAATATACAAATAACAACACAAATAAAAATAATAATAACAATATTCACAAAATGTTAACAATAATAATAAAAATAATAATAACAACAATAATGATAATCGTCATAATCATACTAGTAGTAATAATAATATTAAAATTATTAACAATACTGGTAAGAATAATAATGCAAGACAGAATATAATTTGGGTTCAATATTTTTGTAAAAGTAATTCAATGTTAACAACAAATAATAAATTTATGAAAACAACCGTATAGCAATAGTAATAATAATAATAATAATAATAATAATAATAATAATAATAATAATAGTAAAAAAATAATGAAAACAACAGCAATGATAATAATAGTAGTAGTAATAATAACATTATGCAACAAAATAAGAACTTGGCTTATCAAAGTAACCCAAACAGAAATACATATAGTCGATCAATTATAAAATGGAAAGTGAAGTTAAAATACACCATTACTTGAAACAAATATGATTTTTGTATAGAAAAAATTTCAATAGAAGATCCAAAATATAACAAATAAATAATCAAAATACAGGAAATATTCTGAAAAAATTATAAAGAAAATATAGGTGGAAGAAGAATGAATATATACCCAAAAAGAGTCAATAAGGAGGACTACTACAAGGGACGAAAGAAAATAAGAAATCCAAGAATTGAATATGAAGGAAGAGGAACAAGGGGCAAAATCAGAATTGAAGAGAATATGGCAGGGAAGAAATAACTAGCATGATACTTAATCTTAACATAAATGAAAAAAAGTTGTAAACACAAAATAGAGTAAAATCAATTATACTAGTTCAAATTGTATGGAAACATGAAGTGTAATTGTATAAACAAAATGTCATAGAGAAAATATTTCTTTACCATTAGTTTCATTATATAAGTAAAAAGTCTTGAAATATCAATTAGCAAATATGTAGAAAATCTTGCCTCCTTAACATCAAGTTGCATGTTTGCCTTCACGATATCAGGTTGCAGGTTGCCGCCTGGATATTCGGTTGCACATTTTGCCTCCCCGACATCTAGTTGCAATTTGCCTCTATTGACATCGAGTTTCATATTTGCCATCTCGACATTAGGTTGTACTGAAAAGGTGAAATGGAAGATGTAACCTTCCATATGCACAGGGATATGGGACATTTAATTTAAGTATGATGTTATGCTTTTGAAATTCGTGATATAAAAATAGTAGAAAAGTAAAAAATGTAGTTGAAAGTCACACAAATAGATTATAAATATCAAACACAATAGTAAAAAATAGTAGTAGTGAAAATGATTTATAAAAGTAAGGAGAAAAAAAAACGGAATGAAATACATGCATAAGCACAATGCAAAAGTGAATGAGAAAATAAATTGCAGTGTAGCAATTTACACAATAAATATATCATAAAAACATACGGTAACGTAGGAATTAAACAAGCCTCTAACACGTCATTGAAGATCCACCGATGCCGATTGACGAACCAAGCGGGAAGAAAAGAATGGACAACCCCAAAATCAAAGGATTATGGGAATAAAAGAATAAAATTATACCCAGTGAAGAATCAACGAATGTAAATGAATGGAAGGGACGAAACAACTAAGAAATGAAGGAACTGAATATGAAGGGATCAAAAGAGAAGTCAAATGGGAGGAGTATCCAGATATATGTTGGTTATTACATGTTCATGTGATTGACACGGTGCGCATATTATTGAGTTAGATTGGTTAAACCCAAACTAATCAAGGTCAAATCCCAAACTAGTTAGAGTCTAATCTGGCTCTGATACCACAAAAAACCTTGTCACGCCCTCTTCCTAAAATACGGGAATACAGGTACGTGACATGGCCCAGCGAATGATTTTAACATCATCCATAAGCTGTACCAGTCTTAACTCAACAACATGAAAAGAAATAAACACAACCACGCAGAAAACATAATCACATAAAATAGAATAAAATTTAATAACCAAATATGGAATACAAGAACTTACCAAATAGTTCGAGAATATGCAATGCAGTAACAGTTCGATGAGTTCCTTTTGGTTACCCATCACTGTACCTGGATGACACAACTCAAAAGAAGAAAGAAAAGAACCCGTTAGAGCAAGCTTCGGGCAACAAGTAGTAGAAAGCAGTAAATTAAATAGGAAATAAGGAAATATATAACAAGAACAGAAATTGGAACGATATCGAAGTTAATAAATGATAAACGGTAACAAAATCAAAAGTTGATAATCAATAAATTCAGGAATCAGGAATCAAACTTTAATAATTAGTATTAATATTCAATGTTCATTTATATCTATAAGTCTATTATTCATTTTAATCCTAACTAATGCACGTACTACTGCATCCCATACTACAGGTTCCATGCATACAATCAATTTTGTTTAGACCAAGGTGGTAGATTATATAGATCATGTACTCGGGAACAATATTTAATAATGATCGATGACCGAATCAATCAAGATACTGTAGTCATTAATCTACAATTAATCGATGACCGATATGACCAATAGACAAATAGACCGATAGACCGATAGACTGATAAATAGGGAAATATGGGCCCCTCCTCCGAGTACAGTTACTATGTCGTCAACTACCCTAGTCAACCCTTAACCCTGGCTTGTTATTATTTTATTAATAATCATTCATGAACATGCCTATGATCAATGTGGACGATGGTATCAATACTCATGTAACAAGTGCGATCGATGAGACCAATAGCACTAGTACAATTTCAAGATGATATTAAGACCATACAATAAATGAAATATACATGATCCAATTCATTAAATATGGAAAACATGATTTACATGTAAAACATAACAATATATGGACTAAGTGTACTATGATTTCTATGTGTACGATTTTAAGTTATTGTATCAGGAACTGGGTCGAAACCTCAATACGAACTCGGGCAATGACAAGACAGTATATTTGAAAGTTCCATAATAAAATAAATTTACGGTTCAAGTTTTATTTCAATAGCAATAGCACGATAAGACAACTATAAATCAATAGCATTATACAATAAGGAAACAGCGGAGCTCAATTAAATGTGATATTCAAATTGATTACTACTTGCCTGATTTCAAGGAGTGTTTTCTTGAACTAGAAACAATTAAAAAAATAAGTTTAAGAGACGTTTGCTTGTTAGGAGACGATTCTAAATAAATAGAATGACGGAGATTAGAATCCCGGGCAATGATCCCCGAGAACACAGGAATACGTTCGAGGCACATGCGAAGCCAACAGCAAGCCCAGCACACGACAACAAATAGGATCCCAAGGAAAACAGCACACAGCGAAAACAGCAAACCAACTCTTCTCTCCTCTACCCGAACAACAAACAGCAAGAGTAGATCCCCCTCTTCCAAACACAAAACAGCCAAACCACCCACTCCCGATCTTTCTTCTTCAATCGACATAGAGAGAGAGTTGGCGGGAGAGACTTCGGCGACTGAGCACTGGCAATGACTGCGTTAGTCATGGCGAGGGTGGCGAGGACTGGCGGCGGAGGCACTGTGGTCGAGAAGCGACGACAGCGACCAAGGGAAACGGCGAGCTCTGTTTCTTCACCAAAATAGAGGAAGAAGACGATGCGGCGAAGGCGACGGTAATGGAGATGGCAATGGGTGCTGGTGGAGGGCGATCAGGGACGAGGATGAAGTGAACAGTGAGGCGAGTGGTGGGTTAAAGATGGCGAGGCGATAAGCGGAGGCGGAGTTTCGATGGGTTCAATGGGGTTCTTCGGAGTTGGGCAATGGCGGAGACAAGGAGAAGTTCGAGTCGAGGAAGGCTCGACGAAAACAGGGGGGCAGCGTTGGGTTGGAGCTGCACTCAAAGAGATGGAAGAAGATGAGGATGATGGAAATGGTGGTGGCGATGAAGGCTCGACGGAGCAACTGCGCGATGGGGATGACAAGGTGGCGGCACGAGGATGAGAGTATAGTGGTGGTCGAAGACAGGGTAGTGACGAGATGAGAGTGGCTCGGAGTGGGTGAAGGCAATGGGTAGAGGGGTTCAGCGATGAAAACGGCGGTGGAGTTTGGGTGAATCAGAGGTAGGGGATGATAGGGTGAGGGTTGGCGGCGGGTTAGCACAGGAATAGTGGGGTAGGGTTATTAGGTTAGGGCTAGGTTATAGGATTAGTATATATAGGGTGTTTATGAGTAGGTTTTGGGCTATTGGGTATACGGGTTAGATCCAGTAAGAGAATGTGGGCTATAGGGTATTTAAAATTCAATAAGAAATTAGGCTAAGAAATAGGCCATATGGTTTTTTAAATGTACATATAAACATGCATTAAAACAATTAATGAAATACAAATAGATAAGTATGTTTGGGTTTTACAAAAATAATAATAATAATAATAATAATAATAATAATAATAATAATAATAATAATAATAATAATAATAATAATAATAATGATAACGATAACGATAAAAATAATAACAATAATAACAATTATAATAACAATAATTATAACAAAATAATAGTACTAATAACTATGAGAATAACAATAATAATAACAACAAAAATAATAATTACAAGGATAAAATATCAATAACGATAATAATAATAACATTATATAATAAAATATAAATTCATTAAAATAACCTAAACAGCAGTAATACTAAATATAATAGTCGATCAATAAGAATAGAAAGATAGAAATTAAAATATACCATTATTCAAGATAATTAAAATTTTCGATTAGAAAAATACTTTAATAAAAATTCGAAATGAATTTAACCCAAGGTAAATTATAATTAATCAAAATACAGAAAATATTCGGAAATGTTTATTTACGAAAACGGGGGTTACAGGCATGTAACAGATAACAGTTAACAAATGTCATGTTCTTACAGTCTTGTGTTTATTACAATCTAGGTTGCACTTCATGCGTCCCAAATTTTTACCACATAGTTGCTACATTCAAACAAATTACGTTTAGATTTCGTAGGGGATCATATAGGTCCGTATACTCAGGTATCAGTAATCAGATAGTAATCCGACAGTAAGAACCTACTGGTCCTCCTCTGAGTACACCTTCCTATAGGAAAGTGTGCAGTCAGGTAATCAGTAACAATATTCATACAGTAAGAACCTACGGGTCCTCCTCCGAATACAACTTCCTATAAGGAAGCGTGCAGTCCGGTAATCAGTATAACAGTATCATATCACATAATAGATGCTCAGTATGGAAAACACGGGCCCCTTCCAAGTACATATTTCTATAATTTTCCACCACTAGATCTTTCCCTTAAACCCTGCCTTGGTCACTTATTATTATTATCAGACAGGCATGTATGTGTATAAAACAAAGTAAGAATAGCATGGCATAAACATGTAACAGGTTCAAGATGAAGAGTAAACATGTACAGATGAAAGAAAACTCATAAAGGAATAGAACAACGAAAATTTCAGTTCAGGACAGCAAGACAGTACTGTTCTAATTTTGGAATTCCCATTGCTACAAAAATGCAAACCTGGATCCGTCAAAGAATCTGGAAAATAGACTTCCAACCGAATCCAGCAAATATATATAAATCATATGGTATTTCACAAAAACATGAGTCAAAACTGAATTGAACCAGAAAACGTGTTCAGCCAGAAATCGAAAGATTGTATTCAAAGTCAGGAAAACAGCATGAAAACTCATTATTTAAATCCACCAAAAATCTGGGGTATTCCCCTATATGTGCAGCATCAGAATATAAAGCTTCATAATTTTTCAATATAAATAGTTTAGTCAACAAAAATTAGAAAACATCAAGATGCAATAGTTTTGTAAATATGGAATTTTAAACACTGCAGTATGAAAATAGCAATATCTCACAAACCATAAATCAAAATCCAAATCCATCAAAAGGGTGAAAAAATAGAAACAGTGGGCTAACTTTTGTATTCACAAATATTTTACAAACAGCAAGTAGTATTAGTTCGGAAAGCAGGTTCTTTACTGAATAGTATGAATATTCTGCATGTATAGTAATTGTTTCGAAATATAGAACGGTTTGTAAAACTCATCAAATAATTTCACAAAAATTCAGGATTAATCCCAATCAGGTCTAGTTGTATTGTGAAAAATATTGGATCAAAATAATGTTTCATCATGATAAAAATAGATTACTCTTCAGAATTTATAGAAAACAAAATCTGGAAATCTTTTTACACCTCTGTAGTAAAATAGACATAACTCACAATCCATAAATCGAAACTGATATCTGTCAGAAAGGTTGGAAAATAAATAAATTTCTCTACATTTCATGTTCACAAATATTTTTTATATACTGACCTTAACAGGGTCTAAAATACTGATTAAAAGGATGGTAACAGAAAATACAGAATCAACATAGATCATACGAAAATTGTCCAAATCATAACCAAACACAAAATATGGTGTACTAGTTTGTCCAAACAACATGGTATAGGATATTTTGCAAGCCCACAACAAGTATAACCCCAATAACACATCAAGCACACGATATTACATAATAGCGTGCATATATACATCCAAAAAGTGGTCATCCCTAGTTATTTCATGTCATGTATGTCGTGAGACAACTATGGTCAAATCAACACAATAGAGACAATATATAACAGGGGATTCACTCACGAATTGTCTCTAGAACCCAACTACACGACAGACGGTATTTAGTACTTGTATTACACAAAGAAAAGAATACAAGTTACTTGCCTTAACCAACGACGAAAATGGTTCAAAGCAAGAATAACGGGAATGGATTCCCAGGCAACGAACTCAACGAACACACGAACTCAAAACGAATCACACGAACCAAAAACGAGCAAAACCCACAGACCACGAACACAAGCGAAACTCCGAAACGACACGCACAACTCACCCAACATTGAGAGCACGGTGAAGAGGGGGGAGAGGATGGCAGACGGAGGCAGCACCAGAAGGGCTGCGTCGAAGAAAGAGCAGTGGGGAACAGATGCCGCAATCGTTGATCCGACGTGAGGGTGCTGGCTGTCTGGCGTCGGAGAGGAGGAATAGCACACAGGGTCTGTGCTGCTGTAGAGCGACAGGAAGAGGGACCAGGGTGCGCGGCGTGTTGGAAGGAGGCCAGAGCTGGTGGGGCTTCGCTGGCCTGCTGCTGAGGTGGATGCAGGGGAGACAAGGAGCACCGAGAGGGTTTGAAGGCGGATGGGGAAACATAGGGCGGCTAGGGGAGAGCGGCTAAGTGCTAGGAGGTCCGGGAAGAAGCTAGGAGAGATCGAAAGAGTTGGTGGCTAGGTGTATAGGAGTAGGGTTTCGAAATAGAACAGACAGGGGCATGGGTTTTATATATATGTAGGGGTAGAGTTAGGGTTTAGTTAAACAGGGGATGGGTATATCGGGTTTGGGTAGTGTTAGCAGGGTAATTGAGTTTTTAGGAATTAGTGGATTCGAATTGGAATAGGGTTTAATGGGTTTAAATAAATCAAATAAGGAAATATAGTGATCCAAAATAATGAGACGGGAACAAAATAGATAAATAAAATAGAATATGAACAACGATCATAACGAGGGTCAAAACAAAACTCGATCAAGCAGAGATGGAAGAATAGACAGACAATTGAATCAAAAGATCAAATAAAAGGACAACAAATCAAATAAATGAATATATTGAAAATGAAGATCCAATATATGGTCCAAAAAGTGATACAATAAGAATCAAATACATGGAAAAAGAAAATACACTCAAAATAAAGAAAATAGAAAAACAGGGGTTACAAATCCTACCCACCTAACAAGAAGAATTTCGTCCTCGAAATTCAAATAAGAAGATACATAGGGTAACCCCGCAAAGAAAAGAAAGAACAAAACAAAAAGCTACACAAAAAGATGAGGAAACTTCTACTGAATCTCCTCCTCCAGCTCCCAAGTCGACTCACCCGGCGAGTGAGGATTCCAAGAAACACGAACCAGCTTGATGACCTTGTTCTTAAGCACTTTCTCCTGCCGATCTACAATAGCAACTGGCGAAATCTCACAAGTCAAATCTGGCCGAATGGTCAACTCAGAATAGTCGATCATGTGGCTCTCATCACGGATATATCTCTTGAGTTGTAAGATATGGAAAATATCGTGTACTCCTGATAAAGCTGGTTGCAATGCAAGACGATAGGCCACCTTGCCTACTCGCTCCACAATATCAAACGGTCCAATAAACCTAGAGCTAAGCTTGCCCCCACCACCAAACCGAATGACACCCCGCCAAGGAGATATCTTTAGGAAAACATGGTCACCAACCACAAACTCCAAAGCTCTCCGATGGACATCAGACCATCACCTCTACCTATCCTGAGCTGCTTGAAGATGCTTCCTGATCTGAACCACCGCATTAACTGTCCTGGTGATCAACACTGGACCCAACAACTTCCTCTCACCAATGTCATCCCAGCACACTAGTGATCTGCACTTCCACCCATAAAGTGCCTCGAACGGTGCAGCTTTTAGACTAGCCTGAAAGCTATTATTGTACGAGAACTCTACGAGATGCAAATGGTCCTCCAATGATCCACCGAACTACAGCATACATGACCTCAACATGTCCTCAAGAATCTGGATGGTCCTCTCTAACTGTCCATCAGTCGGGGGATGAAAAGCTGTATTGTACTTTAATTTACTCCCCAAACTGTTCTGAAGACTCTCCCAGAACTGAGATCTGAATCTTGTATCCCTGTCGGATACAATACTGACTGGAACCCCATGAAGTCTGACGATCTCTTGCATGTACTTCTCAGCTAGGCTCTCAGCAGACTGTCCGACACGAAAGAGAATGAAGTGAGTACTCTTTGTCAAACGGTCGACAATCACCCAAATGGCATTATAACCCTTAGGACTCCTCGGCAAAGCAGTCATAAAACTCATAGTGATATGTTCCCACTTCCACACCGAAATGGAAAGCAGTTGAAGAAGTCTGGCAGTTCTCTGATGCTCTGCCTTAACCTGCTGGCAGATCAAACACTGAGAAACAAACTGAACCACAGCCCTCTTCATATTATGCCACCAGAAATGAAGCTTCAAATCCCGACACATCTTAGTACCGCCAGGATGGATTGAATACAATGACTAGTAGGCTTCTTCAAGAAACCTCTGATGAAATTTACCCTTCAGGACACATAACTTGGACCCAAAATGAAGCGATCCATCAGCATGAATAACCATATCCGTTCTGGAACCAGACTCAACCTCAGCTCAAAAACCCTACAACTGTGCATCACCAGCCTGAGCCTCTTTGACCTGTTCAACAAGAGACGACTGAAGCTGGAGTACCAAACAACATCAGAACTCAGCAACAATACATCCAACTCCAACCTCTGCATCTGCTCAATCAGATCCCTCTCCTGAGTCAGGAACATAGTTGCGGGTCTCCTGCTCAAAGCATCTGGCACCAAGTTTAATTTACCAGGGTGGTATTGCAAACTATGTCATAATCAGCCATAAGTTCCAACCAACGCCTTTGCCTCTTGTTCAACTCCTTCTGGGTGAAGACGTCCTTGAGACTTTTGTGATCTGTAAAGATCTCCACTCGGTCCCCAAGTAAATAATGTATCCAAAGCTTCAAAGCAAAGATCACTACCGCTAACTCCAAGTCATGAGTCGGATAATTCTTCTTATGCGGCCTTAACTGCCTCTATGCATAAGCAACGACTCGGCTCTTCTACATCAGAACTGTTCCACGACCCTTACCCGAAGCATCACAGTGAACTACAAATCCGCCTGAACCATTTGGAATAGTGAACACAGGCGCTGACGTCAACCCGTTCTTCAACTCAGAAAAAGCCTCACTGTAAGCCTCAGACCAATAGAACTTCTGATCCTTCCCAGTCAGTCTAGTCAATGGTCGTCCTGCTATCTTCGAAAAATCTTGGACAAATTTCGGATTATAGCCAGCTAAACCAAGAAATCTCCTGACCTCTGAAACTGACTTGGGAACATGCCAATCCTTCACAGCTTCAACCTAGGCTGAATCCATAGAAATACCATCGCCCGAAATAATGTGCCCCAAGAAAGAAACCATGTCGAGCCAAAACTCACACCTGCTGAGTTTTCCAAAGAGCTGATTCTCTCTCAAAATCTGCAGAACCACTCCTTTGGGAACCAGCAGAAGAGTAAGGAGCTACCCTGATGGGACGGGCGAGAACAGGCCTCCGAACAGGCCCACTAGAAGTCCCAGCAACCACAGAGGAGTGCGGAACAGCCCGCTGAGAATGAGTCAATCCACCACGAGCCTGCTCCTGAGCTCGAGCTGTCACAAGAGCTTCTGCATAAGTGCGCAAGCGAAGGGAGACAAATTGTACCCTAATCTCTCGCTCAAGCACCAATATGAATCTATGAGCCTTGTCCTCTTCGTTCACCACAAGAACGGCTGCAAAGTGGTTAAGTCTTGTAAATTCAACTGCATACTCATCCACATACCTGGAGCCCTGTTTCAAGAAAGTCTCATGTTACAACATTGCATGCAAAATATGTAACAAAATTTCAATAATAGAAATAATGACAAACCTGTTTCAGGGCGAGGAATTGCTGCTCCATCTCAACTCTAGTGCTGCTAGGGAAGAACTTCTCTAAGAAGCCTCTAGTGAAAGTGACCCAAGTGATCGGTCGTTCGAGCCTTTCGGACTCGGACCTCCACCAAATATGAGCCAGATCCACCAGCTAGATGGCTACCACATCCACTCTATCAGCATCTGCAACTCTAACTGCCAAAAGTAGCTGCTCAGTCCGGATCAACCACTGTTCAGCCTCTAAAGGCGTCTCAGTGCCTAAAAACCTGTCGGGATGCAGCCTCATGAAGTCCATGACTATACTCGGACGGGGAGGAAGAGCTTCCTGCATAGGCACAGTGGACAGCAGAACCCGAGCGGCTTCCAAAGCAGCCATCACCAAGTCACTGTGATTTTGCTGCATATTGATCAGCCGTTCCAACACAGTGGTGATGGCCTCAATCCCAGGCTGGTCCTCCTGAGAACGAGAAGTAGAACCTCTACGAGCCATAGTATCCACAAAATCAAAAACAATTAGCATCCAGATCAGAGTTGATAATAATTCATTTATGCATGCATGGTTGGTGAAATGTTGAGTCGATCCCAGTTCGAGCCAAGCTTGTCTAACATATCAGTCAAACTAATATATTAGCCAAACCTGAGCTCTGATACCACTAAAAACCTTGTCATGCCCCACTTCCCAAAAAGAGAATACGGAATACGGATACGTAACTAAGCCCATCGAATGATTTTCATCATCCATAAGCTATTTAGAATCTTTACAACATCTCACAGAAATAATCAGAGTCGAAAGCAAGAGAAATCAACCACATGCATAATTGAATCAAATATACTAACAGAAATTTACTTGAAACCAAAATATAATAATCTCAAATAAATTAGATCTGAATAAGTTAATATCCTGGGTCACATTGCCCAAATCCAAAATAAATCCAAGTATCGAATACAATTGTTCAAATAAGCAACAGAAATAATAATAAAAACTCTAGCACTAATATCTCATATCACAAACTCTATCTGGCAGCTGATCACCCTGGTCTGCAATTAATAAATTGCAAGAAGAGGAAAAAGAAAACAAACTCTTGTCAATGCAAGTTACAGGCCGCTTGTAGTGCAGGATACAAGTACAGAAAAAAGGATAAACAAATATGTAACAACAACAGAAACTAACATAGCATGGAATAGGCATATTAACAGAAGTATAATATCTAACATGAATCAGGAAAACAAATCAGGTAGTAGCATGGTATACTAAATGATACGGATAACATGAGTCAAGTGTCAACAGTATACAGACAGATATACAGATAGCAGTGTATGGTAACAGTTAGATAGTAACACATAACAGTATCCAGTAGCATGTAACAGATAACATTTAACAAATGTCATGTTCTTACAGTCTTGTATTTATTACTATCTAGGTAGCACTTCATGCGTCCCAAATTTTTACCACATGGTTGCTACATTCAAACAAGTTACATACAGATTTTGTAGAGGATTATATAGGGCCGTGTACTCAGGTATCAGTAATCCGACAATAATCCGACAGTAAGAACCTACTGGTCCTCTTCCGAGTACACCTTCCTATAGGGAAGTGTGCAGTCAGGTAATCAGTAACAGTAATTAGACAGTAAGAACCTATGGGTCCTCCTCTGAGTGCACATTCTTATAGAAAAGCATGCAGTTAGGTAATCAGTATAACAATATCGTATCACATAACAGATGCTCAGTGTGGAAAACCCGGGCCCCCTTCCAAGTACACATTTCTATAATTTCCCACTACTAGATCTTTCCCTTAAACCCCTGCTTGGTCATTTATTATTATTATCAGATAGACATGTATGTGTATAAAACTGAGTAAGAATAGCATGGCATAAACATGTAACAGGTTCAAGATGAAGAGTAAACATGTACAGATGAAAGACAACTCATAAACGAATAGAACAACAAAAATTCTAGTTCAGGACAGCAAGACAGTACTGCACTAATTCTGAAATTTCCTTTGCTAAAAAATTGCAAACCTGGATCTGTCAAAGAATCTAGAAAATAGACTCCCGGCCGAATCCAGCAAATATATATAAGTCATATGGTATTTCACAAAAACATGAGTCAAAAACTGAATTGAAACCAGAAAACGTGTTCAGCCAGAAATCGGAAGATTATATTCAAAGTCAGGAAAATAGCATGAAAACTCATTATTTAAATCCACAAAAGATCTGTGGTATTCTCATATATGTGCAGTATCAGAATATAAAGTTTCATAATTTTTCAATATAAATAGTTTAGTCAATAAAAATCAGAAAACATCAAGATGCAATAGTCTTGTAAATCTGAAATTTTAAACACTGCAGTACGAAAATAGCAATATCTCACAAACCATAAATCGAAATTCAAATTCGTCAAAAGGGTGATAAAATAGACACAGTGTTCTAACTTTCATATTCACAAATATTTTATAAAAAGCAAGTAGAATTAGGTCGAAAATCAGGTTATTTACTGAACAGTATGAAAATTCTCCATGTATAGTATTTGCTTGGAAACATAGAACAGTTAGTAAAACTCATAAAATAATTTCACAAAAATTCAGGGTTAATCCCAATCAGTTCTAGTTGTATTGTGAAAAATATTGGATCAAAATAATGCTTTTAACATCATGATAAAAATATATTACTCTTCAGAATTCATAGAAAACAAAATCTGTAAATCTTTTTACACCTCTGTAGTAAAGTAGACATAACTCACAATTCATAAATCGAAAATGAGATCTGTCAGAAAGGTTGGAAAATAGATAGATTTCTCTACAGTTCATATTCACAGATGTTTTTAATATATTGACCTTAATAGGGTCTAAAATACAGATCAAAAGCAAGGTAACAGAAAATACAGAATTGTTCCTCATACACAAATCAACATAGATCATATGGAAATTGTCCAAATCATAACCAAACATGAAATATGGTATACTAGATATCCAAACAACATGGTATAGGGTATTTTGCAAGTCCACGACAAGTATAGCAAGAATAACACATCAAGCACAAGATATTACAAAATAGCATGCATATATACATCCAAAAAGATGGGGGCGTGGGTATTTAGTACAATACAATAGAGACAAGATAGTTGTTTCATGTCATGTATGTCGTGAGGAAACTATGGTCGAATCAATACAATAGAGACAACATATAACAGGAAATTCACACACGAATTGTCTCTAGAACCCAACTACACTACAGACGGTATTTAGTACTTGTTTTACACAAAGAAAAGAATACAAGTTACTAGCCTTAACTGACGATAAAAATGTTGCAAAGCAAGAATAATGGGAACGGATTTCCAAGCAAAGAACTCAACGAACACACAAACTCAAAACGAATCACACGAACCAAAAACGAGCAAAACCCACGAACCACGAACACAAGCAAAACTTCAAAACGACACGCACAACTCACCCCACACCGAGAGCACGGTGAAGAGGGGGAGAGAGGACGGCGGACGGAGGCGGCACTGGAAGGGCTACTTCGAAGAGAGAGCGGCGGGGAACAGATGCCATAGTCGTTGCTCCGACGGGAGGGTGCTGGCTGTCTGGCGTCGGAGAGGAGGAACAACACAAAGGGTCTGTGTTGCTGTTGAGCGACAGGGAGAGGGACCACGGGAGGAGGCTGGAGCTGGCGGGACTTCGCTGGCCTACTGCTGAGGTCGACGAAGGGGGAGACAGGGAGCACCGGGAGGGTTTGAAGGCAGATGGGGAAACACAGGGCGGCTAGGGGAGAGTGGCTAGGCGTTAGGAGGTTAGGGAAGACGCTAGGAGAGATCGGGAAAGATGACGGCTAGGTGTACAGGAGTAGGGTTTCGGAATAGAACAGACGGGGGCGTGGGTTTTTATATATATGCAGGGGTAGATTTAGGGTTTAGTTAAACAGGGGATAGGTATATCGGGTTTGGGTAGTGTTAACAGGGTAATTGGGTTTTTGGGCATTAGTGGATTAGAATAGGAATAGGATTTAATGGGTTTAAATAAATCAAATAAAGAAATATAGTGATCCAAAATAATGAGATGGGCACAAAATAGAATATGAACAACTATCATAACGAGGGTCAAAACAAAACTCGATCAAGCAGAGATGGCAGAATAGACAGACAATTGAATCAAAAGATCAAATAAAAGGATGACAAATCAAATAAATGATTAAATCGGAAATGAAGATCCATTATACAGTCCAAAAAGAGATACAATAAGAATCAAATACATGGAAAAAGAAAATACACTCAAAATACAGAAAATGGAAAAACAGGGGTTACTGGGGTAAAAGGGGATGCTCTCTTTATTTGGGTAGAAAATTACCATGTTTAGGGTTGTAATTCAAACCTAACACAAGCCGAGCTTTGGTAGCTCTTGTACGTAAAAATCTTATTCAAGATTGGCTATGTTTGTTAAGAAAAATACTTGTTGAAGCTTGGCTCATGTTCGGCTAAAGCTTGGCTTGTTCATAGGCTTGTTTAAAGCTTGATTCATTTGAGCTCGCGTGCATGTTCGTTTAAAGCTTGAGTTGAGCTTGAGTTTTAGCTCTAAACAAGCTCAAAATTTAATCTCTATTTGAGATCGTTGATCGTTCAGAGCTTGACTATAGCATGAATATAAATTATGGAAAAATTACACTTTCAGGTTTTTTGGAATAAATGTAGTTGCATGTTAAAATCAAAATTAAGCTTTAAGGGTATAATTACAAATTATTGTTACTAAATTAGTAAATATAACTTATTCTATCGGTAAGTATAAGATCTATGTAATTTATTACTTATTGTACAAAGTAATGGACTCCAAAAATAATTGTGCATAGAAGATTAAGCCCCCGACCAACATTTTTATGATAAAAGAAAAACTTGTAAGTAGTGTATTAAGGAATTTAAGGGTTATATTGCTTAGTTAGATATTTATAAATATTTAATTATCCATATGAAATTAACCACACATCTAATATCTAATTAATGGACCCACTTATATTTTACATGTACAAGCTTAACCAAACACGGGCCTAATGACTAAATACTAACGAACCTAACCGAGCCGAGCTCAAGCCTACATTAAGTTGAGCCTATACGAACTTTAATCGAGTCGAGCTCAAACACGAGCCAAGCTCAAACAAGGTTTATTTATTTAAACGAACGAAATATTTTTATTTATGCGCAGTTTGAATGAGCTTTTATCGAGTTGAACTTGAGCCAAGCTTTGAGCTCACGAGCTTTTCTTACAGCCCTAACCAAGGGGGACTATTTTTAAACTGACCCACTTTGTTAGTAGTGTATATTCAATTAGCGATTAGTGAGTGAGTAATGAGAAATTTAAAGATTTTAGAATGGCCCATGCGTAGGGATGGCAATCGGGTCGGGTCAACCGGCGACCCGCCCGCAACCCGCTCGAATAACCCGGCCCGCAAAACGGCGGTTCGGGTTCGGGTCGATCCCTTGAATAGTAACGGGTCGACTCGGGTCACGAAAATATTGAATCGAAATCGCTGAACCCGGCCCGCGAACCCGCTAAAACTACCCCAACCCGCCCGCCAACTCGCGTGTCAACCCGCAGGCTGCGAACCGTTTGACCCGAACAGGCCAAACGTTCGTCTCGCCCAGGGTCGATCGTTGACCCGTGGGTCCAACGGGTCGCAAGCGAGTCGTTGGGCATTGTACAACAGAGAGCGGCAGCAGCAACGGCTCTTAGAGCCGTTTTGATGGTTTTTTGGTTTTTTTTGGTTTTTTTTATCCTATAAATACCTCCCAAAACTCCATCAAAAATTTCACACCTTACTCTTTTACTCTCTATACTATTATTACTCAATTCTAAGCAATTTGTGAACAATTGAAGTATTGAACAAACAAGTCTTCAAGGCTATACACAATCAAATTCTGATCGTATCGAAATCAAAATTCAACAACGTCTTCAACTCTTCAACTCTCCTCCAAGTGATCAAGTCTTCAACTCTCCTCCAAGCTCTCCCCAACTCTTCAATTTCGGAATTCTACTTCTACTTCTATTCTTATTTTCACAGATTTTTTTAAATATGCGTATCCACAGTGAACGGTATCAAAATTTCATACCTCTCTTCTTCTTATTTTATTTTTGTTGTAATTATAATTTTTCGTATCTTAACCGTTTGTTGGTTTTTTGATCTTCTCTCTCTCAACCCTCTTGTTTTCTAGATTTTTTTTGTAACTCATCGCTCCTACATTGTGTATTTTTTTTACATATATTACAACATTATGTCTAGATCACGCAGTAGCGGTCGTAGCCAAAGTGGGCAAGAATCCACCGGTACTTCCCGTAGGCCACCAATTGTCCCAGTTAGTGAGCCCGCCGAAGAGTGCCATGATCCTCCTACCCAACAATGGAGTATACACGATGAGTTTGTAGGAGACATACAATTAGAAGAAGAAGAACAACAACAACCAACCGAAACAACACAACCCCCTAGTGGTAGGAAAAGTAGAGGGGAAAGTAGTGAATGGCATAAATTTTACGATTTTATCCCGGACGAAGAAACTCCGGGTATAGGTTTGAAAGTTTGTAAAACATGTTCTAAGCAATACAAATTCAAGAGGGGTGATGACACCGGTACAATTAAGCGACACATCCTAAATAACCATAAAGACCTTCTTGTTGACCTACCCGGCCAACAAAAAATCCACCCAAGGACCGGTCTAGTTGATAGCCATCCTTATGATCCCGATCTTGTTCATCGGGAAATGGCCCGATTAGTAATAAAGGAAGAGTTACCATTTTCCTATCTCGAGAGTAGGGACTTGGAAAATTTTAATCAAATGGCCTTAAACCCTTATTTTAGAAGAATCCTGAGAAATATTTGCAAATCGGATTGTTTTAAAGTGTACAATGAAATGAAGGACGCTTTGATTGCAATTTTATGGAGTTTAACTTGTAGAGTTAGTTTAACTTCGAATTGTTGGACGGGTGTCAGCAATATTCCAATGATGGGAATAACATGTCATTGGATCGACAATGATTGGATTCTTCAAAAAAGAATCATATCACTTGCCGCGTTACCCTATTCCCATAGTGGCGTTGAAACAGCAAACAGTATTTTAGAAATTTGTGATGTTTTTCATATTCGCGATAAAATTATGTGTATTAGTTTTGATAATGCATCTAACAACAATGCATCAATTAGTATTCTAAAAAAAGAATTAAACCCTCCATTTGACAATATTTTTCATGTTAGATGTGCATGTCATATTTTAATTTTATGTGTTCAAGATGCATTAAAAATAGCCGATCCATATATACTTAAAATTAGAAATTGTGTACATTTTATTGCATTAAGTGGCACCGTATTTCAAGAATGGAAAAATTGGTGTAGATTTCAAATATACCTTTTAGAAAATTTCCAAAGGATGTTAAACACCGATGGAACTCTACTTTTGATTTACTACATGTTGTTACCGAATATAAAACATGTATAAATGATTTTTGTATCGCAAAAAATATGCCAAATTTTGAAATGACTCCCACCGATTTGTTTTTTGCCGAATCTTTGTTGAAATTTTTAAAACATTTTAAAATTCCAACTTTAAAATTTTCAAAATCATATGAATCTACTTCTAGTAGCATTTTTATTTCAATAGTTACTATAATGCAAACTTTTAACGAAATTTTAAATGATGTTTTTGTTGGTGATATTGTAAAACCTGCATACAAATTTTTTTTGAAGTATTTTAATCCTTCTTCTATGTTGTTTTGTGTTGCTACCGTTATGGATCCTCGTATCAAATTAGAAGGTACGAAGAGTTTGATTGAAATATTTTTTGCATTACTTGGGGAGGATATAGAAATAGAAATTGATTGCGCTTCTTTTTTAGTTAAATTTGAATCTACATTAAATAACTTGTATGATTATTATAATAGATCTTTTGCTTCTAGTAGTACAACTTCTGTAGTTAGTTCTTCTTCTGCTACTTCCAAAGGTAAAGGTAAGAGTAAATTTGATGATAGAACATTTAATTTACTTGCACAAATTCAATCCAAAAAACCTAGGACTAATCAACTAAATGAATTAAATTGGTATAACCAACAAGATTCTAAGTCTTCTACTTCTCCACTAGATATTTTACAATGGTGGAAAGACCATGAACACACTTATAGTATTCTTAAATATATGGTTCACTAACTCCTCCTGTCTCTACAGTTGCTTCTAAAAGTGCATTTTCTTCAAGTGGTAGGGTTCTAACTGATTATAGGAATCGCTTGAAGCACGACTCGTTAGAGTTGCTCATTTGCACAGAAGACTGGCTGAAGGCTGAAGACAGGACACAACGGAAAGTATTATCTACGTCCACAAGTGGGAGCAACTCGTCGGAAGAATAACAACATCATCAATAGCAACCAAAATGAAGAATTCAAGACCAACAACAACAAGTCAACAACAACAAATTGAAGGCCATCAACTTGAAGACAATTGTAAATAAATAAAAAACTGTATTAAATCTTTGCTTGTTATTTCAAATTAGAAAAAGTGAAGTAAATTAAAATTGTATATAAGAAATATGTTAGTATATAAAATAAATTTGTGAAATTTTTATTTCTTATTAGAAATTGTGAAACTTGTATAACTTGAAATCATATGAATAATATTTCAATATTTTTTGGCAATTTCACTCTTTCAACATTATTATTATTATTACGATTTTTAATGTTTATTATTATTATTATTATTATTATTTAAAGTTTAAAAAAAAAACGGGCCAACCCGCGATCTGACCCGGGTTGGACTCGAAAGGGTTCACGGGTTGGGTGGGTCGCCATTTCACCTCTACGACCCGGCCTGGCCCGGCCTGGTTAAGCATCCAACCCGACCGACCCGAATGCCATCCCGGGCGGACCCAGCCCGATCCGGCCCGGTCGACCCGAATGCCATCCCTACCTATGCGCAAAAAATTCCAAACATAAAATTTGAAGATTTTCGAATTCAAAGTTCCAAGATACAGGGAAAAATTTTAGCTTAGCATTTCCGTTTAATCCCCCTTTTTCCTGTTTAACCACTGTTTTTTGAAAAATGGGTTACTGTCTGTTTCCATTTACCCTCGGTTTAATCCCCATTTTCCTCATTTTTAAAGCACTGTTCTAACTATAAAATCTCCAAATGCATCATAAATAAATTTGTAAACATAAATATAATTCTCTTCTGCAGGACCTGCGAGGTGCTACCGTCAAATCTGTTAAATTCTGTGAGGAAATTAGTAATTGGGAATTAGGGTTTTATCTCTAGATCTAAGTTGCTTGAGATATTCACCCTAGGTATCAAAATTGGAATACCTAAACTGCTATCACAAGCCAGTATTTATAAATAAATACTGGTTTGGGTATCGGGTTATAAGCCCATAGACCCGCGTTCCAATATCCAATCAATTGTACGTTCATTACATGTGTTACACATATGCACGTGCTTTATTTATATAGAGAGAATATACCAATATATCCAACAATCTCCTCCTATATTCTCAATATATAAAGTACAGGATTATCCCATCAGATCAGCATACAACTGACTGGCTGATAGCAGTCCATAAAGGAAAAGCATCATAAAGGTATAGTTTCATAAAGAACCAAAATAATTATAAAACTGAATAGTTCAATCAAGACTAAACCAATATAATTAGATAGTTCCAAACCATATCCAATTTAGAATAGTTCACAAAGACTAAACCAATAGATAAATAAATCATAGTCTCAAACTAAATAAAGCAAATAAACTTCAAACCAAACAAAAGAGTTTTAAGCTCCAAAGCAGTCTTAAACTCAAAAGAAGTTTTATTAAGCAAGTGATTTGCAAAAGAAAATCCCTGCATGCTGCTTCATGATTACTCCTCCATATCGAGCAAGTCATCATCTTCAAAATCGAGATCTAAGATTCCACCTCCATTATCTTTGCTAGCACCTATTGCTCAACATTGCAAAATAAGAATTTCATGAGTCATTTCTCTTTGAATTCAAACAAATTGCATAAAAGTATCTAGTTCAAACAAAAGAACTTAGTAAAATTCAAATTGGCTAGCAAGATTTTAATACAAGCATCACAATCAAGTATCTTTAACAAATAAAGTACATGAACTTTATAGTTTCTACACAAGAACCATACTATGTTTTATATTGGAATGAAAACTGCCGTTTCACTCATGGTTTAACATTGAATCATCAAAATTGGAATGAAACATGCATCCATAAGAGACATATCATCAAAATTGGAATTGTAATACCCCGCAAAATAGCATACGGCTATTTTGCACTGTAACCCGTGCATTAACTAAGTATTGCACACGATTACATTTTCTCCTAGAAATTATCAGTTAAAATTGAGAGATTTCAGACATACGGGCTGTTCTGAATCCGATGAAGTAAACTCGGAATATCATCTCGATTAAACTGGGGTTTTGTCCCGATTATTTCGACCAGACAATTGTCGGGTGAAAATGATAATTTCTATAAAAAAAATGTATTTTTATGGATTTTAATTTATATGTATTAGTTATTTCAATTAGACTAGTGCTTGAATTAAATGTGAGTTGTATTTGTGCACTAGGGTATGGTAACCTAGGGTATGGTGACCTAGGGTTCCTTAACCTAGCATAGGGTTAGGAACCCTAGCATCATGATGATCATGGCTTGATCTTGATAAAGATCCAATGGTAGGATTAATTCACCATGTGGAATATGTGAATGTTGACTTAGGGATTAGGAAGCTTCCTAGGAGCTTCAAGGAAGCTTCCATGAAGCTTCCTTGCTTGATTTGTTGGCACCCCATCTCACCATACACCTCCACAAGCCCTAGATCCTCCCATCCTAACCCTCCACCTCTCCAATCCCGGATTCAATCCCACCCTAGCTTCCCTTCACTCCATATATACCCACCTCCACTCACACTCTCTCATTCTTTCCCTTCTTCACTTGTTCTTGTTTCAAAAAAAAAAAGGGGGGGAGGAGAAAGAGAAGGAGAAGAGAAAAGGTGGAGACTTGAAGTAGAGAAAGAGAGGATAAAGCTAGCAACAACAATTACAACTTGAAGTGAAGAGGAGCTAGTGAGCAAAGGAGCAAAGACAAGCAAAGCAAAGCTAGGAGCTAAGCCTACAAGGAGTATTCTTGCAACTACAAGTGGGTGATCTCTTAAACTTCTTGTATTTATTTTTGTTTTGGTATGAATGGATGTGTAGTAGTGGTAGACATGATTTTGTTGCCATGTTTGAGTATGAGGAATGCTAGGAAAAAATAAAGTGTATGGTAGAGAATTATTCTTTTGAAGTTTGATTGAGTAGCATGATCATGAGGGTATATTGGGGAATTTCTTACGCCCAAACGGTTGGGAATCTTGGGCTAAAATTCTGGGGTATTGTTCTTCTATGTATGTAGAGTATCCATGATTTATTTTGTAATATTTGGATACATTTTAGTAGCCCGAACAATGGGACCAAATCCGGACAGTAAGCAGTCAGAGTGGCTGCTGGCTGTGATGATTTTTGGGTATCTTTCCGATTTTGTATCTCGGAAACGACAAGTCATTTTGAGTTGAAAATTTTTGTGGACGCCGTTGTATATGTCTACAACCATCGTCTTAAATTTCGTATTTTTCCGAGGTCGTTTGATGCCCCGGAAAAATTGTAGAACTCGACTGGTCCGCAGGTGTCGGCTGAAGCTGACTGCGCTTTGTGCTGAAGTTCAAAAAGCCATAACTTCGTTTACGTTTATTATTTTGCTACGAAATTTTGGGAGTAGCATGGGGTATGAGTCTAATTGACGAATCTCAAATTTTATAATTTTTAGAGGTCATTTGATGAAGTTTCAAAGGGAATTAGTGAAGGGCAGTGAATACTCTGCTGAAACAGAACGGCTGAAATGTAGCCATGTTTGAGGAGTCGTAGATCGTTGTGTGAAATGAATTTGAATGTGAATTTTGGACACGATGAAATGGTATATGTGTAGATAGAGAATCTCAAATTTCATGATCGTTGGACTTAGGGATGATTTACTATTGAATTTTAAAGTAGGGTACGTTCATTCTAGTACAAGTTGTCTAGTTCGTGGAGATAGACCTTTCTAGACTTATCTGTTAAGAATTTGGGCGACTGGCCAACTAGGGATTTGCAGTAGGGAATCATAACTCTCTAACCCAATTGGAATTTTGTAATTCCAGGCTGTAGGATGGAGATTAAGATTTTCCAAAGATAGGGTAGATTTGGCCTTGTCAAGAAAATGTTTACTAGAGAAATCAGCCCTTCCCGTGTGATGCACCCAATGGAAATTGGTGTCTGTGAGAATATTAAGAGTCGAATCTGAGGACGTGTCCAAATAGGAAGTTAAGGTAGACAATCCCACCTTCCCATAGAACCCGGAATTGAGTGATCTCGATAACCAAGCAAACTCTTATGATATTGGACAAATGCAGCAAGTGTGAAAAGGAACGTACTACTAAGAGTATATGAGGGATATTTGGATGTCGAGATGATTGAACTTGAGGAAGTAGTCAACTGAAGAATTGTAAACTAGGGTCTTACCTTTCCAGAGTTAGAGATACCAAGCTATTCTGACTTGTGTACTGGATATTATGGACATTGTGAGTTTAGCAACCTATTGTCTAGACTGACTTCAAGGTTGGAGTTAACTCGGGGACTTAGGTCCTTTAAAAGGAAATTGAGGGAATCATCGACTAGGGGATGGCAACGGATCTCCTCACCCCTCTAGGATATTCTGAGCATATGGGTTTCCGATGAGTGTAGCTGGGATCACAGCTACTAGTATTTCTTGATTGTTCCATCGGACAATTACCTACCGCAATATGGTGATCATGAGCTATCAGATTTAAAAGATGGGTTTTAGCATTTTGATTGAACTTAGGCAAGTTCCTGTGCATGTACTCATGGTGGACATGAGTGAGTTGGGATATAGCTCTATTGGATTGTATTGGGTGTCTCGAAGCCTGAGTCTGTCAAAAGTCCAGAAAGGATAATTATGTGCGTGCTTACCTTCACTAAATTATATTACGTCACCAGGGCGCCGTTAGACCACTCACTGAGGGTCACGGGCCAGGATTATTTTTGGATCGCTGACCTATGAAGGTATTGGGAATCGGTGGATGTGATTCCGGGATGGTTGTTACCTTGACAGACCAGTCAGGCTCGACTTTGTTAACCGACACCGAGTGTGGATGAATAACAACATATTTTCAGTAAACTGGATTGATCAGGTTTTTCTTTTATTGTTTCGCTTGAAGACCAAATTGGTGTTAGGGGTGATTCCCTATAATCCAACTTATTCTGAGAGTTAGCACTAAGTGGTGTTACTGGTTGTCTCTTCCTGTCATTAGGGATACGCCCTGCGGTACGTATCCTGCACTGTTAATTCCTGAAGTACCATGGTAAGAACGGGATGCTGATATCCTGGCGGATCGGGGGTATAAATATTTTAGGACCTCCGAGGTCGTCATGTTCTATGTTGGTGGACACGAACGGATCACAAAGGATCTTTGTGCAATGGATATACGGCGGTATATCTGTAAGTTCGTCACAGCTTTCGAGGATGGTTCGACGCAGTAATTATTGGTGACTTCGGGGTAGCGCCCCGCATTATATTCTTTTATTTTATTTTCACCTCCTCAACCATGTCATACTATCAGGAACGGGAAGTAGACCAAATTAGAATGCATGGCATAGCAAGGGTTCTAATCCCTAACATGGAGACAACGGCTTGATTTGGAAAGTATGTAGTATGGGATGCATACATTTCCAAAGTCTCGCTTGCATTAGACTAAGTACGTTGGCTCGACTTGGGTCACATGTAGTATGGGATGCATGTGCATCCAGAATCTTGCTGACGTTAGATTAAGTGCATCTGTTCTGTACCATGTGTTTGAATAGACTTGAGTTAGATTAAGTACTTCTGTTCTACACTCTGTATTGTTGCATTAGTCTCAGGTCATGACATACACGAACACTAGGAAATCAGGATGCACGTTGAATTTTCCATTCAAGATGAATTTGTGAATGTGATAGTTTGAGGATCGCTGTTTCCTTATCAGCATTGCGTCAGTAGAATTACTGACGTACCCCACCTTTTAGGTACATGGATATCAGGTTACGAGTATAGGAGAGCACAAGATCAGCAGGGCATCCAAGTAGTGGCAGTATGCACATCTACCCTTCGAGCAGGTGCAGAATTATCAGGGTCGCATAGCAGAAGGCTCAAGCCGAGGGGCAGGTCCCAGAAGGGGCGGATAGACTACTCAACGGAGTTTCGGCAGTTACCAAGGGATTGCCGATTTGAAAGACAGCCAATGGCTCACAAGAAGTGTCTAAGTATTTGTAGTCAGTTGTAATAAAGTTATGTAATTTGTATTCCTTGTTCAAGGACAATTTGATATTTGTAATTATTAATGTAATTACTCTGATGGCAATAAAAATGTTTAAATTTCCACGTTATTTACTGTGTTGAGATGCATTTGAAGGCAATGATCTTGGTGATGTCACGGATGTCCGATAGCGGGGATCCGGGTCGTCACAAAGTGGTATCAGAGCCGACTTCAAATTGCAGTCTAACACTGTAGGAAATTAAAACCTGAAGTGCCAGTTAGAGACCGGTTTATGTTCAGATTATCCGAGTAATCGATTTATCTGAGATTCCTCTCTAACCAAGACTGAACTCGTTTATATTTTGCAGAATGGTATCCGAAGATATCTTCATCAGTGATGCACCAATAGTAGCAAATGAGCCAACGCCTACTAGGGAAATAATGATAGTAGAAGAAGAAATGAGGCAAGTGCTACAAGAAGCTAAAAATGAAGAAGACTCACTCCCACCATCATCAAGCCCAACCATGGAGCAACAGATAAAAGCCGACATATATCTGAAAATGAAAAGATTAAAGGAAAGTAAGGACAAGGAAGTTCGCCAGGCCGAGCAGCAGATTGCACACCTAAGGAAAGAGCAAATGCAACTTCAAGCCTGTATGACCCACTTACAGAATTATTGGTGTGAAATCCAGGAAGACACCCAGCCAAGAACTGCTAAGAATATTACCAAACCAGGGGGAACTGGAAAGAGAACCAAACGTCCTAAAAGAGAACGCTCCAAGAAGTCAAAATGCCCGACACTTATAGCCAAGAATTGTTACAACTGTGGAAAATTTGGACATATCAAGCCGAATTGCCCACAACTACAAGGAGGATGCTCATCAAGCAAGAAGCAGAACGTCAGTGACAAGGATTAATGCCATGTGGATCATCTATGTTTTGAAATGTTTTGAGAGTTGAAGACAGATATAATCTGCCTTGTATTATAAATGTTCAACTCAGTTATGAATGATATGGTATTTTGGAAGGCCTTTTTCATTATGGTACCTTCTAGATAAGTGACGTTTTTTCAATTAAGGCTTGGTTTGGCAGATAGGATGATTCATAAATCATATGGTAGCGCTTCCAACTTATGATTATGATCTTCCCTACATCTAAACCAGTCTCAGTGTATTTTATGTCACTAACAAACTTGGTGTAGTCGTGTTCAGTGACGACTAATCTGTAACCAGACATCAATAAAAGCAAACATGCAACTGGATACCAGGAGGCAAATCTGCAACCGAAGGTCTAGAAGGCAACCCTACAACTAGATATCGGAAGGCAAGTCTGCATCCGAATATTCAGAAGGCAAAATTGTGACCGGATGTCGATTCATGACCTGATGTGCAGGTAACAGGAGCCGCTAGAAGAACGGAACAGAATTACGCGACTTCATCTTTCTAAGGAGGGAGTGGCCACCGACTAGAAAGAGTCATACTCAAAAGGTAAGTCAACATCATTTATGGAGAAGAACAAGCAAGGTAATGCAGTTACTATCTACTCCAGAGTAGGAACGGGCAAATGCCAGGATCAAATTCATGATGGGTCTATCCGGAAGACCGGGGAGCGACAATTCAACTGGTGGAAGACTAGTTCGTCAAGAGTATCACTCGAGGAATTGGAGTTGGTTCAGGGAATTTGTCTCATGGACCACTGGTGATCATATCTTTGTTTTCTTCTCCACTAGCGTCGTTCTGAGGACAGAACGATTCTAAGGAGGGAGTGATGTAATACCCCGCAAAATAGCATACGGCTATTTTGCACTGTAACCCGTGCATTAACTAAGTATTGCACACGATTACATTTTCTCCTAGAAATTATCAGTTAAAATTGAGAGATTTCAGACATACGGGCTGTTCTGAATCCGATGAAGTAAACTCGGAATATCATCTCGATTAAACTGGGGTTTTGTCCCGATTATTTCGACCAGACAATTGTCGGGTGAAAATGATAATTTCTATAAAAAAATGTATTTTTATGGATTTTAATTTATATGTATTAGTTATTTCAATTAGACTAGTGCTTGAATTAAATGTGAGTTGTATTTGTGCACTAGGGTATGGTAACCTAGGGTATGGTGACCTAGGGTTCCTTAACCTAGCATAGGGTTAGGAACCCTAGCATCATGATGATCATGGCTTGATCTTGATAAAGATCCAATGGTAGGATTAATTCACCATGTGGAATATGTGAATGTTGACTTAGGGATTAGGAAGCTTCCTAGGAGCTTCAAGGAAGCTTCCATGAAGCTTCCTTGCTTGATTTGTTGGCACCCCATCTCACCATACACCTCCACAAGCCCTAGATCCTCCCATCCTAACCCTCCACCTCTCCAATCCCGGATTCAATCCCACCCTAGCTTCCCTTCATTCCATATATACCCACCTCCACTCACACTCTCTCATTCTTTCCCTTCTTCACTTGTTCTTGTTTCAAAAAAAAAAGGGGGGGGAGGAGAAAGAGAAGGAGAAGAGAAAAGGTGGAGACTTGAAGTAGAGAAAGAGAGGATAAAGCTAGCAACAACAATTACAACTTGAAGTGAAGAGGAGCTAGTGAGCAAAGGAGCAAAGACAAGCAAAGCAAAGCTAGGAGCTAAGCCTACAAGGAGTATTCTTGCAACTACAAGTGGGTGATCTCTTAAACTTCTTGTATTTATTTTTGTTTTGGTATGAATGGATGTGTAGTAGTGGTAGACATGATTTTGTTGCCATGTTTGAGTATGAGGAATGCTAGGAAAAAATAAAGTGTATGGTAGAGAATTATTCTTTTGAAGTTTGATTGAGTAGCATGATCATGAGGGTATATTGGGGAATTTCTTACGCCCAAACGGTTGGGAATCTTGGGCTAAAATTCTGGGGTATTGTTCTTCTATGTATGTAGAGTATCCATGATTTATTTTGTAATATTTGGATACATTTTAGTAGCCCGAACAATGGGACCAAATCCGGACAGTAAGCAGTCAGAGTGGCTGCTGGCTGTGATGATTTTTGGGTATCTTTCCGATTTTGTATCTCGGAAACGACAAGTCATTTTGAGTTGAAAATTTTTGTGGACGCCGTTGTATATGTCTACAACCATCGTCTTAAATTTCGTATTTTTCCGAGGTCGTTTGATGCCCCGGAAAAATTGTAGAACTCGACTGGTCCGCAGGTGTCGGCTGAAGCTGACTGCGCTTTGTGCTGAAGTTCAAAAAGCCATAACTTCGTTTACGTTTATTATTTTGCTACGAAATTTTGGGAGTAGCATGGGGTATGAGTCTAATTGACGAATCTCAAATTTTATAATTTTTAGAGGTCATTTGATGAAGTTTCAAAGGGAATTAGTGAAGGGCAGTGAATACTCTGCTGAAACAGAACGGCTGAAATGTAGCCATGTTTGAGGAGTCGTAGATCGTTGTGTGAAATGAATTTGAATGTGAATTTTGGACACGATGAAATGGTATATGTGTAGATAGAGAATCTCAAATTTCATGATCGTTGGACTTAGGGATGATTTACTATTGAATTTTAAAGTAGGGTACGTTCATTCTAGTACAAGTTGTCTAGTTCGTGGAGATAGACCTTTCTAGACTTATCTGTTAAGAATTTGGGCGACTGGCCAACTAGGGATTTGCAGTAGGGAATCATAACTCTCTAACCCAATTGGAATTTTGTAATTCCAGGCTGTAGGATGGAGATTAAGATTTTCCAAAGATAGGGTAGATTTGGCCTTGTCAAGAAAATGTTTACTAGAGAAATCAGCCCTTCCCGTGTGATGCACCCAATGGAAATTGGTGTCTGTGAGAATATTAAGAGTCGAATCTGAGGACGTGTCCAAATAGGAAGTTAAGGTAGACAATCCCACCTTCCCATAGAACCCGGAATTGAGTGATCTCGATAACCAAGCAAACTCTTATGATATTGGACAAATGCAGCAAGTGTGAAAAGGAACGTACTACTAAGAGTATATGAGGGATATTTGGATGTCGAGATGATTGAACTTGAGGAAGTAGTCAACTGAAGAATTGTAAACTAGGGTCTTACCTTTCCAGAGTTAGAGATACCAAGCTATTCTGACTTGTGTACTGGATATTATGGACATTGTGAGTTTAGCAACATATTGTCTAGACTGACTTCAAGGTTGGAGTTAACTCGGGGACTTAGGTCCTTTAAAAGGAAATTGAGGGAATCATCGACTAGGGGATGGCAACGGATCTCCTCACCCCTCTAGGATATTCTGAGCATATGGGTTTCCGATGAGTGTAGCTGGGATCACAGCTACTGGTATTTCTTGATTGTTCCATCGGACAATTACCTACCGCAATATGGTGATCATGAGCTATCAGATTTAAAAGATGGGTTTTAGCATTTTGATTGAACTTAGGCAAGTTCCTGTGCATGTACTCATGGTGGACATGAGTGAGTTGGGATATAGCTCTATTGGATTGTATTGGGTGTCTCGAAGCCTGAGTCTGTCAAAAGTCCAGAAAGGATAATTATGTGCGTGCTTACCTTCACTAAATTATATTACGTCACCAGGGCGCCGTTAGACCACTCGCTGAGGGTCACGGGCCAGGATTATTTTTGGGTCGCTGACCTATGAAGGTATTGGGAATCGGTGGATGTGATTCTGGGATGGTTGTTACCTTGACAGACCAGTCAGGCTCGACTTTGTTAACCGACACCGAGTGTGGATGAATAACAACATATTTTCAGTAAACTGGATTGATCAGGTTTTTCTTTTATTGTTTCGCTTGAAGACCAAATTGGTGTTAGGGGTGATTCCCTATAATCCAACTTATTCTGAGAGTTAGCACTAAGTGGTGTTACTGGTTGTCTCTTCCTGTCATTAGGGATACGCCCTGCGGTACGTATCCTGCACTGTTAATTCCTGAAGTACCATGGTAAGAACGGGATGCTGATATCCTGGCGGATCGGGGGTATAAATATTTTAGGACCTCCGAGGTCGTCATGTTCTATGTTGGTGGACACGAACGGATCACAAAGGATCTTTGCGCAATGGATATACGGCGGTATATCTGTAAGTTCGTCACAGCTTTCGAGGATGGTTCGACGCAGTAATTATTGGTGACTTCGGGGTAGCGCCCCGCATTATATTCTTTTATTTTATTTTCACCTCCTCAACCATGTCATACTATCAGGAACGGGAAGTAGACCAAATTAGAATGCATGGCATAGCAAGGGTTCTAATCCCTAACATGGAGACAACGGCTTGATTTGGAAAGTATGTAGTATGGGATGCATACATTTCCAAAGTCTCGCTTGCATTAGACTAAGTACGTTGGCTCGACTTGGGTCACATGTAGTATGGGATGCATGTGCATCCAGAATCTTGCTGACGTTAGATTAAGTGCATCTGTTCTGTACCATGTGTTTGAATAGACTTGAGTTAGATTAAGTACTTCTGTTCTACACTCTGTATTGTTGCATTAGTCTCAGGTCATGACATACACGAACACTAGGAAATCAGGATGCACGTTGAATTTTCCATTCAAGATGAATTTGTGAATGTGATAGTTTGAGGATCGCTGTTTCCTTATCAGCATTGCGTCAGTAGAATTACTGACGTACCCCACCTTTTAGGTACATGGATATCAGGTTACGAGTATAGGAGAGCACAAGATCAGCAGGGCATCCAAGTAGTGGCAGTATGCACATCTACCCTTCGAGCAGGTGCAGAATTATCAGGGTCGCATAGCAGAAGGCTCAAGCCGAGGGGCAGGTCCCAGAAGGGGCGGATAGACTACTCAACGGAGTTTCGGCAGTTACCAAGGGATTGCCGATTTGAAAGACAGCCAATGGCTCACAAGAAGTGTCTAAGTATTTGTAGTCAGTTGTAATAAAGTTATGTAATTTGTATTCCTTGTTCAAGGACAATTTGATATTTGTAATTATTAATGTAATTACTCTGATGGCAATAAAAATGTTTAAATTTCCACGTTATTTACTGTGTTGAGATGCATTTGAAGGCAATGATCTTGGTGATGTCACGGATGTCCGATAGCGGGGATCCGGGTCGTCACAGGAATGATATTTAGGACAATTTAATCATCGGAAACATATCGACAAATTTTCATGTTTCGTATTGGAATAATATGATTATTCTAAGTAAATTCTATAGATATATGATACCATCAAAATTGGAATGATATTATATGTCTGTGGAATTTATGTGGAATCATCATGATTATCTGAAATACGTTAACTGTCAAATTGATGCTTAAGTTTGAACTTCTCTATGGCTGTTCTAATTATCAAAATAACTAGGGTGTTAAGGCCTTTGTGACTTAATGGCTCTTAACCCCATTTCCCCCACAGTTTTGACAATTAGACCTCTTTGTAATCCCTTAATAAAGGCATCAGCCACATTCTGTTTTGATCTCACATCAATAAGGGTAATAATCCCTTGCTTAATGAGATAGTTCAACTTTGCCTGTCGAAGACCGACAGTTCTTCTCTTACCATTGTAAAGAGAATTGGTTGCTACAGTTTTTGTAGCTTGGTTGTCGCAGAACAAGCTAAGAGTGGTTACTTTAAACCTTCTCAATGGAATATCTAGCAACAGGTCTCTCATCCATTCTGCTTCTTCACCAGCACAAGATAGCGCAAAGAGTTCAGACTCCATAGATGAGAATGCAATGCCTGGTTGCCTTTTAGATTTCCATGACACAGCTGCTCCTCCTAGTGTAAACACATAACCACTAGTGGATCGACTTTCACCAAGTTCTGTGCACCACGATGCATCAGAATATCCTTCCAAAACTGAAGGATGTCCAGAGTAGCACAAAGCTAACTCTTGAGTACCACACAGGTAACCCATTAGCCTCTCAAGGGCATTCCAATATGTCTTACCGGGATTACTAGTGAATCTACTAAGCATGCCTACCGCAAAGGCTATGTCTGGTCTAGTGCAGATCATTGCATACATGAGACTTCCGATCAGTTTGGAATAATCCAACTGTCTCACCGTTGCACCAACGTTTTGTGTCAACTTTTTGTTGTAATCATAAGGTGTTTCAAACCTTCTGCAATTACTGTATCCCCACTTTTATAACACATTATTGATATAGTGAGATTGACTAAGGAGTATGCCTTGCCTACCAAAACTCACTCTCATACCTAGTATAGTGTCCACAACACCTAGGTCCTTCATGCTGAATTCTTTGGATAGCATTGTTTTAACTTCAACCACAGTTGAGAGGTCGCTTCCAACAACAAGCATGTCATCAACATACAAGCAAATTATAGCAATTTTATTCGATAGATCACGAAAATAAAGGCATTTGTCAGAATTGCTAGATTCAAAACCTAAGCTCTTTATTGTTGTATCAAATTTTTCGTGCCATAGTTTTGGTGCTTGTTTTAATCCATACAAAGATTTTACCAATTTGCACACTTTGTTCTCTAAACCTTTAAGTACAAAACCTTCAGGTTGGTTCATATAGATTTCTTCATTAAGATCTCCATTTAGGAAAGCAGTTTTAACAGATAATATTGCTCTACCACTTATCATAGAAACTACCATGCCAGCATTATTCAGTAAGCTAATAGAAATTAAATTCTTTGCTAAAGCAGGAACAAATTTAACATTACACAAAATTAAATTCTTACCTGATGAGAGACTGAGATTTGTAGTTCCAACCTGGAGCACCTTGACTGATTCTCCATTCGCCATAGAGACAGACTCATTTGCATCTTTGAGATCAGTTAGCAAGTACTTATTGTTGCAAGCATGACATGTAGCCCCCGAGTCCAACAACCAACTCGTAGAGGCACTGACCTTATCGTCACCAACAACACAAGAAAGTTGGTGGGTTCAGTGTTGTCCTCTAATAAGTTCACCGTTTCATTGTTAGGTTTATCTCTTTTGGGTAGCCTACATTTGGTAGCATGGTGACCCCACTTCCTACAGTTGTAGCACTTCCCTTTCTTTTTCACAATCTTTTTATTGGCTTCCAACTTGGACGGTTCACCTTTAACTTTATTAAGCTTGTTCTTCTTAAATTTAGGAACATATTTGGAACTGGTTAGCACATTAGCATGAGAAATTTGTTTCTTGGCCAACTCCAAATTTATCCTAGTTCTTGTCTCATCCTCTACTTTAATACATCGTTTGAGTTGTGCAAGCTTAATTTGTTCTGGCAGTCTATACATTTCAGTCTTAAATATGAGCCATGATGCAGGTAATTTAAAGATTATTGCTCCAGTGAGAAAAGCATCACACACAGTGATATCTTCAGTTTTCAATTTAGCTACTAAGTTTTCAAGATCAGTTATCTGAGGGAGAATGGCCTTCTCCTCTTTGAATTCAAAGCTCATGAACTTATCAACCAAGTGAGTCTTGGAGACCTTCTCCTCCTTTTTGAATTCATCCAGCAGATTGTTCCAAATCTCCTTAGCTGTTCCATACTTCATGTACACATCTGCTAACCGATCTGAAATACTGTTTAGCAAAAACTCCCTGCACAGGTCCTCATCTCTGATCCAAGTGGCATCATCCACATCTTCGGTACAGTCATCATAAGTCGTTTGACAGGTATAAAAGATCTTCATGAATTTCATCCCATACTGTGCTTTCCTCTTCCAACTATTGAATTCAGAACTACTAAATGCCTCTAGTTTAGGAACCTCATACAGTCGATCATGTTTTTCCATCTCAAGGAATAAACTATGATTTCCTAACTTCGAGAGTATATTCTGAATTATTACTACACAAGTAATTTATAGGGAGAAGATGATCTGCTAACTAATAACAGAATAGATGGATTAGATAAATTGCACGAATCGTAGGGTTTAAGAAATACCAGATCTTGATGAGATACAAAAGATCTCTTCACTGTTCACTGTCTTCTTCTTCAATTAGGGTTCCAACAACCCAAACAGTTGATGATGAAGAAGCGGGAAGATGTCGGAATCGGTGCCTCAGGGGAAGAGCCACCGTCGACTCCAATCGGGAAGAGAGAGGGCGAAGGCGCAAGGTCGACGGAAGGGGATCAACGGCGTCGTCGATTGCTTTGAGTGCTAGGATCTGTCGAAGAGAGATCGACTGCGGATCTGCGACCAAATCTCGAATTGACCACAAGGCAACGACGGCGCACGGCAATGGCAGTGACGGCGCACGGTAGCGACGGCGCATGGCAACGGCAGCGCGGCGTACGGCGTACGGTTCCGGTGAGTCTCTCACAAAATTAATTTAATATCTCAAGATTGTTAAATTCTGTGAGGAAATTAGCAATTGGGAATTAGGGTTTTATCTCTAGATCTAAGTTGCTTGAGATATTCACCCTAGGTATCAAAATTGGAATACCTAGACTGCTATCACAAGCCAGTATTTATAGATAAATACTGGTTTGGGTATCGGGTTATAAGCCCATAGACCTGCGTTCCAATATCCAATCAATTGTACGTTCATTACACGTGTTACACATATGCACGTGCTTTATTTATGTAGAGAGAATATACCAATATATCCAACAAAATCAAGAACAAGCTATACCTGAAGTCACGGTTTTGTCGAGGTGTCCCTGAACCAAAGATCAGGATCTATGATGTCGGTATGATGAAGAAGGGAGTGGATGAGTTCCCTCTGCGTTCATCTTGTTAGTTGGGTGAAAGAGAACGTCTCGAGTGAGGTACTTGAGGCTGCTCGCATTGCGTGCAATAAGTACATGACCAAGTTTGCTGGTAAGGATGCGTTCCATCTTAGGGTGAGAGTGCATCCTTTCTATGTTTTGAGGATCAACAAGATATATGCTTTCCTGCGCCGGAGCTAATAGGCTTCAAACTGGAGGAATGAGGGGAGCATTTGGGAAGCCTCAGGGAGGGGACATGCGCAAGAGTCACCATTGGACAAGTGCTTCTGTCAGTTCGGTGCAAGGATAACAATGGCGTGCATGCACAGGAGGCTTTGCGCCGTGCTAAATTCAAATTCCCTGGTGGGCAAAAGATCATTGTCAGTCGGAAATGGTAATCTTATTCCTTTGATGATTTTTTAAATAATTTCTCCTAATAATATAATATTTAGTACTGTGTTACAAATTTAACTATTATCATGGGCTAAATTTAAAAAAACGTTACAATAGTTTGGCGCTGCTTAAAAAAATGTCACAAAACTTTGACTTTTTAAAAAAACCGCACAATGTTTAACTTTCAACTCACGGAGTTATCCAACCGTTAACTGGGATAATAGTTATGTGATGTTTTTTTAAAACAAATGGGAACTTTTGTGATGTTTTTTTAAACAGAATAATAGTTCTGTATTGTTTTTTTTAAACAAAATAATAGTTTTGTGATTTTTTTTAAACATTACATACAACCCAGTTAACGGTTGGATAACTCCGTGAGTTGAAAGTTAAACATTGTGCGGTTTTTTTAAAAAGTCAAAGTTTTGTGATGTTTTTTTAAACAGCGCCAAACTATTGTGACGTTTTTTTAAATTTTGCCATTATTATGTGGTGGAAGGCTTGTGTGAAGCGTAACCTTTTCATCTTTACAAGCATAGTAGAGGAAAAGTGAACATCTGTGAAATGTGAATGTTGTGAACTTTTAATGGCAATTTGTTCTCTATACTTCTTGAAATGAGTTAATAAATCTATCTCCAATATTATAATGGGAGAAGATCTTAGTATCATTTGTCATTTTGTCATTCTATCAACATGTGCAATGCTCGTACATAACTAATATAAATGAGATATTCAGTTCAAATCCACCCTACGTCAAAGTTTTTATTTTTATTTTTGAAATTATTAAAACATGCATCGCACGTGTAAATTACTAGTTATATATATAGCTAAAGAAGGGTTGTCTTAAGCTAGTCTTAATGTCATGGTGTGTGAAGCCAACTTGATTCTGCTCTAAGCATGTTATTCATTTCTCTATACATTAAAAATTGTCGACATTGGAAGATGTTTCTTTCCTAAATTATCGTCAGCAATTTCCCATATTGCCTAAGATAGATTGCATTTTTTTACACCAGCGAGGCTTAATTTCTTCATTTAATTTTTATTAATTCTAAAAAAAGAAAAGTAAATTAACATTGTTAGAATACAAATGCAATTTTTCTCAATCCTTATACAACTTAGAAGTGTTAGCTTAGTGGCAGGGACTTTCACATGGTATATTTAAAAAAATATTGTAGTGTACTGTCTAGGTCTCGGTCCACAGTTTGTGTATTGGAATACGAGTACAATTTTCCTCAACCCTTTTACAACTTGGAAGTTTTAGCCAAACATAGTCCAATTTCTAATGAAGTATTCCTTTAAATTATTCTTAAAAAGGCATAAGTAATATTGGTATTTTTTTAGCGATTTGTTTGTTCTCTTAAATTTCACGTACATTTCCTCTGGTCAGGATCATCACTTTACAATTTCGGGTCGCATCTTTGTAACTGGAAACTCATTTGCTCTTCGAAAATTGCTGGAGGATTGGGAGTATTGGACCTTAGACACCAAAACCTTGCTTTGCTGGGCAAATGGCTCTGGAGATTCCTCAAAATGGAGGACCTCCCCTGGATCAAATGTATCAAAGCCAGATACCTTGTGGCCAATGAATGGTGGAGTTTCCAGGAACATCCTCATAGGCAGGCCTCCCCATTCTGGAAGGGGATCTGGAAAGCAGCGGCGTCTTTCCACTGCGGATTAAGCCACGGTTGTGCCGATGGATCCATGACCAGATTCTGGACTGATATTTGGATCGGTTATTCGTCTTTAGCCTCCGCTTTTCCAGCTATCTTCCGTCTTGCTGCCAACCCTCTGGCCTTGGTGTCAGATTACTATAGCAATAACGAAGCTCAAAGGCAATGGTCGATTCCCCTCTCTTCCAATCTTCCCTCTCATTTAGCCCCTGTCTTTGATAACCTTCTTGACGCTCTCAACAATGTGGTTTGGCAAGACAAAGAGGATTTCTTTTGGCGTTGGAATTCTTCAAGGAATTTCTCAGTTCGTTCTTTCTATCACTTTCTTAATTTTAGAGGTATATTATCGCCATTCTACGACCTGGTTTGGAAGTCTTGTGCACCGTTGAAGCTGAAAATCCTTGCGTGGTTAGCACTCAACAATAAACTTCTTACCGTTGAAATTCTTAATAAGAGAAATCAAGCATGGGGGCAATTATGTCCCCTGTGCGCTTCAGTTTCTGAGAATGTGAACCACTTGATCGTAGAATGCGCTTATTCACGTTCTCTCTGAAAAATTACTGTACTGGCTTGGGAAGCGTCTGACATTCCGGTCAGTCTGGTCGATTGCTGGACGAAGCGTCCTCCTAATCGCGCTCTCCACAAATCGTGGTTCCTTTCCTTCCAGATTATAGTATGGATAATTTGGAGGGAAAGGAATAACAGAATCTTCCATCAGCTTAACTCTTCCCCTCGTTCGATATCGGACGAATTTTTGTTTTTATTCAAATTTTGGTCTTCATCATTAAATATGGAAGCTAGAGAAGCCCTTAAATATGAGAGATTAGAAAAGGCTTTCCATTGTCTTATTAACCTCAACACTATTTAACGTTCACATCACCTCTATTTTGGACCTTTTTGAGCTCAGCTTATGTATCAGTAGTTCTCTGAGTTTCTTTGATCAAGCACTCTCGTTCTTTGTATTGCTTCTGTTTTGGTTTTATCGGTTTGGATTAACGCTATGTTCCTTGGTGTTTTGTATGCAGGATTAACGGGTAGGATTGCCTACCCTTATGGTGCTTTTGGCAGCAGTTTAGACTGCTTTTTGGCATGTTTGCTTTAGGATCTGTAGAGTAGGAAGTCTCGGTCTTCAATGGGACTGGCATCTTCCTTCCCTCCTTCCTGATGGTACATCAGTTCTTTCGGTTTATTTCTTTTGAGTATACATCAGCTCTGTCTGTTGGTAGCTTTTACTGATCTCATGTGTAGAGATCTTTGTGTTAGCTTCTATGTTTTATTTCTCAGTTTGTAGCTCATGGTGAATATTCTATCTTTGGGTTAACTGGTTAACCGTTTTAGTCTTGCGAGTGGCAGGCTATTTTGGTATCAGTTGGATGTTTCACTTGTTTGGGGGATCGCTGTGAGCTAGTTATAGAGAACTGATGTTGTCATATTGCTAGTTCTCTATTTATTGAAGTTTACTCAGTCTTGCTGTTTTTATACTTTAGTGAGTTCTTATCTACAGATCCTTAGTGTGCTTCTATGTATCCTTACTCTAGTTGTATAATTCGGTAGTTACCCCCTCTTTGGCGGAGTTACTTTGTTTCTGATTTGATATTAAGCATTTCTGCATCTATTGGTTTCAACTGGAGGTGTCTGTTTTGTGGAGGATGATCACTGTGCGCCCGGCATTCAGATTAGCCCGATTGGTTTGTTTTTGCTTGTGGCGCTGATGCTTTGCTTCAGTTTTCCTCTGAGTCCTCTCGATCGTAGGCGCGTTTTTACTACTCTGAGGTTTCGAAGGCTGGTAGTCGGGTGCGGAGGGGCCTTCGCCGTCCCAGGTCATTGCGATCAACGCTGCTCATTATCAGCACTTTTTCTGGCGCAGTCTGCGATCGTTATGTATTTTTTGGCTCTTGGGATGTAGTTTTTTTTCTCTCCTTTGTACAGTCCAGATAGACTCTGTTTTTTGTGATTAGAGTAGTGACTTTGGGAAATTTGTTTTACGCCTTGTAAGACCCTTTATTATTATTATTGTTTAATTAATGCATGGCTGGAGTCTTTTGACTCTATCCGTATCATCAAAAAATTTCACGTACATTTGGTGTGTCGACTAATCTGGTGAAAGGTAATTCTAATTATTTCGGAATAATGTTTTTTCCAACTTTTATGGAAGTCCGAATCGTCTTAGTTATATTTGTTTTGAATTGCTAAATATTTCAACTTCATTGCAGTAACTGCATGTGTGCCTATGCATCATTCTTTAGTAACATGCTTGTTCTGTTTTTAACCATGTGTTTTCTGAATCCTTCTAATTTATCATCATACTTATCTTCAGGGGATTCACAAAGTTCAGCCGCAATGACTATGTAAGGTGGAAGAGCGAGAACCGAATCCTACCTAATGGTGTTAATGCTAAGGTCTGCCATTACATTTTTCTTATTTTAATTTATATATGGTGATTTTCTTGCTTTAAAGGTAGAGGTCAATCTTTATAAAGTTAATTTCTCATGTAACAATTTTATTGTATCACTAGATTTGCCCGTGGCCACGTGCCTACGACACGTCTTCAGAAGATACTGCATATGAAAAGCATTGTAGACAGTAAAATCAACAATTATGTAGCTGAAATTTGAATAATATGACAATAATTAGTTGTAAATAAAAGTTCACGTTACTATTAGTATATGGTGAAAAATAATTATAAATTAGATATAAAAGTCCATGTTTCGAGATATATATATATAGAGAGAGAGAATTAAATAAATAAATGAGTTGTTTTATATATATAGAGAGAGAGAGAAAAAGAGAGAGAGAATTCAATAAATAAAGAAGTTGTTTTGGGGATCTGAATTTGAGTTTTGCAGAGAAACTTTTGCCGGCCCGGTAACCTTACAAAACACATCCCCCCAAAGTTTCTCCCCAAAACTCAAATTCAAATCCCTCCAAATAACTCATTTATTTATTTAATTCTCTCTCTCTCTCTCTCTCTCTCTCTCTCTCTCTCTCTCTCTCTCTCTCTCTCTATATATATATATATATATATATATATATATATATATTGTAAGGTTAGATCTGGGCCTTTGATTTTGAGAAATTGAAGGAAAGCCATTTGATTAGATCTGGGCCTTTGATTTTGGGAAATTGAAGGAGAGCCACTTGATAGCTTTCTTTGTGTTTTATTATATAGATTACCCTTGCGATGAGTTGCTTATATCCTCAACATCATTCTGTATGAAGTTTTGAGAGTTCATTGCTTGGCATTATGATGTGTGACTCCATGACCATCCGTTTACATATTGTTAGGAAAAATGGGCGGGAGGAGTTGTCATCCGCATTCCACATATTCTAACATATACTTCATATGAAAACTTCAATTAGCAACTTCTACATGTTGTCGAGAGATGTTCACATTCTCTTCCAGCTTTCCAGTGATGTCCTAGTGTCGTGTCAATAGAAAATATTGGTTGCTCATGATTATAAAGTAGAGATGCTCTCGCTTACAAATATATCTGATATGATCTAAAATTCGATCCGAATTTTATGCGGATTCGGATATTAGAAATTCAGATCCAGTCGGATTCGGATACCCCTAAAGTAAAAAAAAATTCGGATTCGGATACGGATACGGATACTTAAAAAGAACCCGGATCGGATTCAGGTATACATATATTATTGTGGTAACATTTTTCAGAACCCATGTTTGGCCCATTGGTCCTCTGCTCAAGTGAACACGCTAACGCTCTATCCGTGGTTGGTTGTGGGTTAAAATTTCTACAAATACTTTTAATTTTTTTTATAGTATAAAATATAATTAACAACCTCTAATTGATATCCCTTGAAGTATCAATCTTTTATCAAATTTCTTTTACTTTGTTTTGACTTTTACAAAAAATACATATATATAGATATTTTTAAACAATTTAACTTATTTTTATATGCCCCTCAAAATTAATATATTACTAATAAATCTTATTTATACCCATATTATATATTACAATACAATTTTTCTTTAATACCTAAACTACCCTTCTGTATTCTCTATTTCGTGCATACATTCTTTTCGTTGATTTGTATATGTTATGTATTTTGACCAAGTATTCTCTTATTGATTAATAGTTTAAATTAAAATTTATATTTATCATTTTTTATTATATTTTATCCCATTTTTATTTTATTCTTCATGTCTATTTATTTAATATTGTTTTAATGTCCGAATTCGTATCGTATCTGATACATTGAATCTGATTTGTATCAGTATCCAAAATTTGTGGATATAGCTATAATTTTTTTAGTAATGCCATGTCAGCTACAGAGGTCCAATGGAACCCCTCTTTCTTAAGAAAATCTGACAATGGAGCTGCAATTGAGGCATATCCTTTGATGAATCTTCGAGAATAGCCAGCTAAACCCAGAAAAGCTCTTAATTGTTTGACATTCTTTGGTATAGGCCAACTTTGAATGGCTTCAATTTTACTAGTTGCAGCTTGTAACCCCTTGTCAGTAATGACATGACCCAGATATTCAATTCGTTTACTGCCAAATTCAAATTTGGATTTCTTCACAAAAAACAAGTTTTGTTCTAAGACCTTCAATACTGCTTGCAGGTGCTTAACATGTTGCTGCATCCCTTAACTATATATCAAAATGTTATCGAAAAATACCAAAGCAAATTTCCTTAGATATGGTTTGAATATAGTATTCATGGCTGCTTGAAAAGTGGTCGGGGCATTTGTGAGACCAAAAGGCATTGCTAAGAATTCATAATGACTCTCATGTGTGCGAAATGCAGTTTTTCCCACATCCGAAGCTTGCACTCTTATTTGATGGTATCCAGCTCTCAGATCCAAATTAGAAAACACTTTTGCACCATGTAATTCATCAAAAAGCTCTTCAGCTGTAGGAATAGGAAATTTATTCTTAATTGTGGTGGCATTGAGTGCTCTATAGTCAACACAGAATCGCCAAGTTCCATCCTTCTTCACTAAAAGTACTAGCAAAGAGAAAGGGCTGACGCTGGGTCTAATGATACTTTCTTCCAACATTTTAGACACTTGCTTTTCAATCTCTTCTTTTTTGAAAGTGTGGGTATTTGTATGGTCTTACATTTGTTGGTTTGGCCTCAGGAAGAAAATGCAAAGGATGATCAAAATTCCTTGATGAAGGAAAACCTTTTGACACATCAAAAACACTGCCATATTGCTGAAGCACCTCTTCTAAGTCTGCATGTATAGTCCCTTCTTCTCTTGGTTCTTGCAAAAGCCAACTGATAATACTAACTAATATTATTCCTGTGCACCTCCTTCCTTAATGAATTCAACTCCATGGACAATGGAAGTTGAGATGCCCCTTTAAAGTGATCACTTGCAAATTATGGGTGAAAGACAGTCATATCAGAGTAGTCGTTTACTATCTTGCTCAATAATTTCAGCCACTGAGTATCAAGCACCAGTTCAGCTCCATGTAATGGAAGAATGTAAAAAATCAATATTAGATTTATACTCTTGTACTTGAATAGGGACTGACAAACATTTGCCTGTGCACTGTAAGGACTGGCCATTGCGTACAACAACTTGGAATGCAGCACAAGGTTCTACTAGCAGTTTGAGGTATTGAATAAGTCTTTCTTGAATGAAATTGTGTGTACTTCCTGAATCAATGAATACATGAACTTTATGGTTCTTAATAGATCCCTGGATCCTCAGAGTCGTAAGACACATATGACCAGAGAGAGCCTGAAAAGAAATACCAGGAACTTGATCCATTTCATGATCACAAACGCCTATTATCTCCTAAATTTCTTCATGCACCTCAAACACATCATCTACTAACAACATGAAAAAATGCTTCTTGCATTTATGGCCTGGTATATACTTCTTATCATAATTGAAGCATAACCCTTTCTCCTTCCTCATCGCCCATTCTACAGGTGGTATTTTCTTGATAAATGGCCGCTTCATAGTCTCATTGAGATTAGGTTGTGGTGTAGTAGGTGTAGGCAGTAAGGGAGGTAGATAACTTTGTGGTGGCTGCCAAGGATGACGGTTAAAACTGCTCTTGCTTCTCATCATCTTCTCGTCTAAATTTTTCTCCTCTTGCAACCAAGACAACCCTATAGCCTTAGCCAAAGTTGTCGGTTTATGCGCTAATACCTCTCTTCTAATTTATTATTTTAACCCCGAAGTATAGCAATTGAGTACAAATTTATCACCTAGGCCTTTTGTTTTGTTTGCTAACATCTCAAATTGATCCAAATATTCTTTTAACGATGTCATTTGAGTCAATTTAAACAACATCCCCGCATAATCAACATATGTCGATGAACCAAATCTGATGTCTAGCTCCCTCACAAAACTTTCCTAGTTCAGAAAATCACCACTATCAAATTTAAACTGAAACCAAGCTAGAGCTTTGCCATCCATGTGAAAAGAAGCAATTATGAGCTTTTGTTCATCAGGTGTTCGATGATATGCAAAAAATTGATTTGCCTTGAATACCCACCCTGATGGATTTACTCCATCGAACCTAGGAAAATATAGCCTAGGATTTCTCAGTTGAAAATCAGAGGAGTTGATGAGAGCAGATCTTACAGTGATCGGATTGGATTGTTGATCCCGTGCTTGATTTCGATTGGATTGCTGATCAAGCTTGACTCCAAGAATCATCAATTTCTCAATAACCCCTGACAACAACTCTTTTTGCTCAGTCGTAGCTTTTTGTTGCTCCGCCATCGATGCAGCAAATGACCCTAACCGATCGCCATGGTTTCTCGCCGTCTCTTTAATCGAACCCAACGATTCCTCCATCATCATACACCAACGTGTTCCGTCCGCCATAGATCCTGGATTCAATTCGGTGAAAGCACCAACTGATGTGAGATATGTGACTTGAATGACTTCAGATCTCAAACCTCAGAGTTCAACAAGAAATTCAATAGAAATTCATGAGCTACAATCAAGAACAGAGAAGGGTTGCGAGGAAGAAGAAGATATAGGAGATTATGGAAAGAGATTGGTATTTGGGAGAGTTTGTTACAATTCTTGAATGCCCCTCAAAGCTCTACACTGGCTTTTGTTTATACACTAGAGGATCAATTAACCACTTCCCCTGTTTCTGTTATTTTCCCGCCAAACTCTCCCTTCAAAATCATGTGCACTCTATACCAAGACATAATCCTCTAAATGCAACGGCTTCACTCTCTTTCTCTTGCCTTTCTACCCTTCATCAACACCCATATTCACATTCGCATCACATTATTGCAATATATTCTGTGTAAAGGGAATTAGCCACACAGATTTGATTCCAACATGAATTAATTTTAAAATTTCTTCCTTTTTCTGCTTGCATTTCTGTAGTCGAGTCGAATATTTTCATATGATTTCGTTACATCTTAGAAAAAATCTATTATATATTAGATATAGCTGCAATTCACGTTCTATTGCATTCCAGTTGATGATGCCCAAAAGTTTATTCTTATGATGACAGTGTGATATGTCGTTTTGCAAAATTTCTTTATAACCAGTTGTGATGTCTTGAAGCAATGCTTGAGTTTCAAAGTTGTATAGCTGAAATGTTGTAATATATATCAATCCTGACAATGAAATCAAATTTAGGCCACTAAAGTAGGCTGCTATTATCTGCACCTTTTGCATTTAGTTATTTTAACATATTATTGCAATAAATTCTGTGTAAAGGGAATTAGCCACACAGATTTGATTCCAACATGAATTAATTTTAAAATTTCTCCCTTTTCTGCTTGCATTTATGTAGTCGAGTTGAATATTTTCATATGATTCCGTTACATCTTACAAAAAAATCTATCAGATATACGATATAGCTGCAATTCCCGTTCTATTGCATTCCAGTTAATGATGCCAGGAAGTTTATTCTTATGATGACAGTGTGATATGTCGTTTAAAATAAGATTCCAGTGCTCTTTTCCTAGTTACAGATCACCAATCCATACATCACCCTTTTTTTTAGTGGTGGTGGTTTGGGGGGGGGGGGGGGGGTGTTGAGGGTGTGTTAATTAAAAAAAAAGTAAAGAGTGGAATTAGAGAAGGCAAACATAGCAATGCAACAAGAGATATAAGTGGTTCGACTCTCACATTTACTCCACTACTCATTACTTGCAACAATTCTACGCTGCAAGCATTTCACTGCACTTCAACCCCATACAGTGAGTTTTTAGTATTTAGGCCGAGTATCATATTACATCCAACGAGACTTCTATTACTCTATAAGTCCCGAAACCCGCATTTTTCTGAAGCGAAAAGAAAACAAGATCGACGTCTTGACTAGGAAAATAATAAAATCACACTTCTCTCTTGATCATTGACAAATTATTGAGTTATGAAGTTATTAATTTAAAAGAGATGACCAATACTCAGTGAATTCACTTCTATTTATAGAGTACTGAAATTATTGCTATCCACACAAGTGAAAAGAAATGACAGAAATGAATGCACTTTTTGGGTGGTCGATTATCAGTTCTCCCATACCAAAGTCAGAGAGAATTGGCAGTCGACAGTACTAAGTGTTACCGCTGAATCTGGTGTGGGGGTAAACAGACAGTATTTGTGGATTCTTAGGAAAACGTGAATAGCAAACCTCTAACCTGTTCCGCCGGAGTTTGACCGTTGACTCCCACCGTTTACCTGCAAAAAGTGCGAGACACCGGGGTTAATCCCGGCGACGCACCCTCCGACGCTCAAGTCAGTAATCAGAAATGATTAAGAAAGAGCGTAAATTGGCAAAATACTGATTACCTCTTAATGGAGATGGATGGGGGGGTATTTATAGGCGTCTCAGGGATCAGATTAGGCATGTAATTCCTGTGTATAGATAAGGAATGTAATCCCTAATTCCCAGTGAAAAGATAGATGTGAATCAGGGTCGTTGATTAAGATTTAATCAGGGACCTTGATTTTATCTTGCTGGACCGGGTGTGTAGCGGGTTGGAACCCGTACCCAGTTGATGTGGATCCGTTTATGGGTTATTGGGCTTTGAATAAAGACCCAATTCCCATTTCAGACCCGTCAGTAGGTAAAATTACCGTTTTATCCCTGAGCTTTAAGATTCGTCTCTGATGTGAACGGTCCCGATTTAATCCTATTTTTAGCCATATCACGAGCCCCCCACTCCTAGAGACTGTTTTTCAGTCTTTGAGGAGTAGTTTTACTGTTCTAATGGCGTACGGAATTTTATCGGTGTTCTTAAGGGGTGGATCTTGCTTGGGGTGTAACGGTGTTATTCTGGGCTTGTAAAATGCCCAAAAATATTCTCAGAATTTTCTGGATTTTTGGTGATTTTTCCAGATTTTTCTGATTTTTTTCTGATTTTTTCTCATTTTTTATTCATTTTCCGAATTAAATAATTAATTATCGAAAATATTAATTAATTATTCTAATTTAATAATTATTTTTCCAGAATTTTAAAATAATTTTTCTGAATTAATAATTATTTTTAGAATTTTTAATTAATTTTTTTCGATTTTTTAAATATTTTTTTCGGATTTTTAATTAAAAAAACAATTAAATAAATAAATTAATTAATTAAATATTACCTGGACACGTGGCGCGATCTGTGCCGTCGGATCCCGGCACGAATCTCGGGGCGGCGCATTTCCCAAAAAAAACGTTATCTTGTCGTCTAGCGCACGTGGCGCGATCTGGACCGTCCATCACCAGAAGCGCGAATTTCTGGAAGATCCAACGGTCGTAGTCACTCGGCAGCTTTTTTCTCCGTTTTGGAGCTCGGATGGGGACTTGCTCGGCAGCCGACCGGGAGGTGACTTCGCCCAACGTCCGTTTTGGAGCCGACCAATGTGGTGAAGCCACGTGGCATAAAAAAATATTATTATTATTTTTTCTTTTCTCCCCGCGCGCTGTTCTTTCTCTTCCGCTTCCTTCTGTTTACTTCTTCGTCTCGTCTCTGACCCAGCCCTGCCTCCGACCCCGACTCCAACTCTGTTCCCGTGAGCGCCACTGGTGCTCGGCGAGCTCGGCGAGAGGCGGCGAGCGGAGTGGGGTACTTCGGCGCTGTAGGGAGGAGTTCGTCAGTAATGGGTTCGTCGAGGAGGGTGACTGAGCTCGGAGGTCGATGGTAAGCTCATAACTCAGTCGATGAGCTTGGTGGGAAGAGGCTCGACGAAGGGGAGGCACGGAAAACGTGGAGCTCCGCCATAGTGGAGCTCGCTCGAGGTGGGAGCTCGACGGAGCTTGAGTTCGGCGATGGAGGTTGGCAGAGGAGCTCGTAGAGGCCATGGCGGAGCTTGGAGAGCTCGGAGATTGGAAATGCTCGGCACTGTGGAGCTCGCGGAGGCGTAGAGGCCATGGCGGAGCTTGGAGAGCTCGGAGATTGGAAATGCTCGGCACTGTGGAGCTCGCGGAGGGTCGTTGAGCGGCTTCGACGAGTTGGCGAAGAGCATAGAGCTCGGTCATGGCGTCAAGCGAGCTCAGGGACGAAGCTCGTGAAGGGGGAGCTGACGTTGGTTTTTTCTTTTGTTGTTTTGGTTTTGGCGCCAGGGGTATGGAGAAGAAGAGGAAGGGGAGGAACGGGTTCGGGTTTAGGACCCTAACGGGTCCGACCCGACCCTTGTGCTCCAATTTTTTTTTTTTTGTGGCGTCTTGTTCGGCGAATCCGAGCACGGGTTTTGAGGCAATTTTTTGGCCATTTTGCAGCTCAGTAGGGCAGTAGCTCGGATTGGAGATCCAAACTATGTGGCTTGATCTGGACGGTTGATCACTGTAGCACCCCGAATTTCTAATATAAGAGCTTAGAAAATACGTGGCACATTCCCAGCAATCCACTTCAATTGTAATAATAACACAAACAACACCACTAAAATTTTCAACTTTATTTTATTACAACAACTACTACAAATCTCAGCGGAGGTCTAAACAACTCAACTCAAATTTATTTTATTTACAACTCAAAATTTCCTCAAATATACCTTTACAAATTTTACACTAAACACTAAATAATCCAATTCATCTCAAAGTCAACTCAGGCATCCAACCTCCAATTCTAAGCAACAACCTGCAACATGTGAGGCTAGAGGTGAACCCTAACCCCAAACTAACGGGGTTAGCCATAAATGGTGTGAGTGACATAAAATCAAACAAACAACATAAATGAACATAAATCATAATATTCTCAACAAAAGGTAGTAAACCAAGTATGCCAAAATAAGAAGTAACAAGAAGTGAAAACAGGTGATACGAAAACCAAATGTTAAGTGTGGCAAACAGTAAAACCAAATGCATGAAAATGAGTCAAGAAAACACAAATGCTATATGCTGACAACGATGACTACTAAGAGATAAAGATAAACTATGAGGATTAGCCCATGCCCGATAATTCCGTGATTGATCCACATCTCAAGTAACCACTTGGATAATTCCGGAGATCATCTCACATCTAGACATAAACTCATCATCACATGAATACCCCACAAGCGTCGCCTCGACCTTGATCATTCCGGAGATCAATCCCACATCTCAAGTAATTACCTGGATAATTCCGGAGATATATCTCACATCTCAGGTAGTCAACCTGGATAATTCCGGAGATAAGTCTCACATCTAAAGTAAATCACTTGGATAATTCAGGAGATTGAGTCTTGCATCTAAAGTCATACTGAGGTGCATAACTCATGTTCTCATTCGTCATGACACTACTAATGCCTGTCCTTATTGTTTTTGGGTTACTGCAATACTCAACAAAATCTCCTAGAGTCGGTGTACCCTACCGGGATAACTCAAAACTGAATAACTGAATACGCCTCATCGGGCCTCAACAAAATAACTTAACAAATATCTCAACACCGGTATACTAGGGTCACCTACCTTTAGAGACTCCAACTCAAAAGTCTAAACAAATACCCACTAACAAGAGTGACTCAACTGAACATCTCAAACTCATATTCATAACTGAATATCTCAAAATCATATACTGAATCAAAGATCAAATATAGACTAAATAATCTGAAAACCAATCATTCGAAATAACACTAAAGATTACAAACGATCCATCAGTACCAGTCGACTGTACAGTAAACCAGTCGACTGTCCAGAGATCAAATATCCAAAATTTCATGAAAATAAACTAAGTCATAACAGTCGTCTTAAAAATCATCGTTCGACTGTCCCGAAAGGACTGAACAAAATACATCTCAGTGGACCAGTCGGCTGACAGCAGTCTAAGTCGACTGTCCAGAACACATTTTACAAAAATAAATCTCAGTGGATCAGTCGACTGTTAAGAGTCAAGTCGACTGTCCAGAACGGTTCTCCAAAGACTGAATGTGCATCAGTAGAGTCGTACCAGTCGACTGCATGGTAGGCCAGTCGACTGTCGGCCTACAGTTCTCTTTTATTTTAGGTCCAAATACAAAATCCACACTGGAGCTTCTAAAGATTCATTGCTCACGAAAGATAGTTGTTCTCAGGCAAGATAATCAACCTAAAATAAACTCCATTAAGGATACATCACCCAATCATCCAAATGTCGAAATTAAATTCTCAAGATCCATAATCACTAATCTTTCAATTAGGGTTTCTCAAAACTAATTTTCTTTCACAACTAAGATCAAAATCTGATTTGTATACTCCAGATCCAGATGTTCACCAACCGATCCCAACCATGATCAATTCTTAACATGTTTTCTAACATATAATCTCATAACTGAAGATCTATTCGATATCCATAAGTTTCACAAACATGATTCAAAAATAACAATGGTTCACATACATACTACAACATAAGGTCCATATCATTCACATACGAAACAACAAACGACGTCGTTCATATAATTCAAATCAACATGCACTCACAAAAATCAAACAAGCAAACAAATAATCTTACGTCACTCACCTTGATTGAAGAAAATCCACAAAAAGCTTCCCTTTTGCTAGATCCAAAAATCCTCTTCTTGCTCCTCAAACAAATCTCAAAAAATCTGTATATTTTCTAAATGACGGCTGGGAAAGAAATCCCTTAAATATCCGGGTTCAATATTAGGGTTTTACCCCCACTTTGCAAAATAATCCTTGCAAGAATACAACTTTATATACATAGGTTTAGTTTTGAAAATCTAATCAAATATCATTTAAATTTGGATTTGCTAGAAAATATACATCTAAACCTCAACAATTACTGATCGGAAATGTCCAGAAATATAAGTTGCACTTTAACCCTCAAAATGTCAATTTTGCATAAAAGTCCTTCTTTTCTCAAAAATTGCAAAATACATCAAATTAATTTCAGAAAAATCTGGAAAAATACTAATTAAATCTCAAATATTAAATAATGATTTTTCATAAGGAAAACTTAATTTTCAAACTTCTCATGAAAGGTATTGCACGTGTTTCGCACGTGTACAAAAGATAAATTTTTCCGAAAATATTCATTAAATCTCCAAAAATAAATTTAAATTCATTTTCAAATATAAAAATAATATTTGAAAATACGGGGTTCTACATCACTCCCTCCTTAGAAGAGTTCTGTCCTCAGAACTACTGCTAGTGAGTCCAAACACATGTCATCAAAAGAAATAATATTTCATAAATAGAACCTAGTCCAAACAATATATCAACAAGAAAATCAAATATCTCATAATGGAAACATAGTTCAAACAATTGCATATAACAATTCAATCAAAATAAGAGAATACAACTCAAACCAAAGTACTATCATTCAAAAGAATTACAATCACATAATGGAAATACACCCATACAAACAGTTCAGGGAAATCCTTCTGCATGCGGTCCTCGGGTTCCCAAGTAGCCTCCTCGAACTGTTGATTCCTCCATAATACCTTGACCATAGGTATCACCTTGCTCCTCAGAACTTTCTCCCTACGATCAATGATCTCAACAGGCTGTTTCTTGTAACTCAAGTTCACCTGCAATCCTTCAGGAACCTCTACCAACTGATGATTCTGATCTGGCACATACTTTCTCAACAAGGACACGTGGAATACATCATGCACTTGTGCCAACTCCTCTGGAAGCTTCAATCTGTAAGCGGTCTTGCCAATCCGCTCCACAATCCTGTATGGACCAATATACCTTGGCGCCAACTTGCCTCCCTTACCGAACCTGATCACTCCTTTGGTCGGAGAAACCTTGAGAAAAACTGCATCCCCAACCTCAAACTCTAAATCTCTTCGTCGGGTGTCCGCATAACTCTTCTGCCGACTCTGAGCTTCAACCAACCTCTTGCGAATCAGCTCAATCTGCTCTGACGTCTGCTGCACGATCTCGGGACCATACATCTGCCTCTCGCCGACCTCATACCAACAAACAGGTGTCCTGCACCTCCGCCCATACAAAGCCTCATACGGTGCCATCCCAATACTCGCATGGTAACTGTTGTTATAAGCAAACTCAACCAATGCTAAGTATCTCTCCCAACTACCACCGAAGTCCATAACACAAGCCCTCAACATGTCTTCCAGCACTCGATTCACTCTCTCCGTCTGACCATCTGTTTGCGGATGAAATGCTGTGCTGAAACCAGTCCTGGTGCCCAAAGCTGCTTGCAAGCCTCTCCAAAACCTTGAAGTAAACCTCGGATCTCTGTCAGAAACAATTGACACAGGAACTCCATGAAGTCTCACAATTTCCCCAATGTACAACTCAGCCAATTTCTCCATCGACCAAGTAATCTTCATGGCTAGAAAATGTGCCGACTTAGTCAAACGGGCTACAACAACCCAAATCGAGTCATTGCCCTTCGAACTCCTCAGCAAACCCATGATAAAGTCCATACTGATATTCTCCCACTTCCACTCCGGAATGGGTAACGGCTGTAACAAACCTCCAGGTCTCTGATTCTCCGCTTTGATCTGCTAACAAGTCAGACACCTTGCCACAAATTCTGCTACATCCCGCTTCACACCAGACCACCAAAAGTGCGGTTTGATGTCCCTGTACATCTTCGTGCCTCCTGGATGAACTGACAATAAGGTACTGTGTGCTTCCTGCAAAATACTCTCTCTCAAATCTGCATCATCTGGAACACACAACCTCTCACCCATCCAAAGAACTCCATCTTGGACACGAAATTCTGGTAACTTGCCTTCTGAAACCTGCTGCAGCATCTTCTGAATCTCTGAATCTGATCTCTGACCTTCCACAATCCTCTCTCTCAAGGACGGCTGCAACCTCAACTGAGCCAAAGATGCCCCTAAACCTTGCAGTACCACCTTGATACCTGCCTGATCAATCTCTACTGCCAACTCCCTGCGAGTAGTGATCAAACTCGATAAACTACTCTTCCTGCTAAGTCCATCAGCCACCACATTCGCCTTGCCCGGATGATACTTGATCTCGGGACGAATGTCTTCCAATACCTCCAACCACCTTCTCTGCCGAAGATTAAGATCCTTCTGCTGGTAAATGTACTTCAGACTCTTGTGGTCGGTGTACATATTGACCTTCTCACCATAGACATAATGCCTCCACAGCTTCAAGGCATAAATGATAGCTGCTAGCTCCAAATCATGCGTTGGGTAATTCTTCTCATGCGGACGCAATTGCCTCGAACCATAAGCAATGACCTTGCCTTCTTGCATCAAGACACATCCCAAACCTCTGAAAGACGCATCACTGTAGATATCATAATCTTTCCCTGCTTGCGGCAAAGCTAAGATAGGTGCAGTAGTCAATCTTTCCTTTAACTCAAGAAAACTCTCCTCGCAATTATCTGTCCACACAAAAGCCACACTCTTCCGGGTCAAACCTGTCAATGGAACTGCAATCTGAGAATACCCCTGAATAAATCTCCTGTAGTATCCAGCCAAACCCAAGAAACTTCTGACTTCCTTCACAGATGTTGGCCTGGGCCAATCCTTCACTGCTGCAACTTTCTGGGGATCAGTAGCTACTCCCTCCTTAGAAAGAATATGTCCAAGGAAAGCTACCTCAGACTTCCAAAACTCACACTTCGACAATTTGGCATATAAGCTATGCTCCTGCAACTTCTGTAATACCGCTGTCAAGTGCGTAGAATGCTCCTCCTCCGACTTCGAATACACCAAAATGTCATCGATGAATACTACCACGAAGGAGTCAATAAATGGCCTCAAGACCCGATTCATCATATCCATGAAAACTGCTAGCGCATTCGTCAACCCGAAAGGCATCACCAAAAACTCATACAGCCCATGACGAGTCCTGAACGCTGTCTTACTCACATCTTCCTCCTTGACTCGAACCTGATGATACCCTGACCTCAAGTCAATCTTCGAAAACACAGCTGCTCCTCGAAGTCTGTCGAATAAATCATCGATCCGCGGCAGTGGATACTTGTTCTGAATAGTCACCCTATTCAACTCCCGATAGTCAATGCACATCCTCATTGACCCATCCTTCTTCTTGACCAACAACACTGGCGCTCCCCACGGAGAAGAACTCGGCCTAATGAGTCCCTTGCTCAACAGCTCCTCAATCTGCTTCTTCACCTCATCTTGCTCTACAGGTGCCATCCTGTACGGAGTCTTGGAAATCGGCGCACTCCCTGGCTGAACATTGATGCCAAACTCTACATCTCTCTGCGGCGGTAATCCTGGGAAATCATCCAAGAACACCTGAGGAAAATTTCGAACAACTGGAATGCCCTTGACTTCCTCTGAAATTGCCATCTTAGACACCATTGCAGCCACCTTAGGAATCTTCTTCTTCCCTTGAAAAGTCACTGCAGGTCCACCTGGTGCTTTCACCAACACCTCCTTCTGCTTGCAATCAATTGTGGTATCATATATTGCCATCCAATCGATGCCCACGATGACATCCACACCCAACACTTTCAGCTCGATCATATCAATGCTGAACAACCTTCCCCCAATCTCGATATCACATCCCTCGTAATATCGATCCGCTATCAACTCTTCACCTGACGGCGTTGCCACCGACAAAACCCTGCCTGGGAACAATTTAGGTTCCAAACCTAAGATCCTTGCAAAACTCGGCGATACAAAAGTGTGCGATGAACCAGTGTCAAACAAAACCTTTGCCTTTATTCCATTTATTAAAACAACTCCTGTTACAATAAGAATGATACTCAATCTTAAATTGTTCTCAAATAAAGGTTTTATCCATTACATTGATTCAAAATAAAATTCAAAATTCTTGCATACCCTGTATTACATTTTCCGAGTTACCCGCGTCCTCCTCGGTCAATGCAAATACTCGCCCTTGCCTCTTCTGGATTTTGCTCCCACCTGAACCATCTTTCTTCAGTTGTGGACAATGGGGCTTAGAATGTCCTGTCTGCCCACACTGAGAACAAATATGCTCTGCCAATTTCGGACATGCCGACCTGTAATGCCCTGCCTCCTTGCAGTAGTAACAGGTCACTCCCTGAGCTGCAGGTGCTTTCTGCACCGGATTACTAAACTTGGCCTGCTTCGCGGGGAATCCCTTCCCACTATGGCCTGATGCTAGCCTCTTATTCCGATTCCATGTATCTTGTTTCTTCTGGAACTGGTCCATATCCTCCTCAGTCATAGCTGCTCGCCTGACCAACTTCTCGAATCTCCTGATACCCAACGGAACCATCCTCGACCTCAAGTTTGGCCTCAAGCCTTGCTCAAACTTTTTGGCCTTCTTCGCCTCGTCAACAACTAGCTCGGGTGCATACCTCGAAAGTTGAGCAAACTTGGTCTCGTACTCCCGTACGGTCATGCTGCCCTGCTGAAGGTTCATGAACTCGATCGCCTTCTTCTCTTGAACATCTAGAGGAAAGAAGCGATCTCTGAACTCCTCCAGAAAAGCTTCCCAAGTCAACTGCTGATCTCCCAGAGTCCTCTTCAGCGACTCCCACCAGACACCAGCATCCTTCTCAAGCTGCATCGAAGCCAACTTCACCTTGCTGGCTGCTGGAGTCTCCGATACCTCGAAGATCGTCTCCATCTTCCAAATCCAATCATTTGCTACTGTTGGATCAGCTTGCCCCTCAAAGACTGGCGGCCTCATCCTCTTAAAGGATTCAATCTGCTTAATAGGATCGGCGTTCAGCAATCCATGTCCAGCTCCATGATTTGGCTGCGGATTTTGCTGCTGCACTTGCTGCTGCGCCACATTGAGTGCCATCAGCGTATTCAACGTCTGATATACTTTGGCAAACTTAGCTTCAAGGTCGATCCCATTTCCTCGGGAACTACCAGATCCATCCTCATTGTTGCCACCATTCCTGCCCCTGGGTGCAACCATTTTGAATACTGCAAAACGAGGGAAAAGTTAGAGCATCACACACAATTCAAATTCACATCAACAACCTTTGGTAAAATCTCATTTGAATCCCAAAGGTAAAACATCATATTCAGTTCTATGTGATACTCACTCTTTAATGTCCACACCTAGGTACACACCCTCTAGTGTCCACACCTAGGTTATTTTTATGTCATGTTTAGTATTACTATTGAAGCGTCGCTCTGATACCAATCTCTGTAGCGCCCCGAATTTCTAATATAAGAGCTTAGAAAATACGTGGCACATTCCCAGCAATCCACTTCAATTGTAATAATAACACAAACAACACCACTAAAATTTTCAACTTTATTTTATTACAACAACTACTACAAATCTCAGCGGAAGTCTAAACATCTCAACTCAAATTTATTTTATTTACAACTCAAAATTTCCTCAAATATACCTTTACAAATTTTACACTAAACACTAAATAATCCAATTCATCTCAAAGTCAACTCAGGCATCCAACCTCCAATTCTAAGCAACAACCTGCAACATGTGAGGCTAGAGGTGAACCCTAACCCCAAACTAACGGGGTTAGCCATAAATGGTGTGAGTGACATAAAATCAAACAAACAACATAAATGAACATAAATCATAATATTCTTAACAAAAGGTAGTAAACCAAGTATGCCAAAATAAGAAGTAACAAGAAGTGAAAACAGGTGATACGAAAACCAAATGTTAAGTGCGGAAAACAGTAAAACCAAATGCATGAAAATGAGTCAAGAAAACACAAATGCTATATGCTGACAACGATGACTACTAAGAGATAAAGATAAACTATGAGGATTAGCCCATGCCCGATAATTCCGTGATTGATCCACATCTCAAGTAACCACTTGGATAATTCCGGAGATCATCTCACATCTAGACATAAACTCATCATCACATGAATACCCCACAAGCGTCGCCTCGACCTTGATCATTTCGGAGATCAATCCCACATCTCAAGTAATTACCTGGATAATTCCGGAGATATATCTCACATCTCAGGTAGTCAACCTGGATAATTCCGGAGATAAGTCTCACATCTAAAGTAAATCACTTGGATAATTCAGGAGATTGAGTCTCGCATCTAAAGTCATACTGAGGTGCATAACTCATGTTCTCATTCGTCATGACACTACTAATGCCTGTCCTTATTGTTTTTGGGTTACTACAATACTCAACAAAATCTCCTAGAGTCGGTGTACCCTACCGGGATAACTCAAAACTGAATAACTGAATACGCCTCATCGGGCCTCAACAAAATAACTTAACAAATATCTCAACACCGGTATACTAGGGTCACCTACCTCTAGAGACTCCAACTCAAAAGTCTAAACAAATACCCACTAACAAGAGTGGCTCAACTGAACATCTCAAACTCATATTCATAACTGAATATCTCAAAATCATATACTGAATCAAAGATCAAATATAGACTAAATAATCTGAAAACCAATCATTCGAAATAACACTAAAGATTACAAACGATCCATCAGTACCAGTCGACTGTACAGTAAACCAGTCGACTGTCCAGAGATCAAATATCCAAAATTTCATGAAAATAAACTAAGTCATAACAGTCGTCTTAAAAATCATCGTTCGACTGTCCCGAAAGGACTGAACAAAATACATCTCAGTGGACCAGTCGGCTGACAGCAGTCTAAGTCGACTGTCCAGAACACATTTTACAAAAATAAATCTCAGTGGATCAGTCGACTGTTAAGAGTCAAGTCGACTGTCCAGAACGGTTCTCCAAAGACTGAATGTGCATCAGTAGAGTCGTACCAGTCGACTGCATGGTAGGCCAGTCGACTGTCGGCCTACAGTTCTCTTTTATTTTAGGTCCAAATACAAAATCCACACTGGAGCTTCTAAAGATTCATTGCTCACGAAAGATAGTTGTTCTCAGGCAAGATAATCAACCTAAAATAAACTCCATTAAGGATACATCACCCAATCATCCAAATGTCGAAATTAAATTCTCAAGATCCATAATCACTAATCTTTCAATTAGGGTTTCTCAAAACTAATTTTCTTTCACAACTAAGATCAAAATCTGATTTGTATACTCCAGATCCAGATGTTCACCAACCGATCCCAACCATGATCAATTCTTAACATGTTTTCTAACATATAATCTCATAACTGAAGATCTATTCGATATCCATAAGTTTCACAAACATGATTCAAAAATAACAATGGTTCACATACATACTACAACATAAGGTCCATATCATTCACATACGAAACAACAAACGATGTCGTTCATATAATTCAAATCAACATGCACTCACAAAAATCAAACAAGCAAACAAATAATCTTACGTCACTCACCTTGATTGAAGAAAATCCACAAAAAGCTTCCCTTTTGCTAGATCCAAAAATCCTCTTCTTGCTCCTCAAACAAATCTCAAAAAATCTGTATATTTTCTAAATGACGGCTGGGAAAGAAATCCCTTAAATATCCGGGTTCAATATTAGGGTTTTACCCCCACTTTGCAAAATAATCCTTGCAAGAATACAACTTTATATACATAGGTTTAGTTTTGAAAATCTAATCAAATATCATTTAAATTTGGATTTGCTAGAAAATATACATCTAAACCTCAACAATTACTGATCGGAAATGTCCAGAAATATAAGTTGCACTTTAACCCTCAAAATGTCAATTTTGCATAAAAGTCCTTTTCTCAAAAATTGCAAAATACATCAAATTAATTTCAGAAAAATCTGGAAAAATACTAATTAAATCTCAAATATTAAATAATGATTTTTCATAAGGAAAACTTAACATTCAAACTTCTCATGAAAGGTATTGCACGTGTTTCGCACGTGTACGAAAGATAAATTTTTCCGAAAATATTCATTAAATCTCCAAAAATAAATTTAAATTCATTTTCAAATATAAAAATAATATTTGAAAATACGGGGTTCTACAATCACGATCGTGGCGCGAATCTCGAGACGGGCTCAGTTCCCAAGAAAACACTATCTTGTCGTTTAGCGACGCTGGCAAGATCTGGGCCGTCCGATTGAGATCTTACACGAATGTTGATGGAAAAGTGATTTTTCTCCATTTTGGGGCTCGGATGGGCACTTGCTCGGTTAGCCGACCGGAGGGAAGAGCTCGGATTCGATTTTGACAGTTGCTCGGGTTCGGTTCAGATTTTTCCCTCGCGCGAGTGGCTCGACTCGGATTTCCGAGCTATTCGGCGCAGCTGTATTGAGATCCACTTTCCCGGTGCTATGGAGGTCCGATCGGGGCGTGTGACCCTTCGTTTCGAAGCTAATTCGAAGATCTGCAACTTCTCTTTAGGAGTGGGATGAAGATTCACCCTCTTTCATGGTCAAAATAGTCCCGCAACATCCTTGTTGTCATGAAGTTGAGGAGTGTTTTGGTCTTGGGGATTTTGGCAGAGGGGCTCCACTCCTAGGGGCGGAGAAGATGTGCCAGGAAGACCCTTGTGCTAGGAAGACCCTAGCAAGATGTGCTAGGAAGACCCTTGTGCTAGGAAGACCCTTGTAAGATGTGCTAGGAAGACCCTAGGGGCGAAGAAGGGGCGCGAGTGGCTCGGATCGCTAGTCGCTTGGTTCGGAATACCGAGCGACGTGGAGTGATTCTAAGCCGTCGATCTCAGCGCGGATATCGAGGCAGGCACAGTTTCCAAGAAAACACTATCTTGTCGTTTAGTGACGCTGCCAAGATCTGGGACGTTGGATGATGGCACGAATCTCGAGACGGGCTCAGTTTCCAAGAAAACACCATCTTGTCGTTTAGCGACGCTGGCAAGATCTGAGCCGTCTAATCGAGATCTTACACGAATGTTGAGGGAAAAGTGAATTTTCTCCGTTTTGGGGCTCGGATGGGCACTTGCTCGGTCAGCCGACCGGGCCCCTTGATGTCGGGGTCAGATCGCACGTCGCTCGGATTTTGATCCCGTATGTGCCGAGCTATTCGACTTGTATCGAAACGTTTTGCCTTTTCGCCAACCGTTGCTGCTCGGTTACAAAGTCGTTTGGGCTTTCGTAATGCTTCAAGAGCCCATCGAGAGTCGCGCCCTTTCGTTACGAAGTCCAAGAGACTTTCGAGGGTCGAATTGGGCTAGCAGAGTGAAGAGCTCGGCTCTGGAAGAGAGCTATTTGTGAGACGAGTTTGAGGAGCAACTCTAGGAGAGAGTTGTGAGCTCCGAACTCGTTGAGAAGAGGTCCGCTTCGGAGGCGAGCGGAGTGAAGAGCTCGGCTCTGGAAGAGAGCTATTTGTGAGACAAGTGTGAGGAGGAACTCCAGGAGAGAGATGTGCTCCAAACTTGTCGAGAAGGGGTCCGCTTTGGAGGCGAGCGGAGTGAAGAGCTCGGCTCTGGAAGAGAGCTATTTGTAGGACGAGTATGAGGAGGGACTCTATGAGAGAGTTGTGCTCCAAACTCGTTGAGAAGAGGTCCGTTTCGGAGGCAAGCGGAGTGAAGAGCTCGGCTCTGGAAGAGAGCTATTTGTGAGACGAGTGTGAGGAGGCACTCTATGAGAGAGTTGTGCTCCAAACTCATTGAGAAGAGGTCCGCTTCGGAGGTAAGCGGAGTGAAGAGCTCGGCTTTGGAAGAGAGCCATTTGTGAGATGAGTTTGAGGAGCAACTCTAGGAGAGAGTTGTGAGCTCCGAACTCATTGAGAAGAGGTCCGCTTCGGAGGCGAGCGGAGTGGTCCGCTTCGGAGGCGAGCGGAGTGAAGAGCTCGGCTCTGGAAGAGAGCTATTTGTAGGACGAGTATGAGGAGGGACTCTATGAGAGAGTTGTGCTCCAAACTCGTTGAGAAGAGGTCCGTTTCGGAGGCGAGCGGAGTGAAGAGCTTGGCTCTGGAAGAGTGCTATTTGTGAGACAAGTGTGAGGAGGAACTCTAGGAGAGAGTTGTGCTCCAAACTTATCGAGAAGAGGTCCGCCTTGGAGGCGAGCGGAGTGAAGAGCTCGGCTCTGGAAGAGAGCTATTTGTGAGACAAGTGTGAGGAGGAACTCTAGGAGAGAGTTGTGCTCCGAACTCGTTGAGAAGAGGTCCGCTTCGGAGGCGAGCGGAGTGAAGAGCTCGACTTTGGAAGAGAGCCACTTGTGAGATGAGTTTGAGGAGTTGTGAGCTCCGAACTCGTTGAGAAGAGGTCCGCTTCGGAGGCGAGCGGAGTGAAGAGCTCGGCTCTGGAAGAGAGCTATTTGTGAGACAAGTGTGAGGAGGAACTCTAGGAGAGAGTTGTGCTCCAAACTTGTCGAGAAAAGGTCCGCTTCGGAGGCGAGCGGAGTGAAGAGCTCGGCTCTGGAAGAGAGCTATTTGTGAGATGAGTTTGAGGAGCAACTCTAGGAGAGAGTTGTGAGCTCCGAACTCGTTGAGAAGAGGTCCGCTTCGGAGGCGAGCGGAGTGAAGAGCTCGGCTCTGGAAGAGAGCCATTTGTGAGATGAGTTTGAGGAGCAACTCTAGGAGAGAGTTGTGAGCTCCGAACTCGTTGAGAAGAGGTCCGCTTCGGAGGCGAGCGGAGTGAAGAGCTCGGCTCTGGAAGAGAGCCATTTGTGAGATGAGTTTGAGGAGCAACTCTAGGAGAGAGTTGTGAGCTCCGAACTCGTTGAGAAGAGGTCCGCTTCGGAGGCGAGCGGAGTGAAGAGCTCGGCTCTGGAAGAGAGCCATTTGTGAGACGAGTGTGAGGAGCAACTCTAGGGGAGAGCTTTAGCTCCGAACTCACTGCTTATGTGAGAGAATCAACGGTTGTGGGAGCAATTCCGAATGGCGAACCACTTCTAACTTGCTGAAGAGCAAGTTATTTGAAGCAGAATCGAGCCAAGTGTTAGACTCCGAACTCGTTGTTTGAGGGATTCAATGGTTGTGGGAGCAATTCCGAATTGCGTACCACTTCTAACTTGCTGAAGAGCAACTATTTGAAGCAGAATCGAGCCAAGTGTTGGACTCCGAACTCGTCGTTAGAGGGATTCAACGGTTGTGGGAGCAATTCTGAATGGCGAACCACTTCTAACTCGCTGAAGAGCAAGTTATTTGAAGCAGAATCGAGCCAGGTGTTGGACTCCGAACTCGTTGTGAAGAGCTTAGTAAGTTGCGGGAGCAGCCATGTAGAAGAAGCTGGACTCCGAACTCACCATTCAGCGAGTCATGACTCGGAGAGGTAGAGATGAAGCAAGAGCAACAATTTCCAATGAAAAAACGTAAAGTTTTATTGAAGTAAACTAAGTGGCTGCTTCAATATGGCGAGCCATTATTGCATGCTATTGGCCGGATTATAAGCATCGGCCTTATTAAAAATCAATGTCCTACTTCTATGATAAGGTGAAGACCTCTTGGGAAGAGTCGGGAGGTTCTGAGTCTTGAAGCTCGGCGGGCCTTTCTGTTCGTTTGTTGGCTCCTTAGTGGGGAAGCTTGGCCCCATCTTTTTGGACGAACTCGGTAAGGTGCCCCCGCTGTATGAGTTCTTCGATCTCCTCCTTGAGAGCCCGACAATCATCCGTGTCGTGGCCGTGGTCCCTGTGAAAGCGGCACCACTTATCCTTGTTCCTCTTCTTGCCAGGGGTATTCATTCTAGTGGGAGCACGGAGTAGTCCTTTCTTGTCTACCTCCATAAGAACTTCTGATATATTAGCAATGAGGGGGGTGAACTTCTCAAAACGAGGAGTCGGGCGGCGCTGGCCATTGCCGTCCTTCTGAGATTTTTGGGACCCCTCTTCGCTTGTGCTCTTCCGTTTGTTCCCGGAAGATGTCTCCTCAAGAGTAGGGGGGTTGAGAGCCTCTTCCGCTCGTATGTACTTCTCTGCCCTAAGTAGGAGTTCTGAGAAGTCCCGAGGAGGCTTCTTGGCAAGGGACGCTCTGAGGTTGGCATTAGTGACGTTGCGCTCGAATGCGGCATAGGCTACTGATTGATTGAGGGAGGGAATGGATCGGGCTTCGGCGGTGAAGCGTCGAACGTAATCCCTTAGGCGTTCACCCTTTTCTTGGTTGAGGGTCACCAGGGATACACTTGTTTTCTCGGCCTGGCGACTACCCACGAAATGAGTGAGGAAGAGCCCTTCGAACTGATCGAATGAAAAGATGGAGGCCGGGGCGAGTCGAGAGTACCATTCTCTTGCAGGCCCCTTCAACGTGGCAGGAAAGACCTTGCAGAGGAGGGCGTCTGAAGCATGGTGGATCATCATGAGAATTTTGAAACTCTCTATGTGATCCGCGGGGTCTGACTCCCCGGTATACGACTCGAATTGAGGTGGCTTGAAGTTTTCTTGGATGGGGGCCTCCATGATGGTGCGAGAGAATGGAGGTCTGCTCGGGCAGAGGTTTATCATCCGTTGCTCTTCTTCCCTGTCAATTCGGCCGAGGCGCCTCTCCATCTCGTGGAGACGGCGGTAGACCGAGTCTTCTCTTTGATCATACCTTGCCGAGCCCCAGGACTCATCTTCATACGAGGGTGGACTGGGGCTGCGGCGATGGTAGCTTGGAGATGGACGAGGACTGAGAGTGTGAAGGTGATGGCTCCTAGTTGGCTCATGAGTAGGTGGTCTCTGGTCGTTCTTTGGGGTGATATTGAGGGCCCGTAAGACTGTCGCTTGGAAGTCTTGAAGATCTGCCCTTGTGACTGGTGCCTCTCCAGCTTGGCGGTCCCTATGTGTGGCTCGGCTTACTGGGGAATGAGTTCTCCGCCGATGACGTTGAGGGGACTCCCTTCGCCCTCTTCGAGTAGGGGACATTCTGTAGTCTCGGCAATGAGGAGATCGCTCATTTGGACGTTGTTGGCGGGAGGCTCCCTCTCGGGCCCGCCTTTCATCCAAACGGTGGCGAAGATTCTCTTCCTTCTGCCGATTGAGGATGGTATTTTGAAGGTCGGAAGCTCGGGGATTATGGGACGCCATAGAGTCGGAAGAGGGGTTGTGTATTGGGATGCGGTCCTGTTGGAGAGGTTGCTTCTGATGATTGGGACGCGAGCCCCCCGCACCGGCATTCTGAGGCCCGGTTGGACCCCGAGGGGGTTGAAGATTTTGAGGAGGGAGTTGGTCCAGCCGTAGGGGGTCCTCTGCCTGAGGAGGAAGTTGTCCCTGCTGCTGAACGGGTTGGAGGGGGACCTCCTGTTGTGGTTGAGGAGGGGTAGGCCCACAGTTGGACCCCCTGGATCTGAGTTTCCTTGGAGGCATGACGGGGGAAGGTCTGACCAACGGGAAGAGGGGAGGCTGCTATTCGTGGTGTTTCCCATAGACGGCGCCAATCTGTTACCGCTAAATCTGGTGTGGGGGTAAACAGACAGTATTTGTGGATTCTTAGGAAAATGTGAATAGCAAACCTCTAACATGTTCCGCCAGAGTTTGACCGTTGACTCCCGCCGTTTACCTGCAAAAAGTGCGAGACACCGGGGTTGATCCCGGCGACGCACCCTCCGACGCTCAAGTCAGTAATCAGAAATGATTAAGAAAGAGCGTAAATTGGCAAAATACTGATTACCTCTTAATGGAGATGGATGGGGGGTATTTATAGTCATCTCAGGGATCAGATTAGGCATGTAATTCCTGTGTATAGATAAAGAATGTAATCCCTAATTCCCAGTGAAAAGATAGATGTGAATCAGGGCCGTTGATTAAGATTTAATCAGGGACCTTGATTTTATCTTGCTGGACCGGGTGTGCAGCGGGTTGGAACCCGTACCCAGTTGATGTGGATCCGTTTATGGGTTATTGGGCTTTGAATAAAGACCCAGTTCCCATTTCAGACCCGTCAGTAGGTGAAATTACCGTTTTACCCCTGAGCTTTAAGATTCGTCTCCGATGTGAACGGTCCCGATTTAATCCTATTTTTAGCCATATCACTAAGTACAACTAATTGTTGCAGTCAACTGTTTGGTGCGGTCGACTGTACCATCCCGAATGAAATTATTTGGTGAATTCACTTTATATTATTTCCATAACTCAATTATTTATCAGTGTAATAATCTTGAATGGCTGGTTCTTTGAAGATTTAATCACATGTTTCTTTGAATGAATTTTTCCCAATACTTTGCAATCTTTTAGATTTGCTCGATTCTTTCCTTTTGCTTTGATTCCGAAGATCTTGAGACTTTATTTGAATTTCACATCTTTATTTTCATGTACACATCTTGGACGAAAATATTATATACTTGTATATGTTTTATGGTCAACAATCTTCTCCCTTTTTTGTGTGGACAAAACACAGCTAGAATTTTAAGATAAATACACTCCCTTAATCCAATACTCTCCCTTAATTCATGAGTACATCAAATGATAATATAAATATGTGTGAGCTGATGCATCCTATATGGGAAAAACATGCACAAAACATCATAGATAATGTTAAAAACGAACAATCATATATATTTGGATTAAGAATCACTTGATTTGTTCCAATCAAAAGAGCATATACATGATATGTCATTTGAAATCCAAAATAATAAAGCTCCAAGATCATCAACTTCAAATAAAAGGGCGGATATTAAAAATAAATTAAAAAAAAATCTTCAAGCATTATATATGTCATTCTATTTTAGAGATCTACTACATGACATGATTTGAGATACAATAAGAGATCTTCATGATACATGATTGAGATGCAAAATACAGTTGCATTTTACGCACAAAAGAATGAAACAAGATCTTCAAATTATGTCCCTAAATTCTCCCCCTTTTGGAACACATCATAAGGTAGTTACTCCTCATCATCATCGTCTTCGGTCTCCTCTTAGTTTCTACCATCAATAATACTTGATTGACAAGGAGAAGAAAGTAACACCCATCCTTCTTTTTCTTCCAAGAATTTGATAGTGTTGACATAGTAGTGATATATCAGATTTTTGACTTCGTCAAGTTCTGCACATGTCACATAGTGTAATACCCCGTAATTTCTAAAGACTATAATATAGTATATATATTTAGTATATATATGTATAAAAGAGTTGATGGCTTAGTTGTAAATAATTGAATAGTGTGAATGGCGGGGGGGGGCACACGGTTTGAAGTAAACATTGGATGGGCTGTTGGTTTGAGGGTGACGTCATGCTGACATCACCAGGGTAGGGGTCCCACCCGGCTTCAGTTGAAGGTAGGGCTCCTGTGTGTCTTTGGTCTTTGCTGACGTGGCATAGGGGCCAGCCATAGGGTTCTGTGTACACGGGAAGAGAAGAGAGAAAAGGTGAGTAAGATTGTCCCATATCGGGAGTTTAAACAAAAATAAATAACTATAAATATAATAGCCTATGATCAAGAGTCATCAATTCGGTTAACTACCTTTTGAGAGGCAACCTGTGATGGGCAGTTGTACTATACTATAAATAATTTGTCTTCTAAATTGTATAAATTGTCTGAGCTAGGGGCAGGGGCGTTACAAATGGTATCAGAGCCAACTTTCAACACCGAGTGTGGAAGAGCCGTGATTTATGGACTCCAGAATCATCGGCGGAGTGGGACAATCCCCAGTATTCCGGGACGATGGACGTATGGACCACAGAATGATCTGCGAAGTGGGATTGGTCTCCAGTATTCCAAAGTTGAGAGCGACGCTCACGGACTGCTCCACATCGACTAGAAATTAGATCCTGCACTAGATTATGCATGCTTTGTGCTCAGCGAGGATGCTGATTTCTAAAGGGGGGTGTATGTAACACCCCGTAATTTCTATAAAAAAACACACACACACACACACACACACACACACACACACACACACACACACACACACACACACACACACACACACACACACACACATATATATATATATATATATATATGCAAATGCTCCATTGAAAACGGATGCGTTTTCAATGGGTTGGAAAACTCAAATCTGAGCAGTTGGATCGCTCAAGATCTTGATCAACGGCTCAGATTGAAACCCAATAGGCGCTCCCACTAAAGGCTCTAAAAGCAAAGGGGTAATTTTGGAACTTCATGCCAAAAAATGCTTCAGACTTAGCATTTATTTATATATATATATATATATATATATATATATATATATATATATATATATATATATATATGCAAATGCTCCATTGAAAACGGATGCATTTTCAATGGGTTGGAAAACTCAGATCTGAGCCGTTGGATCGTTCAAGATCTTGATCAACGGCTCAGATTGAAACCCAATAGGCGCTCCCACTAAAGGCTCTAAAAGCAGAGGGGTAATTTTGGAACTTCATGCCAAAAAATGCTTCAGACTTAGCATTTTTTTGGCGTGAAGTTTTTTTTTTGGAAAAACTTATACTTAGAACAACGGCCTAGGTTGTTTGAAGTATTTTTTGAAGAAAATTTTACTTAGGCCGTTGTTGGGAACAACGGCCTAGGTTGAATTTTTTTTCAAAAAAATTTCAACCTAGGCCGTGTATGTACAAGTGTTTGGAATACTCAGATCGTCATCTCCCTCACAACTCTCTCTCTCACTACTGGAGCTCGAGAAACCCATTTCCCCAAACCCTAGCTCTCTCTCTCGATGTGAAAACCCTAGCTCTCTTTTACTCGTTGCTTCTCACCCAATCTCTCCCTCTTCTCACACTCTTGCACTTTTCCTTTGAAGATCCCGATTACAAAAAACCCCTAACCCATACAAAATCTCCCCAACCCTAAAACCCTAATCCTAAAGAAATTAGCCAAACCCTACTCCCCTTCCTTTCTCTACAGCAGCACGCAAGGGCCTCCTCTATCTCATTTCTGAATACCCTTATTGTGAAAAGTATTAATTTTTTCCTATTTTAGTAGATCTAACTAGGTTAATTGATTGAAATTTTTTATTCAATGTTTGAGTGTACAATTTGTATATTATGCGTAGGTATTTATAGATTAGGTAATTATAGTTTTATTGTCGATGTAGATGTAGTATTAGTTGTTGTTGTTCGTTGTTAGTAATAGCGCACCAAGAGATCCAAAAATTATGCAATTTTGCTAGTACGTCGGGCTCGCCATGCATAAGCCAATGCAACTTGTAGAAGTGTGTTTGGATTCACGGTTTGAAGTGTACGGCCGTGTATCACTTTCGAGTATTTTTCGTGAGTGAAAGCGATACATCGGCGTATATTGCAAACCGTGAGTCGAAACTCACCTCTACAGATTTTGTTGGCTCATGTGTTTTGTGTCCGTCCTACTCTCAAGGTTTTGAAATTTTTTGATCTCGTTTGTGCGAATTTCTACCGTATATCAAACAACAACAACAATTAATGTTTGTTTCTATCGAGGGACTTTTCACTAGGAAACGACATCCAAAAAATAAGAAATTTTGCGAGCATATTGGGCTTACCTCTCGCTACCAAACGGTACTTGTAGTTGCGAGTTCGGACCCACGATTTGGGGCCTACGTCAATGTATCGCATTGTTGGTATTTTTCATGAATGAATGTGATACACGGCCGTATCTTGCAAACCGTGGGTTGGAACTCGTTTGTACAAGTTGCTTGCCTTGTGTGTGGAGAGCCCGACCCAATCACAAAATTTAGTTTTTTTACCGTCAATTGTGCGGTTTTCTCATGAATTTTGTTATGTTTTGAGCGAGTTTTCAATAGAGAACCCACTTGAAAAATCCGTAATTTTGCGAGTAGGTCAGTCTCGCCACACACAAGTCATAGTAACTTGTAGTTGCGAGTTGTCACCCACGGTTTGCTATATGCGTCCGTGTATCGCATTTCCCTCATTTCCAAGAGTGAAAGCGAGCGAGACACGGCCGTATCTTGCAAATCGTGGATCGGAACTCGCTTCTACAAGTTCCGTTACCTTGTGTGCGGCAAGCTGGACCCAATCGCAGAGTTTCGTATTTTTTGGACATCGTTTTTGAGGTTCTGTCACTTATTTTGTTTCATATGTATGTATGTATATATATATATATATATATATATATATATATCACAATCGTTTGTTAACAAGCTGTTTTATATATGATGTGTGTATTAATTTACCAAAAATATATTTTTTCAGATGAACAACGATATGGAGAGTTCTGCTGCCGGCAATAATTTTGTGTGGGTAGAACCAATCATTGATTCCATGCCATTAGTCAAAGAACATCTACAACCAAAGTTAGGTATGATGTTTTCAATGCATAAGGGTGGGAATAAATTAAAGGAAGGAGTGGAAGTAGATAAGTCATATCTTTGTAATAAAGTCGGGTCATCGCCGAGTCAACATAGTGATGATAGATGGGGAACAACCTGTAGAACGGGTTGCAAGGCTTGCGTTCGTGTAAAACTGAACGAAGCAAGTAATACGTGGGTGTTGTATTCATTTCATGAAGCACACAATCACGAATTCACCTCACCCGGTAGAAGACATCTTTTGTCCCAAAACCGTTCCGTATCAAATACGGATAAAAGGATAATAGATCAATTTAACCAAGCTAATATCCAGACATGTCGACAAATGCTCTTCTTCGAAAGTGCTAGTGGTGGTCACGATCAAGTAGGATTCACCGAAAAAGATGTTAGAAATTTACTTAGAGATTCGTAAGAAGCATTGAAAGGACATGATTCTAAAATGCTAATTGATTTTTTTGAATCTAAGAAACAGACGGATCCTTCAAATTTTTATGACATTCAAGTAGATCCTGAAGGGCGGTTGTCACATTGTATGTGGATTGATGGTATTTCTAGGATGAATTATCAAAAATTTGACGATATACTTTGCTTTGATGCCACGTACAATACGAACCGGTATGAAATGTTATTTGTTCCCCTTGTTGGAGTGAATCAACATTGGCAATCAAATTTCTTGAGAGGTGGGTTCATTCCAAATGAGACAACCTCTTCGTTTGAATGGTTCTTTGAAAATTGGTTAGGGGTTATGAATCGTGCTCCATCCGGTATCGTCACCGATTAAGACCGTAGGATCGCCGCCGCGGTTAAGAAATTTTTTTCCCAGACTCAGTATCGTTTTTGTATTTGGCACATATTGGATAAGTTACCGCAGGAGGTGCGTATATCGAACGTTGTCGACAAGTTTAGGGAATCTTTGAAGAATGTCATCTACAATTCCGAATATGGACATGAATTTGTAGAAAAATGGAATTTATTGATTTCGCAACACGGAATAGAGAATAACAAATGGTTGAACGATCTATTTGATATCCTTGAAAATTGGGCACCCATCTACGCTAAAGATTCTTTTTGGGCCGGCATGTTGAGTAGCCAACGGGTTGAGTCATCGCATTCTGTCTTGAAGCATCATACAGAAAAGAAATATTCCTTGCATGAATTTACCGTCATCTTCGACCATTTTTTGAGAAGGCAAAGACACGATGAACTGAAAGAAAATCATTGTAACCATGAGAAGAGACCGAAGTTGAAGAGCGAATGGGCTTTAGAGGCACAAATGGTGAAAACATACACTTTGAAAATCGTTTACATTTTCCAAGATGAAGTTACAAAAAGCTTCATGTACAATGTGACTTTCGTTGGCGATCTTGAGACACCGGATAGTTCAACCTTCCATGTGATAGTCTATGGAGAATCAGAACTGGCTCGCCTTCTTCAGTTATTCAAAATCAACGGAATTATTACATGTGCATGTCACTTCTTCGACTCGTTGACATTCCTTGCAGGCATATTTTAGTCGTTCTTCGGTTCAGCCATCACACTTCCCTTCTAGATGTATACATTAAAAGAAGATGGACCCGGGATGTGATGAGAAGAAGTTATATATCTATTCTAGCTGAACCCCATACCGAAAATTTTGCTTCTCGATATTGTGAGTTAATCTACCATGCAAAATAGATTTTCGATCTCGGTTGTTCCTCTAATGAAAGTTATAAATACATGTTGGAGAATTTGCAGAAGATCATTGACGGTGTCTCTCGGCTACAACCCGGATTGGTTGTACAACCCGAACAGGCTTCATAACCGCATGACAGTGCAGAACCGGGAGGTAGTACACAACCGGATGGTAGTGCACAATCTCATGATGAAGGCAGTGGACACATACCTACATGCGTAAGTGACCCACAATAATGCATAAAAAAGGGAAGGCCTTGCACCAAAAGATTGAGGCCGATAAGAGAGCAACTTTGCATTAAAAAACCGAGATGGTGCCGAACATGCGGCATTGTGCAAATGAATCATGATTCAAGAAATTGTCCAACATTATTTAAGGGGTAAGACTCGTACTTTCTTTGTTTCTCCCTCTTTTAAATTTATTATACTTCATTTGTGGTAAATCAGTTTCTCACTAACAAACTTATCTTTGAATGAAGGCCAATCAATCCCCAAGAAGTGATTCCATCCGATGAAGAGAGTTCCGACGAAAGATATGATAATCCATTGTGAATTGGAATTTTTCGATGTAAAGTTTCAGTATATTAGATATTGATGCAAGTGTTGTTAATTGGTTTTTGTTGTTAACTTTAAATATTGTTGAAACTCAAGTGTTGTTGGTTTGTGTTGATTGTTAATTTTGTTGTTGTTGTTGTTGTTGGGAGATTGTAGCTGATGGGATTGTATATAGTTTTTGGGGGAGAATTTAGTGTAGCAGCTTTAGCTGCTGTGTGAAATTGTAAATATTTTTTTTTCTTTTACATAGGTCGCTATTGAAGAAAACGGTTTAGGTTTTATGTGGAAAATTTTTCTTTGGATCAGTAGCTCATTGTATTGGCCTATTGGAAAGGCGCAAAATTTTTCTAAACATAGGCCGTTGTGTCCAACAACGACCTAGGTTATAGCAGAAAATTTGAATTTTTTGGGGTGCTCTCTGACTTGGCCAAGTTAAAAAAAGCAACAAGTCAGAGAGCAACACCCTTTTTTTAAAGCTTAGGCCGTTGTCTCCAACAACGGCTTAGGTTATAGCCAAAAATTTGAAGTTTTTGGGTTGCTCTCTGACTTACACAAGCTAAAAGGAGCAACAAGTTAATGAGCAACACTCTATTTTTTAAAAGCTTAGGCCGTTGTCTCCAACGACAGCCTGGGCCGTTGTTTCCAACGACAGCCTAGGTTATAGCCAAAAACTTGAAGTTTTTGCGTTGCTCTTTGACTTGACCAAGTTTAAAAGAGCAAGAAGTTAGGGAGCAACACCCTAGGTTATAACCAAAAATTCTAAGTTTTTGCGTTGCACTCTGACTTGACCAAGTTAAAAAGAGCAAGAAGTCAGAGAGCAACTATTTCTTTTTTTCAAAGCTTAGGCCGTTGTCTCCAACAACGGCCTAAGTTATAAATTATTTTTTGGATATTTTGGTTTGGTCTCTGACTTGCCCTCGCTAAAAGGAGCAACAAGTCAGAGACCAACCCTTTTTTTCTTTACAAAGCTTAGGTCGTTGTCTCCAACAGTGGCCTAAGTTATATGAAATTTTTTTATGCTTTTTACAACTTTCTCTCCACTCTTTACGAAACAGTGTCTCTGGAACTCTATACCAAAGACATTCATATGCTTGTATATCGTTTATATATTTTATTAATTTTCATTTTTATCCACTTAACTAACCAATATAAAATCATAAAGGTTTAATGTTTAAAAAAAACACCAGAAAATAAAAGATGATCTTTTCATTTGTAAAAATTAATTTTTAAAATTTATTCTTACTCCTAGTATGTAAATTCTTCTGCAATGCGTACACCTATCCAGTTCAACACCTAACCCCAAACCGTACCCCTCAAACCCATAATATTTCAGTTAGGGTTAGGGTAAGGTTAAGTTTACTGTTAACAGGGGTTAGGATAGGGTAAGGGTAAGGGTAAGGTTAAGGTTAGTTTTAATAGGGGTTAGGATAGGGTTAGGGTAAGGTTAAGGTAGGTTTATGGTAGGGTTACAGGTGATTGTAGGGTTATGAGTAGGGTTATGGTTGGGTTACTGGTGAGTGTAGGGTTTCAACCCAAGTAGTAACTTCTAGGTTGTTTGCCATTCTGTTTTTCTTCTATTTTTCAGTAATTTTAAAAGTTTATTCACTCTTTCTTTTATTTTCTTTCCTTATGCGGCTTTAGGATGCAAAATATGTGACAAACACAAATAGCATTATTACAAGGATCATGTGAATGGGAATGGAATAGAGTTTTATCAACTCATGGATTCCATAACTTGCCTACTATTACATTTAACTCTACAAAGTGGGCACCACATGTAGATCCCCACATGTAGAACCCAATAAGGGAAAAGATTCAGTGCGCTTTAGAGCGGAGAGTCATCAGATCCAACTACTGAAAAGGATAAGTCCATAACTTGCCTAATATTATATTTCACTCTAAAAAGTGGGCACCACATGTAGATCCCCACATGTAGAACCTAATAAGATAAAAGATTCAGTGCACTTTAAGGCGAAGAGTCATCAGATCCAACTACTAAAAAGGACAAGTCCATAACTTTCCTAATATTACATTTCACTCTACAAAGTGGGCACCACATGTAGATCCCCATATGTAGAACCCAATAAGGAAAAAGATTCAGTGTGCTTTAAAGCGGAGATTCATCACATCCAACTTGGAGAAAACGACAAGTCCATAACTTTCCTACTATTACATTTCACTCTATAAAGTGGGCACCACATGTAGATCCCCACATGTAGAACCCAATAAGAGAAAAGATTCAGTGCGTTTTAGAGCAGAGAGTCATCAGATCCAACTTGGGGAAAAGGACAAGTATTTATGGTTTTATCCTAAAAAAGACACTTTTTTTTAACAGTGTAGGGTTATGAGTAGGGTTATGGTAGGGTTACTGCAAATATTAACCTGATTAATGATTACCCAAAACAACCTCTTACTACAAGTTTAATTCTTACAGAATTTAGAATGCTTGAATTTCATTAGTAAACAGATGATCTATATACATTAAAATTTCCCTACAAAGAGTATATTGAAGGAGCAAAATTCTTGTGAACCTACCATAACCCTATTCATAACCATACACTCACCCTTAACCCTACCATAACCCTACTTATGAGTAGGGTTAGGGTAGGGTTAATAGGCCATTTTTGGAATATTCAAATGGGTTTGAAAATTGGAAGGGTTTTACTTTTGGAGATGAGTATTCGTGCCTATGGGAAAATGCGGGAGGTTATTCAGTAGGGGATCTACATGTGGTGCCCACTTTGTAGAGTTAAATGTAATAGTAGGTAAGTTATGGAAACACATTTATTAGGAATGAAGAATGTGCTTTAGAATCGAAGAACAGAGAGAGCAACGCAGCGGGGGCGGGGGCGGGGGGAGGGGGGGGCGAGAAAGGAAGTGGGGGACAGAGTTTTAAGATATAACCACTAACCCTAACCCATAAGCCTACACTAACCCTAACCCATAACCCTACACAAACCCTTAACCCTGCCATAACCTTAGCTTACCCTAACCCTACCCTAACCCCTGTTAACACTAACCCTAATCTTACACTAACCCTAGCTAAAATATTATTACCACTTTTGGGGACATGTTCAGGGGTTAGGTGCTAAACTGGATAGGTATACGCACTCCAGAAGAAATTACATATTAGGGGTAAATATATATTTAAAAAATTGATTTTTACGAATGAAAATATCATCTTTTATTTTCTGGTATTTTTTTGTAACATTTAACCTTAACGTTTTTATATTGGTTAATTAAGTGGCTAAAAAATGAAATTAATAAAAAATATAAACGATGTACAGTCATATGAATAACTACTTTGTAGAGTTCAAGAGACACTATTCGTAAAGAGCGAGAGACAGTTGTAAAAAGCATAAAAAATTTTTTGCAAAATTTCATATAACTTAGGCCGTTGTCGCAGACAACGGCCTTAGTTAAGGAAAATAAATTGGTTGCTCTCTCACTTGTTTATCCTTTTGTCTTGGCCAAGTCAGAGAGCAAGCCAAATAACTTCAAATATTTTGATAACACTTAGACAACGGCCTAAGCTTTAAAAAAAATTGCTTGCTCTCTGACTTCTTTTTTTTTAAACTTGGTCAAGTCAGAGAGCACCCCAAAAACTTCAAAATTTTGGATACCGTTGTTGGAGACAACGGCCTAAGCTAAAAAAAAGGGGGTGTTGCTCTTTGACTTGTTGCTTTTTTTAACTTGGCTAAGTCAAAAAGCACCCCAAAAATTTTAATTTTTTGGCTATTACCTAGGCCGTTGTCTAAGCTATAAAAAAAGGGTGTTGCTCTCTGACTTGAACAAGTCAGAGAGCACCCCCAAAACTTCAATTTTTTGGCTATAACCTAGGCCGTTGTCTCGGCCTAGGCTATATAAAAAAAGGGGGTGTTGCTCTTGACTTGTTGTTCTTTTTTAACTTGTCCAAGTCAGAGAGCACCCCAAAAACTCTTGATTTTTGGCTATAACCTAGGCCTAAGCTATAAAAAAAAGGGGTGTTGCTCTTTGACTTGTTGGTCTTTTTAATTTGGCCAAGTCAGAGGGCACCCCAAAAACTTCAAATTTTTGGCTATAACCTAGGCCGTTGTTGGAGACAATGGCCTAAGCTTAAACAAAAAAAAAGGGTGTCGTTCTCTAACTTGTTGCTCCAATACACAGAGGTATTGATCCAAAAAAAAAACAAGTAAAAGAAAAAAAAATTAAGTACAATTTCACAGCAGCTACAGCTGCTACACTTCAATCACCCCCAAAAACTATATACATTCTCATCAGCTACACTCTCCAAATAAATTTCTACATACAACTTCCAATGACAACAACATAATTCACAATTATCACATAATAACAAAAACATCAACAACATTTAAACTGGCCAACAACAATTATCACATAATAAGTTACAACAGAAAAAAAATTCAATAAAATACTACAAAAAAATACTGTATCGGGAATTAGCTTTTCTTCTTGAGGTGGAGATCTAGATTGTTGTTGCCGTTATTGTCCCGGGGCAGATGGCCTACCCCTCACGCTCTTACGTCGCTGTGAACGTACGGTTCTATCCAAATATCGTTGCAAAGCTTCACCCTCTCCTAAAACATCTAAATTGGTACGACATGAAGATAGCATCTTCTGAGCATACTTCTTCATAGGCGTGCCAGCATTACTTTTGATTACCTCCGCTCATTCTTTTTCCATGTCCAACGTATTTTCGATCTAAAAAAAAAACAAAAAAAATATTAAACACATTCGGATATGTAAACAATTTAATCACTTTAAATATAATGAACATTCAACAAAATTTGAACATTATACTGACCAATGTACGTATAACTAAAGTCTTCAGTTGGAACATGGGTTGTGAACTAGAATAGGCGGGTGGTGGTTCAATCTCCCTCTCCTTAATTGGTACTTAAAAACCATTAGGTAGTTTTGTATCGGGAGAGATGTACAAACGTGTCATTGATCTGAACCATTGCATGTACCTCGCTTGTAGTGTGCCATCGTACCCTGGAACATTAACAATTATAAGTTTAAACCGTCACTCGTTTCATTCCTGCAACGTGAACACGGTGGAAATCTGCCCAATCATGGGTAGGCATACGACTGGTATCTCTCACGGCGTGTAACTTATGGTTGCATAGATTTGCGCAGCTTGGGGGCTTATTTTGTTGAAGACCAAACTGTTGAAGGACTCTCTCCGGCCGCGGATGCTCCACTATACCAAAGTTGATGAGTGGAGCCTTCATCATCCACAACTGCGACCCGATCACTACGATTGGTGGTAGTCTTCCAAACCCCTCAGGTGTATACGGCACCCAAATCACGAACTCTTCTCGTAGTTGGTCGAGCTCGTCTCTGTAGTACGTTAGTACACCTTTTGGGTTGTCTTTGTAACTCCGTCTACCTACCCAATATACCCCTAAGGGTGCTATCATATGAGCATTTGGTGCTTTGGCCATCCAACCGTTCGCCGGTCTCATAATTTGGTGACGACCCAAGTGTAGATGCTCCCATGACCAAATCTGTAACAAGACCATTGGACCAGTCATCTCGGTCCCATTTAACGCTACAGAACACAACGTCCTGTACAGCTTTGCTAATGTGCAATTTTCCCAGTTGTACCGGCTAGCTAAGCCTAGGTCGGTGAGTAATCGTAGAGACATAAGTTGTACGGTATCTCCGGATGAGTTAGGCAAGAGAACCCTTCCAAGCACCGTTAGAATGTACGCTCTTGTGTAGCACTGTACATCGTGGTCAATCTATTCATCGTTCAACCTCCCTTCAAAATGTTCCTTCAACCAAGATAGTCGGATTGATTGTCCGACAAAAATATCCCTATCTTCTGCGGCCTCCTCATCAAACTCTGTACCGAGGAGTTCATTACACAGCTCTAACTTATCAGAGTTCATATTACTGGTCACGGCCATCCCATATATTGGAAGACCGGAGATCATCGCTATATCCTATAGCGTCACCGTCATCTCTCCGACCGGTAGATGGAAGGTGTGCGACTCTGGCCTCCATCGCTCCACGAGTGCTGCAAGAAGTGCTCGGTCGAGTTTCACTTGACCCATCATGCTGATTCCGTAGAAACAGGCCGAAACTAGGTACTCGACGATACGTGGGTGCACCGTCATGATCTCGTGGGTGCGGAAATTACACCTCCATGTCGTCCCACCCCACACTGCCTAGGATTTATAGCGGGCTTGCAAGGTGAGTTCACCGTCATATATTGGTCCTGGACCTCGACGTGGTGGACTCGAAGAGGATGCACCAACCTACACGAACACAGAACACAATTATTATTAGTGTACTAACAATACCACTATATACAAAATTCACAATACAAATTAATAGTTCTCGTACTTCTGTGGAATGTTCACTCCGACCACTAACAGATGACCTTCCGGTTCCCTTTGTTCTAACCATTTCTCTATAAGAAAGTTTGCATATATAAAACAAATTGTTCACAAAAAAAAGCATATATATAGATACGAAATAAAATACATGAGATTACCGCAAAAACAAATTTCAAAAAATACCAAACTTTGCGAATCGGTCTAAAATGTCGCACACAAGCTATCGCAACTTGTAGAAGCAAGTTTGGACTAACAGTCTTCAAGATACGGCCGTGTATCGCTTTCACTCTTGAAAAAAGAGCGAAATGCGATCCACGGATGCGTATATCTAACTGTGGGTGTGAACTCCCAACCACAAGTTGCTTTGGCTTGTGAGTGATGAAAACGGCATACCCGCAAAATTTCTTAATTTTTTAGCCATTTTTCTATTGTAAACTCGTTAAATACATAAAAAAATTCATGAGAAAACCACAAAAAAGATGGTAAAAAAAATTAAACTTTACGATTGGGTCGGGCTCCCCGCACACAAGGCAACGCAACTTGTACAAGCGAGTTCCAACCGACGGTTTGAAAGTTACGTCCATGTATCGCTTTCAATCTTGAAAAAGAGCGGAAAGTGATACATTGACGTATCTCGTAAACCGTGGGTCGGAACTCTCAACTACAAGTTGTGTTGGGTTGTGAATGGTTAGCCCGACCTACTCCCACAGTTTCTTATTTTTTGGAATTCGTTTGAGCGGTTTTCCAGTGAGCTCGTACTAAAAAATTCCAAGGTATATAAAAGTTCTTTCATATACGCGACAATACAACACAAACGAGATGCAAAAATTCCGAAATTTGGCCGTTACGTCTAGCACACCAAACACAAGGTAATGCAACTTGCAGAGGTGAGTTCCAATTCTCGGTTTGTAATATACGACTGTGTATCACTTTATATCCATTTTATTGAATAAAAGTGATAAACGGACGTATCTTGCAAACCATGAGACGGAAATCGCCACAACAAATTGCATTGCCTTCTGTGTGGTGAGCCCGACGAAGTCATCAAATTTTGGAATTTTTGGATCTCGTTTGTTTGCCTTTCCTATATTCTACAACTACAACTTACACTACATCTACAAAAATGTCCACAAAGTATATACAAAACACATGATACAAAAATTGTACACTCTCTAAATTGAAGACTACTACACATAGTAAAAAAATCAAACTAAAAAACTGAAAAAATATTCAATAAATTAGCATATTTCATTATACTAAATTGTGAAAAGGTGAATACCTAGTCCAAAGAGAGAGAGAGAGAGTTGTTGAAAATGTGAGGAGCCGCTGCTATAGACGAACAAGTTGTAGAGTCTACAGTATCGTAGAATTTGTGCTAGGGTTCAGGTGAGTTGGGGAGATTTCGGATTGGATTAGGGTTTGGGGTATTCGGGAGAGGGAGAGATAGATAGAGATAGATCGAGAAGAGGGGGGGATCGAGAAGAGTTTCAAATCGAGAGAGAGGAGGTTGGAGTAGAGCTAGGGTTTCAGGATTGGGTTTCGGGAGATCCAGATAGAGAGAGAGTTGTCGAAGAGTTGTGAGGGAGATGGCTCAGATCTGAGTATGTACATACTTAGGCCGTTGTTGGGAACAACGGCCTAGGTTGAATTTTTTTATAAAAAAAACAATCTAGGCCATTATTGGGAATAACGGCCTAAGTATAATTTTCAATGGATCATTTCCCATATATATATATATATATATATATATATATATATATATATATATATATATATATATATATATATATATATATATATATGTATGTATATATATATATAACCTTTAGAAATATATATAACCTTTAGAAATAACCTATATATATGTATGTATATATATATATATATATATATAACCTTTAGAAATATATATAACCTTTAGAAATAACATATATATATATATATATATATATATATATATATAGGACGCTGATTTCTAAAGGGGTATATATAGGACGCTGATTTCTAAAGGGGGGTGTATGTAACATCCTGTAATTTCTACCCCTTTAGAAATCAGCATCCTATATATATATATATATATATATATATTAATTGAATTTGGGGGGGGGGGGGGGGGGGGCAAGTGAGTTGGAAAGGATAGTTGTGTTGTTACTTGCAGTGATGTCATGATGACGTCACCATGTGGGGGTGGGCGGTGGGGGGCGGGGGGGTCCCACCCGGATGTGATGAAAGACAGAAGTGATGTCTTGGATGGGTGATGTGGCATGGGGGGTCCCACGGGACTTCAGTGTACACAGTAAAGAAGAGAGTGAGAAGTTTGTGATTAGTCCCTTATTGGGAATTAGCGAGAATAAATAATATTAAAATAATAATGCCTTTGATCAAGAGTCACCAATCCGGTTAACCACCTTTTGAGAGACAGCCTGTGGTGGGCAGTTGTACTTTACGGACTGCTCCACATCAACTAGAAAGTAGATCCTACACTAGATTGTGCATGCCCCATGCTCAGCGAGGATGCTGATTTCTAAAGGGGGGGTGTATGTAATACCTCGTAATTTCTAAAGACTATATATATATATATATATATATATATATATATATATATATATATATATATATATATATGTATAAAAGAGTTGATGGCTTAGTTGTAAATAAATTGAATAGTGTGAATGGGGGCACACAGTTTGAAGTAAACAGCGAATGGGCTGTTGGTTTGAGGGTGACGTCATGCTGACGTCACCAGGGCAACGGTCCCACCCGGTTTCAGTTGAAGGTAGGGCTCCTGTGTGTCTTTGGTCTTCCCTGACGTGGCATAGGGGTCAGCCATGGGGTTCTGTGTACACGGGCAGAGAAGAGAGAAAAAGCGAGTAAGATTGTCCCATATTAGGAGTTTAAGCAAAAATAAATAACTATAAATATAATAGCCTATGATCAAGAGTCACCAATCCGGTTAACCACCTTTTGAGAGGCAGCCTGTGGTGGGCAGTTGTACTATACTATAAATATTGTTGTCTTCTAAATTGTATAAATTGTCTGAGCCAGGGGCAGGAGGGTTACACATAGGAAGGTTGAGCTTGTGCTTGCGAAGTGGAGGTGTCCTTCTTTCTAATCGATCTCCCGGCATAGGTATGTCAATACCCATTTGAGATGGAAGGATGGGGTTGTTGGGCTTGCTAAGGAGATACTAGCTGACTAGGATACTAGAGTCAATGGAGAGATTATATATCAATGTGGTAAATGGTAGAATGCGAGTTCCTTTAGGGGCAGCGTTCATGATTTGGATAATGAAGGACGGTAGATCGAAGTTGTATTCACCAAGACCAAGAAATAGGACAAAGAATTGGTCAAGGCAAATTTTGGTTTTGTCGTTTCCCTTGGGCGAGATATTGGCATTGATAATCTTATTAAGGACACGAGACACACCAGTGAAATCAGTGCGTTTGGATTTTTTTTATGAGATCTAGTATTTGGCCTGAGATCATGCTAAGGAACGTGTTACGATCATGACCGGGTTTATACTTAAGTGTATCAAATTTGAGGGGATACACATCAAAGTTACCAGAATGCGGGGAGTATTTGGTTTTGAGATAGTTGGGTGTAAGCTTTACGGGTTCTCCTAGTATGATGGAGTGGATGGTCATATTATTTGATTTGAAGTCAAGGCTTGCATAAAATTTCCTAGTGAAAAATTTGGAGGGGACACTTGGGGTCACTATATACTCTTCCCACGCAAAAACCCTTAAGAATTCTAACCATGCCATAAAATTGACCCCAAGTTTGTAAAGTGGATAATTCGATTAGGAACAACAGCTTTATCGACTAGGGTTTTGAAATAACGATCGATACTCTCTTGATTTCTAAATACGGTCTGCACCCGATTAGGAACGACAGCTTTGCCGACTAGGGTTTTGAAATAAAGTTCGATACTCTCTTGATTTCTAAATACGATGTTGTCTACGGTTACAAAATGAGAGGTAGCGGGTTGCTTACCCATCGAGTTTGATTTGGCAATTTGGAAGGATGACAAGATATTGCTAGAAGTGAGCCTAATTTTGGAAGCCATGATAAGAGATCCATAATCCGTCAAGAAACCCAACAAATTTGTGGAGAAGATGGAGAATTTTGAGAAAATTTGATGGGTAGACGAGCAAAGGAGGCTAGGGTTTCGGTCTGGATGATAAGAGAAGGATTGTAGAGTAGCAGGCCTCATGTGTGTGTGTGTGTGTGTGTGTGTGTGTGTGTGTGTGTGTGTGCGTGTGTGAGAGAGGTGGGGGGGGATATAACATCATTATCTTGCGATCGACTGCCCAAAAGCGCAGTCAACTGTCCAAACTCTCTAACTTGGGAGATGTTATTCACGGTTAATTGTGTTTTTGAGACAGTCGACCGCTCAAGCTCTCTGACTTGAGAATTAGGTATTACGGTTGACTGTTGAGTTGTAGATGTGACAGTCTACTGTGTTTTTTAGGACAGTTGATCGCTCAAGCTCTCTGACTTGAGAAGTACATATTGCAGTCGACTGTCTACTTTTCGCTGTCGACCATCAATTCCTCAATTGTGTTGTGAATTTGACAGTCAACTGTTATACTAGCATTCGACTGTAAGTATGTTGAAAATCAATATAAATCAAGAAAATCAACGAAAAATCAGGTAGAAATATCAGTAACCTCCAGTTCACGTCGCAAGTAATGAAATCATTTTTCATCTAACAGATTTGTAAAAATATCATCTAATTGCAAATCGGTCGGAACATAGTCAAGAGTAATATGTCCTTGAGGAAAGTGATATTTGATGAAACGATAGCAAAATTCTATATGCTTTGAGCGACTATGCTGATCAGAGTTTTTGATCATGTGAGCAGTGCTAGTATTATCGCATTTAAAAGGGATATGGTCAATAACTACTTTATAGTCCTCCAACATATGTTTCATCCATAATACATGTGCATAATAAGTTCGACAGCTATGTATTCGGCTTCGGTAGTGGACAATGTGACTGAATTTTGCTTCTTTGAAGCCAATGAAACTAGATAATTCCCCAAAAAGTGACATGTAGCACTTATGCATTCTATCGGTTAGGCTTCCAGGGTAGTCTGCATCTGAATAGCCTACAAGAGAAAATTTTCTATTTTATGGTATCAAATACCCACATTTGGTGTACCTTGAAGTTTTCGGCTGAAACGCTTAACGACAACTAAATGTGATTATTTTGGACACAATTGGAAATGTACACATAAAACACTAAACATGATATCAGGAAGAGATCTAGTAATATAAAGTAAACATTTATCATACCATGAAATATCAACAGTTTTACCATTTTCGTTCTTTGAGAGTTTTGAAGTAGTTGTCATGGGTGTTTTGTACATATTTGCACTATTAAGTCCAAACTTCTTAATTAACTCTTTCACATATTTAGATTGAGTGATAGAGATACCATTTTTTCGTTGTTTTACTTGAAGACCAAGAAAGTAGTTCAACTCACTCATCGTGCTCATTTCGAATTCATCCCCCTTTGACATGTTGCTTCGTATTAATTCTGAGGGCTGACTAGTCATGATTTTTCATTCATAGTGTTTTTCAACGATGGGAGTTGGAGTTGAATATTTGTTTGTACGTTACTATTTTTCATCTAGTCCTTCTCTAGAGGTTGCATCTCTTCTGTCAGTTGCTTATTGATATTACTGTTGTCTACTTGCTGTGAAGTTGGTTTGTCAAGATGAATTGAGTTATGTATATTGTTTTGAGAGTTCTCTTGCAACTCCTTTTTGATGTGAACTTGTATTTTCTATAGCCAAATACATACATGCATCATTATCATCAACAACATGTAACATTTCTTTTGCAAGAGGATTAGTCTCATCAAATATAATATCAATAGATTATTGAATGATGTGTCTTCTTTTGTTGAAGACACGACATGCTTTGCTATTTAGAGAATATCTTAAGAATACACATTCATCACTTTTAAAATCAAACTTCCTAAATTATCTAAAGTATTTAAGTAAAAACTTTACATCCAAAGACTCGAAAATATTTTAGATTTGGTCATTTTTCGTAGCATAGTTCAAAAGGCATTTTCTCAAGATGTTTTCTAATTATTACTTGGTTATAGTGTAATACGCTGTGACCCAAACGGATTTAGGAAGATCGTGTTCACTAAGTACAGTACGAGCCATTTTTAAGAGAACAATTTTTCGAGGAGTACGAGGACAAGTGAACTCATGTTTTATTCCATTTTTATCACTAAAAGCTGTAAAAAGTTTATTTTCAAATTCTCTATCATGATCACTATGTATAGTTATGATGGTAAAACTTTTCTCATTGTTAACTTTATGGTAGAATTTTGAAATACAAGAGTTTCATCCTTTTGTAACAAAAATATAACCCAAGTAGAATGACTAAAACAATCAACAATTACAAAAGCATATCGTGCACCTCCAATACTGTGTGTACATGATGGACCAAATAGATCCATGTGCAAAAGTTCAAGAGGTCGAGAAATTGATACAATTTTCTTCGGTTTGCGAAATCTCTTGGTTTGCTTACCAAATTGGCATGAATCACATGGTTTGCCTTTTTCGAACTTTATCTTTGGTATCCTTCTTACAGGTTCTTTATTTACGAGTTTATTCAGATTTTCATTTGTAGTGTGTCCAAGTTGTCGATGCCACAGCTATCAGTCATCATTTCTAGCTACAAAACACTTAATACTTTCTTATGATAATTTATTACTTTTAATAACATAAACATTATTGCATCGATTAACAATATGTTAATGAGTCTTACTATTATGTAATACAACACATGCATGCTTATCAAAAGTAACAACATAGTCTTTATCGCATAACTAACTAAAACTAAGTAGGCTGTGTTTTAAATCATTTACTAAAAGAACATTGTAACCCCTGTTTTCCTAAATACGTATTTTCTGAATATTTTTCGTATTTTGTTTTATTATAAATTCGGTATTATTTTTTTTAAACTCGGATTGTGCCTTCTATTAAAATCTTTTTGAACCGGAAATTGTATTTTCTTCGAATAGTAGTATATTCTAACTTTAATGTTTATTTTCTAAGTGATCGGCTATTTGTATCTTATTTTATTACTATTTGGATTTTAATAAACTTGTTTATCTCAAATCTCATTTTGATATGTATATCAAAATTATTATTGTTGTTATTAATATTATTATCTTGATTGTTGATTTAAAAATCTATTTCTATTGATTTTTGTATTTATAGTGATTTCAAATAATTTTCATATTGTAGTACAATATATATCTTAATATATGATCCTACATTTTATTGGTTATTTTATTTTCCTATTGTATTTTTAAACCCAAATACCCATTTTACTAAATCCTATTTCTATTGGATTTTAAACCCTACTTTCTATTTAATTATTCTTGAACCCGTTTACCCTAATACCCTATTAATACCGAAACCCAATACCCCTTTTACCTATACCCATTAACTTAAACTAAACCCAACCAATATACCTTAAACCCATTATATCCTAATTAAATAAACTCAATACCCGAAACCTGTCCCCCCCCCTCCTCAACCTAAAACCCTACCTATATAATACCTATTATACCTGATCATCTTCTACCCTATTCTAAACCCGCCACTTCATCTCCTCTCCCATTCTCCCTGGTGCCCTCTGCCTGCTCGTGCCACCCTAGCGCCGCCCTCTTCACCTCAGCAAAACCCATCTCCTCTCCACCTCCTCTTCCTTTTTGTCCTTTGTGTGCACCCTGTCCCACCTTCGACGCCAACAATCGACAGCCGCCCATTTCCTCTACCCATCTCTGTGTCCTTCTTCTTCCCGTACTCCCGACCTCGACGACAGCACCCTACACCATCAGCCCGTGCCCAGCCCCGCAGTCGACCCTCGATGCCGCCCTTGCTTCCCCTCCTCCGTCGACAGGCCAGTCGCCTGTCTCCCCTCGCCATCAGCCGCCTTTCCTCTCCTCAGCCTCCTTGCGACGCCAGCAAGTCGCGATGCAGCCGCCCTGCTCTCATCCCCTATCTCCAGTCGCATTGCAGCGCACGCTCCCCTGCGCCGTCGCGAGCCAAGCCGACTGCAGTGGTCCGCAGCAACCAATGCGTCCCCTCACCCTGTCGCCGGCTGCCATCCTCCGCCTTGCCGCTAGTCCCACCGCTCGCCGTCGCCGAAGCCGGTGTTGTTGATCATGGGTTGATCATGATGGATGTGAGTCGTCCGTTTCATCGCAATCATGATCATCTTGATTGATCGCTCCTGGCTGTCAATCATCGTGTTCATCATCATCATGTGATCTATTGAATTCTGGCCGTTGATTTGATCATCAAGATCATCACCATCCGATCGGATCTCAGCCGTCCGATCGTCGTTCATCACAATCACGATCATCATCTTCTTGATCCGTTGATCTTGGCCTTGATCGCATCACCACCATCATCATCATCAAGATCTTAATCTCAACCGTCGAATCTTTATTGATCATCGCGATCGTGATCATCATCTTGATCTTGATCTTGATCTTCGTTCTCAGTCGTCGGTTTGATCTGATCTTGATCTCGGCCATCGATCGTCTCGTTCGTCTTCTACTTGGTGAGTTAAACATTTGATCTACTTTTTGTTCTCATTCATCAATTGTCAATCATGGTAATTTACTCTTTTAGTACTCTTCTAATTCTTATATGTTTTATTTTTGATCTCGACCGTTGGATTCGCTTGATCTTCATCTTGATCATTATCGAGATCCGTGCCGATCATGCTCGTCACCCGGGATCCATTCCCATTATTCTTTCATCGGATTCATCGTCACCCTAAGGCAAGTATTCTTCTTGTACAAATTATTGTTCTAGTACAAATGTTTAATTGAAAATACTGAAAATAGATCGTAATTGTGACTCCTCCTTGTCTCATCGTTTGTTGATCTTAAATTATCCTCATCAATTCCATAATCTTAAGAGTCACAATCCTTCGTTGATATATTTATAAAACTAGTTGGACCTTTGTATCTCCTAATTACTTGAACATGAACCCCTTGACTGGTAGACGTGTGTTGTATGATGTATTGTGATGATCTTACATTCTTTTGAGTTGAGAAATACATGTAACTTGCTAATTTGATCCCTAATGCATCCGTATTTGTATCACATACTAATCTAGACTCATAATAGTCATTTATCATGCAACTTGTATATAAAAGAAATTTACACTTGCTGCTGTTCTTGTCTTTACTTGCTATTTCGACCCCGTTAAAACCAAAATCTGAACTTGAGTCCTGAATATGAAATGTAGCCCTAAGTGTCTAGTTATCAATAACATCCAGAATTTTTGAATTCCGAGTTACGGACTAGGAGATATCGCAGTTTTACTGCTACTGTATTGGTAGTCACAGATTCACAAAAACTACTGCACCTCTTTAGTTTACAATTTATTTTAACTATGCTACCAGTAAGTAAATAACTTGAAATTTTGCATGCTGTTACTGGACACCCTAGATAATATTTTCTAATTTTCTCAGAGTTAATTAAGAATGTTTCAACCCTGTTTCACATGTATAAACTCAGTTTTACCAATTCTGGCTGAACACAAATGCTTTATAGTTTGCTGTTTTGACACATGTTACCACAACTTTTATGTACCTTAATTATATGCGTTGGAACCGGTCAGGAGTCTAGTTTCTAGACCTTCTGACAGATCCACATTTGCTATCTTGTAGCAACGGAAATCGTAGTTTTGGTACAACAACATCATGCTGTCCAGATTTGAGATTTTCGTTGTTCTTGATACTTTGATTTGTTTTGACCCTCGAACATGTATCCTACCTAGCCTAGACTTGTTCCATGTTCTTGATTATGTTTACTTGACTTGTTTCACACACTTTCATACTTGCTTGATAATAATAATGAATAATGAACCGGGGTTTAAGGGAAAGACCATAGTAGTGGACAATGTAGGTAAGTGTACTCGAAAGGGGACCCGTGTTTCCCACTTGATACATGCCTCATGAACTAGTATATTGTTATTCGATTCATGAACTAGTATATTATTTGATTCATAAACTAATATATTTTTAATCGATTCATGAACTAGTATATTATTTGATTCATGAACTAGTATATATATGATTCATGACTTGTCTTGTTATGGCTTGACACATGAACTAGTTATATGATTACCCGATTCATGAGCATGGCTTGCTTGATACCTGATATCTGAGTACAGCGCCCTATAAACTCCATTACTAGGCCTAAACATAACTAATTGTATATAACAACCATGTAGTAAAAGTATGGATGTATGAAGTGCTACCTAGATAGTAATAACTACAAGATGTGGTACATAATACTTGAACATGATACATGCTTACTTGATACTTGATGACATAATACATGAGACTTGATACTTGAACATATTACTAGACACTTGTACTTGATACTTGTACTTGATACTTGTACTTGACAAATTGACACATTAGACTTGTTACTTGTTACTTAATGCTTGATACCATTACATGCTCACTAGCCACTTGTTCTACTACTAGTATTTGTTACCCGATCTCGTCACTCGAGTTGTCTTTCTTGCTAGCTAACTTCTTGAATCCCCATTACTTGTTGCATCCCTATTACATCCTTGATTCCAAATCTTGTTCCATACTTCTTGTACTTATTTTACTATTTGCGGCCCTAACTTGGGGAGTTTATCTTGTTTTCCCTATTTTTTTCCTTTTTATATTTATATATACAGACTTTGGAGACGTGTTGTCTGCTGGAATTGGTGAGCAGACATTCTAGGCCTCGCTTGGAGCAAGGACTCGCTTAAATATTTTGTTTTCTTGAATTATTTATTTCTTTGCTACTTAAAAACTTGTAACGGGCTTATGTTCCTGAGTTTTATCTTTGGATCCAGAGTTGAAAACTATTTGGGATATTATTATTTGTTTCAATTGTTTTCTGTTGCTTAATAAATTATTCATGCATGTGTGGTTGTGTATATTTTGTCATATTCTTGTTATGATGCTGAGTCGATCCTACAGCTCATGAATGATGAAAATCATTCGCTGGGCTTTGTCACACGCTCGTATTCCGTGGTTTTGGGAAGCGGGGCTTGACAAACATCATGAACGGAACAAGATGAACCAAAATTAATTTTACCTTTACCGACAGTTTTACCAATGATATTATCTCTTAAGATGATGTCTTTCCCTTTTTGACTTGATAGTGATGCAAAAATATTTGCTATCACCGGTTGAACATATGATTTGAGCATCCACTATCAAGGTATCAATGGTCGCGTTGACGCACCTACATCAAAATTAGTAGGTATGACTTTTGGTGCCCATGTTTGTGTGGATCCTGCAATTTCATTTCTTATCACCCTAACAAAGTTAGTATTCCTTTTTAAAGCTCAATTATAGAAAATATGTCATAATCTACAACAATAATTGCAAGTAATATGATTATGCCTTGGTTCATACACATGTGAATAGTTTTGCCTTGTGTCAAATACATTAGAGAGATTATGCATATATGTATGAGAGGATTGCTTGGAGACGTTTTAGTGAATCGTTGTAACCAAGTCCTCGATTATCGTGGGCTCTTCTAGATTGCTTTGTCATAGAATAAGTGGGGCCCTTTCTTGTATTTTTCAATAGTGGCGTCGAACTCAATTATTTTACGACAACGCTTCTTTCGTGCTCGATCATCATCTTTGGTATCCCAACAAAGATTATCAAGTGCACAATCAAGTTGTCTATTTTGTTTAAGGGCTTCTTTATAACCTTCCACTACTTCATCAAATTTATTTTACATTCATACAGTTCAGTAGTAAGCTTAGCAATATAAAGATATTTTTCATGGATCACTTTTAGTTTTTCATTATTCATTATAGAGATTTTTGAATTTGTTCTTTCAAACGTTCATTTTCTTCTATCAATAAATCATGATATTTTCTAAATAGCTCAAAATTTTCAATAATTAAAGAATTCGCGTTTTTCATTTTTTCGTTCTTGGTATTACATGAGTTATATGATTTATTATTCATCCATTTATATTGCTTAAGTTCACGAGTGGGATTGTTGACATAATCTTTTAAATCATTAACAATATTAACTAATCCATCATAAGTAGATTTTTCGATTACTCTTCTTGAAGTGATGATTGCCCCTCAACATCTCCAAGTGCCATGAATCCGAATACATTTGTTTGCTCAAGGTGATTGTCTTCATTGTCTCTTCAATCAGAACCAAGTTGCCTTCAAAGCATTCTTTTTATAATCTGAATTATATGACTTGTTCATGTCTTGTGTGAGGGGACAGTTTGCACGAATATGTCTAAACATCTTACATTTGTAACAAACATCCGCTTTTCCATTTTCTTTTCCTCCTTAGAATCTGCCATATCTTTGAGCTATAAGATACTCACTGAATTGTTTGGTTAATAGTGCAATGTTCTCGTCTGATCCTTCATTGTCTAAATCTGTGATTGAGCGGCGTGATGTAGCAGCTTTTAGGGCGATGGTATCCTCTTCAGTTTTGGGTATGATCCCAATGTTATGTCTATGCCTTTTCATTTTCAGCATTTTCATTTTATATGTTTTGAGTTTGCCTTGAAAAGTGTAGTAGTCGAACCTCTTTTCTTTATCTGTTTCTCTCATGGCATCAGCTTTGATATCTCATTCCGGAGAAAGACAACTTATGATCTTTCCATCATTTTTGTCATCATCCAAGCACCTACCAAGCTTTCAAGTTCATGAGCAATTACATCAAAGCGTGCAAATAGTTGATCTATGCTTTCACCTGAAATCATATGAAACACATCAAACTTATAATAGCATAATGTAACTTTAGCTTTTACCTCTGAGGCGGTTCCCTCATGACACCTTTGCATGTTGTTCTGGATCTCGTATGCAGTTATACAGTTTCATTCGTATCGCATGAGTTCGTCTTTGTTTAAGCCTGCGTACAGTGCAATCATAGCCTTAGAATTTACATTCTTCAGTGAAAGTTCAGCTTTAGTGAAGGACTTCTTTCCATCTCTGACAGGTATATCTATTTGGTTGATGCAAATGTTCCAGACCTCTTCTCCAAACATCTGGAAAAAAAAAGACATACGAACATTCCAAACATCAAAGCATTTTCCATCAAAATAAGGTGAGCATTTAATACTTGTCTTTAGGATGAGGGATTCAGCCATTGAACCTTTTGCTATAGCTTTTAAGTCAATAATGAGCACCTCTCTTTGGTACCATTGTAAATCACCCAAGGGGGCGGGGGGGAATAAGGTGATTGTGCAGAAATTAAAAAACTTAAAGTAAATGCGTATAATGAATGGGTAAAATAAAGAGTAGAGTTACAGAAGGCAAATAGAGGCATGACACAGAGATATAAGTGGTTCGGCCCCCAGGTCTACTCCACTACCCGTTACTTGCAGCAATTCTACGCCGCAAGCGTTCCACCATACCTCAACCCCGTACAGTGAATTCTCAGTATTCAGGCTGAGATTCCTATCACACTCAACAAGACTTCTATTACTCTATAAGTCCCGAAACCCACCTCGTTTTGAAAGAAAAAAAAAATCGATGTCTTAACTAAGAAAACAATAAAAGCACACTTCTCTCTTGATTGTTAGCAAAATAGAGTTATGAAGTTTTTGAGTTAAAAGAGATGGCCAATACTTAATGAATTCAGCTCTATTTATAGAGTTATGAAATTATTGCTTTCCACAAAAGTGATAAGAAATACCAAAAATGGTTTGGTGCAGGTTGCGATCGACTGTACTTCAGAGAGAATTGACAGTCGATTGCACCAAATACAACTAAGTGTTGCAGTCGACTATCTTTGGTGCGGTTAATCCAATCATTTGGTAAATTCACTTTATATTCTTTCCATGGCTCAAGTATTTACCAACGATACTTTAACATATTTGATTCTCACAATAACAGCAAATAATAATCTTAAATGGATGGCTCTTTAAAGATTTAATCACATGTTTCTTTTGAGTGAATCTTTTATAATCTTTCCATACTACAATTATTTACCAACGATACTTTTACATATTTGATCTTCACTATAACAGCAGATGATAATCTTGAATGGCTGGCTCTTTGAAATTTTAATCACATGTTTCTTTTGAGTGAATTTTTTATATTCTTTCCATAGCTCAATTATTTACTTGCGATACTTTTACATATTTGATCCTCACAATAACAGGAGATAATAATCTTGAATGGCTAGCTCTTTGAAGATTTAATCACATGTTTCTTTTGAGTGAATCTTTTCCGATACTTCCCAATCTTTTAGATTTGCTCGATTCTTTCCTTTTGGTTTAATTCCCAAGATATTGAGACTTTATTTAAATTTCAAATCTTTATTTTCCTGTACATTCTTGGATGAAAATATTAGATATATGTGTATGTTTTATACATACCAAACTTATGATCAACACAATCACCAACATGCTGTACTCACCCTCAAACACTCCAATAGAAGGAATATACCAAAATCGAAAGTTGTGTTTTTTCCTCTGTCAGATTTACATGCAACTTAACATGGAAGGAGAAAAATACTTGTCTCCTTAACATGGAACTAACCAAATACGGATCAATGATAAACAGTCATACTTGACACTTGGTTAACAAGTGAAAAATTATAACGGATGCCAAGAAATTGTAAATTGAAATTTCAACAAAATCAAAATTGGAAATTCTTTCTCAAGTTTTGGATTTGACAAATATTTTGAAAAATAAGAAAATTTATGATATAGATACCTAAGTGAGTTACCTACTTCCAGCTACATATTCTTCTTATTGCTCAAGTTGAGATTAGACTCACGGTCACTAACCAGGGATAGATCGATTAAAATCCAAGACAAAAACTAAGTAAACAACATACTAAACAGAAAGGATGTATCCATAATCTATGGATAACACACTACAGTCGATTTGATTTTGACAGTACAACTTGCCCAGTATGCAACATATATATCAGAAAACTTCAGCACTAAATTCAACCAGACCGACAAAGATACAAAATAGGCTGGCATAAGAAAGTAGCCTAAAGTATCCATTAAGTGTGCAATCAGCTAATCCTTGTACACTGCACTTAGCGACGGAGGTATCAGAAGTGCGGAGAATTTAGTAATTTGAAAGACGTGTGGACCACATAAGGTTCAGGCTTTCATGTGGTTAGTTCTCAAAGATGCAATTTTAACTAGAGAGAATCTTCTTAAGAAAGATTTGGTCCCGATGAGTTCTTGCCCTAGATGTGGTTTCAAGTTAGAATCTATTTGTCATTTTTTTTAGAGTGCATTCATAGTAGACGTATTTCGGACTTCCTCCTTCTGGGTGGCATTAACAGATCGCCCCTTCGAGTGTCTCATCTTTGGGGTGAATTTAGAGTTTGTGAGGTCGGGCCAGAGAGGTGGAGGGAATGGGATTGTATGGTTGCAGCGTCTTTATGGGTCATTTGGCTCGACAGAAATGATTTGTGCTTTAGAAATCATTCTTGTAATTTTGTGCAATTGATTTATAAAATTTTCTCTCTCACTTCTTCTTGATTATCCATACCAGGTGTTAGGAAGAAAGCTCGTTTTGGACCTCTGTTTCCTAGGGTGGATGGAAATACTGACAACGACAACTCATGACCGAGTTTGGTCTTCAGGGTTGAAGGCTAGGAGTATCTTTTTGGATGTCGGTTGATGTTGTTTATATGCTGATTTAGGATTCTTTTTGGTTGTTCATGAATCCTATTGTATTTTGAGATATTGGTACTTTCAGTTATTTTCATTTATGTTGTATTTTGAATGTAACTATTGGAGGTTTTATATATGAGTTCGATGGCACTTCTCATGCCATCCTTATTTCAAAAAAAAAAAAAAAAAAAAGTGTGCAATCAGCTAAGCGCTCGATAACAAGTTTGTATCCAGCTGCATAAGCTATTTGCGTGTTTTCTTGGTTGCGCTTCCTTTCAGAGGTTGCTTTTGTGAAATCCGTTTCATAGATTCTGTCGTTTTTACTGCAACAGTGATGCCATTGGTATCTTGAATGCTGTCATTTTTCCTTGGTTCCTCAATTGCTATGATATATACCTGTGTTGTTAGATTACAACAGGACTAGAATAATAGTCACAGTATATTAAAATCATTATAGGTAACTAGTGTAGGATCGGTGTTACAGTTATATACTTGCATCCATAACAAATGATAGGCATCTATATGAAGAACATTAGCAATTTATTTATCTTCTATGGTTACATATTAGTGTTTTGGTTCTGTAATTTTCTTGAAATTGTTGGTGATTGGCTTCCTGTAAAACTACTTCACAACAAACTGGTTTAACAACTAGTTTTATTTAATTTGTTTTATTAGTCTGATTTTTCTTACAATTCATTATTACCAAGTTTTATGAGAAGAGTATCTTCGATACGTGGAGCATTAAGATGGGAGCCCCAAGGTTCATTACAACCCTGTTAAGGAAAGAAAAACAGAGTTTGTGATACAGATTTTTGAGGGCCCAAAAAGTTTGTATAACATAACCCTAACAACATCTTAGAATCTAGTTTTTGAAGATTCTACAAAATAAAACAACACAAACAAGCTTCAAGATATATGTGGTTCATCCAAAACTGGCCTAATCTGTGGGGAGACCAACAAGAAAAAGAAGAAGAAAAAGAAGTATAAATCTAGAGTACAAGAGAGTGATAATCCACCGCTTTAAGTCTCTATGTGAGATCCCAAAGGTATCACCCACCTCCCAACTTGATACAAATGTTTATTCATTGAGAAGAACGTCCTCAATAGCCCGTCTATGCTGGTGAAGAACCACCCCTCACACCTGGACATTCTCCAAATCCATTAATTACATACATACAATCTTTGTGCATGCCTTCTGTTCAATGCTTAATAGTGATCTTACCATGTTTATATTTTTTTACTGTAGATTAGAATTAAGCTTATCATGACACAATGAGTTAGTCTCAGTAAGAGCTAAAGTTGAAAGTACACTTGACATTTGAGTACACACTAGGTGCAAGGTATCGAACAAAATGAGCTAAGTGGTGCATCTAATGTAAAATTTGTGCAATGTGATCGAAAGTCATGATATGAGTAATTAAAAATATGAATATTATCGTAAAATAAAAGCAGTCAAATGAAAAATAATTTTTTAAAAAATGATATCTTAGATCTTGTAGGTTCAGTAAGTTCAAATATTAAAGCATCTCCGTCTTCCAACTTTTGGTCCTTTGCAAAATCTCTCCACCCCACCACTAAGAGGTGTTTGCCTTATGTTAGGATAGTTATGGGTCAGAAGCTACCTCACAACTAAAATAAAATTGAGATAATGCAGATAAAGTGGACACAAGTATTTTACGTGGAAAACCCCCCAAAGAAGATGGGGTAAAAACCACGGACAAGTGTAGGAGGATTTTACTATTGAAAGTAAAGTTTACAGTATATTCTCTCTAAATATAAGGAGAAAACAATTTCATTCTCTCTTATAGTAGGAGAAATAATTCTCTCTCACAAATTTGAGTAAAATACACAGTAGACAAACTATCTCTAAGGAGATACAATATTATCTCTTTTGAGAAAACTCTTCTAGTCCTCTTTTTTTTTAATCCCTCTTTCTTCTTCCTCACATCTGTTGTATCTTCACTTCTTCAAAGAGGTCAATTTTATAGGGAGTGAGAGAGGAGAAACGTGAAGAAATGTCACCATCACCTATCCCTTTTCTTTCCCCCTGTTTTTCTTTGGTCCAATTTTTGTCTTGGGCGATGCACACCTCCATCCAATTTTTCTTTCTTTAGTCATGGGAGGTGCCTACTTGTGGGCCCCCCGGCCATTCTCCCACTTTAAGACTTGATTGTGGATTCATCATGTCTCCACACCATCCTTGCTACCTTGCCACTGTCATGCTGCTTACGTTACTGCTAGACCACACGAGAATCTACACATTCAAACTTCTAACTGTTGATCGGCTTGGTCATGATATCTGCTAGGTTCTCATCGGTGTGAATCTTTTGCATATCCACACTTTCTTCCTCCACTACTTCTCGAACATAGTGATATTGAACTCTTATGTGTTTTGTCTGTGAATGAAAGGTTAGATTCTTTGTGATGTGCAAGACACTCTGACTGTCACAAAATAGAACAATCTTCTCCCACTTGTGCCTGAGCTCCTCCAATAACCTTTGAATCCAGAGTGCTTCCTTGCATGCTTCTATAGCCGCCATGTATTCTGCTTCCGTTGTAGATAGAGCCACAACAATCTGCAGTTTCGAAACTCAACTTACCACTCCTCCTGCAAGTGTAAACACATTGCCCATATTGGATTTTCTTTTGTCAAGATCCTCTAAAAAATCTGAGTCCACATAGCCCCAGACAGTTAATTCTGATCCTCTGAAACATAATGAAGCATATGAAGTTCCTCTGAAATATCTCAGAATCCCCTTCACTATACTCTAATTTTTTCTACCAGAATTCGCCATGTATTGACTAACCACTCCCACTGTTTGTGCAATGTCTGGTCTTGTACATATCATAACAAACATCAAACTTTCCACTGATGATGCATACGATACTTGAGACATCTTCTTCCTCCCTGCTTCATTGTTAGGACACATCTCGGAGGATAACTTGAAATTAACAGGCAGTGGGGTAGAAATTAGCTTACAATCTTGTATGTTGAAGTGCCGCAAAATCTTGTTGAAGTAGTTCTTCTGGGAAAGCCAAATTTTCATATTATTTTTGTCTTGATGAATCTGCATTGCTAGAATCTTGTTTGCTGGTCCCAAGTCCTTCATGTCAAACTCCCTAGCCAATTGTGCCTTCAATTTTTGGATTCGATCTTTGTTGGTGTTGAATTCTAAATGCAAAATAACTCAACAACGATGACGACGACAAGATGCAAGAACTATAGAATCAAAACAAGAGAATAAAGAACAATCAAAAGCAACACACAAGAACACACAAGATTTTTTCGAGGTTCACCCAAAACAATGGCTACTTCCCCGCGTAGAGCCACTCCTGCGATTTCCAATAGAAATATGAAGATTAGGTTTACAAATCTCTCAAGAACTCACCACCAAGGTGTAGGGTTTCTCTCTATCCCTCTCTCTCTTAATGACGGCTGGTAGATCTCTATTTTCTTTTCACTTAACCCTAAAATCGTACACAATGCAATATATATAGGATTCCACAACTTCAATCTCAGCTACTCATCAATCAGCATCGGGAGTGTCGACCGCAACATCATGATGGTCGAACGGTTCTTTCCTTCGACTGAACGAAGTCCAATAGAGAGCAGGTCGGTCGACTGCACGGTCGACCGATTGCCTCTTCAAGTTACAGAATTGAATCAGAGAGCAGGACGGTCGACTGCGCAGTCGACCGTACACTTGCCTGGAGCGCGATCGGGGGGTGCGGTCGACCGCAACTCTGCCTGTAGCTTCAAACCACTTCTGACCTCTTGCTTCCACTTCGACTCTCTTTCTCATCTGACTTCTTCAACCCTGTTATCGTGTATTGGATCCACAAACCCCAACAATCTCCCACTTGGAGACATATACACGAAGTTTCTAACCTGTTCTTCATTCTTCCATTGGCCTAGTCTAGGCCTGTGCCTCTGCGAGTCTCCTCAACAATTAACCTGGAGATAATCCGATAGCGGTAAAGCAAAACTGGTGTCACCTGCTATCCACCACCTTAGTGAGCATATCCGCCGGATTCTTAGTGCCAAGAATCTTAGTTAGCTTCAACCATTTCTTCTCAACCGCCATTCTGATAAAATGATACCTCATTTGAATGTGCCGAGTCTTAGAGTGATATGCCGAATTTTTTGCCAAGAAAACTGCACTTTGACTGTCACACCATAGTTCACCTATGGGTTGCTTCCTGCCTAACTGTTACATAAGCTCCGAAATCCACAACATGTCTTTCGTCACTTCTGTAAGTGCCATATACTCTGACTCCGTGGTTGACTGAGCTACAACCATTTATAACTGCGAAGCCCAACTAATAGTTGTTCCTCCAATTGTAAATACATACCCTGTAGTACTTCTACAACCATCACGATCACCCAAAAAATCCACATCCACATAATCTCCCCCAAAACAAAGAGAGTGATCTGAAGTACCTGCTAGATATCTAAGAATCCACCTTACTGTATCCCAATATTGTTTACCTGGATTCTTCATGCAACAACTGACAACTCCCACTGCCTGTGCGATGTCTGGTCTTGTAGACATCATTGCATACATCAAACTCCCAACAGCTGAGGCATAAGGAATAGCAGCCATTTCCTCCATCTCCGCCTCTGTCTTAGGAAAAAAATCCATTGATAACTTGAAGTGAGCAGCCAAGGAATAAGTGACTGGCCTCACACAATCCATATTGAATCTCTTCCATACCTTCTTCACATAGTCCGCTTGCGATAACCAAAGCTTCTTGCTACTCCTATCTCTACTAATCTTCATGCCGCGGATTTGCTTTTTTTCACCCAAGTCCTTCATTGAAAACTCCGAAGCTAGAGCCTTTTTCACTTCCTTGATCTTCTCCATACATGAACCTGCTAACAGCATGTCGTCCACATACAACGCCAATGTAACTATATCATTATCCTAATATCTATGAACATACACACAATGATCCGTTTTGCACCTATCGAAACCTTTCCCTTTCATGAAGAAATCAAACTTCAAGTACCATTGCCACGGTGCTTGTTTGAGCCCATAAAGACTCTTCTTCAATCGACACACCATGTCTTTCTTTTCTTTAGCTTCAAAACCTGTGGGTTGTCTCATGTACAGCTCTTCTTCAACATCACCATGGAGAAATGTTGTCTTCACATCCAACTGCTCTAAATGTAAGTCTTTAACTGCCACAATACTAAGAAAAATCATAATAGAAGCGATCTTCACAACTGGTGCAAAGATATCATTATAATCAATACCTTCTCTTTGAGAGAATCCTTTCACAACAAGCCTCGCATTGTACCTCTTACTACCATCTGCCTTATCTTTGATTCTGAAAACCCATTTGTTTATAAGAGTGCGCTTCCCTGTAGGTAACTTGGTCAACTTCCAAGTTTGGTTCTGTTCTAAGGAGTTTATCTCGTCCTTCATGGCTAACTCCCACTGAATTCGAGCCTCATCCCTCAAAGCCTCCTTATGAGTCCCTGGCTTTCCTGAATCCGTGCACAGAACATGCTCGTGAACAACACTAACTAATGGATCAAATATCTTGGTTGGCCTCCTTTCTCGTGTCGATCTCCTCAATGTGGGTATCGGTTCACCGACAGGTTCAGGTTCCCCGAACTGTTCTGGCTATACCTGTTCATCTTAGATAACCTACTCATTCCCAATAGGCTCACCATGAGGCTCCTGTGCTGCCTGTGGTACCTGTACCTGCAGCTACACTTTAAGCCCCCCACCACTAGGGCCTCCTTCGGAATCAGAATCTGAGTCCGAGTCTGAACCCCAATCTGATTCTGAACTGGTTGTACTGTCTTGACCTGTGTGCCTGTCCTTGTATAGAACCTCTTCATTGAACACTACATTCCTACTGCGAATGATTTTGTTATCCACAAAATCTCAAAGTCTGTAACCATACTCATCGCCACAGTAGCCAATGTGTAATACCCTGCAAAATAAAATAATTTATTTTGCATTATTAAATAATATTAAATTTTTAAAGTTGACTATTTTGACTATTTTTCAAATTTGTCGATTTTACACGTGCAAATATTTTTGGTGCAAATATCCAATTTTATATTTTTAATAAATTCTCCTACTTATAATGGAGTATATTCTAAATTTTGGGACTTTTCCGAGAAAAGAAAACTATTTTTATAAATACTTCGATAGAGATGGGCTTTTATGTAAAAAGCTGTTTGTATCTCAAACAAATAATGAAAATTCGTTTTTACTGACTCTTGGGCTTGCCATGGTCATCATTGAAAATGAAATCTATTTAAATTCTATTTAGAGTCAATTTGGTAAAGATTTAAACAAATATGGTGTTTTTGCAAATATGAAATTTATGTTGGATCTTGTGCAAATGTTTTCCTGGAAAGTAAAAGTCAGATATTTTAATTGGAAAATCTAATATTTATTATTAGATATTATTTCTGAATTTTCTGGATTTTTACGAATATTTTATGGCGTATTTGCAAATATTACAAAAAGGACTTTTGTGCAAAATTACCACTTTTAGTACAAATCCAAAATTTTAATTTTTCTGGGCTATGCTAGATGGTTAGACAACTCAGTAGTAAAAGGATTTGGTTTTATTTTAATTTATTTAATTTATTTAACTATTTTATTAAAGAAAGGTTTATATATGTAAAGTAATAATTTGTTAAGGGATGTTTCCATAAACTTGTAAAACCCTATAAACTCCAGATTTTGTCCTATATTATAGTCATTATAGCCGTCCCTCTCCTCTGCAAAAATAAAATATATTTTTACCATTAATTTCTTGGAGATTTAAGGAGGGGATCTTGGATTTCGCAAAAGAAGAGCTTTTCTTATTCTTCATTAATTCGATTGGATTTCGTCATTAAGATGAGTGACTTGTTTTGTTTCATTTTGTCTTGTGTATGTTGTATGTGAGTGATACAATTGTTTTGTTTGTTCTTTGAATGTTGTATGTGGTAATTCATCTACTAGAAAGCATGTTAGGGTTTGAGTATGAATAGGTACATGATAGATTTGATGGATTGATGAATTAAAATTTGAAACTTGTGAAACTCTAGTTGTTTATGAATAAAATTGTATGTGGGTAATTCGGGATGGATGAATGACCTATTAGAGATCATGGGTAGGCTATTTTCTTTTGGATTGATGTTGGATTGATCGAATATGGTAGATTTCGTGCATAAATTTAATAAAGATGAGATTTCTATCACTTTTGAGTATTGGTTGAATGAAACTTGATATGGTGGTGTTATAAAGTGATTATGTTTATGAGTTATGATGGTGAATTAGTTTAAGAAATTTGGAGAAAGAATTTATGAATCAAGGAATCATGTCTTGAGAATCGAAATTTGGGATCGAGTTGAGTTTGAGGAAATATATCCAAATTGGGGATTTTTGAGATTTTGGTATCGATATGGTTTGGATCTGAATACGAAGCTATTTCAATGAATAATTGTGTTTTTTTTGAAACTCTATTTTGATTATATGCACAATTCATATTTTGATTGAAAGAAATCAACAAATCACTATTTTTATAAATTCAAGTAGTTTTGATTTAGTTTCAGGGACTATTATAAATCCTATAAGTTGTATTTGATCAAATAAGAAATACGCTTTTTGTGGAAATCATTTTCATAAAGTAAAACTACGTATCAGTTGAAATGTGTACAACCAAAATCTGTAGTCTGCAGGTCGACAGTCGACCGGTGTGACTTTACAGTCAACCGTCGCGACCTGGCTACTGTGTTCTCTAGTTTTCTTGAAATTTCGTTCTGGACAGGATACTACTTAGAATTATTTTCTCAAAGTTATTGGATTTTTCATTTTGGACACTCGACTTATGACTTTTTACACTCGACCGATACTACTTAGAACTATTTTCTCAAAGTTATTGGATTTTTCGTTCTGGACAGTCGACCAATGACTTTTTACAGTCAACTGATACTACTTAGAATTATTTTCTCAAAGTTATTGGATTTTTTACTCTGGATAGTCGACCTACGCTTGTCTATAGTCAACTGATACTGATGTATCTTTATCTCTTTGAATGTTCTTTTAAATGATTTATTCTCTAAATGTTTTTAATCTATAACTTACTATTTATACTTTATCTTCTACTGAAATATGTGTTCAAGTGGGTTAACTGAGCAATTTATATTGGAAGATTGGTTTGGATATTTGGGTGTGAGTCTCTAGAGGGTGTGTGTGATCCTAGTATACTGGCAGTTGAGATATTTATGTTTGGGCCCGTTGAGACATTTTAGTTGATCAGTTGTTGAGTTAAGTCCGGTGGGGTACACCAACTTTAGAAGATACGTAAAGTAATTAAATAACCTAAATAATAAGGACAGGAACTAGTGGTGATATGATGAACGAGAATATGAGTTATGGACCTCAGTATGGCTTGCGGTGTGAAATAATCTCCGGAATTATCCAGGTGTGAGTGAAATAGTCTCCGGAATTACTTGTGGTGTGGGATTGATCTCTGGAATTATCGGGGTCGAGGTGACGCACATGTGGTATTCGTGTAATGAGGTGCCATCGCTTGCGGTGTGGGGTATTCTCGAAGATTCTCAGGTGTGAGTGAAATAGTCTCCGGAATTATCTGTGGATAGAGATTGATCTCCGGAATTATCGAGGCATGGGCTAATACTCACAGTTTATCTTTATCTCGTAGTAGTCGTCGTGTTAGGACTAGTTGCATAGTGGGGGATTAAACCCTATAATGTGAAGACATTAAGGGCTTGCATCGGACCTATGTAGAGTGGGATGCATAGACTCCAATAAGTACGCATTAGAGAGTCAGCATATAGAATTTGTGTTTTCTTGATTTGGTTTCATGCATGTGTTTTTCCTGTTTTCTACACTTGACACTTAGTATAGCTTCACTTGTTGTGTTTTCGCGTTTCGTGATTTTCCTATATTCACTAACTCCTGTTTATTTCCTGTTGTTGATGAATCCATGCTTTACTTATGTTGTTTGTTTTTATGTCACTCACACCGTTATGGCTGACCCCTGTAGTTTTGGGGGTTAGGGTTATCTCTAGCCCCATATTTTACAGGTGATTACCTATAGCTTGGGATTTGGATGCTTGAGTTAAAGTGATGTAATGACTTATATAATATGTAAAAGAAAGTGTTGTAAAGAAAGAAATTTGTAATTCAAGGTGTTTTGTATTTCGCTGTGCTTTATAAACAATTGATGTAATAAAAAGTTTTAATTTTCCCTGTATTTGGTTGCTATGTTTATTATTACATTGAAGTTGATGCTGGGAATCGTGCCATGTATTTCTGAGATATTATGTTGGAAATTCGGGGCGCTACACAATGAACGCACACCTCCTAGACTTAGAGTCCAACTTCTTTCTTTCTTCCCTGTCAATTAGTGCATATGCCATACAACCATAAACTTTCAAATGCAAATAATTAACAGTTTTACCTGACCATAGTTCTTCTGGAATGGTCCCATTAAGGGCACTAGACGGATAATGGTTAATCAAGTACACCATTGTATCAACTATAACGGCCCAAAGATGGACTGGAAGACCCGCATGAAGTCTCATGCATCTATTCCTTTCTAGTATCGTGCAGTTCATCCTTTCTGCTACACCATTCTCCTGTGGAGTCTTAGGAACTATCTTGATTCCTTTGATACCTTCCCTTGCCAGATAGTTAACAAACTCTTTGCTTGTGTACTCACCTCTGTTGTCTGACTTTATTGCTTTCACCTTGCAACCCGTCTCATTCTCAAACCTGGCCTTCCAAGCTCTGAATGCCTTAAATACTTCTGATTTCTCGCGAATTGCATAAACCCAAACCTTTCTTGTAGCATCATCGATGAATGTGACGAAGTATTTCTTACCAGTATTAAGAGAAATCCTGAGCTGGTCCCCACACATCTGTATGTATCAACTCTAGCTTCCCAAGCTTCTTCTCACGCCCACCCAACTGAAAGCTAACTGTCTTCTGTTTGCCCATCACACAATTCTCACAAAAATCTATCTCAACCTTCTTCAGCCTCGGCAAAAAATCCCTAGAACAAAGCTACTTGACAACCTTTTCACCAAGGTGCCCCAACCTGACATGCCATAGAATTAAAGAGGAACTATTTTCTGATGTTGTAGCAATGATATCACCTGAATCACCTCCCCTGAGTAAGTACAACGTGTCACCACGTTTTTCTTTTGCCACCAACCTGGCACCTGTAGTCACCTTCCATTCTTCATGCCCAAAAGTTGTTGTGAACCCTTCTTTGTCTAGTTGCTAGTTGAGATCAAGTTTTTCTTCAAGCTCAGAATATGTCTTATATCATTCAAGACCAGTTACCCACCATTGCCAGCCTTCACTCTCACAGTGCCTCTACCTACAACTGGACATATCTGCCCATTACCAACTGAAACTGCACCAAAATCACTTGTACTGTAATCCTTAAAAACATCCCTCATGGGAGTACAATGATAAGAAGCACCTGAGTATATACACCTATCATCTTGCAAAATATTAAATCCAGCAGATTAACACAATTCATCTAGACGGGGTTCAATACTTACCACATTGGCTACTTGTGACCCTGATTGTGCTTTCTTATATTCCTCGCATTGGTCTCTCCTGTGTCCTTGCTTCTTGCAGTACCAACACTCACCTTTGCGATGTCATGTTCTTGACTTGGACCTGTGATTCCTGCTCTGTGACTTTCCTCTGTTGTTACTTCTACCACAGTTATCAACTGACAGTGCGGCATTGCTAGGATATGACACTGAAGTCTCTCCATGTCTTTTCCTCCTTGCATCCTCATTCATAATGCTGCTTATAACATCCTTTAGGGTTGTCATATCAGTCATGGTGCTTGTAATAGTCTGCTCTACTGTGCCATAACTATCGGGAAGACTGGATAGCAACAACTACGATTGGGCCCTCTCCTCAAACTATAATGGAACCCTCGTTCCCGTAAATATATAATTTCTGAATAATTTTCTGTATTTCAAATTATTTGTAAATTTAGTTGTGTTAAATTCATTTTAAATTTTCTATTAAAATATTTTCTAATCGAGAATTATGGTTATTTTGAATAAGGGTATATTTTACTTTACTTTCTATTTTATAATTGATCGACTATTTATATTTTAGCCAAATAAAAAATATTCAGATTTACTTTAATAAATTGATAAGCTAAAATTCCTATATTTTTATATAACCTCGTTGCCATCAATTTATTAATTTGCTATTATTATTATTATTATTATTATTGTGGTGAGTATTATTGTTATTGCTATTATTATTATTATTTGTTGTACTATTATTGCTACTACCATTATCATTAATTTTCGTGTTTTCATTATTAGTGTTATTATTATTATTTTTGTTAAAGCCCAGTTTTGATCTATATTATATTATCTAATTATTTAAATTAAAACTCATTGATTTGATCGACATTGTATTATTAACTATTTAATTTGAAGTCCAAAATTTAGCCCATCTCCTATTGGATTTTAACTCAAACCCATATCTGTCTCTTATTGGATTCTAGCCTACTCTAAACCCAAGACCCATGACCCAATTCCCTTTCTATTTATGTGTTGACCAGATCAAATTCTACTCCAACAATCAATCCCTAGAATCTGTCCTAAATCAAGAAACCCCCTAATTAATATCCCTAATAATAAGCATTCCCGTAACCCGCTCCTCTCAATAACTTCCCTCTTTATTATTATATTACTATTTTAATCTAATCCCTCACCCGTTCTCTCTCTCTCTCTCTCCGCACCCTCTCTCCCCCTCCCCTGTTCCAAAAAAAAAAACCACAGAGCCCATCTTCCTCCTTCTTCCTCCCGCTCGAGCTTCCCCTTCGCTCCAGCCTCAGCGGGCCGCCTCGCCACCCTATCCCTGTGCCCCACCGCTACAGCCCCTAACTTCCATCTCGCCTCTGCCTGCCCATCGTTCCTCCTCCACTATTCCGCCACTGCTGTCGTTTCCCCCTCCGCTCGATCACCCCCATCCTCCGCTCGCCTTACGCCCAAGCATTGTCCACCCACAGTCGCCGTCGTCTTCCCTCGTACCTCAACGAGCGCCATCAGCATCATCCTCGCCTTCGAGCACTTCCAGCTCGAATCGCCGCTCCGCAGTCGTCATCCTCCTCGCTGTGGTCGCAGCTACCCTGTGCCGTCGCTCCAGCGTCGCCAGACCCTTCGTCACTCCTGTTCTCCACCATCGTCTCGACACAACCACAGTCGAGTCCTCACTGCTCGTCTCTTTCCTCCCATCCACCACCATCGCCTATCCCGTCGCCTCCTATGTCCCGTTGTCCGCCCTTGTTCGCGTCGCTCGCAGTCGCCGTTTCCACTCCCCCACACCCTCTCTCCCTCTCCCTTTCTGTCGAAGCGAAGGAGAAGAAGCACAGTAAACACGTGTGTGCGGTTCGTAAGTTCAGGGAGTGGGAAATTGGGTTGCTGATTGGTGTTGTGGTGAACGGGATCCACGCTCGGCGTTTGTTTTTTTGTGTGTGGGGGGGGTGCTGAGTGGTGCTTTTGGTGTTCGCTGTTCGGGAGGAGAGAGATCCGACCCGCTGTTTTGCTATTGTGTGAGAGAAGATCTGTTTGCTGTGTTGATGTGGAATTGTGTTGCTGATTTGGGAGTTTGCTGTTTGCTTTCACACGTGATTTTGGAGTGTCGCCCGGGATTCTAATCCCGTTATTCTCTCGTTCACATCGGAATCGTCAAATCAGGCAAGTATCTCTTGTACAAATTCGTTGTTCTAGTACAAGCTTCTTTGCATAAATACTGCAAGTATATTTCTTGATTCTAATTTGCATTCATAAGTCGAATTCAATCTGTTACTATACAAAATCTTCTGATCCTGTATTCACATATGATCGTGAATACTTTATTGCCATATGCATGATATGAACACAAATTATTACACACATATGTACTCTTAGGACTATACATTATTATATGCATGATTGTTTTTCCTGTGATAGTAGTTAAATATGACATCTTGTTCTTGTTGTGGACAAAATAGGTAAGTGTACTCGGAAGGGGGCCCGTGTTTCCCATGATTACAAGTTATATGGAACTAAGTGCCACATCAGGGGTTGACGGGGGCCACCTCTAGAATCCATTACATGATTACAAGTTTACATGTTTCACACTACAAGTTTACACTCTACATGTTTCACGTTACAAGTTTGCACGTATCTCGAACAAGATACAATTGACATGTTTTACCTGAGTACACCGCCCTATAAAATCCACCACTAGGCCTAAACGTAACTGATTATTTGTAGCAACCATGTAGTAAAAAGATGGATGCATGAAGTGCTACCTAGATAGAATCAAACATTAGACTTAAGATTAATACGTGCACTTGCATGACCCAATTATATGTTTCATGTTCATGTTGAGTTGATATTGTTTACTTGATTACTCGTTTACATGCCACTTATTCCATAATGCCTTATTCATATCATGTTTACATATTGCATTTCCCCTATTTTATGACTCTCGATTCCTTGCTATTTTCCTGTTTTTCTTTTATTTTGTTTTGTACCTATTTTCCTTAGCTTGTACCGCTTGCCGCCCGTGACTTGTATTAACGGGCGTCTTCTTGTTTTCTTTTTTGCTTTTCTTTTTGTAATAATGGACTTGCAGGTCCGAATGGAGAGTTACCTGAAGGTGTCGCTGATCAAGTGTTTTAGCCTTATTGTTTATCATGTTATCTTTAGTTTGTGTTTTATTTCATGCAACTCTTTATTGTAATCCGGGCTTGTTTGACCCGTAACTATTTGTATTTCCCAGTTGTTGGTTATGTTATGGACTATGTCGTGAACTTTCATTATCATATTGTGATTTTACATGCCTGCGTGGTTTATTTGGTTATCTTGGTTGAGTTACTTGTACAACTCATGAATGGTGTGTTCGCATCATTTGCTGGGCCTTAGTCATGAGCCCGTATTCCCGTGTTTGGGAAGCGGGGCGTGATATTTAAACCCGACGATTCCAACTGATTGTAAACTGATGTGAATTATTTGCAAGTGTACAAAATCGCAACAAGTAATATAGTTAAGTGAAAAGAGTGTCGAACGCACAAGAACTAATTATTTTATTGAGTACCGAAATTACTAGATGAGCTACGATTTGGAAAACCGAATTTTAATAAATAAAGCAACTAAATTAAATTAATCAAAAGAACTAACTAAATTAATTTAAAAGAGAAGAATCAGAAATTTTTTTGATTTGTTAATGGCAAAATTAATTCGAGGGCTTTTAACTTCACCTAGTTAATCCCACGCAATTTATAATTCCATGTGAATAAAAAGATTATTTTTCCAAGTTGTAGACCAAAATCCCTAAATTATTCAATATTCTCTCTCAAGTAATATCAAAAATATTCTCAACTAATTATTTGTCATAGTTCATGTACAAATTACTAATTGAAAATTCATTAAGATCTATGGATTTCTTAACGGTCACATTAACAGCGGTTCACTCTTATAATGGTGTTTAATTTTATTAATCACAAATTACCAGTTCGGTCGCTCCATGATTTAATAGATCATACAAACATCGGTCAAACAATTGTAAGTATTAAGATAAAAAATCAAACACACAACCATGGAAAAATAGAAAAATAATATGGAAATAAAAATTGTGTTCTCAAAACTAGGCTACATCGAAGCCCTAGAAAAATAAATTTTAGTTCATAATAAAATTGCAATTAACAAATACTGTCTTGGATTGTATAATAAAAAATTAGACAAAGAGAAAAGAGATACAGAAAGAACAATTTTGTACAAAAAATATTGCAAACCAAACGCTTCGAATTGCATGCCAAAAGTCAAATCCCCTCTCTGTCGTTTTCCGAGCCACGTCAGCGAAGCTGACGTCAACCTTCTCTCCTCGTTTCGAGCATGTCCCGTTTCGTCTCGAAGTGCGTGACGCAGCAGAAGGAGCATGCCACATCACCGCGTGCCTGCTGCTGTCCTCTATTCGTTGCTTTGGGTTTCGAGCCGGAGTAGAAGGAGCACGCCACGTCACCGCTCCTGCCGTTTTCGTCTTCTACTCCGTCCCACTCTCTCCTAATTTATTATTTTTTTATTTTATTACTTTTTTATGAATAGAGGTTAGCCGTCGCTCTTCCCCTTCGTTAAGCGTTGTCTTCTTCTCTTGTTTGCTCTTCTATTTATAGGCACAATAAGTAGAGATTAGGGTTTATTTTTGCAGGAAAACCCTAATTCTTTACTTATTTGTTTCCTTCTTCTTCTCTTTCTTTTTCTTGAAACACGTGCTGCATACAAACAAAATAAATCAGAAATTAGGATTTAAAAATTAAAATAAAATTAATTAGTTTAAATTAATTGAACTAACTAAAAATCATATTAGCTATTTAAACCCTTTTAAAATTGTTTATTGCACTTTCATCTCAGTAGTCAAATTAAAATTTTTATCTTGCTTTTCACACAGCCAAATTGCAAAATTTAAAATTTAAAATTCAACAAAACAATAAAAATTAATCAATCATTATGTTTATTTTGTTTGTTGATTTTTGCCAAAAATCTTCACCTTTTGCATCAAAAATCTTATTCCTTTAAAAATAATTAATTAACTGAAAACTATGGAAATAAGATGAATTATAAACAATATAGACGAATACAAGCAATTTATATAGGTAAATGAGTACAAATATTTATATAAAAATTACACACATCAAATACCCCCAAACTTGAGATTTTGCTTGTCCTCGAGCAAAAAGTAAAACCATGAATAAAGGAATAATAATCAATAATAAGCTCAACTCATCTCACCAAGAGATCTCATCATGCATGCATCAAAATTTCAATTTAGAATATAAACAATAGCAAATAAAGTAAAACCAAGCATACCCACTTTCTCGAGTGCAATTATTCATTCATAATTCCCAACTCAATCATATTTGTCATGCAATTAATGTAATTATAGTATGTAGCAACTTCATCTGTGATTACCCCTTCTCACTACTACAAACCGAGTAGCAAACTAGAGTTTTTTTGTTTTTTTTTTTGGTCTCTTCGCTAAGTTATCACTTGACTTTTGACGCGAATGCAAACATTTGTGATGAATTCACCCGGTTACTCAACAAGTACAAACTTAGAGTGCTTTGCATACTCATATTTCAAGTTGCCGTTTGACGTAAAAGTAAACATTAGTGATGAATACCCCTAGTTACTAAGCAACTCAAAACATTGGACTAGGTAGACTTTATTCATATAATTTTTTTTTTCATTATTACTCTATTTACTTAAACTCTATTTATGACTAGATCAAAGGGGATAATCACAAGAAAAAACATCACATTTTTCTTTTATGTAAAATCACATGACTCTTACAATTGTGTAAGGAATTTTGAAATTCAATAATTCTAAAGTAAATATGTATGCTTAATCTTGCTTTATAAGTAATTGTCTATCCTATACAAAAAATCAATGCTTTAGCACAATAAAGAACTCAAAAGTGTAATGATAAGCCTAATTGAAATCCCTTTTGTTTTGTTTTTCTTTTCAAAAATGTATATTTTTTTAAAAAAAAATTGTAACCCTTCCCCCAAACTTGAATATCACATTGTCCTCAATGGGAAAGGAAAATAAAAATAAAATAGAATGCAAAAAGTTCATAATTTCTCTCTTGATTCCTCTTAAAATTCTGCACGCGTGACGTTCAGTGTTTCAGCGATATCTAGAGCTGTAGTTGTCCAAATGGGTTGATTCTTTTTGTTCTGGAAAGCTAAGACAATTGCCTACAAACACTTTTTCAGATTCTGACTCCATCCTGCTCAAAAATAGCTATCAATTCAGGTGTAGAAAACAGCTCCGCCCGGCAACTTTCAAACTCGTGCAATCCTACAAAATAAAATCAGAAACTAAAATTAAAATAAACTAAAACAAAAATTAATTCTAATGCAGTAAAAATAAAACATGGGTTGCCTCCCAAGAAGCGCTAAGTTTTAAGAATTCATCCAGACGTTGTAGCTGAGATGGTTATGTAACGCCAAAATCCAACAACATACGAGCCTCTTTTCCAATAATTCTCTTCATATGTGGATTAGATTTTTTCTATGCATCCGTCAAGCTTGATGGTAGCGGCTCGATATTCAGTCGTTTCTTTCTTGAAGATGGAGTCTTTGATATCCCCACCTCCTTGAAGGTCAGCTGAGAAAATGGATAATAGATGGTGCCGCTTCCAAATACATAACATATTCAAAAATATTTTCTTTTTCAGATTCAAGACTTGCTGAATTTGTTGGACATACTTCGATTAGTAACTTTTCAACTTCAGCCTTATGTTTCTCGCCCACAATTAAATCAGTTTCACTTACTTGAAAATATGACTGTTCTTCAGTAGAAAACTTCTTGGATTTAAAGACATCAAAAGTTACTTGCTCATGCTGCGTTTGTTGCTTCACAATTGGTTCGAACTCATCTTCCTTTTCAACCACATTTTGTTCGTCATTTTCTTCTTGTGGTTGCTCAATTGTCCTCCCACTTCTTAGTGTTATTGCTTTGACATGCTCATTGTGATTAACCACTATGTTTCTTGGTAATGTTCCTGCCGTTCTTTCATTAAGAATATTTGAAATTTGACAAATTTTAACCTCAAGATTGCGAATTGAAGCTAAAGTTGAAATTGCAACATTTTGGATTGCCAAATCTATCTTCTGCATGTATTGCTCTGTCTTCTGCATGTGTTGCGTGAACATCTCTTCTAGTGTCGGCTTCTTTTCTTGATGCTGAAAATTCTGAAGTGGTCTAATTGCTCCTCCGTGATCGTTGTTCCAAGAAAAGTTGGAGTGATTTCTCCATCCCGGATTGTATGTGTTTGCATAATGATTGTTTTGCCTTTGAAAGTTTGACACAAAATTTGCATGTTAAGCATTTGATGGAGCAAAAGGGTTCCCCACTTGGCAATCTGCACTTGAATGATTTCCTGCACAAAAATCACAAATAATATTAGATTGAATATCATTAAAATTCATATTGCCTAATTGTTTAGATAAAGTAGCAATTTGTGCAGTTAAAGTAGTAATAAGATCATGTTCAAAAACTCCAGCCACTTTTCTTGGCATTGTTCTCTCTGAAGACCACTGGTAATTATTAGATGCCATCTCCTCTAAAAGTTCATAGGCTGCTTCATGAGTTTTACTCATAAGTGTACCTCCAGCTACTGCGTCAACCATTGATCGATTTGTAACTCCCAAACCATTATAGAATATTTGAATTTGCAGCAATTTCGAAAGTTCATGTTGAGGACACTTTCTCAATAACTCTTGTACCTCTCCCATGCATCATACAAAGACTCGGTCTCAAATTGGGTGAATGTGGTAATATCATTTCTTAGCTTCGCTGTCTTTGCCGACGAACAATACTTAGCTAGAAATTTTCGTGCAAATCCCTCCCAAGTAGTAATACTACCGGGTGGTAGAAAATTTAGACAAGCCAAGCCTTATCTCTTAGTTAAAAAGGAAAGAGTCTCAATCAAATTGCATCATCTGATACTCCATTGTGCTTGAAAGTGCCACAAATTTCCAGAAAGTTTTCAATGTGAACATAAGGATCCTCGTGCGATAGTCCCCAAAATTGAACAGTCTGTTGAATCATTTGAATTATCTTCAGTTTAATCTCAAAATCGTTTGCTTCAATTGTAGGCCTTTTGATGCTTGATGTTGCTCCATGAATTGAGGGCATAGCATAGTCTCTCAAAGCCTTGTTCTCATAATTCGCCATGATAATGTACTTGTATGTCCTGAAATATATGTATTGAAAAAAAAATAAAAAATAAAAAAAAGTACGTCAAAAGAAAATAAATAGGTAAAATAATAATAAAACAAAAAAAATACAAAAAAAAATCCAAACTAGTAATAATCTAGTAATTTTCAATATCAATAAAAAAATAACTAGTCCCCGACAGCGGCGCCAAAAACTTGATGTGAATTATTTGTAAGTGTACAAAATCGCAACAAAGTAGTATAGTTAAGTGAAAAGAGTGTCTAACCCACAAGGACTAATTGTTTTATTGAGTACCGAAATTACTAGATGAGCTACTATTTGGAAAACCGAATTTTAATAAATAAAGCAACTAAATTAAATTAATCTAAAGAACTAACTAAATTAATTTAAAAGAGCGGAATCTGAAATTTTGTTGATTTGTTAATGGCAAAATTAATTCTAGGGCTTTTGACTTCACCTAGTTAATCTCACACAATTTATAATTTTATGTGAATAAAAAGATTATTTTTTCAAGTTGTAGACCAAAATCCCAAATTATTCAATAATCTTTCTCAAGCAATATCAAAAATATTCTCAACTAATTATTTTTCATAGTACATGCACAAATTACTAATTGAAAATTCATTAAGATCTATGGATTTCTTAACGGTCACATTAACAGTGGCTCACTCTTGTAATGGTATTTAATTTTATTAATCACAAATTACCAGTTCGGTTGCTCCATGATTTAATAGATCATACAAACGTCGGTCAACCAATTGTAAGCATTAAGATCAAAAATCAAACACACAACCATGGAAAAATAGAAAAATAATATGGAATTAAAAATTGTGTTATCAAAACTAGGCTACATCGAAGCCCTAAAAAATAAAATTTAGTTCATAATAAAATTGCAATTAACAAATATTGTCTTGGATTGCATGATAAAAAATTAGACAAAGAGAAAAGAAATACAGAAAGAACAATTTTGTACAAAAAAAAAAAATTACAAACCGAACGCTTCGAATTGCATGCCAAAAGTCAAATCCCCTCTCTGTCGTTTTCCGAGCCTGACGTCAGCCTTCTCTCCTCGTCTCGAGCCTGTCCAGTTTCGTCCCGAAGTGCGTGACTCAGCAGAAGGAGCATGCCACGTCATCGGGTGCCTGCTACTGTCCTCTATTCGTCGCTTTGGATTTCGAGCCAGAGCAGAAGGAGCACGCCACGTCACCGCTCTTGCCATTTTCGTCTTCTGCTCCGTCCCTCTCTCCTTTAATTTATTATTTTTTTATTTTTATTACTTTTTTATGAATAGAGGTTAGCTGTCGCTCTTCCCCTTTGTTAAGCGTTGTCTTCTTCTCTTGTTTGCTCTTCTATTTATAGGCACAGTAAATAGAGATTAGGGTTTATTTTTGCAGGAAAACCCCAATTCTTTATTTATTTGTTTCCTTCTTCTTCTCTTTCTTTTTCTTGAAACACGTACTGCATACAAACAAAATAAATCAAAAATTAGGATTTAAAAATAAAAATAAAACTAATTAGTTTAAATTAATTGAACTAACTGAAAATCATATTAGCTATTTAAACCCTTTTAAAATTATTTATTGCACTTTCAGCTCAATTGGCAAATTAAAATTTTTACCTTGCTTTTCACACGGCCAAATTGTAAAATTTAAAATTTAAAATTCAACAAAACAACAAAAATTAATAAATCAATATGTTTGTTTTGTTTGTTGATTTTTGCCAAAAATCTTCACCTTTTGCATCAAAAATCTTATTCCTTCAAAAATAATTAGTTAACTGAATCTATGGAAATAAGATGAATTATAAACAATATAGACGAATACAAGCAATTTTTATAGGTAAATGAGTACAAATATTTATATAAAAATCAGACACATCATAAACCATACAAAGGTTGTTGATGTGCTCAGCATCCGAACCCCTTTCTGACAACTTCAAGTTAACCAACTTCTTTAGGTGTAAGATCTGGTTTGCTGCATTCGGCTTCTCAAACATGTCTGTCAATATCTCCATTGCCTCCTTTGCGGTTCTTGCCTTCTCAATGTGAAATAGCGCCTTCCTGCTCAGCGACAACTGAATCTGCCCAAACGCTTTATGATCCAATCTATTCCAGGCCGCCAACGCAATCTGATCGACCTCCACCCCTTTGGCTTCACCCCAAACAACGGATCATCTAGATCCGTCTGTCGGAGATACGCAATCATTTAGATATTCCACATTGTGAAACCCGTTCCATCGAACTCCTTGACTCTACTCTTGTCCCCCATCTCAATCAATACTACCAACTTGTAGCTCTGATACAGCTTAGTTGAATTCTAACTGCGGAATAACTCAACAACGACGACGTTGATGAGATGCAGGAACTATAGAATCAAAACAAGCGCACAAAGAACAACCAAAAGCAACACACAAGAACACACAAGATTTTTCTAGGTTCACCCAAAACAACGGTTACTTCCCCGCGCAGAGGTACTCCTGTGATTTTCACTAGAAATATGAAGATTCTGTTTACAAATCTCTCAAGAACTCACCATCAAGGTGTAGGGTTTCTCTCTATCTCCCTCTCTCTTAATAACGGCTGGTTGATCCCTATTTTCTTTTCACTTAACCCTTAAATTGTACACAATATAATATATATAGGATTCCACAACTTTAATCTCAACCAGTCATCAATCAGCGTCGGGACGGTCGACCGCAACATCATGACGGTCGACCGGTTCTTTCCTTCGACTGCACGAAGTCCAATAGAGAGTAGATCGGTCGATAGCGCGGTCGATCGGTCACCTCTTCAGGTTATAGAATTGAATCATAGAGCGGGGACGGTCGACTGCGCGGTCGACCGTCCACTTTCCTAGAGCGCGGTCGGGGGTTCGGTCGACCGCAACTCTGCCTGTAGATTCAAACCACTTCTAACCTCTTGCTCCCACTTCGACTCTCCTTCTCATCTGACTTCTTCAACCCCATTATCGTGTATTGGATCCACAAACCCGAACAGTTGGGGTCTGCTACTAACATGTCATCCACAGAGAACAATAGAATAATGAAGTCATCACCACCTTAATCCTTTTGTAGTACATACAATGGTCTGAACGAGTCTGTTGTATCCAAGGCTAATAATGAAGGAATCAAAACTCTTGTACCAACACCTTGGTGCATGTTTGAGACCGTACAGAGATTTGTTCAACCTACAAACCAAGTTCTCCTTGCATGTTTCAACAAAACTTTCTAGTTGGTGCATATAAATTTCTTTTTCAAGATCTCCATGAAGAAAAAGCAGTTTTCACATCTAATGCTCTAGATGTTGGTTAAATGTAGCACACATCGCTAAGACTACTCTGACTGTTGTGAGTCGAACCACAGATGAAAATATCTCATTGAATACAATACATTCTTTCTGAGCATATCCTTTCACCACCAATCTTGCACGACACCGCTCCACTTGGTCATTACCCTCGTGCTTGATCTTGTGGACCCATTTGTTGCCGATGACCTTTTTTCCTTGTGATAGCGTAACAAGATCCCATGTCCTGTTCTTGTGTAGAGCATCAATTTCATCCCACATTGCTGCCATCCATAAGAATTCATCCGAGCAATTGATTGCCTCATGGAAAGATGATGGCTTTCCATCCTGTGTTAAAAGATAGTATGCAACAATGATCTTTGTAACATACTGCAAGTGCCAAGCTGGCGGTCTTCTCTCATGAGTTGACCAACGAACTTCTAGAGCCTCAAACTCGATTGGTTCTTGTACCTCGTGCTCTTGTGCTGCTTCAGAAGAAACTTGATTTTCATGTGGCTTATCTTCCACCTGAACTGTAGTAGTTTCTGGATTCTTCTTTAAAATGCTATCGTGTCCGTTCTCTTGTAGTTTATCCTCCGCAAATTTGAAATCCTTGTTGGTGACAACCTTGTGGGTAATGAGATTCCAAAAGAGATACCCCTTAACACCATCAGCATACCCCCAAGAAGATACACTTGCTAGATTTCGGATCCAGCTTCGTTCTTTCTTAGGCATTGTACATCATGTACACGGGACATCCGAACCAATGTAAAGTAGAGCAATCTGTCGGCTTGCCAGTCCACATCTCCATGGTGTCTTTAGCTCAACTGTCGTTGACGGCGACCGATTTATCACATAACATGCCGTTTTGGCTGCTTCTGCCCCAAAATAGTTGAGTTGACCCGCAGTTTGCAACATTGCTCTCATCCTTTCTGCAAGAGTTCTGTTCATCCGCTCTACCACACCATTTTGCTGAGGTGTGTATGTGACTCTGAACTGTCTTGTGATACCTTGTCGCTTACAGAGTACAAGAAACTGCCGTCTGTATACTCTCCCCTCCATTATCTGTCCTCAAGCACTTGATCTTCTTCCCAGATTCAAGTTTCACCTGCACTTTGAAGTCTTTGAATATTGGAATCACATCTGACTTCTTCTTGACTGGATACACCCACAATCTCCTAGAGAAATCATTAGTAAAAGACAAAGTATTTTTCTCCTCCTAGGGACATTTTCAGTGATTCCCATACATCATAATGAATCAAGTCTAGAATGCATTTACTCCTTGCTTCAGATCTACTGAACTGCAGTCTATGTTGTTTACTTGTAACACAATGCTCACAAAAATGTAGATTCATCAATTTGAGCCCTGGAAGCAGCTTCCGGTTGGAGAGAATCTTCAAACCTCGTTCAACACATCGTTGTCGACTCTTCTCCCTTGCTGATCGATGCGACACACGCATCAGTTTCACGATGTGTTTCTTCTTTAAGCATAAATAGATTTGCTGCGATCTTTTCTGCCTTCATGATCACAAGCGTGCCTCTGGCAGGTTTCAAGATCACATTTTCGACATGGGTCTTACATCCGAAACTGTCTATTTTCCCTAAAGACAATTGATTCTTCTTCAAACCCTTCACTTGTCGTACCTCCAGGATGATGCAAATCGTACCATCAAATATTTCTAGCTTGATAGTACAAACACCAGCGATTTTCAAAGCATGATCATCACTCATGTGTACAGAACCTCCTTAGATTGGTTCATATGTGTGGAACCACTCTCTTCGAGAAGTCATGTGTCATGTTGCTCCTAAGTCTAGTAACCTGACGTTAGAGAACTACTTTCTGCCTCCAACCACCATTATTGCCTCGCTGTAGAGAACTTCACCATCATACGGGGTACCTGCCACATTCCCTTGAGCATTTGATGACTCAAGGTTTCCACTATTCATTTTGTACTAACAATCCATCTTGAAGTGCATTTTTTGTCACAGTTGTAACACTTGTAATTCTTCTTACTTCTTGATTTTGATCTACCATGATTCTGACTCTCACTGGGGCCACGTTCCGTTGATCTTCCACTCATCACCGTCAAAGCTTCCGCTTTCTGCGAATTTGCTTACTGTCTTTCTTATTTTTGCGTCTGGTTTCTTCTTCTAAAATAGTAGCTGCAACTTTGTCGAAAACTAGATAGTCCGTCAGGATGTTGTTCGTTAGGTTGATGATGAATTAATCATACGAGTCAAATAGATTTTGAAGTAGAAGCTCTGCACGTTCAATTGTCTCTATTTTGTAACCCATTTATGTAAGTTGTGAAAATAAAGTATTCAAGGCATTGATGTGATCGGTCATTGATTTTAATTCTGCCATACGAAGAGTGTACAGTCGCCTTTTTAAGAAGATCTTATTGTGAAGTGACTTGGTTTTGTACAGTCTTGTCAGAGTATCCCCAATCTCCTTTGCCGTCTTCTTTTCTGCCACACTTAATAGCACACCATTAGCTAGCGCTAAGTGCAGGTCGGCAATTGCGTTGCCATCAATCTCGTTCCACTTGCTGTCATCGATGATTTCTGTGGGTCTATCTTCAATTGCTGCTAAGTAATTGTCCTTCCTCAAAATTGCCTTTATCTTCATATTTCACAACAAAAAATTACTCTCGTTGAATTTCTCAACATCGAACTTTGTTGTTGTCAACATTTTTGCTTTACATCCTGCAACCAAGCTCTGATGCCAATGTTAGAAAAGTTATGAGTTAGAAGCTACCCCACAGCTAAAATAAAATTAAAATATTGAAGATAAAGTGAACACAAGTATTTTACATGAAAAACACCCCAAAGAAGATGGGATTAAAAACCACAGACAAATGTAAGAAGATTTCAATATTAAAAGTAGATATTACAATACATTTTCTTTAAATACAAGAAAAAAATAATTACAATCATAGTAGGAAAAACAACTATCTCTCACAAATAAAAAAAAAATTAAAAAAACAAACTATTGCTAAGAAAATACAATATTATCTCTCTTAAAAACTCTTCTACTACTCCGTTTTTTCTTAATCTCTCTTTCTTTCCTCACATCTACTACATTTTCACTTTCTCAGATATGTCAATTTATAGGGAGTGAGAGTCACCATCTCTTTCCTTTCACCCTATTTTCTTTGGTCCAATTTTTGTCTTGGGTGTGCCCACCTCCATCCATTTTTTAATCATTTAGTCATAAGCAATGCCTACTTGGTAGCCCCCTGTCACCTCCCAATATAGAGTGTATCATATTCCTTACCCTTTTCGTCTTCCAACATCATTCTCACTTCTTTAAGAGAAGGTAATCTTTATGAGAATGCTAGACATACATGAAATTCTACCCCAAATATACATGGGGCTTGTCTTTAAGTGGTTGGTGTGTTCATTAGTCACTAAAAGACAAATGGATAAGATCCAACAATCACTAAAAGACAAGCCCCATGTAAGTTTAGGATAGAATCTCATGTAAATCTAGCATTTCTCAATCTTTATAGAACTTCATTTGGAAGGCCCCTGATCATTAAAAAGATAAATAAATAAACAAAATCACAGAGAATTTCAAATGTTAGTATAATAAATTTTAGTGGCATGTCAAACTAGTTTAAGCTATATACAATCAAACTTCCAAGCCAAAAACACCCAGATACATGTGACAGGACTATCGGCTTAATAAATGAGGGGTGGTGGGGTTCCAACTTGCTCTGACGTTCCTCTGCTCTCTTCACTGCAGCAGCTTTTTGATCTAAAAAAGTTCTTCCAGTATGTTCATTCAGCTGGTTGGCCCTTACGGATTATGCTAGAAATATGATATCCCACTTTAGCTAGCATAAGGACCAAGCCTACATATATGAATAATATACTTTCTGCGGTAAGTTGAACGCTTTGCATCATCAACCTGATACAAAAAGTTTTAAGCAATATAGTCATTTAGATTGGTTTTTAGTAGATGCAACTCACTGTAATAGTTTATCCCATCAATAAGATGGTCAAAATCATCTATAACAAAAAATATATAAGCTGGTAAAGGCACAAGCTTCAGAAGCCCAGAGGGAGAAGGGAGAAGGGAGAGAAAAGATGGAAGCGACTGTAAAATTAGTTTTCTTACTGGTAATTGTTTCTTAGCAAAATTCTTACTAATAAAATATCAGATTTATCTGCATTAAGTTTTTCTGCATTAGGTGTAAATAGATAAAACAACCATGTTCATATAATGTTTACATGCTAAGGAAACAGGGATACATTTCTTTCTTTTCTCCTTGAGGAAGCATAAATCTCTCACTGAAGGAGTTTAAACTGAATGCAGACTTAGCATTAAGATGAATTATTTGCTGCTTGTTCGTTTGAATGCAGTGCGACTACAGCCTGTCATTTGCCTAATACTTAGAATGTTACTGTTTCCTCCTTCCTTCACCTTGGACAGGACAAAATACTTGGTATATTGTAGTTGAGTGTAGTTGATAGTACAAACATATTTAACTACTTGAAGGATTGAATATTGTTTAGGTTGTCCAGTAAGAAAGTAACTATTGCTGCACGTAACATTTGCCACCTGGTTTACTCCAAAAAATAAAAAATAAAACAATAAAGGAAAGAGAAGAAAAGAAAGAAAAAAAATACATGAAAGATCTATTGCTAGCTAAGGGCCCAAAAACCATCTTTTAGATTTAACCATTTTCAGGGTTTGCAAATCTGGAGCAAATTCAGTATTTGATTGAGCAGAGTATAAGGATAAATACAACACAGATTCTTGTTAACCGAGAGTAACTTGCTGTCTAAAATCAGTATCTGATGTGGAAGTAAATTCGTCATTTTCTTTCTTGGATAATAGCAATCAGTATCAATCTGAATCCACCATGTATTGGTCAATCTCAGTTATAGTTTTGCTAATTTATTCTTGTGTTGGATTGTTTGATGAGTGCTTGGTCATATATAAGCCTGTTTTGTCATCTATATAATAAAACACAAGACAAAGCTATCAAGTGGTTCACCTTCAATTGAAACAAATTAATGGTTCAGATTCACTCTCAAAATATATTTTCCTCCAAAAAGTTTTCCCCTCCAAAACTAAAAAACTCATTACTTTATTACTATCTCTCTCTTCTCTCTTCACTTTTTCATATTTCTCTCTTTCTCTCTCCCTCTCTCTCTCTCTCTCCCTCATTCTTTATTTACTTAGAAATTTAGATTTTCAAATTTCATGTTTGTAAATTTTCAGAATTTTTATCCTTTAATTTATTGCTCATGTTACATTGAAAATAGCAAATAGCTCTTCAACAGTTAAATTTCATCATTTTCCACCCTCAAAGTTCTAAGTTGGATTCTGCATTCCGTCCCAACACAAGCAAATGCATATACTAATGGAAACATGGACTTTTATTTACAACTAATTATTGTCATACTATTCAAACTTGAGCTACATAATTGTTGTTTTACTGTTTACAGGGCTTTTCTTGTGCTGTATTGTTCCGAAGACGTGCTGTAGGCACGTGCCCAAGGGCAAATCTGGTATACTTACAATACACATATACACACACACAAAGAGAGAGATACATGTATGAAGTGTGAAACGGAAGTTGAGTTCTCAAACCTTTATTTGGTGCAAATTTGGGGTTGACGGAGAACTCTCAATCAAGGCTAAAGCCCCATTTATAACTCCAAAGTCCAATTGAGTTGCAAAATAGATGGACTTTAAGCAAGGAACACTACCAAAAGTGGTGGGGGAATTACTAATTGATTAGTAGTTGAGCATTACAGTTGATTCAATTCTTTGTCAATAATTTAACAAAATCTTAAGTGAATGTTTTTGAGTCTCTAGGGTAACTCTATTTGCCTCCGCAATTGTTTGTGTTTTTTGACTCTTTTCCATGACATGTATGGCATCACCATTCTCTTGCTCAACATCCACCACCCAAGAGCTTATGAAATAATCAATTGTGTAGTGTCATCAATAAACAAATACGCAACATCAACTGTAGTACTAAATTAGCAGTGTAGTGAAGAATAGAAATAAAGCTACTAGAAGTGTTTAAGTTGAACTACGCATATACAAAGCTATGATTGTAAAAGAACCATGCTTATGTTCGCATCCTTAAGTAAGACATAAATGAGCAAATGTAATGTTCACAGAATGACAACAGCATGTAGGTTCTTTCTGAAGCATGAACATGGAGCCAACAAGAATATGATACCATTTTAAGTTCAATAGTATTACAAAATATTTTATCTGATATGCAAATTATTCTTCTATATAGTTTCTCAGTCTAAACAACAACAACAAAGCCTTTTTCCCAACTAGTTGGGGTCGGCTACACGGTTTAGCGCAATATCTTTTGCTACAAGCAGTCGTATCTTTTCTCACCGTTTTTGCACCCAATTAACTTTAGGTCTTCCCCTATTCCTAACTCTACCCTCGATACTTATCAAATCACTTTTCCTCTACGTGTGACATGTCCAAATCACTTGAGACGATTTTCTCTTAATTTAATTTAGTTTCTCAGACTATAGAAACTAAATTTTGCATCAAATCTACAAGTGTTGAAATGATCGGCAATCTTACCACTACACAAGCTCCAAGAGATCTCTTGAAATAATCGAAATTCCTAGTTTCTTTTGATCACGAAATAACAAGACAATTGATTAATTAGAAAGGCCAAAAGAATTTATAATAATCAAAAAGGCCAAAAGAATTTATTCATGCAATGCACTCATCAAAAGCTAGTAAGTATCGGAGGAATAACGAGCTAGTCCATGTGTCACTCATATAGACTTCATAATTCAGGAAATAGCAAGACAATGTTAATGCCTTCTACTTCTATTTTGCTTCTGTATGTTGTAGTTCTGTACTTATGATCTACCTTTTCGTTGGAATGAGTTTCATTCTCGCGAGATAGGGATGGGTATGTAGTTTCATTCCTTCATTCTGTAGTATACATCTGACTGTTATATTAAATCCCTTTTCATTCAAACATTGGGAGGCATTCGCCTTGCTCTTTTGATAAAAAAAAACACAAGACAGTGATATGCTTTTATTCACTGAATGCACACCTCAAGGGATGAGAAAAGCAATATAGGACCTAAACGAGTGCTCATTTTTACACCGATGACCCTACCACACATTCTCTGCAAACTGCATTCGTCAAAAGTTTCTCATAATATATACATAAATTTACTAGTTCATAGGTACCCTCCCACTAGTGAAACATGACGATACAGTAAAGTCTCAGTGGTCCGCACCTCTATTTACAACATTTTGTGTCCATATTTTCTATAAAAGTTATGCAGGTGTAGCGAGAGACAAACAAAAATATACAACTACATTTCTAATAAATCTTTTAAATGTCTCCTAGTTCCGAACTCATCAATGTGAATCAATGTAGACAAGTGATGTGGGTACAGATGACGTGGCCCAATTAGGGCCGTCGGATCTCCTCAGATTTTGCTCATCTCAGATCATCAGATCAACAGGTCCAACGGGCATTCTACCACTTCAGGCTCACAAACAAACGGATCTAATCCGGCCGATTAGGGTTAGATACCCGTTTGCCTCTGCCTACAAATACCAGCCCTCCTCCTCACTGCAGATGGTAATCTCAAATTCTCCACCTGAACCCTAGCTGTCCAGTCTCTTTTCCAGTGACTGACTAGATCGTCGGAGGGCCTGTCGACGGAATTTCTCCCGATATTTCTAGGCCTTTCGCAGGTACCCCAGACGACCGAGCACCAGCTGCTCTTCCGAGCCGACCTCCGGGAACAGACCCGAGCCGCGGTCGAGATCCGTCCCTTCCACTTTGCAAATTACAAGAACTCACACCTGTTGTTCCCGCACTGAAAACAAGCAACATCAGATTGGCACCGTCTGTGGGAACAGACTGACCGATCCTAAGCTCGGATCTCTCCTGAAACCGAGCCATCCCATGGCTCCCAAAGCCAGAAGAGCCTCACCGCTGAACGTCGTCCCGACCCCCATCCCTCTCACTGTCGTGTGAACACTCAAGGATCTAACAGACCACCAATCAATGGCACAGCGGGACCCAGTCCAAACGCTTCTCGCTCGGTTGCCAAAGACTAACGACAAATCATCAACCACCGACAGCCCATGGATAACCTTTGACTCCAGCTCATCCGATCAAGTAGCCGGGCAGTCCCTTGCGACCAAGCTCCGACACATAGCACTCTCCCATCCCGAAGCCGGGAGCACAACCGCAGCCGCTCCCCAAGGGATGGGCAACCTCCGCCCGGTCAGGGCAAACAAGCTCAGGTCACGAGAGCCGATTCCGAGATTTCAGGAATGAGATTCTCCGAGCCCTCGGAGGCGGCCCCGGGCTCGAATAGCAAAATGTCGGTCCGAGGCTGGAAGAAGGTCGGGGTCCCGAGTCTCACGGTTCGTCCCAGCCACCACGGCAAAACGAAGCCGTCCTCCACCGCCTCCAAGAGATGGAGAAGCGCCTTGCCCACATTAACGAGGGAGGACCGCAATCCGACCGGGCGCACCAGCCGAGCCAACTTCCGTTTTCCTCTCAAATTCTAGACGCTGAGATTCCCAGGAATTTTAGACCGCCTCAGTTAGAGACCTACAATGGCGAGAGTGATCCAGCTGATCACATGGAAGGGTTCAAAACCCTCACGATGATTCACAGCGCATAGGATCATCTCCTATGCCGCGCATTCCTAGCCACACTGCATGGGCCGGCTCGGGAATGGTTCTCGAAGCTTGCCCCGGTTTGGTTTTCTCGTTCGACCAGCTCGAGGCGAACTTTCTTGCCCACTTTATGACCAGTCGAAAGGTCGAGAAGACGAGCGCGTCCCTTCTGGACCTCAAGCAGAAGGAAGGAGAGTCCCTCCGCGAATTTCTGCAGAGGTTCACAACCGAAGCTAGGGCGGTCTAGTCTCTCGATGCCAGTGTCGCATCAACGGCCTTTCGACACAATGTTTGCCACGGCCAGTTGAAGACTTTCTTGGCCAAGAAACCGCCCCTAGGATTTTTCGACCTTCTCAACAGGGTCGAAAAGTACATCAGGGCTGAGGAGGCCCTGCACCCCAACCAAGCGGAAGAGAAAGACCGAAGACTCCGAGCCTATGAAGAAGGCTCAGATGTGTTTGCCCAGAAACGCTCCCCGTCGATCCCCCGTTTCGAGAGATACACTCTGCTGACCCAAAACGTGTCGGCTATCCTCTGGAGATCGAGGACAAGGGGATCGTCCGCCTTCCTCCCCGACCTAACAGCAATAAAAAGAGGGACCGAAGGTTCCACTGTCGCTTCCACCGGGACAACGAGCACGAGACCGATAATTGTCGTGCCCTAAAAGACAAGTTTAAAGCCCTAATGCAGAGAGGGTACTTGAGGGAGTTCACTCGAACCAACCCCAAGGACCAGGGGGATCCACGGCATCGCATCCTCCTCGAACGGTCAGCAGGCAGCCAGAGCCCAAGCTCGAGGATGCCGGAGTGCCGGCTATCCTTCACTGTGTCCATGGCGGACCTATGGGGGGAGAATCAAACACCTCCCACAAAGCTTTCGTTCGGGAAGTAAACTCGGTCCATAACTATCCGCCCCCGGGGACCAGAGGCTGGCGGTCTCATTCTCCAACGAAGATCTCAAAGGCGTCCGACTGTCTCATTGTGATGCCCTGGTGGTCAGCCTCAGCATGGTAAACCACGAGGTCCGTCGTATCCTTGTTGACAACAGGAGTTCGGTCAATATCCTATTTTTGGCCGCGTTCGAAAGCCTCAAGCTCTCCCGCGAAAGGTTGAAGCCGGCGGGGTACACGATTCATGGGTTCTCTGGCGTCCCTGTCCAAATCGAGGTAATTGTCACACTTGAAGTGACCGCCGGCACGGCCCCGACCCTTCGGACTGAAGCGATGGACTTCATGGTGGTCAATATTAAGGCCGCCTATAATACTATCCTCGGCAGACCCGACCTGTGCACACTCCAGGCGGTTCCCTCCTAGGGGTGGCATTAGGGTCGGGTTAGCCCGGGACCGACCCGGCCCGGCCCAGCCCGACCAAACCCGGGCTGAACCGGGGCCAGCCCTCCCAACAGACCCGGTCCGGTCCGGTTCACCATTTGCCCCTAAAAGCCCGAATCCGGCCGTTGGCCAATTTTGAATTTTTCAGAATTTTTTTAAAAAAAAATTGGATTTGTGTGCTAATACTGCAAAGTATATGTATACTACAAAGTATATGTATATATATATGTATATGCATGTAGATATACTATAAAATATTTCAAAATTTTATAAAAATGAGAGTAGACATCTAAATTTACTAATCACTACTCATTACTCGATTTGCCAACCCTCACCCTAGCTATTTATAGCCAAGTCCACCTCCTCACTTCTTTAATCTCACCAATGTGGGACTAAAAGTATTCTACTTCAAATGGTCTTAATTATATATATATATATATATATATATATATATATATATATATATATATATACTATCAAAATTTTAATGAAATAATATTTTAGGTTGGATTTCTTGGCTAGTGCATGCAAATTAGTTCATTGAGTTTGAGTTTGTTGCGGGTTCGATCCTGAGAGAGCTCATGTAATTTTATTTTTGAAAGAATTTATCACTTTTTTTATCAAATTTATTTTTAGCTGATGTTTCTTTCTTTATTTTTATTTTTATTTTGATATTGTAATTTAATAAGATTTGTATGTTACTTATCTATTTGATTAATTTGAAATTTTGTAATTCATAAAAATAATTTAATTTATGAATCTCTTTTTTATCTGTGTACAACCCAATTGTTCACCATTTTCCTTTCTTTTTACCTTTGTACACTCGGAAAAAGAAAAAAATTGAAAAGCCCGTCTAACCCCCTAACCCGCAACGAACCGGCCCGGCCCCCGAGCCAGGGGCCAGGGGCCAGGGGCCAGGCCCGGTCCACCACTGCTACTAGCCCGGCCCGCAAAAGCCCAGCCCGAGATAAAAAACCACGGGTTTCGGCCCAGCCCGACCCGGTTGGCCCGAATGCCATCCATATTCTCTCCGCCTATCACTTGAAGCTGAAGTTTCCCACCGATCACAAGGTCAGTGTAGTCCAGGGTAATCAAGAATCGGCAAATTCGTGCTACATGACCGCAGTGGGGGCAGAGTCTTTCCCCTGACGCGGTAGAACTCCTATCCGATAGAGGCTCAGAGCCCGTAGACGTGTTGGAAGAGGTCTCCTTCTCCGAAGGAGACAAGTCCAAATGGTTCCGAGTAAACCAATCTCTGACCCCGGACCTAAAGCTGTCACTCATCGAATGTATTCGTCGGAATGCCAACCTCTTCGCCTGGACGCCGTCCGACATGTTTGGGATTTTCGAAGACATCATAATGCACAAGCTAAGCGTCCACTCGGACTCGAAGCCGGTCCAGCAGAAGCGACGTAAGTTCGCCCCGAACAGGTAGCATGCTGTGAAGGAAGAAGTGGGAAAGCTCCTCTCGGCACGGTTCATACAGGAAGTCAGCGATCCGGAGTGGCTGGCCAATGTCGTAAAGGTGAAAAAGATGAACGGGAAATAGAGAATCTGCATAGATTTCACACACCTCAACAAGGCCTGCCCGAAAGATCCATTCCCTCTCCAAAACATCGACGCCCTGATCGATGCAACCTAGGAACACGAGCTGCTGAGCTTCATGGATGCCTTTTCAGGCTACAGCCAGATCAAAATGTTCCCTCCGGATATACCGAAGACCGCCTTTGTGACCGACCAAGGCCTCTACTGTTACCGAGTCATGCCCTTCGGACTGAAGAACGCCGGTGCCACATATCAAAAGCTCGTCAACCGGGTCTTCAAAAAACTGATAGGCCGGGACATGAAAGCATATGTAGACGATATGCTCGTCAAGAGTCACAGAGGGCAGGATCATGTCAGCGACCTCAAGGAGGCTTTCGGGGTCCTACGGTCTAACAATATGAGACTCAACCCCTTCAAATGCGCCTTTGGCGTCTCCTCGGGAAGGTTTCCCAAATTTGTGGTGAGCCAGCGTGGCATTGATGCGAACCCCGAAAAGATTCCGGCCATACTTGACATGGTCCCTCCGAAAAACGTCAAAAAAGTCCAAAGGCTCACGGGACGACTGGCGGCCATCGGCCGTTTCCTCACCAAGTCAGGAGAGAAGTCGCTTCCATTCCTCAAGGCCCTCCGAGGGGCGAAAAACTTCGAGTGGGTGGACTCTTAACAAAAGGTGATCGACTAACTGAAGGCCTACCTGGCCAACCCCTCGCTCCTTAGCAAGCCATAGCCGGGTGAACCCCTTTTCCTCTACCTGGCCGCCACGGAACACGCACTTAGCGCCGTGTTGGTTAGAAAGGAGGACGGGGTGCAGAAGCCCTTCTATTATGTCGCAAGGTCCTGCACGATGCTGAGGTCCGATACCCCAAGATGAAAAAGATCGCCTCCGCGTTGGTAATGGTCGCACGGAAACTTCGACTATACTTTCAGGCCCACTCCATCTACGTCCTTACAGACAGGCCTCTCAAAGTGGTGCTCAACAAGCCCGAGAACTCTGGCCACTTAATCAAGTGGTCAATCGAGCTCAGCCAGCACAACATCAGCTACCATCCTCGGACGCCCATCAAAGGTCAAGCTCTCGCAGAATTCATTACGAAGTGCACCATCACCGAGCCCCCAGAAATTTAGGAGGACGTCCCGGCATGGGACGTCTACGTGGATGGATCATCATGTGAAATAGGGAGCAAAGCAAGCATCATCCTTAGGGGTCCTGACGACTTTGTCCTCCGGTATTCTCTTCGACTCAATTCTCCGGCCTCCAACAACGAGGCGGAATATGAAGCCTTGATCGCTGGGCTCACACTGGCCTACCAGGCAGGGGCAAGACGAATACGAGTCTTCAGTGATTCCCAGCTCGTGGTCAATCAGATCACCGAAGAGTATGAAGCCCGCGACACTAGGATGACCTAGTACTTGGCACGCGCGAAATAGCTCATGGCGCTATTCGAGCAGGCGAAGGTCCGACGGATCCTAAGAGAACAAAACAGTCACGCCGACTCCTTGTCCAAACTTGCATCGTCATCCCTCGGAGGATTAGACCGCACTGTCCTAGTCGAGGTCCTCAAACCCAACATCGAAGAACCTGAAGTCCTGTGTCTCCTCTCCGGCGAACAAGCCGAGACATGGATGGATCCTATATGAAAGTTTTTTACCAATGGTGAGCTACCACAGGACCATGTCGTGGCACGAACTACAAGGATCCAGTCCGGAAGGTTCACCCTAATTGAGGACGTGCTCATCAAGTGCTCCTACACCAAGGCTGACGGGATACCTTATCTCCGTTGTCTGAAACCAGATGAAGCTAAGTATGCTCTGGAGGAGCTACACAAAGGAATTGGGGGTTGCCATGTGGGCAGAAGGTCGCTGGCAAGAAAAGCGCTCAATCACGACTACTACTGGCTAACTATGTTGCAAGACGCCGTAGACCTGGTAAAAAGGTGTGACCCCTGCCAAAGATTCTCTCCCATCAAATGCTTGCCCCAAGCCGAACTAAAATCACTCGCCAGCCCTATCCCCTTTGCCATGTGGGAAATGGACCTGCTCGGTCCCTTTCCAAAGGCTACGGGCCAAAGGCGATTCCTCATCGTGGTCATCGACTACTTCACCAAATGGGTCGAGGAAGAGCCCCTAGCCACAATCATAGAACTTCAAACCCAACAATTCTTCTGGAAACACATCATCTGTCGATTCGGAATCCCGCTCGTGCTAGTCACCGATAACAGAACCAGTTAGTCGGCAAAAAATTTTGAAAGTTTTGCGAAGACCTCATAATTTAGCAGCCCTTCTCGTCAATCTCCCACCCCCAATCGAACGGCCAAGCGGAAAACGCCAACTAGCAAATTCTTGACGGTCTCAAAAAATGGTTGGACCAATCCCCTAAGGGTCTCTGGGTCGAGGAATTATCGAATGTCCTTTGGTCACACCGTACTACTAAGAGAATCCCGACCGGCAAGTCCCCGTTCAACCTGGCATACGGGACCGAGACGGTTATCCATCTGGAAGTCGGTCTCCCCTTGCTTAGGTACGTGGGCTTCGACGAGGGATCGAACTCAAGCGACCTAAGGGCGAACCTGGACCTCATTGATGAAGTCCGAGAAAGATCCACCATCCGAAGGGCCATATATCAGCAGCGAATTGAGAGATTATACAACAAAGTCCGTCCGACCAACATCAAGGAATGTGACCTCGTACTCAGAAAGCTCAAAATTTTCTAGCTCATAGCCAGAGGCAAGCTAGCCCCCAATTGGGAAGGCCGATATAAGGTCTCCCAAGTGGTACATCCGGATACATACCGACTCGAAGACCTGGGGGGCAAGGTGGTTAAGAGGCCCTAGAACACGGAGCACCTCGTGAAGTTCCAAGAGGAAAAGTGAGGGAGAGCCTACTATTGTAATAGAAGCTACGCGCCATTTTCCCTATAAACAAACATGAAATAAAGGCAAGAAATTTTGCTTAACAAGTCGAAGTTTGTGGATTTCTCAATCTCTCAAATCCTTGCCCTTCGGCTTGGACGTCGACCACCCACGAGGGATTTCTTAATCCCTCAAGTCCTCGCCCCCCGGTATGGACTTCGACCACCTACGAGGAATTTCTCAATCCTACAAGTCCTCGCCCCTCGGTTTGGACTTCGACCACCTACGAGAGATTTCTCAATCCCTCAAGTCCCCGCCCCTCGGCATTGACTTCGACCACCTACGAGGGATTTCACAATCCCTCAAGTCCTCGCCCCTCGGCATAGACTTCGACCACCTACGATAGATTTCTCAATCCCTCACGTCCTCGCCCTTCGACTCGGACTTCGACCACCTACTAGGGATTTCTCAATCCCTCACGTCCCCGCCCCTCGACATGGATTTCGAACACCTACGAGGGATTTCTCAATCCCTGTAGTCCTCGCCCCTTGGCATGGACATCGACCACCTACGACAAATTTCTCAATCCCTCAAGTTCTCGTCCCGCGGCATGGACTTCAACCACCTACGAGAGATTTCTCAATACCTCACGTCCTCGCCACTCGGCATGGACTTCGACCACCAACGAGGAATTCTCAATCCCTGTAGTCCTCGCCCCTCGGCATGGATAACGACCACCTACGAGAGATTTCTCAATCGCTCAAGTCTTCGCCCCTCAGCATGGACTTCGACCACCTACGAGGAATTTCTCAATCCTTCAAGTCCTCGCCCCTCGGCAAGGACATCGACCACCTACGAGAGATTTCTCAATCCCTCACATCCTCACCCCTCGGCTTGGACTTCGATCACCTACGAGGATTTTCTCAATCCCTCAAGTCCTCGCCCCTCGACATGGACTTCAATCACCAACGAGGGATTTCTCAATCCCTTAAGTCCTCGCCCTTCGGCATGGACTTCAACCACCTATGATTTCTCAATCCCTCAAGTCGTCGCCCCTCGGTATAGACGTCGACCACCTACGAGGGATTTTTCAATCCCTCAAGTCCTCGCCCTTGGTATGGACTTCGACCACCTACGAGGAATTTCTCAATCCCTCAAGTCCTCGCCCTTCGGCATGGACTTCAACCACCTACGATTTCTCAATTCCTTAAATCCTCGCCCCTCGGCATGGACTTTGGTCACCTACGAAGAATTTCTCAATCCCTCAACAAATCGCCGCTCGGCATAAACTTCGACCACCTACGAGAGATTTCTCAATCTCTCATGTTCTCGCCCCTCGGCATGGACTTCGACCACCTACGAGAGATTTCTCAATCCCTCAAGTTCCCGCCCCTCGGCATTGACTTCGACCACCTACGAGATATTTCTCAATCCCTCACGTTCTCGCCCTCGGCATAGACTTCGACCACCTACGAGGGATTTCTCAATCCCTCAAGTCCTCGCCCCTTGACACGGACGTCGACCACCTACGAGAGATTTCTCAAACCCTCACGTCCTTGCCCTTCGACTTGGACTTCGACCACCTACGAGGGATTTCTCAATCCCTCATGTCCTCGCCCCTCGGCTTGGACGTCGACCATCTACGAGAGATTTCTCAATCCCTCACGTCCTCGCCCATCGGTATGGACTTCGACCACCTTTCGAGGGATTTCTCAATTCCTCACTTCATCGCCCCTCGGCTTGGACTTCGACCACCTACAAGGGATTTCTCAATCCTTTAAGTCCTCGCCCCTCGGCATGGACTTCGTCACCTACGAGGGATTTCTCAATCCCTAAAGTCTTCACCCCTCGGCATGAACTTTGACCACCTACGAGGGATTTCTCAAGCCCTCAAGTTCTCGTCCCTCGGCATGGACGTCGACCACCTACGAGAGATTTCTCAATCCCCCACATCCTCGCCCTCAACTTGGACTTCGACCACATACGCAGGATTTCTCAATCCCTTAAGTCCTCGCCCCTCGGCATGGATTTCGACCACCTACGAAGGATTTCTCAATCCCTCAAGTCCTCGCCCTTCGGCATGGATTTCGACCACCTATAAGGGATTTCTCAATCCCTCAAGTCCTCACCCCTCAGCATGGACGTCGACCACCTACGAGAGATTTCTCAATCTCTCACATCCTCGTCCCTCGGCTTGGGCTTCGATCACCTGCGAGGGATTTCTCAATCCCTCAAGTCCTCGCCCTTCAACATGGACTTCGACCACCTACGAGGGATTTCTCAGTCCCTCAAGTCCTCGCCCCTCGGCATGGACGCCGACCACCTACGAGGTATTTCTCAATCCCACAAGTCCTCGCCCCTCGGCATAGACTTCGACCACCTACAAGGGATTTCTCAATCCCTAAAGTCCTCACTCCTCAGCATGAACTCCGACCACCTACGAGGGATTTCTCAATCCCTCAAGTCCTCGTCTCTCGGCATGGACGTCGACCACTTACGAGAGATTTCTCAATCCCTCACGTCCTCGCCCTTCGGCTTGGACTTCGACCACCTACGAGGGATTTCTCAATCCTTCACGTCCTTGCCCCTCGGCATGGACTTCGACCACCGACAAGGAATTCTCAATCTCTCAAGTGATCGCCCCTCGGTATGAACTTCGACCACCTACGAGATATTTCTCAATCCCTGAAGTCCTCGCCCCTCGGCATGGACTTCGACCACCTACGAGGGATTTCTCAATCCCTCAAGTCCTCGCCCCTCGGCATGGACTTAGACCACCTACGAGTAATTTCTCAATCCCTCAAGTCCTCACCCCTCGGCATGGACTTTAACCACCTACGAGGGATTTTCGAATCCCTCAAGTCCTCGCCCCTCGGCATGAATGTCAACCACCTACAAGAGATTTCCCAATCTCTTACGTCCTCGCACCTCGACTTGGACTTCGACCACCTAAAAGGAATTTCTCAATATCTCACGTCCTCGCCCCTCGGCTTGGACTTCGACCACCTACGAGAGATTTCTCAATCCCTTAAGTCCTCGCCTCTCGGCTTAGACCTCGGCTACTCAAGTCATCGCCCCTCGGCATGGACTTTAACCACCTACAAGGAATTTCTCAATCCCTCAAGTCATCGCCCCTCAGTATGGATTTCGACCACCTACGAGGGATTTCTCAATCCCTCAAGCCCTCGCTCCTTGGCTCGGATCTCGACTACTCATGTCCTCGCCCCCCGGCTTGGACTTCAACCACCTACAAGAGATTTCTCAATCTCTCAAGTCCTCGCCCATCAGCTGAGACTTCGACTCACTGCTTACCCAAGTTTCAATTTGATTTGCGGTCCTCGCCCACAGCAAGGACCTCCGAGCTCCGTGCTCCGAGCTGACCCCCTTCCACCCGCTAGCAGCCAGGGGTAGAGCAGCCTTCATCGCTGCTACCCCTAACTGTCAAAAGGTGGTAGGAGAGTCACCAGTCACCTTCGGCAAGTGCCTCGAGCCCTGCACTCCGAGCTGACCCCCCTTTCACCCGTTGGCAGCCAGGGGTAGAGCAGCCTTCATCGCCACTACTCCAAACTGTTAGAGGGTGGTAGGAGAGCCACTAGTCATAGGAACCCTCGGTCAATTTTTTACTTTTAACACTCGCCGTCGGCAAGTGCCTTGAGTCCCACACTCCGAGTCGACCTCCCCTGTCACCCGCTGGCAACTAGGGGTAGAACAGCCTTCATCGCCGTCACCCCTAATTGTCATAGGGTGACGAGAGCTCGCAATGAAGTGAGGATTGAAATGATGGGGGGTAAGGATTATATAGCCCAAAAAGGGATGAGCATTTATTGCATGGGAAGTCAAAACGTCTATTACATGCATTTATGACATTGGAAGATGAAACGTCCTCCATTACCAGTCAGTTAGGATCCCTTGGTCCCACAGATGTTATGCAAGAGTTCTTAATCTCCAAGTCCTTACCCCCCGGCCCGGACTTCGAAGACCCATCCTCGGAGTTCGGATGTATGCGCCCGGCAAAAGAACCCACAAAAGACCAATACAATCATGTTCTCTTATTATTATTTCAACCAAAGGAAGTGTATCATTATAAGGAGAGACTTTATTACATCGTTCACAATCTGCCTAGGGCTCCTGCATCGGAGCTGCAGGGTTAATACAGACTAGTTCAAGCCCGACCGAACGAGTTTGGTCTTCCGCAGGATTGCCCGGGGCCGCTAAGGTAGACATACCCCGCGACAGAGCTCTGTGCGTCACAGGGCCTCGCTGGCCCGATTCTCAGGATCGACAACGAGGCTCCAACAGAAGGGCAGGCGCTTCCGAAAGAAATAGATCGGGATCCTGACATCCTGAGCATTACCTTGTACCGTTGTACCTTTAACTCCTTCTCCACAATGACGTCACGAAGGAAAGACTGACGAAGGCTGCCGAGCGGAAGTGATAAGGTCATCACGCCAGCTCCAAGCTATGTCCCTTTGACTTATCCATGAAGTATTGAACAGCCGCCTCTCGATCACGTGCCTCTTTACAATACCAGGTCAGAGCAGACTCTAAGGCCGAGACCTTACTCCTAAGCCGCGCCATCTCAGCACGACCAGAGTCTACTGCCGAGGTCACATCTATCTGACAGAGGCAAACAGAGAAACATCATTCCAAGCCCTACATACTTGGCTAAAATTCAGAAAATCTCACATGGCAGATTATGCCCAAAATTCCAAGTCAAAAGATTCGGCCAAAAACTCTTTTCATTACTAAAAAATGTATTTACAAAGGTGCGGTGGCCAGTCCGCATTCGGCAACTACAAAATTCGAAGAGAAAAGAGGAAAAGCAAATAACAAAGGCAACTGCTGGGGGATTGGCCAACCTCTTCTTCGGCAGCCAGATCTGCATTGGGGTCGACCGTCGCAACGTCCTCGTCATCGCGACCGCCGAGAGTCAGCGGATGGTCGGGCAACTTCATATCGTAATGAAAGTGATCAAGCTCCAACTCATGGTGGTAGTACTTGACGTGCCAGGTCGCTAAGGCATAGACCTCATCCTGGGCCATGATGACCTTATCATTGCCAGCCTGCTTGACCTTCCTTATTTGCTTTTCGACTGCCTTTCTTAGCCCTCCCTCTTCATATTGGCGTCGGCCTGGGAAGCCACCTTGGCCTGAAGGGCCTGATTGCGGGCCTCGAGCGCCATCTGCGCTATCTTGAGGTCATTCATCTCACGCTCGTAGCGCTGAGCATTCCTCACCTCCCTCTTTAGTTCCTACTGATGCAGCTTCATCAGCTGAGCGCCTTCCAGACAAGCCTATAGCCAAGGAAATAAGACTTAGAAAATATATATATCTATACAACAAACAAGCTACAAAAGAGTCGGGACAGAACGAAGGTTACATGCACGCTCGCCAAAGCCCACTTCATGTAGCTGGACTCTATGGTGTTACACTCCCGGGCCTTCTGGTCCCAAGGTGGAGCGAGCTTCTCAACCACCTCGATGGCCACGGGACCCTCCGTTCCGACACGATGTTGCTGACCCGAACGGCCCAGTCCGGGGCCCACGGTTGAAGCCCCGCGTTGCCCATGATCGCCTTGGCCTCTGGAGTGATGGGGGGAGGCCATTCTTCACCACCTCAGTAACCTTCAAGGTACTGGAGCTTGGAGCCGACCTGGGGGCCTTCTGCTTCTTCGGCATCGAGTCAGAAAGTTCCTCTGAAACCCCCTCGGAAAGGGCCTTCCCTTGCTTCCCCTACTCGGCCTGTTCGGCCTTCCTCTTCATCAACATCGCCCTCCTTGTAGCGATTTCTGAGTCGTCCATATCTGCAAAGGAAAGAGAAGCATATAAGACGAAGGAAAATACTTGAATGAAAATTAAACAAAAGACATACTGGAAGGAATGGAGCTAAATCCGATCCGAGCCAGATGCCCCTCCGTCACATTCGGCCAACCGATGTTGCCCGAACATATCCGCTCGACATCTGCCCACTCCTCTGCAGTCAGATCGGCCTTGTGAGGGCCCTTAAGGTTGGGCTAATAAAAACTCCACGTTGTGGGTATCACCCAGGGTGTCAAACTCCGAACGACGAAATATTTTCCCTTCCACCCCTTTATCGAGTCATGATGGCCGTGCATGACCTTCCTTTTTCGGTGAGGTGAGATGTAGTAGATTCCTTCATACTCGCCAGACGAACTAATACCCAAAACCGCTTGGAAGTACTTCAATCTCAGGGGTACGCCCCTTTCCTAGCAAAGAAGTATGAAGCACGCGAGCTGCTTCCAAGAGTTCGGCCTGTACTGCATCAGACTCAACGACGCCCAGGACAGAACCCTCTAGATGAATGGGTGGAGGGGCAGTCGCAAGCCTGAGCTGAACGCGTCCACCAGAAACATGCAGAAGCAGGGAGCCAAATTATCCGTGGGTCAGAGCCCAGGACTGGAAATCAACAACTCGTACTCCTGACCAATGGAGTAGCTGGCTCGGATAGCCGAAAGGTCGTCCGCGGTCAGCACAGTTGGTGTTTTGTTCATGGAGATTTTCTGTCGACCAGGCGAGAACGGTTGTACTCCGTACCAGACCAAGTCCTCGACGTCGTTCGAGTACATTCTAATGGAGCTTGGCTGCACGATGAAGGGGACATCGAGTCTGACTTCAGGAGCCGTCTCATTCGGGCTGTCCGGTAGGATCCATTTCATTTTCCTCCGTCGGCCACGACAACCCTTCGGGGGGGAGGGCGTCGCCAAAGGAGCCAGATGGTGTACCTCTGCCAAAGGGTCGTCCTCGACTTCCTCGTCCCCCTCGGTAACTTCAACTCCCTCGTCATGCCCCACTCTCTCAATCAGCTCATCCTCCTCCATACAACAGACAACTCCCTCGTCGTCACCCTCCTCCCTGTGCATGGTCCCTTCCGAGTTGCTCGACTCCATTACGAAAGGCTTTCTATAGCGGAGCACCGTGACGTCATAAACCTTATCCACTGTTTTCCAAGATGTTGAGTCGGAGAGATGCGGGTCGTCATCCTGATCCGATGTAGTGGCGGACGAACCAAACTGAGCCCTCGCCATAATGAAAAAACTAACCTGTTTGAAAATGCCGGGAAGTTTGCTAAAAAAGATCGCTGTCAGTGACTGAACTGTGCTAGAAAGAACACTTGGGGACTTAGAGAAATAGAGCAAAGGTGAAAAATGAGGAGATGGGTAGGGGATATATAGTAAACCCAACAACTCCTCGATTTTCACAAAACCTGCGACTCCTCAAAATCCTCAAACATGACGTCATCATTACACGTGTCACCACAGGAGTGGCCTACATACGGCCCAATTTCTCCCCAAGATCGATTTCTCTCCAAGTCCAAAGCTTGAGCCTCAGCATGCACTTTGGACACGCCAAACAAAGAAACGAGGTTTTAGCCAGTCACGTAGACCACCGCTAAATGCTCGACATGAATCTCGAGCAGGCACCCAGCATTTCCACAAAAGCGTCTCTAAGCAAGGTCACCTGGCTCGACGCTCGCATTAATCTCGAGTAGGCATTCAAATTTCCACAAAAGCGCCTTTAAGCAAGGCCATCTGGCTCGACACTCAGCATCAATCTCGAGCAGGCATCCAGCATTTCCATAAAATTGCCACTAAGCAAGGCCACCTGGCTTGACGCTCGGTATTAATCTCGAGCAGACATCCAGCATTTCCACAAAAGCACCTCTAAGCAAGGTTACCTGGCTCGACGCTTGGCATGAATCTCGAGCAAGCATTCAACATTTCTACAAAAGCACCTCTAAGCAAGGCCACCTGGCTCGACGCTCGAAATTAATCTTGAGCAAGCATCTAGCACTTCCACAAAAGCGCCTCTAAGCAAGGCCACCTGGCTCGACGCTCGGCATTAATCTCGAGCAGGTAGCCAGCAGCCTCATTCGGCACTAACCCCAAGCTCGACACGTACCTCGAGCAGCACCACTGTTTTCTCTTAAAAAAATTCTTCCATCGAGGCGCTCAGCACCGACCCCAAACTCGGCGCTCAGCATGTACCTCGAGCCTCAAGCAACGCCACAGCGTTCTCTCAAAAAATGCCTCTATCGAGGCGCTCGGCACCGACCCCAAGCTCGGAGCTCGGCACGTACCTCGAGCAGCGCCACGACTTTCTCTCAATAAATGTCTCAATCGAGGCGCGAGGTGCCGACCCCAAGCTCGGAGCTCGGCACGTACCTCGAGCAGCGCCACAGCTCTCTGTCAAAAAATGCCTCCATCGAGGCGCTCGGCACCGACTCCAAGCTCGAAGCTCGGCACATACTTCGAGCAAGGCCACTGCTTTCTCTCAGAAAATGCCTCCATCGAGGAGCTCGACGTCGACCCCAAACTCAGAGCTCGGCACATACCTCGAGCATCGCCACGGCTTTCTCTCAGAAATGCCTCCATCGAGGCGCTCGGCGCCAACCCCAAGCTCGAAGTTCGGCACGTACCTCGAGCAGCGCCATGGCTTTCTCTCAGAAAATGCCTCCATCGAGGCGCTTGGCACCCACCTCAAGCTCAGAGCTCGGCACGTACCTCGAGCAACGCCACAACTCTCTCAAAAAATGCCTCCATCGAAGCGCTCGGTACCGACCCCAAGCTCGGAGCTTGGCACGTACCTCGAGCAGCGCCACCGCTTTCTCTCGGAAAATACCACCATCGAGGCAATCTCGAAAAATACCACCATCGAGGCAATCGGCACTGACCCCAAGCTCGAAGCTCGGCATGTACCTCGAGCAGCGCCGCAGCTTTCTCTCAGAAAATGCCTCCATTAAGAAGCTCGATGCCGACCCTAAGCTCGGAGCTCGTCACGTACCTTAAGCAGCGCCACAGCTCTCTCTCAGAAAATGCCTCCATCGAGGCGCTCGGCACCGACCCGAAGCTCGGAGCTCGGTACGTACCTCGAGCAATGCCACTGCTTTCTCTCATAAAATGTCTCCATCGAGGCGCTCGTCGCCAACCCCAAGCTCGGAGCTCAGCACGTATCTCGAGCAGCGCTACAACTTTCCCTCGAAAAATTCCTCCATCGAGGCGCTCGGCATGTACCTCGAGCAGCGCTACAGCTTCCCCTAAAAAACACCTCATTCAGCGTGATCGGCATCGACCCTCCCGGCTCGACGCTCGGCACCAACCCCTCAAGTTCGGCGGTCGGCACAAACTTCGATCAGGCCATATACCATGCTCGGCTCGACGCCGACCCCAAACATTGTTCCCAGGAGCTCACAATCTCATCTTCGCAAAACACTCCCCTTCGCTCTTCTCATAAGAACAAATTGCTCCTCGACGGCTGGTGCACACAGCCCTCCAGGAGTGGGGGGACTTATGATGTGGATGTAGATGACATGGCCCAATCAGGACAGTCGGATCTCCTCAGATTTTGCTAATCCCAGATCATCAGGTCAACAGGTCCAACGGACCTTCTACCACTTCAGGCCGGCAGACAAACGGGTCTAACCTGGCCCGTTAGGGTTAGATATCTATTTGCCTCTGCCTATAAATACCAGGCCCATTCTCACTGCAGAAGATAATCTCAAATTCTCCACATGAACCCTAGTTGTCCAGTCTCTTTTCCAGTGATTGACTAATTCGTCGGAGGGTGTCGCCGGAATTTCTCCCGGTATTTCTAGGCCTTTTGCAGGTACCCCGGTCGTCCGAGCACCAGCTGCTCTTCCGAGCCAACCTCCAGGAACAAACCCGAGCCGCGGTCGAGATCCGTCCCTTCAACTTTGCAAATTACAATAACTCACACTTGTTGCTCCCGCACCGAAAACAAGCAGCATCAACAAGTAATATATTTAAGTGAGAAAAAATCATGGCCATTTCCTTGACTCGTGTGCAAATCTAGTAAATTAAAATACAAGTAGGCCATCTTGCTCCAAATTTCATATCAAATTCCACCACATATGCCGAGGATGATTAAAACTACTAAATTTTCCAAACAAAAAGGAAAAACAAGAAATGGGTTTATCTGTTTTTTGATATTTTATGAAGGACCTACAAACCACAAAATGAAACTCATGGGTTGCTGATAAATCAGCATTACGGGAGACCCATCACTTCATTCCTTCAAATTTCAAATCATATAATCAACGATGATATATAAACTTAACACACGAACAAGAGATCAAAAAAGAAAGAAATTAAATAAAAACAACAAAGTTATCATTTTTTCACTACCTCGAGATTCTTGAGATTTTCGATAACTCTTTGCCTTCGGAATTCTTCAGTGGCAGTAGCCGCCATTTCCTCTTCCTTTCGTTTCATTTTCAAAACCCCTACTGCTTTTGATTGCTTGAAAACATTCGAAAAGGCGCCTCTTTTCCGCCCTCGAGACCAGTGCGAAAAAAGAAGGGGAACCTGAAATGATTCTTTTAAGCCCTTATATTTCTTCTATTTTTCAAATTACCTTGTTGATTGAATGATTATTTTGGGGGTCTTGACATACACATCCCTCACAAATTGCATATTTGAAGATTAGTTCATCATTGATTGTTTTTTATTTTGGGTGGGAAAAAGGCAGTAGCGAATTGAATGTGTCTTGCAATGTAAGAGCATCCATAGTCGTTAACTAAATATGCATTTTATATATTTTTTCCGCAAATGTCGCTGCAGTGTTAGCTGTATATTTCTCGCTACAGTAAAAAGTCAAAATTGGCTTTAGATATAGCAATATCTATACTATTATTAAGTAAAGCTCCATTTTAGCGGCTTTTTACTACCATGCCCTCATAAACATAAAAGGCTAAAAAAAATATAGGATTAATATCGGAGGTCAGAAATGTAATTTGCATGTATTGAAAAAGGATTTTTAACATGTTTACCCCTAACAAATATGATAATATCATATATACCCCTCACAAATCTATATTTTCGTATATACCCCTAACAATTTGGACTTTATTTCATATTTATCCCTATGTTAGATATCACTGAGTTAACCATGATTTTACCTTTACGAGACAAATAGAAATCAAACTAAAATATCAAATTAGACTATCAAATGAGAAAAGATTTAACAGTTTTAAGGAAAATATATGAGGAAGATTATAATCTATCATTAAAAAACAAGACTGATGGTAAATTTGAAGAAGTAACGTGAGAAAGAATATGTAGTTCTCAAAAATGCATTGTTAGTTTATCCATTTCATGAAAGAAAAATGAAGAAATTTTTAGAAGAGTTAATAAGTCTCGGTTGGATTAACAATTGCCCGGATTTACAAGGATGAAGAAGATAAAGTTTGAATGGTAGAGAATATAATATTTTAGTCATTTTTCATCAAGTCCATTAAAAAAAGAAACTGAAAATTCTCTATCGTTTTGGTTTTTTTTTAACTAGAGGGATAATTAAAAGAAATGGCATATATTGTTGGGGGCAAATATGAGAATACATATTTGTGGGGGGCATACATGATATTCAAGTACTTGTTAGGGACATACATGTTAAAAACCCATTGAAAAAATAATTAACATGCATAGATTTGCATGCATGTCTGCATAGATTTGGAAAAATAATTAATAGTATAGATTTGCATGTACTTGCATGCATAATTTATTCAGCTATACTATTATTAAGCAAAGCCCCATTTTGGTGGCTTTTTACTATCATGCCCTCATAAACATAACAGGCCAAAAAAAATATAGGGTTAATATCGGAGGTCAGAAATGTAATTTGCATGTATCGGAAAAATAATTAACATGCATAGATTTACATGCCTGTTTGCATAGATTTGGAAAAATAATTAATAGTATAGATTTGCATGTACTTGCATGCACAATTTATTCATAAGAAAGTTTCCTCCTATCAAAGCCAGTATGTGTAACACATGCATGCAAATATCAAAATGTATAAATTGTGCATGCATGCATGCAACCTCTTCGGTGACCTGTCCCTTCCTCAAAATCCTACACACCTTTATAGACGTGCATCGCACGTGCATTATACTAGTGCATATTATGAGTGACGAAACATCATGTTTCATATGTATTATTTAATTATTTTTTAAATCATCGGATGAAACATGATGTTTCGTTTCAATTATTTTATAATATTTTTTTTGGATCGGACGAAACATGATACGAAATTTGATTTTTTTAATTAAAAAAACTCACGGACGAAACAGGATCCTCACGGACAGAAAAAGATTACAACCAGTTTGATAATAATCGAGTGACATTACTTCTTCGGTCTGAATCAAGGAATCTGTTAGATATGATAAAAAGTGGATCTTTTTCTATCGCTGATTTGAGATTTTTCTATAAAAATTAGGAATCGGACGCCTGCCCAGTGTTGGAAGGTCAAGAAAGTTGGTGACCTGATGACCAGTGGGTTTTTAAAATTCTGGAATTCTATGAGTTGGATTGTATATGATTTTCAATGGTTTATTGATTGAGACCATTGGATTTTCTATGGATTATTAGTTGACTCAAATGATTTTCTATAGGTTAAAAAATTTAGTTAAATAAGTTGGATAATTAATTAATTAGTTAAATAATTAATTAGATAATTAGGTTTAGTTAGATAATTAATCACATGACTCAGTCACTGTTGCAAGTCACGGACGAAACATCCGTCGACTTTTTACTTTTTTCTATTAATTCTAAAAAAATAATTTTAAAAAATATAAAATACAAAAAAAATTTTAAAAATTCCAAAATTTCGATCGGACAAAACATCATGTTTGCCTATTTTTTTTTATAAAAAATTATGCATTTTATACCTTTTCACCGCTGCAGCAAACGATCAAAAAGCTATTTTATAATATGCATATATGCATAATATAGCTCAGACAAGTGTGGAGGCCAAAAATGTTTGGTATATTATATGTCGTGTAAATCGGAAATCTTAAAAACTTATCAAACAATTTACTTTTCTTATTGTGAATGAAATAGCACTTTCTTCAAAACGTGAGGACTGTATCACCCAAACATGCACTCAACTTAGTACAGTTCACGTGAGGTTTGATACATGAAAATCAGACTGGAAGCTATGAAATTGAATCAATTATAATTGCAACGAATAATGGAAATTATGGTCTAAATGATGCAACAGGATTACCTGCTTCCCGACTACAGCAACACTTAATATAATCCAGATTGGTGATCAGATTTACAGTTGTTGGTAATATTGATAATCCAATGCAGTAAAAGGGAAACAGTGAATAACCATCACTTGGAAATATATGCTATGGGCTTAAATTTAAACATTATAACATGTCTAGTTTCATATTGACTAAAAAGCAGCATTTGTCTTTTTTTCTGATGAAACTCAAAAGCAGCATAACCGCAACATCTTTAGTACCGAAACTAACCAGACCAACAAAATTACAAAAAATGGGCTGATATGGTAACGTATACAATGGCTTAATCTAATACTCCAATTAGTTTGTGTCCTGCTGCAGAAATGGACTCGTGCTATTTGCGCCTTTGCTTGGTAGCACTTCTTTTCAGAGGTTCCTTTTGTGAAACTTGTTTGATTTTGTTGCTTTTGCTGCCACAGTGGTGTCATCCATACCTTGATTTTTATCAGTTTCTCTTGGTTCCTCAGTAGCCTTTATGATGTGTAACTGTATCTGCGACGTTGGAATGAAGAAATTGCAGGCAGTGTTAGAATTAGGATCAATGTACTAAACATCATGAACAAGTATTTGGTTAGAACAGGCTGGCATGACAGAATCATATAGTAAATAGAGCAAGCTGGCATGATGAAATCCTACTTCAAACTTTGAATAGACTGTTAACAAGAATTGAAAGTCCTAATGCAGAAACAAGGCAGTAAACAAACATAATTATATTATCTCAAAGTAGGACTCCACACCACTATAACAAATGATGCAAATAGATTATACCGAAGTACAAAGCTGGTATGGAGCAAATCTCATCATTGGCAAGAGTTGTCCTTGTATGCATGCTTCTCCATGTTAGCTAATCAAACACCTTATCGAAGAGCACAGAGAATGAACATTTTTAGATACATTGTGTGAAATGAGGTGTTTGTGAAGCCTTGAGACTCTTAGGAACTCAAAAAAGAGATGGTTGACTAGATGTTGAAGGTTCGGGGATAGCAAGTAGAATGGACATGGTGGCATGTTCAGTCAAAATAGTCAGAGACCAACCTGCTGCCCATGAACTCAGTCAACTGCACCCTTTGGCAGTGGACTGAATCCTGTTGCTGTTAGGTCTACCTACTCTCTGGATGCAGTTCAGTTGTTTGCCCTTGTCGATCAGACCCTCATCTCAAGCAAAAGATGTGACACTTGATATACAGTTGAAAGTGCCCTTTTATATATTGCATTATGTACGAATTTAGGATACAATAGAGTGTCTTGTTGCCATCAAGCGAGATCGGAGGGGGATCAAAAAATCTAGCAGTTAGTTTCCTGTGAGAGATATATCATTGTAATTCTGTTTCATTGCAGAAGTGCCGCCTCTCCAAAGACAAGTAATCATTGCACTAGGTGAACCTCGAAAAAAATTGTCCGTGTATTTGTTGGCTGTGATTGTAGTTAGCGATGTTGTGTTTGTGCATATCTTTGGCTATTCTTCACAACAAATACATTCTCCACCTGTTACGTAGTAACCTAATGTTACGTCAGTGTGTGCCTCCTCACTCATGACAAGAGAGATACTATCATGTTTTCTTAGTTGATTGAAGTAGAGCATATGACAAAATGAGTCTCAGCAGTATGGTTACCATTTCAGTTCATCATGAGCACAAAATTAAGAACAAAAAAAAAGCTCCAGTGACAGATGTGATGTGTAATTTGTGCATTGGGAAAATAGTTGTGCAATATAAGGAATAACAATATGACTAGTATGATGAACATAAACGAAATCCAACAAAAGTAAATCGAAAACCATACAATACCTTAAATCTTACAGGTTCCAACTTATGGGCCACTGCAAATGTTTTCCATTCACCACTAAGAGCAGTCCTCCTTCCAATATATTGAGCATCATATGTCCTGCCCTTTTCATCTTCTAATGTCATTATCACCACATTAAGTAAAGGTGATCTTCGCAAAACTTATTTGGAATGCCCTTGAATCATTAACAAAGAAAAAAAATCATAAACACTTTCAGATGTTTGTTTCATCGTTTTTAACAGCAGCTCCAGACTCAGTTTGGTTAAGTAAGTTCGGACTTACAAGCCAGAAACAACTGGATACATGTGACAGGATCATCGGCTTACTGAATGAAGGGTGGTGGGGATTCAAGTTGCTTTGAAGTTCCTCTGCTCTCTTTAGTACAGCAATTCTTTGATCTGGAGAAGGAATTTTTCCAGTATATGTTTTTTCAGCATTATGGTTATGGTCTGTACTACAGCTTCTGTAGAAAGATGATGTACAACTTTAGCAACAGAAGAAATCCAACATTATATAATGTAATGAGTCTAGTGACCAATAGTCGGATTTGCAGATGAAATTTTTTTGCGGAAAGTTACATGTTTAATGTCATCAACCTGATGCAAATATTTGAGAATTTTAGTAGTTTAAGTTTGATTTTAAGTTAATCTAACTCAGTCTAGTTTAACCTGCCCTTAAAATGATTTTTATCATAAATTATCATTAACATAAAAACTAAGAGCAGAAGCTCCGAAAGTCACTGAAGGTACAAAAAAAGATGGAAATTAATGAAGACTTATTTCCGACCCCGATAAGTACTTACGCATGCTTTTTTAAGTCAACATCAGATTTTATCTAGATCAAGTTTCTCATAATTGGGCGGGCAAAAGAGTAGCAACCACAATATTTCATGTTGCAGAGATTTTTAGCTGAATGAAAATAGATCTCTTTCTTGTATCCTAGGGAAAAGCAAATCTCTACCGAAGGGAAGAGACATAGTTTCAAGGAATAATACGAGAAGAGGATAAACATGATATGCAAGTAGAAAGGATCATTTCATTCAATTGGTACAAGCCCATTAACCAAATGGGAAAAGCACAATTGTGGCTTGGCATTAACACTGAAACTATATGCTGGTCAGTATGATGGTATAGAATATAACTAGTCTAGCATTTGTCACACTTAATATTAGAGCAATATTATATCTGTTTCGTAAATAACTTTTTCGGATATATCCTAGGCTGAAGACTGAAGTCATGTCAGAATGGCTAACACAATTATAACTACTTGAAGGTTCAAGTCCTATTTAGTCTGCCATTTGTTGCATGTAATATTTGTTAGTTTTTATGCTTTACTGAACAGAACTGTCTGAACAAGAGAAATGTTGGATGCAAATGCAAATTGCAAGCTAGTGGCCCCAATCCATTTACAGATATAAGCAATTTAAAATGTAGGATTTGCAAACTGAAGCTTCAGTGTTTGAAAGAACAGAAGACAGGAAGAAATGCAGCATATGTTGCATTTGGGGAAAGGAATAGGTTTTAACTGTATCTTTTGGGTAATTTCTGTATTACTTTGGTGGTAGTGGTAACAAATAAGAAATTTAAAACTTAGTGTTAGTTGTGGTGTATATCAACAATCTTTTGGCTAGAAATACCTGTATCCACTATGCAGAGGTCAACTTCCATTATATTTTGGCCAATTTCAGCATATATTGGGATGGTTTGGTTGATGTCCGAATTGGATTGATTTAGCTTCACCAGACGTAACTAAGCCCAACATAGAAGTATGTGGAAAATACTCATATTTGCAAGGCAAGAGCAAAGATCCTTGATCAAATCATGTGTTTTCTTTGATGACGCCTATGTATTAATGCATGAATGTATTATAACACTAAAGCCAAAACTGACACTAAAAGGAAAACCTTCCAATACCAACTTACAAGGAGATCTATTGGAAACTACTTACTAGTACTTAGCATGCAATGTTTTAATCTGAAAATCAGTTCTTTAACCTTGATTTGGTGAAGTGAGAAGAGTGATATAACACCCTTAAAGCTCCAAATACATTTACAAAAACCTGAAGGATTTGACACAACAAATTGTTGCTTATTGCAATAAATATTGTAGTTTCGATTTTCCAAGTTGCCAAACAAACATTATTCAAACTGCATCGTCAGCAAAGCAGCCTAGCAACTAACTTTTATACAAAGCTTGTAAGGAGCAAAAATAGACTTAGGCAAGGGACGCTTTTAAGAATGGGCTCAGGGCTAAGTGCATCACTAATTGAGTACCCATTGACCATTCCAGCGAGTCATTTTCTGTCAAAACAAAAACAACAACAAGAGCCTTTATCCCAAAAATTTTGGAGGTCGGCTTGATAAATCTTTCTCCACTCAACTCTATTGAGGGCCACCTCCTCTATCAAATTAACACTTCGCAAATCCTTATTAATGCTTCAACCCAAGTTCGTATAGCTCTAACCCCACCTCTTTTTGCTCCCCTAACTTACATCCGATCAATTTTTCTAATTCGGGTGGTTATCAATCTTCGTTATATGTCTTCAAGCCAAATCAATAGTTCTCCCGCATTAATTTTTGTCAAATTGTTTTCAAATTTGTATTTGCCTATGCCATTGTGCGAGTCTTTTCTATAATGTGTGTGGCATAACCACCTTCCTGAGCAACATTTGATTTACTATTTCAGAGCTTACGAAATAATTTCTGATACACAAATGCATGGCTGCAGATGAATTTAATTGCAGTTACTATATTAACTTTAACAATGGCAGTCATAAAAAAAAATAGATACTAGAAGTGTTTTTTTTTCATTTTTTTCTTTTTTTGGATAAAAGTGATCATTGGTCACCTATTTCATTAATGAAAAGTTAAATATAGAAGTACCAAACATTACAAACCTTTTTTAATCTAGTCTACTAAATTGAACTACTACAAAATACATCATCGGTCTAACAAAGCAAACATCCATCCCAAAAAGCAGGAGCCTCCAACTAAGTCACCACAAAAACTCAGATAGAAAGGAGGAGCCTACTGACGTCACATCCAGGCCTATTTTGCCCCCTCCATGCATTGCCACTTCCTCATCCTTGCTTGACCTGCCCAAGCATCGATTAGAACCAGAATTTTATGCAACATTACACTAAATCTACATTTAATTGTACGAAAGCAAGCATCGTTCCTATCTAGCCATAGTGTCCACAGAATAACAGATACGGTAATATCCCACACTATCCTATACTCTTTCCTAATGTATCTCTCTCTCCAAGCCCCCCACATGTCATCAATACTATTAGGTGTTTCAGTAATACCAAAACTCAATCCCAGAATTTCCCATGTCAATCTAGCCTTGGGACATCCTCAATAGTACTCATGACATCCTCCTCCCAAGATCACACCTAGGACATCTCACATCTATTGGAATGTTGCATTTCCTAAGATTCATTTTGGAGAGAATAGCGTTGTTCAACCACCCACATGAAAGCCTTCACCTTTAGTGGGGCTATCGCTTTCCAAATAGTACTTGCTTTTGAACATCTTATGCCCCCATCATTCAGATGTCTATACATTGATCACACTGAGAAAGAATTTTTAGATTCTACGATCCATTCTCTATCGTCTTCCTCTCCACTCCGAAAAAGCGCATTGTCTGCAACAAGATTTTTAAGCCCCTGTAGTTGCTCTTGATTTTCGTGTGATATACTTCCCTCAAACTCAATTCCCATATGTCCCTGTTTCCAGACGTCCGGCACTAGAACATCCTCATTTGTTGTGTCTTTCGCCAGTTGTGGGAATAAGGACTGTAGAGTGTTTTTCCCACACCATTTCTCCTTCCAGAATCTAGTATCTTTCCCGTTCCCTATCCTGCATCTAGTACTCGCGTGAAACTTATTCCCCACTTTAGCTATTCCTTTCCAAATGAATGACGCTTTCCCATGAGTACTTCATCCTCCATATTTAAATCTTTTCCTTCTCCGATATAGCAAAGGAGTTGCACCACCACGCCCTACCCTGTTTACACAGTTTCCACCACCACTTGGAGAGAAGTGCTTTGTTCATATCACAGAGGATGATGATTCCAAGTCCTCCGAACTCTTTCTTCCTACACCTTACCCCATCTTATCAGATGAAACCCCTTGTTACCTTCTTTTGTTTTCTTCCAAAGAAACTGTCTCCAGCATTTGTCGATTCTATCAATAACCCATGTGGGAAATTCGTATATTGACATTAAATACATTTGCGGACTACTGAGAACCGAGTTTATGAGAGTAATTCTGCCCCCCCCCCCCCCCCGAGAGAGATTTCCCTTTCCATCTTGCAAGTTCTTCCCCACTTTTTCCACCAAAGAAATTCAATCTTCTTTGCACATCTTGCCCGGCCTGATAGGCGTTCCAAGGTTCTTAAGGGGGCAGTCCCCTTTCTCGCACTCCAAAACTGTTGAGATCATCTCAATTGTGCTCGAGCTCTAATTACTGAGGGCAACCACACAGCTCTTGTGTAGATTAACCGACAATCCAGACCAATACTCAAAACATCTCATTAATAATCGTAAGGACATTATTTCATCCATCTATGCCACCCCAAACATCAGTGTTGTCTGTATATTACAAAATAGACATAGGCACGAGAATACCTCTTACATTACCACCTTGGATTAGTTTAGCCTCTCTGCCACTCTTGATCATTTTTGCCAGTCCATCAGTGATTACTGTAAAAATTAGCTGAGATAGTGGATCTCCTTGTCTTAACCCTCTGCCACACTGAATTTTTCTTTCGTAATCTCCATTAATCTACAGAAACGATTTTCCATTTCTTACACACTTTCTCATCCACATCCTCCATTTTGCCTCAAATCCTCTAAGCTCCAAAGCTTCATCCACACATTCCCATTCTATAGTATCATACGCTTTTTTGAAGTCTAATTTCAACAGAAATCCATCAACTTTGTACTTATACCCTCTAAAAACCATTTCGTGAGCTGAAGCAATGATATCCATGATATCACTCCCTTTAACAAACCCACTTTGCATTTCGCCAATAATATCCGCTAAGTGAGGGGATAATCTACTTGCCAGGACTTTAGTAATAATTTTGAAGGATCTCTTCAGAAGACTGATGGGTCTAAGATCCGCCACCCTAAGGACTTCAGACTTCTTCGGTATTAGAATTACGTTCACGTAGTTCAACCTATCCGCTTGAGCCACTCCCTGATGAAGTTCCTCGAAGATGTCTAATAGATCTTTCCTTATGATAGTCCAATAGCTCTTATATAAGAAAATCGGGAAAAAATTCCGAGACATCATCAGGTCCTGGAGTCTTATCTTGCCCCAAGTTTTTGATAGCTTTTAGAACATCCTCCGAGAAGATTTCTTTCAACCCATCACTCCCCTCAATTCCCAAGTTACTCTACATATCAGGATTTAGTCTACTTTTGTGTGGTCTCTTAATTCCCAGTAGCTCTCTAAAGCTCGTGTCGATGTGTTGTCTAATTTTTCTGCTATCTTCAGTCCAATTTTCACCCATGAACAATCCCGCAATGTGATTGTGACGCCTTCTTCCACTTGCCACCTAATTCCCTTAAGCCATTGTATCCTTGATCTCTGCCTCCAATAACATTCTTCCATCTCACTAATTCAATGTTGCTCCACTCTACACAACCCCAACTCCTAATATTATGAGCTTTCAAGACTCCTATCCTCCTCAATAATTTCTAATTCTTGTGCTCTCTCTCTCCCGACCTCTCTTTCTTCCTTTTAAGTTCGCCAAGCTCCTCCTTTGCCCAATTCTTTGGCTGCTTACGTAGTCGTCTTACCTTGTTGTTCCATTTGGAAACCGTATTAGTCATGGTGATTGGTGCCGCTGACGATTCATCTATGATCTTTCTAATGTTATCGCTTAAAGTCCAAGCTTTCTCAAATCTAAACTAGCATCGAATTTTCCTTCTATCGTTACCACACTCAAGAGTCAATGGAGTATGGTCTGGGGTGTATTTAGACAAAGATCTAACAGCCACAAGTGAAAAGAGATCCTCTCATTCCATAGGCACCAGGATTCTATCCAATTTTACTAAGGTCGGAGAAGGTTGCATGTTCATCTAGATAAATCTTCTGTCAGTAGCTTAGATCTCCATTAGTATTTAGTTCCAACTCATTAATAATTCGATTGAAATTCTGCCTATCTCTATCATTCGTACTCCTGCCTCTATGTTCATTTTGAAATCTAGTTATGTTGAAGTCCCTTCTCACCACCCATGGGCCCTCCCATCTACAACGAACTGTTCTCAATTCTAACCAAACTCTTCTCATCTTCTATAAGTCTACGATTATATGGACCATACACCGATGATACCATATGCTCACACCGATCACTTTTATGTTTTATTCTAATAGTCACAAAGAAATTCCCACAAATTCATTAACAATAGCAAAATAGCTACAATTAACCCCGAAAACAATTCCACCCGACATTCCTTTAGCTGTTTTGATTCTCCAATCAAACGGCCCAAGCGATCTGAGGCATTTTGATGTAAACATAGCCCTAAGTAGAGAACTTTCCAAAAATATCAAAAGATTACGTTTACCAACAAGTAGTGTCGATTAAGTCAGAAATTATACTAGTAATTGGTTTGATAGATTTTCAAGAAATGAAATAAGTTTAACAAACTCAATTAAAGATTCAGTCCTAACAATCAATAATTATACCTAAACGTATTTAGCATGTAAGATAGTCAATACTGATTTGTACGCTAATTGACAAGTAGAAATACACACACTGAATGTAGATGACAGATAATTCAGATAATATTCTAGATCGCATTTGATGTAAACTTAACCCTAAGTAGAGAATTTCCAAGAATTTTAAAAGATTAAGTTTACCAACATGTAATAAAGATTAAGTCAAAATTTAAACTATTAATTGGTTTGATGGATTTTCAAGAAATTGAATACGTTCACAGTTCCAATTCAAGAGTCAAACTTAACAATCAACAATTATACTTACGCGTTCTTGGCCAGTAACATATTCAATAAAGATTTGTATTCTAATTGGTAAGTAGACACACACTCGTTATTTGTGGACGACAGAAAACTCAGATAATAATCTAGAGATGACAAAGCATTGAGAAGTGGAAATAAGTTACCGGGCTTGAAAAAAAAATTCACGAAACAGATCCCACAGCCAATCAGGATCAAGAAACTGAAGCGGACCTGAGGCAAATAGTGGCTGCAGCGATGGGGGACATCGGCAGTAAGGCGGCAGCGTGTCAGATGATTGCAATGTTGAGGGGAAGATGGCAGCAATGGGTTCCCGGGTGGTGGCGATGTTGGCTACTGGAGCTCGGGGAGAAGGAACAGTTACGGCAGTCGGGACGCGCAGGAGAAGGCAGCAACGACATGGTATAGGGTTGGTGTTGGAGCTTCGGGGAGATTCGGGTGAGGAGACGAAGGGGAAGAAGAAGAAGTCGGGGCAGTCAAGGGGACGGCAGGGTAGGGTGGTCGGGTCGCTGGTGGTGCAGGCGTCGGGGTAAGGGAGAGAGAGAGAAGGCGATGGGGGTGTTGGGTTTCGGGATAGGAGAGAGAGAAGAAGAAGGGAGTTGAATGAGATTCGGGGATTAGGGTTTTAAATTTGTAGTGAATTTGAGAATTATGGTATAACTTTGATTTTATCACAAACTCTAACTTTATCTCAATGTGAGAACCACCAAAAACTCAATCACAATAATTTTAAAAAGTCAAAAATAACATACTTTCTCATTATTCTCATGACCTATATATAGTCTCAAAACAAATCTCAATACAAATCCCCGAAATATTCTAATGCATAAAATAAAGGATATAAATTGCAAAACTACTACATATGCCTAAATCTCAAAATAAACAAAAATAGAACTGATGTCTTCATTAGCATTCTTCTAACATTTCAAAAGATGTATAACATGAACACTATAAAAACATATATCTATCATCTCAAGATCCAAATTCTAGAAGAGATTCTATATACTATAAGTTAAAACTATTGCTTGTATAAAAATTTGTAAGTAGCTATACTTACAAATTTGTAAGTGTTTCAAGTTAAAACTATTGCTTGTATAGAAATTTGTAAGTAGCTATACTCCAGAAATAGGTGCTTATGATTGACAAACAAACACCAATCATGCTCATGCTTGCATGCTTAGTCTAGTCATAAATGAGAAAGTATGGTATAAGGTACATATACAGAACAACAACTACTGGTTACTTCTAAATCATGAATAGGGTGCCCACCAAGGGACTGATATATTGACAAATTTTGAGACAAGTTAGAAATCTTTCTAGTATTATGCAGATCTTTATAGCAAGGGGAAATCATGGGGAAAAAAATAAAAAAATAATTAAGTGAATAGAAAGTAATGAATTGTTAAAATGATTGCTAATCTTACCAATAACTTGTTCCCTCTCTAAACTAGCTTCAATAGATCTCTTGAAATCGTCCAAATTCCCAGTTTATTTTTCAAGACATAACAGGATATTTGGTTAATCAAAAGGAAAAGACAGTTACATTAATCTTAAGGATAAATATACCCCATTCATGCAACGAAAATCTGGTAGCTTGAAATGTTTTATATTCGAGGTATAATGGCTAATGAGCTAGTTCATGGGTCACTCCTACCGAAAATGGACTTTATACTACAGGAAGCAACAATGCAAATTGTTTGCCAAAAGGATAATGCAATCATAAAGTTTCCCGGACAAATATGTTCTTTATTCACACAGTGTATTTATATACATCAAAGTTAAAGTTACATGGGATCTAAAATCGGTTATTGTTTCTACAAAAATTCCTCAAACAATCTTCACAGACAGTGGTATGCCGAACGATTGTAACCATAGTCATTGGACATTCTAATTAAAAACAGGAAATCATGGTTAACATTTAGGGCAGTTATGTAACAAAAATTGTTCCTCGATATCATAAATTCATCCCTGAATCTAAAAAAAATATCAGCACTAAGTATAAACTTGAGTGGGCTTCAAGAACAAGGCACCATGCATGAACTAAAAGCTTAAGCTACTAGGTCGCTCGATCCAATTTTTCCATATAACAATCAAGTCACTTACTCACCCACTTCCTAACGTGGAACTATACTACCTACAATATAACCACATGAATAACTAAGATTTACTGTTGAAGACAAGTCCAAAACATCATCCCATGATTAAATATTTCCTCATTACCACTACAAATTGTGGGTCTCATAAAAAAGGAATCTTCAATAGACCCAGATTCAAAATACTCCATTTCATCTAAAAATTCATCTGTTTCTTGTAAATTAGCATTATGGAAGACCCATCATTTCATTTCTTGATGTTTCATTCAGATCACATAGTTTCCCACAAACAAGAAAGAGACTGTCAGGGTCACCGGAGCACCGTCGCTGATCGGAGGCAAGCTTTCGAAGGTCAAGGAAGCGGAAGAATCGAGTCTGTAGTGGGAGTATCTGTTTTCGTCTGTGTAAAAAAGTTTTACGCGTTGTGCGCACCTTTTTTTCATATTTGGATGTTGTTTGAATTAGGCAGGAAGTTGGCGGGAGAGCGGACGTGCGTTATGCACGTGTTTCTTCTTTCAATTGTAAAATATCTATAACCGTCTCTCCTCCAACGACCTATATAAGGCCATGTAATAACCTTTTGAAATGCTAATAAAAATCTAGATTGTTCTTCCCCAAATCCATTCTCTTAAACCCTAGTTCTCGTATTTTCTCATCGATGCCTAGATCGCGATCGAACCGCAATCCCAACTCTGACAATCTAGTATCAGAGCCAGACAATCTCGACGGTGATGGGCATGACGAAGGAAGCACGACGATGGCAGGGGAAGTGAAGAACCTGAAAAGTCAGATGCCAGAAGCTCAACTCCATAATGGGTACCTCACAGAGAGGGTGGAGGCAATAGCGACAAGCATCGGAGAAAGGTTCTCCAGATTAGAGGCGATGATGGCAATGATGCAGCAACCTCATCCACATCCCTCCAATCCTCCAATACTTCCAAACCCTTCTCATCAAGGTTTCAATAGAGAGGTATTCCATCCTAATCCTGCATCCATTAATTCTACAGGGCATAGCGATAGCAGAAGTTTGTTTAGAACTCCATTTAAGGTGGAGTTTCCGATCTTCCAAGATGGAGATCCCACCAAATGGATATGCGGTGTGGAGCAGTTCATTTTATGAGATTCTGACTCTCAAAAACTTAAGTATGCATCGCTTAATCTAAGAGGGAGGTCCGCTCAGTGGTTTCGGAGATACATTAAACCCAGATTCCATGAAATCTCTTGGGCTACATTTTTGGGGGAGTTGATAACCAGGTTTGGCCCTACGGTCTTCGAAGACTATGGAGGTCTTCTTTCCAAGCTACAACAGAAAGGGGATATTGAGGCATATATACAAGAGTTCGACATGCTATCAAATTTTGTGGATAATTGGTCGGAAGCAAACTTTCTCGGTACCTTTGTGAGTGGTCTAAGGGATGAAATTCACTGGGATGTGAAGTCGCAGAGGCCCAAGAGTGTGAATGAGGCTGTGGGATTAGCTAGAGGGTACGAAGAGAAGCTAGCTTGTTTGAAGACGAGTTACCGTCCAGCTTTTGTGCCAAAAACACTTACCACTACAACTCATACGCCTGTCCAACCTGTAAGAACCCAGGAATCAAGTTCAATAACCACTTTTGTGCCTCGGAGGTTAAGCATTCAGGAAATGAGAGAAAGGAAGGCAAAGGGACTATGTTTTAACTGCGATGAGACATTCACGCAAGGGCACCATTGTAAATCCCAAAAATTTTACTTCCTTGAGTGTCTGGAAGATGTAGAGGAAGAAGAAGAAGCATATGAGGTTGACATTGCTGAAGGAAATATCCAAACTCCTATACAGACCCTACCCAAAACACTCTTCAGCCTGAGATCTTGTTTCATGCATTAGTAGGCACTCAAGTATACCCCCAAACGATGCGCGTCAAGTGAACAATTAATGGGAAGGAGGTTAATATTTTGATTGATACAGGCTCAACTCATAACTATTTAGATCCCCAGACTGCCATCAAGACCAATTTACAGATCAAAAGAGAACCCCGATACAAAGTTACAGTCGTAAATGGGTAGGTCATGGACAGTGAGGGAAAAATTGATAAGGTCAATTTCTCAGTCCAGGGGGGTTGGTCTACAAGTTGAGTTGCTATTGCTGCCCTTAGGACATGCTCAAATGGTCTTGGGAGCTCATTGGCTAAGATCCTTAGGTCCAATGACTATGGACATCAATGAAATGACCATCACCTTCAAAGTAGCAGGAGTTGTGAAGAAGTTGCAGGGAATAGTGAACACTTAGTTGCAATGTATGGAAGAAGAGGAGTTAGCAAGAATGGGGAACTACGTGTGCCAAGCCTACATGATCCAAATGCAAACGGTGTCAGATGAGGAGGGCATGAATGCTAGAATTACACTTCCCGATCAAAGCAGCTACTGAGATTCAACAAGTTATACAAAGTTTCCCAGAGGATTTCACTGAAGATCTGAAGTTACCTCCGCAAAGAGAAGTGGATCACAAAATTCTTTTGATTGAGGGGAAAAAGCCTGTTTGCATCAGACCTTTTCGGCATCCTCATTACTATAGAAGTAAGATTGAGAAACAAGTTAAAGAGATGCCGACTTCTGGATTCATTCGACCAAGTTGTAGCCCCTATGCATCCCAAGTCATTTTGGTTAGAAAATCAGGTGGAAGTTGGCGAATGTGCATAGACTACAAGGCCTTAAACTCTCAGACAATTAAAGCCAAATTCCCTATTCCTCTGATCGATGAACTCTTGGATGAATTGAATGGAGCGAAGTACTCTCTAAGAATGGTTTGAGGTCTGGATATCATCAAATTAGGGTGCATGCAACTGACATCCCAAAAACTGCTTTTCGGACTCATCACGGTCATTTTGAGTTTGTTGTGATGCCATTTGGGCTAACTAATGCTCCGGCCACCTTCCAGAGTCTCATGAACGATATTTTCAAAGACTACCTTCGGAAATTTGTATTAGTTTTTTTTCGATGATATCTTGGTCTATAGCCCATCGTGGGAAAGTCATATTGTTCGCCTGACACAAACTCTCATAGTTTTGAGCTGTCACCAGTTACTTGAGAAAGCTAACAAATGCAGTTTTGGGTAAGAGAAGATAGGATATTTGGGCCATGTGATTAATGCAGCTGGTATATCAGTGGATACTCACAAAATCAAAGTTGTAGAAGATTGGCCAGAGCCTACTAATGTGAAGGAATTGAGAGGTTTTCTTGGATTGACAGTATACTATAGGAGATTTATCAAAAACTACAGAATTATTGCAACTCCTCTCACACAGCTACTGAAGAAAAAATCATTTCAGCGGTCCACATTGGCCACTAAAGCTTTCACAGCCCTCAAGTCAGCTATGACCACCACCCCAGTACTTCGAGCTCCAGATTTTTCTAAGGTCTTCATTGTAGAAACTGATGACTCTCAAGAGGGAATTGGGGCTGTGCTCATGCAGGAATTACATCCAATAGCATATATGAGCAAGGCATTGAAGGGAAGAGCTTTAGCTTTGTCCACTTATGAGAAGGAGGTTCTTGCTATACTGCAAGACATCAAACAATGGAGGTAATATCTGATTGGAACTTCATTTGTGATCAAGACTGACCAGCGGAGCATCAAACATATCCTGGAGCAAAAGATCAATACGGAGATCCAAGAAAAATAGTTGTGGAAATTACTGGGTTTCTCTTTTACAGTTGAGTATAAGAGAGGAGTTAACAATAAAGTCGCAGATGGTTTGTCTAGGAGGCAGGGAGAACAAGACACCTGTTGCGAAATGACATTTGTTGTACCACAATGGTTGGAGGAGCTCAAGACAATGGTGGAGCAAGATCCTTATTTCCAGAAATTAGCAGAGAAGCTTCAAAATGGTTCGGTAGATTCTGCTCATTACATATTCTTTGAAGGAATTTGGTATTATCAGGGAAAAATTCTAGTAAGTCCATCTGCAAGTGTGAAGAAATTGATCTTCTTGGATCATCATGCCTCTAGTATTAGGTGTCACTCAAGGTTTCATAAAACTCTCCAAAGAATCAAAAGAGCTTTCATATGGGAAGGCATCAGTCGCGATGCGAAGATCATGGTCAAGGAATGCTTGGTGTGTCGGCGTAACAAAAATAAGACACTCTTGCCTGCAGGATTGTTAAATCCTCTCCCTATCCCTGATCGTATTTGAGAAGATATATCAATGGACTTTATAGAGAGTCTACCCAAAAGCTTCGGAAAAAGCACTATTATGGTGGTGGTGGACAGCTTATCAAAATATGCCTATTTCATTGGGATCGCACACCCATATACAACTCAGTCGATTGTTCAAGTGTTCATCGACAACATATACAAACTCAGTGGCATGCCCTGCAACATCGTAGGTGATCGTGATCCAATCTTTATTAGCAAATTTTGGAAGGAATTTTTTGTGCAACAAGATTGCAAGCTATATCAATCCACAGCCTCACCCCCAGAGTGACGGACAAATGGAGGTGGTTAAAAAAGCATTGGAGATGTACTTGAGATGGCCAAAAGCCTGCGGATTGGAGTAAGTGGCTTGGGTGGGCTGAGTTTTGGTATAATACCAATTGGCACGTATCAACAGGTCTCACCCTTTTCAAGAGTGTGTATGGGAGCCCTCCTCCTTTGTTGCGCTATACCATTGGCACGTCAGCATTGCCTGCAGTAGATAAGTGGTTAATGTCTAGAGATGACATCATTACCTTGTTGAAGGATAATATTGTTGTAGCCCAAAATCGAATGAAGATGTTTGCAGATAAAAATAGGACTGAGAGAGTCTTTGAAGTAGGAGATTTGGTTCTCCTCAAACTGCAAACCTATAGGCAATTCACGGTGTGTAATCCCTTACCCCAGAAGCTCTCTTCCAAGTATTTTGGCCCTTATAAAATAGTTGAGAGAATTGGTTATGTAGCTTACAGATTAGAAATACCCTCATCAACCTCCATTCACCCTGTATTTCACGTTTCCAAGCTTAAGTGCTGCCAAGGGAATCATCAGCCTACTACCTCTTCTAAGCTACCCTCTTGGTGGGTCGGTGACTTCACAAAAGAGGAACCTGAGTTGATTTTAGATCGATGCATCTTCAAGAAGAATAACAGAGTGGGAATCCAGCTTCTGGTTAAATGGAAGAACTTGGGATTTAATGAAGCCTCATAGGTTGATATTGACGAGTTGAGACAGCAATTTCCAGCTTTCGAACTTGAGACAAGTTCTTCCTTGAGCGGGAAGGAGTTGTCAGGGTTACTGGAGCACCGTCGCTGATCGAGGGCGAGCTATCGTAGGTCAAGGAAGCAAAATAATCGAGTCTGTAGTGGGAGTATCTGTTTTCTTCTATGTATCAAAGTTTTACGTGCTGTGCGCACCTTTTTTCATATTTGAATGTTGTTTGAATTATGTGGGAAGTTGGCGGGAGAGAGGACGTGCATTATGCACGTGTTTCTTGTTTCAATTGTAAAATATCTTTAACCGTCTCTCCTCGAATGACCTATATAAGGCCATGTAATAACCTTTTGAAAAGCAAATAAAAATCTAGATTGTTCTTCCCCATATCCATTCTCTCAAACCCTACTTCTCGTATTTTCCCATTGATGTCGAGATCGCGATCAAACCGCAATCCCAACTATGACAGAGACTGGAAAAAATAAAAATTTGAAAGAGATTTTTTTTCTTTACTACCTCGAGATGCTTGAGATTTTCCGTGGCTCGTTGCCTCAGGATTTCTTCTTCAGTAGCTGCCTTCGCCATTTTCTCTTCCTTTTATTTTTGTCACACCCCGCTTCCCAAAAGTATGGAATACGAGCACATGATATTGGCCCAGCGAATGACTAACGTCACTCATAAGCTGTTTATCCGATTCAACTCAATAATATAATAAATACAGAACAATTGCGCAGGCAATAATGATAATCTCATGAACAATAATACTTGGAATGAAGCAATATGAAATATCCAAATACAACAAACCAACATCTGGAAACAATAATAACAATATTCGGGTCAAAAGCCCACAATACAATGAAATAACAATAGTCCAATAATTAAGTCTTCATGACAAAGCAATAATTTATTAAGCGGCGATGCTATCAATTTCTTCACCTGTTGTTCTCCCAATCCATTAGGTAATTCTCCATGAACACCTGTAAACACTTCATCTAAAAAGAGGAGAAATTTTTTCCTTAGAACAAGTCATGGATAGCAAGTAGAGAAAGCAGGGAACAATGGAATAACAATATAACAATGAATCAATGGATCAATAGGAGTCAATAACATGGGACAATAACAATAATCAATATCACGATAATCGATGCAATGGCTATAAACAATGATTCAATATTCGATAACAATAATCAATGATCAATAACAATAACACTTAGCTAATATTAGATATCAATAGGAACAATAATGAACAATATGCAGTGTCGATGTCGTGTCAATTCTTAAGTTTATCAATCATTTTAATCCTAACTAATGTTGCACTTCATGCGTCCCATATATTTACCACATGGTTGCTACATACAAACAAGTTACGTTTAGACTTAGTGGTAGATTTTATAGTTCATGTACTCGGCAATAATATTCAATAATGACCAATAATTTAATGACCGATGACCGAATTAATTGAGATACTGTAATCAGTAATCTACAATCAACCGATGACCGATATGACCGATACACCGATACACCGATAAATAGGAAAACACGGGCCTCTTCCCCGAGTACAGTCCCTATATTTTCCACTAATAAAGTCAATCCTTAAATCCCGGCTTGTTAAATTATTTTATCGATGCAACAATACAATACAATATGCAATTTAAGACATGAGACGAACAATAGTATCAATAGGAGAACAATAAGACAATAACTTACCTAAAAAAAAAAACAATAAGATAATAACATGAAGTGGGACAATTAGAATGATGACAATAACTCATTAGGATCATGCAATGCAATATACATACATTAATTCATGCAATAGTAAGATATAGGGATAATTTAGCAATTAAAATCTGGAATATAAAATTCTGGACAGCAAGAGTAGTCTATACAAAAGTACAGTTTCCCGCTGTTTTAGAAATCAAAAACTAAAACCATTAGAAATTATGAAAACTAGACTTGCACACGGTTCCAACGCATATTTAAAGTTCAAAATCCAACAACAGCAGCTAGGTCAATCATACCATTCTTTACAGATTTCATGTTCAGGCAGAATTTCGACATCATGTTATTTTATTTTTAGAAACAACAAAAACTCAATATTAAATTCAATATTAAATTCATTAAAAATTCATTAATATATATATATATATATATATATATATATATATATATATATATATATATATATATATATATATATATATATATATATATATATTGACTTTCTCTAAGTTGACTCAATTTCACATATAAGATATTTTTTGAAAAAGAGTTATTTTGAAAATACTCAACTTCCAAGATCTATCTCTCTTCAGCTCCCGGCTTCCCTTCCCCCTTTTCGCCTTTCACCCTTCATTAATCTTGTAGATCTCTCTATTCCCTACAGACCCATCTCCTTTGTTCCCCATTTTTTCCGTTCTTGGCTTTTTCCCTCTTTTGCCTTCGCCCTTTAGCTTTCCTTGCCATCCCAGCATTCCTCTCCGGCGTGTGCCTCTTGGCTCCGGGCTTTGGTGGCTTCCCCTTTCTGAGGCCTACTTCGCTCGTTGGCCGTTTTCCCCATTTCTATCTTTGGGTATTTTTTTGCCCTTGTGCGCCATTGGAGCTTCTCCAGCGGGTGTTCAGCTCCCTTTGATCCCACCAGTTCAGGCACGCTATCCTGTCGCTGTAAGTTTTTACTGTTTTTATTCTTTAAGGTGGTATTGCAATTTTTTGTTTCCTTATTCGCTTCTCTTTCATGGCTTTTTGGGTACGCTCAAGTGCTCGCTTTTCTTCTCCCCTATTGTTCCATTCCCATATGTTCTCGCTCCTCCTGCGTTCTCTCTAGTTTTAGATTGGGTTTTTTTTTTCGAGGTTGTTCCATTCTTTGGATGTCTTCACCAGGAACTGTAGGATTTTCAGATCCCCTTTATCAGTTCCTTTTCCTATTTGTTCCCAAGTTATCATTCATCCCGCATCGATCGCTATAGTATAGGTTTCCTTTTTTCCGCTTCTCTCTCTTCCCTTCAGTTCCTTGATTTGGACCCGGCCCATTTATGGATCTGACTTGGGTCGACGTTGTAAATGAAAAGGAAAAAATTTAACTATTTCTAGTTTCTCGCCTTTTCCAATGGCCCACATCAAGCTTGGCCCTCTTCTCAGAATGTTCTAGGGCACAAGCCGTCCCCAATTTCCTGCCCGGGGCTTTCTTCTTTCTCTTCACATTCTAAGAATTTTCAACCTTCTTCATCCTTATCCGCTCAGTGTTGTTTTCGTTGTCTTTAACCTGGGCATCTTAAGGCATTCTGCAACTTCAACATGAAGTGCCTTTTTTGTCTCAAATCTGGCCACTATCGCAATCGTTGTTTCTCCTTTAAACAACTGTTGGGTCTTTCAATGGGGGTCCCTATTTCAGACCAAGTGCTGGCAGTGCTATACTTCCCCTCTCTTCAGGTTAAACTTGCAGATGTTCCGTCTCGCAAGCCTAAAAGGGCCAAACTGTCGTCTGATTCCCCTATTCTCCCCACTCCGCCGGCTTCTCTGCGCATTTCTGATGTGGTTCACTCTTCACCCCATGTTCAATCTTTTCCTTTTCCTCTGGTTGCCAAGCCTCAGGTTACTTTAATCTTTATTCCTTCTGTTGAACTATCTGCTAAAATGTCCAAATTTGAGAGCTACGGGGCTGTCTCCTTCTTTCTTCTTTGGTGGATAAGTTTCCAACTTCACTCTGGACTCCTTTCTTTGCAACAAGTGTAACGTGTCAGATTGGTCATGGGTTGTTAATGCATGCTCTAACAGAGATGTGGCAATTCATTGTCCCTCCCCTAAAATCCTTGAGGATTTGATTACCATTGGTTCATTCTCCATTGGCTCTATTAAGCTCTCCATTCGCAATTAAGTGCAACTAGGCTCTCCTCCCCCGGCTTTGAGCCCCACCCCTGTCAAAGTCACCCTTCTGGGTCTTCCTCCATTCTGCAACTCTCCTCGTGTTTTCGCTGATATGACTAAATGCATTGGCACCCTGATTTGTACTTCCTCATCTTCGATGTTAGCTTCTGGTTGCCTCCAAGTGGAAGCAGAATTTCGCTGCCCCCCTGAGCAAGATAGAATAGTTGCTTTCTCTTTAAGAGATAGTCAATCTGTCTTCCCCATTTCCGTCAGCTATCATGACAATTCTAGCGGGAGATTGTCTCAACCTCCATTGATCATGACTGACTCTTTAGCAACTGCGGCTGTTGCCCTATCTCCTAAGCACTTCTTAGTGGGTGCTTCATTGCAATCAAATGTTCCATCGTCCAAATTTAAGGCTTCTCACAAAGGCCCTTCTAAAAAGAATATAGCTATCCAGCGTAGAGGTTTCTTTTCGCCGTCCAGTGCCAATATCTTTCCTTCACCTAACTTAGTCTGGATTAACCCGGATATCTCTTCTCAATCCGCGGTGAAACCGTATCCCTCTTTGCTGGCTCGTTCTGTTCAGCAGCTGCCTTTGCCTTCCCTGCCTCCTTCTTCTAGGATTTCTACTTCCTCGGCTCCCACTGCCACTGCAGCCCCCTCCTCAGTTCATCCTATTTCCAAACTGGAAGCTTCTGATTCTAAGTGGCCGGCTAAGGAAACTAACCTGCACTTCTCCTCTGAGTGGGATAAGTTCAAACAAGCGGTGCATTGCACCCCTTCATCGGAATCCAAATCTTTACTTGCGCCTATCAAAGTTTCTTCTTCGCTGGTTCCTAAGTCGGACGTTTGGATGGATCATGACAACCTCCTAGCTGAAGAAGAATCAGAGTTTGTTCAATCCCAGTTACAACATAAGGTACTCCCTCCTCTTACCTCTCTGGTTCTAAAGTTTTGTTCTCTTCACTATTGTTTTCATAATTACTTTTACATTCTGAGATTTGGTTCTTATTCTTCTCTTCCCGCTGATTACTCACTTTCTTACTATCTCGCCATTTATTTTCAATTTTGTCGGGTGGATTGGTCTACCGCATTGTATTCGGTGGGCTTCTATTCCCCTCGATGCGATATAAAGGGCCCCTCCTCTCGTTGTCCCTTACCCCCCTCTCCCTCTTATTCTCTTCCATCTTCGACCCTTTCTACCGTTCCTATTCTTCTGGACACCCTTAGTTCACCCTCCGCTCAACCCTCCGATTCAGCTGACCACCTTGTGATGGCTCATCATGAGCCTAAGCCACCTATTCACTCCATTAGTTATGACCAGGATAGGCAGCGGTCTCCATCTATGCTTAAAGCTTCTATTCCTGTCATCCGTTCTAGAGCTCGTATCCGAGCTAAAAGGGCTTCGTATTTTTCTGCGAAGTCTAAAGCCTCCCAAGCGGCCCAGATTCGCAATTGGGATATCCCCCCCTGCTCCTGTTAGCTCGGGGCAGGTAATAATGGGATCCATCTATCAAGTGCATTTCGACTCCCTTTCCAACCTAGACATGCTTAGCCTCGCAGAGGACATGGGGTTTTCAGTTAATTCTGATAATTTCGTGGACTTTGAAGACATTCAGAATCGTGAAATTTCAAGAGCTTTTGAGTCTAATTGTCTTAATGATTAGTATCTCTTGGAATATTCGGGGCCTGCGATGTCCGACCAAATAACAGGCAGTTTATCAACTGATTTTTTCGTCCCATTGTGATATGATCTCCATTCAAGAATCGAAACTTGACTCTCCTTCCCCTACTATTATGCATTCGATCGGTGGATCCTTAATCTCTAATTGGATCTCTCTAGACACCATCGGATCGAGAGGGGATCCTTTTTTGGTTTTAAAGAGTCCCGATTCTCCCTCATCTCTATTCATCGTTTAACCTTTTTTCTAATCGTTCGCCTTCACTGGGCTGAATACAATTGTGGTCTCACCGTTGTCTCGGTTTACAGACCGTCGATGGTGGATCGCCGTTCCTTGTTTTGGAATGAATTCGATTCGTTCCAAAACAACATTAATGGCTTCTGTTTTTTCTGTGGTGACTTTAACGTTACCAGATATTCTTATGAAAGGTCTGGTAACGCCTCTAGCACATTAGAATCCTATCGCTTTAATGAATGCATTCGGTTTCTTCACCTGATTGATCTACCTCTTAATGGCAGGTCTTTTACTTGGTCTAATATGCGTCTTTCACCGTCAATGGCTAGACTCGACCGTTTTCTTGTCTCCTATGACTGGATCACCTTTTTTCATAGCTCATTCACGTCTGCTATGCCCATTCTGTCTTCTGACCATGTTCCTATAGCTCTGTTCTCTAACTATAACTTTTCAAAACCTTTCAAATTCTGCTTCGAAAAATCCTGGCTACAAGATCAGACCTTCGTTAATCTCATTTCTGAGTGCCTCTCCTCTATTATGGGTTCTTCCGGCCTTGGTCGCATCCTGCTTAAGCTTCACGCTATCAAGTACGGCTGCAAGATCTAGCACAAAGAGAGATTTGCTAATACAATTTTTCTTTAAAATTATTTCCTCTCCTCTATTGAATTTATTGATACGCTTGAGGAGCGGGGCCCTATCTCTAACCCCCTCCGTTCTGAACATAGCTCTTGTAAGCGAGACTATGCTGTTATTCTTAACAACGAGCACACTAAATGGGCTCAGCAGGCTAAGTGCCGTTGGCTTAAGGAAGGCGATGGTAACACCACTTTTTTCAACAATTTTGCTTCGCATCGTCAGCGTACCAATCATATTTCTTCCATTTTCAACAATGGCAACGAACTTTCTTCCGATTCTGAAATCCATGCTACTTTCCTTCGCTTCTATAAGAACGTTCTGGGGTCTCATAAACATTGTTCCATTCGTTTGGACTGGGCACACCTATATGGTCCGATTTCTCATGATTTTTCTAATCTGGAAGATCCTTTTACCTTGGAGGAGATTAGATTTGCTGTTTTCTCCTTGAAAAGCGAGTCTGCTCCTGGACCGGATGGCTTCCCCTCTTTTTTCTTCCAAAAATTTTAGGACTTTCTTAAAGATGATTTGTTGATGATGTTTGTTGATCTTCACCAAGGGTCCTTCTCCTTCGACCGTATCAATTACGCGCATATCGTTCTCGTCCCCAAAATTAATGGAGCGCACTCGGTCGCTAACTTTCGGCCTATTAGCCTTCTCAACACGACCTTTAAAATTATTATGAAAGTTCTTTCTAATCATCTCAGTTCAGGTATCTCACTTCTTATTGATTCTGCTCAGACGGGTTTTATTAAAGATCGCTTCATCCTTGATAGTGTGGCTTCAGCCCAAGAAATCATTACTGAATGCCATAGGACCAATGCAGAAGAGATCCTGTTAAAATTAAACTTCCAAAAAGCTTATGATAATGTTAGTTGGGACTTCCTGTTTGAAATCCTTCTCCATCGGGATTTTGGTCCTAAGTGGATTGCCTGGATTAGGTCCAGCCTTTTCTCTGGCACTTCCTCCATCCTCATTAATAGGTCGGAAGGTAACAAATTCAAATGTAAGTGTGGTCTTCGTCATGGTGACCCTATTTCTTCCCTGTTATTCTCTCTTGTTGCCGATGTGTTCAGTAAGTTACTCCGTAATGCTTGGGATGCTAATGTCATTGAGGGTCTTGGTGGCTCTCAAAGCTACCGTGGTGTTCTTAACCTTCAATATGCTAATGACACCATCATCTTTGCAAAAACCCAACGGGTGTACCTTACGGAACCTGAAGTTACTTCTTTATATCTTTGAAAATGTTTCTGGCTTATCCATAAACTTTCAAAAATCTTTGGTTCTTTGGCTGGGAGGGACTCAAAACCGACAAGCTGAGATTGCCCAATTCTTCAACTGTTCCTCGGCCTCTTTTCCCATCCAGTATCTGGGTATTCCATTGAGATGGGGTAAGCTTCATAAAAATGACTGGATTCCGATGATAGAAAAAGTGGAATCCAGACTTAACAATTGGTCTAGGAAGCATCTCTCTCGCGAAGGTAGATTAATTCTCATTAACTCTGTTCTATCCTCTATTCCTCTTTATATGATGTCCTTTTTTTATGTACCCTCTTGGGTCATTAAGAGGATTGACCAGATCAGAAGGAATTTCTTCTGGCCGGGTGCGGATATCTATAGATCTGGAACTCATTTCTATAACTGGAAGTTGATTTCCACTTCCAAGGTAGCAGCTGGCTTAGGTGTTCTCGATCTCAGAAACCAAAATTTAGCCCTCCTGGGTAAATGGTTATGGAGAATTTTGAAAGAAGATCAATTACCCTGGGCTCGCCTGATTTCTTATAATTGCTTCGCTCGACGGAAGGTTTGGGATTTCAGGCCCTCCCTTTCCCGTAGGGCTTCACCCTTCTGGAAGGGTGTTTGGAAAGTTGCCATTTCCTTTCAATGTGGCATTTCCCATGTATGTTTCGACGGTTCGCAGACCAAGTTCTGGTCCGACCAATGGATCGGTGATATTAAGCTCGCATATGCTTTCCCTTTCTTATTCCTGTTGGCCTCCAACCAATCTGACTCTGTAGCAGATTATATTACGGTTCACAATAACCTTAGGTCTTGGGCCATTCCTTTCAGCAGTAATCTTCCGTCGTCTCTTATGCCTGTCTTCAATTCCCTTTTAGTTTGCCTAAATAGTTACTTCTGGCATCCCAAAGAAGATTTTATTTGGCGATGGACCAACTCTGGCTCCTATTCTGTTAATTCTTTTTATAATTTCCTTAACTTCGGTGGTGTCTATTCTCTGTTTGCTAAGTCTATTTGGAGTAGTTGCGCACCATTGAAGTCTAAAATCCTAACCTGGCTAGCCCTGAACAACAGACTTCTTACTGTTGAGGTGCTTAATAAAATGAACTTAGCCCTGGGACAATTATGTTCGTTGTGTCTCAGCAAGCATGAAGATGCCGATCACCTTTTTGTCCATTGCTCTTTTATTCGTCCGTTGTGGAGAATATGTGTTCTTGCCTGGCAGGCACCTTCTATCCCCACCTCTGTCTTTTCCTGCTGGCAGTCACATTTAGTGAAGAAAGAATTTCATAATTCTTGGGTCCTCTCTATTATGGCTATCATTTGGGTTATTTGGACAAAAAGGAACAATCACATTTTTTCACTCACTTCTTCTACGATTGACTCTATTATTGACAAGTTTTTATTCGTTTCTAAATTTTGGCCCTCCACTTTAAATCCAGTTAAAGTGACAGCCCTGAGTCTTGACCGCCTTGATGAGGCTGTTATGAGCCTATGTTCTTCTAACTCTCTTATTCCCTAATTTTATGGTTTTTTTTTAATCTCCTTTTTTTCTCTTGCTTTGTAGATATGGGACTTTTGGTGGATGCTTTACGTTCTTTTCTGGGTCTGCTTGTTTTGAGGGATCGAGACTTCAGGTCTTGTCTGGAATGCTCCATCTCCTGTGGTTCTATTGTAGCACCTCGAATTTCCAATATGATATCTCAGAAATACCTGGCATAATTTCCAGCTTCAACTTCAATTGCAATAGTAAACATAGCCAAAAATACAGATAACTTTTATTACATCACTTGATTATAAAATACAGCGGAATACAAAACACCTTGAATTACAATATTTCTATTACAACACATCTTTTACAATTTACATAAGCCATAACATCATTCTATCTCAAGCATCCAAATCCCTAGCTATAAGCACCTACCTGTAAAACATGAGGCTAGAGATAACCCTAATCCCCAAAACTACAGTGGTCAGCCATAACGGTGTGAGTGACATAAAAAGAAAACAACATAAATAAAACATAAGGCATAGAGTCATCAACAACATGTATTAACAGCAAGAATAAATGAAATGAGAAATAACAATAAGTAAAGCATGAAAACATCAAGGAATATAAGATAGTAAATAATAGAGCATGAAAACAACAAGTGAAACTAGACTAAGTGTCAAGTGTAGGAAAAACAGAAAACAACATTCATAAAACTAAGTCAAGAAACATCATTGCTATATGCTGACTCTCGAATGCATACTTGTCGGATTCTATGCATTTCATACTACATAGGTCCAGTGCAAGGCCCTAATGATCTCCACTTTATAGGATTAAATTCCTCGTTATGCAACTAATCCGACGACGGTGATAGAAAACAAGATCCAGAATACTCCGCGAATAGGCACCACTACCCTCGACGCGCAAGCATCATGTAAGAATAGCTCTAAAACTTGAGAATCACCTACCAACCATGTACCCCACGAATAGGCTTGCGCGGCCCTTGACGTGCAGATACACCGAGTACATTCCGTGAATAGGCCCGCCGGCCCTCGACACGCGAATGCACCCTGCATGCTCTGTGAATAAGTCTGCAGATCCTCGACACCCGAACATACAAATGTCCTCTCGAGACAGAACACAAACAGTCCTAGAACGCATCATTTGGACTAAACAGACCAAGATCATATACTCACGTTTCCCAAGTTCCATCACATCTCTACTAGTGCCTGTCCTTAAGTTGGTTATTATTAAAATACAAAAATTCTCATCTCTAGAGTTAGTGTATCCTGCCGGACTTAAATCCACAAAACAAACCCAAGACCACGTAGGTCTAAATCCACAAATCTCATCTGCCGGTTCACAGGACTCCCACTCAACTCCTAGAGAAATCACAACTCATTCATCAAGACCAAAACTTTCAATAAAACTCACAAATTCATCGTCAAAACGATTATATGAAGGAACTTCTTAAATCTACAAAAATCCAAATCTTATATAAAATTCCAAAATCCAGATAAATATATTAAATAGCTGAAAATCATATTTTTAAGTTGTAGAATATCACAAAACATCAATTCCTTTGAAAACACGTATAACTCAAACAAGGTCCAAAAGAATACTTTTAAAGCTCCAATATAAATCTCTGTAAAACATTTTTAATCTGTAGCAAAACATCTTGTAAAACAATATAATATTGAAGGAACAATTGATCAAAAGAAGCATAAGAAAACTCAAGAAAACATCAGTCAGAGCGGTAGTAGTCGACTTCATAGGGTAGTCAGTCGACTGTCCCCCGTGAAATCCAAACTCAAGAAAATATCAAGCAGTACAGTGGCAGTCGGCTGCATACTATAGCCAGTCGACTGTTCCGCGTAAAATCCAAAGCTTTAGGAAAACATAAATCAGAGTAGTAGTAGTCGACTGTGTAAAGTGGTCAGTCGACTGTCCCGCATGAAAATCCAATACATCATGAAAACACAAATCTGAGTAGAGACAGTCAACTGTATAAGGTGGTCAGTCGACTGTCCCGCCTAAAAATCCAAAACCTCGAGAAAACAATGTAGCCAGGATCGCGACGGTCGACTGTCGAAACTTACCAGTTGACTGTCGTACCTACAGACTGCAGTTTTAGTTTGTGCACATTTCAACCGATACGGAGTTTTACTTTATAAAAACGAAATATGTAAAAGTATATTTATAATATGGTCAAATATGACTTGTAGGGTATATAAGAGTCCACAAAAACAAATCAAAACCACTTCAAATTATTAAAAGTATCAATTTGTTGAATTTCTTCAAAAATAAGACATGAACATATACATCTTCAAAAATAGAGTTTTTAAGAATCAATTATGCATCGAAATAACTTCGTATTATGTTCCAAACTATATCAATGCCAAAATAAGTTAAGATATAATAAAAATCCATAAAACACACAAGGATTCAATTTCTTCAAAACCACAAAATAGGATATTCATATAAAAATGTTTGTACATGTTTGTGCAACAAGAAAACTTTGCAAATCCATCAATTAAAAATAACAAAATATTCAGATTAAAACTTAGTATTTAAGCAAATTCAATTTCAAGTAAAAACTTCACAAAATCACGAAATTCCCAAATTGACCATAATGCATAGATCCAAATCTAAACCCCTTTCTCAAACTCCAAGACTTGATTCTTAGATTCAATAGCCATTAAACTCATCACAATCATTCACAATAATTTGTCCATGCATATGAGCAATTGTAACAATCACTAATCAAGTTATACTCAACGAAAAGCCCCCAAATAGAGTTTATGCATTTATACACAAGTAAAGGTAATCTTTTTATCCACTTTTATGCAATATCATCATACAACACATCATGATAAGTTAAAACAACAAGTATATGAAGGAAAACATCCTACTCATGATTTCTATTCAGTTCTCTAACAATCTCAAGTCAACAAATTAGGGTTCCAATCATCAATAATAAAGTTTCATGAAAGGATTCACTTTTAATTCATCTGCTCATCAAAACTTTACATATCATCATACAAACTCCTAGCATGCTTTCTAATCGATAGATCATCAAGTATAACATACATAAAACAAAACCAAATAAAATATGTCACTCACCTCTATGAAGATCAACCGAACAGAAATAAAGAATAAAAGAAATCCTCCATCATAAGAAAACCAAGAATTCCCGCTTGAAAACTCTAAGAAAATATAAATAATAAAATTCTTTGTGTAGCACAGCAAGAGACGGCTGCACCCACTCTTTTATAGGTTGGAATATTAGGTTTAGGGTTTTGTAAATAGATTTGCAAAATACATCTTTTAAATATATTCTTCTATATATAAATATTTATACTTAGAAACCTAATAAAACCATCTTAATTGAGTTTAAAAAAAAAAAACAAACAATTTATAACCAGCCGGCACTGTTTGAAAAACCCAGAAAATGAATTTACACTTTTACCCTTCTAAATGCCAAATTTGCAAAAAGATCTTTTTTTTATCAAAACTTGCAAAATAAACCAAATTCATTAAAACAAAAAGTAAACCCTTTACCTCTAAGTTGACTAGGCATAATACCCAACCCATAAATTCCAAAATTTGGAGTTTTTACTCTAAGTGGTAATTTTGCACAAAAGTCCCTCTTTTTGTAATATTTACAAATAGGTCCAATAAATATCAAAAAAATCCAAAAAATTCAAAAATAATATCTAATAATAAATAATGGTTTTCCCAAAATAATCTTTGACTTTGAACTTCCCAAGAAAATATTTGCACGTATTTTGCATGTGTAAAAAGATAAATCTTCAGAAAAATATTTATTAAATCACCAAAAATCATTTTAATTCATTTATAAATCTTAAAAAAATTATTTAAAAATCTGGGGTATTACATCTATCTATGATGGGTTTGAAATTTTCTGTTGTTTATTCTTGCTGTGATGAGTGCTGGTCTTATTTGCGTTGTCTTTGAAGCCGCTTCTGTCGTTAAGAGGCTTTAATTATCGACTTGTTTATTTACTTCTCTGTTTAAGTGCCCGATATAGGATGCTGTTATTTTGCTTTCCCTAGTTATGTTCCCTTTTGTTTCTACTTTGTGTGTGGTTTTCGGTAGGCTTCAAGCCTTTCTCTGGCTGTTCCTGGTCTTTATTTTCGAGTCCCTGGTGACTCTGTCTGTGTAGATTATATACTGCTCCTTTTGTGGTGGTTGGTACTTTACTTTGTGATGTTATGTTGCTGCATTTGTCTTTAGGTGGATGTTCCTCTCTAGTTGTTCATCGCATTTCTTGCTTTACGCCTTTGTGGTGTGTCTGTGTTTGTGGTTTTCCCTAGCTGTGCCTCCTTTTTTGTAGGCACAGTATGAGATAGGTGCTTCTGGAAATGCACCATTGGCACTATCCATGTTGTCTTTCTCTTGTTATTACTATCAGTGAGTAGTCGGACAGTTCTCGTGCCTCCCTTGCTTTCTGTTATGGATGTTTTTGTGTCTGGTATCAGGTGTTTCTCTTGGCTGGTGTCTTTAGCATCTTATAGTGCTACCGATGTCTGGCCTTGGCCCTAGTGCCCTTTGGTTCCCTTGTCTCGTTTTGGGGCTTTATCTTCTGGCATTCTGGCGTTTCATCCTCTTCTTTGTGGAGGAGCCCTACAATGGTGAGGTTTTCTCTGACTGAGAGAGTGGCTATCTGATGTAGGGGCTTTCCTATCAGCTGTTTGTTGCGTTGAAGCCCTTGTTTAGCTCTCCAGCTTATGGTCGGCTCCTTTCGGTGCTTCCCTCTTCGTCCGGCCGGCTTCCCTTCGGACTCCGGTCGCCTCCTTGGCGGTTTCTTTGTTTTGTTTGTTTGTTGTTTTCTTAGCAATACTATTCTTTGCTTGTTTAGTTTATTTTTTTTTCTAGATGTTTGTTCTCAGTTTTACATCCTGTAAAATTGATTATTGATGTACTCCCTTGTTTTTATTTATATATCGGGCTGGAAACTTACGATTCTATCCTCTTTATAAAAAAAATTCATTCAAAATATTTTCTAGATTCCAAACATGTTAAGCAACAATCTAGAAATTATCAGAGCATAATTTTATCATTTGATCATCATTTTTACTGTTTAAACTTGAAACGTGCAAGAATCTCAGAATCTGGAATTAAAAATACAGCTGTAGTAAAACGAGCATAACTTTTTCTACACAACTCAAAATTCAGAAATTCAAGATGTTTTGGAAACTAGAAAGATAAGACTAAAATTTTTATTCAGAAAGTAATTCATTTTGAGATCATTTACTGGGTCAAAAATAACAAACAATACACAGCCAACAAGCAACATACAGGGTTTCGGGTATTTTTCATGAAACAAATTAATTAACATGATGGGTATAAATTCTACTAGTCAGTGAACTTTATAATCAGAATGATGGTGTAATAACATGATCCATAAAATTAAGAACACATACATGCATTAATTTATCATCAACCAAACAACAATCGATCAATCAAACATACAACCTAGCAATTCTTTCTACAATCAATTCATTGTGTTGTGACTATATGTGTAACCCTATTATCAATTCTACATGAATGCATGAAAGATTCAATCTTTGGAGTTAAAAGTTGCACGATATCAAGTAAATTGGGGTTAGCTCGTGTAAACCCTCAATATACCCAACGAAAGAGATGAACAATGTATAATACGATAAACGAAGGGATCTACTTGCAAGAGTTTCAACAAAACTTGAATTTGATACAATTAACAATTCAAGAGGAAGTGACTTGCCTTATAGACGGTGAAAAAGAATACCAAGAATAACAGGATAAGGATCCTGAAGCATCGAACCCACGAACTAACACAATAACATGTACGATATACCTGCACAAAGAGAACCCAACAATCAACAGCAGGCAACAGTTAGAGAAATAGACAGCAACAATAGAGCAAGAGGGTCTGACGTCGGGGTGTGCTGGCAATCTGGCATCGACTGGTGGTTCGATGAGTCTGCTCGTCGATCTGGACAGGGGACAGCAGTGGGAGAAGGGTGTTCGGGGATCTGACTTCGATCGGCAGCGTGGGCCGACGTAGAGGCGACGATGACTGGTCGAGTTCAGGGGCTCGACGGGATCTGGGTGGCTGATGTCGAGGGAGGAGGACAGGGGGATCTTGGAGTGGCTACTGTTCGACAGGAAGAGGGCGTGGAGAGGTCGAGGGCTCGATGGGGGGGCGCCGATGGGAGATGGATCAAGGGGGGGGGGGGGGTCGCCGGAGTTGGCCGGAGAAGAAGCACAGGGGGAGGATCTGATGGGTTGAGAGAAAGGAGAGAGAAAGAGGAGGAGAGAGATTAGACGGCTAATAAAATTGTATTTTTGTATTTTTAGGGTTTGTATTAGGGTTGTATTTATAGGGTACAATTAGGGTGTTGGGTAAGTGGTTTAGGATCCAATAATAGCGGTGTGGGTCAAGAACAATAGGAATTGGGTTTTTAGGGTTCAATAAGAGATGGGTTTGAAGACAATATGGTTCAAATAAAATAATCACAATCCATTACAATAAAAATTCACAAGATAGAAGCCAAACAAAAAAAGAAAATAGTTCATGAACGAAAATTTAAATCCAATTAGATAGATGAATAACATAAATGCAAAAGAATATCAATTGGACTTGAAAATAGACTGAAATTCGCCAGGAAAATCAGAACAAATAAAATAATAAAATAATTCAATAGATGGATTTTAAATAGATTAATCAAGAAATAACAATTAATTATTATAATTATAAAAATAATAATATCATACAACAAAATAATATTCGGGTTTAACAATTTCATTAAAATAATCTAATAATAATAATATATTAGATTTTAGGCTCAAATATAAAAAGCCGATCAATTAGGAATAGAAAATAAAATTAAAATATATCATTATTCGAAATAAATATTGTTTTCGAATAGAAAACGCTATAATAAAAGATCCGAAACAATTTTAAACAAAATGAATTTATAAATAATCAAAATACAGAAAATATTCAGAAAATATGTATTTACGGGAATGGGGGTTACAGTTTCACCTCCTTTGGTTTCATCTTCTCGTAGGAAAAGAAATTCGTGGGAAGTGCACGGTTCACAAATTTAGTTGGCTAGATTTGAATTGTATTTAGATTTTTAGCGCTACTGTGGTGTTACTGTAGTGCAACTGTAGCACTATTGAGAATTGAGAAAAAAAACTCAGAACTCAGTGGATAAGCACGGTAGCATTTTTTAATTGTTTTTCTCTCTTATCATTTTACACTATCCAATAAAGCAATTCAACCTACTTCTCTACATTAATTTTTTTACTATTTTTTACATTTCTTTCTCTCGCATTTTTATCATATACTATAATAAAACTATATCTAAATAAACCACTTTTTCATAACTCATTTTCAAAAATTTCTTTTCCCTACAGTAATTTTTATGGTTTGAATATATTTTACAACCAACCAAACCCCCCCTTAGTCTTTTTTGCTACTAAAAAAAATTGAAGAAGAAGAAACGCATGTCCTTTTGCCTTTCAAAAGATTTCAAAAAGGGAGGTACTTTTTGGAGGATGTGATTCTTACACAGGATCGAAGTTTGTATAGTACAAACTTTTTCATTTCCTTTTGGGTTTTGACATCTAGGTCCTTAAAATTTTATAGTTTTTATCTCTCTATTTACAAGTCATTTTGCAAAAGTCTAATTTTCAGAAAAATCCCTTGGATTTTCTGGCGTAAAATACCAAAAAAATCCAACATTTGACTTATATATAAAAAAACACTCACCCTTTTGCAAAAAGCACAAAGTGGACCCCATTGTTTGTTTTCTCCTTTATCTTTCCTTTATCTCTTATGCTTTCAATATTGACCACATTTAACCTTACCGACTAGATTAAAAAAACAAGAAAAAAAATCAGCAAAGGAGGGATGGTTTAGGGGTTTTATTAGAGTTGAAGATGAAAGATTAAGATGAAAGGGAGGGATGGTTTATGATTTTTTTTATATTTTGTTTAAATATTAAATACAGTTAGCAATATCAAAGATGGTCAACGTGAGTCATAAAAGAGAAATGATAAATAACGAATGTTGCTGCTAATTTTGGTGTATGAGTAAATAAAAAGTGAGTTTATATTTTGAAAGAAACTACTAAATATCTAACATTTTATCCTTGCCGTAAAAGTGGTTAAAGCTCTAGAGATCGGATCTGGATCGTTGAAAGAGCACCTTGATTTGAATCTGATGGTTGTTGATGCGGCCGATTGACCTGCAAAAAGTCTGAAACACCGGGGATGGCCCCGACGATAGACCCTCCGATACTTAAGTCAGAACCAGAGAGAGAGTTTGGAAGAGAAATTGTCTGACTGAGGAGAGAAGGGGGGGGGGGGGGGGGGGGTTATTTATAATCCTGAGAAATAGTTAGGAGATTGATACAAATTTGTTATCTCTTGTTAACTCTCCCTCTTAAGAGATAGAATCAGATACTCATAGGGATAAAAGATTTGATTTACAGCCCTCATAGGCGGATGTCTCTCTTGGTGGACCCAATCGCTTTTAATGGGCTTGAAAGCAGCCATGTCTTGTTAATGAGCATGGAGAAGGTCCGAACCTGTTTAGGAGGCACATTACTAATAATATGCCTGTAAAAGCTTTAAGACTTGTGTTGGAATTGTACAGCCCTGATTTGCTGCGATTTTTACCATTATCATAAGCCCCCCACTCCCGGAAGACAATTTCTTGACTTTCAGGAAGTTGTTTGCCTTGATTTGGAGTTCTGGAGTACTATCTTGGCCTTCAGAGATGATGGAAGATTCATGGAACTTGTGGAAAGAATCTACAGGCGGCGGTTATTTTTCTGAACTTTTTCGAATTTTTCTAGAACTTTCCATAATTTTTTCGAATTGTAAATAATTTGAGTTAATTACTTTTTAGGACAAAATTTAGAAATCTTTGCAAAAAAGGGACAATGACCAAACTATTTGCAACTAAGGGATAGTTTTTAATTAATATTCTATGCTTCCTATCCTATATATATATTTTTTATAGGATGTGTGATCTTTCTGCAAATTTAAAATTTGTTTTTGTAATATTTTCTATTTCTTTTATCTAACCAATTTTGTAACTACTTAAATTGTACTAAAAATTTTGAGAAAACTAGGTGAGAGTTACTTATTTAGAAACAAGGCTCTGATACCACAACTGCGGTTGCGAAGCGTGAAAACACCTGTGAATAGAATAAGACAAAGTATCAAAAAATCTTAAAGATGATAGTTTTCTATAAAATAATATTGTTCGAAATAATGTGCATTGTCAATCTCAAAATTATTAAAGCAATCAAGCATAAGTTCAAGGTCTCTCATAGATTCTGATTCTGTATCAGATATTTCGCTACTACTATCATATGGGGGTTCTTCGAGTTCTTCCATATGTTCATTTCCTTCCTCAATATGTTCATGTTATTCTAGAAATTGTCTATATGCTATTGTACGACTCCACAGATAACTACCAAATTCACCATTTTCATAAAATAATAAAGATCTTTCATAAAAAGTTAGATCATCAATTATTTGGACATTTATATTACTAGTTTCTCTAGGATTTATTTGATTTATTGTGATAATTATTACTCGCTGTACACTAAAGAAAAATAATTTGAATTCATAAAAATCATTCATGCTTGTTACTCTATAAGGATAATAAACATAAAAAACTAGCATTCTATCACTTGATAATTAATCATTAATTCATAAATTTCTGAGGCAAGACTGAAACTATTATTATCCATTAGTCCTTTTCAGCAATTTTGTGATTTAAACAACAATCACAAAATCAGGAGTATAGAGAAATTTCTAAGGATACCTAAGAATAAAAATAGCTCATCATGCTTCCGACCTAGTTAAACCTCTTTGAGCTGCTCTGTACAAGTTACTACCAGTGGATAAAATACCTATGGTATGCACCCCGATTTCAGTGCTCCTTTTACGTTCCTCCCATCTCAAGACTACTATGCTATCCAAGAGAGCTTCATCCAAGAGATACGTCTGGAAAAACTAGTAGCTTTTCAGTACAGACAACCACAAGCTAGCTCGTTTCCTGCTACTAGGTGTACAGTTTAACTATAGAAGGTTACGAATGAGTATTTTTGTATGATCCTTTAGGTAGATCCTTACAAAACTCTCCCTAAGGGTAAGAGACTAATTATTCATACCTTATATTGTGCAAGAGCTTAACAAGAAAGATAGTCTTTATTGATTTCCACTTTCTTATAGACTCTCCTTACAAGCTTATATGAATTTTTTTTGAGCTCATAGATCTTCTGCCCTTTCCCTTACCCAGCCTCCCCTTTAATAGAAGAAGGGATGACTTTACATCAGTTATAATTTTTGTTCTCATTACAATACTGCTTACATTATAGATGAATAATTGAGCCTATTACGTCACTGCTTATATTAAAGATTCTTTTCTGGCCAACATCTTCACGTGCTTCACATCAGAAATAGCTCTTCATCAGCCTTCTCTTGTTCTTTTCCGCATTGTCTGCATTTATTGTGTGTTTCCATCCTCATCAATCTACAGTAGTGGACAACCGTCTTTTCTGTCATTGTCATGACTCCTTTATGTAGAATTTACCAGATGTCAAAGACTTCTTTCTTTGACTGTGGTTGTTTAATCTTTGCTATATTGTAAATCATTAATTTTTGTAGGTCAGGGCTATCATTGATCCATATGTTACTGTCTCTATTTTGTATGTCTTTTAGTTCACAATACATTATTCTAAATTCCATAGCTCTTCTTTCTGGAATCAGTTGATTAAATTCTTGATTTTTACATGGTATAATATTGGTTGCTCCAAACAGAATTTGTGTAGTCATCTCTATCTTTATAATATGCTCAGCAAGTAGTTCTTCATCATCTTCAAGGAATCCTGGAATAGCTGAATATACCCGGACATATATTTTGGAAGCCTTTGTAAGACCAAAATAACTATTAGCAGATTTATATACTTCTCTTGGTAGCTAGCTAAGTTCTTCACATTCTCGGGATGGGTATATGCAGTGGATAAGTCATCTTTCTAACAATACTCTTACTGTTTTTGGATTTGCTCCTGGTAGTATGACCGCTTTGTTCATATGTTGTTGAGAAATAGTTTTGATAAATTGGTTGACCTGAGTGGTTTGGCATAATTTCTCAATATATTGTATAAATAAATCCTTCCTGGAGTATTTTGAAGGATCTGAGAGTAAACTCTCTTTGTAGGTAGTAGGTTGTATGGATGTGGAGTTTTCCTCTTGTGTGGCTATTTTTGTGATCTCACTTGTATTTTATGGGTTAACAGGTTCACTCCATTCGCTCATTTTTCAATATGTTCTGCATTTATATGTTGGTAAAATATACTTTGAAGACCATATATTTGTAGCTGTGTTTGGTTAAATGCTCCTTTTAATTGCTCCATAGTCTCCTTTAGGTAGAATATATCCTGTTTTATATGCTGGACTCAATTTTCCTTTTTGTAAAAATGAAATTGTTAGTTTCTTGATAAGAAATCTGCTAGGATGTTATCTTTTCCTTTTATATTTTCTATTAAGAAGTCGTAATGTGCTAACTCCATTTGCCATCTTATCAATCTTTTATTTGCTATAGTTGGATCTATTATTTTTTTAATCTAACTCTTTGCTTGTGTATTGTCTGTCCTTACTGTGAATTTCATATATATTATGAATAATTCAAACTTTTTTATAACTTTTGAGATTGCTAGTAGTTCTTTTTCATTTATGTGGTAATTTTGTTGGGTCAGTGTGAATGATCCACTAGTATATCTGGCTAGTCTTTTCTCTTCTTCACCTATTTCAATGAATTTTAATACTGCTTCCCAATTATTTTCACATGCATCTGTTTCTATTATCCATGAACATTTTTTAACAGGTAATGTTAGCTTATTTAATTTTGAAGTTTGTTGTTTTAATATTTTAAGTTTTTCTTCATCCTCTGGGGTCCATTCTCATTTCTTAAACTTTTTAAGTTTTTGTTGTAACCAATTTGTTTTTGCTGATAAATTTAGTATGTATCATCTTGTTTGATTTAGTAGCCCGATTACAGATTGTACTTCTTTTTTTTTTTTAGGACATTAGAAAATATCTTTATTTTTTCTGCTACATGTGGCTATAGTTCTAAACCTTTATGTGATAATTTTGTTCCTAAGAATTCTATCTCAGTCTTAAACAATTTTATTTTATTTTTTGATAGTATAATACCTGCATTTTTTTACTATTTCTATGAATTTTAGTAAATGCTCTTTAAGTTGTTCTTCGTTTTTGGATCCTATTAGAATATCATCTACATATACTAATATGAAATTGTTGTATTTTTCAAATATCTTATCTATATATTCTTGAAATATTCCTAGACTGTTTTTATATTCGAATGGTAATACATTCCATTCATAGAATTCTTGAGGTGTGCTAAATGCTGTCAACTGTTTTGAGTCTTCTATTAGTTTTACGTGGTAAAATCCCGATTTACAATCGAATTTTGAATATATTTTCTTGTTCTTACTGTGTTAAGTGGTATTTACAAATCTGGTAGTGGATATCCAAATCTCTTAGTATTTATAGTTAGTTTTTTATAATTTACTATCATTCGAGATTTACCTTTTTTTTTCTTCTGAACATTTTCTTACCATGAATCCTGGTGATGAATGTGGACTTTGTGATTTTCTTATGTAATTATTTTTCATTAGTTCTTTTATATGTATTTTCAACTCTTCTAGATCTGTTGGAGTGTGTCCAATAGGTTTAATTATTATTATTTTGTTCTTATCTATTAACTTTATATGTGCTGTGGGTTTACTTAAGTCTCCTTTTTCCAAGGGGTCCTCTCCGCACAGATCTTCTAATTGTTTTTGTAAAATTTATTTTGTAGTTATTTCTTGGACTTGTTGTATTCTAGTTTTGTTTGGTAAATATTGATATTCACCACGCTGGGTTGAAGAAACTCAGATATGTGGCATGTCGGTCCTAGAATAAGGTTGGGTTAATCTATGCTATTATTTGGTGTCTACAAGGCGTTGTAAATATAACGGATTTATGTGATATGGTTATAGGATAGTATTGTTGAAAAAAGTCATTTCCTAATAGCACATCATTATTCATATCATCAAACTGGTATATTATTGTTATTTTTAATATGTAATTTCCTATTTGTATATTAACATTTTGTTGATACTTATCAAGTATTATAGTTTATCCAGTTAATCCAGTTATTGCTTTTTTATTATATCCATCTTGTCTCCATTTCGCGGTATAAGCTAGTGCCTGCTCCGGTGTCTATTAGACTATGATAGTTCCTTGATTTGTATCCTTCGTAGACAAATTATGTTAGAGCATCTGTGGTCGTTTAAGTTTTAAAATGGCTATATGGATATTTTGGAAATAGAAAATAGCTCAAACGCTGCAGTCGTCTATACTCAAAAAATGGCTTTCCTTGATCTGCCGTCCCGTAATTTTAAAAAAAAGAAAAGAAAAGAAAGATGAAGGATGACACATATTGTGCCGTCCAACACAAACCAAATATGCATGCTTTCTCTCTCTTCCCCAAACGGAAGAACATCTTCCGATTTCCATTTTATATTTATTTTAATAATTCAACGGGAAATCATTTGCCGTCCACTCATTTCGCAATTAAAAAATTTGTCTCAGATGGCATATCATATACCGTCCGACACTAAGACGGTAAATCATCTTCCGATTTCTAAAATATGCATAATGCCATTTCTGCTGCCAAATTTAGACGTCTCCTGTTCATCCGAAACCCAAAAAATGGATATATAGACAACGACTACAGAGTTTTTTTCTTCAAAATATCCATTTTTTGGATATATAGTCAACGACTACAGATGCTCTTAGTATGCATAATGTATTTTTTGTTGCTCTTAATGGATTCATTTATACAATATTATATTTATTACTATACTTTCATTGTTTACTGTTATTGTAATTTTTTCTTCTTGAATTGAGTAAGGTTGTACTGATGTAAAGAAGTCAGTTCTTAATAACATCTCGTTAACATGGTGTTCTGGATTTACATGTAAATGTAATAACATTTCATTTTTACCATTTATCCTTAGTAGTAGTATTACTTTATGTACAATTTGATGTCTATTATTGTAAAACTCTAGGTAGTAATATGGATTTTCTAATGGTATTAGTTATGTTGTTTTAATATTTGTTTGTTTAATGTGTAAATTAGTAGCTCCTGTATCTACCAGGGCTACTTGTTTATTCCATTTTCCACTGTCATAATATTTTATTTCTATTTTAAATTGGTTATTATTTTGGTTGTCTAATGTATTTATTATTGGTATTAATTCTAATGCTTGTTGTTTGTTTCTTATTGATCATGATCTCTTTCCGAACATTATTTGTGGTACTTTTTCTTTTGACATTTCTTTTGCTTTATTAAAGTCAAATTCTATATAATTTGGTATAGTCATTTCAAGGTTTTCTGTAGCTGGTTTATATCTCATAATTTCTCTGAATAATGGTTCTATTTTAAAATTATCTGTATTCCTATTTTTTACTTCATGCTTACTAGTGAAAGAATAAATATTTCTTATTTTTATACTCATAACTTTGCTTTTCTCTATCATTTCTATTCATGATAATTTGTGGTACATGACTAAACTTTTGTCCTTATTTTTTTAGCCATACTTTTAGAGAACTTAGGCTTTATTGTAAATTTTATCTTTTGATACATTAGGTTTCCTTGTACTATTCTTATTAAGGCATCTTGTGTACTTAATATTATTCTATCATCCATTAGGTATATTTGCATGGGTGTATTTATTCCTTCCTTAAAATAAGCTTTTATTATTATTTGCACAGCTCCTAAATGTATTTGTCGTAATATTATTCTAATTTTCTCACTTATTTTTGCCATCTATTGTCTTATTATTTTTTCAGTTATTAATGGGATTATGGTTTTTCCTTGTGCTTGTTCAATGTCTATAGATTGTTCATTATTCCTGACTATTATGATGATATTTTTCTTCCTTTCGAATATTGGTAGTTTAAATATCTCTTTTGGGTTTATATCTAATTTGGTTGTTCTTATTTTTTCATATTTTTGTATATCAAAGCACGTTTTTTCCTTTACTTCTTCATTGTTTCTTCTCTTTCTAATTGTTCTCCTATTTCTGTTATTTCCGTCATCATGTTTATTTCACATTCTTCTTTTTCACCTTCACTACTTCCACCATCTTCTTTCAGTACCATTATTTTTTTTATCTTCACTAATTTCTGACCAGTCTTCCTCATATTCTATGGGTTCATAATTTATTTTATTCATTTCTTCAATTTCTTCTATGTATTTTATATTTTCTTTTTTCATTCTCTTAGGAAAATTTGCTGATATATGTCCTACTTCTCCACACATATAATAATTACATTTCTTTGGTTTTTTTTTTTGGGATATTGTCTATTTTTATTTATTCTTCTGAAGTATCTTTTATAGGGTTTTTTATATCTTTTAAAAGTTTTTCTATATTTTGGTTTATATTTTTGAAATTTGTGTTTACTTTTCTTTGTATAATTATAGTTATTATTACATCCCCAATGATCCAATCTTGCATCATCACAACAAATTCTTTGTTTATATGTTTTATAGTATTTCATTGTTGCTCTAGCATCTTGGCACACTTTATCCCTATAATCTTTTACAAATTGTGTTCTATACGCTAAATTATCTACTTCTGGTTTTACTTTCTCACCTATGTATGCACTATATATGTTTTTACTCTGTGGATCAGGTAGTTTTAGAAAGAATGAGTCCAAGATTGGACTCCGTTATTCTTTTGTATAGTAACTATCTTGAAAATATTCTTAGAATTTACAAGCATAGTTGTCAAAATAACACATGTCACATATTTCAAAATTTCTTAGTCTTCATCTTACTTGGTTCGTTTTGTATATAGTGTGTTTTTCTCTTTTATCGTAGACACCAAATTCTGTTCTTATGGCTATTTCGTAATTTGTGATTATTTCATTTAGTCCTAAGGTTTGTTGTGTTGAGCTTTCTTCCGTTCATTTATTATCAATTGGTCTTGATTTTCTGATAGAATTTCTTTCTTCTTCCTTTAGTTCATTCCACCATTTTGCTGCTACTCCTAAAAAGGTTTCTTCTATAAATTTCTCAAATGAGTTTCCTGAAAGATTTTTCCTAAATCCTGGTATTAGTGAAGCCTTTACCCATTCTTCTATTGTTATATCTACGTCCTTTACGCAGTCTAGATCGAGCTATTCTCCATTTCCTGCTATTCCTTTTTCGTAGTGTTCTGCATGTTCATATTTTGGGGTTTCTTTTTCTTTGTCTCTTTCTAACTTATTAATTTTAGTGTATTGCCATTTCCATGGTAAGTGATAAGGTCATTTGTTAGGTGGTTGCCTTAAGATTTCGTACATGTCAGTTTGAATTTTTGTAGGTTTTGCTATAATCTTTTCTTTCTCTTGATCCATTTTTATTTCTTCATTTGTTATATCTAGATTTTTTAAGGCTTCCTCTACTTCCACTGAATTGAGGTTTGCCATTTAATCTTCTATTTCTAAATTGTTTATATTAAGCTTTGTTATAGCTTCTAAGTCCTTCATACATTTTTCCGTTATGCCTAGTTCTTCTTCTGTGTCTTCGGTTATATATCTACCTAGTTCTTTTATGTTCTTAGTTATGATTTTTAAATATTTTATTATTGTTTCTACAAACTCTGGACCATTGTAATCTTCTTCCAACTCTTGTATGTTTATCATATAAATTTCTGGTTCTATTTCTACCTTATTAGCCATACTTAGCCTAATATTTTATATGTTAGTAGGTGTTGGTAATACCAACTTACTTCTTCGTTTCTATAATCTAATACCTTGTATGCTATCTCTTTTTGTATTTCCATAAGTAGTTTTTTGGTTATTTTACTTGTTATTAACAAATATTCTAATGTTTCCCTATCAGTTTTCTTTCTGTTAATCTTCTATCATTGTATCTAATTTTAAATTTTGAGAGAATTTTTAATCTTAATTTATTTATTTTCTGTGAAATATCCAGTTTTTAAATAGGGTAGTGAGATATGTAAATTTTTAGTTTTAATGTTGTGTAAATATCTCCAAAGGTAGTGTAACGCCCCGAATCCCCAATACACTGAATTCGAGATGTTCTACAGGATCTTTTCGCTTCTTTTAGTACAATTTTACAAGGAAATTTAAACTTTTCACATTACATCAGAGTTTACATGAATACATTACAATTTACACTGCACAGCGGAAGTAAACTTTACAACAATAAAACAAATATACAACAACATTGAGTAATCTTTAAGCATTTGTTCCTCTTTAATCTTTATCAAGCCATTTACCTGCATATAAGACTGTGGGTACGTCAGTTTATTCAACCGACGATCATTATACACGGCCATCCTCTCTATGCTGGAAATAGTAAAACTTATTTTCCATATTTAGCAAACACAAACTTGTCACATATCAAACTAAAGGGACTACCCTATTGATGTCGTGTTGTGATTGTGCACTTAGTCCTTAATGCAATTATTTATATTAGATGACACTAATGCGCACTTGTTCGGATTCTATGCATCCCATACTACATAGGTCCGAGGGCAAGCCTCTTAATCGTTCTTCATCTTGTAGGGTTCAATCCCTCGCCATGACTTAATCTACTACTGTAACTATGGTGAGTATCCTAGATGATCTATGAGTACAAGCTCGTGTACAGAAAACCTGGAGGGGAATCCCACGCCATGTCTTGACTCATCAAGCATGCATTCTGTGGCAATTCAGCCTCCTTCATGGCACACGATCCTCTTGCAGTCACCAAACATCCCACAAGCGTGGCTAAAGTCCGATCATTACTGAGTTGTGCCCACGCCATGTCTTGACTCATCAAGCATGCATTCTGTGGCTCACACACCCGCACCGTAACTCTAGTTCTCATACTCGTGTTTTTCTCTCACTTTCATCACGTCTTCACTATGCACTAATCCTTAGTTTTTATTAGAATCATGAACAAAATCAAAGCTCTAGAGTTAGCCTCTCCACTAAACCGGACTTATTCATTTATTCACACATGACCAACCTTGGTCTTTCATTTCAATATTTCATTTCATTTCTTTCCAAATGCCGGGGGAGACTTAGCTACTCTTTTGTTTCAATTCCAATTCACAATTTTCAATTTGAGCATTTCCACTCATAAATTCATTTGTTGATTTGTCATACTCAAAAGTATTTCTCTTTTCCAATTATGATTTCTAATTCGTTCAAAAGTCCATAACTATACATGAAAATTCATATGCTTTATCAATTATCAATTTCACTTTGAGTTTCACATCACTAAAGAATATTCACACTTTCACATTTTTCACACTATTCTCAAATGAGAATATTTTGCATCACATCACACAATATAATTTCTTTTTGCCACATTAATCTTCTAATCCTTCATTTCAAATCATTTTTGCAAGATATAATTTCACAACCATAAAAATATAGAACCATAGTTCTATTTACACATTTTATTCTCAAATCATATTTTATTTCATGCAAATAATCTCCAAATTATTTTTATAAAGTCCTACATATTTTTAGAAGAATAACCATATTTTTTCCACATTTTTTTGATCACCAAAACATCAAAAAAAATATTTTTTTCCCCATCTTGCCGAGGGCAAGATTCGAACCCAGAACCCCGGAGAACACAGCCGACAGCACAACCACTAGGCCAAAGGTGCTAGACGGTATAAAGGGAAGGCCGAGAGTATTTAAGGCTCTCGGTCGCTGATTCTTTGTTGCTTAAAAAAAATTATGAAACAAAATAGTGCCACAAGGATTCGAACCCGCAACCTTAAGGCTGAACCACTGTAGCGATCAGAGCCATCCCGACCGCTTGAGCTACGCGGTCAAGTTGTCACTAGCTCAATTCAAATTTTATTTAACCCATACTCTCTGTTATTTAGAATATTTCGGCGTTCAATAAAATTGCATATCACATTGTTCTTACTAATATACTGTAAAAATCCGAATTAATCGTTTTCCATCATGAATTTTATTCCAGTATATGAAAATAATTTTCTTAAATAATTAAACATAAATTTCTCCATAATTAACACATTTCTACCATACAATTTGGTTATTGTGACATACTACTAATACATTTTTTTTGACATTATAATTTCATCAATCTCTATACTAATTCTCTACTCTTATTCATTTTCCAAACATAAAAATTTCATCTTAATTTATTCGTTACCACGCCATACAAAGTTTCCAATTTAGCACATAAAAGTGACATAGTCGATATACTAATTTTTTGCACATAATTTTTCATGCTACTAACAAAGGTTTCTTCACACAATTTATAACCACATTCTTATTGCACACAATCTTGAATTTTACTAATAGCAACACACATAACTTGCATATCAATAATTCAATCAATTAGAGATCATCTTTTCAATTAAATGTGTATTCTTATTAATCATTTTCATGCAACATTTTGCTAATTAAATCTAGCATGCATTCCTATGTTAGAAATAGGGAAAATTTACCCACCTTGTATGGAGAGAAAAATTACAACTAGCAAATCCCTAGACGAATGTCCTTGCGACGAATGGCTCCTCCTTGAACACGTGCACACAAGCCTCCCAAGCACACCCAAGCCGAGCTCCCTCTTGATGAATGCCGGCCTCCCCTCTTCTAGTTGCAAGCAAAGATCCCACACACTCTCAATCTTTTAACTCACAAAATCACCACTAGATAATATAATTGAACTATAGGTTTGGAAGAGAATAATTTTATACAAGAATAACTAGCCATGGGGGGGGGGGGGGGGGGGTATTTATACTAAAAATCAAGGAGAATGGAGGGCTAGGATCAATTGGTTGGTTGTAAGATGGAAGGTCAAGATGAAAGTAGGAGTTGCAATAACTACCCACAACCAAGTAACCACCACACCATGATCACCATTACAATTTTCATTTTCCTCCAAAAAGATTACAACCGGCCTAGTTGAAAAAGTGCATATTGCACGTGTACGTGTAGTGCACATGCATGCAACTAGGCCCAAAAATTGTACATTAAATTTTTGTATAAAAATAAAATAGTCTTTAAATTGTATTCTACATGACAAGTTGTATAAAAATAGATTAATCCATGGGCTTTAGTTTATGGGCCAAAATACTTATTATAAAAATAATAAATTAAATTAACTTTGGGCTTTTAAAAGAAAAGGCTTTTTATCTAATTGAAAGAAGGCGTTATAGAAAAATAATTAAAGGCACATATTCAAATATCTATACTCATCATGATGAAAATATTTACCAAAAATATTGCACGTGCACACTACATGCAAAATAAATATTTTTTTTTTCATTAAATGAAAAATCAGGGTATTACAGGTAGGGTCTTTCTTAGAAAATTACTTTCACTTATCCTATTTTCCTAAATAGTTTGGAGGGTATCTTATATTTGCAAACATTTTCTAAAAATCACATTTCTGAAATTGACTATAATAATTTTTTCCAAATTAATAATTGTTTTTTCGAATTTTTTAATTAATTATCTCAATTTTTAATTATTTTTAAAAAATATTAATTAATTTTCTGAATTTAATAATTATTATTTGAAATTTTTAATTAAAACTTTGAAGTTTAATTGATTTTTGGGGATTTTTTTTATTAATTTATCAAACCTGGCATGAATTTTGGAGTGACCCTTTCGGTTGATCAAGTGGGGCTCGCCCGTTGAGTGAATCGGGTGGTCGTAATGGCGATGCGGTGATGAAGAAGTGATGTATCTCAATCTGGCACGTTCATTATGATGCGAGTCGTGTGCTGATGGGATCGAACATGCAAGGAGTGGAGCAGGAAAGCAAAGGTGACGTGGCTTGATCCTGCCCATCGATCACGGATGAGCTCGTGTTTCTAAGTGATCCAATGGTTAACGACGGCTGCGAGCACCCCCTTGGTCACCTAAAGATCTTCGTCTTTTCCATCAAGCAACCTGTAATGTGTGACTCGGTGACCAAGCTCGGCAATCACGCTTCCTTGGTGACCATAGAGACCTCGTCGAGCAAAGACTCCGGTGACCTTCTTTCTATCTTCTCCATCGAGCAACTATTTTGGGTGACCAAGGAGATTCGGCGACCAAGCTCATGGCGATCAAGATTCTTCATCAACGGTCTTCCTCGCCGACCAAGGGTTTCGGCGATCAAGCTTCTTCTTCGTCGAGCAAAGCTTCAGGCGATCACAGGAGCTTCGGCGATTACAAGTCTTCGGCAACCTCAGGAGGTTCAGTGATCATAGTCTCGGCTACCACCAGCCTCGATGACCAAGTGTTTTTGGCGACCATCCTCTTCATTGTCTTGGGTTCAGAGAAAGTCGAAGCTTTTGTGGGTTTCGAGTTTGGCCGGTTTTGAAGTAGGGTTCAATCATCTTTGGAGCTCAGGTTTGATTTTGGACGGATACAACAGGCAAGAATGACGATAGTGCGAGGCAGCGTCGAGTGGTTGTTGGTGTCGAGTCAGGCTGGAGTGGCGTGCTGACCGAGGCAGGGCAACGGAGTCAAATGCGGGTACTGCTTTGTTTTGTCCCTTAAATATTTTGGATACCAGGGTTCAAAGGATTGGAGTTATGGTTTTGGTTGACTCTTGAAGCTTTTGCGGAGTTGAAGCTTCGAATTTGTTGAGTTTTTTTTATTGAACCCGAATCTTGTTCATCGATGTATTCTTTTGGAGCATTATTGGCTTGAATTTTAGCCAAGTTTTAGAAGCTTTTAGTCAAGTTGTACTCGTTGCGGAGCTTGTTGAGCTTGGTTTGAGATCTTGCATTTTTGCCCACCAAGCATTTGTTGAGTGGCCTACCCCGTCGAATTGCGCTTTCGTCGACCAAACATTGTGTCGTTCGCTTGTTTTATTGATTAAATGTCCCATTGTTCGTTTCGCTGAACCGCTCTTTCATCAACCAACATTGTGTTCTTCGCTTGTTTTGTCGATCGAGCATTTCGTTGTTAGACGAGTGTTCCGTTGGATCTTGTGTATGTAGCTGACCTAGAAGAGTTGTGTCACGCCCTGCTTCCCAAAAGAGAATACGGAATACGGATACGCGACAAAAGCCCAGCGAATGATTTTCATCATCCATAAGCTGTTCAAGAATCTTGACAACATATCACAATATAATTAGAGTCGGAAGCCAGAAAAGTCAACCAAATGCACATATGAACTAAATACCAACAAGAATACTTGAAATAAAATATATTAATCTCAAATAACCATGATCTGAAATACACAAGTAATCCTGGGTCACATTGCCTAAATATAAGAATAAAATCAAATACATAAATACAACATTTGTTCAAGCAAACTACAAGAAATAATAACAACAAAATTCCAGCTTCTAGTACATCATGTCACCAATACCGTTTGGAACATGTCCTCCAAAATCTGCAATTCAACGAATGCAGGAAAGAGGGAAAGAGAAAAACTAGTACCCGTCAATTGCAAGTTACGGGCCACTTATAATGTAGGATACAAGCACATGAGGAAACTAACTAGCAACATGGTATAAGTATGATGTCAAAATAAACAACTAGCATGGCAAAGTGAACAAGTGTAAATGGCACGAATCAAGTGTCAAGTAATTAAGTAAACAGGTAAACATGTAACAGGTATCAGGTAACAGGTATACAGGTAAACAGGTAATCATGTAACATGTATCATGTATCAAATCTCATGTATCATGTAGTCAAGTATCAAGCAAGCATGTATCATGTTCAAGTCTTTTAGTAATTACTATCTAGGTAGCACTTCGTGCATCCATCTTTTTACTACATGGTTGCTATAGTCAAAGCAATTTTGTTTTAGATTTCATAGTGGACCAAAGAGGGCAGTGTACTCAGGGATCAGAACAGAAATAGGAAACAGATTCATGAATCAAACAGGTACACGAATCATCTGATTCATGCATCAACGTGTTCATGAATCAACAGGTACACGACCAACAGGTCCGTGCATCAACAGGTAACAGGTACATGAACCAAGAAGTTCATGCATCAACAGGTAACAGGTACATGAACCAATAGGTATCATGCATCAACAGGTAATAGGCACATGAGCCAATAGGTCCATGCATCAACAGGTTCATGTATCAACATGAATCAAAATGGGAAACACGGGCCCCCTTCCGAGTACACGTTTCTGAATTATCCACTACTAGATCTTTCCCATTAACCCCGACTTGATTATTTATTATTATAATCAGGCATGCATGTATGTGTCGCAAAACACAACAGAGATAACAGGATATAAACATGTATCAGGTTCAGGGTGCAAGATAAACAAGTACATGTACAAGATAACACATAACAGGGTAAAACATCTAGTTTTCTAATTCAGGACAGCAAGGCAGTGTTGTACTAAAACAGTGATTCCCGCTACTACAAACATCCAAATCTGGATCCGTCAAAGGATCTAGAAAGTAGACTTCCACACGAATCCAGTGAGTATAAATAAGTCATATAGTAATTCACAACATCATAACTCAAAACAAGGTTGAATACAGAAAACATGTTCAGCCAGAAATCAGGAAAACGAATTCTCAGTCAGAAAAACCGCATCAAAACCTCTCAAATAATTTCAGGAAAAATCTGGGGTATTCCCCTAAATGTCTAGAATCAAAAAATAAAGTTTCATAATATTCCAGTAAAATTAGTTTAGTCATCAAAAATAAGAAAACATCAAGAAACGATACTTTGGAAAATCTGAAAGTCCTAACACTACTGTACGAAAACTAAGATATCTCGCAACCAGTGAGACGAAATCCAAATCTGCCAAAGGGATATGAAAATAGATAGAATATACTAACTTTCACATTTCACAAATATTTTTCATACAGTAAAAGGAATCATAGTGAAAATATGATTCTTTACATAACAACAAGCAAAATACAACACACATAGATTTTAGAAACGGGCATGAATCATCATATAAAACTTATCAATAAAATTTACCAAAATTCTGGGTAATCCCTAACTAGATAAAGAAACACTGACCAAAGTTTCAAATCAAAATAATATGTATAGCATAGTTCTTGAAAATAATTTATCATAAAAATTACCGAAAAACAGAATATAGAAAAGATCGACATCTCTGTACTAAAACAGCCATAACTCAGTCATACAAAATCAAAATCAAGCAAGGTCAGAGGGGTTTGAAAATAGATAAAGTTCTCTAAAACTCATGTTTTATACTGAAATTAAGATACCGACTTTAAAATAGTTCAAAACAACAAACAAAACAGATCAGCGACAAAATACAGAATTTTCTCTTAAAAATGAAATCAACATAGATTCAAGAAAATTTATCTAAACATACCCAAACATGAAATTGAGTCTACCAAATGTCTAAACATCATGAATTAGGGTTATTAACATGTCCACACCAAATATATCATATGGGTCTCAACCAAAACACAATCTCTTCCAAAAATCACACATACATGAATCAAATCAAGAACGAGCGAATCCTAGTTTAAATCATGTCCAAATTGTGTCGTGAGTCTTCTATGGTCAAATTTTCACAATAGAGACAAAACCCATCAAGCAAACACAACCAAGAGTCGTCTCTAGACCCAACTACACTATAGGTGAACTTTGGGACTTGTATCAAACAAATGAATTGGAGTACAAGTTACTTGCCTGGAAGATGACGATGAATCCAACAAAGAAAGAGAATAATGGGAACGGATTCCCGGGTACGAAGTCAACAGCAACGAATCACGAACAAGATGATCACGAACACAACGGACGGCTCAGATCTGATCAGACGATCACAATCACGATAGGAGCACGGATCTTGATTATGATCAAGATTAAGATGATCAAGAATACACTGATGGCGATGGTGATCAGAGATCGGATGGTGATCACAAACTCATGGGGATCGGACGGTCAAGATCCACGAGATTAAGAATCGGATGGCCACAAATCAAAGAACGCCAAGATGATGATGAAGTAATCAAATGGTCCATAATCAAAGATGATAATCAAGAACCGACAGTCCAAATTCAAAGTGATCATCAAGATGATGGATGAGATCACAATCCAATCGAACGGCTCCAAACAATGATGATCATACCCTCTATGATCAAGATGATCAAGAGATCAACGGCTCACGATCAACAAGATCAAAACCAAACAACCCAATAGCAGACAGCAGTACCGTGGCAAGTGCGACATCAATGGCGGAGCGGCCGTGTACGGCGTAGGGCAAGATGCTGTCGTGGGCTGATGCTGCCGAAAAGGGACGGTAGCCCAGGGAAGTCGTACAGGGCCAGGCTGGTGCTGGTCAACGCCGGGACGGAGCACGACACAGGTTAGCTGCACTGGGCTGTGGCGGGGCAAGTTGACGGCAGCGACGACGGCTAGGCTGCCGGTGGCGCACGACATCATCGAGGTGCCGCACAGAAGGGACGACGCTGCTGGACTGTGGTCTGTGGTGCGTCGCCGGAAGGAGGAGAACGGCACAGCGGTGCCGTGCTGCCGCAGGGTGGAGTCGCGGCGGGGCTACTGTTTGCGATTGCTGCTGGGAAGAAGATGGGAAAGAGGATGAGAAGTAGAAGACAAAGAGGCATTGCGGCTGGCTCTTGGGTATACAGGATGGGTTTAAGTAGATGGTGAAGTTTAGGGTTGAGGAGGTCTAAACGGGTTGGGTTTTTGGGTAGTTTTAGGTTGGCTGAAAGGGTATTTCGGGTTTGGGTTGGGGTAAGCTTAATGGGTAAATATGGGTTATTGGGTAGGGTAGTTGGTATAGGGTAAAATGGTTAAATGGGTATTGGGTTATAAAAGAAATCCATTAGGGTATTAAAAATTCAATGAGAAAAATAAAATAGCAAATAAAAAAAAGATTGTTTATAATAAAAATGTAATTTGCAATAGAATTTATTTAAAACACTACAATACAGTTGGTCGATAAAAATGGATTTTTAACAACTAGTCAAAAATATTAATAAGAACAATAATACTAATAACTATAATAATAATAATCATAATAAGAGTAATAATAACAAAATAAGAATTGTAACAATATAAAATCACAGAAAATAGTTGTAATAAAATTATTGATCGAAACAGATTTTAAATGGAAGATCCAAAAAAAAATACATTTTGACAAATAAATTTGAAAGCGAAAAAGAAAAAAATAATTTGCGAAAATTTGAAATACAGAAAATATATAAAAATACGTTTTTAGGAAAATAGGGATTACAAGTTATTTCAAGAACAAACTTCAGAAGGTGGTCGGACTGCGGACTTGATGTTTGATCCCAACATGTTTGTTGAGGTAACTTTGGGACGGAATTGAACATTTGAACTTGTTGTTTGTGCCCAACAAGTTTGAAGAGATAACTCTGAGACAAAGTTGAACATAGAGCTTGCTGTTTGATCCCAGCAAGTTTATAAAGACAAATATGAGACAGAGTTGAACGTTGAACTTACCATTTGCACCCAATAAGTTTGTAGAGGCTACTCTAGGTCGGCATTGGATGCCGAGGCTATCGCATGAAGATAAGGGTTGTTGGAAGGATTCATGTGAATAGCGGGGTGTTAAACTCGTTATATGAAATTAATGAGTTGTTGACGCAGCTCGAGCAAAGAGCAGGGTGTCGAACTCGTTATATGGAGTTACGAGCTGTTAACAGAGCTTGAGCTTGAGCGAGGTATTGAACTCATCGTTTGGTGTTAACGAGTTGTCGACGGAGCTCGAGCGAAGAATAGGACATTGAACACGTTGTTTGGAGCTAACGAGCTGTTGACGGAGCTCGAGCGAAGCACGGGGAACCAAACTCATTGTATGGAGTCAACGAGTTATTGATCGAGCTCGTGCGAATGGCAAGATATTGAATGCATTGTATGGAGTTAACGCATCGTTGACGGAGCTCGAGCTAATAGCAGGGCATTGAACTCATTGTTTGGAGCTAACGAGCTATTGACGAAGCTCGAGTGGAGCATAAGACATTAAACTCTTTGTATGGAGTTAACGAGTCGTTGACGTAACTTGAGCAAATAGCAGGGAACAAAATTAATATATGGATTCAACGAGTTGTTGATGGAGCTCGTGTGAAGAGAAAAACGTTGAACTCATTGTATGGAGCTAACGAGTTGTTGACGGAACTCGAGCGAAGAGCAGGGCATTGAACTCGTTATATGGATTTAATGATTTGTTGATGGAGCTCGAGCGAAGGGAATGACATTGAACTCGTTGTTTGGAGTTAACGAGTGTTTGACGGAGCTTGAGTGAATAGCAAGGAATTGGACTCATTGTGTGAAGCTAACGAGCTATTGATAGGGCTCGAGTGAAGAGCAGGGCATTGAACTTGTTGTATGGAGTTAACGAGTTGTTCATGGAGCTCAAGAGAATAGCAAGACATTGAACTTGTTATTTGGAGTTAACGAGTCGTTTATGGAGCTCGAGAAAATAGCAAGGCGTTGGACTCGTTGTATGGAGCTAACGAGCTATTGATGGGGCTCGGGCAAAGAGCCGAGCATTGAACTCGTTGTATGGTGTTAACAAGTTGTTGACGGAGCTCGAGCAAAGGGCAAGACATCAAACTCATTGTTTGGAGTTAATGACTCGTTGACGGAGCTCGAGCGAATAGCAAAGCATTGGAATCGTTGTGTAGAGCTAACGAGTTGTTGATGGAGCTTAAGCGGAGAGCAGGGCATTGAACTCGTTGTATAGAGCCAACAAGTTATTAACAGAGCTCGAGAAAATAGTAGGGAATCAAACTCGTTGTATGGAGTCATCAAATTGTTAATGGAGCTCGTGTGAAGAGCAAGGCATTGAACTCGTTGTATGGAGCTAACAAGTTGTTGATGGAGCTTGAGCGAAGAGCAGGGCATTGAACTTATTGTATGGAGTTAACGAGTTATTGGCAGAGCTCGAGTGAAGGGCAAGACATTGAACTCGCTGTATGGAGTTAAAAAGTTGTTGGCAGAGCTTCAGCGGAGAGCAAGTTATTGAACTCGTTGTATGGAGGTAACGAGTTGTTGATGTAGCTTCAGTGGAGAGCAAGCTATTGAACTTGTTGTCTAGACTTAACGAGCTATTGACGGAGCTCGAGCGAAGATCGGGGCATTGAACTCGTTGTTTGGGGTTAACAAGTTATTGACGGAGCTCGAGCGGAGAGCAAGACATTGAACTTATTGCTTGGCGTGGATGAGCTATTAACGAAGCTCGAGCGAAGAACAAGTCATTGAACTCGCTGTATGAAGTGAACGAGTCGTTGAAGGAGCCCGGGTAAAGAGCGAGGCACCTAACTCATTGTATGGAGCCAACAAGTTATTGACGGAACTGGAGCGAAGAGTATGGCATTGAACTCATTGTGTAGAGTTAACGAATTATTGACAGAGCCCAAGTGGAGAGCAGGGAACCGAACTTGTTATATGGAATTAACGAGCTGTTGATTGAGGTCGAGCGAAGAGAAAGACATTGAACTCGTTGTTTGGAGTTAACGAGTAATTGATGGAACTCGTTCGAAGGGCTGGATATTGATGCAAGCGAAGAGCAAGATGTTGAACTCGTTGTTTGGATTTAATGAGTTATTGATGAAGCTCGTGCGAAGGGCAAGACATTGAACTCATTGTTTGGAGTTGATGAGTTGTTACGGAGCTCGAACGGAGAGCGGGGAGCTGAACTCATTGTATGGAGCTAACGAGGTGTTGACGGAGAGCAAGCAGAGAGCAAGATTTAACTTGTTCTTTGAAGTTAACAAGCTGTTGATGGAGCGCAAGCGGAGAGCAATGCATTAAACTCGTTGTTTGGGGTTGACTAGCTATTGGCGAAGCTCGAGCGAAGAGCAAATCATTGAACTCGTTATGTAGAGCTAACGAGTTGTTGATGGAACCTGAGCAAAGAGCATGACATTGAACTCGTTGTGTTGAGCTAACGAGTTGTTAATGGAGCACAAGAGAAGTGCAGGACATCGAACTCGTTGTATGGAGTTAACGAGTTATCGACGGAGCTCGAGCGGAGAGCGGGGAACCGAGCTCGTTGTATGGAGTTAAAGTGCTTTTGACGGAGCTCGAGCGAAGAGCAAGGCAGTGAACTCGCTGTTTGGACTTAATGAGCTGTTGATGGAGCTTGAGCAATAAGAAAGACATTGAATTCATTGTATGGAGTTAACAAGCTGTTGACGGAGCTCGAGCGAAGAATGAGGTGTTGAACTCGTGGTATGGAGTTAACGAATTGTTGACGGAGCTTGAGCGGAAAGCGAGGCGTTGAACTCTTTGTATGGAGTTAACGAGTTATTTGCCAGAGGAACTCAAGTGGCATGCAGAGCACCAAACTTATTTTGTAGAGCGAATGAGTTGTGAGTGTTCTGAGTCTTCTTGATATTGAAGTGAAGTACTTTTGTGTTTGTTCAGCGTTGAAGTAATTCCATCCTTCTCTTTGCTTACAAGCATTCGTGTATAGCGAATGACGTCCTTGGGATGCCCGAGCTTGCTCTTCTTCGCACTATGCTGTGCTTGACAGAGTTGGGACTTGTCCGTTTGCACGGTTGGTTATACAAGATGAAGTTGGAGCTTGCCCGAGTGACAGTGGTAGGAAAGATTTGGAGCTTGCTTGCCTAAGAAAGGCCTGTCTTGAATTTTATCGTCAAGAGTTTATGTGGTCCTGGGGAGCTGTTGACTGGCAGGAGGCCGGTGAAGAGGTATGTGTCTCTTAGGTAGAACATCCCTCTACCGTGTAGCCCGAAGGATGACTTGTAGGACAACTTGTTGTATTGTATTTGTAAGACTTTTGTAGCGATGCTTAGGCATGAAACATAGACTTGTTGTAATTCTGCAGTTGTAGCGAGATGTTGTTTATGAAATAAGAAATATTTTATATGCATGTGCCTTGTCCTATGATTTGTCATCTTGGGTATCAGCTAGTCATAGGAGCAGCTCTAGGGAGGAGTTAGGCTCCAGACATGTTGTTTTGTTCTTAGCTAGTTGTAGGAGCAACTCTAGATGGGAGTTGGACTCCGAACTTGCTATATGGGTCCTCCAATGAATTATGAGAGTCGCCTCGAGTGGAGAGTTGAGCTCCAAACTTGCTTGTTTGCAGGTTTGCTGGAGCAACTGCAATCCATGATTACGGACCTCTTATCTGTCTTTAAGGGTTTTTAACAGTTTCAGGAACAGATCGAATGGCGATTTAAGCTTTGAACTTTCTTGTTTGCAGGTTGCTAAAGCAACTTAGAGCCATGTGTATGGATTCCAAACTTGTTTTTTAGGGATTTAACAGGTTGCAGGAGCAGATCAAATGGCGGGTTGAGCTCTGAACGTGCTTGATTGCAGTTTGCTAAAGCAACTCTGGGTCACAGGTATGGACTCCAAACTCGTCTTATAAGTAGCTTCTAATGTGATTTTTGTGTCGTTTTTAGGTGTAATCTTGGCATTTAACTCATTTTTTTGCATCCAAAGAATAGCAAAAGATAATACTAAATTTTATTGAAAAATAAACCTAAGCGACTGCTCTAGTGGCTGGCCTTTATTACTTGCAGTGACCGGTATGGAAAGCGGTATTTATTAGAAAATGCTGAAAATACGTAGAAGATGAAGGCATCAAGCACCCTTATTGAAGTTCATGAGGTGTTCCATATTTCAAGTCCCTGTTGATATTTTATTACCACCGGGGTCTTCAAGTTGATAAGCTGCTAGGAAAACAACTTGGTAGACCTTGCCTAGACTTGCCTGATTTGAATCGAGCATCCCCTTGTTTTGCAGAGAAAATGGGAGGATCTTCAGGTTGTTAATTTGTTTAACCAGGATTATTTCTTTCCGTTGAATGAGCAGAGTGGCTTCGAGCGGGGATTCAAGTCTGTTGCTGTATTATGATGATGATGAATTTGGACCTGGTTGGAGAGAGCTTTGTGGGTTTGGAAGTTCTTGGCTGGATTGTCTAAGGCGATAGCTTCAAGCTCGTTTACAAGATAAGAGTTATTGTGATCGCTTTTTGGCGGTAGTTCTACGGCGTCGATGGGGGAGAACCGATCCCCTCACTGTGGCAGTGTAGAATGCTCGTGCTGCCTATTGGCTCTCTACAACTTGGCTTACGCCTGATAATGTGAGAAACTTCATTTTCATGTGGTAGGCGGAAGCAGTGGCATGAAAGGCCGCCAGACCCAGGCGACCAAATATTGCATTGTATGTAGCTCTAATGTCGACTACCATAAAGTCCAGTGTTTCCGTTCGAGTGGCTAGAGCCTTTCCTGTCATCACATTGAGTGTGATGATTCTTTCAACTTGATCGGGGACACTGGAGAACCCGCGGAGTGTATAGCCGGCTGGCTTGAGTTGGACTCGGGAGAGCTTGAGACCATTGAATGTGTTCATGAATATGATGTTTACCGAGCTTCCATTGTCCACTAGGATGCAGCACACCTCATGATTCACCATGCAAAAGTTTATGACCAATGCGTTGCAATGAGATGTTCGGACACCTTCTAAGTCCTTGTCAGAGAAAGATATTGGGACCCCTAGGCTCTTGGCAAGCAGGATGTTGTGCACTAAATTGACTTCCCTCACGAAGGATTTGCGAGTGGACTTGGAATCTCCCCCATTGTTCCTTTGTGGATGGAGTGGAAACTGACATGTGCTATAAGTCTTGTGATTCGGAAGACATCTTTTGACGCTTATTAGCCCCCAGCACCGGATGGGTTTCGACATTACTTTTTTGCAGAAAGAATTGGAAGAGGTAGCCCCAGCGAATCAGACCTTCAACTTTTTCTTTAAGGGCTCGGCAGCTGTCAGTGGTGTGTCCATGTAAAATGTGCACCACTTGTTCCGTTCTCTTCTCTCGCTGGTTGTGGTCATCTTGGGAGGAGGGCAGATTATTCTGTCCTTTTCGACTTCCTTGAGAATGGCTGATACTCTTGTGTTAAGAGGAGTGAATTTATCGAAGTGTGGTGCTCGAGGCAGATGTCATTGAGTTGTGTCATCTTTATGAAACTTCCTGGGTCCTTCCTTGCTTGTATTCTTTCGATTGTTCCCGAAAGGTGAATCCATTTTTCCTTGAATATAAAGATATTTCTCGGCTCTGATATTCTTGTCACTCCTTTCCAGGAGCTCAGTGTAATCTTTAGCATGCTACTTCGCGAGGGAGGCTTTCAAGTCTCTGTGAGTGATGTTGTGGTAGAAGGCGGCAGCCGCCACTGATGAGTCAAGGGAGGAAATAGACCTTGCTTCAGCTATGAAGCACTTGAAAAAGTCTTTCAGAAGTTCTCCATCCTTTTGCTTTAATTTCAACAAGGAAGCACTTATTTTTTCAGCCTTACGGCTAATAACAAGTGTGTTATGAAGAGCTCCCCGAGCTGGTCGAAGGAGAATATTAACTCTGGGGTAAGGTAAGAGTACCATTCCCTTGCTAATCCTTCGGCACATGAGCGCATCGGTGGCGTTATAAACCATCATGAAAGTTTTAAAACTCTCAATATGGTCAGCTGGGTCAGATTCACCACCGTAATATTCAAACTAGGGAGCTTTGAAGTTCTTCGGAATGGGTGCATCAAGGATGGATTTGCTAAAAGGAGGTCGACTGGGGCGGTTCCCTTCATGCCTTATATGTTCAAGGCGATCCTTTACTTCTCGAATGCGGCGAAGGACTTGGTCATCCTTCCCCTTGGATCTAGTTGAGTTGCTGCATTCTTCTTCTCTAGACGGAGTAGAGTGGCGGCTCCATAAGCGTCGACCCTGATCATGAGTACCTCGGATGGCTCGGATGTAATATACCAGTTAGATATTATATTATTATTTATTTTTATTTTTTAAAATTAAAATATTTCTTATGGAAATTACTTAGTTTCCATTACTTAGTTTTAACTAATAAAAGTTATATATATATATATATATATATATATATATATATATATATATATATATCGTATATCGTATCGATTTTGTGCACTTCCAAAAAATCATGTAGTTTGTGTTTTTGGGAAAATATCTGTAATATCCCGGTTTGATATTAAATTTTTATTTTTTTTATTATTTCGGAATTAATATATTTTTGGTAAAGATTAATTTCGAAATAATAATAAAAATAACAATTTGGCCGGCCAAACCAAAGGGGCAAGCCCCATTTCCTCTCATTCCCTCATCTCACTCTCATCTCATTCTCTCTTCTTCATATATTTCTTCCTCTTGTTGTTTTACTTTGATTTTGAGAAAAAATTGAGAAGAAAAGAAAAGAAAGAGAGAAAAGAGAGATATCAAATCAAACAAAATAATGGGTTAATTGTTCATTGGTGTTCTTGAAGAAGAGCAAGAACAAGGAAGGAGAAGAGGGAGTAAGCAAGTTCTTCCAACCGATTTTGGGTGGGGGTTTCTCACCATTTTTATTGTTGTTATTATTATTATTGTTATATGTTAATAAATTAAAGAACTTGGATTATATTCATGTGCATATGAGTAATCATGGATTGAAAACATTTGAATGCAAAGATTGAAGTGGTAGAACTCAAATAAAATCCTAAAGATCCAACCTTTAATAAGAAGTTATTTTCATGGGTAGAATTTGTTAACTTGTGATAAAGTTGGAATTTTGAACCCAAATTAATATGAGAGGTTCTCATGCATGTACTTACCATGCTCTAATTTTTGGAGATTTTTCTGGGTTAATTTACTAGGCTAAACAAATTGTTTCCCCAAAACAGCGAGTATCAAAAAGCTATTGTTTTTGTATGATTTTTGGCACGTGTTTGAAAATGCATAACTTGAGTTTTATAAGGAATCTTGAGATGAAATTTAAAATGGAGCTAGGTGTATATGTTATTAGCTTGCATTTCAAATTTCGTAATTTTTGGAATTTATTTTCTATATTTAAAGCAATTTGTTGTAAACTGTGTTGAGCAGCAAAAGACAGCTCAGTTTTTAGTGAACAGTTGGACTTCAATTTACCATAACTTTTTGCACACTTAGAATTTGAGAAAGTTGTAAACTAGAGAGTTGTAGAAGAGGTTCTTAACTTTCTAAAAAGTTTAATTTTGTTAGATTTTGATAAGTGTAGCATCTGTTATGTATTTTACAAATTTTGACAGTAGCCTGCCTTTTGGCTGAGCTTACTATTAAGATGTTAGAGAACTTTTCAACCCTTTGTTGATTGAATTTGAGAAATTTGTCAACTAGAGGTTTGTAGTAGAGGTACCCACCTTTCTAAAAAGTCTAATTTTGTTAGATTTTGATAAGTGTGGCATATGTTATGAATTTTTCTAGTTTCGACAGTAGCCTGCCTTTTGGCTGAGCTCACTATTTGAGAGTTAGAGATTTTTTAAACCCTTTTTTGGCTGAATTTGAGGAAGTTGTCAACTAGAGATTTATAGTAGAGGTTCTTAACTTTCTAAAAAATATTATTTTTTTGGATTCCGACAAGTGTAGTAAGAATTATGAATTTTACAAGTTTCAACAGTAGCTTTCTTGTTGGCTGAGTTTACTATTTGAGAGTTTGGAGTTTTTATAGCCGTTTGATAAGGTTGTCAACAAGAGAGTTGTAGTAGATGTTCTCACCTTTCTAAAAAATTCTTATTTTGTTGGATTCCGATAAGCGTAGCAAGAGTTATGAATTTTACAAGTTTCAGCGGTAGCTTCATGTTGGCTGAGTTCACTGTTTGAGAGTTTGTAGTTTTTCTAGCCTTTTTTTGGCTGAATCTGAGAAGGTTGTCAACTAGAGAGTTGTAGTAGATATTCTCACATTTATAAAAAGTCTTATTTTGCAAGATTCTGATAAGATTAGCAAGAGCTATGAATTTTACAAGTTCAACAGTAATCTGCCTTTTTGGCTGAGTTCACTGTTGAGATGTTAGGGGCTTTTCTAACCTCGTGTTGACTGAATTTGAGGAATTCGTCAACTAGAGAATTATAGTAGAGGTTTCTACCTTCCCATAGAGTCTAATTTTGTCAGAATTCGGTTAGCGTAGTATTTGTTGTGAATTTTTTCAGCAGTGACTTAACTTTGAGCTGATTCTTTGTTTGAAGTGTTTGGGTTTTTTTTTCCCTGTTCGAGCACTCGTTTAGGATCTAGATGTAATCCTATGTGCTCATGATTCATGTTTCATGTTGGAAAATTTCTTGTGCTAATTATTAGCATTGTTTTGTCTCATACATAGCTTGATTAGATCGTATGTAGTTGTTCGGTTCATACGTAGCTCGTTTGGCTCGTATGTGATTTGTTTGGCTCGTATGTAGCTTATTAGTTCGTACGTGGCTTGTTGGGCTCGTCTAGGGTAATATCGTTACCCTAGGGGTTATCGACCACTAAGACGTGTATTTATTTTACTTATCGAGGACTGTAGACGAGTCACTGGTCGTGCACCGTCAGATCTTAACCGGGGTAGGTAGATCGCTGGCTAGGATCGTAGACGAAATCCAAGTTCAGGGAAGTAGCAAGCAAGTAAATTCGCATTGCCGGGGTCTTGAATCGATCGGCTGTGAGCGGGATCCATTGTGATCTCGAGAAGTCTAGGCTGAATGCCTAGCAAAGTTATCTTGCGAAGTCTAGATTGAGACCTATGATGTTGCGTAAACAATGTTGTCATCCCTCGAATTGTTTAAGGTTAACGACATCGTTAGGGTAATAACTTGTAACTATTATTACTTAACCATTTTATTTATTATTTTGCCGAAGGGAAAAGTTGGTAGGGGTGATACCTTATGATCCGACTTTTCCTATCGGCCGGCACTAGGTGGTGTTATTGGTTGTACCCTTCCTATCAAAGGGATACGGTCTGTGCCTTCTCACGAGTTGGGTGCACAGGATCCATATCTCGGCTGTTAATTTCTGATGTACTCGTATGACTTTTGAGTTCATTTGAGGTCCAGTACACCGGGCAAGGGTGGCAAACAAGGACACCACCATATGACTGCAGTGGCGGGACTAGGCCATTTAAACTGCAACCTCACAGGTTATTGTTTAGGAGTGGAGTAAAACCACAGATCTCGGTAGAGCCATGATTACCGGCCTGATCGGGATTGAAGAGAGACCACAGATCCTAGCAGAGGTGGAGAAAGACCACAGATCTGAGCGAACAGGGTGATCACTGTCGTTTAGAGTGGCAGACCATCTGCATTGTAAAATTGTAATCTTCAGGAACAGGTTGAGTACAAGAGTAGAATTCATAGTGCGGGTTCAAATTCCTAAATATGAAGAAACGGCTTGATATGGGCGTATGCAGTTATGGGATGCATACTGTCCAGAGTCTCGTTTGCATTAAAATAAGTGCATCTTTGAATTTATTGACCTTGCATTCAAGTCTAAGTCACAGCATGCACTGACACATCAAATTATATATACACATTTCTTTTTTCATCAATCTGTTATTTTAAAGTTGAGATGCTGCTGCTTGTACTCAGCATTTAGCATCAGTATATGTACTGACGTCGCCACTCAAATAGGTACTGAATTGCAAACCTACAGGTACAGGATTCAGAAGGACTCAAGGCAAGTGAAGCACAATGTTGATTTTTATTTCAATCGTAATATCTGTTGTAATTTATTTAATGTTGAGAATCATCCAAGTGAAGTACCAAGTGTTATTAATTATTCATTGTACTCTGATGTAAATTTATTGAAAGTTTGTAACACTTGGGCTTGTAAGACATTATTGTAACACTGATGTAATGTATTGCAGTTTTATAACATTCAGACTTGTAATACATTTGTGTTGAATAAAAAGTTTCAAATTTTCTTGTTTTTCTATGTATTGTGGCTAATTGAAGGAAAAGATTCTGGCTTATGTTACGGTTTCCCAGTGTAAACAAATCGGGGCGTTACAGAGTGGTATCAGAGCCGACTTCAATTTATAGTCCGACACAGTAGGAAAATAAACTTGGATGCCTTATAGGAGTCTGGTTTATCTAGCTGTAGATGATTATAATTCATATTTTTGCTTCTTTCAACTTATGTTTTATAATTTTTCTATATCTAGACTAACTCATATATATGTGTTTGAAGGATGGTATTCGAGGATATCCTGACCGAGAATATATTGATGGAAGAGAGTGAACCGATTTCGATGGATGATCCGATGATCTTGAGTGAGGAGCCGGAGGAGATTTCACTACAAGCTAACCTCAAGACGGACTTGCCTTCACCACCTCAGGGGCTAAGTATGGATCAACACACAGCAGTAGCGGCCAGCATACATATGGGAATTAGGAAGCTAAGGAAGTATGGGACCAGGAAACATCGTCGAGCTAAGAAACTGAGTGATGCATGCAGAACTATAATAGCAGGCCTAGAGGATGAGCAGGAATACTTTAATTCTAGATTGGCACGACTGCAGGAATGGGAGCAAGTTCAGAAGACCACCAAGATTGTAGCATGCTATTTCTTTAAGGAACCAGGGCATTTCAAAAGTCAGTGTCCAAACAGAGCTTTAGCAGTCACTTGCTACAACTGTGGAGAAGCCGGGCACAAGAAATCAGACTGTCCACAACCGAAAGGGGAAAGATCTGCACCAGCTTTAGAGTTCAAGAACCAAGGCCAGAATCGAAAGTTTCAGAAAGCTGTTGGCAACCCAGGAAGTTGTTTCCTATATGGTGAGCAACGTCATTTCAAAAGCCAGTGTCCGAGGAGGAACCCTCAGAATGAGACCCGTACATGTTACAATTGTGGGGAGATTGGCCATGTTAGGTCAAAATGTCCCCAGCCTCAGAAGGTTGCTGTTAAAGGGAAGGAGCATGTTCACCAAGTGTAAATGTTACCTAAAGACGAAGCTGAAGAAGGCAAGGGAGCCATTACCAGTGTGTGTATATGGAATTACAACTAAGTTTAAAAGTTGTATTTTAAATTTCATTTTTGGACTAAGCAGTAATATATGATGTAACACTTTTTGTAACCGAATGGATATATATATATATATATATATATATATATATATATATATATATATATATATATATATATATATATATATGGAATCCATGCAACTATTTTGTTCAATTGTGTTCATCATATTATTTTGTGTCAGAATTATTTTCAAGAAGTTGAGATGTGTACGGGAGGCAACTCTAGATTTGGTTTTATTTATTACACCATCTGAAGCAATCCTCATTACAAATTGTGCTATAAGGGCTGTAAACTCCATATCCGAGGAGAGACCCTAAGTATAGATTTGTTAGAGTTGAGCCTTGCAGGGACGGAAGGAGAGCACTATAATACCCCGGGTAAGATAATATTTTGTGTATATATATATATAAATGAATGTTGAAGTGTGATTAAATTACTTGATTATGTGATGTGGATGGTTGCGTTCATGGTGGTGCACGAGAGCGAGAGAATCGACACTAGTACGTATGCTAGTATAAACATACAGTACTTATACAATTGTCAACTTGTATAATACTATACTATATAATATTTTCTCTCTTTTGCATAAACTCATATCTAGCCATTCATCACAATCTCCTCATGATCAATGGCTAGGAATAAGTCATGCAAAATATCTCCAAAACCATGAGGTAGAGCACTTGTTTTGGAGAATACCACCATGGCACCTCCCCCCTCCCCCCTACACCTTTATGGCCGGCCACCCCGCTTGCACCTCTCACTCTTTCTCACTCATTTTAAACCGCTTCCTTCACTCTCATTCCAATTCTGAAATTTTCAAAAAAAAAGAGAAGGAGAGAGTGAAGGAAGACAAGAAAAGAGGAGATCTAGAGCTTTTGATAAGGAATTAAAGGAGGAAGGTCAAGCCATTCTCATCTTCTCAAACTACACTCAAGGGTGGGGAGTTCTCTAAACCTTGTTCTTGTTATTCTTGTTTGATTTCTTGCATGAAATAAGTAATAGTAGTATGAGGATGGTTGATTAGAAGTAGTTGTTTAGAATCTGAACTGAAACTGAAAAACATGATCTGCATGCTATATTCCCAAATTTTCAGAGAGCAGTATAGATGGAATTTGATCATGAAATTTTTACAGAATGATCTTATGCATGTCTATAAGCTACATGATTTATTTTGGGTTTTTATGATATTGTTTGGTATTTTAATAAAATCATTCTTGATGGTTGGTTCGTAAGGCAGAGACTGGTTCTGTCTATAGTAGAACCAAACCTTGTGGAAATTTTTAGAATTAATTGATACATGATCCATTTCTGAAATTTTTACCATGATATCATGCATGAATCTATCTACAGAAAAATGTTGGAATTATTTGGACGACATTTGATGCATGTTCAAAATTAATTAAGTAAGAGTATTCATGACAGTGACTGAAGAACAGTAGAACTTTTATACATGATTGTAATAGGTAGAACTCATTGAATACTTGGAATCTGGATGTGATCTTTTGTACATACTGTACATGTTGATGTCTAGTTTCTAAAAATACAAGTTTTATAAACATTGACTATGCATGTGATTTATTGTGAGATTTTAAGCATGTACTGTGCAGAACTTAATCAGAATTGACACCTTGATAAGATTGTAACCTTATGGCTCTGCAAGAGCAGAATTTGAGAAAGTGTACAACTAGGAAGTTGTAGTAGAGATCCTGAGATTTCTAAAAAGCCTTATGTCAAGAAATTCCTGCAAGTAGAGTAAAAGATACGATTTTTGCAAGTTGGAACAGAAACCAGATTTTGAGTTATAGGCTCTCTTTGAGTAGTGCATTATATATGGTTCTGTACACCTGAGAAAGATGAATGTTTTATGGTAATCAAATGAAACAATTTGGATTTACGATCAACTAGAAAGTTGTAGAGGACATTCACATCTTTCCATAGAACCTGGATTTGTATCATTCCGATGAGCGAGTAGATTTTTATGCTATCGGTAAGGTGCAGCCAGTGTAAAGGAAGTACACAGGCTGAGGTTTGTGAGGCTATTTTGAGCAATTAGATGATTGAATCTGAGGTGATGATCAACTGTAAAATTGTAGCCTAGGTTCTTAGCTTTCCAGAATGGTCTAGAACACCCAAATCCGAGTTATATTGTGGGAGTTATGACCTTTCTAAGTTTCAGGCAGAAACATCATAGTTGGATTAGTCATGATTTTTGACTAAGTGTTGGGAGTACTTTTCCCCTCTTGTGGACAAAAGTTAATAAACTTGCTGTTGGGGACGATTGGTGATTATTACTGGCCTTATTGGTGCTTGACTTCTATTGAGGATGTTGTGACTCAAGTAAGTCACTAGAGTAGGGTGATACCCTACGTTTATTGACTCTAAGATTAGAACTTACGCTGAAGCGTTGGACATCCGATTAGTGTCGTCAAATTGTATTCATGCCAGTTAAGGGTGAACGCGGGCCGTAGTGATGGACGAATCCAAGCTAGGGGAAGTGGCGAGCAAAAATTGTGTCGTCGGGGCCGCGAGTCGATAGGCAGAATTTTGAAAGAAACCCTTATTTACCTGAATGATTAGAGTGAGTCTTGGATTAGAGTGAAGTGTTAGATATGAAAATTGCATTAGTACTAGTAGACTATAGTCGGGTGTTGTACTTTTCCTGTCGTAGATGCGGATTTGGTTCTCAGGTTTTGAGTTCACATGTCTCGTATCTCATCTGTTAATTCCCAAAGAGCTGGGGTAAGGAACGGGAAGAGAAACTCCTGTCGGATAGGGGGATTTGACCCTCGAGTCCGTCTTGTTCTTATGCACGTGGGTTTTGTTTTTATATATAAATTATCTTAATGTCATGGGTACATGGTTTTGTACCAGAAGGTTTTTCACGGCTTTTTGAGTGAGGTCTGTGCGCGGGTACTAAGTGGCAAACGCGTCAACCACTTTAGGGTCTGCAGTAACGGACTAGACCAAATAACTACAACCTCCTCAGACACGGTAAATTAAAATCTATTGGGAAGAGGATGAGTACAAGAGTAGGATACATGGCGAGGGTTCGAATCCCTAAAATTTGAGAAAGATGGCTAGATTTGGGGGCGCATGTAGTATGGGATATATGCGTTTCCAAAGTCTTGCTTGCATTAGAATAAGGCATGTGATTGATGCATTTAGTTGTTAGATCATGGCATACAACACACTATAACCCGAATCCATCAAACCCTATTTCACATCACCTTTCTCTTTTGCATAAATACTGTTGTGGTTGCTAGTTTGGAGATCGCTGTTATTATCAACTTTGCGTCAGCCGAAGTACTGACGTTCCCACCTTGTAGGTATCCAGAGCTGATTCACAAGTACAGCAGAGCTTGAGTTGGTCCAAGCATCCAAGGGACATATTCAAGTGTTATTTGAAAATTTGTAAATCTTGTAAAAATTCTATTGTACAGTGTAACACTTGTAAATGTAATAATTATATGGAACAAAAGTTTTAATTTCCCTGTATTTCTCTGTAATTGTGACTATTTGAAGTTCGACTCCTAGAGTAGTGTCTCAGATTTCCTGTATAGGGATTTGGGGTGCTACAGAAGTTGGTATCAATGCTAACTTCAAATATTAGTCCAACACAGCAGAAAAATTAGACTTGGATGCACTGCGAGATGAGTTTAGTCAGATAGTTGATGATTATAATTCATAATGTTGCTTTCACAACTTATGCTTTATAATTTTTTCTGTATCTGGACAAATTTTCATATTCTCTCTTGCAGATGCCGAGCATGGATAATGGACACTCGAACGGTTGGGCCAATGGAAATGGTCATGCACCTCCACCCCCACCCCCACCCCCACAGCCCACGGCCGTAGAGCAGGCCATCACTATGTTATTCCAAGAGCTGGCTGCTTATAAATGGAGCCACGGGCAGCTGGAGGATCGCTTTGAGAATCTCGCTCAGGCCTTGATAGCTGCCGAAAGGAGGGTGGCCAAGCTGGAGAGGACCAAGAGGAAGTGGAAGACGAGGGTGATACCGCTGAAGCACCGATATGAGGAGAGGTTGGGACAGCTGCAGAGTCGATATCTGGCGCTGAGGTCTAAGGTCATGGATATGCAGGACCGGTTGGACAAGATGAATGCTGGGGATAGTTCTGAGACTGACGATCAGCCAGGGGCGGGAGAGCAATGACCTCTCTTAGTGTTGTGGGATCTTTTGTTGTGCATAGATGACAATCCTTTTGAATAGCTAGGCTGACTTGCTATTTTTTTTATGGGTGTAGTATGAACCCATTAGGATGATGACATGATTGTATTGATGGCAAAATCACTTGTAACCTTTTTTCAATGAATGAAACTAGTATGTTTTTTGACCAATACTAGTGTCATGTCGGTTTTGCAATTTAATGATGTAAGTGTTAGCATCCAGATGGCAGGAAGAACCAGAAGCAACCAGAGCGATCAGACTGAAGCCGAAGGCAGTGAAGCCAATGGTACTGGCCTCAATGTGAGGGACGAATTTGCTCGGGTATACCAGATGATAGGAGCATTTATGGAAGCTAGCAGGAACCAAGCACCGCCACAAGGAACACCAGGAGTTGCTGTAAATGCAGACCCAGTGAAGATGGTGGAATTATTGAAGAGGATGAAACCGCCAGTCTTGGAAGGGCATGCCGACCCAACAGCTGCTGACGACTAGATACGTCAGGTGGAAATGGTATTCGAAGTGCTGATGGCTGCAAAAGATAACAAAGTTTGTCTAGCCACAATCTTACTGGAGAAGGATGCCGGAGTATGGTGGCAGTCCGTGAAGCGTGGTCTTGGAGAAGGTCCAGCCACTTAGGAAGATTTTCTTGAAGAGTTCCGACAGCACTACTTTCCTATGGATGTGTAAGAAGAAAAGGCAATGGAGTTCCGCAACTTGAAGCAGGAAAATATGTCTGTCAGGGAATATGAGACGAAGTTTTTCCAGCTATCACGGTATGCACCAGAGATGGTCCAGGAGGAAGCAAAGAAGGCCTCGAGGTTTGAGCAAGGGCTTAGGCCTGGACTGAGGTCGATCATGGTTCCGTTAGGCATTCGCCAATTCGACAAGCTAGTAAGGCGAGACGCGATAACAGAGACGGACATGAATCAGAGTCAAGGAAGAACAGAGTTTTGGAACAAAGGAAAGAGATCCACCCCAGCATCCAAATTCAAGAAGTAGGGCAAGAGCTAGAAATTTCAGAAAACTAGTGCCAAGACGGGAGAATACAAGTCCGAAAGCTGCTTCCACTGTGGAGAGCAGAAACACTATAAGGAAAGGACCAATGCTCCAGGAGGAATGTACAGAGATGTTTCCAGTGCGGGCAAGAAGGGCACATTAAGCCAAATTGTCCCCAAAATCCAAGGAACAGCAACAAGGCAGGGTCGGGAGCAACCGACAAGGGAAAGAAGCCGATGCGTCAAGGAAGGGTATTCGCCTTGACCGAGAAGGATGCTGAAGAAGATGAAGCGGTAATCACAGGACATGTATATATAAATGGAATTTTGGCTACAGTCTTGTTCGACAGTGGATCAACTCATTCTTTTGTGTCAAAATCTTTTTCGAGAAAATTAAGATGCACACAAGAGGCAATTCTAGAATTAGCCTTAATGGTAGCTACACCATCTGGGATAACCCTCACTACAGATCTATGCTATAGGGGATGTAAACTCCAGATTAATGGGGAAACCCTAAGTATCGATTTGTTAGAATTGGGTTTTGCCGGAACCGATGTCATTATCGGTATGGATTGGATGTCGAAGCATAAGGCAAGCATCGACTGCAAGGAGAAGGAGGTAGTCATCTCAGCTGAAGGAATGGAACTTGTATTCCACGGGAAGAAGAGGTCAAGAGTAATGATCATTGCAGCTACAAGTGAAGTACGGGTACCTGAAGAGGTGAACAAGATACCAGTGGTGATAGATTTTCCACTTGTATTCTGGAAAGAATTACTTGGACTTTCCCCACACTGGGATGTCGAGTTTAGCATCACAATTCAACCAAGTAGCGCTCCAGTATCAAAGACACCCTATAGAATGGTGCTAGCAGTGTAGAATGAAGTCAAGCAGCAGATTGAGGAATTCTTGTAAAAGGGATTCATCAGACCAAGTGCATCACCTTGGGGAGCACCAATATTGCTTCTTAAGAAGAAGGATGGATCAACCAGGATGTGTATCGATTATCGAAAATTGAATAAGGTCACTTTTCGGAACAAGTACCCGATTCCCAGGATCGATGATTTGTTTGATCAGCTTTAGCGAGCAGCAGTATTTTCCAAGATTGATCTACGGTTCGAATATCATCAAGTGCAAGTCAAGGAGGAGGATGTACCCAAGACAGCCTTTCGGACTCGGCATGGATACTATGAATTCTTGGTAATGCCGTTCGGAGTGACTAACGCTCCAGCAGTCTTCATGGACTTGATGAACAGAATTCTACGTCCGTTTATTGACTCTTTTATTGTAGTCTTTATCACGACATTTTTGTGTACTCAAGGACAGAAGAGGATCATGCTGAACATTTGACAGCAGTCCTGAGCAAGCTACAAGAGCATCAGTTGTACGCCAAATTGTCCAAGTGTGAGTTCTGAAAATCGGAAGTTGCATTTTTAGGCCATATCCTTTCTAAGGAGGGAGTGGCAACGGATCCCCAAAAGATTGAAGCAGTCAAAGGATGGCCACAGCCGAAGACAGTGAAAGAGGTAAGGAGTTTTCTAGGTATGATTAGGTATTACCGGAAGTTTATCCAGAATTATGCAAGGATAGATGTACCCCTTACTGCTTTGACCAAGAAGAACCAAAGTTTCGACTGGACGGAGAAGTGTGAAGATAGTTTTCAGGAACTGAAGAACCGATTGATCTCTGCACCAATATTGGTTTTGCCTCAGGAGGATAAAGACTACGTCATCTACAGTGATGTGTCATATTTGGGGTTCAGATGTGTGCTGATGCAGGAAGGCAAGCTTATAACATATGGATCAAGAAAGCTCCGACCACATGAGTAGAACTACTCGACTCACGACTTGCTTGCAGCCATAATTTTCGTTTTGAAATCATGGAGACATTACATCTACGAAGCAAAAGTGGAGATATACACTGACCATAAGAGTTTAAAGCACATATACCAGCAGAAGGACCTCAATTTAAGGCAGAGGAGATGGTTGGAAATCCTCGAGGACATCAGGCCAATAATCATATATCATGTAGGAAAGGCCAACGTGGTAGCAGATACGCTCAGCAGGAAGAGAAGTGTGGCTACACTGGTAGCGACCCCGAAAGGAGCTAGATGAGGAGATCAGGAAAGCAACCATTGAAGTAGTTGCTCAGCACTTAAGTGCAGTTTTGGCACGATTGGTATTACAGCCAAGCTTGACTGATCTAGTGAAGAGGGCTCAGGCTGAAGACCCGGAGATCGAAGCCATGAAGAAGCAAGTGAACGAGGGGGAACTGCCCGAATTCAGTATAAGAGAAGGATATGGTTTGGTAACAGACTGTGTGTACCAAAGAACAAGGAGGTGAGAGAAGACGTCATGAAGGAAGATCACTCCACATTTCTTACAATTCACCCGAAAAGCACCAAGATGTATCGTGATATAAAATAGTACTATTGGTGGTCAGGGATGAAATAAGACATAGCAGAATTCACCCCGAAAGCACCAAGTTGGAATTTTGAATCCAAATTAATATGAGAGATTCTCATACATGTACTTACCATGCTCTAATTTTTGTAGATTTTTCTGGTTTAATTTACTAGGCTAAACAAATTGTTTTCCAAAAACAGCGAGTATCAAAAAGTTGCAGTTTTTGTATGATTTTTGGCATGTGTTGAAAAAGCATAACTTGAGTTCTATAAGAAATTTTGAGATGAAATTTAAAATGGAGCTAGGTGTATATGTTAGTAGCTTGCACTTCAAATTTCGTAATTGTTGGAATTTATTTGCTATATTTAAAGCAATTTTTTGTAAATTGTGTTGAGCAGCAAAAGACAACTCTGTTTTTAGTGAACAGTTGGACTTCAATTTACCATAAATTTTTGTACACTTAGAATTTGAGAAAGTTGTAAACTAGAGATTTGTATTATAGGTTCCCACCTTTTCAAAAAGTCTAATTTTATTAGATTTCGATAAGTGTAGCATCTGTTGTGTATTTTACAACTTTTGATAGTAGCCCGCCTTTTGGTTAAGCTCATTGTTGAGATGTTAGGAACTTTTTCAACCATTTTTTGATTGAATTTGAGAAAGTTTTCAACTAGAGGTTTGTATTATAGGTTCCCACCTTTTTAAAAAGTCTAATTTTGTTGGATTCCGATAAGTGTAGCATTGGTTATGAATTTTACAAGTTGAACAACAGATGGCCTTTTTGGCTGAGCTCACTATTTAGGGTGTTCAGGGTTTTTCTACCTCTTGTTGACTGAATATGATAAGGTTTCCAACTAAAGAGTTGTAGTAGAAGTTCTTAGCTTTCTAAAAAGTCTAATTTTGTTGGATTCTGATAAGCGTAGCATTTGTTATAGATTTTACAAGATCGACAGTAGCTTTCCTTAAAATTGCTCTGTTTTAAATGAAAAGCTAGACTTCAAACTAGTACAAATTTTTGTACACTTAGAACTGGGTAAAGTTGTCAACGAGGAAATTGTAGTAGAGGTTTCCAGCTTTCTAAAAAGTTTTATTTTTTTGGATTCCGATAAGTATAGCATCGGTTATGAATTTTACAAGTCGAACAACAACTGGCCTTTTTGGCTGAGCTCACTTTTTAGGGTGTTCGGAGTTTTTCTACCTCTTGTTGACTGAATCTGAGAAGGTTGTCAACTAGAGGGTTGTATTAGAAGTTCTTAGCTTTCTAAAATATATATTTTTTTTGGATTCCGATAAGTGTAGCATTTGTTATGGATTTTACAAGATTTAGTAGTAGATTTCCTTAAAGCTGCTCTGTTTTAAGTAAAATGTTGAACTTTTAAATTAGTGCAACTTCTTGTACACTTAGAACTGGGTGATGTTGTCAACTAGAGAGTTGTAGTAGAAGTTTCTAGATTTTTAAAATGTCTAATTTTGTTAAATTCTGATAAGGGTAGTATCGGTTATGAATTTTACAAGTTGAACAGAAGCGGCCTTTTTGGGCTGAGTTCACTGTTTGGGAGTTAGGGATTTTTCTAGACTTTTGTTTGCTGAATTTGAGGAAGTTGTCAGCTAGAGATTTGTATTAGAGGTTCCCACCTTTCTAAAAAGTCTAAATTTATTAGATTCCGATAAGTGTAGCATCGGTTATAATTTTTACAAGTTTAACAGCAGCTGGCCTTTTTCGCTGAGCTCACTGTTTTGAGTGTTAGGAGTTTTTGTACCTCTTTTTTACTGAATTTGAGAAAGTTGTCAACTAGAGAATTGTAGTAGAGGTTTCTACATTTTCTAGAAAGTCTAAATTTGTTAGATTCTGATAAGTGTAGCATCAGTTATGAATTTTACAAGTTTCCAGCATATAGTTTTCTTTGGTGAGTTCTGTTTGGAATGTTAGGGGATTTTTCTACCTTTTGTTGACTGAGTTTGAGACAGTTGTCAACTAGAGAATTGTATTAGAAGTTCCTATCTTTCTAAAAAGTCTTATTTTGTTGGATTCCGATAAGCATAGAAAGTGTTATGAATTTTTATAGATTCAGCAGTAGCTTGCCTTTTGGCTGAGCTCACTTTTGAGATGTTAAGGAAATTTTCAACCCTTTTGACTGAATTTGAGAAATTTGTCAACTAGAGAATTGTAGTAGAGGATTCTACTTTTCCATAGAGACTAATTTTATAAGATTCTGGCAAGCAGAGCAATTATAATGAATTTTACAAGATTTCGGCAGTCGCTCGACTGATCAGACTGATTCGCTGTTGAGTTGTTTTTGTTGTGTTTCCACATTCGAGCACTCGTTTAAGATCTAGATGTATTCTTATGTGCTCATGATTCATGTTTCATGTTGGAAAATGGTTTATGCTAATTATTAGCAGTTTGTTATCGCATACGAAGGTAGTTGGCTCGTATGTAATTCGTTTGGTTCATACGTAGCTAGTTGGCTCGTATGTAAGTTGTTTTTCTCATACATAGCTTGTCAGGCTTGTATGTAGTTTGTTGTCTCATATGTAGCTCATTGGCTCGTATGTAGTTGTTTGTCTCATACGTTGCTTGTTGGCTCGTATATAGTTTGTTGGTTCATACATAGCTCAGTTGGCTCGTATGTGATTTGTTGGGCTTGTATGTAGCTTGTTAGCTCGTACGAAGCTTGTTGAGCTTGTCTAGGGTGATATCGTTATCCTAGGGCTCATCGACCATCAAGACGTGTATTTATTTTACTCCTCGGGGATTGTGGACGATTCACTCCTCGTGCGCCATCAGATCTTAACCGGTGTAGGTTGATCGCAGGCCGGGAGCATGGAGGAAATCCAAGTTCTGGGTAGTAGCAAACGAGTAAGTTCGTATTGCCGAGGTCTTGGATCGATAGGCTGTAAGCGGGATCCACGGTGATCATTGGGAAGTCTAGGTTGAACACCTAGCAAAGTTATCTTGCGAAGTCTAGATTGAGACCTAGCATGTTGTATTAACATTGTTGTCATCCCTGGATTTGTTTAGGGTTAGTGACATCGTTAGGGTAGTAACTTGTAACTATTGTTACTTAACCATTTTATCTATTATTTCTCTGAAGGGAAAGAGTTGGTATTAGGGGTGATACTTTATGATCCCACTTGTCCTATAGGCCGGCACTAGGTGGTGTTATTGGGTTGTACCTTCCTGTCAAAGGGATACAGTTTGTACCTTCTTACGAGTTGGGAGCACGAGATCCGTATCTCGGCGGACTTTTGCATTCGTTTGAGGTCCGGTATGCCGGGAAATGGTGGCAAACAAGGACACCACCATATGATTGCACTAGCAGGACTAGGCCGTTTAAACTGGAACCTCACACATTATTATTAAGGAGTGGAGTAAGACCACAGATCAAGGTAGAGCCATGATTACCGGCCTGATCGGGAGTGGAGAAAGACCACAGATCCTAGCGAAGGTGGAGAAAGACCACAGATCCGAGCGAACAGGGTGATCACTGTCGTTTAGAGTGGAGAAAGACCACCAGACCGTCTGCATTGTAAAATTGTAATCTTCAGGAACAGGTTGAGTACAAGAGTAGAATTCATGGCGCGGGTTCAAATCCCTAAATATGAAGAAACGGCTTGATATGGACGTATGCAGTTATGGGATGCATACTGTCCAGAGTCTCGCTTGCATTAGAATAAGTGCATCTTTGCATTAATTGTCCTTGCATTAGAGTCTAAATCATAACATGCACTGACACATCAAATTATATATACACATTTCTCTTTTCATATGTTGTTTTAAGTTGAGACTCTGCTGCTTGTAATCAGCATTTTGCGTCAGTATATGTACTGACGTCCCCACTCAGTTAGGTATTGGACTGCGGTACTAGTGGTTTAGGATTCAGGAGGACTCCAGGCAAGTGAAGCGTGAAGCATAGTGTTGTTTATTATTTCAATTGTAATTTATTAAATGTTGAGAAGCATCCAAGTGAAGTACCAAGTGTTCTTTGTTATTCATTGTACTCTGAGGTAAATTTATTGAAAGTTTGTAATACTTGGGCTTGTAAGATATTATTGTAACACTGATGTAATGTATTGAAGTTTCATAACATTCGGACTTATAATACATTGGTGTTGAAATAAAAGTTTAGTATTTTCCTATTTTTTCTGTGTACTGTGGCTAGTTGAAGGTAAAGATTCTGGCTTATGTCACGGTTTCCTAGTATAAGGAAATCGGGGCATTACATTGGAGGATGTCATGCTTGATGTTTTCCAGTTCGGCCCTAGTGATTGGAGCATCTTGCTCTTTGTTTCTCTCAAGATGCTTTTGACTCTCACGAGTTGGGCTTCTTTCTATGCTGCGCCCCCTATGAGAGGAGGAGTATCTTGATCTCTGCCTTTGGGATGAATTTCTTCTCCAGTTCTCCTGACGTTCTGAGCAGGAGGGCTTGGTCCATGTACGCCTCTCGTCCAAATGGATCCGTAAATCCATTCCATGTTATCTGGCATTGATAACTTGACAGAGATCTCTTGACCCTCGGGTACCTCGTGTGAGCATTATGGACTGAGACATGGTTGTGTAGAGGGTGTTGTTCATGTCACGGTTCATGACGGCTTTGTTTGGAACTCCCCGGTGCCTCTCCGTTGATAGGAGCTTGAGTAGGTTGTTGGGTCTGATCCGGCTGATGAGGAGGAATAGGGTCCTCCACATGAGGAGCTTGTAGATGAAGATGGTGGTTGTCTAGACAGCTTGAGGCCGCTACTCTCCTTCTTAACCTTAGTGGCATGGTGGGAAAATTTTGTGTTTCTTACGGCAAATTCTGATCTTTGATGTAGATTTGTGTAGTTTCTCACAGGCGGTGCCAATCTGTTGTTGCTTATTTTGGTGTGGGAGCAAACAGATAGAGTTTATATTTTGAAGGAATCTGCTAAAGATCTAACATTTGATCGTCGTTTTAAAAGTGGTTAAAGTTCCTGAGATTGGATCTGTATCATTAAAAGAGCACCTTGATCAGAATCTGACAGTTGTTGATGCGGCCGATAAACACAAATACCGTGGATGGCCCCGACGATAGACCCTCCAACGCTCAAGTCAGAATTATAGAGAAAAAAAGAGTTTGAGAGAAAAATTGTTGATTACCTTCTGACTGAGGGAGGGGGAGGGTATTTATAGGAGATTGATACGATTCTGTTATCTTCTATTGATTCTGCCCCTTAAGAGATAGAATCAGTTACTGAGTGTCTTTCTTGGTGGGCCAAGTCGCTTTTAATGAGCTTGAAAGCGGCCCATGTCTTGTTAATGAGCTTGGAGAAGGACCGGACCTATTAAAGAAGCCCGTTACTATTAATCTGCCTGTAGAAGCTTGAAGATCCGTGCTAGAATCGTACAACTCTGTTTGCAGCGATTGTTTCCATTATCAACGAATAAAACTCATGGTTGTGATACACTTTGTACTTTTTATAAAAGTGTAGACATTTTTTGTATCTAAGTCAAACGTTGCAGTTTTTTTTCCTACCGAAAATCAATCATTTAGCCTTACTTTTGGATATTGCATTGCAAATCACACGTCTGGATTTCGATAAATGAATAAAAAAACTCTGACAAAAAATGAGGAAGAGTAAAAATAGGGAGAGAATGGGGAATGTCACGCCCTGCTTCCCAAAATACGTAAATACAGGCACGCAACGGAGGCCTAGCGATTGATATAAGTATACCAACTCATATCATTCATAAGTTGTACAATACCAGTAAGCTCAACAATACAATAATAATCACATGAACAAGAATATAATACAATAACCAATATCTGAGATACAAAAACTTACAAAATGCCCGAGAAAGTACAATGCAGTAAACAGTTCGCCAAGTTCCTTCAGTACTCCATCGTCTATACCTGTATAAACATTAACCGAAATGGTGGAAGGGGAGGGTGTCCGTTAGAGCAAGCTTTGGACAACAAGTAGTAACAAGAAGTAAAACAATAAAGCATGATATAACAATAAATGATGAACTGGAACAATATCAGAGCTCAATAAACGATAGTTGATAACAAGACCAATAGTCAATAATCAATGATGCAATGGACAATAAACAACATAGTCGATATCAATGGTACAATGATTGGTAAATGATAGTCAATAATCACTTATCGATAAACAATAAATGATAATCAATAATAGGGTCATCAGTCGATAACCAATAGTCGATAATCAATATTCGATGAACAATACGATCAATAGTGTCAATCTTAGGTCTATTAGTCTTTTATTAACCTATCTGATGCATGCAATCCTGCGTCCCATACCACAGGTTCGGGTGCATACAATCAAGTGAACATTTAGACTTAAGTGGTGAATTCTAAAGGGTCATGTACTCGGCAACAATAATCTGTACATGGTACAATACACAATACATTCGGGATATTGTAGTCAGTAATTCGCAATCAATCGATAAAACAATAACCGAAATAATTAACATGGGAAACACAGGCCCCTCCTCCGAGTACAGTCTCCTATATTGTCCACTACTAAGTTGTTCTCTTATTACCCCGGCTTGTTATTCTTTTATTACGATCAATTATGGACATGCAATCAATACGATCAATGAGAACGGTGGTATCAAGAATTAGGCAATGTATGAGATGGAGTGTTTCTATCTATTTATTATATCAGTTCAATTAATTAAATATGGAAAATATCACGTTTATGTGCAAAAACATAATGATGCAATTCTAGACAGTAGTACGATAAAGAAAACTATTATTCCGACTCGTCGATGAATCAATAATAGAGTTGCTTGATATACGATAATCAATACAAAGAACTACTTGCGAGAGTTTAATAAATGTTTCTTGAACATGAACAATAAAAAGGGTTCAAGAGATGCTTGCCTTTTATGTGACGAGAAGTGCAAGCGTTCGATGGAAGAAGAGTAGAGACAATGGCGATGACACAAGTCAGCGAACACAGCAATAGCAAACTGCAACGCAGCATGACAACAAGAGCGAACAACAATGCAGCAAGAGTGAACAACACAAAAGTTAGATGAGTGGCAGCAATGCAATGGCTGTGATTGAGTTCGGCGATGAGCGGCAGCGGCAAGGGGACAATAGCAATGGGTTCAGCGATGAGTGGTGGAGTAGTTGTTTGAAGGTGGCGCTCAGTGATGAGGCAGCAAGGGGGCATCAGGAGTTGGCAATGGTGCACGCAGTGTGAGGCAGCAAGCGGTCGGCAGTGGGAGAGAGCTCAAGATGAAGCTCGCAATTGTTGGCCGATCGGGGGAAGCTGGGGGCAGCCAAGGTGGAGGACGGGGTGAGGGTGAGGAGAGTTACAATGGAGGATACAGTAAAAGGAGTTACTGACTTTTGTGGAGGAGGTGATTGGGATGATGATGGAGAGAGGCTAATGGCGGAGAGGCAGTGGGGATGATGAGGGCTCGGGATGGGTATCAATTGAAGGAGTAGAAGGAAAGTTGGGTTAGTGGTTGGTTAATAGCTAGTTAATAGGGTTAGTGAGGTAGTGGGGGGTCAAGTGTGTGAGTTATTTGGTTTTAATTGATTTGATTAAAATGTGATTAAGGGATTTGATCATGGGCAATAAATAAGAGAGAAAGTGGGGATTTCGGTTAGAAATATGAGGGGTGCTATTATGTTTAGTAAGTTTTTTTTTAAAATTTATTTACAGTAGAACGGGAACGTTGGAACACATAATTTAAAGAGGGAGTACCCGGTAGGGATTAGTTTAAAATTGATAATTTGTATTTTCTTCATAGCAATATTAAGAATCTGATAACTTCACCTTTATACACCATTACTCTTTCCTCAAATTTTGGTATCAGAGCTTAACAATAGATCCTCCAGAAGTAGACTCTTGTTTCCACCCTCGGTTAGTTACTACCTCAGACAAACATATCCTTAGCTGTAATTTTGAAAAATCAGACGAGATAAAGCATTTATTTCATAACAAAGATCCAGTTCAGAATACACTCATAGACTTAGTCATAAATTTAAAAGGGAGTCTAGAAGCACGAGATACCGAAGAACAAAAATTTAGAGATAGCTTACTTTCAACCCTAAAAGATAAAAAACAGATTTTAAAAGATATTTCTGGTAAGCTAGATTATATAAAAGACTAGAATAATTCATGGATACAACATTCTACACGTAGTGAAGAGAATCCTCGGTTCATTGAGATAATAAACCAAGTACACGAAGTCGTAATAAATATTAAATTAGAATTAATAGAAATAAAAAGGATTGTTCTTAATTAATGCAAAAAGGCCTATTTAGAAGCTTTAGATTATACAAAGACTTTTCAAGCTGGTCCCGAAGGATATAGTAAGTATAACGCAGAATCAATTTCAGAAAGAACTATTATTAAATAATACTATTATTAGGCTTATCCTTAAAATCCACGAAAGAATCGAAGAGGCTGAACAAAAACTAGTAAACAGAATTGAAGAAATTGAACAAAAACTACAGAAATTAGAAATATCAAATTTCCAGGATAATCTTAGTAAGATTACTGATAAACTAGGATCTGTGAGACTAGAACCAACAAGAAAAGAAAGAGTTACAAGAAAACCAGTAGTATTTACTTTTCCTACTTGACCATTAGAAAAGAAAGAATTATTAAAACCATGAATAAGACACAAACAGAAGTTCAACCATTTACAGGATCCTCTAGAACAATCAGGCCAGATGAAGGATCTACCAGTCGGACAAGACCATTTATCAATAGACTACTTTCCAGAAGGTCAAGCAATTATGATATCCAACTTGGAGAACTTATAAATCCTGAACAAGATTATGAAAAATTCCAAAAGGAAGGACTAAATATCCTAAACCCTAAAATTCCGGGCAATTTGAATTTAGGCCTGAATTTTTTAGACATAACAGAGAATAAGCACTAAGTTGTCTAGGAAACCAGACATGTAGTTTACCTTTAGTAAGTCAGGAAGCTGGACATGAACTTAGAACTTCACTATATAAATTAATGCATTTAGGTTTAATAGTCATAGGCATTAAGGGACTTATGAGAAAAAACTTAGGCTGCAAAGCTCTAATCACATTATATGATAATAGATGGAATGATATTGCAAGAGGTTTGATAGCCAGTATAGAAGTCGATATGAATAGCAATTAAGAATATTTTATTGTGGCCCAGACTTTATGATGAAACTTCAAGATTTTACAAGATATATCCATATCAGAATTCAGACAAAAGGATATGAAGAAGTCCACAGCGGAGATAACCTATTAGTACATATAACAGTTTTAGGAAGAACTACAACCATTTTGAAGGTAAAATATAGAGTAAACGTAACAGAAATAGTTGATTTATTAAGCAGCAAAGGAATAAAAATGGTGAAACCGTTAACGTGTGATTCCCAAAAACTAGCAGGATTAGAATGGAATTTAGAAAACTTCATAAACCCAGTAAAAACTCTTGCACCTCAAGATGCATTAGTTTACCAAGAAAAAGGTAGAACTAGCATACGCTTTACAGATTATGTCCCCAAAGTCCACAGAAACATACAAGAATTAGAAATGGATGTAGAATCTGACTTGGTACATATAGAATGCCTTGAAACATTAGTATCAGAAACTGATAAGATTCTCTATACTACAGAATTAGGCATAGAAAAATTATCAACTAAAGAATTATTCGAACTAGAAGATATGCATTATATAAATGGCTCTATAACAGAACATGAATATTTATACTATGATATAGAACAAAATATCAGAGTAGGAATCCTACAAGAAGAAATAGATAATATGACACAAATCTCAGAGATGTCATATCAGAAGGATCTAACAGAAACAAAGAATCCGAAGTCACTTCTTCCTATAGAGGAACACCAATTTATAATCCGTCAGGAGTTATAATTGGTCATAATGGCTATAAAAGTGGCAATACCCCCAGAACTAAAGTAGATGATTACAAAGAATCCAAAAATAAATATAAAACTAAGGGAAGAAGAAAACCTTTGGAACAACCAATTAAGTTTCAAGCAAGAGGGGAAGCTCAGATTCTAAACCTTGCTGCCCACGATCCACAAGCTTGGTCAAATATATTAGATGTATGGAAATATACATTGATAGGAAACTATTATAGAACATCTTTAAATTTAGAAATAGAAGAGATGTATAACTATTTACAAACTTTGTTAGGTGAAAGTGTAAGAGCCTTATAGGAAGCCTTTAAAGTATCATATGTAGAAGATTATAATACGATGCTAATGCTAGGCCCCAATCCCTATAATTTTGTAAATAAATTACAAGCATTAGTCACGGGAGAAGATCTGAATACAGGAACAATAGGATTACAAAAGGATGCTATCAGGACTCTAGAACAATCAAGTCTATACAAATGGAAGTATATAAAGCAATTTCTTAATGATTATTTTTATTATACTTGTATTTCAGGAAATGCTTTTAACCAAGATTTAGGAGACAAATTATTTAGAAAACTCCCTGGCGCCTTAGGAGTAGAAATAGCAAAAAAATGGAAAAAATGGCCAGAAGTAATGACAGTCGGACCAGATCACATATGGTCAATAGGACAAAGAATGCAACATGTTATTAATGTATTAAAAGACAAATGTACAAAAATACAAATTCAGAAACAATTAAAAAATTCAGATTATAGGTTTTGCAAAGAAATATACACTCCCCAGACATATGGTATAGGAGATAGAAAACCTAGAACTTAAAGAACATAGAAGATGTACAAAAGAAAACACAAAGTATAGAAAGAAAAAATATTTTTTAAGAAAGTCAAATAGACGAAAACCATATCTAGACCCTCAGAAACATGTTAGAAAGTTTAAGCCAAATAGACTGTATAAAAATAAACTAGAATGTTATACATGTGGTAGCTCAGAGCATTTGAGTAGGACTTGTCCTAAAAGAATAAATAGACATGATAAAAATAGCATACTTATAGACTGCACAAATGAAGATTTGATCAATATTGATGACAATATCTGATTCTGAATCGATTTACTCGATAGTTACCATAGAAGACTTTGATGAAGAAAACGAGACTCAAAAAGATAAACAGCCAAATGAGTTAATTGATGATTTTGTACCATTTCCCAATATACCAGAAATAGCCTTATCCGATTTAGATATGATGAATATAGAGTCTACCAGTAAGGGGCAAATGGCTCCAACATTATTATTATCTACCTCACGCATATTAGAGACTTGTAAACACGACTGGCAAACCCGAACAGATATGGATAGCATGCCATGTTTATTTTGTAAAGGGTACCCTAGTAAGATGAATAGATCAAAATATTCCAAATGTTATCAAGAAGGATGCATGAAATGCATAGAAAATAACTACAAAATAACCTTTAGTCCTTCAATAACCAAACCAATAATAAATACTGATGAAGTAAAAGTCCTTAGAAAAAGAATAGAAAATTTAGAAGATACAAAGAAAATTCTATATGCAAAGGTAGAAATAATAGAAGAAATGTTAGATAAAGGAAAAATGGTAGTAGACCAAAATGAACCAAGAATAGATCCACATCAGATTGATTTAATCCAGATATGCAATAAGGATAGATTAAGAGTACTAAAAGTTAGATGTGTCATAAGAATGATGACCTATGAAGTAAAATGTCTAGAATTAATAGATACAGGGTGTACGAACTGTATTATCTATAAAGATATAATCCCAAAATAATACATAGTAAAAGCCTCGAAACCTACAGTGGCCCAACAAATGGATGGAAAAGTATTCACGTATGATGACCTTTTAATCCCAAATAGTAAAATTAGGTTTGAAACCAACTGTGGAGAGAGTACAGAATATACATTACCTAAAGAATCCACATGGGTTAGACAACTTGACCTAAGCAATGATTTGATTTTGAGATTAAGCTTCTTATTAAAAGATAATAGCAGTATGCTTATATGTAAAGACTACATACAGTTGCAGAAACATACAATTTTTATACCAGTATATACTCATGATGAACCAACCATGACAAGAGAAATAGAAAATCCAAAGGAAGAGAAAGAATGCACTTGTCCCCATGAAAGACAATGTGAGTTACATAACGTAATTCCCAATGACATTATAACATGGATAAAGAGTATGAGATAGAAGTCCATACAGATTTTATGAATTTAGAACATCTTATTACACATTAATAAGTGAAGAAGACATTGAACAATTAGTTTCAAGAATAGAAAAATTAGGAATAATGGGTGAAGAAATAATAAAGTATTGGGATAAAGATAAGGTGGTGTGTAAACTAGATATTATAAATCCTGAATATAAAGTTAGAACAGCAAAGATAAATGCTACAAACCAATATATAGATTATTTTAAAATGCATATTACAGAACTACTAAAATTAGGAGTTATTAGAAGGTCTGAAAGTCCTCATAGATCTGCTGCTTTTATTGTTACAAAACATAGTGAAATAACTAGAGGAAAAAGTCGAATGGTAATTAGTTATAAAACGACAATACCAGGGATGATGCATATGATATTCCAGACAAAACTAGATTAATAAATCAAATACAAGGGTATAACATTTTTAGTAAATTTGATTTAAAATCCGGATTTTGGCAAATTAAGATGCATCCTGAAAGTATAGAATGGACAACATTTACATGTCCCGAAGGACATTTTGAATGGCTTGTCATGCCTTTTGGCCTTAAGAATGAACCATCTATTTTTCAAAGAAAGATGGATGAAATATTCTTAAAACACAAAAAAATTGTTGTTGTTTACATAGATGGTATTCTATTTTTTAGTAAAACAAGGCAAGAACACAGAGGTCATTTACAGATTATTATTTCAGAGTTTATTAATCATGGTATCATAATTAGTCAGACAAAGATGCAGTTGTATAAACCACAGATCGAAATTTTAGGAGTCATTATTGGGCATGGAAAAATTAAATTACAACCCCATATTGCCTAAAAAGCTTTAGATTTTCCAGACAAACTAGAAGAATTAAAACAGCTCCAACAATTTTTAGGATTAGTCAATTATGCAAGACCATTTATAAAGGATTTAGGCAAATTGCAGGTCCTTTATATGCAAAAACTTCTCAGAAGGGACAAAGATATTTTAACCAAGAAGACGTCAAATTAGTCCAACAAATTAAGAGTCTGCTTAAAGAACTCCCAGAATTAGCCTTACCATTAGATTTAGACTATCTAATTATAGAATCAGACGGTTGCAATACAAGCTGTGGGGCAACTTTGATTGCTAAACCAAATAAGTATTCCGATAAAAGTTTAGAAAGAGTTTGTCGCTATGCTAGTGGTAAATATAAAGAAAAATGTAACATTAGCAGTATTGATGTGAAATTATTGGTCATCTCTTATGCTTTAGATAGTTTTGAGCTATTTATTATTTCAAAGAAAGAAATAACTGTTAGAACGAGTGTGAAGTCATTGTTTCCTTTCATTCAAAAATGGCTTTAGAACCTAAACGCAGATCTGGACGGCGTTGGCTTAATTTTCTAGATAGATTGCCTTCACCTTAGCACCCAGATCACCTTTGAACACATCAAAGGCAGTACTAACATCTTACCCTATACTCTTAGCCGCCTGCTCCATCAGCATGCGCTAGTAAGCATAGGAGACACCCTTACCAACATAGACACATCTTTTGACCTACTCAATGTGGATGAGCATCCACAAACGTATAATGTAACTCAAGATGACCTAGTATTAACAGAGGTAATTTCCTTTTTAGAACATTGCACAGAGAATGAATTCATTTTTGTAATTAATAAAATAGAAACTCTTCATGAGCTGTTAGAATATTGGCAGGTTAAAGAACCACAAGCCACAATTATATCCCACAGATTAAAAGAAATTCAGGAAGAAAGGTATGCTCAAATAATTAAGCAAAAGGCAAAAAATCTTGCCAACCTCGGAGAACTATCTACATCAAAGTCTTTTCTCAAAATGAGTATAAAACGGAATGAAGAGGTAGATAATGATATGGTACATCCTAATATTAGCAATTTTCCTAATCCCTTCCTAGATTATACAGATATAAACTTTACTTTATTCCACTTTCTGCAACTATGTTCTATAGAAGCATTTTATATAAGTATTAACTGCATATATGACAAGCATTTTTTTATACAAATTAGCTGAACATTTTGATCCTTATGAAGATAATTATGAAATCCTAGTTAGGAGACAATTAGTTAATACACGAATTACTTATCTCTTGCAAACACCACAATATTATGTTCTAATGAATACTTTTTATGACAATATGCAGATGGCGAGGCCACCACCACAACCAGGTATCCGTTCAGATAACATGTTTTCACCACAGAACAGTCAGCAAACCGGTGAAAACAGAACCTGCCAAGAACGGATGAGATTTGGAAATCAAGAACTTTTTGTTTTTTCAAATGGCAATCATCCTTTCAGAACATATTCTCATATTTATACGTCCAAAGAACAACAATGCATCCGAGACAATTTATGGATTGAATTTAATAGAAAAGACCAAAAGTATTTCTTAGCAGCCATGAATTCTTTATCAGAAGTATTTAGTCAAAACCAACGAGGATACAAGTTTTATGCAGTTCTACAAGGTAATTTAGTAGGCGTTTTCATACCTGAATAGAAGTAGCTGATAGTATTAAAAATTTCAAAAAATCCAGTTTATAAAGGTTTCTATAATCTGTCAGAAGCATTAGATGTAGCTAGAAGCTACTTAGGACCTAACTACTTTGTTTCTCCCTCCTTAAGATCTATGCAGAAAACTCCCCTGAAATATTCTATTACAAAGGACATGCAGGGAAAAATCCTATTTTGTGATCATTGCGAGGCAATGTCAAGGATGGTAAGAACACTAAATGAAAATAAAAACTGCTTAATTTTTGAAAAACAAAAATTGCAGGAAAAAATCACATGTTTAGAAAAACAACTGTTCCAGACCAAATTTCCACCTAAAAATCCACCACAGTAATAATTGGGATGAGAAGGGTTTGCATTTTCCTCTAAATGCAGAAAGAGGTACTATTGAGCCTATAAATTTAATAGCTAGTCTGGCTCAAACGGCAACCAATAAAGACACATTAAGTCCGTTTATGGCTGAGGTTTTGCCAAAAACCTTCACATAGATATCATTCGGTCTAGAATACCAATGGCTAGTTCGGAGCAAACGGCTACCGGTAAAGACATACCAAATCCGTTGATGGCTGTGACTTTGCCAAAAAGTCAAGACAAGGGCAAAGCCCTTATGGACAATCAAGATATAACGAAACCAAATAAGTATGACCAAATTCTACAGCTCCTCCAACAGATTGAAGACTTCCAGAAACAACCAGAAAGGATACCAATCCTACCCAGACACAAGAAGAGCAAAAGAAGAGAATCAATCTGGACAATGATTGCAACACAGGTGGCAGAAGCAATAAAGACAGCTATCTCAAAAGAAAAGGAGACAATGCCAGAAAGTGAAAAAGAGATTCTTGAAGACAAACCGCATTTATCCCATATAGACAACATGTTAGACACAGGGATTAGTGCCAACAACAATCCCATGACTCCAATGTCTTTAGATTCGGTCGCCCTACATAATTTGGACACCTAGACTCCACTCAGGACGACTCCACTCAGAATATTACTGCACAAATTGGACACCTACCTAGATTCTACGTAAAAGAATTATTACCACCACTCAGAAAGGCATGGCCACCAGATAGCCACGTATAAAGATAATTCCACTAAAAAAGAAGCCACTAGAAAAGTGCAGATTCTCCTTCAAGTGTTTGACAAAAGGCTGCAGATGATACCAGACTCCCTTTCATCTTCTAAAAACCCCTATAAATACCACCCATCTCCTCCTCCAAAAATATCATCCAATCCCTTACCCCGCTTCAAAAACTCTCCTTGTACTCCAATGTTCTCCCTCACCACCGCATTCTAAAATAGTGCATGTACTGTAAGGAACAAGCTCATCAAGCTTGAACTCATTGTAAATTTTTCTTAACTCGTTAAGGGGATTTTCCAAAAGGGAAACCTCTTTACTATGTATCCACTATGTTCCCCAATTAAATAAACTTTTGTATTATATGACTAGTTTGTAATTTCTTTTTGCACATAAATTGTTGGTTGTGATCCCTTTTATGCTAAGTATATCATAATAGCCTAGTTAGGCCTTATTAACCAGGAGTGACCCTGTAGGCAAAGAAAGCCGACTATTGAGAAAAGGCTTTGAGTATGCCATTAGGGAAAATTGGTTAGGTTTGGCTGAGAAGTTAAACAGGACCTAGCTCACCTTGATATATCTTAGTGTAATTAAAAAAAAATTACAGTAGAATGGGAACGTAGGAATACATAATTTAAAGAGGGAGTACCCGGTAGGGATAGGTTTAAAATTGATAATTTGTATTATTATCAATTTTAAAATTGATAAATTGATCTGAGGGATAGGTTTATCTATCCCTAGGGATAAATTGATCTTAGGGATCTTAGGGAGAACACATCCATTGAGTGATCCAAATTAGATCACTCAGGTGAGCTACTATTTTGTTTCTCCTTGGATCTTAAGGAGGGGAAACAAAGTAGTTAGGTCCTAAGTAGCTTCTAGCTACATCTAATGCGTAAGACAAATTATAGAAACCTTTATAAAGTGGATTTTTGAAATTTTTAATGTTATCTGCTACTTCTATCCAGGTATGAAAAACACACACTAAATTACCTTATAGAACTGCATAAAACTTGTATCCTCTTTGGTTCTGACTAAATACTTCTGATAAAAAATTCATGGCTGCTAAGAAATACTTTTGGTCTTTTCTATTAAATGCAATTCATAAATTATCTAAGAAGCATTGTTGTTCTTTAGACGTAGAAATATGAGAATATGTTCTGAAAGGAGGATTTCCATTTGATTTTTTTAAAAATTACACAAAGATATATCATGGTGAGGTAGGTCATGTTTAACTTCTCATCCAAACCTAACCAATTTCTCTTTATGGCATACTCACAGCCTTTTCTCAATAGTTGGCATTCTTTGCCTACAGGGTCACTCCTGGTTAATAAGGCCTAACTAGGCTATTATGATATACTTGGCATAAAAGAGATCACAACCAACAATTTACGTGCAAAAAGAAATTACAAACTAGTTATCTAATACAAAAGTTTATTTAATTGGGGAACATAGTGGATACATAGTAAAGAGGTTTTCCTTTCAGGAAATCCCCTTAACGACTTAAGAAAAACTTACAATGAGTTCAAGCTTGATGAGCTTGTTGCTTACAGTACATGCACTATTTTACAATGCGGTGGTGAGGGAGAACACTGGAGTGCAATGGGAGTTTTTGAAGCGGGGTAAGGGATTGGATGATATTTTTGGAGGAAGAGATGGGTGGTATTTATAGGGGTTTTCCAGAAGAGGAGAGGGAGTCTGGTATCATCTTATCAAATTATCAAATTGATCTTAAGGAGGGAAAACACATCCATTGTAAGTTTTTCTTAAGTCGTTAAGGGGATTTCCCGAAAAGGAAACCTCTTTACTATGTATCCACTATGTTCCCCAATTAAATAAACTGTTGTATTATATGACTAGTTTGTAATTTCTTTTTGCACATAAATTGTTGGTTGTGATCCCTTTTGTGCTAAGTATATCATAATAGCCTATTTAGGCCTTATTAACCAGGATTGGCCGTGTAGACAAAGAAAGCCGACTATTGAGAAAAGGCTATGAGTATGCCATAAGGAAAAATTGGTTAGGTTTGGCTAAGAAGTTAAACATGACCTAGCTCACCTTATTATATCTTAGTGTAAAAATAAAAAAATAAAAAATAAAAAGAATTGGGTTTGAGTTTAATGAAATGGATAATCAACTAGTAACATAATAGAACAGATTAGGATATAAAATGTTGGCTTGGGTTTTGGGTTAGAAATTGAATTATGGGCTCACAACATAATAAAGAATTAAATAATTTATAGAATCAGCTAGGATATATGAAAACAGTTGCAATTATAATGGAATGAGCTTCCATAGGAGATTCAAAAAAATGAATTGATTACGAAAATAATTTAAGAGGACGAAAAAATCAGTAAAAAAAATTGAAATACAAAAAATACGCAGAAATTTTTGTACAACCGGAAACTGGAGTTACAGGGGGAAATGAGGAAGAGTAAAAACAGAGAGAGAATGGGGGCGGCTTTCCTCCACCTTTCTTCAAAAAGATATAGAGAAAGCATGCAAGTGTTACTATAGTGCAGTTGCAAGTCTTTTCGCTTTTGAGCGAAAGATCGGGAATTCGAATCCCACTTGTACCACATGTTATTATAGTGCAGTTGCAACTCTTTTCACTAATGAGCGAAAGTTCAGGAATTTGAATCCCACCTGCACCACATAATCCCTATATATATATATGTGTGTGTGTGTGTGTGTGTGCGTGTGAGAGAGAGAGTGAGAGAGAGGGACAAAAGATTCTCTTCTTTTTTTCATACTACATTATAATGGGTGGCTACAACTACCAGTCATTATTCTCCACATTGTAATTGGAGGTTGTTGTACTTGTTGATCTCATTGTACTAATGCATATTATGAGGTGAGCACTCAAAATAATGGAAAGGTTCCCATCATTTAAAATTACCCACTGTATGAAGGACATTAATGCTTTACATCATTTACAAGAACAAAAATGATGTAGGTAAAAATAGCATAAAATTAGGGCCGCACAATTTCAGCACGAATATCAAAACTTCTAAGGGCAGAATGATAATTTTACAGCAGCTACAGTCCTGCATGAACAATGTGGGATGGCCCATCAACTCAATCAGGCGTAGAATTGGGGCTAATTTACAGTCCAATTAGAGGAGTCCTGACTAATTAAAATCGCTTGACCAAATCCTCTATCCAAAGTAGAGTTATCAACTAACTCTATCTACTAACCATGGGAATCAGCAGTTTAAATAACAAAATATGTTTTTTCAAACTAACCTTTTGTAACTAACTCATAACCTATAAATACCTTCAACCCTCTTCATAGTTAGGTAATTATTATTTTAACACCAAAAACTCCAATATTATTCAGAGATCTGACTTGAGCGTTGGGGGGTCTTTTACTGGGGAACACCCTGATGTTTAGACATTTTGCAGATTTTTTAGAGCGATCTTAGCCGTCCAAATCAGATCCAAGCATCCACAATCGTCATAAATTAGATTAAGGAGTAGTTAACAGCAACTAATTGAGATCCGAATAATGGTTAGATCTTGCTAGTTTTTCCATTAAAGAATTCACATCATCTGTTTGCTTCCACACAAAAAAACAGCAAGAGATTGGTGCCATATGTGATAAACTAAAGATCTACTTCTCCGATCAGATCTCCCCGTGAAAAAACCAATTTTTCCAACCACGCCTTCCAAGGGGAGGAGGATAGCGGCAACAAGCCATCAAACCGGCCCTCCTCCTCCTCCGCTGACACAACCGCCTCCCTCATCGTCACAACCTCCTTGCCCACTGAGGGGCTCTCAACTTCATCATCCTGATCCAGGCCTAGTTGAAAATAGGGGGTCAGTTTGCACCTTGACCCCGTCTATGGTGCCCTCCGAGGTGCCCCCGGTGCAACCATACCTCCACGACATTATCAATGAACGACAGTAAGTAATAGAGCTCCCAAGATCCCCATCCCCCCTCCCCCGCTCAGAATGCCAAAGGAGGAAAAATATTCCTTCACCTTATCGACAAAGGTCCCAACGGTTTCCCTCACCAACAGGCCGAGGATGCAAGAGGTTTCCGATTCTAAAAGTTGTCTAACACTCAATGACCAGCAAAAGGAGGCCCTTGTCACAAGGGTTGAAAAATCCTCCAAGCCCTTCGTGTCGCCTCGAACAAGAGCCGACAAACAAGCTGTGACCGCCTTACAACTATGCAAGGAGAAGAGTCTCACGGGTCAATCAGATCCGAGGGACAAGAAGACCCAATACTATATCATTTCCAAGAGATGGAGGACCATCTAGCCCAAATCGATCAAGAGCGGAATCGCCACGGTAAAGCATACCACCCGTCCTGACCTCCCTGCAGCAGATCCATTCTAGAAGCCCATGTTCCAGAAAACTTCAAGGCTCCTCACTTCAACTCATATAATAGTGACTACGGTCCAACAAACTACTTTGAGAGTTCCAAAACTCTCATGATGATCTACCAAGCCTCTGACTTACTTCTTTGCAAGACATTCCCAGCAATCATGAAAGAATCAGCTTAGAAATGGTACTCCCAACTCTCTCCGGGCTCCATCTTCTCCTTCGATTAGCTTAGGGAGCTTTTCCTAGCCTACTTCGTCACTAGTAACAAGACTGGAAAGACAATTGTAGTATCCCTAAAATAATTAACAATTATTTTGTACAACAATATTTTGAATATATTATTTTAATATTTTTTACAACAATATTTTGGCATATGTATGTTGTTGCAAGTGATTAATTGTGCATATCCTTGTGTATATTTTTATAAAATATATTTGCGAATCGATGATACACATAAGTTGTATGGTTTTGGCCCAACCCAGTTGAACTTACATGGACTAACCCAATAGGCCCAACCATGTAAATTTTGTTTCATGAACATACACACTACACCTAATGAACAATGGAGCCTGCAATTTTTTACTTGGACCACCCTAGGAGGGTTATGTGTACCCTGGGGGGGGGGGGGTACTTATGTGTGCCCTTGTAACGCCTCGGATCCCCATTATCGGACATCCCTGACACAACCAGAATCTTTGCCTTCAAATGCATCTCAACACAGTAAATAACGCGAAAATTTTATAAACTTTTTATTGCCATCAGAGTTATTACATCATTAGTTACAAATATTAAGTTGTCCTTGAATAAGGAATACAATTACATAAGCTCATTAAAACTTGATTACAAAAATATTCAAACTCCTCTTGCGAAGCTATCGGCTTTCTTCCAGATCGGAAATCGATTGGTCACTGCCAAAATTCCACTGAATGGTCTATCTGCCTCCCTGGAACTTGCCCCTCGGCTTGAGACTTGGCTGCGCGACTCTGATATTTCTGCACCTGCTCGAATGGTAGGCATGTACACTGTCGCCCTACTTGGATGCCCTGCTGGTTTGGCTCTCCTGCCCTCTTGACCCGGTATTCAGTACCTAATTAAGTGGACACATCAGTAATTCTACTGACGCAATGCTGATAAGGAAATAGCGATCTCCAACTATCACACCCATAATTTATCTTGAATGGAAAAGAAATGTGCATCTTGTCTTCCTAGTGTTCGTGTATACCATGCCCTAAGGTCTAATGCATAAAACAGAGTACAAAACAGATGCACTTAATCTAATGTTAGCAAGACTCTGGACACATATGCATCTCATACTACATATGCCCCAGATCAAGCCGTTTCTCCAGTTTCAGGGATTCGAACCCTCGCCATGCAGTGCATTCTACTATTGTACACTTCCTATTCCTGATAGATAGATCATGGCTGAGGAGGTTGCAGATTAATCGGTCTCATCTGTTCTGCAGTCACTTAGTGGTGTCTCGGTTTGCCACTAGTGCCCGACGCTCGGACCCCACTCAAAAGCCATGACGAACTAACAGATATACAACAGCATATCCATTACGTAGAAGATCCATTTTGATCCGTTCATGTCCACCAATCACAGAACATGACAGCCTCGAAGGTCTAAACCCCCCTATCTGCCAAGAAATCGACATCCCGTTCTTACTACGGTACTTCAGGAATCAGCAGTGCAAGATATGCACCGCAGCACGTATTTCTAATTACAGGAAGAGACAATCCCATGGTTATCACCACCTAGTGTCAACTCTCAGAACGCGTCGGATTATAGGGAATCACCCCTAACACCAATTCGGTCTTCAAGCCAAACAATAAGGAAAACCTAATCAATGCAGTTTACTGAAAACATATTGTTATCCAAACACACTCGGTGTCGATCAAACAATGTCGAGCCAATAACAATCATCACGGAAATCACATCCACTGATTCCCAATACCTTCACAGGTCATCGACCAATAACCCCGGCCCGTGATCCTAAGCGAGTAGTCCAACGGTGCAAAAAAGATGCAATATAATTTGAATGAAGGTAAGCACACACATAACCACAAATTTCTGACCATTGACAGACTCAGGCATCGAGACACCAAACACAATCGACCAAAGCTATCTCCCAACTCACTCATGCCCACCATGAGTACTAAGCACAGAAACTTGTCTAAGTTCCAGATGAAATGCTAAACACATCTTTTGAAACTCAACAGCTCATGATCACCACACTGAGGTATGCAGAAGATTTCTCATCAATTGTCCAATAAAAGTAGTTCAAGTAATAGCAGTAGCTGCGAACCAAGCTACATTCATCGGAATGCAACAAAATCAAGTTTTCTAGAAGGGTAGGAGACTCTACCATAATCCCCCAATTGACATCTCCCTCAAATTCTTAAAAGAACTCAAGTCCCCGAGTTAACTTTAGCTTGAGGTTAATCTAAACAACAGGTTGCTAAACTTGCAATGTCCATAACTTTTAGCACATAATTAGGAAATGCTTGATACTACCCATTCTGGAAAGATAAGACCTTAGGCTACAACTCTCCAGTTAACCATTTCCTCAAATTCAATCATCTTGACACCATATAAGCCTCATACACTCCCAGCTGTACGCTCCTTCATGCACTCGCTATACCTTCCCGATATCATAAAAACTTGCTCACTCATTGGAATTACTCGATTCCAGATCCTATGGAAAGGTGGGAGTGTCTACTACGACATATCAGTTGAACGCATTCTCAGATTCAATCATTAAGGTCCTCGAAAACACCAAGTTCCATCAGGTGCACAAACAGGGGGAAATTGGTTCAATTAGCCAACAATGACTCAACTAAGACTAGATCTGCCCTAGACTTTAGAAAATCATAACTTTCAACCTACTAACTGGAATTACAAAATTCTATATGGATTAGAAAGCTATGACTTCCTACTACAAATATCTAGTTGATCAATTCTCCAAATTCTTAACAAATAATTCCAGAATTATACATCTTTACAGACTAGTCGATCTGACTTAGGCTAAACTTGGTCCACTTTGAAATTCAATAACAAATCAACCTTATATCCAATGCTCATGAAATTTGAGATTCGTAAACCACACATATACCACTCCATTGTGTCCAAAATTTGTATTCAGATTCATAACCCACAATGAGTTATGACTCCTCAAACATAGTATAAATTTTCAGCCGCTCTTTCAACAGGATTTTTACTACTACATGCGATTTATTTTTTGAAACCCCATCAAATGACCTCTAAAAATTTTAAAATTTGAGAATCATCAAATAGACCCATACTAAAAGCTACTCCAAAAATTTCATAGCAATATCATGTATACACAAGGAGTTATGGTCATGTGAACTTCATTCAAAAAATCAGTCACCTCTGTTTTGTTAACCAGACTAGTCGCATTCTACAATTTCTTTGAGGTATCAAACGACTCGAAAAATTATGAAATTTAAAAATATAGTTTTAGACACATACAAGAGTGTCCAAAAAAATTTTCAGCTCAAAATATCCAGTCTACACGGACTTATAAAATCGGAAAGATACAGCAAAATTTCACAGCCAGCAGTATTTTCAGCTGTTCACTGTCCGGATTTGAACCAATTGTTTAGGCTAATAAATTGCTCCCAAATATTATGAAAAAATTTATTGATGCTCTAGATAAATATAAGAACAAGTCCCCAAAATTTGAGCTCAAACTTCCGAACCGTTTGAGAGCAAGAAATTCCCAAACTCACCCTCACAAACATACTTCTTAACAAAAGCTCAAGAAAGGGTTGTTCCTACCATATAATTCTCTTTTCTTAGCATGCCACTATCACACATGATAACTAAAATTTCTCAAACTACTTTTACATGCTAAAATATCACATACTCAGAAAAAGACTAATTTTTAAGTTAAGAGAATCACCCACATGTAGTTGCAAAAATCCCCTTGTAGCTTTGTGTCTCCTTCCTTTGCTCCTTGCTTGTAGAACTTGTGCCACCCTACTAATATTCTTCTCTTCCCCTACTCAAAGTCTCTTCCTTTATCTTCTTCTCTACTTTTTATTTTTGGAGCAAAAACAAGACAAGAAGAAAGAAAGGATGAGAAGAGGATGGAGTGGGTGTTTTATAGGAGATGGGGAGTTAGGTTTTCTTGGAGGATGGAGGGTGGAGATGGAGTAGTGTGGAGTGAGGGGAGATGTGTGGTAGGATGAGGTGCCAACACATCAAGTAGAAGCTTCTTGGAAGTTTCTTGGAAACTCCTTGGAAACTTCTCATTCTCCATAAGTCAACCACACATGGTGAATTGTTTCCACCATTGAATCTTCATCAAGATCCAAGCCATGATCACATGATGCTAGGGTTTCTAATCCTAGGTTAGGTCAAGGAACCCTAGGTCACCATACCCCAATTCTAACCCTTGTGCACAATAGAATCCACATTCAATTCATGTACTAGCTCAATTTAAAATAACTACTATGTTTAATTTAAAATCTATAAAAGTATATAGAAATTATTATTTTCTCCTGAAAATTGTTTTCTCAAAACAATCGGGACAATCTACAGTTTAATTGAGAAGATATCCCAAGTCTATCTTATCGGGTTCAGAATACCTTATATATCTAAAATTTCTCAATTAAAACTAATAATTATTAAAAAATATGTAATCGTGTGCAAATCTTGATTGTGCACGGATTACTGTGCAAAAATAGCCACATACTATTTAGTGGGGTATTACAGCCCTAGGGTTGCATATGTGTCCCTTTGAATTTTGTAGAAAGGGTTATGTGTAACCCTAACCCTAGGTGGTTATTTATTATGTGGGTGACTAAGCAACCCTAGAACCCTCACCACACACCCACATCCCCAATGGCCGGCCACCCCCCTATATAAAGAGAGGTTTGGATGAACAAAACCCTAGCTCATCATACTTCATTCCACATTTCATTCCATTTCCAAACACTCTCTTATTCCTTTAAAGCTCTATTCCGGGACGAGAGCGATATTCATGGGATGTTCGTGGGATGAGGGCTCCAGCATGATCTGTGGAGTGAGATAATCTCCAGAATTTCGAGATGAGAGATGAAATAGGTTTCAACATGATCCGTGGATAGAGATTGATCTCCAGTATTCTGAGAAGAGGGTCAATACTCACAGGATGTCTAAATCTTGAATGTTTGAAACGGAGATAGGAATGCACAGCGAGGGATTAAACCCTGTAATGGGGAGAAACGTTAGAATTTGCATTTAGAACCTATGTTCTATGGGCAACAAAGAATTCCAAACAAGCATGCATTAGAAAAGAGAATTATATGCATTTGTTTTGTGCATTAGATTTCCAGGATCATAGCATGCACCAACACACGTAGAATAGATTTACTTATTCACACTATTTCGACATTAAATTTTGATTGTTGTGAAAAATTAGAGATCGTTGTTTTCATCAGCTTTGCATCAGTTGCATTCAACTGACATACCCACAATTGGAAGTTTTGCAATAATCTTGTTTAATGGATGACATGGACTTGGGTTTTGTCACGGACTCTAGTAGAAGTTGAAGCTTGAGTGTTGTAACAAGTCATAAATTTTTACATAGACATTACGATTTTTGTAATAAGTTGAGATGTTATGAATGTTTTAAATTTTCCCTGTAAACTATATTGTGTTTGTACTCAAATTGAAGTAAAAGATTCTGGTTGTGTCACGAATTTCCAGTGTATGGAATCTAGGGGCATTACAAGAGAGTCTCTTAAATACTTTGTCAAGCGCTTCACAACTGATGCCAGATCCATCTCCTCTCTTGATTCAGCAGTAACGGCCGCTGCCTTTCGACACAATGTCACCCACAAAGAGCTCAAAGATTCCCTCACTAAGAGGCCTCCTCGGGACTTTACCGACCTCCTGGAAATAAGCGATAAGTACATTCGAGCTGAAGAGGCCCTTCATCCTGAGAGCCAGAATGAGTCTCCCTTGAGGAACAAACAAAAGAAGACGAACGAAGAAGGATCCAAGAAGTCCCAAAAGGATGGTTCTGGCCAACGTCGTGCATTTTCACACCCTCGCTTTGATAAGTTCACTCTCCTCAATGCCAGCATATCAGCCGTCCTCATGGAGATTGAGAAGGAACGATTGCTCTGCCCTCCCCCTAAGATGCAGACACCAAGTAGAAGAAGAGATAAGAACTTGTGGTTTCGTTTCAACAGGAACCATGGTCATAACACTGATGATCGCTGAGCCCTCAAAGAAGAGATCGAGGCCCTGATCCGTCAAGGTTACCTCTCCAAGTTCGCACAGAGAGACAAGTCCACTTCCCCTCCCACTTGAAGAGAAAACAAGAGCCCAGAGAAAGAGCCCGAGTCCCCAGACTCAAATCACATGGCGGTCTTACACTTTATGCATGGGGGACCTAAGGGTGGAGAATCTAACTTCTCCCAAAAGGCGTTTTTCCGAAGTTAACTCGATTCATAATTTCCTTCCCACCAAAGGCTTGGAAGTTCTAGTAACTTTCTTCGAAGAGGATCTTGAAGGTGTCAGAACACCTCATTGCAAAGCTCTAGTGATCAGCCTCACCATGGTAAACCACGAAGTATGCCGTATTCTGGTGGCCAACGACAACTCAGTAAATATTCTCTTATTGGAAGCATTCGAGGGCCTTAAATTCTCTCGAGACCATTTGAAGCCCTCCGGGCACACCCTTCATGGATTCTCTAGGTATTCGGTCCAAATCGAAGGAATAGTCACCCTCGATGTAACCGCAGGAAAAGCCCCAGCTACCCGAACAGAGGCCATGGACTTTATAGTGGTTAACGTGAAGGCATCTTACAATGCCATCCTTTGCCACCCTAGTATAGTGGTCCTTCATGCTGTGTCCCTTCAACCTTCCATATGAAGATGAATTTCTCCATAACCAAAAGGGTAGGAGAAGTCAAGGAAAGCCAAGAAGCTGCTTGGGCCTGTTATATGGCCATAGTGGGGGCTCGGTCCTTCCTTCGATGCCATGCTCCCACAAGAGAGGTGCCAAATTAACTCTGGGCTTGTAGACGAGTTGGAAGAAATTTCCTTCTCCCTAGAAGATGAGACGAAGTTCTTCCGAGTGAGCAAAACTCTCTCCCCCCGAGTTAAAGAGTAAATCAACCATTGCATAAAGGAGAACCAAGACTTGTTCGCTTGGACCGCTGCAGACATGCCTGACATCTCTGAGGAGTTAATCATGCTCTGTAACGCCCCAAATTCCAAATAAGGCTGAATTCGAGATTTCACAGGATCTTTACTTCACTTCGTACAATTTTACAAGGAAATTTGAAACTTTTCAATACATCAGAGTTCAATACAGTTTGGTTTTACATAGCGGAAGAATAAAAGATTACAACATTGAAATAAAATACTATTTGTATAACTTTAACATCATTTACATCACAACATCTTTACTCCTTCATGAATAGTTCATTACCTACATATAAATCAGTGGGCACGTTGGTTACTTACAATTGAAGAAATGTTATACTCGGCTATCCTCTCTATGTCGTACATATAACGATCTCATTACTTTAATAAAAAACACAATAGTTGAATGAAAAATAAAGTGTTGATGTGACTACGCTAAACATGTAAGTGTATGTCATGCCTTAATGCCTAATACACACAATTCTATACTAGGATGACACTAATGCACACTTGTTCGGATTCTATGCATCCCATACTACATAGTGTTCGAGACATGAATAATCTTTCAAGCCTAGAATTAGTATTACCTATTACTGGACTTAATCAACATCCACCGAGATGGCTCCATAGCGAATCTCAAAATATAATAATCATTTCATTTAAGATTGTCGGTATACGAGGTCTTACTAACTCTAAATCAAAATTTCTCATGTACAAGAATCATGAGTATTCATACCCTTTCATAATCATGCCTATGTCTTCAACTTATTCTTAAACAAATATTCATGTTCAACTTAGTATTTATTCATGCATAAACAAAGAACAATAATTTCTTTCTTGAACAAAGATTCCACATTATAGACATTCTACAAGCAATTTAAACAAATCTACATCCTCAACATGAGTGTTTATTTAAAAGAGAGATCTATACTTGTTACCCATTTTTCCTCCAAAAGATTAATAATAATTCTTTGGAGTTAGAATTCATTAGACAACTTATAGTTCATTTTTATTTCCCCAAAATATACCATAAAATCTTACTATAATAATTATCACTTCAATTTTATAGGAAGAAAATGAGTTGTAATTAAGAATCTTTTTCATGACAACTCAAGATATGAAAACAATGGAAAAAAAAAAGAATAAAAGGCCAGGTTTTGAACCACTGAACCTAGGCCGAAACCAGCACAGAGCCCAAGCCTCCCCCGCTCTGACCATAACGTCCAAGTGGACTTTGTGCCTTAAATTCATTTCGGATTTCTTATAAATACTTTTTCAGTCTCGGGGTTTTACAAAATTTATATAAAAGCAACTATCAAGTTTTGAACCTAGAACCTCTTTCATCCAAGCTCTATATTGCACTGGCTAACCAGTAAGACCAAGTATATTTTCTGTTTTAGAAATTTTGCTAGTGCTCTTTTGTTTACACTATTCCGACGTCTAATTCTTTTTCGAAAAATTCATTTTTTTTAACGATTTTATCTTTTAAGATTAATAGATAAAATTTTCTTTTAGAACTGAAATGAATCAAAAATACAAAAAGACAAGTTTAACTTATTATTTAGATATGTCTTTCCTATCATTTTCTCTTCACTTTATAAATTTGCATTTTTCAATAAAATTCGAAATTGTAGAAATCATGGTTAGTTTAAGAAATTTCATCATCTTACAAAATAAAATTCTTGTTACTAAAACCAACTGTATCTCTAAAATCAACTTTGGACATCACAAGTGTTTCTTTATGCGAAAACTATCATCCTTTTCATATGTCGACAAGCCAAAATAATAATAAAAATTATTTTTTTCCTCTTTCTTCTTTCAAGCATTATATTTCTAAGCATGTCACAATAAAATATTCTTCAACAATCATTCATACTCATCATGCATTTGTCAACAAGAATTTGCAATTATTCTACCATGGTCTATGTGATTATTTCTTTACTTTCAATTAGCATGGTAAATAGTAAATTACTAAATTTCAACAAAGTCATTGCATGTTATGTTAGCATTTTATCTACACATATCACGTTCAATTTTTATACTTTATTAGCATGGTATCAATAAAATCATTACATGAGATACTAGCATGGATTCTTATTCACAATAACTCATTCCATTTTTCACTACTCATTAAACTACTAGCATGCAAATCCTACTTAGAAAACATAAGAATACCCACCTTAATTTTGAAGGTTGAAAACTACAAAGAAAGGGTTCCTTCTTGCTCCTAGCTTCACAAGCACCTCCTTGCTCCTAGCAAGCTTCCTCTCCTAGCTATGGCTTCTCCTCCTAGCAATGGCTCCAAGCAAGAGAACTCTCACTCTCTTTCTTTTCTTTCTCTATTTTCTTTCTTTCTTTCTTTCTTTCTTTCTTTCTTTTTCTTTTCTTTCTCTTTTGATTAAGTTTTTGGTGTAAGAGAAGTGTAGGAATTTGGGCTCTATTTATAGAGTTTTGGGAGGGTCTTTTATGCATAAAATCCACCCCTAATAACTCTCCTAATTAACTCCTACAACCCTTCACCTCCTAAACTCCTAAAACCAACAACCTTTCACTTTTCCAACTCTTCACATTTGCAACTCCCATAACCCACAAACTCTTCTCCTTCTCTCATTCAAAAATCCGGTCAATCAAGGGTGTAATCCGGCCTCCTTTGTGTAGGTGTGTGCATGCACATGTACAAATGCACATACAATTTAAATTCAATCCTACAAGTTTAAATGTGTACTAACTTTTGTAACTTGCTATGGATTAGTGTACACGTAGCTTTATTTGTGACTTTATTAGTGGGCTTGCTTAATGGGCTCATCAATTGATTAATTAGTTTAATTACCTAGTGGGCTCTTCTCCTAATGGGCTAGATTCTAATCTTTTGGTCCATGGAAAGGCTAAATAAGTTATGCATGCTAAAAATAGATAATGAGAGTAGCAAATGAAGGAATAAAAATTTGCACGTGCATCATACGTACAAAAGTCAAAAAAATGCATTTTAAATCAAAATAGGGGAAAATAAATTTTCATTTTATAAAAAGAGTTCGAATACGTAAAATAAATAATCAATGCACATGAAAATATCACACTTAGTAATGAAAAATATGTGATTAATACGTGTATCGAAAACACATAAAAAGCAGGTAAAATACCAAGATTAAAATATAATATTTTAGTTGACTCAAATAGAATAAAATCGATACGGGAAATGCATAAATAGTCGGAAATCAAGATACGTGGTGAAACACGTTACAAAATACGCGTGCGTAACACACAGGGGCAAAATTGTAATTTTCAATTTTGCAGGTGTTACATGCACCGTCTGAGTGTAAATACAGGCGCCAAGCCAGTCCAGCTGAAGCGCCACAAGTTTTCCCCTGAACGATGACATACCATCAAAAAAGAAGTTGACAAGCTCCTAGCCGCCCACTTCATACAAGAGGTTAACTATAGCGAATGGCTGGCCAATGTGGTCATGGTAAAGAAAGCTAACGACAAGTGGAAAATTTGCATCGACTTCATCGATGTCAACAAAGCATGCCCAAAGGATCATTTGCCTCTTACTAGCATCGACACCTAGATTGATGCCACATCCGGGCATGAGCTCCTAAGCATTATGGATGCCTTCTCGGGATATAACAAGATCAGTATGTTCCTCCTGATATCCTGAAAACATCGTTCATTATCGATCAAGGTCTCTACTGCTACCGCCCGATGAACAAAGTCTTCAAGGAACAGATCAGGATAAACATGGAAGTCTTTGTAGATGACATGCTCGCCTTAAGAAAGAAGAACATGTGCCCAACCTCCAAGAAGCATTTAATGTGCTACGAAGACATAACATGAGATTGAATCCTTCAAGGTGTGCCTTCGGGGTCCCCTCGAGGAAGTATTTTGGTTTCATGGTCAGTCAAATAGGAATCGAGGCCAACCCTGAGAAGATCCAAGCCATTATCAATATGGATCCTCTGACAACTATCAAGGAAGTTCATAAGCTTACAGGGCACCTCGCCGCCATTGGTCGCTTCCTCTCCAAGTCCAGGGAGAAGTGTCTTCCGTTCTTCAAAGCCCTCTGAGAAGAAAAATGTTTCGAGTGAGGAGAAGAACAACAAGTAGCCTTCAAACAGTGCAAGCCATACCTCATTAATCCCCCACTCCTTAGCAAGCTATAGCCGAACGAGGTTCTCTACCTCTACTTAGCCACTTCCGATCCGACCCTCAGTTTCATCTTAGTATGGGAAGAGGACAGAAAACAAAAGTCTATTATGTGAGAAAAGTCCTCCACGATGCTAAACTCTACCATTCCAAGATGGAGAAGATGGCCTACTCCCTGATCACGACAACTCTTAAGATCCGCCCCTTTTTTCAAGCATATTCCATGTCACTCCTTATCGACCAACCTTTCAAGTAGGTACTCAATAAGTCAGAAAACTCAGGGTGGCTTATGAAGTGGTCCATCAAGTTGAGCCCTATTGACCAAGGATGGCTATCAAAGCCCAAGTCTTAGCAGAGTTCATAGTTGAAAGCACAATCCTCGATCCTCCCCAGGAAGCCAAGGACCCCCGATCCTCCTCGAGGAAGCCAAGGACCCCATAGTCCAAAGCATCTACCATGATGGGTCCTCCTGCCTCGAAGGGAGTGGAGCTGGAGTCATTTTGCTCGGACACGATGAGTTCATTCTCCAGTGCTGGTTATGCCTCAACTTCCCTGTAGCGTCCCGAATTTTCAATATGATATCTCAGAAATACGTGGCACAATTCCAAGCATCAACTTCAATTGCAATAGTTAACATAGCCAAAAACACAGATAATTTTTATTTCAACTTTTATTACATCAATTATTTACAAAATACAGCAAAATACAAAACACCTTAAATTGCAAACTTTTCTTTACAACACATCTTTTACAATTTACACAAGCCATAACATCAATTTAGCACAAACATCCAAATCTCAAGCTATAAGCACCTATCTGTAAAACAAGAGGCTAGAGATAAACCTAACCTCAAAACTACAGGGATCAGCCATAACGGTGTGAGTGACATAATAGAAAACAACATGAATAAAACATAGAGCATAGAGTCATCAACAACATGTATTAACAGCAAGAATAAATGAAATGAAAAATAACAATAAGTAAAGCATGAAAACATCAAGGAATATAAGATAGTAAATAGTAATACATGAAAGCATCAAGTGAATCTAGACTAAGTGTCAAGTGTAGGAAAACACAAGCATAAAACTAAGTCAAGAAACATCAATCCTATATGCTAACTGTCTAATACATACTTGTCGGATTCTATGCATTCCATAGTACATAGGTCCGGTGCAAGTCCTTATCGATCTCCACTTCATATGGTTAAATCCCTCATTATGCAACTAATCTTACTACGGTGATGGAAACAAGATCCAGAATACTTCGTGAATAGGCACCATAGCCCTCGACGCGCAAGCATCATGTAAGAATAGCTAGAAAATCGGAGAATCACCTCCCAACCGTGTACCCCACGAATAGGCCAGCAAGGCCCTCAACATGTAGATACACCAAGTACATTCCGTGAATAGGCCTGCCGACCCTCGACATGCGAATGCACCCTGCATGCTCTGTGAATAGGCCTGCAAACCCTTGACACGCGAACATACAAATGTCCTCTCGAGACAGAACAACAAACAGTCCTGGAATGCATCCGTTAGACTAACAGACCAGAGTATATACTTACGTTTCCCAAGTTCCATCACATCTCCACTAGTGTCTGTCCTTAGGTTGGTTATTATTAAAAACACAAAATTTTCCCTCTCTAGAGTTAGTGTATCCTGCCGGACTTAATTCCACAAAACAAACCTAAGACCCCACAGGTCTAAATCCACAAATCTCATCAGCCGGTTCACAGGACTCCTACTCAACTCCTAGAGAAATCACAACTCATCCATAAAGACCAAAACTTTCAATAAAACTTCCAAATCCATCGTCAAAACGATTATATGAAGAAACCTCTTAAATCAACAAAAATCCAAATCTTATATAAAATTCCAGAATCCCAATAAATATTAAATCTATTAAATAACCGAAAATTATAGTTTTAAGTTGTAGAATATCACAAAACATCAATTCCTTTAAAAGTACGTATAACTCAAATGAGGTCCAAAAGAATACTTTTAAAGCTCCAATATAAATCTCTGTAAAACATTTTTGATCTGTAGCAAAACATCTTTTAAAACAATATAATATTGAAGGAACAATCATTCAAAGAAACATTAGGAAAACTCAAGAAAACATCAGTCAGAACAGTAGCAGTCGACTTCATAGGGTAATCAGTCGACTGTCCCGCGTGAAACCCAAATTCAAGAAATCCAGCAGCGTAGTGATAGTTGACCGCATACTGTAGCCAGTCGATTGTCACACGAAAAAATTCGAAGACTCAAGAAAACCACATTCAGAGCAGTGGCAGTCGACTGTCCTGCAGGAAAATCCAACACTTAAAGAAAACATTAATTCAGAGCAGAAACAGTCGACTGTATAAGGTAGTCAGTCGACTATCCTGCAAGAAAGTTTGAGGCTCAAGAAAATACTTCAGCCAAGACCCAGACAGTCAACTGTCGACATTGGTCGGTCGACTGTCAGACCTTTAGGCTGCAGTTTAAAGGTGGTGCATGTTTTAACCGATACACGATTCCACTTTGTAAAAATCACAAATTTGAAGAACTAATTTTCTGAGATAATTAATTGTAACTTGTATAACATACAGGAGTTATTAAAACACATCAAAACATATCACGATCTCGAAATATGAGTTTTACCCAAAAATCTTTCAAAACAACTTATATACATATATGTTCGAACACGAATTTTTAACATTAGTTTAGACTTCAAAATCCATCAATAAGAGTAGTAAAGAGTTTAAAACTATCTCAGAACAAAAACAATTGAAATCCAATCAAAACTCCATCACAAGACACGAAAACCCAATTTCTTCAAAAACAACGAAATAAGATATATGTACATATGTTTGTGCACCAAGAAAATTTCAAAACTCATCAATTAGAAATAGCGAAATATTTAGATTTAATCTCAGTACTAAAACCAATCAAAACTTCACAAAACTTCACAAAATCATGAAATCCCCAAATTGATCATAATGCATAGCTCCAAATCTAAACCCCCTTTTCTCAAAACTCCAAGACTTAATTCTTAGATCCAATAGCCATTAAATTTATCCACAGTCATCCATAATAAATTATCCATGTTTATAAGCATTATAACAATCACTAATCAAGTTTCTACTCAACGAAAAGCCCCCAAATAGAGTTTATGCATTTATACACAAGTAAAGGTAATCGTTTTATCTACTTTTATGCAATATCATCATACAACACTTCTTAACAAGTCAAAACAGCAAATATGTGAGGAAAAACAACCTACTCATGATTTCTATTCAGTTCTTTAACAATCTCAAGTCAACAAATTAGGATTTCAATTATCAATAATATAGTTTCATGAAAAGATTCACTTTTAATTCATCTATTCATCAAAACTTCATATATCATCATACAAACTCCTGGCATGCTTTCTAATAGATAGATCATCACATACAACATACATAAAACAAAACAAAACAAAACATGTCACTCACCTTGTTGAAGAGATCAAACGAAGATAATAAAGCAATACGAAAAATCCCTCCTTCGCAAGAAATCCAAGATCTTCTCTTTAAAATTCCAAGAAATAATAATAATAAATTCCTTTGTGTTGTGCAGCAAAAGACGGGTGCACTCCACCTTTTAAATAGGCCGAAATATAGGTTTTTAGGGTTTTGAACACATTTGCAAAAATACGCCTTTTAAAACACATCTTTACATATATAGATCCATATACTTGGAAACTTGATAAAACCAATTTATTTGAGATTTAAAAACAAAAAAACCATCATAAAGTCAGCCAGCACTGTTTGAAAAACCCAAAAAACGAATTTACACTTTTAACCCTCAAAATAACAATTTTGCAAAAAAATCTTTTTTTATCGAAACTTGTAAAATAAATCAAATTCATCTAAACAAAAAAGTAAACTTTTTAACCCTGAGTTGACTAGGCATTATACCCAGCCGAAAAATCCAAAAATCTGGAGTTTTCACTCCAATTGGTAATTTTGCACAAAAGTCCATTTTTTGTAATATTTGCAAATAGGTGCAATAAATATCAGAAAAATCCAGAAAATTTACAAATAATATCTAATAATAAATAATGATTTTCCGAAAAATAATTTTTTCCTTTGAACTTCCCAAGAAAATATTTGCACGTATTTTGCACGTGTAAAAAGATAAATTTTCAAAAAAATATTTATTAAATCTCCAAAAATCATTTAAATTTATCTATTAATCTTAAAAACACTATTTAAACATTTGGGTTATTACATTCCCAGCCTCCAACAATGAAGCCGAATACGAGGCACTGATTGCTGGCCTCCTAACTCGCAAGGCGATGGCACGAAGGGTCGGGGTGTTCAGCGACTCCGACTTTGAAGTAAGCCAAATCTGAGGAGACTATGAGGCCAGAGATGACAACATGATCAAATACCTAGCTTGTGTGAAGAAACACTTAGTCGTATTCAAAGAAGTTGTAAGCCCTGTTTTCGTAAATAAATATCTTGTATATTTTATCTATTTCGAATAATTGTATATTTTAACGTTAATTTATATTTCTATTTGATCGACTATTTATAATATATATTGTTTGGATTATTTTAAATAAATCTGTTAAACTTGAATTTGCATTTTGATATACATATATTATTACCATAACTATTATCAGCATAATTTTTATTAGTTTTGTTATTTACAGTATCATTATTTTTATTGTTAATAATATTATTATTATTAATTTATTTTCAACCGAACATACTCTATTTTATATGTATTCATTATTTGACTTAATGTATATGTATATGTATGTTTTATAAACCCTTATAATGCTTATTATTTTTCCCCTGTTGGATTTAAATATATTATTTGACTTATAACCCAAATCCATTACCAATTCTCCTATTGGATTATCTACCCAAATACCCAAACCGAATAACCTACTATATAAACCTATCCTATACCCTAACCCTATCCTACCCTAATATTGTACAGATCCCTAGCCGCCTAACACCCTCACCTTCCTGTTCATCGTCTCCCTCCTCAACTTCCGCCTTCTTCTTCGAGCCTCCCATCTCCATCACTAGCGTCTCCTCGACACCCTCGTCGCCAACCTCCGCTCATCCCGCTCATCCCCGTCGCAGCACCGACCACCCTCACCATCGTCTTCCTCACCTCGCTCCGCTATCGAACCCATATTCGTCGTCCCCATCGCACTGCCAGCAGATCCCCGAGCACCACTCAGCGCCCTTCGTCGTGGTGTCGCTCCTCAACCGCGAGTGTCGCCACCCTCACCATTGTCGCCCACCGTCAGATCCCCATCGTCTCCATCATTCTTCCTCTATTTTCTCCGAAAAATAGAGCATCGACGACATCCCTGTCGACCTCGCCTTCCGTCGACTGCAGTTCGCGTTGCCAGCCCAGCCGCCCCCTGTCCTCGACTGCTTCCCAGTCGCGATGCCCTGCCCTGCAGCGCCAGCCCCCTGTGTGCCCTCCTCCTGCTCGCGCCGTCATCGACAGCCAGAGCCACCTCAGCCGGTGCCTTCCCTGCGTGCTGTCCTTCTGACGCACAGCAACAACAACAGCTCGTCTCCCCGCCGTCATCGAGCACCACTGCACCGCCGCAGTTGCCTACAGTCATCGCCGCCACTCAAAGCTTCCCAACACTGTATTGATCAAGTAGGGAAGGAGGAAGGTTGAGTTGTTTTGAATCTCAGCCATCCATCTTGATCAGATTTGATCTCGGCCGCCCGATCGCCATCGTGATTGGGATTTCCTCTTGGCATTTGCTATTTTGTGTGAGGTTGGATCTTGGTTGTTGTATTTTGCTATTTTGCAATTGGATTCTTGATCATCGAATCTCGGTTGTCCGATCGTCGATCGCGATCATCATCATCAAGCTTTTGGATCCAGCCGTCCGATCTTCCTTGGTCTTGATCGTCATCAAGATCCGTGCCGGGATCCGATCCCGTTATTCTTTCATCGGATTCGTCATCCACACCCCAAGGAAAGAATCTTCTTGCAAAATTTATTATTCTAGTACAAGCTTTTAATTGAAAATACTGCAAGTAGATTATAAATGTGACTCCCCTTTTGGCTCATCGTTAGTTGATCTTATTTTGTTCCATATGAATTCCATGATCTTAAGAGTCACAACCTTTCGTTATTACCTATCACACTTTGATTTGCATCACATGTTAATTTAGACCCATATGAATAATAATTTAGACCCATATGAAGAAGAAAGGAGAAAGAAATAAATATCTGGGTTAAAAAGAAAGGAAATAAATGAAGAGAGTGGATTTTTCTGCAAAAAGAGCAAACCCTAAATCTTCTTCCCGTTGGTCTATAAATACATGAAGATGTGCACAAAGAGAATTGGAAGAGGTGACTGCTGAAACAAAACAAAAAAAAAACAAAAAAAAATTAAAAGTAAGAGAGAGAGAGGCCGGCCCTCTCTCCTGCGCACAGTAAACAAAGAGAGAAGCAGCGACATGACAGGTTTCTTTTTCTTCTTCTTTGACGTGCTGGCGTGGACTCTGGAACCAATCGACGCAGACATGATGGTTGCTGCATCTTCTAACGTGCGGCTCACAACAAAAAAGAGAGAAGGGATCAGAGCTCCTAGGTGGTGCACGTGGGCGATGAGATAGCAGGCGAGACCTAGATGCCTGCTGTTGTGCTGACGTGGCACGCAGCTTGGCGACAGTGCTGCAGCAGACTTCGACAGCGATGGCTCGACGCGATAGCATCTGTGACAGAGGGCTGACTCGGTTGACTTCGGCTGACGTGGCGGCGATTCAGAGGCTCGGCTTTTGAGACAGAGACAGAAGAGAGATAAAGGCTTGGACTCGGTTCTAGGAGTTCGGTTTGCATTATTTTTATATTTTTGTATCTCTTCTTCTCTATATTTTTTTGATGCAATCCCAAATAATTTTTGTTAGTTACAAATTGAATATAAACTAAATTTATTGTTCTAGAGGCTAAGATGTAGCCTAGTTTTGTAGAACACAATTTTAATTCCTTATTTTTATTCTATTTTTCCTGGTTGCGTTTTAATTTTTATTATTTATGCGTACAAAATGGTGGATAGACATTTGTATGATCTTTTAAATCATGAAGAGACCGAACTGGTGATTTGTGGTTAATAAAAATTAAACACCGTTATTGGAGGACGTGACCGTTAAGAAATCCAAATTTTCAATTAATAATTTGATGGATAGGCAAATAATTAGTTGAGAATAATTTTTAGACTACGTGGATAGAGTGGTTAATATTTTTAGGATTTTGGTCTACAACTTGGAAAGATAATATCTTTATTCATAAGGAGTTATAATTTGTGTGTGTGATAAACGAGGTGAACCAAGAGCCCTAGAACTAATTTTACCATTAACAACTTACAAGAGCTTCACAGTTAATAGCCCTCTCCCTCTTCACAAATTTAGTTAGTTTTAATTAAATTAATTTAATTTAGTTGTTTTATCATTTATAAATTTCGATCTTCCAAATAGTGATTAATCTAGTGATATCGGTACTCAATAAAATATCTAGTCCCTGTGGGTTCGAAACTCTATTCAATTTACTATACTACTTGTTGCGATTTTGTACACTTGCAAATATTCACATCAGGCTACTTTCACTAGGGGCTTCTTGGAGAAATCCTTCCCCAGTACTACTCGAGTTGAGATGGAACAGCAATTCCTAGCCCTGAAACAGGTTAAGTCATTATTTTATTTTGAATTTGTTACATAATTGTTCATGCAAAGTTGTAACATGGACTTTCTTGCAACAGGGTTCCAGGTCAGTGGATGAGTACGCAGCTGAGTTTACTAGACTTAGCCGCTTCGCTGCCGTTCTTCTGGCAACCTAAGAGGATAGGGCTCGTAGATTCACAAATGGGCTTGAGCAGGATGTCAAGAGGCATCTTGTCACTCTTCGCTTGCGTACTTATGATAAGGCTCTTGAGGCAGCCCGAGCTCAGGAGCAGGCTCGTGGTGGTTCGTCTTCTTCTCAGCAGACTGTTCCCGTTGTTGTGGCTAGGCCTTCCGTTGGTCCTGTTCGGAGGTCTTTGCATGCCCATCCTGTCAGGGCAGCTCTGTATCCTTCTTCTGGATTTCCGAGGGGCAGTTTCTGCAACTTTTGCCAGATCCCTGGACATGAGCGCAAGAACTATTTCTGTGCCTCTCGTCGATGCTTTAGGTGTGGCACTGTGGATCATTCAGTACGGGACAGCCCGCTGCAGCCAGTGGCTCTTCTAGCCACGGGTCCTGTCTAGCAGGCAGTTCCAGCTCGTGGTCCAGTTAGGCCACCACTTCCTCCTCAACACCAGATTGTCGGTCAGAGGACCGCTATTTCGAGGAAAGGTCAGGCTTTTAACTTGACTGCTGCAGATGCTGAGACAGCTGAAGGAGTTATGGCAGGTATATTTTATTTTGTTGTTTTGTTGTTTTATTTCTCTTTTGTTTTCTTTCTGTGGGTCTTGCTTTGCTTCTTTATGTTATCTTCCTACATTATTGTTTTTTCCTCACCCTTAATTGTCTATGCTTTCTCCTTGTCTTTGATTCCTTTTAGGTATCATCCTTGTTTACTCTTTTCCTGCCCATGTTCTTTTTTATTCTGGGGCAACCCATTCTTTTGTCTCCTCTCGATTTGTCGCTCGCTATCAATTGGAGTGTGGCAACATGTTAGAGGCTTGAAACATCTTGACAGGTGGTGGTGTTATCACTTGTTCCCGTGAGTGCAGGCAATGTCCCGTTGTTATTGGGAATGCATATTTCAAAGCCAACCTGATTATAATTGGGAATTCAGGATTCAACATCATTCTCAGTATGGATTGGTTGGATGAAGCCCATGCTATTATTGATTGCCGTGCTAAGAAAGTTGTCTTCAGAATTCCAGATCAAGCTGAATTTGAGTTCCATGCCAGGGAGTCTTTTCTTGGCCGAGCAAAGACTGCAGTTGAACAGGTGGATTGTGCGATGGAATTGCACTCAGGCTGTGAGGCTGTGCCTCTAGTAGTTCAGGATTTCTTGGATCTTTTTCCAGATGAGTTGCCTGGCTTGCCCCCTGATGGGGAAGTGGAGTTTGGTATTGATGTTCAGCCTGGAACAGCGCCGATATCGAAGAGTCCCTACAGGATGGCACCGGTTGAGCTAACAGAGCTTAAGGTGCAGATTTAGCAGTTGCTTGATTTGGGTTTCATCCGACCTAGTGTTTTTCCTTGGGGTGCACCGGTCCTTTTTGTCGACAAGAAGGATGGTGGTCGTCGACTGTGCATGGATTATCGGGAACTGAATAGAGTTACTGTGAAGAATCGGTATCCGTTGCCCAGGATCGATGATTTGTTTGATCAGTTGAGTGGGGCTGCTGTTTTCTCGAAGTTGGATCTTCGTTTTGGGTATCACCAAGTCATGGTGAAGGCTACAGATATACAGAAGACTACATTCAAGACTAGATATGAGCACTATGAGTATCTTGTGATGCCGTTCGGGGCTACGAACGCGCCGGCTGTATTCATGAGTCTTATGAACCGGGTTTTCTCTCAATACTTGGATAGATTTGTGGTGGTCTTCATTAATGATATTTTGGTGTATTCTCGGAATCAGGAAGATCATACTGAGCATCTTAGAATGGTTCTGCAGATTTTGAGAGAGAATCAGCTCTATGGAAAACTCAGCAAGTGCGAGTTTTGGCTCGGCAGGGTTTCTTTCTTGGGGCAAATTATCTCATGCGAGGGTGTTTCTGTGGATCCGGCCAAGGTTGAGGCAGTGAAAAATTGGCCTATTCCCAAGTCAGTTTCAGAGGTCAGGAGTTTTCTTGGTTTGGCTAGCTATTATTGGAAGTTCATCCAAGACTTTTCGAAGATAGCAGGATCGTTAACTAAAATGACTGGGAAGGATCAGAAGTTTTGTTGGTTTGATGAGTGCAATGAGGCTTTTGTTGAGTTGAAGAACGGATTGACGTCAACGCCTGTGTTGACTATTCCAGATGGTTCAAGCGGATTTGTAATTCACTGTGATGCTTCTGGTGAGGGTCTTGGAGTAGTTTTGATGCAGAAGGGCCGAGTCGTTGTGTATGCATCGAGGTAGTTGAGGCCGCATGAGAAGAACTATCCAACTCATGACTTGGAGTTAGCGGCAGTGATTCATACTTTGAAGCTGTGGAGACATTATTTACTTGGAGACCGAGTGAAGATCTTTACAGACCATAAGTCTTAAGTACGTCTTCACCCCGAAGGAGTTGAACATGAGGCAAAGGTGTTGGTTGGAACTTATGGCCGATTACGACATCAGTTTGCAATACCATCCTGGTAAAGTAAACTTGGTGCCTGATGCTTTGACCAGGAAACCAGCAGTTATGTTTCTTACTCAGCAGAGTGATCTCATTGAGCAGATGCGGAGGTTGGAGCTGGATGTTGTGTTGCCGAGTTCTGGTCGGAGTTGTTTGGCGCTCTAGCTGCAGTCGTCTCTTGTTATTCAGATTAAAAAGGTGCAAGCTGGTGATGTGCAGTTGTAGGGTTTTTGAGCTGAGGTTGAGTCTGGGTCCAGAATGGACATGGTTATTCATGCTGATGGTTCGCTTCGTTTTGGATCCCGGTTGTGTGTTCCGAAGGGTGAAGTTCGTCTGAGGTTGCTTGAAGAAGCTCATCAGTCTTCGTATTCCATCCATCCTGGCAGTACTAAGATGTATCGGGATTTGAAGCTTCATTTCTGGTGGCATGGTATAAAGGGGGATATTGCTCGATTTGTGGCTCAGTGTTTGATCTGTCAGCAGGTTAAGGCAGAGCATCAGAGAACCACTGAACTTCTTCAACCGCTTCCTATTCCAGAGTGGAAGTGGGAACATATCACTATGGACTTTGTGACCGCTTTGCCGAGGAGTTCTAAGGATCATAATGCTATTTGGGTGATTGTCGACCGTTTGACGAAGAGTGCTCACTTCATTTCTTTTCGTATCGGACAGTCTACTGAGAGCCTAGCTGAGAGGTACATGCAAGAGATTGTTAGACTTCATGGGGTTCCAGTCAATATTGTATCCGACAGGGATACGAGATTCAGATCTCAGTTCTGGGAGAGTCTTCAGAACTGTTTGGGGAGTAAGTTGAAGTACAGTACAGCTTTCCATCTCCAGACTGATGGACAGTCAGAGCGGACTATTCAGATTCTTGAGGACATGTTGAGGTCCTATATGCTTCAGTTTGGTGGATCTTGGGAGGACCATTTGCACCTCGTAGAGTTCTCGTACAATAATATCTTTCAAGCCAGTATTAAAGCTACTTCGTTCGAGGCACTCTATGGGCAGAAGTGCAGATCGCCAGTGTGCTGGGATGACATTGGTGGGAGGAAGTTGTTGGGTCCGGAATTGATCACTAGGATAGTTGATGCGGTGGTTCAGATCAGGAAGCATTTGCAGGCAGCTCAGAATAGGCAGAAGCGATGGGCTGATGTCCATCAGAGAGCTTTGGAGTTTGTTGTTGGTGACCATGTTTTCCTAAAGGTATCGCTGTGGCGCGGTGTCATTCAGTTCGGTGGTGGGGGCAAGCTTAGCCCTAGATTTATTGGACCGTTTAAGATTTCAGAGCGAGTAGGAAAGGTGGCCTATCGTCTTGTATTGCCGCCAGCTTTATCAGGAGTGCACGATATTTTCCATGTCTCACAACTCAGGAGATATATCCGATATGAGAGCCACATGATCGACTATTCTGAGTTGACCGTTCGGCCGGATTTGACTTGTGAGATTCTGCCAGTTGCTATTGTGGATTGGCGGGAGAAAGTGCTTAAGAACAAGGTCATCAAGTTGGTTCGTGTTGCTTGGAATCCTCACTCGCCCGGTGAGTCGACTTGGGAGTTGGAGGAGGAGATTCAGCAGAAGTTTTCTCATCTGTTTGAGTAGTTTTGTTTGGTTCTTTTGGTTGTTTTGGGGTTACCCTATGTATTTTCTTGTTTGAATTTTGAGGACGAAATTCTTCTTGTTAGGTGGGTAGGATTGTAACCCCTGTTTTTCGTTTTGTGTATTTTTGAGTGTATTTTTTGCTTTGGTGTATTTTTCTCTCTTTGTATTCCTCTTGTATTTCTTTTGACCGTATATTGGTTTTATTTTCAATAAATTCATTTTTGTTATTGTCATCTTTATATTTTGAATTCTTGATCTTGTTGTCTCTTTTGTTCGTCTCCATTTGATCAAGCCATTACTTGTAATCCTCTTTATTCTTATTATTGTGCCCTATTTTTATTTCCCCATTTTATGCCCCTCTCAAATTTTTTTTTTTTTTTTTGATCACCATATGTCTAATCATTCCCTAATACCCATTTTTCCTATACCCTTAATTACTCTTAATCTCTTTCTTAAACCTATTAATTATCTATCCTAAACCACCTATTATAATATCCACCCATGAGATCCTATTCTTCAAACATGCTCATTTTTTTCCCAGGATCTATATTACCATATACCCATTTATTAACCTTCCTATTATACATCCCCACTCAACTCCTACCTGTTACCTACCGAAACTAACTACTACCGAAATCAAATCCCCCCCCCCCCCATCTCAACCCATTAGCTTCTCACCTACCCGGTTACCACCATGCTGTGCCGCCCCGTTTCAAACCCTAAGCCCCCATATATATTTACTACCTATTCACCCACATGCAGTGTATATCTCCCTAGCCACCACCAGAGTATATTTGCCCTCTGTTCTCTCTCCCGACCCTGTGTTCACTCCCGGCCTCTCCTGAAACTGCCGTCCGCCGTTCCCTCTCCCTCTCTTCCTCGAACTCTCGGGGATGAGTGTGTGCGTGGTTATTCGTTCGTGGGTTGTGTGTTGGATCTCGGACGATTGTGGTGTGTTCTAGTTGGTTCGCGAGTTGATTTTTTGTTCGTGGGTTCATTGATTTTTCGTTCACGGGTTCGTTGATTTCTCATTCGTGGATTTTGTTCGTTGCCGGGATCCATTCCCGTTATTCTTGGTGTTCTTCGTTTTCGTCTTTGGTTAAGGCAAGTAACTTGTACTCAAATTCCTTTTTATTATACAAGTCAAAAATACCGCTTATAGTATAGTTGGGTTCTAGAAACAACTCATGTGTGTGTTATGTTTGATGGGTTTTGTCTCTATTGTGCTATTTGACTATAGTTGCCTCACGACACAAATTTGACATGAACAACTTAGGTCTTGCCCGTCTTGATGTGATTATATCGTGAAACAATTATGAGAACTTGTGTGCTTGTGAGATCCATGTGATATATTGGTTGTGAATATGTTATATACCCTATTTCATGTTTTTTAGGCACTTAGTAGACTCTAATTCATGTTTAGTTATGTTTCGATCAAGTTTCGTTGAATCTATGTTGATTTTGGTTTTTGAGGAAATTCTGTGTTTTGTCGATGATCTATCTTGATCAGTAATTTAGACCATATTAAGGTCGGAATCTTAGGTTCAATATAAAACATGATTTGTAGAGGATTTTGTCTTCTTTCCAACCCCTCTGACCTTGCTCGATTTCGTTTTCGTATGTGTGAGTTATGACTGTTTTACTACAGAGGTGTATTTTATTTCCAGATTTCGTTTCTTGGTGATTTTGATGACTAAATTATTTTGATACTTGTGCTACAAATATTATTTTGATCTGAAATTTTGTTCAGTGTTTATATATCTAATTAGAGATTACCCAGAATTTTTGTGGATTTTATTGATGAGTTCTATATGCCGTTTCATGCTTGTTTATAGAAGTTATACCTGCTGGATTTTACTCGTTGTTTCATAAAGAATTGTATTTTCACCCTAATTCCTCTTACTGTATGAAAAATACTTAAAAGATATGAAAGTTAACTAATTTTGTCTATTTTCATCCCCTTTGACGAATCTGGATTTTGTTTCATGGTTTGCGAGATATTACAGTTTTCGTACAGCCGTGTTGGTAATTCCAGATTTGCCAAACTATCGTTTCTTGATGTTTTATGATTTTTGTGGACTAAACTAATTTTACTGGAATATTATGAAACTTTGTATTTTGATACTAGACATATAGGGGATTACCTCAGATTTTTCCTGGATTTATTTGAGGAGTTTTGATGCTGTTTTCCTGATTCCTGGCTGAACGTATTTTCTGTTTTCAAATCAGTTTTGAGTTATGATTTTCTGAAACACTATATGACTTATATATATTCGCTGGATCCGTGTGGAAGTCTTTTTTCCAGATTCTTTGACGGATCTAGATTTGAAGTTTGGTGGTAACGGGATTCACTGTTTTACTATTGTACTGTCGTGCTGTCCTGAATTAAGAAGTACCATATTTTGTTCTGTTATGTGAATGCTTATCATCCGAACATGCTTATCTGTGATTCTATATTTGTGGGTCGACATATCATGCTAGATTTTCTCTGTCCATGCACATACACATCTGTCTGATAAAAATTGTAAAATGACCAAATCGGGGTTTATGGGAAAGATCTAGTAGTGGGAAAGCATAGAAATGTGTACTTAGAAGGGGGCCCATGTTTCCCATCTGATTATTTGTTATCTGTTATGAGATCATGCTTGATTTTGATTATCTGATTCCTGACTACATACTTCCTTATGAGAGGGTGTACTCAGAAGGGGGCACGTGATCCCCATCTGTTACCCAACTACATACTTCCTACGGAAGGGTGTACTTGGAGGGGACTTAGTCCTATCTGTTGCAGGATCGTCTGTTATCTGTCTGTCTGAATCTGTTATATGATATCTGTCTGTTTGAACCCTTAGTACACAGCCCTATATGATCCCCTACGAAATCTAAAGCGAAATTATTTGTTGTAGCAACCATGTGTTATATTTTTGGGGTGCATGAAGTGCTACCTAGATAGTAATCACACAAGACTTATAAGAACATGACATCTGTATCTGTATCTGTATTTGAATCTGAATCTGAATCTGTTATATGTATCTAGCTATCTGCTATCTGATCATCTGATTACCTGTTATCTGTCTGACATTATCACTTGACACCATTATTTGACACTATCTGTATATCTGTCTGCATGCTTTTTGACTTTGACACTTGACACATGTTAATATGTCATGCTATGTCTGTTTCTGTTATTATTTAGATTTGTTTAGTTTTCCCTATGTACTTGTATCCTACATTATAAGTGGCCCGTAACTTGCAATTGATGGGTACTTGTTTTCTTTTTCCTTCTCCTGCAATTTACTAATTGCAGATCATGATGGTCAGCTTCCCGATTGCATTGGAGATATGAGATACTAGTGTTGGATTTCATGCTTTATTTGTTATTATTATTGTTACTTGAACTTGAATAAGATTGTACTTGGTGTTGATAATTCAGTTATCTAAATGAATGGATAATCTGAACACAAATTTAAAACCTCGCAAGTGTACGAATCGTTTACAGATGCGTAGTGAAAAGCAAGGGTCGATCCCACAGAGATTGTAGTAAATAGCTTACTAATCAATAAACAGAGTGCTTGTTTTTTAACTGTATGTCTGAAGGGAAATGAGATTAAAATCTAAATCAAGTAGTTCTCAATTGGGTAAAAATATCTATTGAATTAGTTGGGCTTGATTTCCACCTATAGTCAAGAATGCTAGATCAACTTCTACACTCCTCTGATCACTCATGCTTGTTCATTTAAGAGTATGGTATCTACTCTTTAAATTAAAGATTTTCCAAAGCTAAGAATTAGGCATGGTATCTACTCTAATTCCTTTCTCTCCTTAAGTGTTTAGCATGATATCTACTAAGTTGCACTTTAAGAAAGCATAACAAACAATGGAAATTGACAAGCACACAAAGAACTAGAACATGGTATCTATTCTAGTCTTCTATGTTGATTAAACCCTAGAACCCAAATGAGTTCTTGTGTTACTAATCATGAGCACTAGACTCGATCATCTAAATCTGCTTATGTAACAAATTCAATTTAATAATAAGCAAACTTGATAACTCAACTTTGGTTGTGTTAACAAGAACGCTAGTTCAGTCGACTGTTGTAAGGAGTCAGTCGACTGTTCATCAACAAATAGAGTGATATAGAGTGTTCATCAATAAATAAGTTGAGTTAACAACACTTGAATAGTAAGAATGTCAAGCATAAAAAACTGCATATTATAAATTTGATCAAGAACTACCAGGTTTAATCAATAAGTGATAGGAGAAGTGCTTTAGAAGATTTGTAAATATTACATGACTAAGGTTTCAATCTGCCCAAAATGAATTTAGTTACACATAATCCAACTTTTATTGACTAACAAATTTGGATACATGATTCTAATAATTTAAACAACTCAAGAACAAAAATTTGAGAGAAGAAGTAACACTGATTTTGTATGATAATCAGCTTGAAACCAATTTGCTCTCCTCCTCTTCAAGATGTACTCGATCTGCTCCTTGGTTCCGATCGTTGGTTCCGATCCTCCCCCTCGGTCTCAAATTGGCACTCGATCTCCCCTTCGGTCTCTTCTTCTTGACTGTGTATTCTCCCCTTTTTATAGCTTCTTTTGCCCCCATCTGCAGATCTCAAGTTCCATATTTCAATCTCCTCAAATATCGGATATGGGTTAGTCAAATCTTCTTCATTAACTGCCAGACCAGATCTCTAGCTTGATTTTGGGGAAGTTGTTATTTGCAGCTATACAATGTTTGTTTCCTGGATTTTGACAGCTAACTCTGATTTGTTTTGCGGGTTTGGATGAGGGTGTATCTCAATTGTGCTTATCTCTAGCTCCCGTTCAGATTCTTTCTTTTTGCTCTCCTTCTTGGCTTGTAGTTTTGATGTGCTGTGAAGAAGGATTTTTGTGCAGTCTCCATGGAGCTTGTGCATGTTCAGTAATTGCTATAGTATCACATAACTAGAATGCCAGTTCAGTCGACTGTCGTTAAGGACTCAGTTGACTGTTCTGCGAACTTTGGAAACTCAAACCCAGTCAGTTCAGTCGACTATCGACTAGGAGTCAGTCGACTGTTCTGCGAACTTTGGAAACTCAAATGTTTTGATGCAGAATTAAGGTTCTTCATTCCAGTGTTCATCCTCACAGTGATGGATTAGCCTTGAGTAAATCTTGAATCTGCTTCATTTAGTTGCTTTTAGGCTGTTTCCTATGGAAAAGAGAAAAGAAGTATAAATTACCAAAGATAGAGAATTTAATTGTTTAATTGCGTTCAGATTATTGATCCAAAATGTGGACATTAACAGATTTATCACTTGGTTACTTGAATATTTATCTTGTATTTGGGCGATGTGACCCAGGATATTTGGCTTGTTCAGAATTTGATTATTTGAGATTATTATATTTGGTTTCAAGTAATTTCTGTTGGTATCTTATTTCAATTATGCATGCCTGGTTGTGTCTTTTGCTTCTGACTCTGATTATCTTGTGAAATGTTATAAAGATTCTTGAACAGCTTATGGATGATGAAAATCATTTGCTGGGCTTTTGTCTCGTATCAGTATTCCGTATTCTTTTTGGGAAGCGGGGCGTAACACGATCCTACAGCTTATGAATGATGAAAATCATTCGTTACGCGCTCGTATTCCGTATTTTTGGGAAGCGAGGTGTGACAGAAGTTGAAGTCATTCGCATCCCCCACGAGGAGAATGGGCAAGCAGGTGCCCTCTATAAGTTAGCATTCTTTTCTTTCGATGGACTTGACCATATTGTGCTCATTGAAGACCTACTCAAACCAAGCATCGAAGAGGGAGCATTAGTTCTTATGTTCGTCACCCCTCAAACACCCGAAGATTATTGGATGAAACCCTTGAACAACTTCTTCGACAAAGCAATCCTCCTAGCAGATCCCAAAGAAGCAAGAAAGATCTAGGTGAGGGTTGAAAGACATACAATGATGGAGGAAATTATCTACAAGAACTCCTACACACTGGCAGGCGACATGCCTTACTTGAGATGCCTCTCCCCTGAGGAGGCGAAATATGCTCTAAGAGAAGTACACAGGGTGTAACGCTCTGAATTTCATACACAGAAAAATTTATGACACACCCAGAATATTTTACTTCAATTGAGTACATAAACATAATATAATATATGAAAATGCATAAATCTTACCACAAGTCCAAACCACTTGGATTGATAAGATGACGGGCTCAGGATGTCTCACTTCTATGCTAACACCTCAGACCTGCAAAATCACAATCTGTCGGATTGTCAGCTTGTGAAGCCGACGGTAAAAATTCCAACAACTTCAACTAACTCCCAAAACACAGCATAATAAATGAAAATTTTAAATCAATGTATATGTTAAATATAATAGGAAAATGGTCAATTATATAATGTCGATGAGTGAGTGTAGAACTAATTTACTATAGTGTCAAACATACACTTACTATGCTAACTTGCACAATTCAAATATTGTCTTCTAATGCACGGTTGTTTGGAACGATATACCACCCATACAACAGAGTTTCTGAATGCAAGTTACTAGCGTTTCTCATCATTATAGGATTCAATCCCTCTTTATGCAATCCTATTCATGTAGTCTACTCTGTTTTGGGCATTTATCTAGTGACTAGTAAGGTTGCAGTACTTGCGGTCCTTCTTCGCTCTGGACCATGGCCCAAACCCTGCAGTATTTCTCTACTCCGGACCATAGCCCGAACCCTGCTGCCCATCTCCGCTAATGTAGTCGGATTGTGGTCGTCACCACTCTGTCTAGACCCTGCGGTCTCTCTCTATTCCTAGACAGGCCGGTGGCCATTCCATTCTACCGAGACCTTGCGTTCTTTCTCCGCTCCCTAGACCTGGATATTCCACTCTGTCCAGACCCTGCGGTCTTTCTCCGCTCCTGGACCTCACCAAAAGTTATCACGAATATAACGGCGACCCTGTAGGCCTTTCCCTGCTCCACCGAGAGAGCTAGAGTTAAACTCTCGCTCCTTATTCATATCCGATAACATAGAATATCGATGGACACTTAAGGGTCCATCCCCTAAGTTCCGACAGGAGCCTGCGACCTATACATCTGCATCCCGTTCTTAACATTAGATTCCAGAAATTAACAATCGAGACAACACCACACATGTTCCCTTGACAGGTGAATACAACTCTCATCTAGTACATGTCCTTACAATCATAAACAACACATCCCAGAGCTAGCGCCACCCTACCGAACTTACGCCAACAACGCTGGCGGTCACTTGCTAGTAACTAAGCCTAATTCAAAGAACTCACACTTTAATTTATGGTATTTAACCATGAACTAAGTTTCCCAACAACAACCTAATCATTTGCTAATGAGAGTAATGGGATCAATGGTACTATTCACCCAAGGATGTCTAGATTAATTTATATACTAGACTACACTAATTCCCATAATATCCATTCTATATGCATTTATGCATTTATGCATCTCGCAAAATCTTGCACAATTCGTGGTCTCAAAACCTATTGAGATCAAACTAATATTCGATTTGGCTTTATTACTCTAACCCAACTTATTCTCAAAAGTTGATTAGTACTCCAACGTGCAATTACGTGTAAGTCGAACTCCTAAAATATTGGACCTTTCCGCCCTACTCCTAGCCTGCACACATGGATTTACCCGGTGTATCCTCAGCCGCGAACCCCAGCGAATCGATCTTCCGTAACTATGGACCTTACCAGCCTACCCCTTTCCCACACACGTGGGTTAACCGGGCATATCCACGGTCCCATATATAGAATTCACCGTTTAAATATTCAATTCTGTTTTTGGACAACAACATAGTAGTCTTGAAAAAATCATATAAATTCTAATACTTATCAAAAAATAGACTTCTTAGTTTCATATGAAACCTAAATGAGTCTACTACAACATTGTACTTAAGAACATCTAAATTTAACCAAATTTTTAATTGTCTAAATCCAAATGTAAAACAGTAGGTTTAGATTCTAGAAAACTACAGCTCTTGTTACTTATAAAAATCACCAAAAATCTCATAGTTCATGGAAATTGGATTTATTAGACTCGAAAGAAAGATTAACAAATCTACTTCAAATTATTAGTTTTGAGTTTCCTCAAAATACTGTATATAAGAGGTTAAATTGTCAAAAACCATAAGGTGTACAAATTTCCATAACCAAGGCAAAACTGTCAACTAGTCATAAGTTTGGATTTGTTTAAAATACTAAATGATATCCGAGCCTCATGAAACTTTGTGAACCTATTATAGACATATACTAGATTTACATATAAAAAGTTCAGCTTAAAATTCTACACGTACAGACACGCACATGCATGCGTATGCAAATGGTTTTTTTGGAAGTAAGCATGATATTCAGGACAAAATTATAGAATATGTCATATTTCTGTTCTTAACCAGGAATGAGATCATATATATATCATAAAATTTTGGTGAGATGTTATAGACATACACGAGTTACACATATAAAATTTTAGCTTTAGATACTATCTAGTTAAAGAAAAAAAAAATCGGAAGTAAGTCCGAAATTCCGGACAAAAACAGTAAAATGTTTCCAAGTTAACCTTACTGTAATTTCACACAATTAATTGAAAACAATCCACACATGATTCAATCAATCTAAGCATGAGTACTTATCCAATACAACATATATAGCTTCTCTAACATGCATATACCCACAATATAATTGAAATTAGAGTAGTAAAGTTGTTACCCATCTATATTTTTCTGAATTCGATTGCTTCTAAGCTCCACGAAGCGTTCTAACACCAAACTCGATAAACTTAACCTTATGATAACTTCAACTCCAAAGATCGTTAGTGTAGGTGGAAGAGAAAAGAGGAATGGTGGAGAATGAGGGGAAGCATTCTTGGCTTTTATATACAAACACTCATAAGCTCTTCTTTCATTCTTCATTTAATCACTTATTCATACATCATTTAACCACCTCTTCCTACATAGTTTAATCACCTCCCATAAACCTCTTCATACATTATTTAATCACCTCCCCTGGACCTCCCCTATGTCACTAACCAGCAAGATTCATGCATGATTAAAAAAATAAATTATTTCACTAAGGCCCTTTTTTCATGATATCCATTTCCAAGAAGTCCATACTCACCAACTCAATTACTCTTAAGTCCTTAAGATCACAAAATAGTATATTAAATATGCATATGGGTCATTCCCAAATATTTATATTCCACAAACTAACATTTAAAAATATTCAAGGTATTACATAAGATATTATACGTAATTGTACAAAATACGCGTGCAGGAGCAAAATTGTAATATGTTAATATTGCAGGGTGTTACACAAGATCCCCTGTATGGAAAATCCTCAATCATGGGTATTATTGGCCCACACTCCTCCAAGATGCCCAAAAGCACATCCGCCAATGTACCCCCTGCCAGAAGTACTCCTCCATTAAGCAGATGCCCCAAGCTAATCTCCACTTCATGTCAAGTCATATCCCCTTCGTCATGTGGGGAATGAACTTACTCGGACTGTTACCCCCGCTACTGGACAAAGGAACTTTCTCGTGGTAGCCATAAACTACTTGGTAACCATCAACTACTTCACAAAGTGCATCGAGGCAGAAGTACTAGCTTCCATCATCGAGCACAAGGTTTATCAATTCTTCTGGAAAAACATCGTGTGCAGATTTTGGATCTCCCTCGAATCCTCATCACTGACAATGGAACACAATTCGCGGGCAAGGGATTTTGTATGTTTTGCACTAATTTGGGGATTGAACAACGCTTATCTTCCATCTCACATCCCCAAACTAATAGGCAGGACCAGAATGCCAAACGACAGATTCTTGACGGCCTAAAGATGAGTTTAGATGAAGCCCCCAAAGGACAATAGGTTGAAGAGCTCCCAAGTGTACTTTAGTCATACATGACCTAAAGAAGAACACCAACAGGAAAGTCTTCGTTTAACATCACCTTCGGCTCTGAAGCATTGATCCCTCTAAAGGTTGGACTTCCTTCCCCCTGTCTTCTCTCTTTCAATGAAGAACAGAACTCAAATGATCTTTGAGGCAACCTCGATCTCATTGAAGAGGTTCATGAGAAATTTTCCATACGTCGAAGTATCTATCAGCAGCGGGTGGAGAAGTACTACAATAAGAAGGTTCGTTGAATAAACCTGAAGAAGGGAAAGCTCTCTGCAAAATGAAAAGGATCGTACAAGGTCTCCCAAGTCATCCGCCTTGGGCCTTACTAACTTGAAGATCGGGGGGGACAAGAAGATTTCAAGGACTTGGAATGGGTGCGACATCGAGTTGCAATTTTGGACATTGAACCTATTGTTTAAAGATTTTAATGAGTTGTGGGAGCAGTTTGAGTGACGAGTTAAGCTCTAAACTTGCTTGTTTGGGGGGTTACAAGAGAGACTTCCAGCCATGAGTTTCGGACTTCGAATTTGTTATTTGGGGGATCAACAAGGGGGATCAACAAGTTGTGGGAGCATTTTCGAGTGGCAAGCCTAGCTCCGAACTTGCTTGTTAACGAGTTGTGAGGGCAGCTTCAAGCCACGATTCTTGACTCCGAACGTGTTGTTTAACGTTAGCTAGTTGTGGGAGCAATTATAGGGAAGAGCTCGAGTCCAAACTTGCTATTAGAAGGGTGAATGAGTTGTTAGCGTAGCTTGAGAGAGAGGGGGCTGGCACCTAGCACACTGTTCACATCCATAGAGCCGTGCACAAAAGAAAAAACTAAGTTTTTATTGAAAAAAATGAACCTAAACGGCAGTCTTGATGTCTCCCCTTCATTACATGCTCTGGTCGTTCTAAGAGTTGGCCTTATTACAAATAGAAAACCTACTGTGGATGGTGGATGGCATTAAGTGACCTCATTGCACTTCATGTTATGCAAGTTCGGAGCTCAGCTCGTCGCTCGAAACTGCTCTTGCAATGTGTTGATACGCTAGAAAGGCAAGTTCGGAGTCTAGCCCCCCTAAAGGCTACCTCTACAACTTGCTAGATTAAAATAAGCTGGGGCCATAGCCTTGCTCTCCCCCAAAGCAGCTCCCACGACTTGGCAATATTAGACAAAAAACCACATCGCAAAGAAGGCAAGAGACAATACTCAAACACTTAGAAGACTTTTTACGTCATCTCATTACAAGTTCAAAAATACAAGAGGAAGCTTTTGTCCACTCGAGCATAAACTGCAGATCTAAAGTATATGGACCACTCTACAACTCCCATCACTTCTGATGGTGAGGAAGAGGGACACTTCGGTACAGAAGCACCGCAACTTTTGATGCTTTCAGACCACCAAAGAACCACCTCGGCCACTCAATCGACTCGAGAAAGGTGTGCCAACCCTGTAGATATGGTCCTGGCCTCACAACAACCAGCTCTCCCCACTTTCCAGTTAGGAGCAATGCTTGAAGTCCTGGCCACTACACTTTCGGCATCCCAAGGGTTCCTCCGAATAGCTCGGGCATCCGAGGTTACCCCTCTAGATGTCGCTTCCAAGGTAGCACCACTAAGGAAAGGATGACTTTGCATCTGCAACCCTCAAGTTTTGCCTCCAAGTGGTAAATTTGCAAATTCTTCTTTACAATCACCTCCCTAAGTAGGACCTCTTCGCTAGGAATTTGTTTTCCTAGGATTGTTTGTCCCGACCCACAGGGTCATTTCGAACCGCTGAGATAAGCCTCCCTTAGATGGGAAAACTCAAACTCTTTCTTGACTAGAACTGCATTCAGACACGCAAGCTCTAGCTCTGTCTCATGTGACTTCTCGCATGAATGAACAAGTCTCAACTACGTCACACGCACCTTGTTGCGAAGATGGGCAATCTCGACATCCCAAGGACCCCCCTCCCCCCCCAACCCATTGTACACGACAATCAGCTAACGAAAAAATACGAGGTTACTACAACTGCTAACAAGACACAGCTATGATGACAGGTAAATTTAAAAGCTAAGTTCAAAGTTCTCCCTCACAAAAGAAACACAAATATTGGGCATTTAAAGCACTTTCATTCAATCTAAGAGGAAGATACATTAGCGGTGGCTAGTCCTCTATTAGGCAAACTTACAAAAGCAAAATAGAGAAGACTAGTGCAACGGGGAGAAATCAGAGATTCACCTTCGTCGACGGAGCTGCGGGAGCCGAAGTCCCGATCACCTCCCTTCCCTTCGCTCTCACCTTATTGACTACAAGCTCTCTCTGAGTCATCTTCCCCTCCTCATCTTCCTCCTCGTCCTTTGACTCCTCCACAATAGGTTGCTATCCCGACTTTAGTGGAAGGGTATAGCTCTTCCCATCGAGGTGAAGGATGCACTTGACTACATACTGGATTGCCTTGGCATAAGACTTCGGCATGTCTGTATAAAGATGCTCCTGAGCATTGGCCCTCACTGCGGCCACCGCATCCTAGTTCTCCTTCACTGCCGATTCTTTCTCCATTGCCACCACTTCCCACTCCTTCTGCTCAGCCTGAGGATGAGCGACCCGAGCAAGAAGGGCTTCATTCTCCTTCTCTGACGCCTTTAGAGCTTTGGCAACCTTCCTCCTCTCCAACTTCTCCTTGCTAGCAGCATGCTTCCGGAGCTTGTCCTCCTCTGCCCTTTGGCTGAGCAAGTTCCTGAAGTCACAAATGCCCTGCAAAGAAAAATATAAAACCATCTGGGTTCTAGATCACTCCCATCCCCATGGCGAGGTAAGATAAAACCGATGCTCCATCCTATTCTTCTAGGAGAGCTTGAAATGTACCCTCCAAAAATTCAAGCTCGGCTTGAAACCGTCCTTTTTACACTGTAGGATGAAGCTGGTCACGTGTCCCCATATATTTGGCATGAGCTGAGGCCGGCCAATAGTGTACCAGACCAAGATCTTTCTAACAAACGGATACAAGGGAAGGTGCAACCCTTCACAGAAAGCATCCAGGGGAAGATGCAATACTCGTCGGGAAGGAGCGAACACGCCATAATTCCCGGGTAGGGGAGGAAGAACTCGAACTTTGGGGGAACCCCGAAGACAATGCTAGTCATCATAAGATCCTCCCTCGTTAGGATAGTCAGGGTGGAGTCGACCTCAGTGGTTTTACAGTAATCTAGCACCTCATAACGTGTCTCATACTGAATGAACTCATCCAAATCCTCTAAGTACTGACGAATGAGAGGAAGAAAGTGCGGGGATGGGGACCGAATGCATGCGCCTCTTTTCTCCTGTTGACAATCTTCTTGACTATGACCGAAGATGACCCGACTATTCCCTTACCCTTTCTCTTATCTCGTAGATAAGGAAATAGGCTACTTTCCAACCCCATAACTAGAAGAGGGGTCGTCGCCCGAAGAACCATAAACATAACTTACAAGAATTACAACAAGTTACCTGACTTGGCTACGACAGTCAGGCAACGAAGCTTCGCAAAAATAATAATAATAATAATAAAATGCAGGAGCCAATTGAATTGTAGAGAGAGAACCTTTGGAGGAAAGAGAAAATGGGAGGCTTATATAGACCCCTCCCCCGCCCCCCCCCTCCCCCTCCCCGCTGGCTTCCCAACGGTCAAGAGACCGTTAGGGCGACAAAATAATAATAATAATAATAATAATAGAGAGAGAGAAAGAAAGAAAGAAATAGAAGGAAAAAAGACAAAAAAAAATGAAGAAATGAAATAGGGGGGCTGCAGTTCAAAGCACCCCAAAAAAAGGGTAGTGACACTCGAGTGAGCCTCTCCTAGGCCCTCTCCAGATCATATCCCAAAAGCGCGAGATCAATTCGATGGTAAAAAAAAGGGTGCCACGTGGCGTCACATCCTCAGTTGAGTGTTGTGCACCCGACAAATGTGACACCCGACCGGGGGTCACTTTTGGCCACCCAGAGCCGCTCAAGCTCCCCGAAATTCGTGCCGATGATCAAACAGTTCAGATATCTTCGAGGTATGATTTATTATTTTTAATTATTTTATTAATTATTAATTCAGTTTAATTAATTTAAAAATCCAAAAAATAATTTAAATTTGGATTGATTAATTAATTAATTTTTTATAAAATAATTTAAAATTCAGAAAAATATTAAAATATTTCAAAAAATAATTATAAATTTAGAATAATTAATTAAAAATTTCGGACATTAATTATAAAAATGGAAAATAGATTAAAAATTAAAAAAATAGTTAAATTTTTTAGAAAATCCAGGAAAATCTGGAAAAATCCAGAAAATTCCAGGAACACAGTTACCGTCCCTTAAAGCTCCGAACAAGGTTCTTAGCACCTCCAATCTTCCCCGAAATTTACGCAGGCTTACCAGACCATGCAAAACATGGCCAACAATTCCTGCACAAATCTCAAAGCTTCTAAGGGCATGCTAGTAGTTTTACAGCAGCTACATGCCTACATGAATAATATGGGCTGTTTCCAGACCCATAAACTTAACCAGACCTACAATTAGGGCTAATTTACAACCCAATAAGAGTAGTCCTGACTAATTAAAAGCTCTTGACCAAATTCTCTATCCAAAGTAGAGTAATCAACTAACTCGGTCTCATAACCATGAGAATCTGTAGTTTAAAGCATAAAGGATGTTTTTTCAAACTAATATTTTGTAACTAACTCATAGCCTATAAATACCCTCCACCCTTTTCATAGTCAGATAAGGTAATTTTACCAAAAATAACTCCAATATTATTCAGAGTTCTGACTTGAGTGTCTGAGAGTCTTTCGCAGGAGAACACCCCGGTGTTTACTTTTTGTAAGTTTCTTGGAGCGATCTTGACCGTCCAAATCAGATCCAAGTATCCACAATTGTCAAAAATCAAATTAAGGAATAATTAGCGGCAACTAATGGAGATCCAATTAAATGTTAGATCTTGCTAGTTTTTCCATTAAATAGTCAACATTTTGCTCCGACACAAAAAGCAGCAACAAAAACCAAAGCCCTTTCCACTGTCACACTTGAAGATACTCTCAATCCGATGACAAACAACTAATGAGTATTCATGAGAAAGTTGGAATTCTCTTAACAAATAAAATTAAAAGTCAAAATTAAATAACAAGGGCAACCGGGGGACCTGCCCAAAATTTGAGGGTTAACAAATGCGAACGAATTAAATGAATATCCTAGGCTTACAGAAAGCAAACACAGCTTCAGATATCATCAAAACATGAACCAAGGCAAATTATATAGTTACAGGAGGAGTTGAGATGTCATCTTCCTCAAACAAGCAGACCAAACTCGATCACTAGCTGAATGTGAAGCAGGAGAGATTGAATTAGAAGGCAGATAGAAACTATCACAATGTAGAAAGGATGAATCGTTACTGTCCTGTTTTAGCTCGCTTCATTCCACTATTACAAAAAGGAGAAACACTGCCACTAGGCTGAGGACTGTCTTCTCTTAAACTTGAATTTAGCATGGCGAGCTCCCGAAGCTGTTGCCTCTTGTAGAAATCCTGTGATTCATCCTGCAGTGTAAAAGCAAATATCATCTATTCAGTTACTTATATATGAATAGTAGTAGTAGAGGAAGATCCTTTTTTTGTATGTGTTGAATAGTATGTAGAAGCAGCAGCAGTAACGTTTTAAATATGATTTTAGATCAGTTGAACTACATTGAGAATAACTTTCTTCAGATATAATAGTTCAGTCTTTGGCTTTCTTTTCTGAACTAGAAGGAAGAGTTGGATTGGTAGTAGGAGGTGGAGAATTAGTGGTAGTAAGTAGTATGGTAGTTTTACTTGAATAACCATACTGCACTCTTTTACTAGTTATGTTGTTTTTTTCAAAATAGTAGTAGTAGTAGTAGTAGTAGTAGTAGTAGTAGAAGTAGAAAAAGTTGGATTGGTAGTAGGAAGTGGAAAATTAGTAGTAGTATGATAGTTTGACAGACAAACCGATAAAATTACTTGAATAACCATGCATATTGCACTCTTTTACTTGATAAGTTGGTTTTTTTTTTCAGTATAGTAGTACAAGGCACAATCCAATAAGTTGTTTCTTTATAGGGCAACTAACAACAAAACGATTTTTTTTTTTCTTTTTTCTTTTTTGTAAACAAGGACGTAGCCACACACACCCACACTCTTATCCAAATATATATTAATTGGAGATTTTTGGGTACAAGCAGGAATCGAATTCCCGACCTCTTGTTCACCACCAAAGAGGCTTACTAATTACCAGTGACCATTGAACGAGAAGTGTTGACCTATGTTTGATGTGTACAAAACGCGTGCATCTTAATCTAACAATTTCATCTAAGTTGTTACTGGATAATATAGAAGTGAATAGATGAAATTCAAATCCAAATTCAAGAAAAAGAAAATGATAAATCTGAGCTAAGAAAACACAAATTCTTCACTACAACTTCTCTCCTTTTTTGGAACACACCAAAGAGGACCAAATCTTAATCTTTATTGCCTTCACCACCATTGCCATCACCATCCGAAACTTGTGTGATGGTGAGGATGATGGAGCATTTGCCATTCAGGATTCTTAAGTGACGTACTCAATCATATTAACATAGTAACGGTGCATTGTTAGATCTATTATGCAATAGTTTAAAATTAAGCAATTAAATTAAGATAAAATAATTAAATTTAAAAGTTCAGAAGTTACAAGCATAGAATTCACCATGTCCATCAATGTTCTATTCTTCCTTTCAGTAATGCCATTTGATTAAGGAGTGTAGGGAGCAGTCACCTCGTGAATGATCCCATGTTTTTGACATAACTGAGTTACATCATTTGAAATATATTCACCTCCACGGTCAGATTTAAGAATCTTTATCTTCTTTTCAAGTTGATTTTCAACTTATGCTTTATAAATATTAAAGTGTTCAAACACTTCATCTTTAGTCTTAAGCAAATAAATATAGCAATATCTAGAATAATCATCAATGAATGTAACAAAATATCTTCTACCACCTCTAGTGGGATTTATATTCAAATCACATACATCATTGTGCACAAGCTCAAGTGGATCTGAGTCTCGAATGATGTTAGGAAATGATTTTCCAGTGTGTTTACATTGGACACATATTTCACATTTACTATTTTTGTTCAAGTCAAACTTAGGCAATAAATTAACATATATCATTCGCTTAATAGAACCTAAGTTTACATGACCAAGTCTACGATGCCATAAATATGAATCATTTTCAACATTCAAAATAGTAGGATGACAATTTTCATTAATAATATTAGGGGTTACACAAAGCTTAAATAATAGTAGGACGGCATTCATAGTACGAAGTATGAAGGTTGGAAAGTCAAATTTGCATTCACCGAGGATAGGGAAAAGAATAAAGAGTTGTCATCACGGATCTCGGTCTTATCATTGCTATCTGGCCAAATATTCGCATTGACAAAATTGTTAAGAACGCGACATGCATCAGCAAAATAATCGGGTTTTTGTTTGTTGGAGGATTGTGTTGGAATTAATTTTTGCAGTTTTCCGGGCCGGATTCCGGCAAGCTCCGACCACCGGTAGCGCCGGAAAATGAGTGGATTGCGATCCTCTCGACGAGTACTATTCCGTAGTATACTCACTTGCCAAAAACGAATTCCGTATGAATGAGAAATGTTGATCCAAAGTTGGGTACTTGATATGTACTAACTTGGCAACTTGGAGAAAATGGATAGTCCCATATCGGAATTTGGAAATGATTTCTTCTAGTATATATACTAGAAAACTGGACTAAAGGGCGTGGCCCGAGGGTTACCACTAACGTGTAGTGGAGAGAGGACTTAGCCAAAATGACAAACACACACGCGCGCCCGGCCCGGCCCCGGCTTCGGCTCGGTTCGGTTCGGTTCGGTTTGGCTTGGTCTGTTCTGGTCTGGCTTAAATTTTTTTTTTACCCCAGACAAAAAACTCTTCCCCTACTGAACTGAAAAGGCTTTTCAGATTCAGTAACTGGTGCCCATTACTCTGTAACAGCAGAGTAATGGCTCACCAGTTATGAATATGAAGAGTCCCCATTACTCTGCTGTTACAGAGTAATGGCAGCTGAACAGTCTCCAGTCCAATTTTTCCTCTATAAAACCAGACAGTCTTTCATGCAGAAAAAGAATTTTTCATTTTTCGTTTTCTTCATCTTCTCCTTTGTGTCAGTGTCAGTTGAGAGTACAACACAGACAACAGTTCGTTGTCTCTGAAGCAAGGGTGCTGCATTCTTCAGAGAAGGTATAGTTGTATCCTGGAAAGCAATTCGTCGGTAACCGTCACACTACGGGGCGAATTCTGCTTTAAGGACAGAGATTATAAATCTCGACTCTGTGCAAATTCTTTACTTACTGTTTTCTTCCTTTGTTTTTTATTTCTTCGCAAATTCTGTTGGGATTTTTTTATTATTTTATATTCAGGTTCTAACAATCTTAAAGCAGAATTTTTTCCTCACAGATTCTAACAGTTTTGTGAAGTCTAATTACAGGTGCTGTTCGGAAAAAAAAAACCAACTAACAGTTTCTGTTTTGAACAATTTCAGAAAAAACAAGAACATGGACAACACACCATCTGACGTTGCTAATGGGCTTCTCAGTACCGAAACGCCGGTGACCCAAAATGTGACTGCACAATTGGTTGCAGCACATTTGGTCGTTCTGCCCACGCACATAACCGTGGGAGAAAAACCGGACAAGTTCAATGGAACAGGATTCAAAAAGTGGCAAGGGAAGATACAGTTCTACCTGACCACATTGAAGCTGGACAGATTCCTCACTGAATCTGCCCCAATGCTGGCGCCAATGGATGCACACTCCGTTGCTGCAGTTGACGCGTGGACTCAGGGGGACTACCTCTGCAGGAACTACATCCTGAATGGTTTGGTAGACTCCCTGTACAACGTCTACTGTGTCTTCAAGACGTCCAAACTCCTGTGGGGGTCCCTAGAAAAGAAGTACAAAACAGAAGACGCCGGGTCCAAGAAATTTGTTGTCGGCAAATTTCTAGACTACATGATGATTGACTCCAAAACTGTGGTGAGTCAAGTCCAAGAACTGCAGGTTATAATGCACGACATTGCTGCAGAGAGTATGACGCTGTGCGAGCCATTCCAGGTTGCAGCGTTCATTGAAAAACTTCCACCTGGGTGGAAAGACTTCAAGAACTGCCTCAAACACAAGCGAAAGGAGATGTCTCTTGAAGATCTAATTGTCAAATTGCGGATCGAAGAAGAGAATCGCAAGGCTGACAGGTTCTATGAAAATCAGTCCATAGAAAAGGCCAATGTGGTGGAGCACGAACAGAAGGGCAAGAAGAGGAAGTTTCTGCCACAGGCCTCAAACAAAAAACCTCTTGCAAAGAGGTTTGTTGGGAAATGCCACAAGTGTGGTAAGTTGGGGCACAAAATTTCTGAGTGCCGCAGTAAGGACAGTAACCGTTCAGGAACAGGACATGTAAAAGGGAATGAAAAATCCCACGCACACATAGCTGAGAACTTGTCCACTGGTCTCTCTGACCTGGACCTCTGTGCTGTAGTATCAGAGGTCAATCTTGTGGGGAGCAATCCTCGTGAATGGTGGTACGATACTGGGGCCACCAAGAATATCTGCTCGGACAAGGAAATGTTCACCTCCTACCAGAAGTGCAACAAAGATGAACAACTGTTTATGGGAAACTCTTCCACCTCCAAAATTGAAGGAACAGGGAAGATAGTGCTGAAAATGACTTCAGGCAAAGAGCTAACACTCAAAAATGTGCTGCATGTCCCAGACATTAGAAAGAACTTGATATCAGGTTCTTTGCTAAGCAAGAATGGGTTTAAAGTTGTACTTGTTTCTGATAATTTTGTACTGTCTAAGAATGGGGTATGTAAAGGATGGACTGTTCAAGTTTATAGTAATGACAGTCATCCCTAAAACTATTGTTCCTGCTATTCCCAAAGTTAATGAAATAACTCCTATTGCCTATGTTGTTGAGTCTTCCTCTGTTTGGCATGAAAGACTAGGCCATGTTAATGTAAATTCTATGCGTAGATTAGTTAACATGAATTTGCTACCAAAATTTAAGGTAGATAACTCAGAAAAATGTGAAGTTTGCACGGAGGCCAAACTCACTAAAACTCCATCACGTTCTGTAGAAAGAAACACAGAAACTCTAGGTCTTATTCACACGGATCTGTGTGACTTAAAATATGTGCAGACCAGAGGTGGCAAAAAGTACTTTATGACTTTCATAGACGATTGCACAAAATTCTGTTATGTATATTTGTTACATAGCAAAAATGAGGCTTTAGATAAATTCAAAGAATATAAACTTGAGGTTGAGAATCAACTTGGCAAAACGATTAAAATCGTTAGAAGTGATAGAGGAGGAGAATATGATGCACCATTTAACATGTTCTGCTCGGAACATAGAATAGTTCATCGGACAACTGCTCCCTACTCACCCGAATCAAACGGTAGTGCTGAGCGCAAAAACCGAATTATAAAGGAGATGATGAATGCCTTGTTATTGAATTCTGGCTTACCCCAAAACATGTGGGGGGAAGCGTTGCTGACTGCCAACTACATTCTCAACAAAATACCTCACAAGAAAACCGGCAAGACACCATATGAATTGTGGAAAGGTAACTTACCTTCGTATAAATACCTCAAAGTGTGGGGGTGTCTAGCAAAAGTGGCAGTACCTAACCCAAAACAGGTCACCATCGGAACTAAGATGATTGATTGCATATTCATAGGCTATGTACACAACAGTAGTGCATATCGGTTCTTGGTATACAAATCGGATATACCGGATATCCATGTGAATACAATAATGGAATCAAGGAATGCTTCCTTCTTTGAACACGTGTTTCCGTGCAAGGATACTACGTACCCCAAACGTACACGTGAACAAGGGAATGCAAGCACTTCAGTTGATGAACCAGAACATGATGCTGATGAGCCTAGACGAAGTAAACGGGCTAGAACATCAAAATCATTCGGTCCTGACTTTGTTACGGCCTTTCTATTAGAGAATGAGCCCAGAACGTTCAAGGAAGGCATGTCTATGCCTGATGCTCCTATGTGGAAGGAAGCAATCAAAAGTGAAAGACTCTATTATGCAAAATCATACATGGGAGTTAGTCGACTTACCTTCTGGATGTAAAGCTCTAGGATGCAAATGGATTTTCAAACAAAAATTGAAACCAGATGGTTCAATAGAGAAGCATAAGGCTAGACTTGTGGTACAAGGATTTAGGCAAAAAGAAGGCCTAGATTTCTTCGATACATATTCCCCAGTTACAAGAATAACATCAATAAGAATGTTGATAGCTATTGCAGCTCTACGTAACCTGGAAATACATCAAATGGATGTTAAAACTGCATTTCTAAATGGGGACTTAGAAGAAGAAATATACATAAAACAACCTGAGGGTTACGTAGTTCCTGGACAGGAAAACAAGGTGTGCAGGCTTGTAAAATCATTGTACGGCCTGAAACAAGCTCCAAAGCAGTGGCATGAAAAATTTGACAATGTTATGATGTCAAATGGTTTCAAAATAAATAAATGCGATAAATGTATCTACATCAAAGATACTCCAAATGGATACATTCTGGTCTGTCTATACGTAGACGACATGCTCATTATTGGAAGCAATAACGACATTATCAAACAAACTAAGAGCATGCTTAGTGGCAAGTTTGACATGAAAGATTTGGGAGTTGTAGATATCATCCTAGGAATCAAAGTTTCCAGGACATCTGAAGGGATTACTTTGTCTCAAGCTCATTATGCTGAGAAAGTACTTGAAAGATTTAAGAATTACTCCAATGGGACAGCAAAGAGTCCTGTCGATCCAAGTCTTCACTTGTTCAAAAACACAGGCGAAAGCATATCACAACTAGAATATGCACGTGTAATCGGTAGTCTGATGTACCTAACAAATTGTACAAGACCGGATCTAGCACATTCGGTAAATGTACTAAGCCGATACACGAGTAATCCAGGACGAAGTCACTGGAAAGGAATAACTAGAGTATTGAACTACTTGCGACATACTCAGAGTTATGCGCTGCATTACACCAGATATCCAGCAGTACTGGAAGGCTACAGTGATGCCAACTGGATATCGGACTCAAAGAACTCAAAATCCACAAGTGGATATGTTTTCACACTTGGTGGTGCAGCTGTGTCATGGAAATCCTCTAAACAAATGCTATTGGCCAGATCCACCATGGAATCTGAGTTTATTGCTTTAGACAAAGCGGTAGAGGAAGCAGAATGGCTTTGAAACTTCTTAGAGAATATTCCAATGTGGGAACAACCAGTGCCTGCCTTATGTGTACACTGTGACAGCCAATCGGCTATAGCATGGGCACTGAGTTGTATGTATAATGGTAAGTCTCGTCATATCAGAAGGCGACACAAAACCATTAGACAACTGCTCTCAAATGGAGTAATCTCTATAGAATATATAAAATCGACCGACAACCTAGCGGATCCATTTACTAAAGGTCTGTCGCGAGAGCAGGTTGTGAGATCATCAAGAGGAATGGGTTTAAAGCCTATGACGAAAGAGGATACTTGATGGAAACCCTACCTAGGAATTGGATATCCCAAGATCTAGATTCAAAGGGACAACTAAATCTTGTTGAATCGACGAAAGCACTGAGAGATTAACATCTCATACCCATTCTTAGGATGATAAAATAAGTGCTGCCTGCAAATAGTTAGGATAAGCTTGGCTTTTAATGATTCCCATAGCTTTGAAATAAAAGTGGGGTATAGCAGGATACTCTTTATGGGCAATCACCTTGTGAGTGTGAAATGGGGCCGTTTCTAGGTGAATGAAGAGAGGCTACATTCTCCAAGTTCACTCACTATTAACCAGGGATGTTCAAGGCCAAAATGAACACAACAAGAGAACTTAGTTCTGTGAGGAGATGAAACTGTGTGATAGTTATTGTCTAGGTTCACATCAACGCCTGGGTAGTTCAAGACATCATGATCACTACCTGGTCAAGTGAATCCGATAGCTAATTACTAAGGGTGGTTCAAAGTTGAAAAATTACTACCATTCCTGATGCAGTGATTTTCCGATTGTACTCTCAGTCTTTCTATCATGTTTTTTGTTTTTCTGTCGTGTCTGGATTACATGGTCTGGTAATTTCCATTCATGTGGGAGATTGTTGGAATTAATTTTTGCAGTTTTCCGGGCCAGATTCCGGCAGGCTCCGGTCACCGGCGGCGCCGGAAAATGAGTGGATTGCGATCCTCTCGACGAGTACTATTCCGTAGTATACTCACTTGCCAAAAACGAATTCCGTATGAATGAGAAATGTTGATCCAAAGTTGGGTACTTGAAATGTACTAACTTGGCAACTTGGAGAAAATGGATAGTCCCATATCGGAAATTGGAAATGATTTCTTCTAGTATATATACTAGAAAGCTGGACTAAAGGGCGTGGCCCGGGGGTTACCACTAATGTGTAGTGGAGAGAGGACTTAGCCAAAATGACAAACACACACGCGCGCCCGGCCCGGCCCCGGCTTCGGCTCGGTTCGGTTCGGTTCGGTTCGGTTTGGCTTGGTCTGTTCTGGTCTGGCTTAAATTTTTTTTTAGCCCAGACAAAAAACTTTTCCCCTACTGAACTGAAAAGGCTTTTCAGATTCAGTAACTGGTGCCCATTACTCTGTAACAGCAGAGTAATGGCTCACCAGTTATGAATATGAAGAGTCCCCATTACTCTGCTGTTACAGAGTAATGGCAGCTGAACAGTCTCCAGTCCAATTTTTCCTCTATAAAACCAGACAGAGTCTTTCATGCAGAAAAAGAATTTTTCATTTTTCGTTTTCTTCATCTTCTCCTCTGTGTCAGTGTCAGTTGAGAGTACAACACAGACAACAGTTCGTTGTCTCTGAAGCAAGGGTGCTGCATTCTTCAGAGAAGGTATAGTTGTATCCTGAAAAGCAATTCGCCGGTAACCGTCACACTACGGGGCGAATTCTGCTTTAAGGACAGAGATTACAAATCTCGACTCTGTGCAAATTCTTTACTTACTGTTTTCTTCCTTTGTTTTTTATTTCTTCGCAAATTCTGTTGGGATTTTTTTATTATTTTATATTCAGGTTCTAACAGATTGAACATCGGGTTAGAGAATCAAGCGATTAATGGTAAGCCGATCATGACCCGGCGAATACTTGAGAGAGTCAACGGTTTCGTAGTAGACATCATAATCACATAAATAAGAGAATATCGATCTTTCAAATAAGGTAGTGAGTTTCACGAATTGGCCAAGAATAGTAAAGAAAATTTCGAATTTTTTATCAAAAAAATCATGATGGCATGAAATTGGCGGTTGATGAACTCGGAATGGACACTTTTCTAATTACTTAGACCACCCAAACTCTTCAAAAATATCAACCATATGATGAAAGGAACCCTCAAGTTCTGATAGGTTTACAAAACGATAAGGAACAACACATTTGTCGATCATAACATTGGAATATAGCTTAGCAACTCTCGGAATTTCTAAAGATAATGTTATTGACTTTAACAAGGGACTCGGAGATGGGTTGCTTACCCTTAGATTTCAAGGATTTGTCTTTTGGAGCTACAGAGGAGGAAGGCAGAGCATTACTGGAGGACCGCCGAGGTCGGAAAACCATGAGATCACGTTGAAATTTTGAAACCCGAAAATTATGAGAAATTTGAATTGGAGAGCGGTGACATTTAAGAGATTTGGGGAAGAGGAGGCTAGGGTTTGAGAAAGAGAGGCTAGAGAAGAAGGCGAATCGTTCTTGGATTGAGTGCGCCACCCGCTTTCAAACCCAATCACCAGGCTTTGCAAGTAATATGAATAATCTAGCAATTAGTATTTCAATCTTGATTAATCTAGTAATTAGCAATCATCATCAATCATAGTGTATTAATGTTAATTTTTGCTTTTCATGCCCTAGTTCCAATATTGCAAGCACTGCACTCTCACTGCTAGTTGGACACAAGATGAGCAGGAAGAGCACGAGAAGAAATGCCTGAAAGGGCTGCAAAGATCAAGATTGCTTGCTGCTCAAGTAATTGCTGTGGAGCAAGAGAGGCAAGAGTTGCTTTTTTAAAAATACTAAAAATCACAAATATGGGGCATCTCAGTTATTTTTAGGGTGGCAGTAACAGCAAATCATTGCAGAAATTCATTGAGGGGGGAAGCTTGAAGAAGCAGCAAATCAATGGGTTAAGACTTATCAGCACACTCATTTTAGATACATAAATAATATGCTCGGGACACCAATATCACCTCATGTGTATATTTTAGATACATGAAAAGATATAAGTGAATAGATGATATTTAAATCCAAATACGAGAAGGGAAAAAAACATAAATCCAGGCTAAAAAGCACATCTAAAAAACACAAATTCTTCATTACAACTTCACCCCATTTTTGGAACCACCAAAGGGGTCATAGTCTTCGTCTTCATTGCCTTCACCACTAGGAGGTTGCATGTGATTTAGTATTGTTTTAGTTTTAGTCCAACATTGAGTAGAACTCATTATCATTTCCTTTGTAGTTGTATATATATTTGGTTCAATGCCACAATAAGATCATAGCATTATTTTTTCTCAAATATCTCTAAATCTAACATAGTATCGTAGCAAAATTAATCCTCTTAATTAAACACTAATCCCTCAAATTAACCTTCCACAAAACCACAAAACCATTATTTTGTCTGTCCAAGCCTCCGTGCTGTCACTCTGCCCAACGCCATCGACCCGCTCCGGCCTCTCCTCGATCATGTGCCATCACCGTCTTCATCACTTTCAAATCGATCAGATTCCAACAATCCCGTGTAGATCCGCTCGAACAACCAACCATACACACCCATTAAAGTTGCAACCGTGGATCCACTTATTCTTCTTCTGATCTAGCCACACCAACTCCTCACAAAACACCAAACACCAACTCCAACCAATCCTTATAAACCGACCACAGCCA